>CM060990.1:701835184-703101906 GCA_030765065.1 Deroplatys truncata
ATAGACCGCACGTAGGAGGCTGTGCGCGAGGTGTTCCCCTCCGTTGTATACTCTATACTGTAGCCCTAGCAGTGCCTTCACTTCTTCCCTTCGTCCTGGAGTGGTAGCCACAATAGACCGCACGTAGGAGACTGTGCGCGAGGTGTTCCCCTCCGTTGTATACTCTATACTGTAGCCCTAGCAGTGCCTTCACTTCTTCCCTTCGTCCTGGAGTGGTAGCCACAATAGACCGCACGTAGGAGGCTGTGCGCGAGGTGTTCCCCTCCGTTGTATACTCTATACTGTAGGCCCTGCGGTGCCTTCACTTCTTCCCTTCGTCCTGGAGTGGTAGCCACAATAGACCGCACGTAGGAGGCTGTGCGCGAGGTGTTCCCCTCCGTTGTATACTCTATACTGTAGCCCTAGCAGTGCCTTCACTTCTTCCCTTCGTCCTGGGGTAATAGTGGCAATAGATCTCACGTAGGTGACGGTACGCGAGGTGTTCCCCTGCGTTGTATACCCTTTGTAACATTTCTTGTTTTCTGATTCTACGGAATATTCCTGTTAAACGAAGACCATATCACTATTATTATTATTTGTGTTACTTGAAGTTGCCAACAATGGTGAATCTAAGTAGCTGTCCAAGGGTTGGCTTATGATGGGGTGTTTCTTGATAATCGTCGACATGTTCTGCATAATCTGAACGAAGTCAGAGACGTTTGCATGCACAAAAGGAACATCATCGATGGTTCATTCTGCAAATTTAACCAGTGTATCAGGAGTAAGAAGTGAAGGAACACTATGCGTCTTTCGGTCAAGGAGAATATCCCATTGCCCTAAAAAGCAAATACAATGTTTTAGGAGTATGTAGTTTATAGAAACATTAGCGTAATTTAGTGCATTATAATAATAATTATGATTATTATTATTGTTATTATTATTTCCATTCCCAATTAAGCGAAGCTTAAGTGTTACTTTTAGGACAAGCAATAATAAAATTGTGTCATTAAACGGGGCCGTATAAGCAAAGCTTCACGACAAAATGTCCCACCCTTTTTATTTCGTAGTAAATCTATATTTGGCTTGTATTTCGTCTTTCTGCAATTCCATTAATATTTAGTTGCTTCTCGTTGTATTTCTGTCTAGAATGCTATTGCTTTTGACAGTGACTTGCTTGTCATAAGCAACAGACACTAAGAGATCAATATTCCGAAGCAAAGGAGAGTAGAAAGAAATGTTCACAAAACCTGTTGCAATGACTGTTAATTATTACTAGAAATGCACCCACAGTTTGTTTTAATATCTGTTTCGTTTTAAAGCTCTTGAACCTTTACGGTTCTCCGCTTCTTCTTAAACACTGAACAAAGTGTTTCTTCAAAGAACCACATTTTCGTTGTCTAACCAGACAAATATTCTTTTTTTAATTCGTCCCGTTAGTTTTTGAGGATACTTTAGCCTTTTGGCTCGTATTAAATCTGTATTTATTATAAATTTTAAATGACAAGGAAACGTGGGTTACATAAGTAGTAAAATAAGCCTAAATGTGATCTTATAATTTGCTTGCATTGGAATTCTATTTTGAAAGACGTGGTCATTATTTAAATATGCTCATATACAAGGTATCAACCGAGCGGGGTGGCTCAGCCGGCAACCGCTCACTCGTCAGGCGAATGCTGGAGTGGTTTCTTTCATTCTCCCAATTTCCTGCTCTTCCATCTCGTCCCCTGGTCCCTTTCAGGATCCGAAGTGTCGGCGATGTTGTTTCAGTGCAGTGTGGCAGGAGAAAAGGATGCTCTCTTACTCCGTCCCTCTGGTTTCGGCTGGCTGCCGGGGTTTCCCAACCCCCTTAAGGGGCATTGGACCCCCTCTGTGTGGGTGTGTGTGTCCGCGGTCTGCCTGTCCGTCTGTCGGGGTGTCTCTATCTGGAAACTTAGGGAACCTGTCATTGCTTGGCTCCGGCTGCCCGGTGTCACCTCTCGCCTCATCCTTCCTCCCGGGGATGTCCCCTCGTGGGGCGTAGGTACAATAGCCACTCTCGATCGGTGTCGAGTCCCCTCAGTAGTCAATCCTATCCCAGAATTCAACCACGCAAATTGCGAGAATTCCGTATAAGCATTTTGGGATGGGAAACTTATGGTCTGTGATTTCTAAATTCCTGGCAATAGCACAAAACCTGTTTATGGCCAGCACGCCACTGATGAATCCTCGACAGGACGTGGGGAAAAGAACAGACGCCTTACCATTTCAACTTGCCTTCCCTCAATAGCGCTGTGGTTAATGGCATACATCGACCTAAGATATCGATGATGCAGGACGAGGTTCAGTTCTCTTTAACCACCTTCTTTCTCCCTTCGTGTTATAGTTACCATTTTATTTGTTTTGTTGTTCAGAAACGCTCCTTCACTCTAACGAATTACGCAAATTAAAGGCACAATGCGCTTAATTGTAAGGCTGTGAATAACCAAGTAGCTTAAAACTTGCAGGGTACAATGCATTAGCCAATCAAAAAAGTAGATACATCAAGTGTTTATCCCTGTGACCTGTGCTATACATACTAGTACACGTGGAGGTACCTGTCATAATGTATAAGACGTTTCCGCACTCCAGCTAATTAAGGTAGAAATAAAAGTACAAACTAAACTCTTTTTCCAGAGCAGAGGAAAAATGTACCTGAAAAAAACCAGTTAAGAAAGTCAAGTAAATTGTATGCCAGCTAGTTTTCACCACTGCTGAAAAAGAAAATTGAAAGACTAAGACAAAAATGCCTTTAAGTGCAAAAAGAAAGAGATCACCACAGAAATTGTTGGATGTCACGGCCTGCAACATCCCAGCAAAGATCCTCGTACCCTCTCAAAAGCATCTGGAGTACCTCATCACAAGCAACCAAAACCAGTGCCAGTAACCGCTCATCAGAGTTAGCTGATCATTTGTGCACGGCTCTTAAGATGTCCGTATAAATCTTGGGGATTGAGGTCCAGAGAATGCAGAGGTCATTTACAGGACCACTTCTCTCAATCACGCCAGTGAGATAATCTCGTACCTGCACGCTGAAATGGAGAGGAGCTCCACATCTGACGTTGAATGCTCTGAGGGACGTCTTTCAATGTCACAAGCAGAAAAGGGTGCACCAGGGTTTGAAATAACTGTGTAGGAAGTGGTCCAATTATTTGATTAGACACGATGCCTGCCCACATGTTGACAGAGAATTTGCGCTGATAACCAGCCTCCACCACGGCATTTGGCTGCTGATATTCCCATATATGTGTCGTGAATATGGTCTCGTTGGTGAAAAGAACCGAGAAGAGAAGTCAGGCTGTTCATTCCGACGCTTCAAGGTCCACCTGTAGAACTGTGGTCGGGAACCGAAGTCCGTTGCACCTTGGTTCTGCCTGTAGGACCCGATGAACGCTGGAATTTTTGTATTCATGGCCCTTGCGATTGCTGGTGGAAGGTCTTCAACTTATAAGTTTTCATAACAGAATATCAATGAGGCTGCCATTAAACCTTGCTTTAACATTTGTTTATATAACTCTCCGTTTTTATGTAATCCTGTTTTAGATTTTGTTTTAGTGAGAAATTTCAATTTATGCAATATATAAAAGAATACTGAAACGGTGTATTTTTTGAAAAACTACTACTAAAACGTCTCAATGTTATGTAATCAAAACTTAAAGGCACTCACAGCCTTGCTCGCAAATAGGGTTCAAACACACATGTTTCCTTTTCTCCCCCGACCCCGTTATCGTGTTAGTAATTTTTTACCTATATCCCAAATAGCGTTTCCTTAAAATGAGTGCAATATTAAACATTCATTTTTGTAATCGAATGTGATAAATGTAACTTAAAACTGTAAAAGTTCCTCATTTCACCACATCCTCCCTTTGTTATCTGCGCTGGCTGAGTTCGGTGACCGAGGTGGTTAGAGCACGGACTCGTGAACGGGCGTTCTGAGGTTCCAATCCCGACAGTACCTTCTTCCCTGAAGGGTATTTTGCAAATGTTGTTATTCCTCACTATGGCAAACGCCGGGGATGTACCGTATACTTAAGCTTAGAACATATCCCTTCCTAATTATGATTTCATTACTCGCATCTTCAGTGCCAATCGCCTGCGGTGACGCATGCGTTACACAGGTGTTATTTTTAAAGATAACGTCCTTTAACCTAGTAGGCCATATCGGACGAAGAAGTTCCACTCAGCTGGTACCGCTGGGGCACACAAATGTCAGTAGTTACTTTACACACAAACCTGAGTTGAAAATAATACAGATAAAGTTTCCTATGCATAAGGAACCTATTTGTTCTGCCCTTTGTCAAGCGATACTTAAATACGTAATTGAACAAAATAAAGAAAATATCGTCGTTGAACTTAATATCGCATATCTCACGTAAACTATTTTAAAGAAAAGGGGGAGTACGAAAGAGAGAGGAATTAAAACATATAGTTATGTTTTAGTACAGCTTCATGTCCCCTTTAGAATATTCTAGTTTTACGTTCTATTATAACTGTCTACAATGCAAACTTTCTCTTTAGCATCCTAGGAGATTGTTTTTCAGTCTGATGTCATAGATTTAAAATGAAGTGAATCGAAAATTAGTGTATCTTTAATTAGAGCAATTTTAATACTAAATTCAACGCTTTAAGACTCTGTCGGATGCTAATAAACAAGTAAATACACAGCAACTATGTAGAATTTTATAATTAATGTACTGGAAACCTTTGTAAGATGAAGTGGAAACTTAAAAGCTGAATATAATGCGGCTGGTTTTACCGTCCATTTATAACACAGCTCAGCATGGATTAACAATGGTTTCTAAGCGGACTTTTTCTGTTGAATCCAAAAACGCAAGTCCTTTTTTCTATCACGTCAGGTTCTGTAGTGATTGTAAAATGTATAAATTTTATAAATATGTTTAAGGAATTCGCAGTAATATGGTATTTTGTAGCACAGCCTCTTGACATATTTGAATTTGTTTCAGGAATTCGTCGTAATACTCGTATGATATTTTGGTTTACAGCAACATGATACATTTGTATTTGTTTCATGAAGTTCGCAGTACGACAGTGTTTTGTTTCTATGGGCAGAAGAGGAAGTGAAGTCAAAGTGTTGTGATCATGGCTTCGCGGACTGTTTAAATAGCGCTGATGTGTTTTGTCATGTACGTTGGACATGCGCTGTGCTTAAACAAAGGAGAAATATCACAGATGTCGTGAAAGATGCGTATCTTGCTTATTTTGGCACTAAGCATTGCATAGCACATGTACCGAAGGTTTAAGGCTATGGATGAATGGCAAGAAAAAACGCATGTCCTTTGCCATGCCCATGGTGTGGAGGGAACGCTTGAATTAGTTATGACTGCTATTTTTGTCAAGAGAAACTTTATGGTTATACATCAAGGAAGAAGGAGAAGAAGAGTGCAGTGCATTCCAATCTACGATCTGCTATGAGACCTGTGCCTCATGACCTTACTCTACCCATAACCTCCCCACCAGTACCACAAGAATCAACAAGCACTCAATCGGACAGTGATAACGATGCTAGTGATTTCACATTCAGATAGTGATGACTTTACGTCCAGTGTTAGTGCCACCTAACCAGAGTTATATGCACAGCCACAACCTAATGACTTGATCCATAAAAATTAAGTTTTCAAAAGAAAGTGCAGAAGTGTTAGGTTCAAGACTCAAATTCAAACATTTGCTTGCACCTGGGACTACTTTTGTATGGTACAGAAAAAGGAGCAGGGCATCGTATATTTATTCTGTGAACATGAGTTCATGGTTTACTGCAGTGATACACATGGACTGGTAGAGCGGCTCGGTGTGAACTATCGGGCCTCTCAGTGGAGGCTTTTTATTGACTCCTAGCAGTCAAGCTTAAAAGGTGTGTTACTCCACAATGGAAATCACCTTGGGTCTATTTATGTTTCCATTCCATTCACATGTAAGAAACTTATAACAGTGCTAAGGGTTTGCTGCACTGCATTAGCTACAAGGACCATTGGTGACTTTAAGACGATAAGCTTACTGATGGGCTACACCAAACGCCCTTGTTTCTTGTGCGAATGGAACAGTCGTGCAAGGAGTGAGCACTGGCAACGGAAAGAATGACCACTCCGAAAATCTCTGTCTACTGGCTCCAGGAATATCCAACATGAGCCGCTTGTGGAACATTCCAAAATATTACTCCCTCCATTGCACATTAACTTAGGTATTATGTCGCAGTTTGTGCGTGCAATGGACGAGAATGGTATCCGCACGAGATTTACAACTCTGAGTAACGAAGAACTTGCAGATAAGAAATGAATGTAAATCTACAATTTGAGAATGCTACGACCCAAGTTGTGAAACAAGGGTGAACAAGTTTCAGAAATGTTACTGAAAACTTTTTGGGTAACCACAAGAGTCCACAGTACAAAGAAATGGTTCAAGAACTATTGGAAACCTTGAAACTTCATGGATGCAACATAAGTGTTAAATTGCAATTTTTACATTCTCACATGGACCATTTCCCTCGTAATATTGGAGTTCACAGCGAGGAACTTTCACCAAGACTTAAAGGACATTGAAAAAAGATATATGGAGGTTGGACCGTTAATGTGTTGGCCAACTATTGTTGGTCTCTGAAAAGAGACCCTCCCCCAAAGAAGGTTATGGTAAAATGGCTAAACGAAAGAAATTTCTTCCTTAAGAGTTAAAACTTGAATGCGTCACTAATTGGTGTACTTTTCCATTGTTTCATATAAATTATTGACAGTTCTGAACTAATTTTTTAGAAATAATATGTTGGACACCATATGATGTATAATTAAAATGTTTGTGAAAGCATAAATTATTGTGCTCAATTCCAAGAAAATGTGACGTGATGGCCAGAAACTGATAACACATTCGCTTTCAGCGACCCGAAATTATGACAAAACGTTATATAAAGCCAAATCATCGTTTAAGAAGGTTTAAAATGCAGAGCTGTGTAATTACATTCACAGAAACGACATCCTCTATCAAGTACCTCAGAGCACCTAGCCACATAGTTCGGGTTTATATTAAGGAAACCTAACATCATTGTTTGGACATTCTCTAAAATAGACCCTTTTGCTTTACTACAACGCTTTATTTATGCTTGATAAGTGCACATGCATTTGCGTATTTAGGTGTCCTTATCTTTTCTGCTTCTCTCTTAGGGACTTAAATAAATAATAAGAAAATTCGTGACATTAATACGATGCAGCATTCGCCCAGCGACTGAGGAAACCTTCCATCAGAACGGTTGTCCACAACAAATTTGAATGTGGAACTTTTCTAAAAATAAAATTTCTAAGAAACTAGTTAGCGATGAAATACTCCGAAACAATATTTGCTGCGGAGTTGAGATCTGGCCTGCTGGTCCTCTCACCTCGAGGTGTTAAGAAGTGCCCCTCCGCTGTCCTAACCAAAGCATTTGCTCAACTACATCCAAACATACTGTACATTATACTGGTTTCTCAAAAAGACAATTGTGCCACTGACACTTCTTGCAATGCTAATTCGATATTATGCAACGGATTTGAAATTGGCCAATCTAAGCTTGGCTTTGTCAGCTAATTAGAGAGTGGTAGAATGATGCACGTTAGGATGCAGAATAGGAGAAAGACTCGTGTATTTTCTTAAGTCAAAGAATTTCACACTGCATGCTCCGAGCCTGACGCCTTGATTCACTCTTCACTTTCCAATGTAGACACTCGATATATGCTGAAGAGAAAACATGCACAGCGTGACTTTTTTGACTTAGAAAATGCTCCAATCCCTCAACTAGCCTGTTCCCCAGCAGTAAAAGAGCGTGTGCCAAAATTCTAAACATCATTCAGTTAGCGCTTTTATGTTGCAGCTTCTGTATATCAGGCGCGTAAAAGCGTTTCGATTATTAGCCTAAGTGTTTCTGAATAATAATATAATCGGTCTTATGTGACTCGCTGTGCGCTGCGTACATCTATGTGTTTCCTTTGCTTAAATGTAGACGTTACACAATGAATTCACAAACAATTAAAACATTAAATACTCGAAAAATGAAGCGTATATGAGCATTACAGTGTGAATTGCCATAACCTCCTTCATGGAATTACACTAGTGCACCCATTTGTTTAAAAAATCAGTAAAATACTGAAATATAAAGGAAATTATTTAAAATAATAACAAAAGCACACGCACAATGAATCACATAATTATTAGTAATAAGTTTATGTTCAAAGTTTCTACTCTTAAGTAGGTTTATGAGAAATATTTTATTATTGTAACTAAGTTATAATTTAATCAAATATAGATGTTAGTTTATTTGAGAAACCATAATCCATGGCTCGTAATGACTGCAAAACCGCCTCTAAAATATAAACCGATCAAACACTGTTGCCCGCGAGATGTATCCACTTTATTATGCTGACTGCAGAGCCCTTTCAACCGTGTAGCGCAGCACTCTACATGGCTACTCCAACTTCAACTGAAAGAAAGGTCGTTCCTTTTATAAACGATGTTGATATAAACAACAACAACAATCATCATCACCATAGAGATCGAAGTAACTGCTAATCAAGTGTATGAGATTCGTTTCACTAGATAGTCTTGACAGTCGTGGTGTCATTGTGGTCATACTTTCATTCTTATGTTTAGACTTTCGGAAACCAAAATGTTTGCTAAGGTCTGAGAAGTAATAAAGTCTCTAACGTGTTCTGTTAACTGCTTCTGTTTGGGTGAGCAATAGCATTCTCTCAGAACTTCTGCACACGTGTAATGTTAAAAATCGGACTCCAAGGCACCAGCAATTCACCTACCTCCCCTGAAGAGTTTTAATTTAGCGAAAACACAGCCCACTGGTTACACCGCTCGCCTCTCACCCGGGCCGTGTTCGATTGTGGGATTCGTGGTGGACAAAGCTACGTCTGGACGGGTTTTCTCCGGATTCTCCGGTTTCCTCCTCAATTCATTGCACCAAATGCCTTTCCTTTCATTCATTTCACCATCTACTGAACACCCATCCCGGATATTCTGTCTGAGCCATAGGGTCTGCTTCTCGACAGGCCTTTGACCCCAGGCATCCGCTTGTAACTCGGAAAGGAGAAGAAAATGCAGCACAACTAAAGGAGTTTACCAGCACGGATAGCTTCATGCTTCATAAACATATGGACACAGAATAAACGAGGTTTACTTTTTCAAAGCTCGAATACTAACCTGATTTACGAAGCGACCGAGTGCACGTTTATAATTTTATTTGGTGGTGTGGAAAACCTGTATTTTAATGACTTCCATTTTTTATTCACTAAATGCGCTTTGTAGGCATAAATCCGGGATTACGTCATACATGTGGCTGAATTTGAGCAAGAATAAAGCCGTGGGCCTCCATTCGGACACTGAGATTCTTGAAGATTATAGCAACGCACTAGTGATGACCAGCACCAGCCATACACAAATTCTTGTATGTTACCAAGAATAGCAATGCATTTTCCCTGCCAGGAAGGAAGCTGAAGAATCTGGACTATGAGGCGGAATTGCAATACATATTTCACAAGGTCATGGCCGGTCTTGCTTTGCTGCCAGCATTTCACTTTTGTATAGAGATGACCAAACAGAAGGGATTCTAAATCTATTTCCTTTTCCCCCTTCCTACATTTTTGTCCAGCCATAGCTCATATATTTGAAGCCGTCACATGAAATTTCCTTTCGGTAAACATTTCGCCGTTATTGGCGACGGCTCTACCTTCATGCATTAAAGAAGATGTTTTACTCTCACTTTAAAGCCTCAGACGGACGGGCTTTTCTATTGAATGTCTGTGGCGGTTATCTAGGCGAGAATTCCTAATGGCATATCCTTAAAACAAAAAGCAGGGTTTATAAACAAACTGATAACATAATACAAACTTGCATTAGAGAGCTATGGCTGTGTTAATGTAATGGTATAGTTCTAAGGAGCAGACCACTACAGAGCGGTCGTTTTATGGCCCGGCCGTATGCTTGCTCTGCACGCTGTCTACTACACCGGGGGCTTTTCCAGTCTAAAACTACCGCGTTACATACTCATGAGTAATAGTAACATGCACGATAATGAGTACTAACCTTTTTATAAGTGCGGTTGAAAGTGGTGCCATCTGCATTGAGATATTCTTGGCATCACTCGTCGTCACTCGAGGTTGCAATTCATGAACAATATCATGTAGGGTTTCAACTTTAAAAGTTTAACAGCTCTATCAATAGAGCTTGCTGTGCAACATGTATTATAGACTTCGGAGAGCGTTCAAATTCGTCAATTCTTTCCTCCGTCAGAGTTTTTCGCTTCTTAGGTTTAGCGTTTAATAATCCCTTTTTCCTAAACTTATTAAACAGACATCTGACAGTATCTTTATTAGGAAATGTCTCTTGAAATAATTTATATACACACCTGTCCACATAATTCGGTTTTTGCGTATGTATCGTACATAATTTTTTTTTGTTCAAGCCTGAATTTCTCGGTACGCATATCTGTAGACTAATACCAAGACAAGAACAGCAACAATCATAAGAATACTCTAAAGTAATTCACACACAACACAGATGTCTGAATAAGCTTTCGCTTTTGAGATGCACAATGAACAAACTCTAGTGTTTACAGCACCAACAGAAGGAAGCAACTGACGGTTGGCATTCGCAGACAATAAAGCGTAGTCTTGAGCGGTCGTTCACTGCACTGCAAGCGACTCACGCATACACTCGATCGTGGCCGGACTAGAAAACGACCGTTCAGTAAGGGGCAATATGCTAACCGTAAGGAATGTGACTTCAACATCAATAATAACAACACTTTATTCGGCCCAATGTTAATGTTACCTGCACTGTATAATGCCCATTATGGCAAAAAGTTGTGTCCCAAGTAGAGCGTTCATGTTACACATATAGTACTTAACATTGTTGGGCCTATCGATATTTAGTAACTTAATTTATTATAAAATTGGGTTCAAATTTTGTACAATTTTATCTAATTACATCCCTATCTCACTAATGATTACGTAAAGACCACTGTAGCAAAAACATAAGCATTGATATAAAAGAGAAAGTTTCCCATTTATTTCAGGAAACTTAATACCACTTAACATGAGGGGTTTATTGCTTATCGATAACACCTTAATCATATTATGTATCCCATTTTAAACCACTCATTAATTTTACTCCTAAATAAGCAACAAGAGCTGGAAATTTTTTTGGACGGGTTGAACTAAGGTTACTTTGCTTCCTGCTTTTAAGTTTAACGTTCTTTAACCGCGTAGGTTATATCGGACACTGAATGAACGAAACGGGTGAAATGATGCTCAAATGAGCTCGGAGGCCAAAGAGCTTAGAGTTAAATGATGCGTTCGTCTTATAAAAACCTCGAGAAAACCAAACTTACCCCAACCGATATTCTAACTCTGGACCCTTTGAATGTGGAACAGACGCGCTATTACCATACCAAGGAGGTAATTATTATTATTCCATCCACATTTGGTATTATATACCTGCATAAACAAATTTAGCGTTTTCACTTTCATGGTTTACGATGCTAAACGTTGGAGCACAAGCCTGGGGTTCCGCGTAGCGAAAAGTTTCCAGAGGATAACTCCATTTAATTGCCACATTCGTGTAGCTTTTCTCTCCGGTCGCACCTAATACAACTCACCATTGTCGGCCTTGGTGGCTTTGCGTTCTTACCAGTCCAATCGCTGACTGTTTCTGCGCTTGGAAATGAACGAATACCTAATATAATTCGGGAGCGAGTAACTGTGGCAGGAAAAAAATGGCAAGCCCTTGTCCCGGTCTTCGTAAGTGTTAGAAACTGCATTCTCCACGAATAAGAAAATGCGACCTAGCGTTTCTCATTTAACTCGTTACGTTGATAGAAAAACAAATATGCTCTTTCAGGGTGCGAACTAGAGTATGAGCTGGCGGAAGTAAGACTGCCAGTGCAAATGCATCAGGTGTTGCATTTATCGTATCAAAGATAAAACAAAGGACTCGGAAGTTTATAAGGTGAATGGTACACTTATAAAAACAAAACAAAAAAACTGCAACATAACTAATTAATGACAGTGTTGGACTTGCGGACCTCGTGTAACACTCGCCAGCATGTGGTAAACATTCATTGTTGCAGCTACTTGTCTTGTACTGAAACTAGGGTCGTCGTCAACTGCCTGAAGAATTGCCGCCTCCCGTTGCGGTGTCCTGGTCTTTCTAGGCCTCCCCCGGTCACGACTATCACGCTGAAATGCCTCTTGTTCCCTAAGACGACGATTAATGGCTTCAAACGTTTTTCTGTCGGGGCACCTTCGTCCTGGAAATCTCACCCGGTACAAACGTTGAGCGTAAGCACCATTGCCATTTGTTAATCCATGCATCAAATGGCCATCTGCCATCTCTGCATTTGTGTACACTACCATTACACGAGCCAAGTCTGTGATCAACTCTACTAGTACGTAGTAACTAGACTCTGTGAGGTTTAACTTGGCAGGTTTTCTACTGTCTTTGTCTCACACAGAGTGCTGTCCTTGTCTAGAACAGGGGGTGGAACAGCAACCACTTCTTTCTTGCGATTTGTGGAAATTCCAGACCCGCAGAAGCTCGTATCCCTCCCGCTTCTATTGTATGCTGACTGAAGGTTACAGTGGCGTATGAGCTGCGAAACTGTGAGTTTGGTGTTATGTGTTTTACACGATACGCAAGATGTTTTTAGTGTTACAGCATATGGATATAATGTTGAATTATTTTCTAGTAGTTTTGGTTGTATTTGTATTGTTTCAAATTGGGTCTCGAGGGAAAGTTCTAAAATCAGATGGTAGGGAAATGGTAGTCAAAGTTCACAGTTTCTTCAGTGATGAATGTGACGCGTTGAAATGTGGAAAGCCGACTATTTCAGTGACTAGTATAGTTGAGAGAACTGCTGCTGCTACAGGTATTTCTGCTCGTTCCGTCCAACGAATTTTAAAAGAACACAAAAATACTGAAGCTAGTGGCGTTAGATTGCAAACTCCAGGCAAGAAGCGCTCGAATAGGAGATCGCAAAAAACAGAAATAGACTCATTCACGACAGCTGCTATTAAGCGAACAATCTATTCGCTATATCGTATGGACTTTCTGCCTAGTTTGCAGGACATTTATGAGGCTTTAAAAGTTCAAGATTTACTGAAAGGAAGCGTGTGGTCGGTAAGAAAAATTCTTAGAAAGCTTAATTTCAGTTATAGCAAAAATTCGCAAGGAAGACGTTTTTTAATGGAACGAATGGATATTGTTTCTAAACGATTTCAGTTTTTAAGACGAATGAAGGAACTGAGGGCTACTGGTAGGTCTATAGTGTACCTTGAGGAAACGTGGGTAAATATAAACCATACGAGAAATAAGGTGTGGAAGTGTGACGGTGATGAAAATGATTTCCCTCTTAAAACACCAATAGGCAAAGGACAGCGATTTATAGTTGTACATGCTGGATGTTCAACAGGGTTCATTCCTAATGCCTTGCTAACTTTTAAGTCAAAATCCAGTAAAGACTACCATGAAGAAATGGATAACAATATTTTCAAGGATTGGTTTGTTAATAAACTGCTACTTAACATTCCTTCTAATAGTGTCATCGTTATGGACAATGCCCCTTATCATTCCATAGAAATTAATAAAGCACCCACTTCATCTTCACTCAAATCCCATATGCAGGAATGGCTCCGTAATAGAAATATTGAGCTTGATCCCCGAGCGACAAAACCAGTGCTATATGAGCTAATTAAATTGGAAAAAGACAATTTCAAAGTTTATGAAATAGATACACTAGCAGAAATGCATGGACATACCATAGTACGGTTGCCACCTTATCACTCTGATTTTAACGCTATAGAACTTATATGGGCGCAAGTCAAGAACGATGTTGCCAAACATAATATTTCATTTAAAAGTGGTGATGTAAAAGCGTTGTTTGATAATGCGATTACAAAAGTGACTCCAGACAACTGGAAAAGGGCGTGTGAGCATGTATAAAGCACTGAACAGTTTTACTGGGAGAAAGACGGTCTGGTAGATGAAATTACGGACAGATTAGTCATAAATTTAGAAGAATCGGAATCGGAAGATGAGTACAAATATTCGTTTGAAGTCTCTGATGGTGAATCGGAGAATGAACAACAACCGGTCGGAGAGGAGGAGGGGCATCCCGCCGCTGATGCTTGTTTGGCTGGTGTATCTGCTTTGCCTGCGTCACCATAGAGCGAGAGCGAGATGGTGAGTATTCCTTTCTCTGTCTAAAAGGGACACGACAACTTAAACCTCACGGACAGTAGTGAGCTAGCCAAGGATGTACTGCTCACTAGAACAGTTGATGTTACCTGTATGCAAGCAATGACATAAGTCGCAGGGCAACAGGGACATGTAAAACAAAACACTGGCGGTGCACCTACGATAATGACAACGTAACCAGACGTAAACAAGAGTGCATGTTCCCCATGATTCTAACGTTCTGTTCGTGTGTGTTCCCCATGATTAATGAGTTGTAACATGGGGAAACAAAGCGTTTTCAGACCCATGTTCATATAACGTAATTTCTTCGTCTACGTGTGAGGAATGTGTCTTGCCGTACATTTTTGTTACACCTGTATATATATATATCGTCCGGATTGCTTGCGGAAACTTACTACCTAAAGCGCAAGAATATGTATGGCTTTGAATGTATCGGTGCTTTGAAGCTAAAAAAACATACATACCAGGCATACTCCAAAACTAAGGTCCGGTGAACAATATTTAATGGATGGTAGGAATGACGTTTCGTGCCTGCAACGGTGTCTACCGACTCCTGAGGAGCCTACTGCAGTGTTGGTGTGATACAGTAGGCGTTTGCCAGTCGGTGAGAGCAAATCGCAATAGCCGCGCGAATCGTAGATCCAGCCAGTTATGAAGTGCGCGATGTGATTAGGTTTTTGCTGGCAAAAGGATCGTCAGCTGCGGACATGCCTCGTGTATGGACCGGACGCAATGAGTGACAAACAGGTTCGACACTGTTGTCGAGAATTTCGAAATGGCCGCACAAATGTGCACGATGAGCAGTAGAGTGGTAGGCTCAGTATTCGGACCGACGACATCGTTGAGCAAGTGAACCGAAAACTTCGGAATGATCGGCGTTTGACGATTAGTGGTCTGGCTGATGAATTCCCAAATGTTACTCGAGTCTCACTGCTCACCAGTCAGCAGAAAGAGCAACGAATGCATAGTGCACGACAGCTTTTGGAGCGCTATAGACAAGATGGAGATGGTTTGTTTTCCTACGTTGTTACGGGCGACGAGACATGTATAGCGTACACCAACGCAAATTAAAAGAACGATCAATGCAGTGAAGCCGTTCCGGTTCTCCCAAACCAAAAAGGTGTAAGCAATCGCCGTACACGAATCTCAAAATGCTGACGTGTAATGTGCAACGCTTACCAAACTAAGACGTGCGATCCAAAGTCTAGCATCATCCTCCTGCATGGAAACGCATGCCCGCACACCGCTGCCAAAACCAAAGAGAAGATTCAAGACTTTCGTTGGGAACTCTTCGACCACCCTCCCTACAGTCCCGACTTGGCACCAAGCGACTATTTCCTCTTCTTGCATTTGAAACGGTGCCTGGGTGGACAACGATTTCAAACCGACGATGAACTCAAGACGAGCCTTACCAACGGTTTCAAGTCCCAGACGGCAGACTTCTATGTTAAAGAACGTGGTGCAGCGTTACAGCAAGTGTATAGATGTGAACGGCGATTATGTGGAAGAGTAAAGTATATATGTAGGCACATATTACTGTCAATAAAAACCTTGTCTCATGAGCGATGTTGTTACTATGACCACACGGACCTTAGGTTTGGAATACGCTTCGTATATGGTTGTTATACATGAGTATCAGGGTTGCTATGTCTACTTTGGTGATTGTTTAATCCTGTCAGGGTCATTCGTACATGCAGTATGTACAATTTATAATAAATCAAATATTTTAGAACTGGCTGTACTTTTAAATGTTATAAAGCTCTCTTCCTCCACGTCGCTGTTAGGAGCTTTGGGTAGGGTCTTCTGTTGAGGAGGCGGAAACCCACTTGTATTAGCATAATGTGTTTATACTACCTTATTTTCACCCCAGCTACGATCCTGCTATGAGCTCTGTTTCAACGGAATCTCACAGACGAGGCTCCCTCCACTAGTGTGAGTTTCTGGTGCTTTGGTGACCTCAATGCATGCATAACCGATTCAGCATCTTGATTCTGTCAATCCATAACAGTGTAATTTGTACCCATGTTTTGTGCCCAAATGGAGGAGAGAGGGAGCCGCAGTTCTAGCGTTCGGCTTTGTCAACCAGGGAAAACCACGAAAAATTTATGGTCAGAGTGGATGGCCACCGGGAATCGAACCCGGGACCTCCCGAATGCGAGTCTCACACGTTGCCACGGAGCCATCTCGCTTGTTTATTATTATTATTATTTCTTATTCTTATCGCAGTAAAATGATTCCTGCAGTCTACGATGAATGACTTCTCTGACAATTTCTCTTATTTAAATAAGTGATTATTTTACTGCTGTAATAGTAAGGAATATATCGGTATACATCGCACTAGCAAATGCCATTAACTTAACAGCGAACATTACAGTGGAGAAGGGCAATTCGCCGGATTAATGCAGTCGAAATGAAAAGTCAGTTGTCATTACAGCTAAATGAATGATTAATGCAACATCGCTGTTGTACTTTATACCAAGCACTTCGTCGCCATCGTCTGCAGGTTACTGGGCACTGCGCTGCTGTTTTTACTGTAATGCTAAGCACATATAAGGATAATAACGTACTTAGGCATCCCTTCTAAGAAACGCCTTTAACTTAACAGCCAAGTTTTCGCTGTACAATATCCAATACCGTATTAAAGCTGAGATGAAATAATGGTCTTTGCTTTTCGTTCTTTTCAACTTTAAATTAATCATTATCTTTGACGATGAACTCATTTTTTAGAAAATAAAATCGTCTTACAACAAAATAATTTCTCTCTTAAACTCTCACTTTTACCATTTATGAAACCATTGCGCTTTTGAGAGGATGACCCATGTTTTCATCCAACACTAGATGGAATTATTATTTCCAAGTAATTTATTAAGCACCCTATGCTGCGTTATTGCTTAGGATTTTCAAGGTGTGTTTATTGCACTTAAATCTCCCCTCTGAGATTAATAAGATCTCATTTAAATTATTTAAAACCGTGATTTTTATTTTAGCTCATTTTGAGTGAGATACTGCATAGTTTTAGGCAAACAACTGAACATTCGTGCCAGCATTTGTCACAGTGAAAGATCAAGACTACTCAAGTGAGCCTGGGGTCCACTGATCCAAACGAAGTTCATGCCTTGATTGGACCAATTTTTCTTATATGTGCATGTTTGGGTTTCACAATGTCTACAAAGAAAAGGACTAATTTCAGCTACAAATTGAAATGTAAAGCTAACGCACAATAGAAACATGAATTTTTAGGCATCTTCCATACACAAAGATGAACATTTTCTAGATGAGTGAAAAGCACATAAGGAGAGCTTCTCATTTATGTTTAACTTGATTGTTCTTTCATTTGCTGAGGTTTCGTTATTATTCTCAATGGGAAATTCCAAAACACCTCTTTAGTTCTGCAAAAGGCTAACGAGGAATACGAAAGAGAGAAAACTGACATGATGCACGCAGTTTGTTAGCTAATATAGTTAACAAATATAATTATGAACTCAAATGCCCTAATAACTGTCTGTTACTTTTCAAAAACTTTCTCTAAAAACTTCAGGAACTTACTTCACCCTCAAGAGCAGATAACGTAGCTGGTGTAACTTTTATATTCCGTGATATTGAGCCTTCCGAAACTTTCTCATATGGGCTGTAGATTAATTAAAACGCTATTAAAATCTTTCTTTCTTGTAGTTATTTTTGTTTCCACTCTGTTTATCCAATGACTTCTGCCCCGCGGTTGTTCAAAGGGCTGCGTTGTTCTTTAAACTTTCGCATTCTGCGTTCCTACTCACCCTCTGTGATTCACTCCCTGATCGCATTTCTTTCTTCCATCTATAGCTCCGGGTATAATTTTCCTTCCGTTCCTTTCTTATCACAATTCTCTTTCTCTCTCACGTTTGTTTTTATTCCCCTACAGTTACGCGCTTCAAGATAGGAATTTTTAATGCAGCAACCAGATCTGCCCAGTTGAGAGAAAAGACTGGTTGCAATCCTGCAGTATGGGATGGGGCTATTTCGGTTTATTAGTATACAAGTCAGAGTTTCCAGTGCAAATACCTCCTTGTTCTTGTCTGTCGCTGTATATTGCATTTAGCTTTCCATGAATGCGCCTCAAAGTTTTAGGTTGACAGCTGCACATATTTTATATCGATGCTCGCGTTACATACCCAAATATGTGCTTCATAACGACAGTATTATTCTTAAATTAGGACTTTGTTTAATCATTACACACAAGGAATGACTAACTGCTCCCCTGTGTTTTATGAATTTGGCGCGTTCATCATTCGATATAAAATTGTGGTCATGGAATGAAGAGAAAAAGGGTGAATAGAAAGCTTTTCCACGCAGTTGGTCGACACACATGCAGGAGCATCGACTGCTCGGTTCAATGAGCGGGTTAAAGTGAGACTGCTGTTGGTCTCAACAAAATCCTAAGAGACATGTTCCGACCCACAGGGACACCACACATAGCATTCGCAAATCGGAACGTTTTTGTCCTGGTTAATAACTGTATAATACATGCAAGTGAAAACATGTCTTTGGTTTCAATTAACACTTTTCCCCTAAATTATTTAATTATCAGGTCTTAGAACTTAAAGATGCTTCCGTTTTTCAATCGTCTTCATTAGTGATAACTAATTGATGCTAAAATACTCACACAATACAGATCTCGACTCTCAGAGACATAATATAACCGTGAGAGTCTAATTTTCTTAAACAAAAGCATTCCGGAGTATTTAAATTCCGTTTGTTTGATACACTTATTTGTCATTAGCGTTACTTCATGACCTTTGAGCATGTGATTTTGTACTTGTGTGCCGTAATTTTTACCTTCTCTAACACACACTGGGTAGGTAGAGGAAGTAAATATTGCATAAAAGTTGTATGTCGAGATTTCACCGAAAACACGTTTTGGGGTGCCTAAATCCAAAAGCATTTATAGAAAAGGGTCGCGTCTCTCTCTCCCTCTGTGTGAACAACTCAAACACGAAAAGTCGGATAAATTCCAAACTTCGTATTTAAGTTCAATATCTTCCAAAGACGCAACATGAAGATTTTTCAATAAAATCCTCACCTAAAAATACATTTTAATATTTTTTATTTTCTTAAAAATGGCTTAAACGGTTTTTGTTAAAGTAACATATATTAAAATATTTACATGACAAATAAAATGTATATTTTGAATTTTCAGGGAATAGCCTGTGAAGGCTTCCTCATTTCAATGGAATTTTGTAGAATTTTGTACAACGGGTAAACCGTAAGAGATAGACAAACACTTACTGAATAAAAATCACGTCCTTTTTTTTATTAAAAGTCCCCTTGTTGTACCCAGTTTATGCTGCTGTATTTTACTGTTTTCATACCGCTTATTTCCGCAACACACATACACTCACAAACACCCATGCCCGTGGCGGGACTCGAACCCGCGACCCTCAGCTTGGCGCAGCGTCGGAGCGACGACTCCAGCGACCACGGCTACGAGGCCCGGCATGTCTTTAAAGGACAAAGTTTATTTCAAATAAATTTTCTGTGGCATCAGCTATTTCCGAGATATCCGTTATTATTGGTTAGAAGTTTTCAATAGCTTGTCAGATTTTAAGTTCTGTAGCTATTCGGTCATTTCTTGCAATATCATTGAAAGAGTATAGAATTACAAGGCCACCATATAGCGATCGCTTTTAAACATCTGACTATCCATTCGGTTTTGTCTATCCCCCTGTATCTTCAATGAAATGTGTAATGTAGCTCTTTCTGTAAAGATTATCTCAATTAACAAGAAGTAGATAGAAAAATAAGCTTTCGTAAGAATAAATTTTAGAAGCTATGTAAAAGTATACAAAATAAAGGATAGTGGGCTGAGAAGGCTATAGAATGTAGCCCATATTAATCCAGATTAATTTGAATTATGCTCATTATATTCTTCCCACAGCAGTAGCTAGGTATTATTTATAGAATATCAACAATAAATTACTGTCGCATTGTACTACCTTATTTAACCGAAAAGTAATTCGAGACTAAGATTATAGAGTGAGATAACCCATTCCAACAAATTTTACTTCGCATTACCTCCAGTTCCGTAACTTTCTGTGCTTAAAGCAAATTACAATACTTATTGAAGAAACTGATAATGTTTGTTTACTGAATATCTGAAGAAACGTGACACTGTCGCACTGTTTTGTGCAAGTGAACTTTGTTTTTCATAAAACAAAGTACTTACATTCAAATTATCTAATGAAGTAAAGGAATCACGTGGTTGCTAGAATGTAGGAGAAATCTATTATATTATAATGCAGTCAACCACTGGAAATAAGACCATTCATTTTTAAGCGTCTAGACACTTAAGAAGTTGCGTTGCTATTGGGAATCTGAATTTCCTGTCTATAAAGACAAGTTTTGAGAGACTCGTGTATATTTGCAGGTTCGGAGTTTGAGATGCCGAACTACTGCAACGTGCTCGCATATATTTCAACTATCTACAAATCTTTACCTTTTCAATTTACTTAAGTCATTGTTACATGAATGACCAATGTTTTACACCCTGTCTATGTAGGGATCTTACGTATTTCGATCACTTCATCTTTAAGGCTCATTAAATAAAGAAGCACAAGTAGTAAGGAAGACAAGCAAAAACGTGGGGCAGATTCCGAACATGATTATCAATTTTACCTCTTAGTCTTCTTATATTCCTCTTGACAGACGAGTCAATTGAACTTCCAACCTCCTGCGTCGTGACCTCGAGTCTTTGCATTTTAGTCCATCCGGCGACTCGCAATATATTTCCATGAAGCGTGTGGCTCGTAAATACGTATGATACATAGCGTACCAAAATTGGGGTGGGGTTTGCAACTCGAGACCCCGTTCCATATATCACTTTAATGTTGAGGCACACACTGAAAGTATAGCTAAATATCAAGTTACTTGACGGCTGGAATCATTTTGTTCTCCAACGGTCCTTCCATTCACCCAACTGTTGGGGACACGAGCCTATCTGGATCATACTCCAACAAAGGTGGGTGATATATCTGCCATTAAATTTCACCATTTTTCTCCGCTCTAACGCTACTTGCCGGTGCAGAAAAAAAAAAGCAAACGCAAAGGGAAAACCTGAAGTGTACATTGTGCCGTATCAACACCAAAGATGTGTAACTAACATTTGGGTCCTGGTTTGATGTTGCCTGAGTAAATGGAAGTCTTTTCGGAACACTAAGCTTTCAAAATGTTTAGAACTGTATCGAAAAGTTGAGTAGTCTTAAACGCCCCCCCCAAAAAAGCTTAGTTACTTCAAATGCAGCCATTTCTTATTTGCGAACAATTGAACACTAACGATGCGTTTAAATACAGTATGTGACAACGTTGCCCTCTTAGGACACGGGGGAATGAATGCGTTTCCAGCATAGGAAATGTGAAATTGTGTGCCCTCAAATTTCATTTCGTTCTTGATGAACCTTTGAAAAGATATTTCGCACAGAAGTAGCAGCTCCTGACCCCGAAAACCAAACATAAACCTTCGGCGGTTAGGCATGGCAATCGCTTTCATTTTAGTAGTGTCCTCTGCATGACGCCCAAAATAGGGCAAGGGAAAAGCGGTTCGGCATGGTGACCACATCCCAATACTGCTCTCTTCATGGTGACATCTTGGTTCTTCTGCCAATTAGATCCATAAGAAAGGAGTGTATAGTCTAAAATAATTTGACTATTTTATCAACTAAAATTGGGACAAAATGAGATCGTGAGGATGAAGCGTAGCCTTCTCTACCCACCTTATGTTACTTCCTGGCAACATATCTTCGGGAAGATGTATATTCAAATAGTCTCCTTGTTGGAAGCTGAATTGTTGCATGTAAAAGTGGTCCTTCTTAAAAGCAACGTTACCTTTCCGCATAACAATAGATGGAGACAAAGACGGAGGTATGATTCGGGAGGAGCTAACAAATGTGGGACCTAGACCATATTCATACAGTTGGAGACAAATGTTCCCTCACCAAATAATAATTAGCGCACATTCTTTGGTGGAAAAACAACAAAAAACCAACAGGCAATCTTTTTATTTATAACATTCGCTAACTATTTACTAAAACAAAACTAAGTGAACGTTGATTTTCGTTGAACTTATTGGGAATTGGCATCGAACTGAAGGATGCTTAAACTGGTAGAAAGCAGATGTGACCCACATTTATATGCTAGTAGCCAGTATAATAGATAATTTCCTAGATCGGATGCTCTGTATACTTTTGACAAGCTTAATCCATGTGGCTCACAATATCTTTGAAGGTTCTGTGAGAGTTTCTGGTATCTATAGTTTGAGCATCAGGTACATTTAGTGCTACTGGCACAGAAGCATGTGCAACACAAGTGATGAATTTCTGAATAATAACGTAGCTATAAATAAGTATGGAACATTAATTTAAATATTGCTTGTTGTAACGAAAGCACGAGATTTCTAGATCATAATCATGCAGTATCCGCACAAGTCCTCTAATGCCGCTTGTCCTTAACTCCTAACTGGACGTTATACTTTCAAGAAGATTTTGGATATTGTTGCTTGTCTAGGTGCGTCGGACCCACCTTTATTCAAAACAGCTATAACCATACCAAGTAGTAGGAGTATAATTATGCGACATTGTTTAAACAGAGAGAGAGAGAGAGAGAGAGAGAGAGAGAGAGAGAGAGAGTTCTGTTCTCAAGAAGGTACTGAAAATAGTTTGAGAGCACTATTCTTCTTTTATAGATTTGTAGAAAAACGATACGACAAAAGAGACGTCCAGTACCCACAGAGTAAAATGAGGTGAGTTTCCCAAGGCGGTAGTGATTATGTTGCACTAATTTTATATTAGTTTCGGCGAGTAACAATTAATTATTCCTAACAGAATAAGTCTGTGCGTTTGCAATGGAAATTTTAATGTTTAATGAAGGCAACTTAAACTAGAACACACTACTTTTAAATTTGAATGAAAGCAAACGAAAGAAAATTACAATTTACGCTGATTTTATATATAAAGTAAACTCCAAAAATATGCAGTAGTGTTTAATTATCAGGAATAAAAAATAAAAAAGGCAAGAGGAATTGCTTTGTTTGGCACATTGAATGAAAGTCATTTAAACCTGCAATAAAAGAAAATAATTAACTTCTGTCGCTTTTATTTTACCACACAATTCAGAGAAAAAAACTAATAAGAATGTTGGTAACGCCGTGGATAACTTGCGCTGTCACAAGTGAGTTGGACATCTGTGAGGTCAGACAGGACGTGCCTTCTGGCTGTTGTTAATATTTTAACCCTACGGAAGATTACGATTTTTACAACGAGAAGAGAGAGAGAGAGAGAGAGAGAGAGAGAGAGAGAGTGTACCTCAATAAGACGTGCCTTAAAGCTTCTGTATCCAAAACACAGTGCCATGAAACTTGCGCAGACTTTATTTCTTTTCTGTAGAAATACACTAAAACGGTATCATTTTTCATTTGAGGCTGTGAATAGCATCACCACTAAGCGGATGACCTCTACAACCCTTCCACCACATGCCGTAATTACGTTGTAAGTGTAAGAGGTCAAAAATAGCCTATAATTTAAAGATCCAAAGTAAGTGGTCTATCATGCATCCACGTTAAATCTCTATGACGCTTTAGAAACGTTTTTGTTCGTGTGGTCAACTCTGATGAAAGGGGACGCTGGAGGCAGGTTGTGGAACTTTGAAGTTTACGAAGGTAAACCGCAACATTATTTGGCTGGGCAGGAAGGGCTGAGAAGGTTATCTCTAGGGATATGCGTCGTGTCGTTAGTTCCTATGCTGTTAAGCTATTTGCTTCTATGTGATACGCTCACACAAACTTCACTGTACACCTACCGGCTTTTCATGCACCGATATTTGAAACTGTTGCTCATCATGAACGGGAATAGGTATTTGCCCGAGGTTCATGTAATGATATTGTGACTTTGTCCAGTTTTTCAACTCTCACTTCTCTCAGTTCCCATTGTCAAGGTTTGCTTTAAGTTCAAATTCACCGGGAGTTCACTTCACTCAAGCCCAATTCTCCGTCGCTTCACCCTCCTTCGTGACGTAACCTCTTCACGCCAGACGGTTCACTTCACTCGGGAGTCGAACACCAGACGCTCCGCAGTCACAACACTCGTCATCAACTCGCACAGGAAACTCACCTCACACAATAGACTCGCATTCAACTCTCAATTGTCTCCGCTGCCGCGAGAGCGTTCACTTATATAGTCAGTGGAATCTTTCCACAAGGTTCTCGAACGTTCTAGAACTATTTCGACACGCTTTCTGGAAGAGGGGGGAGAAGAAGCTTCCAGAAAGTTCTAGTTATTTGCCGATAACGCGCCCGGTGTTTAATCTGGCGCTGAGTATAATCCTAGGTAGTTTCCGTATTTAGATTTAATAGATGACACAGGCGGATAGTCAATAGTTCACGGACCCACGCCATTCAGGTTAAATTTTAATAACAATCGCTTTTATTTACAAAGATAACAGCGAGTTACTGGTAGTTATAAAAGAAATATATGTTAATTTCAGCTCAACACAGCGCATTCTTCGAGCAAGAGCAGCAACTCAAGGAATATATTACATGTTTACACCAGAAAGCCTGCGACGATCCTACAACAGATCTCCGCCAAATGTGTTCGCTCACTCCAATGCAAACAAAGCTTCCCCCCCCCTTGACATATAAAAGCTTACCTGATTTAACTATCCTTTGATGAAGGAAATAGAACTGCTACATTCGTTTGACATTTTCCCTATTCTAATAATTATAAATAAAACACATTAAGAGTTGCATTATTGATATTCTTTCTTTGCCACCAACATTAACAGTGGGTTCATTATTTATTAACGTAAACAACTAATGCAAAGAGAAATAAAAGGTCCCTGAAGACGAGAACTTAAACGTTACCAAACCAAACGCCACTGAGTTGCGCTATGAACGTGTCGAAACTCAGCTACGTTCCACTGGGAAGCAGTTTTGGGATTCTATACACCTTTACGTTAGCTTAGTCCAGACTAAGTATAGTAATGGATTCGACAGGTACTTATTGATATGAAAATTGCCAACTAATGCACTTCATATGGAGGTAAACCGCAACGAATCTACAGCTCCTCTACAGGTAATTCCACCACTGCCTCCTAGTTGTAGAGTACCACTAACGTTTACTGTAATAAAAGCATATTAGCATTATAAGTGTTATTTTTATTATCGATCAGTACGAACGAACATAGTTTGATAGATAGGGAGTTTTCCAAGGCTTAAAGCAATTAGTAACAACTTTGACCATCAAAATAAACCACTTTATCATCGGCTGACATACTACTGCGATCAGGTGATAGCAACACAAGCTAGTTCAGAACGGTACAGTTCAATCAAGGTATACCTACCTAGTAATCCTGTTCCACCTCCGATTACTAAAGTTTTAAGAATTATTAACATTTCTCTGTTTCTTTCTTTCCTGTTTTGTTTTCTGGTCAACTGCAATTGAGGAAAGGAGCTAAGCATATAATATAGTCCTATAACCTTTAAATTGCAGAATTCCTTTATGCTTTCTGTTTTGGAAATTTCGCCGCCTTGTCTCCAAGACCATAATATTTTGTTACATGAAGCGGAATTCCTCTAAGGGTGACAACACTGTTCCTCTTTAATCGCTTAGCTATATTTGTTATTTCTCTCTCTCTCTCTCTCTCTCTCTCTCTCTCTCTCTCTCTGTGATGGACAATATTTTTTTGTAAATACTACGGATGAAAATGTCATGGAGGTCATCTCTGGAAACAAGACGTGTGAGTGCTACTTGTTAAACAGGCAGTGATCGGGTAGGTATCATGATGCTCTTAACACTTCACTGTTCTGCTTGTTCACAACTTTTTGGCCAATCATATATTTAAATGAAAGTTAAATTTGCGAAACAGCGTATCGGTCAAGGCACCATTCGTAAATTATATCTAAATTATACTACCCTTGTCATCCAATAAGATGACGGAAAACCATTTGAGAATTGAAATATTAGATATGAGCTAGATGTCCTGAGCCGTGGCGTAGTGGGTTGGAGTGTGGTGCTCCAGTTTCCCGCCATGGAATGCGCGTGGGTTCCAGCCCGCCCCTGTCCACTCAGCATCGTGATGCATTTGAGCAGCTACAATACGTAGCGGTCTGTAGGTTGCGAAAGCCAACGTTCCGGATGGGGGAAGCATAGTGCTGACCACATGAGCTCCCCATATCGGCTGGATGATCGTCCAACTTTGTCTTGCGTATGTGGGCGCAAGGTCGACAGTAGGGTTGATAGGGCAAGGCCTGCAAGGGCTGTAGAGCATTAACATATTTTAAGAGCTGGAAACTTCTGGGTGTAGCCTTTACGGTTCCGATGATTTAATATCAGAGTGATCTATTAGTGACGGTAATTTGAATGCATGAATAACTTATCAGTATTACTGAAGTACTGCCCAGAGCATTTACTTCCATAATGTGCATTATTGGTGCTGGTATAAAATTTCAGAATTTTCTGGATGAAACCAAAACTTCGGCATGTCCTTTGATTATCAGGCGTTAGTGATGCTTTATCAAGATTGTCTAAACAAACTTCATCTTTAAGTGAGTAATCAAATACGATAATATGCCAAGGCATCTCCTGTCATTAAAGAGCCCAGGAGTGCTGATATTATCGCTTAGGAAGCAGATTTTGTCTCCACATTGGACAAAATGCACATTTCTGCTACAAGTCGGGATGGAAATTCTATGAAGAATGCAATCGGTAGTCGAAACTGGAAGTGTGTTCAGTTATGACGCCACTATTAATCGCAGTAGGCAGTCTCGACATTCATCTTTCACAATAAAAAAGTGGCAAATGGAAGCAGAGCTTGGGAGTAATGTTACCAAAACAGTTTTGAAGATACCTCAGTTCACTTAAGGCAGTTTAATTTATGTGCCTTACAAACAATTGCATATTCCCTTTACTGCAACTAATATCGAATCTCCAATACAGTCGCCAAACTTACGTTTTCATAATTTCAAGATAACTAGTCTTAGCTATCTAAGATTACTAAAATAAACTAAATAAACAAAAAAACAAACAAATGAAACTTCATCTTGTCCATTTATTACAACACAGCCGAGCTTTAACAAACAGTAGTTTATCAATAATTTTTTGTGTCTTTTCAAATTTGATTCACTTTCAAAAATATTAGTGTATAAAACAGCCAGGACAATTTTGAATGATTAGTAACGCCTGGCGAAATTCAGAGATTCTAGAGTTCTAGTTAGACGGCTGTAACAATCATGGCTCAGTATACGCATCCATGCAGTCGCTTGTTGGCACGATATGTCAGTAAACACATCTCCAACACCTTGGACTCGTGCCTACCGCGCTGCACGAATATCCGTATAACCAAACTTTGAATAATACTTGGCTGTTTTGCCTGCCAACTTGAGATTCCATTGTACCAATAAATATACCAATGTTGGCTGTATAGGAATGACCAAGGCTACTTTTGTCGGGCTGTTGGTGCAACCATTTTACGGACTATACACCATTTCCGGCGATGTAGTCGAGGAGTCGGGAAGTAAGATGGTTTTGCTGTCCAAGCGATCCGACTCCTCGACAGTCGGTTTGGTTGTGCAACAAACCCATAGACTTTACAATCTCTAGGATTAGTTGGGCACTTGGCAAGATAATTTGGAAGTGTGTGTGCCGCCTTAGGAATGGCTGTTACTTACAAAGATTCGCTCAATTATTATGCTTCCCTTTGATTCCAAGTTATGACCACAACGTCCCGGAGACTTTCAAAATTCCCACATTGGACAATTTCCTTAAAACTAATGAGCATACCAATTACTGTACTGGTTACAATACTTTGAATATTCTGTGTTGTGGGTCATTTGATTGTAAGTGGAGAAAAACGCAAAAGAAGAATCTATCCGTTATCAATCCCTAAGAATCATGAATACTCTATGCATGCCTAAAAGTATATACTCGTCCTCAGATGAGCTGAAACACAATGCGATGTTTTGAAATAATTTATTTGGTAATATGTACTTACTCTGCACCTACCTATTTCCAACATATCTATGCTTTTCGTTAACACTAAACACATATAGGGGGAAATGTGAACGTTGCTTAATTTATGGTCTAGATTTATTTTTTCTAATATACTAAAATCTTAGTCGCTGCTTCTTAGGGAATAAGAACGTACGAGTTTTTACGCAGTACAGAATACTGGTACTTCCACTATGTATTGTTGTACTTGGATATGTTGGTATTCATTTAGAACGTCTTTTATGCTAACTATGCGGAGTAGAATAAGTATCGCCTGTCTTGATAACTCTCTTTAATTCCTTTATTGACATCAATGTCCCTTTGCTTATGACATAATGGAGTACTTATGATTTTCCAACTGACACCTTGCCGTCTGGTGAAATGTACTAAATTATTTCGAATTGTCATCTAACATTATTACTACGCGAGCATGTTGAACTGTTAACAACGCTATCACTGTGTAGTTCCTTGCATCGAAAACCCAGTACAAACCTGTTTGAGTTTGAACAACATAACTCAGAAACGAAATTTCGGATAAATACCAAACTTCGTATTTGAGTTCAGTATCTTCCAGTGATAAGACATAAGAATTTTCAAGAAAATCCTCCCATTCCAAACCCTCCTTTACATATTTTTATTTTCTCAAAAATGTCTCTAACGATTTTGATTAAAATATCATTCATTTACATCACGAATATAATGTATAACTTCAATTTTATGTGAATAGCCCGCAAAGGTCTCTTAAACGAACGAACGTTGTATACTTTTGTAAAACTTGTAAACCATATGAGATAGACCAAACTTTACGGCACGAAAAAGTGTACGTCTCTTAAAACATAGAATGTGTTTAAAATAGGTTTTTTCTGTTGCGGATATGCGTTGTTATTGGTTTCAATTTTACAATACTTCATCATTTGGCTGCTTCTCGCGTTGTTATAGACAGGTGGTGTTTAGGTTTCCATCTTCTGTCTGTACCACGGCTTTCACTTTCGCTTTAGTATGGCTTGGTCACAGAGCGCAGCACTCCCGGTCAGAGAGTCAATGTGTAATTACAATTAGTTTTTTCGCAATGTCTACCCCATTTCTATATATAAAACTAAAACGCCAAAAGGTATAAACTAGTTTTACTGAAATTTAAAATAACATAAATGTACTGTGTTACTACTCTTAATGAAGAACTATAGGTCGTATTTTAGAACGATTAATACTACAGTTCACGCTGTTAAAACATTAAGTTATGAAAATCTACCCATTATGTGGACAAAATGATTCATTCATCCACGTGCAGCATGGTGCAATGTGGAATGAATCGTTGAAAACTTAATTGTTGCACCCCGATTACAAGATGAAGGCGTTATTATTACGGTCAAATTATGCCCGCTTTATTGTCCAATTGAGGATTATGAGGAAACCGTGACTGCATTAATACTGTTTATTGCCATTGCTTTCCGATCCTAAAGACAACACTTACACATTTTCTGTACGGGCAACAGTCTCCATTAAGTATGAAAGGGACATACCGGACCTTAATAATAATAATAATAATAATAATAATAATAATATAAGAAAGACATCATTGTAATCTACACCACGCTATCGATTTTTATTACTAACCGCGCTCGTTGAATGAAAATATATTAACCCTTCTTTTACTGCTGTGTCGTATCCGATAAAAAAAATTAACTTTTACGGCTAGTAAAGGCCATAAATTTATGAAAAATAAGCCACTAATCTTTATTTATTTCACATAATATCCAAAGCGGGCTACCAATTTTGCGCTCATATTGAAGGTAGTTGCAGTAGTTGTAGCTGGGGAACGGTTGCACAGAAGTAGTCAACGCATCATTGTCATAGTTTTCTTGGCGGGGGCGAGAATTTTGTAATAGAAGAAAACACCGAAAAGATACGCTGTAGTTTCGTCCATATGGGCCCATTTCTGGAAAGAGGCATATACGATAGGTTCCCAGATTACAAAATAACAGAAAACCCCAGCTTGTCCACGAATATTAGCTGTCTTGTCTCCAATGAATGTGGAAGAAACTGTGTACTAAGTTTAACAGCTGTCATATTTTGGCCATAAAACCTAAGCAATCTCACAATCACATGATGATGCTTACACCCAGTAAATTAAGTAGTGCCAATATACAGTTGTATCAATGATGTGTGGGCAAACTTTCGCAACATGTACAATAAGAAAACATTGTAACAAATGAGAACACACGCTTAATATAGCACAAACCTTACACTTGAGTCACTTTGGTACGCACTCGGAATACAGCACAACTGAACTGCTGAACTGTACGAGTTACTGCTGAGTTACAACTCACAATTAAACTGCATTGTCCACCTCTCACTTCGTCACTTCTAATAGAACTAAGCTATTAGCTGAACTCAACACTCGACCGCCCGTCCTGGCAGAGCGGCCCCTTATATAGGCCCCGCATACAAAGCGGAACCTTCTAGAAGAGGAATCCACGAGTACATGCCGAAACGAACGCTCCAGAACGGGTAAGCGGCAACATAAAGGGGCTTTTTATTCCACGCTCACTATTGTTCTATTGCTTCCGCGTGGCTAATGTTCCAGCGGCCCGTCGCAAGCTCCACCCAGGCCCCGGCCGGTTGGCGACCCGCAGATATAAAGCTCTCTATATACAAAGTACAGCAACTGATTTATCTTTCAAATGCCGCCAATACGGCTTGTTGATCGGCGGATAGCTGATCACGTGATATCCGCGCGTATCTTAGGCTGTATGCCTCAATTAAAATAAACATAAGGGAACAGCTGCGTTCAACCTGATTTATGAGTGAAAATGCCAGATTGTTGTGCTTTGGATGCACTGAGAGGGCACAAAAGGACATTAAATTATATAGGTTACCGTCGAAACTCAGAAACTTGGAGAAAAGAAGGATTTGTTTGGCCAGAATCAGTAGAAAGCACTGGACTCCTGGAGAAGAGTCAAGTACCTGTTCCAAACTTATTTAATACTGCATTTTACGAGTGATTAAATCTTTATATTACGAACTTTGAATCGTTTTGTGCTTCTGGAATGGAAAATTTCAGGTTTCTGTGTATTATAAACAGCTATGTCTTTATAATCTAATATATAGTGTTTTCTGATTCTGATTCTTTTGACTTCTATCAGTTCTGTTCAAGTATTTTACTGAAAATAAACCAGTTTTATAGTTTGTTTATTTGTTTCATGATTATTAGTATAAACAATAGTGGCACAAATTTATCAGTGCTAGTATTGCATATGTTCATATTTTCACTGTAGTCTTAACTTGAAAAGTATTAATGCATTAACTTCCATATACGTGGTGCTAAAATGACATTTTGTATCTTACTTATTAAATGCATTTTTATATTTATAACCAAACGTTGCATAAAGATAAATATGCCCAACAAGAAGTGTTTATTTGCAATATTATGGTGCATATTTTAAAAATGTATTTTATAATTAGTATCATTTTTCTGAACATGTTTCTGGTAATTCTGCGAATTTGTGTAACATTCTCCAACGTTTTATATTGATATTGCATCAGAATTTCCAAAAGGGAGCCATAGTAATAACCAAAAATCTTACATAGAAACATGAAACTTTCGTAACTAATTTCACCTCCAGCAGAGCAGAAAGTCGCCAATTTACCTCTGGAGGGTGAGATGGTTTCATTTTGAGCAGGTAAAGTTTTCCATAGAAAACAAAACACATTTCTTTAATATTATTTGTTAAACTATTTGAATATATGCGAAATTTGGCTAAATTGAAGGATAACACATCGGTAGATTTCCTTGTGAATACCAAAAGTGTCATACAGTATTTTCTTCGTACCGCTTCTGTAATTAATAAAGGTCTGTTAATAGTTATCAAAATGCAACGAAGCATTTCTAAATTATTTTATTCTACGATTTAAACTGTGGACATGATGTCATGAATGTCATTGCAAGTCGCGTACATGCATCGCAAGATTCTTTTATTTTACAACTTTAATTTGCTAAAACAGCCTTCACACATTCCTAAGTAAAGTAATATTCCTAATGCCGGAAATAGCTAAGTTGTGCACAAGCGTATAAGTGTCATTCTGTGTATGATTTTTGCGTTTTATTTCGCTTTTCCTAAGATCGTGCAACCAGTCCGCATTACTAGAATATGGGAAGAGAGGCGAAACTTCGGCCCAACATGGCGCCCCACCACAATACGTTGCGAGGCGTGCTTTAAAAGTAAGTACCGTTTTAATATTTTGCCACTACTGCGCTGCAGTCGCGATTTTCAGCATACGCAATTGCTTGCGCCATTCATTAGAAAGCCCACGCCACTATGAGCGACCGTCACTTTGTGTTTGTCGTTGTTAGAGCGTTTCCAAATATTCAAAACAATTGAAGGAACAGCCGACTATGATGTCGGGTCAGCAATTCGTTTTTTGAATGCGAGAAATGTTACGCCACCAAACATTCATCGCCAATTGTGTGAGGTTCATGGAGTAACAATGCCCGGCCACACACAGCCAAACAAACTCAAGATCTGATCGCATCATTTTATTTGGAACAATTCGACCACTTTTGCAGAGTCCGGATTTAGCACCAAGCGATTTTCATCTATTTCTTCACGTGAAGAAATCCCTTGGTGGGAAATATTTCAACGACGATGATGTTGTAAAAGAAGAAATGCAGACTTGCCTTTCACCACCTCATTCTTTAAGGAAGCCAATGTTTCCCGATAAGACAAGTGTCTGAATAACGGCGGAGAAGTAGAGTAAGGTGTAAGGTAATCAATGATAATAAAGTCTTTAGAAAATAAGTTTCTCATTTTTTAAAACAATTAAGGGTAAAAATTGAGTTTCTTTCCTATGGACGCTCTTTAACTACTGTGGTCCTTCGCGTCCCTTCTATCCTAATGTGCGTGAAAGACCGGAAATTTTGCTCAGTCCTCTTTATCAGGCTTGAGGGTTTTTACGTGCCTAAATCTACAACACGGGACCACTGGCTTTACTTCCCTTCCGAAGGAAGCCATGCTAAGTATTTTTACGCCCGAAAAAATCCATCGCTTTCCGCCGGGTTTGAATCCGCGACCTCGGGAACCAGAGACTAGCACGATACCCCTAGACCAGAGAACGGAAAAAAATCGGTACTTACTTTAAAAACACGCCTCGTATATGGACATCTGTCAGGAAATGCTTCATTTCCATGTTAGGACTCATCTTCTACGACTCCTCATAGTGCATTAATCGTGGAAAACACACACGAACAGATCGTACCAGCATACCACATTAAGCTCTTTCTTACATGAAGTGCCCAAATGTCCTCCGTTGGCGCTGATACATGCAGAAATATGCCGTTGCACTGAATCCCGAATACGTTGATGTATCCCTGGAGAATTGCGTGTTGTTTCCCAGCCTTCCATAATATGGTCACGAAGATTCTATGCATCTTAAACTGGGGTTCGATACACAACAGCTTTCAAATGCCCCGACAAATAAAATTCTGGTGGGTTTAGGTCCAGAGAGCGTGGGAGCCAGGGAAATGGTCCTTCTCTATCTATCCGTCACGGAATCTGCTATTTAGAAGCCGACAGACATTAATACTGAAATGAAGAGGAGCTCAATCGTGCCTGAAGTACATGTTTCGTCGCACTGGTAAAGGCACATCTTCTAGCAGAACATGTAAAATAATCTCTCAGAAAGCATGATACGTTTGTCTGTTGAGCATGGGTAGAAGAACACGAGGCCTCATCAGACAATCGCCAACAATGCCGGCCCAAACATTAACAGAAAAAATGTTGATGACGTGATTCGATAGCTGCGCGAGGATTCAAGACAACCCATACGTGCTGATTGTGAAAATTTACAATTTGATCACGTTGAAACGACGCATCATTCGTGAGCAGCACACTTGCACTAAAATCAGGGTTGACACATTGTTGAATAATCTATTCGCAGAAGTGCACGCGAGCAGGAAATTCAGCCGTTGATGGTGCTTGCACACGCTATAAATGGTATGGATACAGCAGGTGCTCCTGTAACGTTCTCAAGACAGTCATATGGTCAACATTACTTGTTGCAGTTAATTGTCTTACGCTGACACTAAGCTTGTCACCTGCACATTTGAGATGTCCTCGTCCTTCTAACCCTCCCCGGTCGCTAATAGTAGGCTTAAAATTCTAATGCTCCCTAAAGACGACGGCCAATTATTTCAAGCGTATTCCTGCCGGGGGCGCCTTCGTTCTGGAAATCCGTACCGATGCAAACTTCGAGCGGCACGACCATTAGCATATGCTAATCCATACATCAAAGAAGCATTTGCCAACTCCGGATCTATGTACACTTCTGTTGCATTGTACCAAGTTCCGTGATGAACACTAAACAGTTGATGCTACGTGTAGTAAGGCAATGAAATGTCTCATGTCACATAACCTTCATTCACAAATACTGGCGGTGAACTTAAGAATTACAAGTTAAACAGACTTAAGCAAGAGAACATATTCAACATTTCACGTGGCATGTTGGCACGTTCTGTTCCTGTGTGCTTCCCATGATTAATGCACTATGAAGAGTAGTAGAAAATGACTTCCAATGGAAACAAAGCGTTTCCGGACATATGTCCATATAACATATTTTTATCTCCTGTGTACGGGAAATGTGTCCTGAAAGTTAGTAGTATCTTATTGTTACAACCTGTACAACAACACAGAAAGAGTCACAACCATTGAACAGTTTCCCATATTCTTTTGCACTACCTCAGCTACGAAGCATCCCGAAACGTTTGAAATAATATTACTGTGTATGTATGTGTGTACACGCGCAAATAAAGACTGGAGATCCAGAATAGCGAAGTGCCGAACTTAGACGAGCATTTCGTGTTGTTTCATGCTGTATTTTCACTGAAAGACTCCTCAAGCAAACCTATGATATCATTGTGATGGTTGCTACTTGTTACGCAAGGTGGAATCAAGATAAGTAAGTATTGAAGGCATGTCTTATGTGAGTATATTACCTGTGTCGTTAATATCGGCTTCTTGTCAATTCTGAGTAGATTCAGGTGGGTTTCCATATACTGTGCAGCGGTCAGGTGCTTTGTTTCTGTATAGCCAAAGAGCACCTTCCATGTAATTAACGAAGAGAGCTTTTTGTTCATTTCCACATGACCTGTCGCGTCCCTAGTGCGCACTGACCATGCTGTCGGCGATCAGTCATGAGATTGATGTTATGAAAATGACGGGGCAGTTCGACACGATAGGTGCACAGTAGCATATGTGGAAATGACCAAGCGGCGACTGGCAGCCTCTTGCGCTGCGGGTATTTCCGTCATGATACGAATACATTTCACGTGCCCTGTTCTGGGTAACCATTCGAAGGTTCAGTACTATTCGGAGCTATACGATCTCGCAATTAAAGATTACGACAACACACTAATTAAACATAACATCTGGAAGCTTATAGGCGAAAGGCTGAAAATATCTTGTCTCTTCAGTAAAACCAAATATGTACACAAAGTATAGCGAAGTCACCTTCTATGTGATCCATTGCTTATTGAAACAGAGATACAAAACGATCAGATCGAATCAGAGGCGGATAGAGATTCCTTTAGAGGGGAGCTAACATATTTTGAAGCGTACCTTACCTACGAGTAAAATGCAGTCTGTAATAGAGAATGTTAATTTCTAAACCTTCAAGCAACATATAAGTGATCAACGAATTATTCTTTGTATGCAAGGTTTAATTTAAACGTTGGGAAAATTTATAAAATGATTTATTACAAAAAGTAGGACTTTAAACGCCACATTTAAGTAGTTTGATTATTAGTTTTTTCTGTAAGCCATCGTCATTGTAATGAGTCATTAATTCTTATTCAGAAGTTATCTTATACTAAATCCAAAGTATGTTTGATGCAGCATATGTGTTTCTCTTCTTTCTTTAGTTACTGGAACATCTTTTGAGATATGGCTTACCACTGTGGTAAATTCACTCATTGACTGTGAAATGTATACTTAATACAAATAAAAGTGTTGATTTTGACTTCACCAAAGCAACACAATCTGCATGCTTCTTAAATATAATTAAGAGGGGGCTACAGAACCTCTTAGCTCTTCCCTTGTCTAAGGATTGAATCAAACATGAAAATAGCCGGCGTACAGTCGAGACAAGGCAGGTTATGTGGAAACAAAAACAACACGACATGGTAGGGACACGATCGGTGCACAATCAAGACAATGCAGGTTATGTGGAAACAAAAAACAACACGACATGGTAGGGACACGATCGGTGCACAATCAAGACAAGGCAGGTTATGTGGAAACAAAAACAACACGACATGGTAGGGACACGATCGGTGCACAATCAAGACAAGGCAGGTTATGTGGAAACAAAAAACAACACGACATGGTAGGGACACGATCGGTGCACAATCAAGACAATGCAGGTTATGTGGAAACAAAAACAACACGACATGGTAGGGACACGATCGGTGCACAATCAAGACAAGGCAGGTTATGTGGAAACAAAAACAACACGACATGGTAGGGACACGATCGGTGCACAAACAAGACAATGCAGGTTATGTGGAAACAAAAACAACACGACATGGTAGGGACACGATCGGTGCACAAACAAGACAATGCAGGTTATGTGGAAACAAAAAACAACACGACATGGTAGGGACACGATCGGTGCACAATCAAGACAAGGCAGGTTATGTGGAAACAAAAAACAACACGACATGGTAGGGACACGATCGGTGCACAATCAAGACAATGTAGGTTATGTGGAAACAAAAAACAACACGACATGGTAGGGACACGATCGGTGCACAATCAAGACAAGGCAGGTTATGTGGAAACAAAAAACAACACGACATGGTAGGGACACGATCGGTGCACAATCAAGACAAGGCAGGTTATGTGGAAACAAAAAACAACACGACATGGTAGGGACACGATCGGTGCACAATCAAGACAAGGCAGGTTATGTGGAAACAAAAAACAACACGACATGGTAGGGACACGATCGGTGCACAATCAAGACAAGGCAGGTTATGTGGAAACAAAAAACAACACGACATGGTAGGGACACGATCGGTGCACAATCAAGACAAGGCAGGTTATGTGGAAACAAAAAACAACACGACATGGTAGGGACACGATCGGTGCACAATCAAGACAATGTAGGTTATGTGGAAACAAAAAACAACACGACTTGGTAGGGACACGGTCGGTGCACAGTCGGGACACGGAGGCTTATGCGGTAATAAAACCGACACAACAATGGTAGGGATATGATCGGTGCACAGTCGGGAAATGGTAAGTTATGAGGAAATAAAAACGACACAACAATGGTAGGGAGACAGTCGGCGCACAGTCTAGACAAGGTAGGTTATGTGGAAATAAAAACTACACAACAATGGTAGGGACACGGTCGGCGCACAGTCTAGACAAGGTAGGTTATGTGGAAATAAAAAGACACGACATGGTAGGGACACGGTCGGCGCACAGTCGGGACAAGGTAGCTTATGTGGAAACAAAACCGACACGACATCGTAGGGACACGACCGGTGCAGAATCGAGACAATGTAGGTAATGTGGAAATAAAAACGAAAGGACATCGTAGGGACACGGTCGGCGCACAGTCGTGACCAGGTAGGTTACGTGGAAATAAAAACGACACAACAATGGTAGGGATATGATCGGTGCACAGTCGGGACACGGAGGCTTATGTGGTAATAAAACCGACACAACAATGGTAGGGATATGATCGGTGCACAGTCGGGAAATGGTAGGTTATGAGGAAATAAAAACGACACAACAATGGTAGGGACACGGTCGGCGCAAATTCGGGAAACGGTAGGTTATGTGGAAATAAAAACGACACAACAATGGTAGGGACACGGTCGGATATGTGGAAATAAAAACAACAGGACATCGTAGGGACACGGTCGGCGCACAGTCGGGACAAGGTAGGTTATGTGGAAATAAAAACTACACGACATGGTAGGGACACGGTCGGCGCACAGTCGGGACCAGGTAGCTTATGTGGAAATAAAACCGACACAACATGGTAGGGACACGGTCGGCGCACAGTCGGGACACGGTAGCTTATGTGGAAATAAAATCGACACAACATGGTAGGGACACGGTCGGTGCACAGTCGGGACACGGTAGGTTATGTGGAAAGAAAAACGACACAACATTGTAGGGACACGGTCGGTGCACAGTCGGGACACGGTAGGTTATAAGGAAATAAAAACGACACAACATGGTAGGGACACGGTCGGTGCAGTCGGGACACGGTAGTTTATGTGGAAATAAAAACGACACCACATGGTAGGGACACGGTCCGCGAACATTCGGGACAAGGTAGGTTACGGGGAAATAAAAACGACACAAAAAAGGTCGGGACACAGTCGGTGCACAGGCGGGACAAGGTAGGATATGTGGAAATAAAACCGACACAACAATGGTAGGGACACGGTCGGCGCACAGTAGGGACACGGTAGGTTATTTGGAAATAAAGCCGATACAACAATGGTAGGGACACGGTAGGTGCACAGTCGGGACACGGCAGTTTATGTGGAAATAAAAACGACACCACTTGGTAGGGACACGGTCCGCGAACATTCGGGACAAGGTAGGTTACGGGGAAATAAAAACGACACAAAAATGGTCGGGACACAATCGGTGCACAGGCGGGACAAGGTAGGATATGCACGTTATGTGGAAATAAAACCGACACCACATGGTAGGATCACGGTCGGTGCACAGTCGGGACACGGTGGGTTATGTGGAAATAAAACCGACACCACATTGTAGCGACACGGTCGGTGCACAGTCGGGACAAGGCAGGTTATGTGGAAATAAAACCGAGACAACATGGACACGGTCGGCGCACAGTCGTGACACGGTAGGTTATTTGGAAGTAAAGCCGACACAAAATTGGTAGGGTCACGGTAGGTGCACTCTTGGGACAAACGTAGGTTATGTGAAAATAAAAACGACACGACATGGTAGACACACGGTAGGTTACGTGGAAATAAAAACGACACAGGAATGGTAGGGACACGGTCGGTGCATAGTCGGGACACGGTGGGTTATGTGGAAATAAAAACAACACAACATGGTAGGAACACGGTCGGCGCACAGTCGGGACATGGTAGGTTATTTGAAAATAAAGCGGACACAACAATGGTAGGGACACGGTCGGTGCATAGTCGGGACAAAAGTAGGTTATGCGGAAATAAAAACGACACGACATAGTAGGGACACGATCGGCGCACAGTCGGGACACGGTAGGTTATGTGCAAATAAAAACGAAACGTCATGGTAGGGACACGGTCGGCGCACAGTCGGGACAAGGTAGGTTATATGGAAATAAAAACGACACAGCAATGGTAGGGACACGGTCGGCGCACAGTCGGAATAAGGTAGGTTATGTGGAAATAAAACCGACACAACAATGGTAGGGACACGGTCGGCGCACAGTTGAGACTCGGTAGGTTATGTGAAAATAAAAACAAAACGACATGGTAGGGACACGCTGGGCGCACAGTCGGGACACGGTAGGTTATGTGGCAATAAAAACGACACGACATGGTAGGGACACGGTCGGTGCACATTCGTGACACGGTAGGTTATGTGAAAATAAAAACGACTTGTTAGGGACACGGTCGGTGCACAGTCGGGACACGGTAGTTTATGTGAAAATAAAAACGACACGACATGGTAGGGACACGGTAGGTTACGTGGAAATAAAAACGACACAAGAATGGAAGGGACACGGTGGGCGCACAGTCGGTGTACGGTAGGTTATGTGGAAATAAAAACGACACGATGTGGTAGGGACACGGTCGGTGCACAGTCGGGAGATGGTAGGTTATGAGGAAATAATAACGAAACGACGTGGTAGGGACACGGTCGGCGCACAATCGGGACACGGTAGGTTATGTGGAAATAAAACCGACACAACAATGGTAGGAACATGATCGTTGCACAGTCGGTCCACGGTAGGTTAAGTGGAAATAAGAACGATACATCAATGGTAGGGACACAGTCGGTGCATAGTCGGGACGCGGTGGGTTATGTGGAAATAAAAACAACACAACATGGTAGGAACACGGTCGGCGCACAGTCGGGACATGGTAGGTTATTTGAAAATAAAGCCGACACAACAATGGTAGGGACACGGTCGGTGCATAGTCGGGACAAAAGTAGGTTATGCGAAAATAAAAACGACACGACATAGTAGGGACACGGTCGGCGCACAGTCAGGACACGGTAGGTTATGTGCAAATAAAAACGAAACGTCATGGTAGGGACACGGTCGGCGCACAGTCGGGACAAGGTAGGTTATATGGAAATAAAAACGACACAGCAATGGTAGGGACACGGTCGGCGCACAGTCGGAATAAGGTAGGTTATGTGGAAATAAAACCGACACAACAATGGTAGGCACACGGTCGGCGCACAGTTGAGACTCGGTAGGTTATGTGAAAATAAAAACAAAACGACATGGTAGGGACACGGTCGGCGCACAGTCGGGACACGGTAGGTTATGTGGAAATAAAAACGACACGACACGATAGGGACACGGTCGGTGCACATTCGTGACACGGTAGGTTATGTGAAAATAAAAACGACATGTTAGGGACACGGTCGGTGCACAGTCGGGACACGGTAGTTTATGTGGAAATAAAAATGAAACGACATGGTAGGGACACGGTCGGCTCACAGTCGGGACACGGTAGGTTATGCGGAAATAAAAACGACACAACAATGGTAGGGACACGGTCGGCGGCCAGTCGGGACACGGTAGGATATGTGGAAATAAAAGCGACATCACATTTTAGGGACACGGTCGGTGCACAGTCGGGACAAGGTAGGTTATGTGGAAATAAAAACGACACAACATGGTAGGGAGACGGTCGGCGCACAGTCGGGACACGGTAGGTTATGTGGAAATAAAAACGACACAAGAATGGTAGGGACACGGTCGGCGCACAGTCGGGATACGGTAGGATATGTGGAAATAAAAACTACAGGACATTTTAACGACACGGTCGGCGCAAAGTCGGGAAACAGTAGGTTAAGTGGAAATAAAAACGACACAACAATGGTAGGGACACGGTCGGCGCACAGTCGAGACAAGGTAGGTTATGTGGAAATAAAAACGACAGAACATGGTAGGGACACGGTCGTCGCACATTCGGGGCAAGGTAGGTTACGTGGAAATAAAAACGAAACAACAATGGTAAGGACACTATAGGCGCACAGTCGGGACAAAGTAGGTCATGTGGAAATAAGAACGACACAACAATGGTAGGGACACGGTCGGCTCTCAATCGGGATACGGTAGGTTATGTGGAAATAAAAACGACACAATATGTTAGGGACACGATCGGTGCATAGTCGGGACACAGTAGGTTATGTGGAAATAAAAACGACACAACAATGGTAGGGAAACGGTCGGTGCACAGTCGGGACAAGGTAGGTAATGTGGAAATAAAAACGACACAACAATGGTAGGGAAACTTTCGGTGCACAGTCAGGAAAAGGTACGTTATGTGGAAATAAAAACGACAAAACAATGGTAGGGACACGGTCGGTGCACAGTCGGGACACGGTAGGTTATGTGGAAATAAAAACGACACATCAATAGTCGGGACACGGTAGCTTATGTAGAAATAGCAACGACACAACATGGTGGGGACACGGTCGACGCACAGTCGGGACACAGTAGGTTATTTGAAAATAAAGTCGACACAACAATGGTAGGGACACGGTCGGTGCATATTCGGGACAAAAATAGGTTATGTGGAAATAAAAACGAGACGACATGGTAGGGACACGGTCAGCGCACAGACGGGACACGGTAGGTTATGTGGAAATAAAAACGACACAAGAATGGTAGGGACACGGTCGGCGCACAGACGGGTCACGGTAGTTTATGTGGAAATAAAAACGAAACGACATGGTAGGGACACGGTCGGCGCACAGTCGGGACAAGGTAGGTTATATGGAAATAAAAACGACACAGCAATGGTAGGGATACGGTCGTCGCACAATAGGGATACGGTAGGTTGTGTGGAAATAAAACCGACACAGCAATGGTAGAGAGATGATCGGTGCACAGTCTGGACACGGTAGGTTATGTGGAAACAAAAATGACACAACATGGTAGGGACACGGTCGGTGCGTAGTCCGGACACGGTAGGTTATTTGGAAATAAAGCCGACACAACAATGGTAGGGACACGGTCGGTACACAGTCAGGACGCGGTAGGTTATGTGGTAAAAAACGACACATGGTAGGGACACGGTCGGCGCACAGTCGGAACACGGTAGGTTATGTGGAAATAAATACGACACAATATGGTAGGGACACGATCGGTGCACAGTCGGGACACAGTAGGTTAAGTGGAAATAAAAACGACACAACAATGGTAGGGACACGGTCGGCGCACAGTCGGGACACGGTAGGTTATGTGGAAATAAGAACGACACAAGTATGGTAGGGACATGGTCGGCGCATAGTCGGGACACGGTAGGTTATGTACAAATAAAACGACACGACGTGTTAGGGACACGGTCGGCGCACAGTCGGGACACGGTAGGATATGTGGAAATAAAAACGACAGGACATTTTAGGGACACGGTCGGCGCAAAGTAGTGACAAGGTAGTTTACGTGGAAATAAAAACGACACAACAATGGTAGGGACACGGTCGGCGCACAGTCGAGACAAGGTAGGTTATGTGGAAATAAAAACGACACGACAATGGTAGGGACACGTTCGTCGCACATGCGGGGCAAGGTAGGTTACGTGGAAATAAAAACGAAACAACAATGGTAGGGACACTGTCGGCGCACGGTCGGGACAAGGTAGGTTATGTGGAAATAAAAACGACACATCAATGCTAGGGACACGGTCGGCGCTCAATCGGGACACGTTAGGTTATGTGGAAATAAAACCGACACAACAATGAGAGGGACACGGTCGGCGCACAGTCGGGTCACGGTAGGTTACGTGGAAATAAAAACGACACAATATGGTAGGGAAACGGTCGGTGCACAGTCGGGACAAGGTAGGCAATGTGGAAATAAAAACGACACAACAATGGTAGGGAAACGTTCGGTGCACAGTCAAGACAAAGTACGTTATGTGGAAATAAAAACGACATAACAATGGTAGGGACACGGTCGGTGCACATTCGGGACACGGAAGGTTCTGTGTAAATAAAACCGACACAACAATGGTAGGGGCATGATCGGTGCACAGTCGGGACACGGTAAGTTATGTGTAAATAAAAACGACACATCAATGGTAGGAACACGGTCGGCGCATAGTCGGGACACGGTAGCTTATGTAGAAATAGCAACGACACAACATGGTAGGGACACGGTCGGCGCACAGTCGGGACACAGTAGGTTATTTGAAAATAAAGCCGACAGAACAATGGTAGGGACTCGGTCGGTGCATATTCGGGACAAAAGTAGGCTATGTGGAAATAAAAACGAGACGACATGGTAGGGACACGGTCAGCGCGCAGTCGGGACAAGGTAGGTTATGTGGAAATAAAAACGACACAGCAATGGTACGGACATGGTCGTCGCACAGTCGGGATACGGTAGGTTATGTGGAAATAAAAACGACACGACATGGTAGGGACTCGGTCGGTGCACAGTCGGGACACGGTAGGTTATGTGGAAATAAAAGCGACACGACATGGTAGGGACACGGTCCGCGCACAGTCGGGACACGGTAGGTTATGTGGAAATAAAAACGACACGACAATGGTACGGACATGGTCGTCGCACAGTCGGGATACGGTAGGTTATGTGGAAATAAAAACGACACGACATGGTAGGGACTCGGTCGGTGCACAGTCGGGACACTGCAGGTTATGTGGAAATAAAAGCGACACGACATGGTAGGGACACGGTCCGCGCACAGTCGGGACACGGTAGGTTATGTGGAAATAAAAACGACACGACAATGGTAGGGACACGGTCCGCGCACAGTCGGGACACGGTAGGTTATGCGGAAATAAAAACGACACGACATGGTAGGGACACGGTCGGCGCACAGTCGGGACACGGTAGGTTATGTGGAAATAAAAGCGACACGACATGGTAGGGACACGGTCGGTGCACATTCGGGACACGGCATTCACATTAGCTTACCGGTTCAATGAGAAACAGGCGATCTCATTTAAGTCTTGCGTAGAAGCAATAGTGAACTATTTCTTGATTAAAATTCGGTGCTAACAACATCTTTACTTTCTTTAGGAAAGCGTTTCTTTAATATTTTGCAAGAAATATTTTCCCCAAAGTTGGAATGACTTATTTTGAGTTGAATTTTATAATAACCGGAAAGGTAGAAATCACACTGATAAATGCAATGCTATAGGCGAAATTTGAGCGAGGGATCCTCAGTGAGTATACTGTCCCATTGCTCTAACCAACTGAGCAGGGGCACAGTAAGCCGAGCATCCAGGGTTCAAATCCCGGCTATAGCACTCTTTATTTTCAGGTGATTCTACCTTTCTAACTATAGTCTACATGCGTCACGTTTCAAAGGACAACTAACATAATTGGTAATAGTAGTAATCTACAAAGCCCGGGTCTTAAAACTTATGTTATTTGAAAGTTAATCTGAGAACGCCCTGTGGTTAACCGGGAAAATGTGAACCACTTGGAGAATTTTGTGTCGTGCCGTGCTATGGTAGCTAAATTGTTTAGAGCAACGGCACGGTAAGCCGAAGATCTGTGGTTCAAATAACGTCTTATCCTACTTTGCCAACCACAACCTACAGCCAGCATATGTGCATGAACATTTAACAAAAATGGAATACAAAACAAACCCCAATTAATACCTTGTAATATCTGAATGAATACTTGCAGTATTTGGATAGTGCTAACCTTCTGTTATATTTCATAGTGATAATTTAAATAAATATACAATATTCGTGCTGTATGGCACACACATGTTTTTTAACGACACGAGTAGCCGAGCTCGTTAAATTACGGACTCGTGGACGGGTTTTCTGCAGTCCAAATCCCTGAGGTATCTTCCACTTTTTTCATTTCTAATAACTGGCAAATGCCGGGGAGGGGCACTGTTAGCTTAGACCTGGAAGTTTTCCTTACGTATTTCCTTTCCCTATCATCATTTCATCTCATGTATCATCAGTGTGATGCCGACTGCACTACTACTGCTGCTACCACTACACAGTGTTCTCTGTTATTTGCTCCTTTGCGTTGTCATATTATTCTTGGGCAGCTTCTGAGAATAATTTTGAAATAAACTGGTTAATGGAATATGAAAATCTATTATATGATGCTGAGAATACTTTAATACAGGTACCAAATATCTGGTATCTGAGTTTCTATTCTATTATTTTAATTATGTGCCTCTTCCTTTCGCAGTTTGCAACGGTTTAATAAGGACATTACACTCGTACTAGATCACTTCCTCGTAAGCTGGAGAGAGTTTCTAGACATGTGCATTTTTTAATCGTGTTAAACGCCACTTCTTATTACATGCGGTAAGACAGGCGGTGAACATCGATGATGCATGAAATGAAATGGTGATAGGGAATGGCAAGTTGAAAACCAGACGTTCCAGACTTAGTTTAAGATATCTCCCTTGCATTTGTTATGCACGAGGTCGAGGAAAACCTTATCATGGTTTAAAGGCGGACCTCCTTTTACAAGCCTGTGCCTTAACGACCTCGGCCACCCGTTTGGTAGATGCGTGTATGCGTAACCGTATCCGCAAGGTTTAGCTGTGCGTCGGATGTTAAGTTTTCAAGAATATTGATCACCAAAACATCCTGTTATGTCAAAAATATGCAGGAAAAAAACAGAACATAACATGTAGTACTTCTACGCAATAGGGCACTACGTGATCAAATTATTTAACGATAGGAGCGCATGTGCTAATGTTAAATTATAGCACCTACAACACGTTAAGGCGACAGCTTCCGAACCCATTTCTTAACTTTCATCATCGCCTATTATTAACAACTTTTGTTCAGCGGTTGTTACTATTTTGCAGGAAGAGCGGAATACTGAAGAGCTCGCCTGAGTAAAGCTGCAGATCTTTTCAAATTTATTTGACAGGGGGCAGCAGTAGAGAGCTTTCTACGCGGATGAAAGTTCTTGATGTGAACAACATTTTAATCTTAACCATCTTTCTACCAAAGCATTGGTATATTTCAATGATTTAGAAGCGAAACAAATGAAACCTGCTCATGAGAGAAGCGCAGAACTGGTTGGCTTCGTGTTTAATTACGCACTAAAAACTGTGGGTTTAATTCCGAGTTGATTTTCTCCGAATTACGGTGCGGCTCAACCAATATGTATGTGCAGCAAACAATGTTCCTATTAGCAAGCTTGAGGATGCAGGGATAAAATAGAGTGCACGAATATAGGAATGAAGGACACGTAAACAAACAACTGGTCTCAAGCTTAAACTAATATCGTCTTATCGAGCGAGGTGGCTCCGCGGTAACGTGTGAGGCTTGCATTCAGGAGGTCCTGGGTTCGATTCCCGGTGGCCGCCCCCCTGACCCTGGGCTTTTTGTGGCTTTCCCTGGTTGACAACAGGTGAATGCTGGAGGGGTGTATTCCACCATGGATTTCATCTCCCTTTTATGTTTCAGGTTGCCTCCGTGGTTGTGGTTCTGTCAGTGTCGGGCAGATTGCGCGGAGGCTTGCGCTTTGAGATTTCTTCTCGGCCCTGCTAGAGGGAAGCTGGGTCGTATTTCCCCGGTCCCAATTTGGGGACGTCTCTCAGGAAGTTGGAAGAAAGGTTTTGCAAAGGCTGGCCGACTATTTAGTATTATTGGTTTTAATTGTGTGATTTTAGCAGGATACTTATTTACACTTCGTCGTCAAGCACGTTGCAATATCTGAAATAGTGTTTCTGTATTGCTAAGGAGATGACACTCAACTTTCTAAATGACTTTCGTATCTAAAGGTGCATTTTAAAGGTTAGCGTTTTTTCCCGGTTTGTTCACTCCCTTACAGTAGTAGATATGTTTACAGCATTTGAATGTTAACTCTACTAGGACAGAATTTATGATTATTTATCATCAACTTATCAGAAAATAATTTGCAGTTAAAAAGGGTAGTTTGTAATGTAAAACCTTATGTAAATTAAAATTTATGTGATATACCGCAAAATCCCAAAACACGCAAAGGTGTGCAGTGTTACATGCAAACCTTTTTTTAAAATCATATTTTGAAGACTTTTATAAAACCCAAATATTGCACAAGGTGTTAAAAGACGCATCAATTTTCGTGAGAATTATTTAGTTCGATGTTTGCTTCACATTGATAAGGTTTGGCTGCTGCTATTCCATCCGGTCTAGTCCCGTATATGTTTGTCCCTGTTTCTAAGCGAAGAAAAAAAGCTGAAATAACGCTTAAGATGTATAGAAGAGAAGATACTGAGAAAAACCGTCTTTCGTATACCCAAATTAGAAAAGAGTCTACAGATATATCAATAAGTGTAAAGGCGGAATGGCAAAACAAAATGGCGGCGGAGTTAAGAATAGCGTCAGAAAGGAGAGATTCGATATATATGTGGAAGGTAGTTAAGAAAATTAAAGTGCGAAGACAGGATAATGTAAACATCAAACCAGAAACTGGTTAGCGTATTTTAATAGTGTGTACACTGAAGTTGGTGGGGAAAAGTGGGAGGGACCCGGATATCTTTCGCTGAACTGTGCTTAAATCCTACAGTACCAATTCTAGATGGGGAAATAACTCACTGGGATTTTGTTTGGGCAATAACAAGCTTAAAGAATCACAAAGCAACGGGAATAGAAGAAATTCCGAGCGAATTTGTGAAATGCTCCATAGAAGTTCCTGAAATATTAGACCTTCTGCGGTTGGCCTTTAAAAATTTATTTAACGGAGAGAAGTGTCCTGAAGCTTGGACAACAGCAATTATTTAGCCAATATTCAAGGGTAAGGGTGCCACTCAGCAACCAGAAAATTATAGAGGAATTGCACTGTTATCTATATTGGGTAAGGTATATTGCAAAATTATCTATATCCGGTTAAGGGGTTGGGTAAAAGAGTTCGATATAATTTCTAAATTTTAGCGGGTTTCATGGAAGGGTTCTCTACTGCAGACAATATTTTCGTATTAAGAACATTAATTTATTCAAATTTAAATAGAGAGAGGGGGAAACTTTATTGTGCTTTTGTTGCTTTCAAAATGGCTTTTGATAGCGTGCAGAGTAATGCCCTTTGGGCGAAACTTCGCCACAAAGGACTCTCTGGTAAAATTATGAAAGCTCTGATGCAAATTTACAACAGTGTGAATTTCAGCATCAAAATAGACCAAAACACAATAACTGAATCTAAATCGGCCAGTAGAGGAGTTCGTCAAGAATGTATTTTATCGCCCCTGTTGTTCAATTTATTCATAGATGATACAGCAGACGTGTTAATAGCAGAAGAAATGAATGGCCCAAAAGTAGACGATGTCTGCATTCCTGTATTTTTATACGCGAATGACATTACAATTTTGTCAGTGACGATAGAAGGCTTACAGAAAGGTATTAACAGGTTGGAAGAATATTGTAAACAATGGAGTTTGGTGGTAAACATTAATAAAACAAAAACAATGGCTTTCAAAAATGACTATGTGTATGGCAGGGATGAAAAATGGTATTACAAGGGGCTAGAACTACAAAACGTTAAACATTTCTCCTATTTAGGAGTAATGTTTAATATGAGAGGAAAATGGAACAAATATCTATCAGTAACTAACTATATAGCACGAGAGCAGTTAAATGAATTATTACGAACCCTCTATCGGATACCGGATGTACCTGTAGACACATTAGAAAAGATGTATAACTCTATGATAAGGCCGATTTTGTTATACCGAAGTGAAATCTGGGGATGGGAAAGAGCAGAGCATGTAAATAAAACACAGGTAGCATTTTGGAAAAGAGTTCTTGGAGTTTCACAAGGACATCAATTTCGGGCGTATTGAGGGAGGTGGGATGTTAAGAAGACACAATACACTGCAAAATAACAGCAGTGAAGTACTGGCTGAGGGTGATGCAGGGGGATAACTGCACATTACGATCCAAATGTTATAAATACCAGCGAGAAAACCTGTCTCCTAAGTTTTGGGCAGCTGATTTACGTAGTTGAGTAACGCGGCTTTTGACACATCTATGTACTTGAATTACAATCCGTGGTATTGAAAGACGGAGTTAGTACCCGCATATACGAGTAACGTGTGGGATTACGTGACGTTTGGATTCTGAGGGAGAGTCCGTCCCTCCTCTGCGGTGCTCCCTGGAGCACGTTATTTCCCCTTGTGAAGTTGTCGATACACTTTATTGTTATGTTGTAGAATTAAATGAATAATAAAGATAATTAAAAGCCGAAAAAAATGTGAGTTAACGCGGGTTTGACAACAGGTACGTATGTGTGTTTGTACCCGTGTAATGAATAGACGGTTTTAGAAACCGTCTATATGAGTAACGTGAGGGGATTACGTGATGTTGAGAGTCTAAGGTGAATGTTGCAGAGTTAAATGAATAATAAAATAATTAAAAGCCGAAAAAAATATCTGTGTGTGTGCGCGCGTGCGCGCTCACGTGTAGTAAAATTTTGTCTATCTCTTATTATTTTTTTACCAGTTATGCAAAAGTCGTTCACAATGAAGAATCGTTAGAGCCATTTTTGAGAAAAATGTTCCATGTAAAGGGTATTCTGGGATGGTGGGGATTTTTCTTGAAAAAACCTTCGTGAAGATACTGAACCAAAATACTAAGTTTGGTGTTTATCCGACTGTTCACATACAGACACACGGACATGTTTCCAAAAATGGGGGGTCTCAAAACATGTATTTCATGTGAAATCTCGGTATCGAATTTTTGGGCGGAATGCAATACTTACTATACGTAGTAGATAAAGTAAAAAAATTGCAAGAAGAGAGGCAATGAAGTGACAAAAACAGATGTATGGCTTAAATAATATTCGAGTTATTTGTATGGTTACCGCGTTTGCTAAAAAAACTAATGTATGGCTCCCGCGTTCAGAGGCAGAGGACATGTGAATTCGAGTTATGTGTACGGTTATCTCGTCATATCCAAGATTTTGTTTTCAATGTATGAATCAAAGAAGAAGAGATCCCGTTCAGTAAGAAGGCAATGAGAAAAAAAACTAAGGGGGCTAATAATATTCGAGTCAGGTGTACCGTTACGTACGTACGTTTTCGAGTCCCCCGCAGGTAAAAACTTGGAATCTTTCATCAAGAAGGCAAAATAAGAAATCCATGCGAGTGATTCCCGTTCACGCTGGATCAGTAACAGAAGGGTCAAGACAGCAATGAACTATAAATTAGTAAAATTAAATGCTTTAAAAAAACCTCGGCATATCGAGCTCACATGCTGAGACATGCAAATGCAATGTCTTTTTCTCTCGTCTCTGTAACCCGAAGGCATAGAGAGAAACCAGGACTTCAGAATTTTTAAATAATTATAGGTTATGGAATAACTGAAAGTAGCGTAAGAAATTGCCTGTAGCAAAAAGGAAGCAGCAACACGGATCCTACCAATGCTATAATTATCGTAAGTACAGGGGCCAGGTGGACAAGGTAATTTTTTGTCACGAACGAATGTCAGCCAATGGTCAGATAACTGCGTGCGCATACGTGGAAGGAGAAGGGAAAATAGGCGTAATAGTATCGTGAACTTATAAAGACGTAGGATACCGTTCTTAAGAACTTAGTACTTATTACGCTGGACATGTGACTGCAGCATAGAACAAGTGTTTGTGGGGAGGGGGGGCTAACAACGTCGGGGACATATAAAATGTGTAAGGGAGTACGAAAAAAGACCATTTGCAACAGAAGTGCGCAGCCAGGAAAGAACATGGATGGTAAGTGAAAAAAATTATTATTTCTTACAATGTGTCTTTTTACATATACTTCAGTGACCCAAACGATCGATTCAATGTGTCTTTTATTTCCGTGTTTTTTCGTGACCTAAATAATATAAACCTGTTGAAACGCGTCTGTATGTTTCAGATCAAATCATAAGCCAGCTCAATGAAATTGGAGAAGGCGCTCCAATAGTACCAACAAAGAAACTGGCAGATTTGGAAATAAACGTGCCGTTCAAAATAAACAAGCTGAAGACGCTTAGCACGAGATATGGGGAACGCGTCGTAGTAATATTAGATCAGTATCAGATCTTTCTTCCCGAGCGATTTAAGAGTATGACTACAGAACAGAAAACTGCTATAAATGAAGGAGGCTATCACCTTGTGTACATGGGACAAGAGACGCTAGCTAGCGGGTATCGACGTCACAAGATTACTTTTTTACAAAAAAAGGTATATTAAAACAGTTTTTTTGCATGTGTTAGCTCAGTTCAGAAAAAAAAATAATGCATCTCGGAAAAGAGAAAAAAATTCTTAATGGAATAGTTCTAACTTTTTGACCTTTTAAGATTAATTTGGATAAAAATCTTGTCTTTGTACGTGTATCTCGAAATTTCAGATTATAGCCAGTCGATAAAATGTTACTATTTTCACTTCTCAGATCGTTGCAATAATGAATTGTATAATTTTCAGACGAGTTCAAACATGCAGGAGAATTCTCAAGCGAAGGAGATGCAACTGCAGACACTGCAGTAATCCACTCCATGACAAGAAAAGGTGAGTTAATGTTCGCATGTATGTGTTAAAACAAAACATTACATTAAAGTAATCGGATAAGATAATAAATTTTTTCAGCTTAAACATTCAACAAAAAAAATATAATTTGACAATATTTCTTTTTTCAGCTATAAGTAAAATTCCATTTCCTCTTTTTAATATATAACTTTAATGTCAGTAGCATCAAACATTAATAATGAAGCAGTTTTGTTATATAAGTGTATTTCATGCTAAAAAGGGGATATTTTTCTTTTCAGCTTTAAAGAAAATTAGATTTCAGGTTTTAAACTTTACTTTGAAATAAAATGACAATTTTGTTTTCAGCTTTAATAAAGTGAACTATATATTTTTGTTTCAGCTTTCATGCATGCTTCAAAAAGTAACAAATTAATATCACGAAAAAACGAAAATTCGATTTAAAAAACTTTACTTGAAATAAAATCAACATTATTTCCAGTTTAAAGATACTTTGATTACTGTAAATAAAAAAATGAACTATTTGTTATAGATTTTTCAGCTTTCATGCATGCTTCAAAAAAGTAACAAATTAATATCACGAAAAAACTTTACCTGAACATTCTTTTCAGCTTAAAAGATATCAAATATGTATTACTGATGACACCTCATTTATTTCAATTTCAGAGGAACACGTGCACGTGATCTCAAATAAGACCGGATCCCCGAACAAGAGGACTACGTCGCCGAAAGATGATAGCGCGTCTCCATCAAAGAAACCAAGAACAGAATCGGTGAGTGAACAGAGGCAGAAGGATCTTGCATGCATGACAATTGAATCGGCATTTAAAAATCGGATCTATACGAGTCAAATAGAAAACTCGGTGGGAATGATAGATCCTGAAACATTTCTAGATGAATGTCAACCGCTCGTTAGCAGTGAAATTCGGAGCAATCTCGCTCGTCATTTGTCAGGAATAAAGTTATGTGCCACATTAGTATGCAAATATGTCATCCAAACACCCGAAAATGAAAAGATCGAGACATTTAATTTCAATAGTAAAATGGATGCTATCTTACAAGGTACAAACATTAGCGATTGGTATGAGAATAAACTTAAACATCCCATATTGTTCAACATTGATACATTCGAATCGAAAAGCAGTTCGAAATCACTATACCAAATATGTTCGTTAATTCTAAATTTCTGTCACTACGATCCGCTAAATGCAGGTTGCAACATAAAAGTGCCAGATTTCATAAAACACAAGAGAGCAGTGACCAATATTAGGAATACTGATAACAAATGTTTCGGATATTGCCTACTGGCATCCAAATTTCCGGTAAAGCGTAACAGCTATAGAGTGAGTTCGTACTCCAAGTACAATATGTTTAAAGAATTTAATTTCGCAGGAATAAAGTTTCCAGTATCTTTAGATGACACAAAAATTTGAAAAGCAAAATGATAATATATCTATCACTGTATATGGTATAGACGAATATTCAATTATTCCATTATATCAAACCTCGGAACGTAAAGAGCATCATGTGAACCTCTTAAGAATTGTCGATGAAGCTAGATCACACTATTGCTTAATAAATGACCTATCTCGCCTGTTGTCCTCACAATTAACTAAACGCAAGTGTAGGATGTGTATATGTGAGGCATGCATGAAATACTTCTCGAATGAAAGCAACCTAGCTAAACATAAAAGGAGATGCATGAAATCGCAAGTTGTTAGTATGCCTGAAATAGGGGTAAATGACACCATTCGATTCAATTCATACTCGAAGTGCTCTCCTGTGCCATTTTTCATATATGCAGATATCGAATCAATACTTAAAAAAGTGCATTCATGTCAGCCCTCCGCAGATAGCAGTTGGACGAGATCGATACAAAGACACGAAGCAGTATCAATAGCTTTAAACCTTGTATGCAATTATGACGATACCTTATCGAAATTCAAAATCTTTAGAGGTCCTAATGCGATTCAAGATTTTTTCAGTGAATTAACTGTAATTGCAGACGATGTAATCGATATTTACTCGAAAAACAAAGAGTTAAATATGACCGATGCAGATAAAATAAAATTCAGAAATACTGATTTCTGTCATCTGTGTGAAGATAAATTTGAGTCCGAATCTGACAAAATATTAGACCACTGCCATTTGACCGGTAGATTCATAGGAGCGGCCCACAATTCGTGTAATATGAATAGAAAGTTACCAAATTACATACCGATTTTTTTTCATTGTCTGTCAAACTACGATTCACATTTTCTCGTGAAACATCTCGCTTACGATCGAGAACCCATATCATGTATTTCACAAACATCTGAAAACTATCTATCATTCAGTAAGAGATATACGTCCAATGGAAAAAGTATATATTTCAGATTTCTTGATAGTTATAGATTCCTCGATGATAAATTGAGCAATTTAGCTGATATGCTAAACCCCGAGGACTTTAAAAATACAAACAGAGCATACGAAAATCCTGCACATCGGCAGCTAATGATACGTAAAGGCGTATTTCCATACACATATCTGGATTGCGTAGAGAAATTGAAAGAGACCGCATTACCAGATATATCACAATTTGATGATATAACAACGGAAGATTACTTGCATGCTCAAACAGTATGGCGAGAGTTAAATATCAGAAACTTAGGCGAATACAGCGATCTATATCTTAAGACTGACACATTGTTATTGACTGACATTTTTGAAACTTTCAGAAACTTATGCCTAAATTTATATAAACTAGATCCGTGCCATTTCTACACTGCTCCCGGGTTGGCCTATCAGGCGATGTTAAAGACGACTAAAACAAAATTATCGCTAATCACCGACAAAGAAATGCTAGAGTTTTTCGAGTCAGGAATCAGGGGTGGGCTTTGCACGGTGTCGCAGCGATACTCCAAAGCCAATAACAAATACATGAATGAATACAACGAATCTCTACCACCTAAATACTTAGCACTTTTCGATTGTACAAACTTATACGGATTTGTTATGGCAAGACATGCAACTCCATGTGGCGAACTCAGATGGTTAAATAGGGATGAAATTAATGCAATAGAATTCTTAAACGTACCGCCAGATTCGGAAACGGGTTATGTGCTTGAAGTCGATCTCGAATATCCTAAAGCCATTCACGACGAACACAACGATCTTCCACTGTGTCCAAAGAGCGAAATACCTCCAAAGGATACATGCAATAAGCTCCTTGCAACACTATCAGATAAGTCAAAGTATGTCTTGCATTACCGTAATCTACAGCAATGTGTAGAATTAGGAATGAAGTTGAAATACATACATAGAGCAGTGGCTTACAAACAATCCTTCTGGTTAAAATCATACATTGACTTGAACGCTGCAAAACGTGCTGAGGAGAAATCTAAATTCGGTCAGAATCTATGGAAAAAAATGAATAATTGTGTTTATGGAAAATTTATGGAAAATGTACGTAAGTATAACGATTTTCGTCTCGTTACCAGTTGGAAACAAGCGAAAAAGCTGATATCGCGTCAAACGTTTTTGCGTTACATTATATTTGACGAGAACCTTGTGGGTATCGAACTGGCAAAGGAAGAAATTCACATGTGTAAGCCCATATACATAGGACAGGCAATACTTGACATTTCTAAATATGTGATGTACCACTTTTATTATAACATTCTGAAAAAGAACCTAAATGATTTGTCTCTAAATTACATGGATACCGATTCATTTTTGTTTGAAACTAGTACAGATGTTTATGATTTTATCAAAACCAACATTCAGCATTTTGATACAACCAATTATCCACCCGATAACATATATTCGATACCTCTGGTAAACAGGAAAGTAATGGGCTTATTTAAAGACGAATTATCGGGCAAATTAATGACAGAATACGCTGGGCTAAGGACTAAGCTGTACTCATATCGTTTTGATGGTCAGATCGTTAAGAAGTCAAAAGGCGTTTCAAAGGCTGCAATGCGTTCAATAACTTTTGATGATTACCTATCTTGTCTCAATGACATGAATGTAGCACATTATGCCAGACAAACAACTTTCCAAAGTCGTAAGCATAACGTTCACACAGTAGAAATGAACAAAATTGCATTGAGAGGGCTTGATACCAAACGCTATATGATTGAAAACTCGCATAAAACTATGGCCTGGGGACATTTTTCTATTCCAAGAGATCCTGCTACCTCTGAGCACAGCTGACATTGTAATGTAATTCGAGAGAGAGAGAGAGAGAGAGAGACTATGTGTTTTTTACCTTATTTGAAAGTATGCCATTTCATGTAATTCTGTTTAATGAGAGAGAGAGAGACTATGTGTTTTTTTACATTATTGAAAGTATGCCATTTCATGTAATTCTGCTTAATGAGGGGCTTGGTAAACCATACTTTTTTCGAGTTCACATGTCCAGTACTCATTTTCTTTGTAATTGAACTTCACAAATCTTGTTTTATAAATGAAAACACATGTTCACCTGAATAAGTACTCATTTTTACATGTTTATACTTTTTTGGGATGAGAGTTATATTTTCTTTAAAGCTTATGGTATATGTTATGTAAACCAATTTTTTGAGTTCACAAGTGTTGTTTATGAATGTCGTCCCCATTTAATGTAATTCTGCTTAATGTGAGAGATTGTTGTGCATTTCTTATACTTAAAGCTTTTTATGATGTAAACCATACTATTTTTACATGTCCTCCTCAACAAGTACTCATTTTTAGAGAGATTTATTTTATGCTTTGAAGTTCACAAAATCTTGTTTTATAAATGCAAACACATGTCCACCTGAATAAGTACTCACTTTTACATGTTTATACTTTTTGGGGGTGATGGGGAATATGTAGGGTTATTTTTAAAAAATAAATAAAACTCAATTACTTTTGGATTCTGTTGCTTTATTTCTTAAGAAATAAAATTATACAACACACATCCTGAATCCTAAAAACATTTTGTCTTAGTTTTTTTGCATCTTCTACACTACAGAATTCCTTTCTATCCATTCACTTTTTGGAAAGCCTAGCCACTTGACGAGTAACCTATTCCCACGTCGACGTAGTACTTTTTCTACGAGATATGTGTCAGGGTAACTAGTTCTTAATAATTCATGACCATAGAATCCACCTTGTATTACCTTCCCCTCACCATCTTCCAGATGATAGGTGGGTGGGACTGTGCTTCTTACCCTGACAATGCGAAAGATTTCAGTGCTCCAATTAGGTGTGTAACCTTTCTCGAGTAGATCCTTATGCCTAGAGATCCTAACACGGTCCCCAACACTGAACCTCCTGGCGTTCCTCTTTTCGTACCTCATAACATCACGACGATACACCGTGAGGAGGAGATCGTTGTTCCTGACGTCGCGAGGCTTCATCTGAATCGTCGAATGGTAAGTATTATTGTAGATGTTAATGATTCTTGGCAAGAGATCCAGCCATTTATATGAACCTTTAGTCAAAAATTCCTTATGCATCATAGTTTTAAGCGTTCTTATTAAACGCTCGACAGCAGCAGCCTTAATGACACTGAATGTACTATAGTGATTAATTCCATACCTGGTCATTAATTGCTTGAAATGCTTATTGTAAAATTCCTTGCCGTTATCGGATTGAATATTCTTAGGTGTTGTATTCAGATCCTCCAGTATATCTCGCATTGCTTTTGTAACATTCACTCCGGTCTTGTCCTTCACAGGTCTTGCATAAGCCATTTTTGAGTAAAAATTAACAGCAATAAGAATGTACTTATAGTTTCTGTTTTGTTTTGCGTATGGTATCATTTCAATAAGGTCTATTTGTAATAAGTCATTAAGACCTTTACTAATTATTTTCCTACGTAGAAATTTCCTTCTGGCCGGGGAGTGTAATTCACTAACGATGTTTCGTCTAATCATGCTATTATTTTTGAGTTTTTCAATTCTGTGATGATCTCTTGAATTTCCGTTGTATGATTCAAATTGCCAGCCTCTCTCGATGCAATGAGCAATCTGAGTCTGCTAATCAGACTATTAGGATCGGACCAGTATACGTAGTCCAACTTCCTACCCGGAACGTGCTGCTTCCATTCGAGACCGGAACCGGTCGTAGTGTCGATAAGCCTGCGTATGATATTCTTATATTTATACCCCTTGTTCGATCTCAGACGACCGCTCCTGCTGTAGCCCTGTCTGTGAACTAGAGTTTGTTTCAAAATCTGAGAATAAATATCCAGATCGTCTTCCGTATACGATGAGGTCTGAGGTACTCGCTTGAATAATAGTTCGTACAGCCCGGGGCTAGCCTCATAAATCTCATCTCCTATCTGAACACTGTTATCTGCAAATGTAATTAATTTATTTCCTATCTTATAATCCCCGTCTTCATACCGTACTCCAAAGGTAACGTCCAGATCGCTGCCGCTAGCGGTTCGAACCTTCTTCAGATAATTCACAAGGGTATCGGCTTCTTCTTCTTCTTCTTCTTCTTCTTCGGGGTGAGAGAGAGGGGTTTTGCTTTTTTCTTGATTCTTTAGTATATCCTTCAGAGGAACGGTGACGGGCTGAAGAACCTCGGACATCACGCGTTGGGTTTCGAACCTGAGACCCCTCAGGGAACGTAACTTTTCCCTTATCGCTTTACTGTGTCGAGCGATGGACTGCTTGAGTCTGATGCCTTCTACATCCATCGTAAAATGAATGCAGATTTAAGCTGCTGGCATCAATATATAGGAGATTTTTAAGTCGATACTTAGAATATGTCCATCTTTAGCACGATTAACTGGAGCTGTGAAGGTCAACTTATCGCCCATCATGACGAGTGCAGGATAACTTTCAACGCGTTTATCATTTATTGCAAATATTGCATCCGTTCTCGTATTGGGATGCGATGATGAAATCATATTGCAGCCAAACACCTCTCCGCTAACCGGGGACCTGTAGTATTCGAGTCCCGAAGTTAGCATGTATCTCTGTGAGTTACCTCTGTACGGTTTCGTTTGCAATGTAATGATGAGCTGTCCACTCATTTTCCCTAAAATAGTATTTATTAGATTCACTCGCGAATTAAGATTAGCAATACTATTCATAATTGAGGCTACCACGGTATCAAAATTTTTTTCTACTGCTGCAATAATTTCTTGAGGCATAGAAGCTAGAGTTCGGTTTAAAACTGTCTGTGTTTCCGCATTTTTCTTTACAACTAAATGTCTAACATATTTTTTATTTGCGGCATCGTTATCGTCCACGGGATCGGCTATCTCCCTTATTCGTTTCTTTCGAAAGGAAACGTTACCGTTCGAATCGGGAAGCGGTGTGTGTGCATTTATGTAATCCAAAATATATTTTTTATTCGGAACATCATGATCGTCAACTGGAGGCAATAGTACCTTCATTCTTATCGTATCCAGAATGACATTCTTTTCTGCATCGCGTTTGAAAGCATATTTACTCAGGTATTCCATTAGGCTCTGATGTTGACCTTCGAGCGATGTTTGCACGTGCTGCCTAAGCATAGCTTCAAATTCGCCCATACGCTGATATGAAGTCTTTTCGGTGAACGTCTGCATTCGATGCTCGACGATAGTCGTAAGCGTATCCACATAGTGTTTAGTCGTTGCATCATATTCTTCTTCAGGATCCTAAATGTTGCATAATCGCTTTTTCTTGAATTGATAGTTTCCCGTGTCATCTCGATTTATAATATAACGGTTAAGCACACCCCTGGATGGGATGATCCTGCGCGATCCGAATCTGTCGATACTCATAGCTGTAATGAGCGATACTCTCTATTTATTCACTCTGATAAATACATCGAAACCGTTTCTGTATCGTCCTTCATTCAGCGGAAATTCAGGTACCATGACAACAAAGGGTCTCGAGTTCGATCTGTCATTACTCTCCCATACTTGCTTACACAACTCTCTGAATTCCGTAAAAGACATGTCAGTATTTACGTAATCGTCGTATATGTGCTTTAAGTTGAGATTATCTTGTCGGAATAGTACAATCATATTTGCATTGTCTCTAATTAGATGTTTGGGTACCTTTGCATAAGATTGTGCTAGATATACAGCATCGACGTTACGGTGTCTGCCCATGCTGTAATACGAAGCTATTTTACCCTGTTTCTCGTTGATGACGTCATCGAATACGAATATGGAATTTTCTCTGGCTTCTGAGGTTTCCAGTACTTTTTCACCGTCCTCGAACGTGTACACTCCTATATCGGGTATGGTTTTCAGCACTTTGAGCAGGTACTGATATTTCGGTTGATGCAGTGATTTCGAGTAAATGTAAAGATTCTCGAACCTTAGCCCGTTCTCGTGGATTAGCAGGTTGAGTAAGATATTCGTCTTCCCCGCATTCGAGCTACCCAGAATGAGCGCTCTGACGTTGCTCGGGAAGAGAGAGCCGTGCCTTCCCTCGCGAATGTCATTGTCGAAGTCTAAAACTTGTATGGGTAACGAGCACTTTTGCTTCACTACTTCCATCGTGCGACTAAGATTATAAGTTATATCTTTCGCTTTTTATTTTCATAGTGTATCATGAGCTCTGGACGCGCTCGGAAGGGTTCCGGAGTACTTAATTCTTTGATTAATTCTCTACCGTTTGAGGCTCATTTGCCCGGCTACAGGTACTGCGGTCCCGGAACTAAGCTACATAAGCGATTGCAGCGAGGGGATCCTCCTATAAACGCATTGGACGCTGCGTGTCGAGAACACGATATCGCCTACGCCACACATCAGGATACTGTTCCGAGGCATTTGGCTGATAAGGTTCTTGTGGAAAAAGCCTGGAATCGGGTGCAGTCTGCCGACGCTACTTTTGGCGAGAAGCTTGCCGCTAGACTTGTGACCGCAATCATGAAGGGAAAGCTGGCCATGGGTGCCGGATTGCGCAAACGTCGGAAGAGAATACTACCGCCACCCGCTAGAGGTGGGATCTTACCTTTGCTACCGCTTTTGGCAGCATTGGGTGCTGCAGGTAGCTTGGCAGGTGGAGCCGCACAGATCGCTACCTCGGTGAATAAGAAACGTGCTGCGGAGAAGCAACTGAACGAGCTGGTTCGTCACAATCAGCACATGGAAGCATTAGCCACGGGCAAGGGCAGAGGTCTTAAGAAGGGAGGTGGACGACGCAGGAAGGGGAAGGGCTTGTATCTACGTCCAAAAAACTCGGGGCGAGGTCTGTACTTATCCCGGAAAAAGCCTTAAGCGGTGCGGAGATTGAAACTTATGCTGAACGTCTACGCATTCCTAATTTTAGAGGCGTATACATGCTAGATAAACTGCCTCTAAGACCTAGACGTGCAGAGAGGATCGTCGTCAATTTGGACAACTCGCAGAATCCCGGTACCCATTGGGTTGCTATACGCAAGGATGGAAATTTAGCATTTTATTTAGACAGTTTCGGCAATCTGAAACCTCCAAGAGAGATAGAATCCTACCTCGACGGTGTTAAGATCATGTATAACAGACACAGGTATCAGAATTTCCATTCTGTCATTTGCGGTCATCTGTGCTTGCAGTTTCTGTTATAAAACACTTTCGACAGGATGTTCGAATGGTCAAAATGAGTTACACTATCACTGTGAGCGGATCTGATTCTAGTTTCTCTACCCATTTGAATCCGCCACTCCATCTGGATCCAGATGGGGTTTACGAGATTGCTCTACTGAATTTCGAGACATTTTACTCGATACCAAATGTTGATCCTAGCAATAACCTTTTCCATTACGTGCGGGATGGAAAACTTGAAACTGTCGAAATTCCACCTGGAACTTATGAAATAGAAGATATAAACACCTTCCTCAAGGATAGACTCAAAGCCGGCGATGACTTTTTTCTCCGCCCCAATAATAACACTATGAAGGCTGAGGTTCGGTGCCCCTACTTTATCGATTTCGCTCGAGAGAGATCGGTGGGCTCTCTTCTCGGTTTCACCGGCAAGCGCACGGTGGAACCGGGTGTACTGACCGAGTCTGACGAACTGGTGAACATCTTTAAGGTCAGCATCATACGCGTCGAGTGCAGCCTTGCCACTGGATCCTTCATCAACGGTAAAAGCGGGCATTCTCTCTACGAGTTTTTCCCGTCGGTTCCTCCGGGCTACCACATCTCGCAGGAACCGCCCAGTCCTATATATCTACCCATCATCGACACGAATCTCATTGATCATCTCAGCATTCGCGTGGTAGACCAGAACGGGGATACGCTCGACTTCAGAAACGAAACTATAACAGTGAGACTGCACATAAGACGGAATGGGAATAAATTTTAAAAGGCATTACTATAATAAAAAGCTTCTCTCGAGATTGATACCTACTCAGTCTTCGACACGCAAACTGCTAACACCATCCAACCGAGAGTTCCTCGAGCGTCTGGGATTCAAGGTTCTGTAATGGAAGTTTTAGATGTGACCGGGGTTCCGACGTTTGACGATAAGATTAGTAAAGAGGAGGAACATGTCTTCCTACCTTACAATACGTCTGCTCTAGATGTGAATGATGAAATTAGAATACCATGCCAAGCCGAGGATTTGTACACGCTTCCTAGCAGAAGTTACCTCTACATAGAGGGATCTGTGACAAAACCTACTGGCGAAGCTTCATCTGCAACACTGACCAACAATGCCATGGCGTTTCTGTTCGATGAAGTTCGCTTAGATATGAATGGTACTACCATAGATAGAACGAGAAATCCTGGAATTTCTACGACTATGCGCAACTATGCGGCTCTCAACACTTTGGACTCCAATCGCCTGCAGAACGCCGGCTGGACGTATCCCGGAGAACCTGTAGACATCGTGAACGCATCGAACGGTGTATTCAACGCTATCGTTCCTCTTTCGATGCTTCTGGGTTTCGCAGACGATCACAAGGAGCTGATACTTAATAGCAAGTTTGAACTGGTTCTCATTAGATCTACAAATTCTAATAATTGTGTGATTGGCAACGATGTGACTATCATTAAACTAAACCGTATCGAATGGAGGATGCCCGTACTTAGACTCTCCGATGCCGAGAGGGTGGAGAAACTTAAACTCGTCCAGTCAGATCGCCCACTGCACGTTGCTTTTCGAACCCTGGACCTTCACACTCAACCTGCAGTACCGCAGACTAAAGCGTTCACGTGGAACGTTGCAACGACATCGAAGCTTGAGAAACCGCGTTTTGTCATTGTGGGTGCACAGACCGACAGACTGAACTACCTTGCTAAAGATAGCTCTATCTTTGATCACTGCAATATCACCAATCTGAAGCTTTATCTCAACAGCGAATGTTATCCGTATCATGACATGAATTTGGATTTTGCAAATTCAAAGTTTGCATCTCTGTATGATCAGTATTCTAAATTTCAATACTCTTATTATGGCAAAGAAAATTACCCTCTTTTGAAGAGAGGCGATTTTCTGAAATATGCACCACTATTCGTCATAGACTGTTCTCATCAACCGGAGGAGACCGTGACTGGAGCCGTTAACATCAGATTGGAAGTTCAAGCATCGGCGAATTTTCCTGCACAAACATCTTTGTTTTGTTTGATTATTCATGACAAATTGTTCACTTATAAACCCCTAACTCATGTTGTTCAATCTATCATATAAGAAATGAAAAATGTATTTTTTTACATCAATAAAGAATGAAATTTTTATATTTTTTTATTGATTTTAGCATACATCTCCTTTAACTTTTTTCTGACACTCCTACCTCTAACATCGTATGAACACATTGATTTATGAACGTCATGCAATTGAAATAAATGTATTTCAATGTATGGAATTAGTCTCTTCAGTCCTGCTATTGCAACAATGTCCAGGTTTATGACATTTTCGTTTAGACACGTATTCACAAATGCTATTTCATTAACTTTATTCATATGCACTGTTACGTTATATGCATAGATTATATTCTCACTGTACGATAAACGAGGAAGCTTACCGTCTTTCACATACGTTTCAATCACAGCTATATTTCGAACTATTATCTGCCAGTCCTCTTTTGTTATGTATACAAAAGTTTCGTCAACTGCTTTGATGAAGAGGGATGCGAGTTCGTAATGCAGTCCTATATTCACACGATGCTTGGAGCTGATGGAGATGTCGTCGTGCATAAACACGCTATTTGGATTCATCTTCCTCTGACTTTTCTGGAATGGGGTCAAAGATGAGCACTATAACGTTCTCTCGAGAGGCTTCCAACATCTTCTTCTTGTTTACGACTTTTGCCTTGTTCCTCTTCTTGTCAGGCTTTTTTCGGACCTGTAGACATATACACAACATTTCTGTTTTAACACACACGTGTCATTAATAAAAAAACTCTTTCTTTTTATTCACAATGATTCTGCTTACCTTTCTTCTTCTTTCTCCTCCACGGGTTCGGATGTCGACACCGACCGATCCACGTCGCGATGCGGTGGCACATCTTCTCCTTCGGGCGTTCTGTAAAAATAAAGGCACAGGTTTTTTGCTAGCTATCTTTTTTCTCCCCCTACTACATCTATTCTATCACATGTTCTTTACTTACTTACCCTTTTGCTTTGAGATACACGTCGCAGCACTCTCCACAACGGAAGAATGACGACATTTGTTGATGCTGTGATGGTTCCTTACAGATGATGGTATGCGTATCGCCATCACATATTTCCTCGTGCTTATCGAGACAGTGCTGCTTCATTTGCTCGTACTCCTCGAGGTTCACCCAGCAACAATTGTCACTATCGCTAGCGATTCTGATATTTTCACTACTCATCGTGCTGGCTCACAGTCGACTGTGAACGCCGATCCATTCTCGTTTCACATTTAATGGATAGGGGCGGTGGTGGGGATTGAACATGCTCGTTCTTGCACTGACCTGGTTTATACCGTTACGCACGTGGGCACTTTCTCACATACACAGTCTTCTGTAACATACTCATGCAGCCTAACATTCATACACCTAACTCGAATATTATATTAGCCTCGCATGGTTTTCTTATTTTATAGTCCATTGCCTTCTTGATGAAAGATTCCAAGTTTTTAGCTGTGGGAAACACCAAACTTAGTATTTTGGTTCAGTATCTTCACGAAGGTTTTTTCAAGAAAAATCCCCACCATCCCAGAATACCCTTTACATGGAACATTTTTCTCAAAAATGGCTCTAACGATTCTTCATTGTGAACGACTTTTGCATAACTGGTAACAAAATAATAAGAGATAGACAAAATTTTACTACACGTGAGCGCGCACGCGCGCACACACACAGATATTTTTTTCGGCTTTTAATTATTTTATTATTCATTTAACTCTGCAACATTCACCTTAGACTCTCAACATCACGTAATCCCCTCACGTTACTCATATAGACGGTTTCTAAAACCGTCTATTCATTACACGGGTACAAACACACATACGTACCTGTTGTCAAACCCGCGTTAACTCACATTTTTTTCGGCTTTTAATTATCTTTATTATTCATTTAATTCTACAACATAACAATAAAGTGTATCGACAACTTCACAAGGGGAAATAACGTGCTCCAGGGAGCACCGCAGAGGAGGGACGGACTCTCCCTCAGAATCCAAACGTCACGTAATCCCACACGTTACTCGTATATGCGGGTACTAACTCCGTCTTTCAATACCACGGATTGTAATTCAAGTACATAGATGTGTCAAAAGCCGCGTTACTCAAGTACTGATTTAGAAAGGGGTTTGACGAGAATAGGCATGCGGTCAGTATGGCAAAGAGCGGAAGCAAATGACAAAAACATATGGAAAGGAGTCAAAAGAAGACTAAGAGGCATCAACTAACAGGAAATAGAATCGGATTATAAAATTAAACCTTCTCTAAGCCTGGCAAATTAAATAAAATTGAATTGGGGTAAAGAGGCATATATACTTAACTTAGGAAGAAAGGAAAGATCAGGAATGGCATGGTTTAGACTGGGGGGCTGGAGGGCACAGAAAATGACTGACGATTTTGGCAGGAGAATCTGCCCATTCTGTGATTTGGATGAGGACTGCGTACATATTTTGGCGGAATGTGCACGGTGGGAGAACCAGCGAACAATTAAACTCAAAGCAAAATTCTTAAGTGCCTCAAAAAAGTGACTGGCATGTTGGGAGCTACTAGCTGATCAGAGGAACTGGCAAAACATGGGAATTTCTTGGCTAAAGTGCGCGAAGCTACGTCAAATTTGTTGAGTTAGACAAAGGTAATGTATCTCTATTTTCCTTTTTCTTGTTCTTTTTGTTTTGTTTTCTTTTTCTTTTGTTTATTTTGTCACCATACTTGTATCTTAAATATGCATGTACGGCCAATGAACTAAATACTTGTGTAATAACTTCAACAATTTAAAACCAATAAAGATATCTTATCTATCTATCTGTCTGTCTGTCTGTCCGTCCCTCCGTCCATCCATCCATCTATCTAGTAAATTCTGTCATTCAACGTAATGAATTTGGTGCAAAGAACACCAGTATGTGAAAGATATGTTAGTTTGCTGTCTAAACTGTGTGTCCTTTTTACTATATCATCAAATAAGCCATATAACGACAGTAGCATAGACATATTTAGACATGATAGAGCCAGCGTATGCTTTGCGAACATTTTAATATGTTTCAAAATAGCATACAAATAACTCAAAGCGTTAGGTGTTGCGCATGCGCATTAGAAAGGAATGTGTTTCTATACCTTAGTACAGGCGTAATCCCACCATGTTTACACCAAATATTTTTAAGCTAATTGTATCTCTACTCTCATCGAAGTTCCTATAGACTTCATAGAATATATTTTTAAAAACTTTGGTTTCATGGATTTAATTTACATAAATTGACAAACCGAAAATCTGCATTAACAACCGTTTTAATGTTGGGTTACGTCTTCGAAAACATGAATAGAGTACGTTCGAATAAAACCATTATTGTATCAAAATAGTGAGAAAATTGAGAATTGATGAAAAATATCCCGCTTGTCGAAGCTTATAAATACACCACAGCTTGTGAAATGAATTCACATATACAGCGAAATTTAATGACCTTTCAAAACCGGCTGTTGAATTCTTTGCACTTCCTGACTAAACCTGCTGTTAATGTTACTATGACAAAAAACACTCGCGAGAGTTATCAACACAGTTATTGAGAATCCCAAACGCATTTCGTAGGGCATCAACGTTCAGCGAACAAGCTTTAAGAGCACAAAGCAGCATATGATGCCTTCATTCCGACAATGTGCCCTTTATCACTTGGTCGCGCAAACGTGGTCACAGGCGGTTAACAAGCTAACCAAGGGATTTTGCTAATGCCTTCGAGTGCACCCCAAATTCAGCTGCACTGCCTTAGTCCTTTGCATGACAGCTCCTCTTTGCATTAGGCCTTGGTTCGAAATCCTTCGTTGTGGTCCCCTGTTCTATTCACAGCAATTTCCGCTACCTGAACACCTTGCGAAAATGTTCTGCATAGCTCTTGACATTTGTTTATCTGAAGATTTTAACGTGATTAATGAAGTAAAATGTTTCGCTATTGCTTATATCGTGGCTTAGAAGGAAAGCCTCATGTCTCACTACAACCGATAATTAAAAGGATAAGTTGAGACTATTTATATGCCTCTTGCTAGGGATGGGCAGAAAATAATGTAACGGTTACAGAAGTAATGAGGTAGATGCTACTATACCCCCGCCGCTGTATTTTTGCACTTGACAGTTTGTGTGGTTTCGCGTAAGGTTGGCTACATTGTGGTTGCGATGTTGGCAGAGTGGCTAGTAAATAACAGCTGATTCTTCTCCTTTCTATCGTGTCTAAGCCGCATACAAAAAGTGTACTAAGTAGGGAACGTCAATGAATAATAACTTATTAGTATTATTATTGTTAATTGAAAATAGCTCTGCATAAACATTGCAGCGTATGTAGAATAAATTACGCACTTATGACAATATAGAAACAAAATAACGCAAACTTCCTTCTACAACGAGAAGAAATAAAAAAAAAATTATAAGCATGCCATAACAAAGTTATTTTCACTCACCCATTTAAAACTGCAATGGCTCAATTCCATTCAAATCCCCGTTGTCGGAAGCATCATTGTCGTCATTATCACCAAGGCATATCATCAATGGTTCACAGTCACTAATAATTCCGTCTATTTCTGTGCTTTTCGTATTAGCTTATTCACATGATCTACTTTCTTCTTCCACGAAGCCGCGTCCACCGCAGCCTTGTGAATAACAGTTCTCGTGCTTAGTGCAAGAGCTGCTGCAGTTCGTTGTACGACTTTATCAGCAGGAATAGAGGGATTGCCATGAAGCTTCAGTACTCCTTTTCCTGTTCAAAGAATTCCAGGGTTCTCCTTAATAGTTCCAATGCCTGACCATTAAGTGGCACACCTCGGCGCAAAGGATTTTCACTTTTCGTGAATCATCACTCGGCGATCGGCGTCGTTTTTCAGACATTGTCGCACTTAAGTTTTGTTTAAATAAATAATATGAATGAAATATACATAAAATAGGTAAATATAAACATATGTATAAACGAACAATAAAAAACTATCAAACAATAACCACAAATATAAATAACAATGAAAAATATGTAGCTTGCAAAGTACAACTCGATGCTCGTGCTAGAGATTCACAAACTGAAGCATGTGGTTGGGAATAATTACATCCGGCAACAGAGCCGATTCTAGTTCCGGTTCCGTTTTGTCATCGACCATACGGAATGCTGCCTTGTGATTGGTTTAGAAAGTCAAACGGTTGAAACTTTTCATCTGTTTTTTTGCGAGTGTACCAACTTAAACGCTAGCTGTCAAGTGCAACGTTACAGCGGCGGGGGTATAGTTACTTATTAACGGTTACAAAAGCAATGAATACAAAGTAACTAGCTATAATCGGCGCAACAGTTCTAGACACGTGAAAATCTTAATGAGAGCTATGGTGCGAGTTGCTTACCACATCAGGTGGTGACCGGTCGTGTGTGCAGGAGTGCGTGGGACGGACGTCAAATATCCTCACCGGTTATGCACTGCGTTGCGCTGATAAACTTAGTTATATAAAGTATACTAAAATCCACGCTGTAAAAAGCGCTTAATATAAAAAAATGCTGTCAATCATTGCCTCCAATTCTTCCACATCTAACAACCATTCCTCTTCTGCGGAATCACTCACATTATTGCCGTCATCACTGCTGTCACTACTTTCTGCACCATTATCCTGGATGAGAATTATTTCCATTTGATTTTCTGCAATTCCGTATTTTTCGGAATAATGATTCTTAATTTATTCAGCATGTCGCCATACATTTTCCCATTCTGGCCTTCCAATTTCCGCAAATTGCTGGCGTTATAACTGCTCCACATATTTTAATTTAAAAGTGATATTTCTGCATGCCACCCATTTTTTTGATATCAGCCCAGATTAATTCGATTGGGTTTAGATCTGGGCGATACGATGACAGTCTAAGTACATTATGGCGATGTTGTATTGCTATCTGGTCAAGTATGTATGACTTCTGAAGCTGTTTGTTGGCTTTAAGTTATATAGCTTTGTTTTACTCCTGCTTTCATCTAAAGCTTTATTATGTCTAAGTAACCAAGCTCTCATTTCTTCTTTCAAGGAAGTTGAGGTAGGTGGTTTGTGAATTTGAGTGTTGACGCATTGTGAAGCATTATCGATGACCAGAACAGACCCAGCAGGCATATTAGGTATCAACATGGCGTTGATTCACTTCATGTAATTTTCTGTATTCATTTCTTGATGAAAATCTCCTGTTGTTTGTTGCGACTTGTAAAAGAAGGGCATTTGGAACGAAGCCGATCTTTCCAACAGCATGAACGATAATAAGTATTTGCCCTTTGGCAACAGGTGCCTGCAAACCTAATTCGCTATCGTCACTTCAACTTTTAGATGCTGTATGACTGCTGTGTATGTATGACTCATCTTCATACATTATAGTATTTTTCTGAAATTTGTAGCACCACCTTGAAAATTGATGCTGATATAAGTACACATTGATATAAGTACATATAAAATTAGACATTTGGAAAGGTAGAATCAGACTGAAAAATTAAATGCCATAGCCGGGATTGGAACCACAGATCTTAGGCTTTCCGTGCCGTTGCTCTAACTGACTAAGCTATCATGGCAACATTTACTTTTTATTTTTATTTTCTTATTTTATTATTATTATTTTATTTTATTTATTTATTTTGCTTTTCTGTTAGAACTCTTCTATTTGATTTCGGTTTCTTCCACTTGAACCCTAAATCTTTAATAATTTTTCTGAGATTTGTAGCACCACCTTGAAAGTTTCTGCGTGTTTCAGCTGGATGAGCAATCTGCTTATTATTAGCACAGTTTTTTCTTCCACATAGAAATTGTGAATCGTGCACCGAATGACGCATTCGAAATCGTCTATTTCTGTAATACGTTTAGGGACCCCAGGCGTGTCAAGTGGCATTCTTTCATCCATATGTTTTTTTTCTTATCTTTGAGAAATCTGGAAACGGAACTCGGTGAAACACCAGTTGCTTTGACTACTCTTTCTTTCACTCTCTTAAGGCTTTTGTGGAACTCGGACGAACATATATTTTCTTCCTTCATCTCTGCTTCTTGCTTCATGAAGTCGAGGACATTTGCAATTATTTCCCTACTTTGACTGTGTAACAACTTAGCACTCAACTTTGAAAACGTAGGAGCCATGGTTATAAATATAACAAATATAAAGTAAGTACTATTTAGATACTGGTCTCTTTAAAATTACAACCAGATGCAGACACTTTCTATGCAGACTGTATGTGTTACGCATTGTGAGTAAGCAAAGGTGTTATATCGCTTTCGTTGATTAAGCTGAACATAAACCATTCCTAGGCTCGGCAGCTGGGGTGGCAATCAAGGTCACGATTCCAGAAGTTTTGCGCGAGTAATACCCAATAACAATTACCAAAGTAACGAACATAGTAATCGCGTTATCCCGTTAACGGTTACTAAAGGTAACGGTTACCGAGTCTGGGTGACATTATTCACTACATTGGGAATAATTAGTTACGCAGTATCAATCTCCTCCGCAAGAGATCGTGTGTGGCATTGTCCATCTAATGTGCCATCTGGCGAGAAAAGCGCCTACTATTATCACCTTTGCTACATATATGTAACCGATTAAGATTAACTTAATCTTTTGTTATGTTGGACAATAACGTGTTTTTGGGCGTTAATGTTTCTCTGCTCTAGCAGCATCGCCCTTCAGTATTGTACAACTGCATGCTTCCGACCTCGATTTGCATGAATGTAATGCTTTTTTTCATTTACTCGCCGCTGTTTTCATCTGCACGTGCTAGGAGAGGCGCACATACGACGCGAATAGCTTAACCAATAGGCAGAAGGAATACATCTTGGTGTGTGTCTGGGTGTGCTTGTGTGTCTATATATGCATAAATGAAGAAAAAAGTGCATATGCATTTTGCGATTATAAACCACCGAAGTAATCAAAGTGTTGTCACAGCTAGGAAAACTTCTTTTTAGATTGCATCAAATAACAAAATTAGTCTCTATCGACATTGTTCATATGTAAACGTACTTACAGCTAGTCCTTAGTGCTTACTGTTAGATATTGATGTAATTTAATTGTGAACGTGATAACAATGAAAACAAATAACCTAAAGTTACAGGTAAGAGTTACATGTAACCGTTAACGCAATGTAACCACGATAGTTATGAGCATTACCCTAAAATAACCGTTTTTCAGCACCGTATTTCATACAACCGTTAGCCAGAGAGTCGATTTCCTCCAACAGATTCAACACGATAGAAACAAAGAGTGTTAACTCAAAATTAATATCAGATTTGCTTGTTCGTTATCTCACGACAGGCATACACAGTAATGTTGTATCTGTTATTTACACATATTTTATATAACGAATGAAATGTCATCTGGCTAATATTTCAAAATACTGGCGTCATTTAAAATGATCGGGACCCATTATGTTACGATGTTGATGTACAGAAGCCTCCAAATCTTTCCCAGTGGGCCAGAGCGTGCAGAGGAAGAGGGGTTAGGAATGTCTTCTCGACTAGTCATGCCTGGCATTAGCCGACAGTAAGCGCCGGTATCGTCTCAAAGGTCACATTTATTTTTGCGTATGCTCGTATAGCTCAGCGACCTGTCTATAAGAGGAAAGAAGACGAAACCAAATCCAAACGAAATAAATTAACATTTTCTTTACATAATATGTTGTTTATAAAGCAAACATTGCACTGTTTATGAAAGTGTCATAGAACTTTAAGATGCATTATTAAGTAATTCTCTTGAGAAACAAGGTTCCATAATGTATATGCTGTTTTTAACGTTGTTGATGATGATAATAATAGTAATAATAATAATAATAATAATAATAATTTCATGATTACCATGCAATGGACTGTTCTACGCAATCCCCGACAGTAGAGGCTATTTGTTATCTTGAATATAAGTTTGTTTTGCTGTTTAATCTCCATAGATGTTGGTCACAACGTTTAGCGCTAAGTTTGGAATTCCATTCTAATAATATTCAAACAACGTATTAAAAATGCGGAAGCAAAAGTAATATTAATGTCTAACTGTTGAAGCAGTTTGAGCACAATTAAGGACAACTATCAATTTTCTTCAAAATGAGATATATTTTGCATTTATTAATGAAAAACGAATAGATTGTTTTATTTGAAACATAATTCCCCCTTACACACACTCACAAGAGAAAGGAAGAAAACCTGTGCCAACCGTATAGTCGACATAGAGTAAAAACACCTATTGTATCTAAAAGGAGAAAATGTCAACAGATACGAGGAAAAAGCGTTTAGCGCAAAATATGCAGTTTCTATATAGCTGTTTTATTCGGTTAGGATAACATATAAGCTAAATTTTCAAGACAGTGACACGAAAGCGTTAATGCAAAACGGTTGATGTGCTTTTGTTGCAATTGGTTCCTTATTTGAAAGCACTCGATTCTGAAAATTCAATTGCTTTCAAAAGTAAACTTCTTTTCAAATAAAAAATCTGAAGAAAAAGAAACTTCGAAAATAACGTACACTGTTAGATACTTTGTATTGTGATTCCCCTTCTGAATTCTTAAAGTGCTTCTCCTCCCTGTTCTGGAATGGAATGAGTAACGGAGGGGACTCGGCCCCGATCCATTGAATGAGGATATTGTGCCTGTGCCCCTCGAGGGGGCATCTTCGGGAGAGAGGGACGAGGTGAGATGCACCGGGCGGCCGGAACCAGGAGTGACGGAACAGCAATGACAGTGTCCGAAAGTTTCCAGTTTGAGACGCCCCGACAGTCGGACAGGCAAACCGGGGACCCCGCCCGACACAGAGGATCCCCCAAGGGGCGGTCCGTGTATCCGGCAATCAGCCAAAGACCCAGAGACGGATAAGATTCCACAGAGAGCATCCTTTTCCCGTCACACCACACCGGAATACCATCGCCGACACTTCCAACACTGAAACAAACCTAACGGGGTTAAGGATGAATGCATTGAGGAATAGAACGAAATGGAGGGACAGGAAATTCGGGGATTGAGAGAAATCACTCCAGCATTCGCCTGACGACCTGGGAGAACTCCTGAAAAAGACCATAGTTCACGGTTAGCGGTCGCCGGGAAGCGAACCAGGGACCTCCCGAATGCAAGCCGCGGGCGTTACCTCGGCGCCACCTGGACGGAACCTGGAAGATCCGTAATTCAAATGCAGGCTAAGGCATTGCATTTTTCAGTCTGATTCTACCTATCCAAGCTGCTCATACACGTGACTTGTGACTGCTTGTTAATTGATATCGTCATTACAAACTTCCTTGTAAGTATAAGAGGATTGCATTAGCTAAAACGATAGTCAAATTTTCATGTGGTGCCTTTGAAACTCTGCATTACCACGAGGAAAGTCTAGTGTATTACATTCTACAAATTATTTTTACGAAACCTTATTTTTCTGTCTAATTCTTGATGATCCAGATAAACTTTCAATTCACATTTAGTCCAACCCTGTGGTGTGGGGGCCTGCCTCGCATTCAACAGGTCCCGAGTTAGAGTGAGTTATCCAGGGTTTTCTCTTATCCTCAGAAGATGAATGTCAAGTAGCTCTAAGCTCTAAGGACCTCGGGCCCATTTGAGCATCATTTTGACCATTTTGTTTATTCACTGTCCGTAATGGCCTGCCCGATTAAAGAACGTTAATTAAATACCAAAAGAAAAAGTTCACATTTACACATTTCGTTTTAGGATACGTAGATAAAGCCACAGTCACATTTTCAAAAAGCATGTCACAACATGAAGCTTTAAATTCCATGCTGTTTGTATGACCGCGAGGAAAACAAAACGAATAGTGACTTCCCAGTTAAAAAATATATGGAAACCAATAAAAAATATCTGGGAAATGGTTACTTTCATAAAAATATGCATGACAAACTGTGTGCTTTAATAGGGTCTGCATTTCTTGTGTAGTATAACTTTGTCCATCTTTTACAGCTTACCAATTATACAAAGTAATTCAGAACGAAGAAGACTTGAGAGGCTCCTCTGAGAAAATTCAAAATACATATTTCGTTTTTCATGAAAACATCTTAAACAGAGAGTATTTTAATCAAAATTGTTTGAGCCATTTTTGAGAAAATAACAAATTTCGAAACCTTTCTATGTAAAGGGTTGTTCGGGGCGGGGGAAATGTTCTTGAAAATCTTCGTGTCACATCTTTGTAAGATGCTGAACTTATGTATCAAGTTTCGTATTTGGCCGACTTTTCGTTTTGGAGTTATGTTGTTCACAGACCCGCAGGCATACGGAGCTTCTTCTATAAAATGTTATGTATTGTATTCACAAGGCTTTCTGTACTCACTCTTCTACAAACTATTCTTACAAAGCTTATTATTGCATCTATTTCATGCTAATGCAGGTAAACCTTCATTACTTATTTACACATTCCGTTGTAGGTATAAGTAGGACATTTTAAGCTAAAGCGATAGCTGATCGCTATGTGATAGCTTTGGCTACGGAGTCGGCTCGGCACTGATCCACATAGAGGATGTACTTACGCCCCACGAGGAGGCACCGGGCGGTTGGAATCAAGAGTGAGATAGCTTTGGCTACGGAGTCGGCTCGGCACTGATCCACATAGAGGATGTACTTACGCCCCACGAGGAGGCACCGGGCGGTTGGAATCAAGAGTGAGATAGCTTTGGCTACGGAGTCGGCTCGGCACTGATTCACATAGAGGATGTACTTACGCCCCACGAGGAGGCACCGGGCGGTTGGAATCAAGAGTGAGATAGCTTTGGCTACGGAGTCGGCTCGGCATTGATGCACATAGAGGATGTACTTACGCCCCACGAGGAGGCATCGGGCGGTTGGAATCAAGAGTGAGATAGCTTTGGCTACGGAGTTGGCTCGGCACTGATCCACATAGAGGATGTACTTACGCCCCACGAGGAGGCACCGGGCGGTTGGAATCAAGAGTGAGATAGCTTTGGCTACGGAGTCGGCTCGGCATTGATGCACATAGAGGATGTACTTACGCCCCACGAGGAGGCATCGGGCGGTTGGAATCAAGAGTGAGATAGCTTTGGCTACGGAGTTGGCTCGGCACTGATGCACATAGAGGATGTACTTACGCCCCACGAGGAGGCACCGGGCAGTTGGAATCAAGAGTGAGATAGCTTTGGCTACGGAGTCGGCTCGGCACTGATCCACATAGAGGATGTACTTACGCCCCACGAGGAGGCACCGGGCGGTTGGAATCAAGAGTGAGATAGCTTTGGCTACGGAGTCGGCTCGGCACTGATCCACATAGAGGATGTACTTACGCCCCACGAGGAGGCACCGGGCGGTTGGAATCAAGAGTGAGATAGCTTTGGCTACGGAGTCGGCTCGGCACTGATGCACATAGAGGATGTACTTACTCCCCACGAGGAGGCACCGGGTGGTTGGAATCAAGAGTGAGATAGCTTTGGCTATGGAGTCGGCTCGACACTGATCCACATAGAGGATGTACTTACGCCCCACGAGGAGACACCGGGCGGTTGGAATCAAGAGTGAGATAGCTTTGGCTACGGAGTCGGCTCGGCACTGATCCACATAGAGGATGTACTTACGCCCCACGAGGAGGCACCGGGCGGTTGGAATAAAGAGTGAGATAGCTTTGGCTACGGAGTCGGCTCGGTACTGATCCACATAGAGGATGTACTTACGCCCCACGAGGAGACACCGGGCGGTTGGAATCAAGAGTGAGATAGCTTTGGCTACGGAGTCGGCTCGGCACTGATCCACATAGAGGATGTACTTACGCCCCACGAGGAGGCACCGGGTGGTTGGAATCAAGAGTGAGATAGCTTTGGCTACGGAGTCGGCTCGGCACTGATGCACATAGAGGATGTATTTACGCCCCACGAGGAGACACCGGGCGGTTGGAATCAAGAGTGAGATAGCTTTGGCTACGGAGTCGGCTCGGCACTGATCCACATAGAGGATGTACTTACGCCCCACGAGGAGACACCGGGCGGTTGGAATCAAGAGTGAGATAGCTTTGGCTACGGAGTCGGCTCGGCACTGATCCACATAGAGGATGTACTTACGCCCCACGAGGAGACACCGGGCGGTTGGAATCAAGAGTGAGATAGCTTTGGCTACGGAGTCGGCTCGGCACTGATCCACATAGAGGATGTACTTACGCCCCACGAGGAGGCACCGGGCGGTTGGAATCAAGAGTGAGATAGCTTTGGCTACGGAGTCGGCTAGGCACTGATCCACATAGAGGATGTACTTACGCCCCACGAGGAGACACCGGGCGGTTGGAATCAAGAGTGAGATAGCTTTGGCTACGGAGTCGGCTCGGCACTGATCCACATAGAGGATGTACTTACGCCCCACGAGGAGGCACCGGGTGGTTGGAATCAAGAGTGAGATAGCTTTGGCTACGGAGTTGGCTCGGCACTGATCCACATAGAGGATGTACTTACGCCCCACGAGGAGGCACCGGGCGGTTGGAATCAAGAGTGAGATAGCTTTGGCTACGGAGTCGGCTCGGCACTGATCCACATAGAGGATGTACTTACGCCCCACGAGGAGGCACCGGGCGGTTGGAATCAAGAGTGAGATAGCTTTGGCTACGGAGTCGGCTCGGCACTGATTCACATAGAGGATGTACTTACGCCCCACGAGGAGGCACCGGGCGGTTGGAATCAAGAGTGAGATAGCTTTGGCTACGGAGTCGGCTCGGCATTGATGCACATAGAGGATGTACTTACGCCCCACGAGGAGGCATCGGGCGGTTGGAATCAAGAGTGAGATAGCTTTGGCTACGGAGTTGGCTCGGCACTGATGCACATAGAGGATGTACTTACGCCCCACGAGGAGGCACCGGGCAGTTGGAATCAAGAGTGAGATAGCTTTGGCTACGGAGTCGGCTCGGCACTGATCCACATAGAGGATGTACTTACGCCCCACGAGGAGGCACCGGGCGGTTGGAATCAAGAGTGAGATAGCTTTGGCTACGGAGTCGGCTCGGCACTGATCCACATAGAGGATGTACTTACGCCCCACGAGGAGGCACCGGGCGGTTGGAATCAAGAGTGAGATAGCTTTGGCTACGGAGTCGGCTCGGCACTGATGCACATAGAGGATGTACTTACGCCCCACGAGGAGGCACCGGGTGGTTGGAATCAAGAGTGAGATAGCTTTGGCTATGGAGTCGGCTCGGCACTGATCCACATAGAGGATGTATTTACGCCCCACGAGGAGACACCGGGCGGTTGGAATCAAGAGTGAGATAGCTTTGGCTACGGAGTCGGCTCGGCACTGATCCACATAGAGGATGTACTTACGCCCCACGAGGAGACACGGGGCGGTTGGAATCAAGAGTGAGATAGCTTTGGCTACGGAGTTGGCTCGGCACTGATGCACATAGAGGATGTACTTACGCCCCACGAGGAGGCACCGGGCAGTTGGAATCAAGAGTGAGATAGCTTTGGCTACGGAGTCGGCTCGGCACTGATCCACATAGAGGATGTACTTACGCCCCACGAGGAGGCACCGGGCGGTTGGAATCAAGAGTGAGATAGCTTTGGCTACGGAGTCGGCTCGGCACTGATCCACATAGAGGATGTACTTACGCCCCACGAGGAGGCACCGGGCGGTTGGAATCAAGAGTGAGATAGCTTTGGCTACGGAGTCGGCTCGGCACTGATGCACATAGAGGATGTACTTACGCCCCACGAGGAGGCACCGGGTGGTTGGAATCAAGAGTGAGATAGCTTTGGCTATGGAGTCGGCTCGGCACTGATCCACATAGAGGATGTATTTACGCCCCACGAGGAGACACCGGGCGGTTGGAATCAAGAGTGAGATAGCTTTGGCTACGGAGTCGGCTCGGCACTGATCCACATAGAGGATGTACTTACGCCCCACGAGGAGACACGGGGCGGTTGGAATCAAGAGTGAGATAGCTTTGGCTACGGAGTCGGCTCGGCACTGATCCACATAGAGGATGTACTTACGCCCCACGAGGAGACACCGGGCGGTTGGAATCAAGAGTGAGATAGCTTTGGCTACGGAGTCGGCTCGGCACTGATCCACATAGAAGATGTACTTACGCCCCACGAGGAGGCACCGGGCGGTTGGAATCAAGAGTGAGATAGCTTTGGCTACGGAGTCGGCTCGGCACTGATCCACATAGAGGATGTACTTACGCCCCACGAGGAGACACCGGGCGGTTGGAATCAAGAGTGAGATAGCTTTGGCTACGGAGTCGGCTCGGCATTGATGCACATAGAGGATGTACTTACGCCCCACGAGGAGACACCGGGCGGTTGGAATCAAGAGTGAGATAGCTTTGGCTACGGAGTCGGCTCGGCACTGATCCACATAGAGGATGTACTTACGCCCCACGAGGAGGCACCGGGCGGTTGGAATCAAGAGTGAGATAGCTTTGGCTACGGAGTCGGCTCGGCACTGATCCACATAGAGGATGTACTTACGCCCCACGAGGAGGCACCGGGTGGTTGGAATCAAGAGTGAGATAGCTTTGGCTACGGAGTTGGCTCGGCACTGATCCACATAGAGGATGTACTTACGCCCCACGAGGAGACACCGGGCGGTTGGAATCAAGAGTGAGATAGCTTTGGCTACGGAGTCGGCTCGGCACTGATCCACATAGAGGATGTACTTACGCCCCACGAGGAGGCACCGGGTGGTTGGAATCAAGAGTGAGATAGCTTTGGCTACGGAGTTGGCTCGGCACTGATCCACATAGAGGACGTACTTACGCCCCACGAGGAGACACCGGGCGGTTGGAATCAAGAGTGAGATAGCTTTGGCTACGGAGTTGGCTCGGCACTGATCCACATAGAGGATGTACTTACGCCCCACGAGGAGACACCCGGCTGTTGGAATCAAGAGTGAGTTAGCTTTGGCTACGGAGTCGGCTCGGCACTGATCCACATAGAGGATGTACTTACGCCCCACGAGGAGGCACCGGGCGGTTGGAATCAAGAGTGAGATAGCTTTGGCTACGGAGTCGGCTCGGCACTGATCCACATAGAGGATGTACTTACGCCCCACGAGGAGGCACCGGGCGGTTGGAATCAAGAGTGAGATAGCTTTGGCTACGGAGTCGGCTCGGCACTGATCCACATAGAGGATGTACTTACGCCCCACGAGGAGGCACCGGGCGGTTGGAATCAAGAGTGAGATAGCTTTGGCTACGGAGTCGGCTCGGCACTGATCCACATAGAGGATGTACTTACGCCCCACGAGGAGGCACCGGGCGGTTGGAATCAAGAGTGAGATAGCTTTGGCTACGGAGTCGGCTCGGCACTGATGCACATAGAGGATGTACTTACGCCCCACGAGGAGACACCGGGCGGTTGGAATCAAGAGTGAGATAGCTTTGGCTACGGAGTCGGCTCGGCACTGATCCACATAGAGGATGTACTTACGCCCCACGAGGAGGCACCGAGCGGTTGGAATCAAGAGTGAGATAGCTTTGGCTACGGAGTCGGCTCGGCACTGATCCACATAGAGGATGTACTTACGCCCCACGAGGAGGCACCGGGCGGTTGGAATCAAGAGTGAGATAGCTTTGGCTACGGAGTCGGCTCGGCACTGATCCACATAGAGGATGTACTTACGCCCCACGAGGAGGCACCGAGCGGTTGGAATCAAGAGTGAGATAGCTTTGGCTACGGAGTCGGCTCGGCACTGATCCACATAGAGGATGTACTTACGCCCCACGAGGAGGCACCGAGCGGTTGGAATCAAGAGTGAGATAGCTTTGGCTACGGAGTCGGCTCGGCACTGATCCACATAGAGGATGTACTTACGCCCCACGAGGAGGCACCGGGTGGTTGGAATCAAGAGTGAGATAGCTTTGGCTATGGAGTCGGCTCGGCACTGATCCACATAGAGGATGTACTTACGCCCCACGAGGAGACACCCGGCTGTTGGAATCAAGAGTGAGATAGCTTTGGCTACGGAGTCGGCTCGGCACTGATCCACATAGAGGATGTACTTACGCCCCACGAGGAGGCACCGGGTGGTTGGAATCAAGAGTGAGATAGCTTTGGCTATGGAGTCGGCTCGGCACTGATCCACATAGAGGATGTACTTACGCCCCACGAGGAGGCACCGGGTGGTTGGAATCAAGAGTGAGATAGCGGGAATGGCAGGTTTCCTTAGTTTCCAGATAGAGACTGCCCGGTAGACGGACAGGCAGACCGGGGACCCCACCCCGCACGGAGGGGGTCCAACGTCCCTCAAGGGAGTTCGGATATCCCCAGCAGGCAGCCGAGAGACGGGGAGAGTCTGAAACAGCATCCTTTTCCCCTGCCGCACTACACCGAAACACCATCGCCGACACTTCCAACCCTGAAAGAGACCAATAGATGAAAGTTAGTGGAGGGACAGAAAATTCGGGGATGTGAGAGTCCTTCCCAGGATTCGCCTGGCGACCCGGCAAAAAACCCCCAAAAAACCCATGGGTCAGGAAGTTCGGCCACGGGAATCGAACTCACGACCATAGACATGATTGCTTTGAAATTCTGTTTCCTTGGCATGAACACGAAAAAGAAAGAAAGAAAGAATAGCAATAGCGATTTGCAGTTGAGAGAAGTATAGGTAAAGTATTTGAAAATTCAAACTAATAACCAAGAATATCTCAGAATAGGTTATCACCATAAAAATGTTATTTGACAAATTTTGTGCTTTAACAAGACCTACATTTGTTAAACTGCAAGACTTGTTCTCTCTCTTACGGTTTACCAATTATCGCAAGTCATTCCTAGAACATTAAAGATGTACATTTTATAGCTTAAACATATGTCCAATGTAAAGGGTAGTTTGGAACGCGGGATTTTCTTCAAAATCTTCATAACGCATCCTTCAAATATGTTGAACTTAAACACTATGTTGGGTTTATAACCGACCTTATGTTTATGAGTTATGCCGTTCACGAATCCACACACACACATACACACACACACACCTACACTTGGACGTTTTCTAAAAATACTTTCATTGGATTCAGAGAGTCTCAAAGGTGATTTCTGGTGAAATTACACTGAATTTTTGGGTGGAATACAATGCTTCGTGTACTTACTGTAAGTGTGTAGTACGGAAAGTTAAAATGATTTCTTTGTATTCAGGGGGTCTCAAAACGTGTATTTCCGGTGAATCTCGTTATTGAATTTTTGGGTGGAATACAATGCTGCCCCTTCTTACTGTAACTACGTAGTAGGGAAAGTAAAAACGCTTTCTTTGGATTCAGGTGTCTCAAAACGTGTATTTCCAGTGAATCCCGTTATTGAATTTTTGTGTGAAATACAATACTTCCTCTGCTTATATGTAAGTAGTAGAGGCAGTAAAATGAAGAGTTGTGGTATAGATAAGCGGCTGTTTGTCGTTACGGCATCTTGCATCAACCAAATAAGGAAAAGTGTAACTTAGACTGTAACTTGAAATAATTTCTGGCCTAAATTGTTGTCACGGTTAAGGAAAAGTGCACGGAAAAATAATACTTTATAAGGATATTATGATAAATAAATACCATGTTAGTTGATAATGGGAAGAGAAAATAGTGAATATTGAAAACCAAAGCATTTTATTTTAATACTTGCTTATTAAACAATGATATGATATCCCTAGTTCAAAAGAATTTTCTATACTCCTTATGTAGCTGTGCTGTAATGTTATTGCTATTCTTTCACAGTTATTACTTTCTTACAGCCAAGACTAAGGGAAAAGTATTGGAATTACATTTTCTTTAGCACTATTACATCCCCTAACCTAGTAGAGGAGGTATGAACTAAGGCACCTGGCATAACCTCTCGATGAGACGCCCCGCTTTCCAGCCCACGGCTACAAACACGTGGCACGGAAAACATTTTGTTAATTTTTGTTAGTATTTTTTAGTATTTTTGCTAATTTATGCAACCTGTTAAGCAACAGATGTGGCTTATGTCCATCTTTATAGCACGCGTTAGAGCTCATTTGCATATTTAAATAGACGGCTCCAGTTCACTGAAGAAGCTGCTCTGGCCTGACGTAAATCTATAAAACATATAGCTTTATGCTAGAGATAAATCGGTTTTCTAGCCAGTTTGTAAAGTTTTACCTCCGAAACCCCATAATGAGTGCATCTATCTCATGCATCCAGTGTCTAAATCGTTCAAAAATGGTAGTTTTAAAGAACTAGTGAAGCGACAGGCTGCAACTAATTGAGAGATACGCCTTTATCAAGGATGGGTGCTGCATAGACATTTAAAACAGAACGTATTACATTAATGTTTCAATTGTGTTGAATTAAGCCTCGTGCCAATGATGAGATTTGAGTAATGACATTAAACGTCTGAAACTATGAAACTCATTCTAAACGGCAAAAGCGTACAACGAAGAGCTCGCCTAGCATTTAGCTAGACCATAACTATTTAAACGGCGATATGTATCAAGCCACTAAGAAGTTGAGGGGTATATTACCACTTATTCAGTATTACGAAGTAGCAGCTCCTCCTTTCTTTATTGTTTTGGACTTGGGATTGCATGTTCCGAAATATGTGCCGTAAAAGTTATAAATAAGTTATACCGGTATCGATTTTTAAGTTAGGCCAGAAATAATTGAAACTAACGGTTACTGTGCTCTCCTGGTTGCATTTAAGAAGAGATTAATATCGCATAAAGAAAACTATCTATTACATTTGGTACATCGCATTAAGAGTTAGTACTGAGTAAAATGTTTCGGCTTGGATAATGAGGGCTAAAATTGAATAAAACGTATTTTGAAGCAACGAGGACCATCGAGATCATCACACAGGCTCCTTTGCTAAAGTGGTCTACAGAAATACCAACAGGACCGGGGCTGACTACTCAGCAAGCTCAGGGAGCTTTTCTATTTTATAATTTGCCGCCCCCTGCGTGGCCGAAACCGGGGCAGCACGCCTACCTCCCCTCGTCTCCTGCCATACAGGGACGAAAGTGGTTACGCCACTTACGCGCGTCAACCCCAAGGGGGAAGACTGCCGATAACCTCGGTGGGGCCGACAGCAATCTAGCAACTGTATACCGGCGTCTCATAACCGGAAAACCGCCCAGACGTCCCCATTCTCCATTGGGTATCGGGAACCACTGTCCTGCTGAGTCCAACCCAATCCAAACGACAGCATTACTGGTGGGGCTCGGACGTTTGGCCCGGCGTACTTCTAGTAACGTCAGAAGCACCATGAATGTTCAGAGTTTGCAGCGCCCACACTACGTCAGTTGAAGGGGTCGAAACCCCCCCCCCTTACGGGGGCTAAAGTGGTTTACAAAAAGACATTCTTGTATAATATTGAGCTATCCCATTTTAAACTTTAAGCTGTTTCTTTGCATTGGTGCAAGGATTAATAAATGACGACGCTTTGGCATAGTAACAAAAAATACGTTAAACGAATCATAGCTGCAGAAGAACGCATTATTTTGGGAAAAAGGTCACTGTTTTCACATAAATGCATACACACAAACATAGGGGCAAATGATTTACTTATTATATAGACTAATTATGTAAGAACTTTGAGTGTACTAAATGAAAAATTGAGTGTGATGGAAACAACAGGTAGGCACATCACATCATATGGCATTTGTGAAATCATTGTGCAAATAACTGGTTAAAGCGAGATATTGTATTAACACCGGTGTTGATTTAATAAAAGTATACAAAATGTTTACCTAGTTTTAAGTCGTAGGGCATTTGAAATGCTGCACTATCTTCCCGGGAAGCTTTCACGTAAGACAGACCGTGTCCTAAGAGGCTGTTAAGTAATGTTCTATAAGGGGGTAATTTCATAATGCAAGTTAATGAGGTTTATGATGGCTTAGGCCGTAAAAATAAAAGCCTCCAGCGATAATGATGCATTTGCCATTTGGACAACCCTGTTAATCTCCATAAAGAATACGATAACAGTGGTATAGCATGCATCACTGACATGAAGGCATGCAGATAGGGGAACAAACAGTGGCGTGCTCACAATATGGCTGCGTCTCCCTCGAGGGTCGAGGGTCGATCAAATGGGGAAAAACACCACACAAATCGTGCAGTGTTTATGTTGTACTGTATAGTCTCACTCATATCATTCTATTTGGCGCCGCTTTAAGTCTAGTTCTCGCTCGCATTTGCGGATCTTTAATATCCATTATGAGATGAACATTCACAGTAAAAATTTACAGAAATATGCAGACAGCGGATATTCTGTTTCTAGGAAAGTAAATTTAAAAAATGCACTGTTTACGGAATTAGGAATTAGATTTAGGAAAGGAATAAAGTTATCCTTAAGTACTTTTATAATAGTAATGCTAATATGGTGAACCATACATTCTTTCATCACATTCTAAGTCATATGTAGGATAACGGTAATAATTATCCAAGGACATCGAGGATTTAGTTTTTCTTTGAAACGAGTTTCAAGGTGTTTCAACTTTGAATTTTAACAAACAAACAAAATAGTGGATTTCAGCAGTATAGCCAGAATTAGGTTTACAAATCAACACCAGTTATGAAGATACACAGCATGGCGCGTGGACAATCACAGTTTAAACTTTTTAAGAAACCGCAGAATGCTTCTAATGTTTCGACAGTTCATTAATTGCAATATTTCATAATTAAGCTAAAAAACTCAACCTGCTCCCTTTAGTATTGTGAAGGCCATACACACATTATTACCAGTGCAAGTATAAAAGCAAGTAGGTTCCAGTTTTGAGTACACCAGCAGGTAGATTAAGACAGAGGTGGCGCACTGAATTGCACAACATGGCCGCCATGCGTCATCAAGAGAATTCTACCTGAGGCGTTTTAGAGCAGCAGGGGGTTGAAGGTGTTAGAAGGTGGTTCTGGGAACAATTTAGTGTCCATTGGAGGTGGATGGCAGTACACATATGCGTGCATTCATGTTTGATGTGGAGTACGTTGTACGATGTATAACTCAAGAGTTTTTTATGACGAATGTATACAAGCCTACCTTAACTTTTACTACCCTCTATCATGTCATTAGCTAAACTAACCTAACTCCAATCCATGCTAATCTAATCAAATAAGCTAATCTGCTTTGTTATCAGCCCAACATAACCAAGACTTCATCCATGCCAACCTAAGCTAATCTGAGGTCAACATAAGTTAACCTAGACTGTCTTCACAACGGCTAACTTATCCTACCATCACCCCAACATAGCCTAGACTCCAAGATATGCTAACCTAAGTTAACCTAGACTGTCTTCACAACGGCTAACCTATCCTACCATCACTCCAACATAGCCTAGACTCCAAGATATGTTAACCTAAGTTAACCTACACTGTCTTCACAACGGCTAACCTATCCTACCATCACTCCAACATAGCCTAGACTCCAAGATACGTTAACCTAAATTAACCTACACTGTCTTCACAACGGCTAACCTATCCTACCATCACTCCAACATAGCCTAGACTCCAAGATATGTTAACCTAAGTTAACCTACACTGTCTTCACAACGGCTAACCTATCCTACCATCACTCCAACATAGCCTAGACTCCAAGATATGTTAACCTAAGTTAACCTACACTGTCTTCATAACGGCTAACCTATCCTACCATCACTCCAACACAGCCTAGACTCCAAGATATGCTAATCCAGCCTAAATTACTCTCCTCTCACCAGCTAACCTCTACTGTCAGCATCTAAACTAACCCGATTCCACCCATGCAAACCTACTCCTATCCAAGCCGTGCTTACTTAAGCTATCCTAACCTAGACCGTCCTCTCACTAGTTAACCTACACTATGATTACCTAGTCTATCCTAGACGTCATCAATGTTAACCTGAGCAAGCCTAAACTGTCCTCTGCCCAACATGGCGGCCATCTTGTGCAATTCATCTGTGCCAGCTCCGACTTAACCTACCTAATTACACCAATACTTATTTTACTTGTTTGTACATATATTTTAAGTACCCGTATTAAAATGTGTATCCTTTATAAAATAGTATAAATGAAGATTTATTAAGCAATGGGAAACTCCAAATGCGAGCATGTAAAACATTAAATTATCGTAATAAATCACTCTAAATCAGTATACGAGTAATACACACTTCTAGTTATAAGGTGCAGTAGATCGTTACTTCCCCCGAACTTCATCATCGGTTCAGCGTCTTTTTAATTGTTAATTTAATGTTGTGCTTCACCAAATATAGTTACAACATCCATGAGTCATTAACTTAAAACTATGTTCCTTTGTTTTTTATTGGTCTAACTGTGTATTTGTAATAGCTTTGACTAGATCTGTGTTTGCTAATTGAAATGTATAAAACTTCAGAAGCTCTCAGGATGCTTTTACGAACCTGAACAGTTTTATAAGTGTCTTTGGTGATATTTTCTACTTGGAACATTTCATAGGATATGTTAAAGCGTTGGTCAAGGCTTGAATCTCATACTATTTTAGTTTTAGCACGATGAAATGATTGATTAAGGAACAGGAAACAGATTCATGAAAGATACATTTATTAGTTTTCCTCCATAAAACACAGAAAGACAGGTTATTCAAAATGATGTGCCATAATTTCCTGATACGTCCTGATACGTCAGTAAGTGCATAATACGAGTATATTTTCAAATGAAGATTAAGGACTTTGAGATTCACATTTAATTATAATGTTACAGAAAACTGATTGATGGAAAGCTTAAATTACTGGACGTGCAAAATTCACAACTAATTACTTCGTAAATTTTAGCTTTCTAATTTTACTGAATAATGCCTGTAATCGTAATATTTTAGTTTGAAACCAAATAGTGTGACATGATCCTCCAAAGTAATAACAGGACTGTTGGCAACATCTATATGCATTTTGAGAAGTGACAACTAGATAAAATATGTTACTGTTCCACTCTGTGAGAGAGTAGAGAGCAGAGCATCACACAGATCCAAATTACTTGCAGGTATCCGGTACAACGGTAGCCACACATGAAACGTAAGTCTAGTTGTCGTGCTAGGATGGAGTGATGGACACTAACCACTGGCAGACCATGTAGGGCAAGGAGAAAGGGTCTCCTTGTTACTTGTGTGGAAACGCCCCATCTAGATAAAAATTCCCCAGGTCAATTAATAACAAAGCAGAGGAGTGGGGAAGATATTTGAAAACAACGTGCGGCGAAAGCCTTGTATGGCGAAGGGTCTCCAAATGTGTGCCTGGCCAAGAAGCAGCTCGTTGATGCCAAAACCATTAAACTTCTGCCACACCTGAAACGTTACTTATAGCATAACATTGGTATTTGGATTGTTAACACCGTATCCTCTTAGCTCCATGCAAGCGTTTAGTTTGGCCATAACCTGCTTGTTGTTCTCAACAAGTACTGAACCTAACATATATGGTGGTACGCACCAATACTCTGTTTAACATTGAAAACCTGCTCTCTGTTTCTCAAAGAGGTAGCGGGTGTCCCATTTTCCTCCAGAATGGCTACAGAATGCTGGTTTGACTTTTAGTGCCTTAGAGCATAGAAATCTTAAATATAAATTTAAAAAAATGTTATATACTATCGCAAGGAATACAAGTAAGTTGTTGGAAAAAGCAATAATGCAATGCAGAAATATTTAAATACAAGATGTCAAATCAATGCTTCCAAAATATCTTGAATATGTACAATGCATCGGCGAAAGAACGCGTCTTTCGTCATCGAAACTTAGAATCCGGCTTTTCTTTCACAGCTTTCTTCGTTTACAATACAGTAAGTACACCATTAAGGGTATGCATGGACAATAATGAAATTAGCTGTAACACTTCGGGTGATAGCTTTTCTGATAATCTGACTGAAAATAAGGTATTAAGTAAAGAACAATTAACTTTACGTATATAAATGGTGGCTCTCGAATTCTGTTATCAATCTGAGAAGAGTGGTGAAGCGTTACTCTTACTGAAGCACCATTAATACCTTGGTTACTGTCATACGTGAGTATTTGTTTCGTTTCTTCTAATCGATTAGCAAACAACTACTTCACCTGTAAGTGGTAGCTAATATGATTGCAGAATATGAATTCAAATGTTTTAATAACTTAATACCGTCAAATTTGGAGGTTTTGGGAAGGCAGTTTAACCTCATATGTGCAATTAACTTACAAAAAGCAACAACTATAAAGTGGTTTTCGTCACCATTACCCGCATTTCAGACTTGCTTCTGTCTGATGGGAGATTCATCGTATTCGGCTCTAAAATATGACACAGTAACGGCATATTTCAAACAAAATCCACACCTGTACTATTTTGGCACCTAATACAGATACAATTTACTAAGCGGCAGTGTGTGTGTGTGTGTGTGTGTGTGTTTTGTGCTCAAATTTTGTTTTTAATTCGACAGCTTCCGAAGATGAAAAGCGATTTTCAGGAAATTCATACACTTCAATTAACACTTTAATATTGAAAGTTGGCTATTCTTTTAATTTTTATAAGAATTTCTCTAAAGACATTAAAGTAGATAAAGCAATGGAGTGACAAAATTCATATCCCGAAATTTCCGTATAATTACCCTTAAGTCTTTTACATTCTTATGCAAATAAATGTACCTGGGAAACCATAGCAAGTTAACATCTTAACTATTATTTTCCATTGTCCTTTTCGGGTGCATTTGTTTTTTATATTGACATTTTCCCACACTGAAGGTTTGTATTGTTTTGTTTCTCGTAATCTCATGGCTAACAAGCATAGAATTGCTGTCACATCCTCCTTTACACAACAATGTGTGATTGAAAAAAGTTTTCTACAATATATTTATTGTGGTTGAAATATAAAGTCGGTAGACAAACAAACTTTTTAGGAAAGGTCTATAATACAGTCTCTGTGATGTTGCACTGGGTAGAGAAGGCTTGAGAAGCTTGTGTGAATATTAAACAGCTGACTTTCTCCAATTCACTTAACTGTTCTCAAACTTAATGTTATTTAATGTGGACCTTTTATTCTCGTATAACTACTTATACAATTTAAATATATAACTCTCATAAAAATATACACGGCGCGGATTTCTGCTTGCAAAAACGTTACTACCATTTGAATAGGCTTTCATTTTTGAGATGCACAATGAACAAACTCTAGTCTTTACAGCACGAACGGAAGACAGCAACTGACCGATAGAGCGTAGCTTTGTGCGGATCATTCACCGCTTGCGAGCTAGGGGAACATACCGAGGTCACTGCAAGCGAATCACGCAAACAAGCGATCGTGGCCCGGTCAGAAAGCGACAGATAGGTATATCAAGATTGGGTATTCTACTATTCAACCATAAACCGCTACAGCTGTGACGTCAATAATACTCTGGTACGGTCCATAGTGCACCCGCAGAATGTAGCATATAAATGTCGGTAATTAATATCAACTTCTGTCAGTCATTCTCATCATACAAATGATCCTATTTAATACCTGACATGAAGAAGAATTATGCCAGCGGAACTTGTCTCTTTGATTCCAATTCCAAACGAGAAACTACCATACGCACGGACATTATTCCGTATGCGGGTAGCCGGATTATCCCGTATGGGGGTGGGACGAATGAAATTTTAAGGAACTAACGAAATTGGGGTTCTTTAATTCGCATTCTGCTGCCAAATTTGTAACGTCGAGGACCCTAAGCCGCAAGGCGTAGCAGAGGGACTGAGGACCCTCAGCCTCAAAGCGTAGCCAACGGATGCTTTTTTTTTAGGAGAGGAGTGGAGCAGCTACAGATCTGCGCGTCTAAACTCGAATGAGAACCCAGGATACTACACAATCAACTCTGCGTATTAAAACACGCCGATACCCTAAGTTTGTTAAAATTTCCATATTTAAATTCCGCAAATGTGAGTCAACTGAATTTCTATAACCGTCATCACTACTGAATCCCAACTCAAAGCATTTACACAGAATGTAAACAGAATATATGCAGTTCGAGCACTAATATGTATTGATTTGAAAGATTTTCCGAAATGCATTAGCAGAACCTGTGAAAATGAAGATTCTTTAGAGTACAATGTCAAGGATGTCTGTTATTCTATTAATAATTCCTTGAGAGATTGGACTTCAAGTTGGAACCTGTAGGTTTGAAATTCAGAATCATTGACGCATTTCATTGACTATTTCACTCATACATGAGTCATCATGTGCCACATAGTATCAGATATTAACCAATCTTGACCCCCAATATCCAATTCCGCGTTCTTCTGCCATCAAGTGTTACAAACAGGGCTAAATTCAAACAACTAAAGAGCGTCTGAATGGGCAACTTACGAAACGGGAAATAAATCAAGTGAAAGATTGTGAGACGAACAGCAAGTACAAACGAGGCAATTAAAATGAGAAAGCAAACGGTGAAGATTATAACGGTTCATTAAAGTATACGTCCTTCATTTATGTTCAGTAAGTATGTTAATGTACAAAAAATCGCAGCTGAAGTGATCCAATATTTTTATCTTAATTTATTACCTATTCTAAGTATTCGAAATATTGTCTTTTTAATGGGTTTTATTAATTAATTTTCTTCGTGACATGCGAATACAACTCGTTATTTTTAAACTATCTACACAAATCATTTCTTGCATTACAAATTCCTATGATGTGTACTGGTAACAGTTTTTATTTCTTCTTCCCTGAAAACGTAAAAAGTTACTTTACTGCAGGATGTTGTTGATCGAGAGATATAACTAAGTTCATGTGTGCATCTTTGATATCTCTCTAGTACTCTGTAATCTAGCTGGACAGAGTCTTGATTTTTAAGAAGAGTCTTGTGAGATGCTTATAGATAGCATGGAAGTTTAGGTGAAGGTGAACTGGATGAATGAAAAACGGGAATAAATCCAGCACGTATAGCAGGAATGCTGAAGCAACATTTATGTGTCCCACCCAGCATTTGTTGATGTGTCATTTTAATTAATTTTATCTTGACACTGTGTTTACTTTAAGGAGCAAAGAGGATGTATCTTTTTCAGAAAATGCATATTACAATGAGTAATTAAGAGTTAGTGATCGGACACAATTCCTTACATAACTAGGTGACGTCAAGTTCTTCCGACGCACAATATTTACTCTTCTGCTGGAACAGCATTCATTTCTTGCTGCAACTAAGAAAATAGTAATTTTAATGTAGATTGCGCTGTCATAACCCTCATTGAAGCAATGTCCTGCTTGCGCCTTGTTCATGTAATATTTATTACATTCTTGTCTTTATCTGTGCAAGATAAAGTGCTTAAATAGAACCAATTTGCATGATTTTGAGGCTGTTCGCGCGATGGGAGCGAACGAAACGGCACTGCAAATGAAGGTAAATATTTAGAATAAACATTTTCTGAAATGTATCCTCTACTATGGCTGTTTCTAATTCCAAATTTCTTGAGCGTTGATCTAAATTTGTCTCAGCTTACAAGCGCTTTTCAGATAAAGCTAAATATAAAACGCGCTCGTTGACACCAGTCTTAAGAGCTCTTGGAAGTAAGAAAGGACATTATTTAAACCTTTCAGGCCAACAGCTGCTTTATATTTAGTCCATAGGCGATGGCTCGAATGTGCATTGTTACATAAGGGCATTTTTGTTTTCCGTGTCTACGCTCTACCACTGCACTGTAGTGACAGTGCATCATTCACAATTAAGCTATACACGACCATTGTGAAAGCAATTCTTAGACATTAGGTATCCGCTATTCTACTTTAGAAATAACTGCACTCTTGGGTTTCTGCTAAAAACGTCAAGCGTCTATATCTTGAAAGCATAAACATATCTCGCTAAATCCTAGGATATTTAGGCTTGCAATAATATTCCAACGTGTGCCTCGCACATTTAATGAGTGAACCGTGGGCGTATGCGTCCTAACAACACGCGATGCTCACAATGTTTACATTGACGTGTATGTCTTAAACCCACGTGTACCATGCGGGACTGCAGGCGGCTTGTCTTCGGTATTCGTTCCCAGCAGTTCCCCTCTAGTCTCGAGAAGTAATAAAAAGTAAAGTCATAAAAGTGTTATCATATCTTTGTATCTCTCTGTGTAGCGAGTTTTCTCCAACTTGTAATACTTGTGTATGCTTCTATGAAAGTTGTAATTATTTATAACACTTCCAGGGACTCCGGATGTCAGTTTCTTCGTAATAGGAGGAACATATTTACAAGGCTATATGCTTCAGTTTCTTGTTAGTGTAGGTTAAATGAGAATTTAAAAAGCATTTAGTGCACTAGTTTGGAAATTAAACACATTCAAGAATGCTGTTCAATTCAATTTTATTAATTCTTTAAAATTCCGCACATAGTACTTTCATACTGGAGACGCCAGCAATTAAATTCTAGTTCTTTTATAATATATAACAGATTAAAATATAGCAATGAAAATGAGGCTGTGATACAATAGCTGAGTCAATTGACACTATGACTCTATGTACGTATATGGATATTTAAGTTTATATTCCTTTACTATGTAAAAGCAGTGCTCCTGCAAGAAGGACTTTCTTCTAGTCTTAAATGCATTGTAGTGTTCTGTATTTTAATTGTATTGGGAAGGGAATTACATATCATTATTCTGAATGGCAGTACTCCATTTTTACACATTGTAGTTTTGGTTGAGGTTATGTGTATATCCTTATTATTTGTAGTATAATGCATATGAACATTTTCCTTATTTTAGAAATTAAATCTATTCTTTTTTTTAACAAATAACACTGCCTCTAATACATAAGCACATGCGTTCTGAATAGAGGCTTACATGAATATAACTTTTTTTTCGCCGCATATAACGCGAATGACTTGTTTTTGTTTAATAAATATATCGCTAGCTTCTGGCGAATTTTCCCACAATATTATCCCATATTTCATTATAGTGATATGTGCTTTATAAGCTATTAAATGTACACGAAGGCTGGCATTTTGGCTTAAAATTCTTAAGGCGTATATATTCCTGCTTAATTTGCTTAGAAGGCATTTATTAAGAGACTTCAATTTTAAGTTATTGTATCCATAAGCCTAAAGGTTTGTTTCATTTTGTATAAGATTAATTTAATATTTAGTTTTACTTCAGCAATATTGTTATTATTATTTGCACTATCAGTAATATGAAATTTAAGACAAACCGTTTTATTGATGTTTAAAACCAGGTTGCTTTTGCTATCCATGTTACCAAATCTTTACTAATCTAGCTTAATGAATAATTTTAACATTTCATTACTGTTTTCTTTCATTAATAAATTAATATCATATGCAAACAGTACAATGTTATGAGCTTGAATGTTATTTGTTAGGTCATTTATACACAAAATAAATAGAAATGGGCCTAGAATGGACTCCTACGGGACTCGTATGTTATATCGGTAAGTTGGATCTAACTACCGAAAGTGTGTTATTGTTAGGGTTTGCATATGTAATCTCCGTTATTTGGTTCCGGTTTGTGAGGTAAGATATGCTGGTCCTCGTATGCCAAAGTCAAATAATTTTATTAGCAAAATTTGATGGTTAACAGCATCATAACCTTTACTTAAATCTAAGAATATGTCAGTTGTTTTAGCTTTGTTATCTAAGGCAGATATAACACTGTTTAAGAAAGAGTATATTGCAGTCTCTGTTGATCTTTTGTGTCCAAATCCATGCCGTGAGTTAGTAATTATATTATTTTTTCAATAAGAAGTCTCATATCCTTATTTTTTCAGTATCTTAGAGAATATGGAAGGAATGGAAATTTGACGGTAGATTGATGCTTCAGACTTATTCCCATTTTTGTGCAGGGGTATAACCTTAGATGTTTTTAATGTCAGGGAAAGTTCCACTAGTAATAAATGCATTACACAGATGAACAAGTGGTCTAATTATGTATTCGCTGCATGTTCATTCACACTGTAGAATTTGTATTATTCAATGCATTTATTATGTTAAGTATTTCCTGAGTTGTAACTTCATAAAGGTATATCGAATTTACATTATTTGAAGTACTAGTCTTTATTGGCGCGCCAAAATGTCCATTGTTGTGTTGAACCAATTCTTTATCTCTGAGAAGTAAGTGATAAAACACAGAGCAACTTGAGTTGTACCCGTAATCTTCATATCATATGGTCAAGTTCAATGTTGCCTTGTGTATGACGCATTATATTAGTTATTTGGTTTACTATTTGCATATAGCGTTAGTCCTATTTTAGAGTTTTTTGTATGACCGTCATTATTATTGATTTTGGCTTGTCGTATTACTTTATTTAGTAGTGTGTATAATTATTAAATTAAGTAACAAGTTGGCGTTTTAATCACCTTGCTTAACTCATACAATGACTTTTTACGTTCATATGACTTGCTTAGACCCGGGGTTATCGAACGTCTTTTCGTTTTTCCATCGCATGGTCTTGATCTTTTGAGAGGGAAAGCGGTATTAAAGCAGAACATGAAACTATTTACAAACAACCTAAATTTCTCATTAGTGTTAGTTGTATTATACATGCTATGCCAAAAATAACAATATACCACAAGAGAAATGTAGTGATATTTTCAAACAAAAGGATGTACAAAATATGGACTTAAAATATGATGCAGATAAGCAGAATGTTTTGTTCGCGAACCGGATATACTCAACTATTAAGCCTTGTGGTTGCCTTTCTTTTTTGTTTGTTTGTTTCTTTCTTTCTTGAAAGAAATTGACTCTGTACAAACAGCGAAATGACTCACTATTGCTTCCATTTCAGTGTTACAGCTGTTATACAGAGTGAATTTTGGTAAGCGCCCCGAACAGTTCATATGACTGGTTTAGGCATATGGACCAAGCATTTGTGCGACACTTTGGAGAAGAAGTCGAAAGGGTTGTCCCTTGGCTCGTATCTTTTCATTTTCCCCAGATAAAAGCTATGGCCAGCTTACTTCCCTGACCAGCATATTGAGAGAATTAAAAATAAATGTTGGCCACGATATTTGGTTATTTTCTGAAGGTGAACCGCGTTGAATCGTTAGAAATTATGTTCCTGGATGTGTACGCTACATCTTTCATATCGGTCCACGCGTCCAAAGGCGGTTACGGTCGGCAATCAACTGGGCTACTGCCGACTCTGCCGTTTAGCTAACTTCGGGGCGCTTCATTATAACGCATCGTGCTCTTCTAATCCTACCTTTGTTAATAACAAAATGTAATCCTGGATAAGATATCTATCCACGATAGAGTCAGGTTGCATTTCTTCTCCACGTACAGAGGGCTTTAAGTGGCAATCTAAACAGCTGTCCTGAGTATCAACTATTGCACATTGCACATGTTAAATTAATCAAAACTAAAATCCATTATCTCAGGAGCCATGATGCGATGGGGATGCAAGCTTTGACGCAGGTAATTATTTCTGCCCCACGTTTAGTAGCAATATGACGCAGCCACGCTCCGTTCTCCAACAATGAAGCAATACCTTTGCCTCACGGTTGCTGCTTGTCTCCTCCCAGTTGGTTCTTCTTTTGCCACGGTTGCTCCAGCATGAAATCTTAACCTCAGGGTATGCGTGGGTGTGTACAGAGAAACACACAAACGCTGTCTTGGAACACTTTTATTCACTATTTAAAATAATACTTTAGGTTTGCCGATCACTTTTAAATGCATACGATGATACTTTGTCTTTATCAAGACCGAAGAATATTAACTACAGCTAAGCGTTCTACCCTCTAGCATGTTCGCCACCAATGTTCACAACTCGACGAGAATGTCGTCCCGTCCTCGCCAGGCACTTAGGACAGACTGATCTATCCACGCTAATACAAGGAAAACCAACGCCTAAACTTCCCCTCTCTCCCCTCAAACGCTCGTCACCAAACTTAGCGTCATGATGCTTAGAGAGTGGCCTTCATCAGGCTAAGTGCAGCTGCACTCGGCTGGTACCAGGAAAAACTCGCTTCAATGGTATTTACCCTTTTTACCTGAGGCTGGTCCCTAATTAACAAAACTGTGCCTGTCTTGTCTTTTTGTCGCTTATACAGTCAACAATTTTCACAATGCTTCTCCTTTTTATACATACACTGATTTTAAATATATTATTACTTATTTTATATCACTATTCTTCTCAAAATATTATGATAATTATTGCCTTTATAATTCCGGCTTCAGCTTTACGTGCATTGTTTTAAGGTGCTTCTTTGGACTTTAGCGAAATATGTTCTTTCACGAAAATAGTAAATCATTAATCATTTATTTGAATAAGGTCAAAACACAGGAAATAAATTCGACATTAAAATTTGTTTTTTGTGTTTATTAATGTAAATGATTTAGCTCTTTCTTTATAATTTTATTTCTTTAAAGTCACTTTAACAATTTGGTTATATCGCGCCACACAAATAGTTACATAATATAAGGTAAGTAAATAAACCCTGTGACGCTACAGGGCCCTGGGCCTGCCAACCCAACTGCCGACCTCACGCCCACGTACGCACGGCAGAGTTGAGCGATCATCCAGCCGATACGCGGAGGTGCTGTGGCCAGCATCCGACAGCGGGAAAGTTGGCTCACAGGCCAGGATAGCTGCCTATCGCAGCTTCTCACTTTCCTCACGAAGCTGAGTGGACACTGGTCCTACACCCGGGACGTAAAGTCCACACCTCCATGGGCGGGATCGAACCCGGGCGCATTCCGTGACCGGGAAGCAGAGCATGGCGCACGACTATCATATAGGGTACAGAGTTCTACAATACACAGTTAATAATGCTATACAATTTCAAATTATGTTATAAGTGTTAAATTATGTAAGATATGTTAATGTAGTTTTTAACTGTGTTTGTTGTTGAGAGCTATTAATTTATTACCGGATGTTTAATATAGTATGCTCCACTGTTGCATTTTTGTATCTTAAATAACTTCTGAAAAAATGGGTTATATAGAAAAGTAATTGGTTTACAAATTGGGCTTAAACTAAGACTTAAACTGTAGTTTATATTGAGCATCATATATTAATTACGTTAATTTTAATGAAAAATTCTCATACATCAGACATATTTAATTTTCCCCGAAAAAAGACATAAAATGCTATAAAATAAAAAAACAAAGAGTTGATACCCTGAGGACCCTGTTGTTGCAGCCTTATCTCACTCGGAGAGTGGGAGGCCATAACTTTAGGAGCGGCTCTTCAAATCCACTCCAGATATAGAGTAAAGAATTGACAATTTCTTAAATCGTTACATCTGAAAAACGTTTTTAAGATCTCTAATGGTTTAAAACCATGTATAAGAACTAGGAATACCTGCGTCATTTCCTCCTACAAGTTGCAGGTTTTTCTCCCCAGTAACTGTGTACATTGATTCTTATTTGCCAGAGTGCAAGAAGTCGAAACTTCAATTGGCGGTTTATTTGCATGTTTAGGTTCATAAAACAGGCTTATATCAACATGTTTGACTTTTTCTGACTTATCATGCTCATGCAATTCCTGGAATTTTGTCTACAACGTAGCTAAAACAAGCTAGAGCATAAAAGTTAAAAACAAGGACAATGCTACTTAATAAACATGATTTATGATTCAACGAGCAACGTTGAGTATTTTGAGCTGCCTCATTTCGCGAACAAGAGTTGTTCTACAGAATTATGTGTCAAAATTCCTGTTCTAGACGTTTTCGAAGCCATTTGTCGTACAAACATGAATACATCCGATTTTTGTCTTCAACACAAGTTTATTATGGAACCGTTTATAATAATTTTTCCAGTATTGTCCAATACTGATCAACATAGTTATCCCAGTTACACGTAGCCTATGCTGGCAGAGTTATAATCCAGAATGCAATTGCAAACGCATATTTTAAAAAATAAGGTTTTAGGTTTTTGTTCTCCCCTTCTCCCCATAGAATGAGGATGTATTGTAATGTTAACATTATACTTCCTACCAACCCGAAAAGATGTTTTAGCATTTATATACTTCATAAATTTCTTGAAGCACTAAGAAGAAAGAAACAATGTTCATAGTTAAATATCTATTAATAAATATTTGCAAATATGCAAAACGAGCATAGCTTTGACTGCATTATTTGAAGTAATATGCAGAATAATGTTAACCAGAGACTTACGTACACAATATGCAAAATATCATAATGACATGGATTTTCGGGCGAGAAATAAAATATAATAATAATATTATTAATAATAATAATAATAATAATAATAATAAAAAGATGCCTCTGCGATAGAGCGGTCAGCGTGCTGATTTCCCAATCCAGAAATCTTGGGTTCGATTCCCAGTTAGGGAATAATTCCCTGCTCCAGTCTGCAACCGTGAATGCGTGCTCAAAGTGATAACGAATTAAAGCAGAATGTGAAAAATAAAATATATAATTCAGAAGAAATCACTGCTGTCTATAGTTTTTGACTGAGCGCTTAACCTTGTTATAAAGTAATGCCATTTCTTTTAAATTTAAAATTGATCACCTCGAATGGAACCTTTTAGCGAACCTCGCGATAGAAAATATACACTATTGCATCATTGAAGCCCTGAACCAATTCCAGAATTTTCGTACCATTTTCCTTTATCCAGACACTAAATCGTAATGGTTTTCTTCCCCCTTTTATTTCGTTTTAACTCATACATTCTCTAGTTCATTCAAATGACGATCGGGGTGATGGCTGCATCGAATCTATGCACGAAAATGACATTGCAGTGAGGCTGGATATCGGTTAGCTTCTAAATCCACCTTCATGGAAGAGGAAAGGGAAGCAATCGCAGAGAGTCTTTCTTCCCAGTCAAATCGCAACAGCGTCAAGCAGAACTGGAAAGCAAATACAATTGTTTGAAATCCTCTCTGCCGAGGTTACTATTTTAATAATGGGGAAGGTCAGTATTATTTGCACATAAAATGATATATCAGTTTATCTTTAAAACAAAAATGGCTACTACAATAACGTTACTAAAAGGAATTAGTAATTCTACACGTTTGCGGACGCAAGTGCAAATGAACGTGCTTATCAATGATCCGTTTCTCTTCATCATGCTTCAGATCTCCGAAATTTACTTCTGCTCTTCTTATACGGCTTTGTCCGACCCATATACGAGGTAATGAAGGTGACCTTTGATTGAAAGAACATCAAAATGGTGGAACATGTGTATCGACGTTCTATCCGACAGACCTAGGGTGAAGAAATTAAAAATGAGGGCGGGGGAGAGGGAAAATCGGAGGTTATTCGTGCCTGTGCACGTGCAGCCATTGATTACTTCGTCGTCCTAAATAAGGTAATGACGAATAAGACTCATTATGAATGGCACATTCCTCGCCATTCGTGTCGTTCTCCGTGGTGTAGTGGTTACTATGCTAGCCTGTAGTTCCCGAGATCGCGGGTTCAAACCGGCGGAGGGCGATGGATTTTTTCGGGCGTAAAAATTCTCAGCTTGGCTTCCTTGGAAGGGAAGTAAAGCCGGTGGTCCCGTGTCGTAGATTTACGGCACGTAAAAGAACCTCAAGCCTGATAAAGAGGACTCTGAGCAAAATTACCGTTTTTTCACGCCCAATATAGAATGGGACGCTAAGGACCATAGCAGTTAAAGAGCGTCCATAAATAAAACTCAATTTCGCCATTAGTGGAGGGAATGGATGAAGCAGCATAGCTTTTGTCATGTGGACACAGCTCTGCATGCCTTTTATAGATCCTGATTTGAAGCACATACGAGATGCAACATAATCGGGAAAGGGATTAGTATTGTATTGAGCCATGAGGGGCTCTGGCACTTCGCGGTGCAGGAATATCACTGTAATTGTATGAGATGTACAAAGGCCATTTTGATGCTTATTAGTGCTGCATGGTAGCGGTGTTTGTATGTGTAGAAAAGGATAAACCAGCAAGGCAACGGCACTGTGTACGTCTTTAGTAGGTCGCGGCATGTTAGGTTCAGCAGTGCATGAGAAAAATAGAGAACTGTGCATGTAATTCAAGTAGTCCAAGGTGTGCTTGAATACCGTCTCATTATTTTAGGTGTGTTTAACCCCCAAAATGTTATTGATGTCATCTCTAAGGTAAACCAGATAATGCATCCTTGTTAATTAATGTGACCTGTGAAATGTTTCGCTTTATTTGGCGATTCTAAGCAGCAAAACGTGTTGCTTTTGGTCAACTGTTGGAAGCGGATTCCGATGTTGCTCCTCATTCAATATAAGCTATCGCCGTAAATTTTAAAACTAGACAGTCGTCACATCTAAGATGATGAGGTAGTCAGGCGAACGAACCCCTACCGAATCTGGATGCAGATAAGACAAAAACACGCTCTTCAATTTGTTTTAGTATGATATTGGTTGAACCATAGGTAGCTCCGTTCTTAGGATGTAAATAAGACGAAAGCGCGCCCCTTTGCATCACGGTGTTGGGAGCACTTGAAGCAGTCGTTTTCGGTTGAACAATAAAATGCAATCAGAAATTATAAATCCCATTTTTTGCATCAAGATGGAAGAGAACCAAGAGCATACTGGTTGTGGTTCGTTCCACTTGGCTTCTGTCGTAACATCTTAGGTGCGGTGTCTGTCTAATATTCAAGTGTTTTAGTTTGATTTTAAGGGGACCGACCGGTGAAAATTTGGCAAAAGCAGTAAAAAATATAGATGATTTAGTCCGATTCTTTAGGAAAATTTTCGTATAAATAGTTTTGCTATCGAAGTGTAAATGAGAGAATTGCATGACAATTTAAATAACGCTGAGCCGAGGGTCTGTTAGTGCATTTTTAGGCTTCTGATATTTCTCACGTATTTTTTCCCCCACAATTTCTAGAAGTGTTTTGCAAAACTTGATGTACATATGTTATCTGTTTCTAAATAATGGATTTTAAGTAAAATACACTATTTTATAAAAATATGGATAAGTAGAATTTCTGACAAGTTAATTTCGGTGCGTTTTACACAGTTTTGATATTTTAGATATCTTTCAGCATTTAAACCCTCCTTTTTGATATTTCAGATATCTTTCAGCATTTAAACCCTCTTTTTTGATATTTTAGATATCTTTCAACATTTGAACCCTCTTTAAAATGTAATTTTTAAGTTATCTGAATCAAACTTCGGAAATAATTTCCCCAATATATGCTAACTAAAACTTGCTATGTAGTAATTAGTGTGAGGCAAATGTGTTATGCCAAAATTTCATTCAAGTTTGATAAGTTTTTTTTTGTTTGAAAAGCAGAAACTCACAATTGAACAAAATATTTTTAAAACAATTACTTTAAAAGTAACTTCTCAACAAACTTATTTTCTAGATCAATAAGGAGCACAGAATTTCCTATTTATAATTAATCAAAATCGCATCGTAAGGAGCAGATTTTATGAAATAGCTTAAATTTGTGTTCTGAAATCTATAACCCAAGAACGACTTAAATCATAATGTACCATACTTGCAATGCACTTGTTGGTACAGACATAACGTATTGTAAAAGAATAAAAAAGCATAGAGTACTTTGGCTTTTTAAAAATTCAGATCCCTTCAGTGAATAAAGTGGCAAATAATACGGATGAGGTTAACACGATTACAGATAAGCGCAGTTTTCCTTACTCGTCTGTCACTGCCTTCTCTAAACCTTGGAAAATATTATGCAACTAAGAGAAACATCATCTAGACCCAAACATATGAAACCACAGAATACAGAACTCGGATTATTTCATTATTTTACTGTAATTTCTACAGTTTTGTAGTATTTCTACTGAGAATATTCATTGCCACACAATATGTAATTATTTAGGTAGTTTTCTTTATAAAAGCCTGTGAATTGGGGCGTTCTTTTTATCGGTCTCAAAATATGATATGTAATTAATTCCAAAGGCAAAATATGTCCAGAAATAAGATCAGACTTCTGTTCGACATCCACTAAACACCGTATTTAGTTCTAGAAGGAAGAAAACAACGCAAACCCGCATTCGTTTGGAGGAAATCTAGAGATTCTTGGTGAAAATGAGTTATTTATGGTCTTTTCACATGCGATTCCTTCAAACGTCCACGTATGAATGCCTGAAAATGTAACTTTATTGGTAGCATCAAACGTTCCTTAGCAAGCCAAAGAATTTGAACCAAGTAATGATGCATTCATGTAATTGTTGTTGGTTTTTTAGTTTGGTTCCTTTTGAATCCTAAGGTACCTAAAGGCAGAGGAGGCTCTTAATTCTCAATATGCACGAAGATTATTACTTAAACTACCACAATTCGTTTGCATTCACTAAATTAAAATGTTAAAATTACGCGATGCCTTCTAGTGCATAGGAGCGTGAGCTATTCAACACCTCAGAATGAACGCATCGGAGAATAATGCATGTAGACGCGTTCAAAACTGATCCTTCCCCGAGTTACAGGTAAATGCAACGTGCAAAATACCACCGAGCAATCAGGACCTGCCACCGGTGGCTAAGGGCTTGTGGGCGTGCCCGGGCGGCATCGGACGCGTTCGATATGGAAACGTTAGGGATCCCGTCCATGCTTGCGTCCGTGGCCAACGTGATCTGGTCGCTCTTCAGGACTCACGGTAGAAGCAAAAAGGGCCGTTGTGGCCTACTTGCGGTTTCGGGGGCCCCTCCGTTTTACCACCGAGCAGCCTGGCCTGTGAGAATGCAAATAAAAGCTCTGTATGAAACGTGTACCACCCATTAGGAAGTCGTCTCCATCTTCACAGACGTTGAACATTTTCAAACTTGGAATCAAGGTCTAAGGTAAATATTTGAAGAAACGAAGGAATATATTAACTGCAGTGAGAGAATATGATCCTTGTTAATAATTTTAAAATCTAAAAATTTCGGAAACGGCATTTAAGATGTGTGAACCAAACGGGATGACCAGGGGGCAACGTTTGTGGCCCGCATTCTGGAGGCCCGGGTTCGACCCCCGGCAATCGCCCACTCTGACCCATAGGTTTTTCGTGGTTTTCTTGGGTCGACAGGCGAATGCTGGGGTGGTTCCTTCTCTACCACGATTTCCTTTCCGTCATTTCCCTTTCATTCCGTTCCCTTCTAATTTTTCAGCCGTGCTTCAGCTCTCGTGGCGTATGGCGGTGTCGGATACATGGCGCTCACCGGAAAGAATTCCCCAGGGATATCAGAGGGCTGCTCGAATCTCTCGACGGCTCCGGCGGTGACACACGTGTGTGCCAGCTGGGAACTGTTAGGGACTTCCGCGAGTATTTGTGGCCTGTAGCCTGCTGTGCGGTTCTTTCACTTCCTCTTGGTGGATGGTAGGCACAGTAGATCTCTGTAGGCCGCGGTTCCCCTCCATTGAACAACCTAGAACCTATAAGAAGTGAAAAGAAGTTTTGAGGTCTGTGGTTTTAGGATCGTATATTTTACAAACCTTGACGAAATGGACATGCAGTGATAGACAAATGGAACGAATACATCCTTGTAAATCGTACACATATAGCATGTGAGACGTCGCATGAGAACTGTTTATCACAAGTTTTGCATATGTATGCTTCACACCAATAAAACTTGTAGTAACCGTTTTCATCAATAGCTTGAAATGAGTTTATACTCTTAATTAATTAACGAGTAATTCTGTGTAATTATAGCTTTGAGATTTGTAGGACAAAATTAAAAACGCAACCTATACACATTTTATAACAATTAAAGTGATAAAGTAATGGAAACATAACTTTAAAACAAAAAAACAAATTCGTCTAACATTTAATATCTTATACATAGATAACTTTATCAGTGTTAATGCATTTCATACACAATGCTTTTGTGAATATTATTCATTCACGCAAAACTGCGAAATGCCTCTTAGATTCCTAAAACGGGTCAACAAAGCTGCAAACATTTTGCACTGCGCCTCTAGACAAATCATCCGAAGTTTCAAGATACCTCAGTGTATCTATTATGCGTACCTTCCGGGAGCAATGGATGAGGTGAGGGAACCACAGGAGGCACGCGGGTTGCAGAGCGAAGCCCGTGTAAGTGGACAGAGATGCGCAGTTCCGTAACGGCTCCAGGCGTGACCACCAGGCTACCGGAGGGCCGCTCGAAGACATCCCTCCAGTGGGACCGGTGAAACATTTCCAAAGCGCAAGCCTTTGCGCTATCTGCCCGACACCGACCAAACCACGACCCTGGAATCAGCCTGAAACATGTAAGGGAAATGAAATGATAGGAAATGAGGAGAGAGGAGAGCCGTGGTGGGATACATCACTCCAGCACCAGGGAAAACCACAAAAAACCCATGGTGACCGGGACCTCCTGAATGCGAGCCTCTCACTTTACCGCGGAGCCATCTCGCTCGGTCTCCGAACGGGAATGATTCTGAGTTTTGACCATGATCTGCGACTGACTGGTCTCAGGCAGGAATCAAAATGGGTACCCACGGAGTAATTTATGTGGGACAAAGTAACCCTAATCCACATGAGGTACAAATTCCAATTGCTTGTGCGTTCAAGGTGGTTAGTCTGTTACTGTACTTGGCAACACTTGCACATACCTATGCGCATGTCGACTTTAGTAGCCTTAACCTATTTCAATTTGGAAGTGTCGTAGTGTTCTTCTGCTTCTTTGTTTGTAAAGTTTTGCTCATTATGATCTGCGATAACCTTAAATATATATATTCTAGGTTAGTTTGGATGTACTTTTGCCTTAATAGGCGGCCGATTACTTTCGTTACCGAACCATCCATTGTATCGATAAATTTGCAGTCTCCTAGGTTTTGAGTAGTGGAAAACAGGGGGTTCAAGACCAAAGGAAAGATGCCGCCGATTGATAAGGATGTAATCCAATTAACTTTGTAATCAGATGTCCCTTTGTGTGCTGACCTGAATACCGCCCAGCAGAGTAGAACAAAGGGTATTGTACTGTGCCGTCGGCAACGCCCTCTGTTTGTGTGCTACTGTCATGCCGCCCGGTAGAGGTGTAGAACAATAGGCTATTGTCCTTTTGTGGTCTGATCTAATGCCGGTCTGGGCATAGGAGAAGAATGGGCTATTGTGCTCGTCGCTAATGGAGGTGGGTCTTTGTGCGTTACTGATAGCGACAACCGGGATCGTCGAACAATGGGGTATTGTTTTCGTCGCGTCTCGACGCATCCGCAAGTCTCTGTAGGAGATAATTGTGTCAATCAATCAGGTAACGTTCGTCCATGCATAACACTCTGTAACATTTTTGAAAAGAAATCAAGGGTTTATACTGCTAACGTCCTGCCATCGCGCCTCTAAAGGTGTGTACGCAAACCCTCGATTAAAAGAAGTATCCCCAACGCAAGTATTTTTGATTGATTAATGTAAATAAGTGTATATGAATTGACTCGCGCACCTGGTTGCCTTCGTATATGTGTGTGTGTGTGTTAAGGTGATTATTACGCGTGTATAATTATTACGACTAATAACACATGTTTAATTCTACTTTTGTGGGAAACTTTTTTGGGGGTTTATAAGAATATAACATCACTTAGATGAATCCATGACTGAAAGGATTGAGTTGGCGTAAATGGCTAACACGAGACGTTAACGAGTGATTCTTTCCCTGAAAACAAGAGCGCGGTCCAGCTCCTGTAGGCGCTGACGCGCTTATGATGACCTCGCGGATGTGCAGGTATGGACTGCCTCGTATCCCCTCCCAAACCACCCTTCCCTCACCATGCCACTCATGGACACCCGCGCGCTCACTAGGTGACAGCAACAAAGCTACGCTCTTCCGCCCAGCGAGGAAGGAGCCGGAAATTCGCCATCTTAGGTTTTTAACCGGATGGTAGCTCTGTTGGCTCCCTGGAAATAACTAGCATAAATCATTTGAAGGGTGATAAGGAACTTCGATCTTCAAGATATTTTTTCTAAGGCTTGTTTACAAGGGGGTTGGCTGTGAAAAATAAATAAATAAAAAATACGAGTTAACATTATATTTAAATAATTCTTACATTATGAATAAATAAATAAATAGCGAACTAAATAAATAATGAAATATGGAGAGTACCCTAAACAAAACACCTCCCTTGTTACTCTTTTAATTAACGCTAGTTAAACAACGCTCATAAATAAAACTCAGTACAAATATATCAAAATGGTCCAGGAAAAATACAGGTAGGGACTTTAAAGCAGACGTTGTTGATAAAAGACCCCATCCAGCGCGCAATCACGTGCATTGGCATGGAATTTAAAACAGACGTTGTCGATAAACTACCACACTGCCAGCGCAAGCACACACGTAGGCAGGGGCTTTTAAACAGTCATTGCCGGTAAAAAAACGCATCCATCACGCAAACACTCTCTCTCCCCTTTGCAGGTAGGAAGTTTAAAACAGACGCTGACAATAAAGCACTTCATGCGCATAGGCATGGACTTTAAAACAGACGTCGATAAAGTACCACACTGCCAGCGCAAGCACACGCGTAGGCAGGGATTTTAAAACAGTCATTGCCGGTAAAATAGGCATCGACCACGCAAGCACTGTCACTCCCTCACTCACTCTTTACATTACGCCAGAGACGCCAACGATTTATATGTACCACACCAGAAAACGCAATCACACGCATAGGTAGGGACTTTAAAACAGACGTTGGCGATAAAGTACCCAGCCCACTCACGCAAGAGCGCATAGGTAGAACCTTTAAAACAGACATTCCAGATAAAGTACCCAACCAGCTTACGCAAGCACGCGCGTAAGCAGGGACTTTAATGTCAGAGACGCCAACGATTTCTATAGCGGTTTACACAGCCCTTGCAAAATATGTTGTACACCCTTGAAGAGCGTAAACCAAGGCGATGAATGATTTTCCACCACACTCTCGCCTTAATGGGTGGGACTCATGAGGAGAGATAACATCTGTGAATGGAGGCCTCAAATTTAACACTTGAGTAGCTTTTTAATGGATTTTCCCTAAGACTCCGGGAATTACATTGAGAGAAACGATAATTTCTTTTCATTACTAACGCTAAAATTATATTATCGTAAAGAAAGCTTATTTGTTTATTCTATTAAAACAGACTGGTGTTTCAGCCGTCATGCCTAAAAATTATTTGATCCAACATCATTCCAATGTAATAATAAATGTCAGAACTCTGAGAGATATCCTGTCTATTCACATTCGAGCGGTTACGAGTTCAAATCTCGGTTAGGTGATTTACCGTGCAAGGGCAAGCCCTCCCAACAACGGTGTTTATAAGCGCGATTTAATTATTTCCTAGCGGGTATGGTGTATAGATCCTGTATAATACTCTACCTAACATTCGTAACTTTCGCAATTATTATGATTATTATTATCATCTACTTTTTTATTCCCATTACAAAAATGAAAAGACGAATGTAACAGAACCTTGACTGTTTAGATATGCAGCGTCTAAAGAGGTATTGAATACCGAAGGGAAATCGAACTCTGAACTCAAACTAAAAGAATACATGGACTTTTAAAACATGCATTTCTTTCATAGTAAATACATAACATGGGGCGCGGAATTTTAAACAGCCTTCCCTTCAAAAGATATTTTGCCTACTCCAGTAGAGAGATCGAACCACTACGAAGACTTCAAATATAAATTTGATATTTGTTTAAAATCCTTTTCTAAAGATCCAACACCAGTGGTCTTCGAGAAACTCGACAATGAGTTATTCAGTTGTACACCCCTTGAAGACATATGCTGTATATCCCTGAAGAGCGTAAACCACGTCTCTGGAAATTCCCGGCAGCTAGATACCATCCTACACACATTAACTTACAATAGCAAACCCTGCCCATTAAGCGTCTTTATAAGCGCAGGTGTGTATTGTGTTTTTAAAATGATTTCTCATTTGCCTGAAAAGATCGATCTTATCGTAAAAACCTGCTCATATAGATGATGGTGTAAATCTTCTAACTTATTTATTTATATACTCCTCAAATACAAGAGTTGTTTGCACGATACCGATAATGAACTGATTTTTTCTATGGAATGTTAAACAAAGAAATATGATTTGGAGAGGGTGATAAGAAGCGTATGGTATTTCGAATTAAAATGGGAGAAAATTTCAACTTAAGCATACCTTCATTTCTAGCACATTCTCTGAAATGTATATTCATTAAGGTACTCCAGAGCCTGTGGAGTTGTCTTTTGTGCTGGAACAGACCTGATAGTTTGATCTTGAAGAAAGAAGATCCGTAACTGGCGCCGTCTGTAATCAAGAAAGTCCACTAAGACGACTACGCAACTACGGTCATTTGCGTGTAACACACTAACTAATCGACCAGAATGGTTCACAGGTTAACGTCTATGGACTGCATCGGGAGGTTGTGAGTTCAATTTCCAGTAGCTGACACTCCTGACCCCGGGTTTTTTTCGGGTTTCCCTGGTTGCTAGGCGAATGCTGCGAAAGTTCATTACAACCGCGAATTTTTTCCTCCACCCCGTTCACGTACATTCCCCTTTTACTCAGGCATTCGTCTCTCCGGCTCTGACTGGTAATATTTAATACTGAACATCGGCACTCATGCGATACAAATGCTTTATGAATAAGAAACGTGGATGTATATTGCATGTAGATAAAAGGACAGGGATGGCGTAGGTTTTTAAACAGAAATTTTCGCACCCTTGGTGTAAAATACAGGGAATACCCTCAAAACCTGCATTCCGAGAAGAGAAGGTGTAAAGTTCCTGTATATAGAGTGCCATCCTTAAACAGACGTAGAAGGAAGGGAAAGCCATTCGAGTGTATGGTTTTTACTTCTCTTTCAATATGACAGCATATACAGCTAGTAATTGCACATTCTTAAACATGTCGGTCGCTCACTCTGGTCTCCGATTTTTCGTGGTTTTCGCTGACTGCAGGTGAATGCCTGAGGGGTGTATGCTAGCACCATTTACTTTCATTCTATATAATTTGCATCTTTTACATATGCTTCTAGAACGCCTGTTTCGATTACCGTCGGTCGGTCGCACATTCTGACCTCCGATTTTTCGTGGTATTCCCTGGTCTGCAGGCGAATGCCTGAGTGGATTATGCTAGCGCGATTTCCTTTCATTCTATATAATTTCCATCTTTCACACATGCTTCTAGGACACCTGTTTCGATTACCGTCGGCCTCTCACTCAGACTTCGGATTTTTCGTGGTTTTCCCTGGTCTGCTGGCGAATGCCTGAGTGGTGTATGCTAGCGCGATTTCCTTTCATCTATATAATTTGCATCTTTCAGGCATGCTTCTAGGACCCTGTTTCGATTACCGTCGGCCTCACACTCAGACGTCGGATTTTTCGTGGCTTTCCCTGGTCTGTATGCGAATGCCTGAGTCGTGTATGCTAGCGCGACTTCCTTTCATTCTACATAATTTGCATCTTTTACGTCTGTTTCTAGGACACCTGTTTCGATTACCGTCGGCCTCTCACTCCGACCTCGGATTTGCGTGGCTTTCCCTGGTCCGCAGGCGAATGCCTGGGGTGGTTTTTCATCTATCACGATTTCCTTTCCCTTTCATTCGCATCTTTAATGTGTGCTTCTAGGGCCCCTGGTTCGATTTCATTTCGTTCGCTTACTCTGACCTCGGATGTTTCGTAGTTTTCCCTGGTCTGCAGGCGAATGCCTGAGTGACGTATGTGAGCACGATTTCCTTTTTCACGTTTGCTTCTAGTTTCCTTGGTTTGATTTCCTGTCGGTCGCCCACTCTAGCCTCGGATTTTTCATGGTTTTCCTTGGTCTGCGGGCGAATCCCGGAGTGGTGTATGCTATTACGATTTACTTTCATTCTGTTTCATTTACATGTTTCATTTCATTCGCATCTTTTTGCTTCTAGGTTTCGGTGCGCATGGTGAATGCTTGCTCAAAGGATACTTGGCCCTTGCTCGGTTGACAAATCGTTCATCACTTTCACGAGCTAAACACACGAATCTGTACGATTATACCCGACAAACACACATCTTCACAATACTTTGCACTTACTTTAAGCATCCGAACCTATACGGAGACGTCCGAACATCACCGAAAAATACATCCTCCTCGCAATACTTTGCTCACTCACTCTAAGCACCCGAAGCTATACGAAGAGATAGATACACGCGATCACTTCTCCCAAGCACCCGACTGTACGAAGACATACGAATACATACAAAAACACATAAACATCTCTGAGCGCCTCTCTAAATATTCGAACATGCACGAAGGCCTACATGCATACTCTTACCAGAGCCCATAATCTGATTGGAATGACAGAGTTTAATGTATATATTTATTTACAACCACAACAAGAACACATCACATCTAATGAGTGTCTTAGACAGGAACTTTCTCTTTAAGGTACGCAAGGTATGCTATTCGCTTGTTTAGGCTCAATACAGGTCTTAACTTGCATATCGGAAAACATTCGTAAGCAATTTAGAGCGCTCTGAAGGTCAAGATACTTTTATTGGGGATTCTCTTAAAGGAACGCGCGCAGACAACAATGCTTCTTATATATGCTTACAATTGCAAGTTCGCGACTTCAGATGCATATATCCCACAATCAACTAATTTGTTCACGGTTTTGCTCAGACGCTTGATAAATACCCGGTTACATATTCAATAAGGTGACTCAGAGACTGATGGGGAAATGTCTTTTTGTCGGAATGAGCGTAATAGTTTAGTCTTGAAGAATAACTAGGACCATCTGTAATCAAGATAGTGCTCTAAGACGACTACACAACTAAGGACATTGAAATTGAGTTTTTTTATGGACGGTCCTTAACTGCTGTGGTCCTTAGCGCCCCGTTCTATATTGGGCGTGAAAGACTGGTAATTTTGCTCAGAGGTCTCTATCAGGCTGGAGGTTCTTTTACGTGCCGTAAATCTACGACACAGGACCACCGGCTTTACTTCCCTTCCGAAGGAAGCTATGCTAAGAATTTTTACGCCTGAAAAAATCCATCGCCCTCCGTCGGGTTTGAACCCGCGACCTCGAGAACTAGAGGCTAGCATGTTAACCACTATACCACGAAAGACACACAACTAAGGTCATTTGTGTGTAACACACTAACTAATCGAACGGAATGGCTTAGGTGGTAACGTCTGTGACCCCCCTGACCCGTGAGGTTCTTTTTAAGGTTTTCCCGTCCCTAGGCGAATGCTGCGAAGGTTCATTATACCTCTGTATTTTTTCGCTCATCGTTTCACCTCCATCCTCATTTTACTTTTTTTCATCTTCTTGGTTGTTTCAGGGTTGAAAGTGTCGGAGGGGGAGTTTTGGCATTCGCACGACAGGAAAAGGATGCTCTCTGTAACGTTCATCCACGGATTGAGGGTGGTCTCTGAATCCTGGAGCTCTCAGGAGATGTGTAAGTCTGTAGTCCTCGAGAGGAGCCATAGATTGCGCCAAATACCGCCAGGGAAATTTTTAATCCGTGAAAGGTAGGGGCCCTGCCCTGTACCCTCTAGATGTTACCTATCTCCACAAATTATATAGAATGAAAGGAAATCACGCCAGCATACACCACTCAGGCATTCGCATGCAGACCAAGGAAAACCATGAAAAATCCAAGGTCTGAGTGAGAGGCCGACGGTAAAGGAAACAGGTGTCCTAGAAGCAGACGTAAAAGATGCAAATTATGTAGAATGAAAGGAAATCGCGCTAGCACACACCATTCAGGCATTCGCATGCAGACCAGAGAAAACCACGAAAAATCCGACGTCTGAGAGGCCGACGGTAATCGAAACAGGTGTCCTAGAACCATGCGTGAAAGATGCAAATTTTTATAGAATGAAAGGAAATCGCGCTAGCATATACCACTCAGGTATTCGACTGCAGACCCGGGAAAACCACGAAAAATCCGAGGTCAGAGTAAGCGGCCGACGGTAATCGAAAGAGGGCTCCTAGAAATTTACGTGAAAGATTCAAGTTATATAGAATGAAAGGAAATCGCGCTAGCATAAACCACTCAGGCATTCGCCTGCAGACCAGGGAATACCACGAAAAATCCGAGGTCAGGGTGAGCGACCGACCAAAGGTAATCGAAAGAGGCGTTCTAGAGTCATATGTAAACGATGCAAGTTATATAGAACGAAAGGAAATCGCGCTAGCATACACCACTCAGGCATTCGCCTGCAGACCACGGAATATCACGAAAAATCCGAGGTCAGAATGAGCGACCAACCGACGGTAGTGAAAACAGGGGTTCTAGAAGTTTAGATGAAATATGGAAATTACATAGAATGAAAGTAAATCGTGGTAGCATACACCACTCAGGCTTCGCCTGCAGACACCGAAGACCACGAAAAATCCGAGACCAGAGTGAGCGACCGTCATGTTTAAGAATGTGCAATTACTAGCTGTATATGCTGTCACATCGAAAGAGAAGTAAAGACCATACGCTGGAATGGCCTTCTCTTCCTTCTACGTCTGTTTAAGGATAGCAGTCTATATACAGGACCTTTACACCTTATCTTCTCGGAATGCATGTTTTGAGGATATTCCCTGTATTTTACCCCGAGGGTGCGAAAATTTCTGTTTTAAACACTACGCCATCCCTGTCCTTTTAGATACATGCAATATACACCCACGTTTCTTATTCATAAAGCATTTATATCCCATGAGTGGCTATGTTCAATATTAAATATTACCAGTCAGAGCCGGAGAGATGAAAGCCTGAGTAAAAGGAGAATGTAGGTGAAACGGGGTGGAGGACAAAATTCGCGGTTGTAATGAATCTTCGCAGCATTCGCCTAGCAACAAGGGATACCCGAAAAACCCCGGGGGTCAGGAGTGTCAGCTACTAGGAATTGAACTCACAACCTCCGGATGCAGTCCATAGACGTTACGGTCTGAACCAATCTGGTCGATTAGTTAGTGTGCTACACGCCAATGACATTAGTTGCGTAGTCGTCTTAGTGGACTGTCTTGATTACAGACGGCGCCAGCTACCGATCTTCTTTCTTCAAGATCAAACTATGAGGTCTGTTCCGGCACAAAAGACAACTTCACAAGCTCTGGGTCACATTAATGAATATGTATTGAAGAGAAAGTGCTAGAAATGAAGGGATGCTAAAGTTGAATTGTTTCTCCCATTTTAATGCTAAATACCATACTCTTCTTATCACCCTCTCCAAATCATATTTCTTTGTTTAACATTGCATAGAAAAAATCAGTTTATTATCGGTACCATGCAAACAACTCTTGTATTTGAGTAGTATATAAATAAACAACTTAGAAGATTTACACCATCATCTATATGAGATCGGTCTTTTCGGACGAATGAGAAATCATTTTAAAAACACAATACACACCTGCGCTTATAAAGACGCTTAATGGGCAGGGTTTGCTATTGTAAGTTAATGTGTGTAGGATGGTATCTAGCTGCCGGGAATTTCCCGAGACGTGGTTTACGCTCTTCAGGGATATACAGCATGTTTCTGCAAGGGGTGTACAACTGAATAATTCATTGTCGAATTTCTCGAAGACCACTGCTGTTGGATATTTAGAAAAGGATTTTAAACAAATATCAAATTTATATTTGAAGTCTTCGTAATGGTTCGATCTCTCTGCTGCAGTAGGTAAAATATCTTTCGTAGGGAAGCCTGTTTAAAATTTCTCGCCCTATGTTATATATTTACGAAGAAAGAAATGCATGTTTTAAAAGTCCATGTATTCTTTTAGTTTGAGTTCAGAGTTCGATTTCCCTTCGGTATTCAATACCTCTTTAGACGCTGCATATCTAAACAGTCAAGGTTGTTACATTCGTCTTTTCATTTTTGTAATGGGAATAAAAAGGTAGATGATAATAATCATAATAATTGCGAAAGTTACAAATGTTAGGTAGAGTGTTATATTGGATCTATACACCATACCCGCTAGGAAATAATTACACCACGGGTATAAAGACCGTTAATGGGAGGGCTTGCCCTTGCACGGTAAATCACCTAACCGAGATTTGAACTCGTAACCGCTCGAATGTGAATAGACACGATATCTCTCAGAGAGTATGGTGGAAAATCCATGCAGCGCCATGGTTTACCCTCTTCAATAGTGTACAACATAATTTTGCAAGGGGTGTGTAAACCGCTATATAAATCGTTGGCGTCTGATGTACTTATACATGCATGTATTAAATATCTGTTCAAGGGTCGCAGCCATTGGCTCAGATGCAACGACTCGCTCACAAGTGCCTGCTTGTGACGTCCAACACCCCGAATATCATAGGGCGCAGCGCCATGGCGCCATCTAGAATACACCAAAATGAACACCCAAAATTTCGCCAGAGCGCAACCAGGGCTTCGGTCATGGTTACGTCCGGCCTCCTTCCACACCTTGGCCTTAGCCTATGGCTGGCCAACATTTCCTTTCCTTTGAATCCGCAGGTGCAAGAGCGGTACTGCCTCACCTTACCACGACTTTTCTCTCCGGTGGAGGTTTTTTAGTGGGTATGGCCTCGGCTCAACGCTGAGGTGGAGTCCCACACTCTCATCATAGATGGGGTTAGTACGCAAAAGTATTTTTCCTCCACTCGAAAAAAATACATTAAAAGTCCCTGCTTACGCGCGCGCTTGCGTGAGCTGGTTGCGTACTTTATTGGGAATGTCTGTTTTAAATGTCCTACCTATGCGCTTGCTTGCGTGAGTGGGCTGGGTACTTTATCGATAATGTCTGTTTTAAAGTCCATGCCTATGCGCGTGATTGCGCTGTGGGAGGAGTGCTTTATCGACAACGCCTGTTTTAATGTCCTTACCTATGCGTGAGATTGCGTTGGCTGGTGTGGTACATATAAATCGTTGGCGTCTCTGGCGTAATGTAGAGAGTGTGTGAGAGAGAGAGTGCTTGCATGGTGGATGCGTTTTTATACCGGCAATGACTGTTTTAAAATTCCTGCCTACGCGTGTGCTTGCGCTGGCAGTGTGGTAATTTATCGACGTCTGTTTTAAAGTCCATGCCTATGCACGTGATTGCGCGGTGGGTGGAGTGCTTTATCGACAACGTCTGTTTTAAAGCCCCTGCCCTGTAGTTTTCCTCGACTGTCTTGATATATTAGTATTGAGTTTTATTTATGAGCGTTGTTTAACTAGCGTTAATTAAAAGAGTAACAAGGGAGGTGTTGTGTTTTATTATTTATTTAGTTCATTATTTATTTATAACGTATGCATTATTTAAATATAATGTTAACCGTATTTATTTATTTCTTTATTTTTCAGAGCCAACCCTACGTGTAAACAAACCTTAGAAAAAATATCTTGAAGAGCGAAGTTCTTTATCACCCTTCAAATGATTTATGCTAGTTATTTCCAGGGAGACAACATGTTGACCATCCGCTACTTAAATTCATAAATTGTCTACTTCCGGCTCCTTCCTAGCTGGGCGGAACAGCGTAGCTTCGTTGCTGTTACCTAGAGAGCGCGCGGGTGACCGTGAGTGGCATGGTGAGGGAAGGGAGGTTAGGGAGGGGATACGAGGCAGTCCATGCCTGCACATCCGAAAGGTCATCATAAGCGCGTCAGCGCCTACAGGAGATGGACAGTGCTCGGGGTTTCAGTGAAAGAATCACTCGATAACGTCTCTTGTTAGCCATTTACGCCAACGCTGTCCTTTCAGTCATGGATTCATCTAAGTGATGTAATATTCTTCTAAACCCAAAAAAAAATTACCTCAAAAGTAGAATTAAACAAGTGTTATTAGTCGTAATAATTATACACGCGGAATAATCGCCTTAACACACACACAACACACATACGAAGGCAACCAGGTGCGCGAGTGAATTCATATACACTTATTTACATTAATGAATCAAAAGTACTTAATTGTATTCATCGATCGACGAGCAGCGTTTAATTACATTAATCAATCAAGATACATGCGTGGGGATATTTCGGTCTGCGTCCCGCTCTTTAGAGGCGCGATGCTGAGACGTTCGCAGAATACACCCTTGATTGCGTGGACGAACATTACCTGATTGATTGACACAATTATCTCCTACATCGATTTGCGGGGGCGGCGACACGCGACGGAAATAATAACCCATTGTTCGACGATCTCCGGGTGCCGGCATCAGTAGCACACAAAGACCCCTCCATTAGCGACGAGCACAATAGCCGATTGTTTTCCTATGCCCAGGCCGGCATTAGGTGAGGCCACAAAAGGACAATAGACTATTGTTCTACACCTCTACCGGGCGGCATAACAGTAGCACACAAATAGAGGTTGTTGCCGGCGCCACAGAACAATACCCTTTGTTCTACTCTGCTGGGCGGTATTCAGGTCAGCAAACAAACGACAATAGCCCTTTGTTCTACACCGCTCTTTGGCGGCATGACAGTAGCACACAAAGAGGGGGCGTGGCCGCCGGTGTGGAAAAAAGGGATATCTGCTTACAAAGTTAATTGGATTACATTCCTATCAATCGGCGGCATCTTTTCTTTGTTCTTGAAACCCCCGTTTTTTACTACTGTTTTATCCTAAACAAGTTTGTGATCCGTTAATGTTGTGTTCATGCACAGCACTTAGGAGAATTTTAATTCTGAAGGTGACGTGAAACGCTCTGGTACTCTTCCTTCCGTAATAAGAAAGAGTCCGGAAAAATCCCATGTTGGTTCACTGAAAATATGTTAACCGTACGCTACCGCGGAGCGGCGTCCTGTTTTTGTGAAGAATGCACATTATAACATTTTAGCTATTTTCAGACCTAGAATGCTATTTTTCCTGTTAGCATAAACAGGCTTACGTAATTAAAATAAAATTATTGTATAACAGGAACAATCTATGAAATTGTTTAAATGTTTAAGAGTGGATTTTTCAACATTCCTTTGTTAATAACAGTAACAGAAAGACAGCACCAAAATCAGCAGCGGAAAAGCATTTGGGTTGTTGCAAAACTTCATTGCTCCTTTTTAGACCTTTGTAATTCTCAAATTGCTCCATTAGGTACAAATTTGACACAATTACTTGGGAACCCTCACTACCGTGTACCGAAGCCGTTGTCGCTTGATACACAGACATCTCGACATGGAGGACGTTAACGACCGGCGAGCTTCGAGTTTGTGGATTGAAGAAGCAACCAAAAACATGAACCGAAACACGTGTCCGGCTCTTATGGCAACGGGGCTACGGTCCTAAAACAGAGACTATGAATGTGTTGTGTTAGAATGATCATTAAAGCGGGTGCCATATTTAAATGGTGTAGATGTAAATAAATATAAATATTATATATACATAATATAAACGTTGTTTGAATTTAATAACGTGTGAAATTAAAATCGCATTGAATGACAGTGTTTTTGCTACCTTATTAAGAATGACACAAAGTTTTCGACCAATTCATGGAAAAGTTGCAAGTATGAACTATGATATTGATAGTTCACCAAAATATAGAGATGCCTGATTGTACATTAGAAATAACCATTATTATAACCAAGTTACTAACTTAATTATTTAGAAGTAATTAATAAATAAACTAGGTATAAAATATTGTCTTTAAGGTACATATTTCAGCGTAAAATCATTGGGCCTTCCTTTGAAATTTTAACACAGAATACAACGCACGTTTAATTGATGTAAATATACGTACTTTTGCAAATCAAAACTTAAGAGTAACCCTCGGGCCTTCATAAACGCAGCGAGGAGGCGCCGCGTTAAGGTAAATGCCACGCATTCTGGACGTCCCTGGTTCGACCACGGCGACCGCCCAGTCTGACTTATGGTTTTTTCGTGGTTTCTCCAGGTCAGCAGGGGAATGCTGGAGTGGTTCATCTTCTACCACGACTCTCCTACCCCTCCCATTTCCTGTATCCATCACCTTTTTTACCTGTTTCAGAGTTATAGGATCAGGCGACAGTGTTCGGCGGGTTGACGCTGGCGGTGGCTGTACTGTTTTACCCTTATGTCCAGGGACTGCTCGGTCGGTACCCGCCTCTGGGGCCCAATAGAGTGGGCTCGGGCGGCATTGGAGAAATAGTAGGGAGCGTATCTGTGTTTGCACCCGTCATCATCCCGGTCACGGTGGAAGCACAAGAGACAGGCTGGCCTGCGTACCTTTCATAAGCGTGCGGGAGGACTATTGTCATTCTAATATGTATTTAGCTTTGATTGTTACATCAATCTAACCGACATACTCTTTCTGTATTATTAACTGTATACCTCGAATAGTATTTATAATATTTATAATAAAATTTAATATATGAATAGCAATGTAATACTCCGCAATAATAATAATAATAATAATAATAATAATAATAGTAATAATAATGGTGATGATCATAATGATGCGTCCGCTCCGTCTTGAATCAGACATCTGCAGATTACATGTTATGTAACTGTTGTGAGCTATAGAAAGAAAAAAAAATATTCCACTCTTGGAACCCAACTTGATGTAAACATGGCGTCATTAAATAGCCGCGATACGCGGGAAAACAGATGACATCATAACATATAGTATCTTCAAGTATCATAGTTTGAAACGTTTGATTAATATGCTATAGTAAATAATATGAATATATAGTAAAACTAAAAGGGTTTGTAGCTTCCGTTTAATTCCGTGTTGTTCACCCTTTTTGCGTTCTCCATTACATATAGTAAGTAGGGAAAGTATTGCATTCCACCCAAAAATTGAATATAGAGATTTCACCGGAAATACATGTTTTGAGGTCCCCTGAATAAGAAAAAGCAATTTTAGAAAAACGTCCGTGTGTGTGTGTGTGTGTGTGTGTGTGTGTGTTTGTGGGTGTGTGTCTGTGAACAGCATAACTCAAAAACGAAAAGTCAGATAAATACCAAACTTGGTATTTACGTTCAGTATGTTTCAAAGATGAGACACGAAGATTTTCGGAACAATCCCCCACCCCAGACTACCCTTTACATGGATCATTTTTCGAAAATTTATATTTTCTCAAAATGGCTCTAACGATTGGAATTAATATGTCATATATTTAAGATATTTTCATGACAAATAAAATGTATATCTTGGATTTTCTGAGAATGACCCCAAATGTCCTCTTCATTCTGAATGGCTTTTGCAAAAGGATTAAACCGTAAGGGACAGACAAAATTTTTCAACATAGCAAATGCAGAGATGGTTAAAACACACAGTTTATGTCATATACATTTTCTCTGTGTAGTGAACCATTTCCGAGATATTCCTTGTTATTTACTTGAATTTTCCAATACATACTTTTTTTCCCAAATGGGAATTCGTTATTCGCTTTTTTTAATGTCCTGGTGATGCAAAGAGAACGGAATGTTCATCTCGATTAACACGAAGTAGATGGAGAATGAGCGTTTGCAAAGATAGTTTTACAAGAGTAGAGAAAGTCATGTGAGTACAACACATCACGGCGACAAACATGGCTGCCTCTACAAGTGCTGTTAGCTTGGTGAGTAAAAGTAAGCAATTGAAAGCAACAAGAAACGAATTGTGTTAACAAACTACTGCAGGCGAATGTAACTGTCGTCGTGAATAGCATTGTTATGATACCGCACAATGCATGTGGGCATAAAGAACTAAAGGAAACGGAAGCATTGCGAGATGGCTCAATGGTAACGTGTGAGGCTCGCATTCGGGAGGTCTCAGGATCGACTCCCGTGTGCCACCCGCTCCTTCGTAGGGTTTTTCGTGGTTTTACCTGGTCAGTAGGCGAATGCTGAGATAGTTTCTCATCTACCACGATTTCATTTCCCTTTTATTCCATTTCCTTCTCATTTTCAGGCGTGATTCTAGGTTTCATGGCGTGTGGCGGTGCCGCACACATGGCGCGGAAATTTGCTGAAGGAAAGAGTACTCCTGGTGGACATTAGAGAGCTGTTTAGTCGACGGATCTGGTACTGATAGGGACTTGGACGCGTCTCTGTAGCCTTTAGCATCCTGTGGTTCCTTCTTTTCATCCCTTCCTCCTGGGTTATGGTTGCCACAATAGGCGCGAGATGTCTCCCTACGTTGTATAACCCATCTAGGAAACGAACTGCCAACCTTAAACAACGTCTTAATGATCTTTTATTTGTAGAAATTAGTTCAAGTTTCTGAAAAGAAATAACGTGAATATAAGACTTTACTTTATTGTGTGGTGGAGGCCCAGAATTTACACCTGTTCCCAATTGTGATGCAGCTACAGATTAACTTTAATTATCCTGTATTTAATTTTACATACTTGTTTATTATTATTATTATTATTATTATTATTATTCGAATAAAACACCGATTATTGTATTATAAGCACGTGGCATTTGTTTATGCTTGTTACTGACAGCTGATCCGAACACGAGACTCCTAAGGCGGAGGGATACAAAATGTTTTGTTCGCATCAAGTTCGGTTTTAAGTCTGAACTGATTATACGCAGAGAGGTTAGGGCGCCGGGTTTCTAATGAAGGGGTTCGAATCCCGCTACAATCTGCAGAGTAATGCTTACTGAACCTTTGTACATATATGTACAGGGCCACAACTCGTAACTGATTAAAATGAGGATTACCCCTGAAACTCCCGTGTGTGTGAAAATCCTTCTGCTAATTGCGAAATTTTCTTTTCTGGAGAAATGAAGAGCTAAAAGAGAATTTTATAAAATATTAAAACTAGAGGTCTAATTTACAGCACAGGCAGTTCTAGCAATTAAAGAAATGCAAGCACGATGTTTAAATTTAATATTTACTAGTCGGCCAAGATATGGGTGCGTCTGGAGGAGGGTGCCACTGTTTTGTTGGCAATGCGTAACGTCGCCAAGGCTTGCGATCCGAGAGGAGTAAGAGGAAAGGCAATGGCAGGAATGTGTAGTTGCAGAATGAAAAAAATTATATTTGCACGCCTCAACCTCACTAGTAAATGCAACTCGGAATTCTTTACCTGCCCCGCCAACCTGTTCCGTAACGGTTTAGTTCCTCTTGCCACTGAACGCACTCATATTGTGATAGCTAGTAGTTGTGTTTTTTATATATTACTTTGAATTTATTTTAGTATTAAAATTTACAATATGTCTTCATTCACACACAATAAACTAAAAATGTCATTTTTAAATGCTATTTCTTAATGTCTCTAAAAAAATGATATTTTGGAAATTTTCACTAAGGGAAGACATAAAACAAAAGGTTTAATCAGCAAAGTGGAAAAGTGACGGCCCATGAATATGCTGATTAAAGCAGTGTATAAATGAAGAGTTTTATAACATTTCTATTACGAATTTGATTCACACTTTTTTTGTTTTGTTTTACTGTGGTAGGAGAAGAGTGATTTAGAGTACAGGAAAGCAGTAAGAAAGTTTAACGTGAGAAAGATGACCATGACGAATTATTTGTCTGGCGCAACGCTTTAAAAACGGAGACGAACACATGAATTGCATCCGCCCTAGGAGTAAACATTTTCCATAACTATCTTAAATTGTGATGCATTTTTGCACCTACAATGGTACTTGACCCTACGTAGCTTACGGAAAATGTCATGCTTGTATCGCCCGACCGAGCGAGTGTGGCTCCATTCCGGAGGTCCCGGGTTCGATTCCCTTTGACCGCTCATTCTGAATTTGGGTTTTTCGTTGTTTTCCCTGGTCAGAAGGTAATTGCTGTTTCTCATCCGCCAAGATTTCGATTCCATCTTTTCCTTTTCGTTTCGTTTCCTTCTCGTGTTTCAGGTGTGCTTGTTTCGTGGTTATAGCAGTGATGGGGCAGATGGCGCGGATGCTTGCTCAAAGGAAAGAGTATTCCTGAGGACATTCTAGAGCTGCTTGGTTGACGGGTCTTCGCAGCTTCGGCAATGGGACGGAACTTTGAGCCTGGAATTCTTAGGAACTTCCGCGCGCCACTGTGACCTGCCTGCCTGCGGTTCCTGCGCTTGAACTCCTGCAGGTCGCGGAGCGTCCCCCTTCGTTGCATCCCCTACACCCTATTATATCACCCAGGGAAAACGAGGGCAATGAAAGAAGAAACACTGAACATACATGTGGGCGTGTCATTGTTATATATAGCTTTCCAATTTGGTGAACCAAAATTTACGATTTTTAGCCAAAGGACAGCAAGACAAATGAGTGGGAGACTGCACGCATCCAGCCCACCATCACACAACTTGATGCCTCAAGGGATACAAATTCAGCTACGTAATTGGCGAATTTACATACATACAAAATAATTGAAGAAACAAATTATGAGGCAAATCGTCAGTACAGAGTTTATAATTCAAGGGGCACATTCGGTGAACGGTACAGAGAATGGAGGAGACGACGTGTCCCTGGACCGTGACTTTGCTCCACATTCTTTCAACTTATACGAACTCTGTGGAGACTAATTTTGAAATTAGTCGTATTCTTTTCTCACTCTATTCACATAGTGAGGTATTTCCTTTGGCACTTATGTGGAAAACCTTGCTTTATAAGTTTCAAGGAACTACGTAATTTGGAAAACATCACAGACTTGATAAACTAGTACTGGCCGTGGCGTTGAAGTCTGATTCAAATTACCAATCGAATAAGGATATTTAAGGTGCTGAAATATTATTGAAACGCCAGCAAGTACAGTACAACTCAGGGGAAGCTCTTGTGCCAGCTGTTAGTTGCACAATAAAGGTACCTCTAAGTGGATTCAGCCTTAGAACCAGACTTGATGTAAACATAACACTCTGTATTCCTCCGCATTAGACTCGTGTTCGTATCAGCTGCGAGGACTCGTGGACTCGTCTCGTGTTTATAATGCAATAGAACTGTGCACTGTTCGAATAATAATAATAATAATAATAATAATAATAATAATAATAATAATAATAATAAACACAGACATAAAAGCCGAATTCAAATTAAGTACACAACAATTAAAATAAAACTCACATTGATCTGTAGCTGATACTATCAGATTGAACGCAGAATTTAAATGAGTAGAAAGAAACACGTGAAGTTAAATTGATATAAAAACAAGCAAGAATTATAATTCCTAGAGATGAACAATGCTTGCAACATTTATTATGTTATATTATTGTGTTAACATTTTTATTTAAGAATTGTTAGAAAATATTATTTTAAAAGATTTAAATTACTTGCAAAGAAAGTTTGTTATGAGTTAAATTGTTTTTTATAAAAAGGAAGAACGATAAGACAATTGAATAACGATACAAAGGAAAATACGTTATTCTAAACGAAAGGAAACGGGCATTTACTAAAAGAAATACACAACAGCAATGCAAATGTGCATCTAAAAGAGAAAATCAAATTATAGTTATATAAATTAAAAAATCAGATTGTTAATTTGTTATTTGTATTCACATATAGATCATTTAACGCAATTAACTTGTATATATGGTAAAAGTTTATTTCGCTAAGCATAGTAATTACGGTAAAAGCACACAAGGTTCAATTTTTTATACACTCTTAATAAACTGTTTCAACAAGACGACATATTACGTATAGCTCAAAAGAATTGATTTCACATATGAGATAATATATATTGTTAAATATATTCAAAAGGATAATACCACAAATAATGATGATATTAAGTGAGCTATTGAGTTAATTGAAATGAGTAAGTAAATTAGGAAGCACAAAAAGGTAATTATTGTATTAAATAACATTTACTGGAGCGGGAATTTCAAATAAGGTAACCAGGAGTTGCAGAGTCCGAGGCGACGCAGATAGCTGAGAGCAAAACTCAGGACCATTCTCAACACCATTCCCACTTCAAGGTACACGTGTAATATCTGGGTCTCCGTCGCACGATATCCTCTCTGCCAATAATTATATTAACTTTATTTCTCTTCACAGATCTAAATCCAATTTCTATCAATAATTGATGAAAGTTGGATCGCTTGAAAGAGGATAACGTAGGATTATTGTTGACAGAATTTAATACTTTGCGTTCGTTGACGGTTCTAAGAAAAACTCGTACACTTTCTATGAATAAAACTTTTGGTAAAGTCAGCTGCTGTTTCTAATTCTAGCTTAGGTCTGTTTCTTTTCCATCTTGAAGTTTGCAATGTTATTTCACACGAAACATCGGTATAACCTGCCGTTAGTTTTACATTTATGTTCACAGTTGGATTCTCCTGCATTATTTGTTAACAACATTCGACACAATTCGTTTCTTGCCACTTTGAAGGCCTAGCTTTAGAATGCATTACTATATTTTCACCTTTATTGTCACTCACCAAGCCAACAGCACTTGCAGAAGCAGTCATGTTCACTGTCTCAATGACTGCTGGCGTTATCGTATGTATGCATGGGGGTAAGAGAGACCGAACAGAATTAAACGCAACCTTTGCTTTGTTTTACTGCTCACATTATTTACTACTTTATATTATTCGAAAGTTTCACACTATCTTTAATTAACATACTTCTCGAAAATCCACAGATAATGGTGCATAGTTTAAGGTGCTATAAGGTGCTTTGGTTCCCCGCGTATCACGAACTAGTTCATGACCTCAAATGTTTAATTCAGATTTGACTGTAATAGTGGAGTAATTATAGCTAAGAATAAATACCGAGGGTAAACAAATAAACATGTTTCTGAACATTCTGAGACATGTACAAACTATCCCAATTATTTCAGCATATTCGGTATACAACTAAACATTAGTGCAAGCCATGTTATGTATATTCTCTTCTTCCTCTTTTTCCTCAAATCATTAAGCTCCTCTTTGTTTGATTTACATCCCCAAAGACATGCAAGCCAATACCATATCTAGGATGGGTGATCAGCCCAATGCCTTTAAATTTTAAATTGGGTTTTTCATTTATGGGCGCTCTTTAACTGCTGTAGTCCTTAGCGCCCCATTCTATATTGGGCGTGAAAGACCGGGAATTTTGTTCAAAGGCCTCTTTATCAGGCTTGATGTTCTTTTACGTGCCGTAAATCTACGACACGAGGCCACCGGCTTTACTTCCCTTCCGACGGAAGACATGGATTTTTATGCCCGAAAAATTACATCGCCCTCCGCCGGGATTGAACCCGCGACCTAGGGAACTAGAGGCTAGCATGGTAACCACTACACTATGGAAGACGACAGCCCAATGCCTGGTCATATTATGTATTTTTTAATTTAGAAAAGAATAGATTTTTACGCCATTTTCACGCCATTTCTTAAGCAATCTCTTATATTGACAAGTAAATTAATAGTGGAAATAATTTATCGGGTACTCAACTGTAGAGCGGCGTTCTCCTTTGTGATCGGCTTAAACACTAATTCGTCCACTGCAACACTTCTTCATACTGCATAGCTCAGTCTTAGAACCAGAATCTGCTGTGTACATTTAAGGATGGGAATATACCGTTACTCGATACTCACTTTATTAAACACTCTTAAGACAATAGTTTTTCACTAAGTGTTATGGCATTACTTTTAGCTTTCATGATAGAATTATTTGCAATAATTTTTATCAGAAATTATCATCGTTGTTATTATTATTATTATTATTATTATTTACTAGTTTGTATACAGCCATATGAGCCATTTAAGTTGAAACTGTACAATATCTCCAAAATTAAGCGCTGTAGAAAGAAATGTCTTGAATAAAAGTTGCTTGATATTATAGGGGGAAAGTAAAGGCCATTTGTCGTGTTTTGTTTGGAGGACGTTATGATGGTTATTTTAGGTCGATTTAAATTTTTTTAAATGGGAACCTACAATTAGGATCAATTTAAATTGGACCTAAAATGATCATCACAACGTATTCTAAATAAAACACGACTAATGGCATTTATTTTCCCCCATAACATCAAGAAATGTTTATTCAAGACATTACTTTCTACAACACTTAGTTTTGGAGATATTGTACAGTCTCAACTTAAAGCGTCCACCCTGAATATAATTCTATTCGGGCTTCGGGGCACATTTCACTATTATACCTGAAGTGCCGGACACTGAAGCCACAAGATCCTCATTTTCAGATGTCGCAGCATCACATTCTATATTGCTTTGTCAGGAGAGGTCCTATAAACTTCACTGTGTGTGTATATACAAGATGATGTCCTGGGTGTGGTGCCACAAAGTAACAGACTCAAGCAAAAGCAAATATTTTCAAGCGATGAATTGTCTCAAGTGGTTTCTGCCTGATTTATCGATTTTGCTCGCCGGTAGTAAATGTAAACGAATCACTTACCAAGCAAGGTGACTCAAAAACGACACAAGGTGGTGCGATAGCTGAATCGCCTGCATTTACAATTCGGTTAACATGAGTTCCTTTCCCCCCTCTCCAATAATTGTTTTTGCGTGTTTTCAGTTGGATATGAGCAGATGGAATGTGGCAGTGATTATCATCCAAGGAAACTGTAATAAAAAGGGTCCAAGAATGATGAATTCAGCAATATTTTGCTGACGCATAATAGACAACAATGCAAAGCTTCATACGCCCTCTACTCCCTTCATCCTTCTCTAGCACAAAGTGAAACGCAACAACTGCCAATATCTGTAACACAAATGCGATATCTAAACATTTAGAATGATTGAAAGAGTGTCGCAGATTTATTTCAAAATAACTCAAGGCCCCGATTGTCGAAGAGTATTAAGGGTTCAAAAATATCGTGGTTCCGCCTCTATTTACATTGGATGAGGACGAATTCACGTGTTAACTCATTCTTCGCGTTTCACTTACACTTCGAGATGAAGATAAAGTTATTAGTAGAATTAGCTTCAATTGTTTTGAGTTAAGCATTTAAATGGAATATTGCATGCACCGTTACATGTATAACTTTTGATCAGGTGGTACTAAACATCATTAGGTGCAAACAATACAATAAACTTACTGCACTTGATTTCTAAAGCCAGTTACAGACTAAGATACTTAACCGTATATTTACTATCAGTCAGTTTGCATGTGGCGCTCACATTTTCCGTTTTGGGCATTATACGATTTGCAATCATGATATTCATTTTATAATCGTTCACTAAGGTTAAAGAGATTGCCTAAGCTGCGTTACCACTTCAAGATATTCAACGAGTGAAGAATTTCTAATTCTTGTACCAAAAATACAATATGCTGCGAGTTCAAGATCTCATCACAAAGTCGGTATATATCTCCGCTACTCATTACAACTTTAAAGTTAGGCCAGGCTATGTTTGCAAATGAAAATGGGACTCTACCAGCTGGAAGTTGCTTCTTCTTCCTACCCACGAGTCTGCACGTGCGGGGAGACTACACTGAAGGATATATTTAACCGTGACATTTGCTTTTAAATAAACAGGAAAAGAAAGAAGCTACACCTAACAATAATAACCTTTTTAATATCATTTTACCTTGCTTTTGAGACAGCGTTGGATTCACTTCGGGGCCAACATTATTACTAAACGTTAAACTCGGTGCTACAAGAGTAATTTTGAAAAATATGTATCTTTAGCAGAATCGATGTGCACATTAAGATACAAATCAAAGAAAGTATTCAAGATGGAAATTATGCCATAACCACAGTGACCTTCTCCACTTACAAAAGTAATTATTGATGCCTTAAATGTTAGAATTTGTACGACTTATTCGAATATAGTTGAAAACGGTTGCAGATATCAATGTGTTCCACCTTTGTTTACACTTCCGTCACGATTATTGATATTCAACTGTACGTTACAGGAGAGAATTCCAGGAAAACAGTATATCTAAATAATAAATTTAGAAAATAAAACCCCGTTGTCACTACAGCATCACGGGTTATGGACGTGTGAAATGTTTATCGAAACCGTGTTTAATACAGATTAGATTTACTTTCATTCATTAAAGCACTCCCGGCGTTAGCGTATACGATTAATTTTAATGTGCTAAAATATTGCATTTAGCTTTCTTAGCTTGTGGTAAGCTTCATAAACGCTAATTTTATTCATTCATTTCTATTTTGTACCCAGTATTACTGCTCATCAAAATGGAGCAAATAGCATTGATTTCGTAATGAACGAGCCTCCAAACTCTAAACAGCTTTTGTAAACAAGATCCTAAGCTATAACGAAATAGTAATTATTAGTTGCAATGCGTGGGCAAATCCTTAAATACGTTTTATACATCATGTTTACCGCGCTTCAACAGATACAGCATCACTGTCACATTCTAATAAAGATTCAAGGCATTCCAAAAGAATGCATTGTTTATATTTCTCACATGTGGTCTCCCAAGGTGCATGGTGTAAATGCGAAACCCTGTAAACTTCATTTATTAAAATCTCTATTAGAAAAGAATTCAAATCTGTGCTGGACGAGGGTTGCAGAGGAGAGGAAAAAGGAGAGCATTTTGTGCTTAAACAGAAATCTTAATATTAGCCGTAAGCCGATGCTCATTTATTCTAGGTTGAAACTGTGAAAGAGGAAGAGAATTCTTTATGATTTATTTGGCTCTAAAATCCGCATACTTCGTTTTCAAAGCTGTGGATTAATGCCTTTGCAACTAAGTAAATCAACTTTGGAAAATTTACTCCTAGAAATTATGTTTGTCACATCGCCATTTTCATTACAGAAGCTTGCATTCATTACCACGAAACTCTAACATAAGGAAGTACAGTTGTTTGTGCTTTCCCCTCCATAAAACCACAAAAATTGATTACCAAACTTGGATTTATCAACACAACAATATACGGAAATAATTTGGATGCTGTACACGTGGCCTCACGTTAAATAATGTTCAACAAGTTTATATACATCGGTATGAGCGTGCTAGACATTCCAACACACTAATCCCTCTACCATTATGTAGCTGATGTGTATATACATACAGATTACTTCATCTATCGAGTGACCACAAGAGATGTATACCAGGACAAACTACGTTTTCTTGAGCACCTAGATACAGCTATTTACCTTACAAACCATATATGACACTCCACACAAATCAAAAAAGTGTGGAGAAAGTTTAAAGATGAAACCAAAGGAAAAATCATCAACCGCTTGGTCGGTATGCGACCATAGATGTATGTTTTCGATATCGATGGCTCTATGATTAAAAAGATAAAAGGCATAAAACGTAGCCAAATAAGTGGTACATCACATTTCACAGCTATGCGGAGAAATGAAGCTAAAGGAACACCGATGATTTTGATCAGCGTTGCGGATCTTGCATAAGAGAAAGTAACTATTATGCGGTCCAAATCTCTTGGCGTTTGAGGCGTGTCCACTAAAACGGTACTAGCGAATAGTAGCAGCGCGGCGTTGCCTCATACGGACAGTACACCTCGCCGCTGGCAAAACTCTAATTCAAATATCATGTGCGGGCATGCCTATTTCATATTTCAGAAAAGCAACCAGTAGTTAGGATAAAAGGCGACGTTTTCCTGAACAAGTACAAAAAAATCTTATTTTTACAACCAATGGTTCGTCATGATTTCATAGTTATCATTCGTGATGTTTAAACAAAGACTTTTGGTCATAGTTATGCTTGTAATAGTAATAAATCGATTGCTGTCCTAGATATTTTATATATAGTTATATCATAGACATAATTACCACTTAATAATGTGCAATTCTGCATGTCCTAAATAAATTTAGAAATAGTTAATCCACGAGGTTTTCTAATACAGCCACAAACTCGTCATGGAAATCCTTTCGAAGCCTTCTGACGCAGCTCAATAAAACTATATATGACTTTTTTTTAATAAATAACGTCAAGTATGGGTTTGTTTAACAGAATAATACCATTGGAAAACCAATGATTAAGTGCGTTTTAGTGGTTATTATGCTTACTTCTGCATAATGTGGAATCCTAGAACCAAGCACGTATCCGTTACATGAGAAGAGCGTGTTGTGCTTTTTACAACATTCAACACCTCGTTACTTTGAATGCACTACCCAATAAATAAATAAATAAAATAATAATAATAATGATCATCATAAGCCAACTGAGAACTTTAAGCAAAGAATCAGCAATTGCTATCACATTCTCGAGGAAGCATCAACAATGGAATTCATTGCACCATTGACGCGATGAATTAAGGTTAAAATAAACACTGATAAAGCAAAAACACTGCTGGTGTACTTTTTACAGTACGCTTGTGACTCAGTTGTGAATTCATCTGCGGTGTACTCAGTTCTTTAGTGATAGGCTTTGTCCAAAACTTAACTCTGTCATACAAATGTCTCCTAGTAAGCCCAGTAGTACCAGTGGATACAGAAGTAAAGTTAGGGCTGTCTTCAGTGTGTATAATTTCTTTAAAAAGTACGTCAACGAAGAAAACCGCAAAAATCTTAACCTCACGAAATGTCAAGAACTTATGGGTGAGGCGTGCCTATTAAGTACATCAAATGCTTTACGTGTGTGTAGGGAAGCCGAGAAAGCATACACGCGTACCTAAGAGAATGGCAAACCTGGACGATCAAAAAGATGTACGGCGCAGTAGTAGGTATAATAGAGGAATTCAAGCACAGCATTTGGGCATATATGGGAAAGGATAGGGAAAACGAGGATAGATGGGGCGGTTCAAGGAGGAAAATGGGTTTATATGGGAGAGATAGGGAATACGAAGACCGGTAGTACGCTAGACGGGGTTGAAGGAGGGAAATACGTTTATATGGAAGAGATAGTAGAGAGGTGTTAGGCTAGACAAAGGCTGTGAAGTAGAGTATGGTTTATATGAAAGGATAGGGAAAACGAGGACGGGTGTTAGGCTAGACAGAGATTGTGGAGTAGAGTGTGGTTTATATGAGAGGTATAGGAAAACGAAGAGAGGTGTTAGGCTAGACACAGGCTGAGAGTAGAGTATGCGTTTATATGTATGAGAGGTATAGGAGCAGGAGGAGAGGTGCTAGACTAGACAGAGGTTGAGTAGAGTATGGGTTATATGAGAGAGGTAGGGAACAGGAGGAGAGGTGTTAGGCTAGACAGAGGTTTAGGAGTAGAGTATGGTTTATATGAGAAATATAGGAAAACGAGGCGAGGTGTTAGGCTAGACAGAGGTCGAGGAGTAGAGTATGGATTATATGAGAGGTATAGGAAAACGCAGAGAGCTATTAGCTTAGGAGAATTGAGTATGTGTTTATAAGGAGAGATGAGAAAACGGAAAGAGATCCTATGCTAGGATACACAGGTGTTAAAGTTAGGTTAGATAGCAAACCAAGGAGTGATACTCAGCTAGAGAAGGGCAGGAGGGAATGCGTTTTATGAGAGGTAGGGGATACGGGGAGTGGTGTTAGGCTAGACAGAGGTTGAGAGTAGAGTATGCGTTTATATGTATAAGAAGTATAGAACAGGAGGAGGATGTTAGGCTAGACAGAGGTCGAGGAGTAGAGTATGGTTTATATGAGAGGTATAGGGAAACGAGGAGAGTCGGTAGGCTAGACAGATAGTGAAGCAGTAGGAATATGGACTTATATACAGGAGAGATAGGGAATAGGAGGGGAGGGGCTAGACTTTGAAAGCGACTTTAGACGTGAACTTAGTGGCAAACTGTTTCATGCTAATGTTAGAACGCTAATTCTAGACATGCCCATCACGTAACCCATTCAGGGAAAAGGTGACCTGCAACGGGAAAAAGGTGACCAGTAAAAGGGAAAAAGCTGACCAGCAAAGGGAAAAAGGTGAGCCATAAAGGGAAAAATGTAACCTGCAACGGGAAAAAGGTGACCAGCAAAGGGAAAAGGGTGAGCCATAAAGGGAAAAAGGTGGCCCATTCAGGGAAAAAGGTGACCCGCTCAGGGGAAAAAGGCGTCCCACAAAGGAAAAAGGGTAGGGAAAAGGTGACCCTCTCACGGGAAAAGCTAACCCACTCACACTAACAGGTAAGTAATTCAGCTAGTATTACAAGAGGCTGCCTGCCTCATAGCAGTGTATGATTTCACAGGTAATTCAGTTAGTATCGTAGGTATTTAGGCTAATTCAGCTAGTATCACAGGAGGATAGATTCCAGGGGTTGGGTATAGCATAGTTTCGTATTTCACAGGTAATTCAGCTAGTATCGTGGGCATGTAAGCTAATTCAGCTAGTATCACAGGAGGCTAGATTCCAGAGGCTAACCGCATCATAGCTATGCATGATTTCACAGGTAATTCAGATAGTATCGTAGGTATTTAGGCTAATTCAGCTAGTATCACAGGAGGTTAGATTCCAGGGTTGGGTATAGCATAGTTTCATATTTCACAGGTAATTCAGAGGGTATCGTAGGTATTTAGGTTAATTCAAGTAACATAGGTGTTTAGAGTAATTAAGCAAGCATTACAGGAGGGTAGGTTCCAGGGGTTGGTTATAACCTAGTTTCGTATTTTACAAATAGTTCAGGTAATATAGTAAGTATTCGGGTAATCAGCATAGTTTCACAGATGCTCGTGATAATTTCGATCAGAGATTTGTATCACAGCTATTTAAGGTAAATGCAGGTGATTCAGGTTGTATCAATGGTATTTGAGTCATTTTAACAGGTAATTCATCTAGTATCATTGGTATTTAAGGCAAACCAGATAGTATCACAGGTACTCGTGCTAATTTAGAGCAGGAATTCGTATCAGAGCTAGTTAACCCTCCGTCAAGCGCGCGCTTTGGTAGAACGCCATTAGCCGCAAGGGGCCTAGTAGACCCGCGTTAAATTTTTGTTTTTAATGTTTGTATTTTTGTTTTATTTCGTTTATTTTCTTGTTTCCCTGTTTTTACCTTTATTTAGATTAAGCGCACAAGGCTTTCATTAATAGGCATTATCTTACAGCATAAAAATAGAAGCTAAAATATGAGTACATATACGTTATAAATTGTATTAGAGTAAGTATAAAGAAATACATTGCCATTTCCAGGTATACATACAACTTGTAATTTCAAATGTTCAGTTACTCAGAATCATCTACTATTTCACCCGTGTTTTCCCTGAATAAGCAACTATCGCAAATAATTTTAGCATGTTTGCTCAAATTCAGGGGGTGTTGCATTTCCCACATGCATATTTAGTTTTGCAGTTCATTTTGTCTTTGTGGCTGGGTTCACATCGTTTCCTTTTCAATGTGCATAGTGGTGTATTTCACGATTCTACTACGCCGGATTCTTCAGGTTTATATTTTGTCAAAAGTCCTTTCAAATCATGGTATAGATTTGATGCTGTTGCTCTCTTTTGTAGCTGTTGCAACAGTAAAGCTAAAGTTAGGGATTTCAAATACTGCTGCCTTGTGGAATATTTATTTTGGTTTTCAAGGAAGATAACCCTAGAACTAATACCTGCAATGTTCAAGATATGGTCAAAAATTACCATGGGCCATCTTCTAGTTGTTCTGGCTACATTGTATGTAGCACACATTTTACCTACTCCATCAACTCCACATTTAGTGTCATTGTAATGCAGGATTATTTCAGGCTTTTTCTCAGCACCTTCTGATAACTGTGTGGATGAAACATGTAGACTTGAGAGCAAAACTACTGTTTTACCCTTTTTGGACACATATGAAACAAGTGTTAAATTTTTTGTGAAGCCAAATATGTTTTCGTACTGTGTGCAATCTTTTGGAGAAGTGAAATTAGTGGGTAACTCTTTTTTGTTCTTTCGCAATGTACCGACGAAAGAAAGTTGTCTTTTGCGCAATTCATTCACCAACGATACACTGGTAAACCAATTATCTACAGTAACGTTTCGTCCAGTGCCAGAGATTGGTTCAGTTAGTCTCAGCACTACAGCCTCTGCCGAGTTAGTTTGAAAATATGGTCCGTCCGGCTGCTGTCCACAATAAATCTCCATCTTAGTTGTATAAAACAGTTTTGCATCACACAAACAGAATATCTTTATGACATAATTGTTTGGCTTGGATGGTATATATTGTCTAAAAGCACATCGACGACGAAACGCCGGCAACTGTTCGTCGACAGTGACATTTTGTCTAAGAGAATACTGGTTCTGACAGTTGTTCAGAAACAATGTAAACATTTATCTAACAGCCAATTTATCCAATGTTCGTCGCTCCAGTCTTGAGCTTTTGTAATCAAAGCGAATACAGCGTATAAGAAAACTGAATCGTTTTTCGGACATAGCCATTCGGAATAGAGGAATTCCAAGATCGGTTCTCTTAAACTCGTGAATATTCTGGCGTCCACCACGAAAAATTCCTGCCAGGTACAATATGCCTAGGAAAGCTTTTATTTCTATTATATCTGTAGGTCTGATGTCTCTTTCACAATCACATTTGTGCTGCACACTGCTAATATAAGTATTTGAGCTTTAAAAAATCAAATCAACTAACTATATCTTCGGTAAAAAAAAAGGTTCCAACAATCAATTTCCGTTTTCGCATTTTTGGCAGCTCCTACCACACCAGGAAGTTTGGTCAATATATTGTGAGCCCTCGTCTGTGTTATTTTCAAAGGTGTTTTTTTTTCTTCATTATGTTCCATCTCTTCCTGTGAATAATAACGGAATGTATTGTCAATAATAATAATAAGAAGAAGAAGACGAAGAAGAAGAAGAAGAAGAAAAAGAACTATTATGATACGCATATGATGTTACCTATAAAATACATGTTATTGCACAATCTGCTTTCATCGTCTTCCTCTTTATCTTCATGGTCAGTTTCTGAATCTAAAAATCTCGTTAGGAGTTTATCTTCTGAATCAGAGTCATCTAATTCATATAAGTTGTCATCCACGGGCAAGGCATCATCATCGCAAAGTAGGCGATGTACTTCTTCCAAATCATTCGGATTTTGTAGATCGCACCTTTACTCGTATTCATGACGAAGCAGTAACAGCTCCTTGCAATAGTAAAGCAATTATGCAGAAAAGCTAATGAGAAACAAATCTGTCAACAATATGTAACGAGAGCAGGCGCGCGGGGCCTGGTTGACCTGTGCGACACGAAACTGCTGATTATTCATTCCTCCAGCCAAACAAATAAACAGATAAGGTTATCGCTGCAGCAAATAATCGCGTAAGGTGTAATGTTAGATGTCCTAGTCAGGCACTTGCATAGGTGCGTTCGTTCGAAAATTATAACATTTATATAATGCCAGGGGTCTCTCAGGCCCCCAACGACTGACGGAGGGTTAAGGTAATTTCACATGATTCGGGTAGTATCACAGGTATTTAAGTCATTTTCACAGGCAATTCAGCTAGTATCGTGAGCATTTAAGCTAATTCAACTAGTATCACAGCAGGCTAGATTCCAGAGGCTAACTGCATCATAGCTATGCATGATTTCACAGGTAATTCAGATAGTATCGTAGGAATTTAGGCTAATTCAGCTAGTATCACAGGAGGTTAGATTCCCGGGTTGGGTATAGCATAGTTTCATATTTCACAGGTAATTCAGAGGGTATCGTAGGTATTTAGGATAATTCAAGTAACATAGGTGTTTAGAGTAATTAAGCAAGCATTACAGGAGGGTAGGTTCCAGGGGTTGGTTATAACGTAGTTTCGTATTTTACAGATAGTTCAGGTAATATCGTAAGTATTAGGGTAATCAGCATAGTTTCACAGATGCTCGTGATAATTTCGATCAGAGATTTGTATCACAGCTATTTAAGGTAAATGCAGGTGATTCAGGTTTTATCAATGGTATTTGAGTCATTTTAACAGGTAATTCATGTAGTATCATTGGTATTTAAGGCAAACCAGATAGTATCACAGGTGCTCGTGCTAATTTAGAGCAGGAATTCGTATCAGAGTTAGTCAAGGTAATTTCAAATGATTCGGGTAGTATCACAGGTATTTAAGTTATTTTCACAGGCAATTCAGCTAGTATCGTGAGCATTTAAGCTAATTCAGCTAGTATCACAGGAGGCTACATTCCAGAGGCTAACCGCATCATAGCTATGCATGATTTCACAGGTAATTCAGATAGTATCGTAGGTATTTAGGCTAATTCAGCTAGTATCACAGGAGGTTAGATTCCAGGGTTGGGTATAGCATAGTTTCATATTTCACAGGTAATTCAGAGGGTATCGTAGGTATTTAGGATAATTTAAGTAACATAGGAGTTTAGAGTAATTAAGCAAGCATTACAGGAGGGTAGGTTCCAGGGGTTGGTTATAACGTAGTTTCGTATTTTACAGATAGTTCAGGTAATATCGTAAGTATTCGGGTAATCAGCATAGTTTCAAAGATGCTCGTGACAATTTCGATCAGAGATTTGTATCACAGCTATTTAAGGTAAATGCAGGTGATTCAGGTTGTATCAATGGTATTTGAGTCATTTTAACAGGTAATTCATCTAGTATCATTGGTATTTAAGGCAAACCAGATAGTATCACAGGTGCTCGTGCAAATTTAGAGCAGGAATTCGTATCAGAGCTAGTCAAGGTAATTTCACATGATTCGGGTAGTATCACAGGTATTTGAGTCATTTTAACAGGCAACTGAACTAGTATCACAGGTACTCATAGTAATATAGAGAGTAATTAGATTATACACATTTCTCATCCAGCGTTACAACAATTTATATACTTTTTCTAAATCTTACAAACTTATTATATGTTAAACAGTTATTGTACGATGCGGAGAGGGATAAACTGAACTGGTTCACAAATTGAAAAGCTTTACGTCAACATACCTTTATTTTAGTTCGTTGTAGGTGTCGCTCCCCTTTTATCTAGGCTTGAGACTAGCACTAGGATTGCTCCTAATGGCGGGGTTACCACCTTCCCTTCCATCTTCTTCCTTCATCAGGCGTCTGCTAGTTGCATACACAGCACACGGATAAACTTAATTTTGTAAGATTGTTGACTCACGAGAAAATCTTCATCTTCGACTTACATTGTCTTAAGCACTGTTTGTAATACTGTAATGTCCATACGCATAGGTAGTTATTCCTTCCTCAGCAATAATTCTTTTATCATCAAAGGGATTCAATGTAATTTTATTCACTTGCACTGTGGTAACAGCATGCTTTCGTGATAGGATTAGATTCATGGGCGTTCTGATGATTTCGCAGGTTTTAAGACAGTCTGAATAGCTGTCAAACGAAATGTACTGCTTAATAGCGCTACGTTTTATACCTTTAATCTTTTTTATCATTGACCCTTGAATATCTAAGGCATACATCTTAGGACGTAGTCCAACAAAGCGTAGGATGATTTTGCTATTAGCCTCATCTTTAAATTTTCCCAATACCTTCTTGTTCTGAGTAGAGTGACATATATGGTTGGCAGGGTAATCAGATGTATCGAGATGCTCAAGAAAACGTAGCTTGTCCTGGTACACATCTTCAGTTGTAACACGATGAATGAACGAATCAGTGTCCATATACATAAGCTTCAGGTTTTCAGCTCCATAATAAGGCAACAACACGTCGTAATGATAGTTATACATTAATGTCTTGGAGATGTCCAACACACTCATACCGATGTATATAGGCTTGTTGAATACAATCTGACGAGAGGCCATATGCACAGCAGCTAGATTATCAGCATATATCGTCCTGTCGATAAACGTAGGCTTAGCGATCAGCTTCTCTAGAGTTTTTTCATTGGTCACCAGTCGTATGTCCATACGGTTACGCAGGTTCTCCATAGTTTTTCCAAACATGGCGTTGTTAAAGAGCTTGTAGAGATCCTTCTCGAAATCATTTGCAGCTTGTTGTCGTAGCCTGTTAAATTCCACATAAGGTTTCAACCACCGAGACTGTCGGAATTGTAGCACACGATGGATTTTTGTTAGTCGTAGTCCATGACTAAGAGCTTGCTTCAAAGCCATGTAATATACTACATACTTTTTTCGAGGTCCGAGATGGGGTATCAGTTTCTTTGTAGATGATTCCAATGGTTTCATACACTCTGGCAGGAAAGGTAGATCGTTGTGTAGATCGTGAAGTTCAGCAGGATACTCGATATCGACTTCTACTATGCACCCATGAGGATCATCTTCTTGTAGTCTTTCTAAGTTGATTTCTTCAGGCGAAACCCACTGAAATCCACCAAAAGGAAAGGCGTGACACATTGCCCACCCATATTGGTTATTAGCGTCCTCGTATGTGATAAATTGGGTTGGTCTCGACGGATCAAACTTCTCCATATAAGTGTTATTAGCCTCTGCATACCGATGAGAAACTTGACATAAACCTCCTCTTATACCTGATTCCACCATGAGCAGTTGATAATAATCTTGTAACAGCTCTAACTTAATTCCAGTATACAGTAACATAGCGTCCCATGTAAGACCTGGAGAGGTAAAATAATGGGCCGGATCGACTTTATGTGTTTTGAGGGTTTGCTCTCTGAACGTCTCAAAGACGTCAGCTAGAAGAACTACATCCGAAGTTAAATAGAGATCGCTGTACTCTCCCAGGTTTCTCACATTAAACAGCTCCCATACATTTCTAGCAAGATCATAGTCAGTATCAGTAATTTCTTCTTCATTTAATCTATTGTAGAAGGAGTCCTTAGGAGGCAAGCAGGTCTCGTTCAGGACATCCCATGACGTAACAAAATCATATGGAAATACACCCTTACGGGTCATCAACTTTAATTTGTCTTCTCCAAAGTACTTTAGTGTTTCAAGATATGAGGTTAGATTTTTTACCAACTTATCCAAGCTTGTACTGAGGAATCGGAAGCTATCCTCAAATCGAAGCTTTATATCTCCTAAATACATGGTGAATGAGATATAGCTTTCTTCAGAGTTAGGAATTACCTCCACACGTTCACTTGTACAACCCAGCTCCTTAACAATGAAATGAGAGTCATATCCGCTAAGGCTATGCATGAAGACTGGTATATATTTAGGTGTTTTACAGGCTAAATTACATTCATTATGAAGACTTCCACGATATTCACCGCTGATGTGATCATGGTCGCGTACTTTATAGTTCTCTTGTGTAAAGGGTTTTCCACACAAGTAGCATGTCGTAGAAGACTCAAAATCCTTTTGCTGTTGATCCGTAAGTTTCAAGAGGCTTAGCAGATTTGTATACGGCATCAATCATTTTTGCAAGAGATGTCAGTTACAGCATAAACTTCTGAACAGCATCAGCACCACGATACACATAGGGTTGCTTAGGAAGACCATTTCGAGATGTTCAACACTGGATGTAGGCTTCACGTAAACACAAGCTCATTGGTGTGTGCTCTTGATAAGTGGTTGTATAGGAAGTTTCAGGATTGGGTATACACGTATGGCATGGAGTGAGAATACTCTCAAAAGCAGCATAGATGACATAAGATAGTTTCAACATCCTCTCAACATTTTTAAACTGTACAATTGATTTCTCCTTGGTAGGCATAACTACCCTTGCAACACCATGTTGATTACAGGTGGCTGCATGTTCTTGTAGTTTTTCCAGTCCACTTCGTCCATATCGATTATCAAAATGTGTAAAACAGCGCTTGCATGTATAAACACGTTCATTACATTTAGTTTCCTGACTTCGAACGAGCTTCTCAAAATTCTTTATATACACGTAGTGATGTTTTCCACCGCTGTCTATCAATAGTAGCAGGTCGCGATGTTCAGGTAGTTCAATATCAGCAACCTTTATCGGATACACTTCGTGCTTCTCATCCAGCCCGAAAACGTTAATAGACATATTGTTAAGCTTCTCAAATTTAGGTATCTGAGAAAGTGGAGTACGGTGGGAAACACAGCTGAAGTCGTACTTGTCTTGAAGTTGTTTGTATTTGTTCACACGCTGTGCATTCTTCCCTATGAATTTAGCTAATATAGAGTACATGAAACATTTCTCGTCGGTAAAGTTCTGAATGTTTATACACGCTTCTTTAGCTCCGACAGATGACGGTAGTGGTATGTAGCTACTTCCTCGTAACGGGTTGTACTTGTTGATACGAAATCGAACTCCTTCCACAGCAAGCAAAGCCCAGCTGCTACCCTTAAGCTGAGACTCCGGCATTTCAGTCACCAATTTCTTGAATTTCACTTCCATCGTTGACTCCAGATCAGTTTCCTGGAAAACAGCTTGATTCCGTGTTTTGAATGTTTTGTCACAGGTTTCTCCAATACTGTCAACAAATCGACACTCAACCAGCAGATTAATTTTAACACTCTTGTGAATACCAAGCTCTTTATGCACAGCCTGGATTATGCGTTGTTTTGCTTCATGCAGATACATATTTAGGTCCTTAGCTGATTCGCATCGTATAAAATACGATTTCAATCGTCCTTCGAATGAAGTTTCGTATTCTTTCATATCACAGTCCTCCAATGTTGACAGTAACTGATGTTTAGTTGCCTCCAATCTTCTTTTCTTCTGAGGGATGCTTATTTCACATATATCTTCGTGTCGCTGTCCCTTATAACCATCTTTGAAGGTTACATTACCATGTTTACATTTGAAGAGCTTCTTGCAGCTCATCTCGTGTCTTCTCTTGTGATAACCTCGGAGGAAATTCTTCCCACATTTTCCGCATGCATATCCAGTAGCGCTTGGAATAATATCCTTATACGCTGAGTTATTCATCTTTATTCTTGATGTAATAACGTATTAATCACTGATCAATGAAATGTAGACCTCTTCACCTTGATAACACTTTAGAAAGCTAATTATTCTTGGAGAGAACACGATGTTAACACCTCAAGACTAATTAGCACAATGAAGTCCAATGCCCTAGATCACCATATTTATAGAGGGAGCACGAACCTTTTAGATCAATCATAAACTCGCTCCATAACCAGCTGTATATGATCGCTCAACGTGTATTAACCCCCAGCCATATAACCTCAAGTCCAGAGACAGGATGTTTATGATGTCACACCCAGAGACAGGATGTCTGGCAGCATCAAACACTTTAAACTCGTCTCAAAACTACCTGCTTATGCTGTCACACCAGCAAGAGAAGTATTCCCACACGCTCATTCAGACATATATTTCAAATTCAAGCCTACCACCACTACCACCACCATCACCACCTATTGTACCAAGGTTAATTCAAGCTGCATTATCACAATACTTGAAAGTAAAGGCTTGAAAGGAAACCTAGAAGATTTTCTCGCTTATTTATTTAATTATTTCATGTTTTCATTCCCTTTTCAATTCTTCCTTTCCATCTTCCCACAGAAAGACCATTACATTTCACTGCAATCACGAGAAAAGCAAACGCTCATTCAGGCATATATTTCAAATTCAAAGCCTACCACCACCACCACCACCACCTATTGTACCAAGGTTAATTCCAGCTGTATTAACACAATTCTTAAAGTAAAAGCTTAAAAGGTAACGTAGAAATCTTCCCCTTATTTACTTAATTATTTCATGTTTTCATTCCCTTTTCAATTCTTCCTTTCCATCTTCCCACAGAAAGACCATTACATTTCACTGCAATCACGAGAAAAGCATTTTTTCAGAGTTACACAGATTCTAAGCTTCTAAATCGAACCCGGTAATACTTTTAATAAATGTATTTTTAGTAACTTAGCTCCCCAATATCAGCATCTACCATTTAATCTTTACTCGAACCGATATGATCCATAAGCTTGAAGATATATGAAATCACCCCTTGGGGATTCTATCTAAGTACTTGAAAGTAATTTTTATAACGATAACGATATTTAAGGACTAGATACTCTGTTTACGTTTACATTGACATGTCTATCTAAATTAAATTACGAGTTATTAAATTTTTGCAAGTAAATTTCATTGAATCGGTATTCGAACCCAGAACACCAGGAACAAAATAATTTATAATATTAGTCTGACATGTTAAACAAAGCTGTATGCAGTTACATCATCGATCTAAGTGATATATTCTAGTGTACAGAGGAAAATTAAGGAAGTCATTAAAAGATGGGGAATCGAACCAAGCACAACTGATTGACAATTATATACAGCATTAATCACCCAGTACAGAACCTATCAATCATGCTTTGGTGCACTCCTCTACCTCACTTATTTCCCGAGATAATGAAAATTTAAAAATTAAGGATCGAACCCAGGACGTCAGGTATCCTATTACACATCTACAAGATACTAACTAATAACGTAAACGCAATAAGGTTTACTTGACGTTTTTATCTTAATCAGTTAAGGAGTTATTAAATTTATAATTAAATTACATTTTATCGGTATTCGAACCCAGAACAACAGAAACAAATTTATTTACAATATTAGTTTGATATGTTTATGGGAGCTGTATACAGTTACAGCATCAATCTAAGTGATATATTCTAGAGTATACAGAAAAATTAGGTAATCATTGAAAGATCGGGATTCGAACTAAGGGCAACTGATTGGAAATTATATACAGTATTAATTACGCATTATAACAGCTATCAAACATGCTTTGGTCCACCCTTCTACCTCTCTTAGTTTCGGAGATAATGAAGATTTAAAAATTAAGAATCGAACCCAGGACACCAGGTACCAAAGTATACATTTACAAGAAACTACCTAATGACATTAATGTAGTAAAGTTTATTTAGCGTCTTTGTCTTAATTAGTCTCTGAGTTATTAGAAGATGAATTTGTAATCACTCCTAGGATTCGAACCCAGGCATCCCGGCCAACTTGGAATAATATCTCAAGGACGCGGCACATTCCAAAGAATTGATTAGTTTTTATCCCATTGTTCTATCCCTTTTCATTCAGGAGATATAAGCGATTAATTAGTAGATATATAATGTTCCTTCAGAGCCAAAGGCATGCCGACAACTGATAAGATATAATCGACATCCTTTGTTCTATGGTACCGCCTCTCTCATTATATATCTACTAATTAATCCTTTATATCTCCTGACTGAAAAGAGATAGAACAATGGGATAAAAACTATTCAATTCTTTGGAATGTGCCGCGTCCTTGAGATATTCCAAGTTGGCCGGGATGCCTGGGTTCGAATCTTACGAGTGATTACAAATTCATCTTCTAATAACTCAGAGACTAATTAAGATAAAGACGCCAAATAAACTTTACTACATTAATGTCATTAGGTAGTTTCTTGTAAATGTATATTTTGGTACCTGGTGTCCTGGGTTCGATTCTTAATTTTTAAATCTTCATTATCTCCGACACTAAGAGAGGTAGAAGGGTGGACGAAAGCATGTTTGATAGCTGTTATAATGCGTAATTAATACTGTATATAATTTCCAATCAGTTGCCCTTAGTTCGAATCCCGATCTTTCAATGATTACCTTAATTTTTCTGTATACTCTAGAATATATCACTTAGATTGATGCTGTAACTGTATACAGCTCCCATAAACATATCAAACTAATATTGTAAATAAATTTGTTTCTGTTGTTCTGGGTTCGAATACCGATAAAATGTAATTTAATTATAAATTTAATAACTCCTTAACTGATTAAGATAAAAACGTCAAGTAAACCTTATTGCGTTTATGTTATTAGTTAGTATCTTGTAGATGTGTAATAGGATACCTGACGTCCTGGGTTCGATCCTTAATTTTTAAATTTTCATTATCTCGGGAAATAAGTGAGGTAGAGGAGTGCACCAAAGCATGATTGATAGGTTCTGTACTGGGTGATTAATGCTGTATATAAGTGTCAATCAGTTGTGCTTGGTTCGATTCCCCATCTTTTAATGACTTCCTTAATTTTCCTCTGTACACTAGAATATATCACTTAGATCGATGATGTAACTGCATACAGCTTTGTTTAACATGTCAGACTAATATTATAAATTATTTTGTTCCTGGTGTTCTGGGTTCGAATACCGATTCAATGAAATTTACTTGCAAAAATTTAATAACTCGTAATTTAATTTAGATAGACATGTCAATGTAAACGTAAACAGAGTATCTAGTCCTTAAATATCGTTATCGTTATAAAAATTACTTTCAAGTACTTAGATAGAATCCCCAAGGGGTGATTTCATATATCTTCAAGCTCATGGATCATATCAGGTTCGAGTAAAGATTAAATGGTAGATGCTGATATTGGGGAGCTAAGTTACTAAAAATACATTTATTAAAAGTATTACCGGGTTCGATTTAGAAGCTTAGAATCTGTGTAACTCTGAAAAAATGCTTTTCTCGTGATTGCAGTGAAATGTAATGGTCTTTCTGTGGGAAGATGGAAAGGAAGAATTGAAAAGGGAATGAAAACATGAAATAATTAAGTAAATAAGGGGAAGATTTCTACGTTACCTTTTAAGCTTTTACTTTAAGAATTGTGTTAATACAGCTGGAATTAACCTTGGTACAATAGGTGGTGGTGGTGGTGGTGGTAGGCTTTGAATTTGAAATATATGCCTGAATGAGCGTTTGCTTTTCTCGTGATTGCAGTGAAATGTAATGGTCTTTCTGTGGGAAGATGGAAAGGAAGAATTGAAAAGGGAATGAAAACATGAAATAATTAAATAAATAAGCGAGAAAATCTTCTAGGTTTCCTTTCAAGCCTTTACTTTCAAGTATTGTGATAATGCAGCTTGAATTAACCTTGGTACAATAGGTGGTGATGGTGGTGGTAGTGGTGGTAGGCTTGAATTTGAAATATATGTCTGAATGAGCGTGTGGGAATACTTCTCTTGCTGGTGTGACAGCATAAGCAGGTAGTTTTGAGACGAGTTTAAAGTGTTTGATGCTGCCAGACATCCTGTCTCTGGGTGTGACGTCATAAACATCCTGTCTCTGGACTTGAGGTTATATGGCTGGGGGTTAATACACGTTGAGCGATCATATACAGCTGGTTATGGAGCGAGTTTATGATTGATCTAAAAGGTTCGTGCTCCCTCTATAAATATGGTGATCTAGGGCATTGGACTTCATTGTGCTAATTAGTCTTGAGGTGTTAACATCGTGTTCTCTCCAAGAATAATTAGCTTTCTAAAGTGTTATCAAGGTGAAGAGGTCTACATTTCATTGATCAGTGATTAATACGTTATTACATCAAGAATAAAGATGAATAACTCAGCGTATAAGGATATTATTCCAAGCGCTACTGGATATGCATGCGGAAAATGTGGGAAGAATTTCCTCCGAGGTTATCACAAGAGAAGACACGAGATGAGCTGCAAGAAGCTCTTCAAATGTAAACATGGTAATGTAACCTTCAAAGATGGTTATAAGGGACAGCGACACGAAGATATATGTGAAATAAGCATCCCTCAGAAGAAAAGAAGATTGGAGGCAACTAAACATCAGTTACTGTCAACATTGGAGGACTGTGATATGAAAGAATACGAAACTTCATTCGAAGGACGATTGAAATCGTATTTTATACGATGCGAATCAGCTAAGGACCTAAATATGTATCTGCATGAAGCAAAACAACGCATAATCCAGGCTGTGCATAAAGAGCTTGGTATTCACAAGAGTGTTAAAATTAATCTGCTGGTTGAGTGTCGATTTGTTGACAGTATTGGAGAAACCTGTGACAAAACATTCAAAACACGGAATCAAGCTGTTTTCCAGGAAACTGATCTGGAGTCAACGATGGAAGTGAAATTCAAGAAATTGGTGACTGAAATGCAGGAGTCTCAGCTTAAGGGTAGCAGCTGGGCTTTGCTTGCTGTGGAAGGAGTTCGATTTCGTATCAACAAGTACAACCCGTTACGAGGAAGTAGCTACATACCACTACCGTCATCTGTCGGAGCTAAAGAAGCGTGTATAAACATTCAGAACTTTACCGACGAGAAATGTTTCATGTACTCTATATTAGCTAAATTCATAGGGAAGAATGCACAGCGTGTGAACAAATACAAACAACTTCAAGACAAGTACGACTTCAGCTGTGTTTCCCACCGTACTCCACTTTCTCAGATACCTAAATTTGAGAAGCTTAACAATATGTCTATTAACGTTTTCGGGCTGGATGAGAAGCACGAAGTGTATCCGATAAAGGTTGCTGATATTGAACTACCTGAACATCGCGACCTGCTACTATTGATAGACAGCGGTGGAAAACATCACTACGTGTATATAAAGAATTTTGAGAAGCTCGTTCGAAGTCAGGAAACTAAATGTAATGAACGTGTTTATACATGCAAGCGCTGTTTTACACATTTTGATAATCGATATGGACTAGGTGGACTGGAAAAACTACAAGAACATGCAGCCACCTGTAATCAACATGGTGTTGCAAGGGTAGTTATGCCTACCAAGGAGAAATCAATTGTACAGTTTAAAAATATTGAGAGGATGTTGAAACTATCTTATGTCATCTATGCTGCTTTTGAGAGTATTCTCACTCCATGCCATACGTGTATACCCAATCCTGAAACTTCCTATACAACCACTTATCAAGAGCACACACCAATGAGCTTGTGTTTACGTGAAGCCTACATCCAGTGTTGAACATCTCGAAATGGTCTTCCTAAGCAACCCTATGTGTATCGTGGTGCTGATGCTGTTCAGAAGTTTATGCTGTAACTGACATCTCTTGCAAAAATGATTGATGCCGTATACAAATCTGCTAAGCCTCTGAAACTTACGGATCAACAGCAAAAGGATTTTGAGTCTTCTACGAGATGCTACTTGTGTGGAAAACCCTTTACACAAGAGAACTATAAAGTACGCGACCATGATCACATCAGCGGTGAATATCGTGGAAGTCTTCATAATGAATGTAATTTAGCCTGTAAAACACCTAAATATATACCAGTCTTCATGCATAGCCTTAGCGGATATGACTCTCATTTCATTGTTAAGGAGCTGGGTTGTACAAGTGAACGTGTGGAGGTAATTCCTAACTCTGAAGAAAGCTATATCTCATTCACCATGTATTTAGGAGATATAAAGCTTCGATTTGAGGATAGCTTCCGATTCCTCAGTACAAGCTTGGATAAGTTGGTAAAAAATCTAACCTCATATCTTGAAACACTAAAGTACTTTGGAGAAGACAAATTAAAGTTGATGACCCGTAAGGGTGTATTTCCATATGATTTTGTTACGTCATGGGATGTCCTGAACGAGACCTGCTTGCCTCCTAAGGACTCCTTCTACAATAGATTAAATGAAGAAGAAATTACTGATACTGACTATGATCTTGCTAGAAATGTATGGGAGCTGTTTAATGTGAGAAACCTGGGAGAGTACAGCGATCTTTATTTAACTTCGGATGTAGTTCTTCTAGCTGACGTCTTTGAGACGTTCAGAGAGCAAACCCTCAAAACACATAAAGTCGATCCGGCCCATTATTTTACCTCTCCAGGTCTTACATGGGACGCTATGTTACTGTATACTGGAATTAAGTTAGAGCTGTTACAAGATTATTATCAACTGCTCATGGTGGAATCAGGTATAAGAGGAGGTTTATGTCAAGTTTCTCATCGGTATGCAGAGGCTAATAACACTTATATGGAGAAGTTTGATCCGTCGAGACCAACCCAATTTATCACATACGAGGACGCTAATAACCAATATGGGTGGGCAATGTGTCACGCCCTTCCTTTTGGTGGATTTCAGTGGGTTTCGCCTGAAGAAATCAACTTAGAAAGACTACAAGAAGATGATCCTCATGGGTGCATAGTAGAAGTCGATATCGAGTATCCTGCTGAACTTCACGATCTACACAACGATCTACCTTTCCTGCCAGAGTGTATGAAACCATTGGAATCATCTACAAAGAAACTGATACCCCATCTCGGACCTCGAAAAAAGTATGTAGTATATTACATGGCTTTGAAGCAAGCTCTTAGTCATGGACTACGACTAACAAAAATCCATCGTGTGCTACAATTCCGACAGTCTCGGTGGTTGAAACCTTATGTGGAATTTAACAGGCTACGACAACAAGCTGCAAATGATTTCGAGAAGGATCTCTACAAGCTCTTTAACAACGCCATGTTTGGAAAAACTATGGAGAACCTGCGTAACCGTATGGACATACGACTGGTGACCAATGAAAAAACTCTAGAGAAGCTGATCGCTAAGCCTACGTTTATCGACAGGACGATATATGCTGATAATCTAGCTGCTGTGCATATGGCCTCTCGTCAGATTGTATTCAACAAGCCTATATACATCGGTATGAGTGTGTTGGACATCTCCAAGACATTAATGTATAACTATCATTACGACGTGTTGTTGCCTTATTATGGAGCTGAAAACCTGAAGCTTATGTATATGGACACTGATTCGTTCATTCATCGTGTTACAACTGAAGATGTGTACCAGGACAAGCTACGTTTTCTTGAGCATCTCGATACATCTGATTACCCTGCCAACCATATATGTCACTCTACTCAGAACAAGAAGGTATTGGGAAAATTTAAAGATGAGGCTAATAGCAAAATCATCCTACGCTTTGTTGGACTACGTCCTAAGATGTATGCCTTAGATATTCAAGGGTCAATGATAAAAAAGATTAAAGGTATAAAACGTAGCGCTATTAAGCAGTACATTTCGTTTGACAGCTATTCAGACTGTCTTAAAACCTCCGAAATCATCAGAACGCCCATGAATCTAATCCTATCACGAAAGCATGCTGTTACCACAGTGCAAGTGAATAAAATTACATTGAATCCCTTTGATGATAAAAGAATTATTGCTGAGGAAGGAATAACTACCTATGCGTATGGACATTACAGTATTACAAACAGTGCTTAAGACAATGTAAGTCGAAGATGAAGATTTTCTCGTGAGTCAACAATCTTACAAAATTAAGTTTATCCGTGTGCTGTGTATGCAACTAGCAGACGCCTGATGAAGGAAGAAGATGGAAGGGAAGGTGGTAACCCCGCCATTAGGAGCAATCCTAGTGCTAGTCTCAAGCCTAGATAAAAGGGGAGAGACACCTACAACGAACTAAAATAAAGGTATGTTGACGTAAAGCTTTTCAATTTGTGAACCAGTATGCAGTTTATCCCTCTCCGCATCGTACAATAACTGTTTAACATATAATAAGTTTGTAAGATTTAGAAAAAGTATATAAATTGTTGTAACGCTGGATGAGAAATGTTTATAATCTAATTACTCTCTATATTACTATGAGTACCTGTGATACTAGTCCAGTTGCCTGTTAAAATGACTCAAATACCTGTGATACTACCCGAATCATGTGAAATTACCTTGACTAGCTCTGATACGAATTCCTGCTCTAAATTTGCACGAGCACCTGTGATACTATCTGGTTTGCCTTAAATACCAATGATACTAGATGAATTACCTGTTAAAATGACTCAAATACCATTGATACAGCCTGAATCACCTGCATTTACCTTAAATAGCTGTGATACAAATCTCTGATCGAAATTGTCACGAGCATCTTTGAAACTATGCTGATTACCCGAATACTTACGATATTACCTGAACTATCTGTAAAATACGAAACTACGTTATAACCAACCCCTGGAACCTACCCTCCTGTAATGCTTGCTTAATTACTCTAAACTCCTATGTTACTTAAATTATCCTAAATACCTACGATACCCTCTGAATTACCTGTGAAATATGAAACTATGCTATACCCAACCCTGGAATCTAACCTCCTGTGATACTAGCTGAATTAGCCTAAATACCTACGATACTATCTGAATTACCTGTGAAATCATGCATAGCTATGATGCGGTTCGCCTCTGGAATGTAGCCTCCTGTGATACTAGCTGAATTAGCTTAAATGCTCACGATACTAGCTGAATTGCCTGTGAAAATAACTTAAATACCTGTGATACTACCCGAATCATGTGAAATTACCTTGACTAGCTCTGATACGAATTCCTGCTCTAAATTAGCACGAGCACCTGTGATACTATCTGGTTTGCCTTAAATACCAATGATACTAGATGAATTACCTGTTAAAATGACTCAAATACCATTGATAAAACCTGAATCACCTGCATTTACCTTAAATAGCTGTGATACAAATCTCTGATCGAAATTATCACGAGCATCTGTGAAACTATGCTGATTACCCGAATACTTACGATATTACCTGAACTATCTGTAAAATACGAAACTACGTTATAACCAACCCCTGGAACCTACCCTCCTGTAATGCTTGCTTAATTACTCTAAACACCTATGTTACTTGAATTATCCTAAATACCTACGATACCCTCTGAATTACCTGTGAAATATGAAACTATGCTATACCCAACCCTGGAATCTAACCTCCTGTGATACTAGCTGAATTAGCCTAAATACCTACGATACTAGCTGAATTACCTGTGAAGTCATGCATAGCTATGATGCAGTTAGCCTCTGGAATCTAGCCTCCTGTGATACTAGCTGAATTAGCTTAAATGCCCACGATACTAGCTGAATTACCTGTGAAATACGAAACTATGCTATACCCAACCCCTGGAATCTATCCTCCTGTGATACTAGCTAAATTAGCCTAAATACCTACGATACTAACTGAATTACCTGTGAAATCATACACTGCTATGAGGCAGGCAGCCTCTTGTAATACTAGCTGAATTACTTACCTGTTAGTGTGAGTGGGTTAGCTTTTCGCGTGAGAGGGTCACCTTTTCCCTACCCTTTTTCCTTTGTGGGACGCCTTTTTCCCCTGAGCGGGTCACCTTTTTCCCTGAATGGGCCACCTTTTTCCCTTTATGGCTGACCTTTTTCCGTTTGCTAGTCACCTTTTTCCCGTTGCAGGTCACCTTTTTCCCTTTATGGCTCACCTTTTTCCCTTTGCTGGTCAGCTTTTTTCCTTTTACTGGGCACCTTTTTCCCGTTGCAGGTCACCTTTTCCCTGAATGGGTTACGTGATGGGCATGTCTAGAATTAGCTTTCTAACATTAGCATGAAACAGTTTTCCAAAGTTCATGTCTAAAGTCGCTTTCAAAGTCTAGCCCCTCCCCTCCTATTCGTTATCTCTTCTGTATATAAGTCCATTTTCCTACTGCTTCACTATCTGTCTAGCCTACCGACTCTCCTCGTTTCCCTATACCTCTCATATAAACCATACTCTACTCCTCGACCTCTGTCTAGCCTAACACCCCTCCTCCTGTTCTATACTTCTCATACATATAAACGCATACTCTACTCTCAACCTCTGTCTAGCCTAACACCACTCCCCGTATCCCCTACCTCTCATAAAGCGCATTCCCTCCTGTCCTTCTCTAGCTGAGTATCACTCCTTGGTTTGCTATCTAACCTAACTTTAACACCTGTCTATCCTAGCATAGGATCTCTTTCCGTTTTCTCATCTCTCCTTATAAACACATACTCAATTCTCCTAAGCTAATAGCTCTCTGCGTTTTCCTATACCTCTCATATAATCCATACTCTACTCCTCGACCTCTGTCTAGCCTAACACCTCGCCCCGTTTTCCTATATTTCTCATATAAACCATACTCTACTCCTAAACCTCTGTCTAGTCTAACACCTCTCCTCGTGTTCCCTACCTCTCTCATATAACCCATACTCCACTCAACCTCTGTCTAGCCTAGCACCTCTCCTCCTGCTCCTGTACCTCTCATACATATAAACGCATACTCTACTCTCAGCCTGTGTCTAGCCTAACACCTCTCTTCGTTTTCCTATACCTCTCATATAAACCACACTCTACTCCACAATCTCTGTCTAGCCTAACACCCGTCCTCGTTTTCCCTATCCTTTCATATAAACCATACTCTACTCCACAGCCTTTGTCTAGCCTAACACCTCTCTACTATCTCTTCCATATAAACGTATTTCCCTCCTTCAACCCCGTCTAGCGTACTACCGGTCTTCGTATTCCCTATCTCTCCCATATAAACCCATTTTCCTCCTTGAACCGCCCCATCTATCCTCGTTTTCCCTATCCTTTCCCATATATGCCCAAAAAACTGTGCTCGAATTCCTCTACTATACCTACTCGCAGTGTTTTTGAATTTTATGATAAAGGTGATATCGAGGACGATGAGGATATGCCGTTAGCTGTGCTAGTTGAATAACAAAGGACGCATAGAAAGGTATGTGTTTTATTTCTCTATTTGTGTACTACATTTTGATTATCGTGTCTCTTCTTGTTTTCTTGTAGTGCTTTAATGAACATTGCGATAGCATTTATAACAAACGCGTAACGTTCTGACGAAGCGAAGTGAAGTTTGCAACCGCGCGGCCATTCCGTGTTGGTTATCACGAAACGTCAAGAGATTTGGACCGCACAGTAACATCGTGAGATGATAGTTATCTCCGGGAGTCTACCAGCAGAAAATGGAAGTTGACTCGAGAATCACTCACATACACCTACCCGACGCCTGATGAAGGAAGAAAAATAAGAAGAAAAAAGTAACTAATAACCATAACTATGTATGGCTATTAATTACATTATTATTAATTATGGGTATTAATTACATTATTAGTTGTGGTTATTAATTATGGCTAATTATAATTAACCATATTTAATAACATTAACATAAAACTTAACAAAAGAGGAGGCACCAAAGGAATAAAATGAATAGAAAAAGTAAGAATATCTCTTAAAACACACAGTTGGGCTTGGTTAGGCTAGTTCTACATGCCTTAGTAAGTCTGCAAACCATACAGGGTTTATTCCTCTTCGCCTCACAAGTTAGCATTAGAACATGCAGAAGTTTACAAAATAATCAGAAAACTACTTTAACCTATAAAAAATACTATAGTAGCGTACAACCTCTGCCTATAAATTATCAGCAACTGCTGTAAAACCTAAAGAAAATAGTGTAAAACATAACAAAATACTGTAAAACGAAAGAAATGACTTTAACACATCACCAATGGGCATGAAAACAGCAGAAACTACTATAAAAGGGCAAAAAATGCCTGCACCAATGCCCGAAAATATCTTCTCCAGTGCCAGCTCATAAACGTTACCAAAATATCTTCAAAGTGTACAAAATGCCTGGAGAAGTAAAAAAAAATACCTTTTGCAGAGCACAAGATGCCCTCAAAACGCTACGAAATACCTTCACTTGTAGCCTAGGTGCAAAAAATGCTGTTCCCGAGCACAAAATACCCTCCAATTGCCCCGAAATGTCTATGAAAGTGCTCAAAATACCTCTACCAGTGGTCAAAACGTCATAAAAGCGTCCGAAAGGACTGAAAAAAAACAGAATTCTGAAAGAATTCTCAAAATCACTGAAATCACAAAAAGCTACTCTAAAAATAGCAAATGGACATAAATATATATAATACAGCCACCAAAAGAGAGATATTACTGTAAAACACCAAATCAGTGTTAAAACCAGAGAAATGTCTTAGCTTAGGTCTATAGGAGTTAAGGCTAAACTAGGTAATCATGCTTGGTGTCAGGTTGAGGTAGCTGGACAGAATAAATGACACGAGAATGTATAGGTTAGGCTAGAGCTAGGGTAACATTGAAGTCTAGGTTATGTTGGGCGTAATGACAGGATAGAATAGATGAGAAGACGGTCTAGGTTAGGCTTGCTTAGGTTAGATTAGTTTAGGTTATGATAGGATGGAAGAGGTGATGGTCTAGGTTAGGGTAGACTTAGATGCATTCACTATAGAACGCTCTTTAGTTATACAGCGTACAGCATACCCCCACAGCGAATATGCAGACGCGATGACATTCCCATCCACCTCCAATGAACGCTTAACTATTCCTAGAACCAACTTCGAACACTTTTAACCCTTCACTCTTAGATTGATCCGCTCCAAAACAAACCCACGTGACCACTGCACAGTGGTACGACACGGTAGCAATGCGCGCAGGACAGTAGTCCCATGCTAATATTCTAAATTTTAGAATATATTTATCCTTAAATGGTATAATATTCTATAAAAATACCTAAGTGTTTAATTAACACTGATTTGTACTGTTGAACAGAGCTACAAGTCCCAACATGCAATTCCTATGTTACCTGATCCGGGTATGCACAGAATACTATTTACAGCGTGAAACCCGCAGTTTCTGCGAGTTTGGTCTCGTGTCTTCGTCGACTTACATAAAGCATAAGCCGGGCAAACCATCGACTAGTGGTGGAAAAAAAACAATACTATCGAATGTTTATCATACGTTATGTGTGAAATATCCCACACTTACGGTGAAAGAACTGGTGAAACTAACTTCTGAGTTCACCGGTGTTTCGAGTACAAGTATAAACAGTGCTCGTAAACAAAAATCTGAAACAGGAAAACTATTATACCGGAAAAGAAGAAAGCGTGTGAAATACGCAATGCAAGCATGTAACGATTTTGTGAAGAATGCAATTTGCGTAACAGTGCACAAATTCGTTTTATAAAAATGAGCCATCAGTTGATAAAGTGCACTTCCAAAGAGCCAATAAATGTAGGTTGTCACATATCTGTTACTTTTCTTTTCGCTGTTTCTTTTAAAATTAACTATTGTAACTGTTGTAATTGTCAATCGTATCTCCTTTAACTCCTAACAAAATATGCTAGTCACCGTTTGAGTTATCCGAATAAGAGCTCTCTACTTTTTGCATTAGTACCCCGTATACTCGCCACAAATGGTCGTGAAAATATGACTATTTCTGGCGCGAATGGCGGAAGGATACATTATAACGGTGCACTGGTCACCTGGGTTTTGTTTTGGCGCGGATCAATCTAAGAGTGAATACAGTTTAGCATCTCTCCTCGTATTCCCTAGATTATGCATTATGCCATCTTGCGCATTTGGGTGGCCTCGTTTGCCTTTACCCTGTCTAATTTTTATGCTTCTGTTATGTTGTTTTCTTTTGCTGGAATTACAAGAAATCATGACCAAAAATGTCCACGGCAATCGAAGCCCAAAGTAAGTGAACTACTTTTGCTCAACAATTGAGAAATATACTCATGGTGGCGTATTCTCACTTTTATGCCAGACATGCAACATTAAAGTATTATTTTATAAATGTGTAACGTACAAATTCCTCCAATTAAGAACAAAACCAAACATTTGCCTGACTGTCTTAGGGGACGCATCCTCTGCTTTCGTCCACACAGGATAAGTTGGGCAGAGTGCACCGAGAGTTGCACGTGGTCAGCATGCTGGCTCCTTCTGGCCGCTTTAGTATATTTTCCGATTCCGAGGCCGTTACTTTTGCAAAAGTAGCTTCTAAATTGATCCCCAAGACCTCACGAGGCTCAGGACACCCGTTGCAGACGTCCCTGCATGAAAATTCCCACGCCATTGGTGAGAATTGAAACCGTCTCCTTTCGCAGAAACGCTACTGCAGTGCTGCGGAGACGTCCAAGTTACCAACCAATTGTATATGAAATAAATGCAATGCAATTTGAGAATAAGCTGCAAATCATATATTTAAATATTTATTTAGGCACCCGTTAACATTTGAGACGAAAATATGCTAATATAGATTACAATTTGGCGAAACCCCTCGATGACTGTCACTTTTGCGCACTTCACTTTAAGTCAACTAATTCATTATACATAACTGTTCTTTCGCTCATGCCGTGTGGATGCTAAATTTAGAAATGTAGAATCAGATTGAAAAATTTAATACCATGCCGGGATTCGAACCACGGATCTTTGTCGCCCCATACCACTGCTCTTACCAACTCAGCTACCATGGCAAAATGTTGGTATGACCTTAAATTCCCCAATTGATTCACAATTCTCCCGGTAAACCACTTTGACATAATATAAATACACGAATGGTGATTTATATTATCGTCGTGGGCTCCATAGTCAACTCTATTAGGCCAGCCAATTATAATTAATTGTTGTTTCCCACCTGCATGTTTGTAACTAGGCAGTATCAGACTGAAAAATCTCTTGCCATATCCGGGATTTGGACCACGCATCTCGAGCATTCCGTGCCGTTGCTCAGTCTATGTAACGTAATTGATAATTCGTAAGCTCATTACCAAACAAAGATCAACTTATGATATAAAGAGTTCAATGCTGTTTCCTCCTACTGCATGTTACCTAATCCTATATTACCTAATTTGACCTGTACCGTTTTTATTAATCACATTATACAACCGACATTTATCAATACCTAATGGGTGGATAAAGTCGAGTCACCTAACGGTACTTGAGGAAGAGGTCCTCTATGGAAGCACTTTAACTTGAGAGATAAGATCGCAGAGTCACAGAAACGTACACGTGACGACAGCAACCTAGCCGCATGCCTGCACTGAGTTCAACTATTGCTTGTGTCCCCACTTTTGCAGATTGTTTCTCTAGGTATTGGAGTAGTGGATATCAGCTTCGAAATAATTCCACAAGATAATCCAAGAGTACTCGGTGCATACTTTGTATTGATGGCGAAAGAGTCACTATGTGTACATACATTCTCTACCACACAACAATTAAAGTATTTAGTGCTTCCATGCTATATATTCAGTGCTGCAGTAAATGCGGATACAAAACTCCTACAGAAAACCAAATATGCTACGTCGGCTGTTAAATCCGTGTCCTGCCGTTGTAAAAAGCACGCTGTTGGAAGGCATTTGTAGCGGACTCCCTTTGACTTACACAACGGCAAAATGTCAGGGGTATTATAACATGTCCTGTGTAAGTCAGCTGCAATGTAAGTACAGATTTACGTTCTGTGAACAGTAACTAATTGTTACTGTAACCAACCATACACTCATCTAATGTGAACACACAAAGTCCACATTAGCGAGGTGCTTACATTATAGACGCAATCTGTTATATGAAGCTGTTTATTAAAATGATACTTTATTAAGACATGTGTCTAATGTTGAAAGTCATGTAGAAGAGTAATTTAAGAAGCGGAGACTGAAAAAGTCTAAATAATAACTCTCCTTTTAAAGAGATGTCAATAATTAAAGACTATCACAGAATAGTGTAATACATAAGCTAAGCGATTTTACCAGACCTGCATTGATTTTAACCTTTAACATCCCCAAGCCGTTTTGAGAACGACGAAATCCTAGCTCAAGAGAAGCAAAACCATTTCAGCTTTGGTCTACGTTCTACGTTCACATTATTTTCTAGCAAATTCAAAATGTAATCATTAATTACTGATCAATGAATATTATAGTACAATAAGCATGTGGAGGAAATCTACTTGTAAGCAGAACATCTTCAGTACCTACATCATATGACCATTCACTAAAACTACTTCAGTTTACGAAGAAATAAAGTTGTAAATATAGTTGGCATTAATAGTTCAGAAGCGTTTTTATTCATCTCTTCGTGTAATTAATTTTCAATGCATGCTTTACGACACATTTTCATCTCTGTCTATATGTGCTACATCTCCCAATATCCACATGCAGTACTCGAAGTATCCACTGCCATACATCTTATGGAAGAAAAGAAAAATAAAAGAAAATAAGGCAACTTTATTTACTGCTCTCCGAGGATTAAAGCTATGGTCACTGTAGAAAGAAACATAACCAACCGGTCCTTTAAGTACATAAGGTATCATTATGTTCTAATGTCATCCACGGCGCTGGTTTGACAGTATTTGGTGAAGCACTGCCACAACTGCATGCTTGAGGGAATATCTGTATATTTTAAATATGACTTACGTCAAACTCTGGCACGGCGGGCAAAATACTATCACAACGACACGCGCTGGTAATTATCAGCCATTAAGGCGTAAAAGATGTATCTATTTTAGATAATTCCTTCACTAGAAGAAGCTGCTCTTATCTTTACAGCAGATTACTCATGATGTTGTTTCAAACGGTGAAAAGCTGGTCTTGGAGTGGATGTAGTTATGGTTTTGATAAAGTGATTAATGCAGAAGATGGGATTTTCCTAATTAAGAAATCAGTGAAAACTTATCGGAGTACATAGCTACTACTTCCAAACAGTAATAAATACAACAATGAGTGTGTAAAACACCCGAGAAAACACTAATATTTCTCTTGAGCAGAAGTTCTCTGTTTCAGCAAAGCTTTTAACTCACTTATAGAGTTAAAATACACACTCTCATTCATACGTCCAGACTCCTCAGACTCAAATCTTGGTAGCCAAGGCTAGTGATGGGTTCCACACACCTTACACAGCATCAATTTCTTCCATGTACCAAGAAAATGTGATATGTCACACAAAAAGTAATAATCCTGACATTATTCACTTGCATGTACATCCTACATATTCTACATGCTGCTAATTTCGGTATCTGCTTTGAAGACTTCTCGATCCACATAACATTTCAAGATAGAACTAACTGTCAGTTAGTGAAATGACCGCTCTCAGCATAAAGCGCAACTAAAATATTAATTAAATAATTGTAAAAGTTGTGTACTAATATTTCACTTCATTCACTACCAAAGCTTCCGTTATTATTAAACTGGAAAGGCTTTATGGGACTGGGGCAGGGTTCGTATGCCGTTGCTCATGCTATGGTAATATGTTTATTATGCTTCGCATCAGGGTTAGAGAATTGTGCAATATTCGTGTGGTCACTGGTAACCTGCATTTTAAACAATTCGAGAAAAACAGCAGTTTAGCCAATATTCTTTTTCTTCAACTTATAGTATATTGAGGTTCTCCATTCCACTCTCAAATATCTTTCTAATAATAGCTTACGCTAAGAATCACTGACCGCCATTCTATGCAGTGATGCATTTCAATCGTTATACAGCGTTCGTATTCAATTTGCCTTCTCTCCTGGGGCGTAGCATGGGGGGAGGGATTGGGGGCTGGAACCCTCCCAATTGCTTTAAAAATGTAAAAATTACAAAACAAAAATAGCTTCGCTGAATTAATAGCACCTTTCTTGGTTGTCGGGAACGAGATACTTCCTAATCGTATCACTGGAAGGGCAGTATTTACGCCGCGTGTCTTGGACAATATGACCAAGGTGACAGCAACAGAAACTGTACTTCAGTTGGCGTTGGTACAAACCATGTTAAGATATCTGGGGCATGTTTTCGTTGCGGTAATAAATTTGAGTGGTTTCCAAATTAGTGGAATGTCGCCTAGTTTAGAATATAACTAGAAACCCTATTTTGTACTAAAATAAAATGGTCTGCAGTGGTAATATAAATACTTCACAGCTGTCATTAATTCTCACGTCACAACGCATTTGCGGCTTAGAGTACGCAGAACATCCTATCCTAATTTTAATATCAATTTCTGCACCTTTTCTGGGAATATAAAATCAATTTATCTAAATATTTCAACTTAGAATTAATTTATATTTGTCATTTGAATTGATACGAATTGGTTAAAGAATAGACCCCTATACAAACCCCCCCCTTAATAATTTTCTGGCTACGCTACTGCTTCATTCCTTCACTGTTCCTTTATTTTTTGAGATTAATTAATTGAAACAAAGCATTTAAAATTTTTTAAATTTAACAGCAGGAAAAAGCAATTACACACACGTTGTAACCATTGTGCCAGTGTTGCGCATGCGTGACATGTATCTTAATGAGTACTGGCGAGCACACCGAGTATTCCTCTCTACTGGTAACTGTATTAATACTCGTGTGCTTATTTATTAAGAGGAGAAACTAATTCGGGCAAGGGGAATATTAGCTGTAGGGTGGAAACGTGTCCTTGTCCTGGAAGATTTCTTGGTAGCCAAGGCTAGTGATGAGTTCCACACATCTTACACAGCATCAATTTCTCTCTTTTTACTTCAAATCTTCTAAGTCTCTTATTTATATGAAATACACTATATTTGATTCACCTAGAAGAAAACTTTGATCGCTTTATAAGTGCAAAACTCATTTTGAAGCTCGTTGTAAAGCTGGTGTTCCGTAGTATGTCATGACCAGGCATAGGAATTCTTAAGCTTTAAAACCGGGACGGAAGGAAATACTGTTGAACTGTTACTGGACTATAGGTAGGGAGATGGCAGGTAACAAACCACTTCCCCATCCATAGTACAGTCATTTGGCGTTTGCAGACAGCACTGAGGCCGGTTTTTACCTGCCTGTCAGTGACCCTTGGTCGCTATTGATTAGGATTCTTTGTAGTGATAATGGTTTGAGTATTGGTAAGTTGGAACCAATTGCTTAAGAATTTCTATGCCTGGTCATGGCTATCGTTGCCATGAAAGTGTATGAACCAGGAACAAAGCTGGGAGGTAAATTGGGCTCTATGCGAAAGGACTCTCAAAAACTGCAGACCCTATGCCCATACTATGTGATTCAATCTTCCAATATTTTTACACAATTACTAAATGTAGCTTAGAGTGACTGGATCTCAATCCCAGCGCTTTCGCTTTTCTGCTGGATGTTAACAAATAAAGCAAAAGGAAATACATACCAAATCTTGCCCGCTTCTGAATAATTTATGAACCTTCAATGTCTAACAAACACATGTCAAATTATCTGTATTTGGTAATTATACACTGTGCTGAACACTTTTTCCCTTTTGACTGAAGAATGGTCTCAAAACTCTACATAAGGCAATGGTTCACCGGGATTCGACCTGATTTCCAAGAGTGTTTTGTTCGCTACGAGGGACATATGCAACGTATTTCAACAAGTTACTCAACGGAGGCATTTTCATCAAGACCGTTTTAAATCACACAATGAAATGTCATTTGGTCGAATGCGATTTTGAAAGGTTCGTCCATTCGGCTGTTATGAAGGTACTCGAGAACTTCATTTTCTCCATTTACGAAGCGGAGTAAAAATGATATCGGCAAGTGAGGAATGGCTAAATCGACAACTAACACTAATATACTACTTTACTCTCATTGATTCCCTTAGCAATAGATCGCAGTAAAGAGGTTTTGATTTCTGTGACCAGCGAATCAGTTCCCACAGCAATGAAGTATCAGCATTAGGTTCGCTTCAGAAATGCCATACCAAACTCCATGAGTTTATAATCAGATTACTTCGCTCCACTTGCACAAAAATGGAATTTGGTATTAAACATTGCGATTTCTCAGCCAATTATTTCCTGCGTTTTTCTTTTTTTTTTATGAGGATTTTCACACATTCAATTAAGAATTAGTTCTTTTAAACCCTAATTCCAAATTTGTAAATGTAAATGTTTAAAGTGAAATTATAAAACTACTAAGATATAAGCGGAAAAATTAACAGTATTTAAGGACATTCTCCGAGGAAGTCAAGTTCCTCAAACTTAGGTTTTTTTCTCCTTATTTTAGCAACATTCGCTCAAGTTACAACGCTATACAGATTTATGAGAACCTACACAAGTACAAACTAAAACTACACAATCAGTGAATAACAATCATAAAATCACTAGAACAATAAACAGGAGGAAATAAGATCAACCTTAATCGATTACCTCGGGAAAAGAATAAAGAATTAAATATAAAAGACGATGCTATAGGATTAGTGATGAGTTTATCTTCCTCAATGTTCAGGCAAGCAGCTTTGAATCCTGGAGGAGTTGGCGGATTGCCGGTCAAGAGAAACGTTTGCTGCTCCGAAGATGTTCGCAAGTTGTGAGATAGCGCGCGAACGGTGAGGACCCCAAGTAGCTGCGTCACATGCAATACGGCGTATTGCAGTGCGGCACCCCGCACAGAGGAGACGTATAAGGGGGTGTAAAGTAGAACGGTGATATTGCTTCTGAAGTTTGAGTTTGATATTGATATGGTGCTTCCAGCTAAGGCGACAATCGAGGTGTACTCCCAAATACTTGACGGTTTCATCCGGACTTGGTCATGCAGGAGCTGCCATCGCAGGCCGGCGTAGAATTGAGACTATGGTCTCACATTTCCAGGGATTAAGTGCAGTAAGGCAAGTGTTGAGCCAGAAAATTAAACAGTTAAGTGCAATTTGAAGATTATCGGCAGCAGTAAGAATATTGTCATAAGGGGTAAAGACAGAGGTGTCATTCAGCGCATATAACTGGAAATGTGTGGAAGTATGCATGTTAAAAAGTGTGGGTCCCAGCACAAGTAACAGAACCGCCGATACAACGGTTTTCTTCGACCACAGATTTCAAAGAAAAAGAAAAAGACAGGTTTCACATTTGAACTGGGCAAATCCCTGAATTATTTTACGTTTATATAAGGTAATATTAAACCAAATAATTTAAAAATTACAATCTCTCTTATATTTTTTTCAGAAAACTCCAGTGTAACACGTCTGATGTAATTTTGTTTTACATGTTGTGATTAGTATACAGTATGTAAATTAGAAGTACAGGTTGTAAATGAACTGGAGCTGGTGATGAAAAATGAGTGCTCAATTGTGCCTCAGGTCTTAAGAGCTGAGTGTTAGGAATTAGGAGTAGTCAGACGAAGGGGCCTCTACATATGGATGAGAACGGAACGTAGGACATGGTGGGCCCTCTGTGCTTCCAACGTGACCACTGGGAGGAAGGGATGAAGGGGAAACCGGAAGGCGACCAGATCCTCACGAAGATGTACGTTAGCAAGGAAGCGATCCCTAACTAAGATAATTCTTGCCTTAGCCACCCGCAACCTGATGGTCTCGGACATAGACATGAAGATCCTAGGAAGGAAGGGGGCACCATTCCCGCCAAGCGCCAGTGAGAAAGCTTATCCCTGTCCTGCCTCAAGGCACCAACCGCTGTCGCCTCGTCCTACAACCCAGAAAGAGACGAAAGGAAATTCATGATAGAAGGAGAACCGCCACAGGATTCGCCTACCGACACGGGAAAATCACGAAAAAACCCATGGTTTGATTAGCCGACCCGACGAGAATCGAATCAATGCGCTCCCGAATGCGAACCTCTGAGGTTACCGCGGAGCCATCTCACTCGGTGGGCTGAGTGTTACAAACATGTGTCTTATCTAAACAAGAGAAATCGGCGGAAAAGCAATATTCAGTCAACACACCTCAATTCACTAAACCCTGAGGCCCTCCGGGTTTATAGCTCTCGTCTGCAGAATCGATGACTGAAATGTATATGTTGTAACAAATCAGAACACAAGTTACTGCAAAAACACACTTTATTTATAACTTGGCACTCAACATAACAGAAAAGTTACACTTGATTCATTTAGGCATGCTCTCAGAATACAACACTACAACTGAGCCGTAGAATGACAACTAAACTGCTGAACAGTACGATTCATAATAAACTGCTCTGTCACTTCTAACAGAACTCAACGCCCGTCTCTTTTCAACATTGCCTTATCCTATCAACGGGTCTTTTATACATAGGCCTCGCATACTTTCGAGAATGGGAGTCTACAAGAAAGGCCCAAAAGCAATCCTCTGGAGCGTGGAAGTGGCAGACAATAGCTTGTATTGTTCCAAGCGCCCATTATTCTAGTGAGGGACCGGTCATTAGCTTAACCTGCGGCAGGTAGATGGGCCGGCAGCCGCTCGCATCGCCGGTCCATAGGAACTAGCGCGCGCGGTCACTCCGCTCTCTCCTCAGGATAGGCCATCCCAACCTGCACTGTCGTAGCGGGTTAGACGGTCTAGGTGTACCACCAGCATCTTCCCAAGGGGCAGCCTCTGGATGTGGTAGACTACATCATTGATCCTCTGCACCATGCGTTACGGTCCTTACCATGGTTGTTAGAGCTTTTGACAACGCTCCTTGGTCTGGATAGGGCGATACAACCACACCAAATCACTTAGCTGGAAACCTTGGATGTTGGCCTCGCGGTGGTAGGGAGTTTTCATCCGGTCGCTCGCTACCTGGCTGAGTTGGCGGGCCATTTTGTGCACATCCTGAAGGCGGTCCACGAGGTTCTCCACATAGTCGGTTGCTGGGGCCTCAGGGGGCTCCCAAACATCAGGTCCATGGAATACGCAGCTCTCTGCCGAAGACTAAGCTGGCTGGTGTCAACTCGGTGCTGTCGTGAGTAGATGAGCGGTAGGCCAACAAGAAAAGCGACAACCTAATATCCCAGTCCCTCTGATGATTGTTCACGACCTCTCTCAGATGCTCTTCTAGCTTTTAATGTACCGCTGAACCATACCGTGTGACTGGAGAGGCGTTGTATGCGTCTTGTTCACTCCAAGTCCCTCCACTACTTCCTTCATCAGGTTCGACTCGAAGTTTGTGCCCTGATCGCTGTGTAGTTTTAACGGTACCCCACACTAGATAGTCCGCGATCGTCTTGGCCTCCTAATTAGGAATAGCGTACACCTCCGGCCACTTGGTGAAGTAGTCCATGACCACCAACAGATACTTGTTGCCCCTGTCGGACACAGGAAACGGACCTGCTATATCATGGCGACGCGTTGGAATGGTGCTCCCACGTTGTACTGCTGAATGCGACACCGGCACTTAGTATGTGGGCCGCGACTTGCTGCACACACGACATTGGCTGTGCCACCTCTCAAATCCGCCCGTAGTTTCCACCAATAGTACATTTGCCGGAACTTGTCAATAGTTGGGTTAGATCCAAGATGTCTTCCCGAAGCCCCCACATGTACTTCCTCTAAGACTTAGGGCACCTTATTTCGAGGAAGGATCAATTCCTCTCTCCCGCACTCTGAACACAGCTTCCTGGGTTTCGAGTGACTCCCAGTGATACCACTAGGACTTATACAAATTACTCCTGGAGACGATGTCTTCGTTGTTCGTCCTAATTCCTACCTCTACTTCTCTCTGGAGCGGTCTCAAGTCGGCGTCCCTCAAGCTGCTCCATCCTTAGGCCAGCGCAAACCATCCATCTGCAGGCACCGCCGAAATCACACGCAAAGCTGCGGCACGCTCCTTCTCCTCTACCCTAGTCCTCGGGCCGCTCTTTTCCGGACAGGGACTTCTTGACATAGCATCCGCATTGGAGTGGCTGCTGCCTCTCCGATGCCCTGATGTGAAGTTGTATTCCTGAAGCCTCTGGGCCCAACGGGCTCTCTGGCCCTCCAGGTACTTAAAGCTCAATATCCAGGTGAGGGCGGAGTGGTCAATCCTCAGGTGGAATGATTGACCGTGCAGGTACTTCTGGAAGTGTTCCTGCGCCTTCACAACTGCCAGAAGCTCCGTCGGGTATCGCAGTAGTTATTCGCCTTGGAGAGCCTCTTACTGTAGTACGCTATTACCCCATCCTGGACCTGCGATAAATACGCCTCCGACACCACTGTCGGTGCATCGGTGCCCGCGATATACTCGCGGCCTGGTTATTCAAAACCCAAAATAGACGCACTGCAGAGTGCTGACTTAGGCGTCTGGAACGCGTCCTCGGTCTCCTCTGTCCACACATAAGGCAATGGTCTTTTGTCAGACGGTGAGGGGCTTCGCGATGTTGGAGAAACCTTTGAATAACCGGCAGTAGTAGCTGCATAGGCCCAGAAAACTGCGCAACTCTTGTTTATCTTTCGAGCGAGACCAACCTCTCATAATCTGAGCCTTCCCCCTGTCCGTGGTCACCACAGTTGTGAGACTATATGATCCAAGTTACTGACCTTCTTGTGGAAGAGTTGGCGCTTCTTCGCTTTCGTTTTGAGGTTCGCTGTTTGCAGTCTCTGTTATACCTTGGTCAGGTTTTCTAGGCTATCTTGAAAAGTGCTGCCAATGATGATGATGTCCAGGTACACCAGGCAGGCGTCGTATGACAATCTCATCACTGATTCCAAAAAACGCTGGAAAGTGGCAGGCGCGTTGCACAGGACAAAGGGCACAACCGTAAACTGCCAAAGCCTTTTTTCTGTCGAGAATGAGGTCATTTCTTTGTCTCTGCGGTCCAGAGCCACTTGCCAATATCCAGAATTCAGGTCCGAAGTCGAGAACCACTGGGCACCAGCAACAGTGTCCAGAGTATTGTCAACTCCGGGTAGGGGAAACATGCCTTTCGGCTGACAGCGCTCAACTTCCTATAGTTCACGCAGAAACGTAGCTCACGTTCTTCTTCTCCTTCATCAAGATCACAGGTGAACACCAAGGGCTGCCGGACGAAATGCGCCTAGATCCCAAGTCCTTCAGCATGACTCGTACCTCCGCTTGCTTCGCCAGAGGAACGCTTCTTGGTGGTTGCCGGATAGGCGGTCGTCTCCGGTGTCAACTTGGCGGAGTACTCCATGGGTGCGGCCATAATAACCGCCCACTTAGCTGAAGGCGGACTGGTATTGCCTAAGCAGGTGCCGGATCTTCTTCAGTTGTGCCGCGGTCAGATGGTCGGCCGCCCTCTTCAAAAAGTCTTCCAGCCGGGCCCCAGATTTTGAGACGGTGTTGGTTCCTGAGACCGTCGCAAGGCGATATTCTCCTAACTGGCTCGCATTCTCCTAAATCCATTTCAGCCTGTATCACCTCATAGGTGTGCGATGGATTCAGCAGTCCTACTGGCACTTTCTCCTCACCGACCGCAACCGCAACACGCACCACTTGAAATTCTTCGTCGGCATCCATGGGTTAATCCTCTGTCTCCGCTGTATAGAATGCTCCTGGTCTTCGAGGTAGGTGCTGCTGTTACCTTGGCCGCCTCCATCCTCAACGCGTTCGTTAGCGCCTCATGGATGGTCTTGTAATCGCCGAGCATCAGACGCTCTCGTATCTCGGCGTTATGCACCCTATCGACAAAGTAGATAGCAGATTCCTTCTATACGAAACTGGGCGGGATATCCACAAAAGCTTTATTCACTAACTGTTCAACTGCCAGGGTGAACTCCTGCAGCGTTTGCCCTAACTGTTGCCGCCTTGACTTCAGTTGACTACGATAGCACGAGGAAAACCGACGGTTCCCGAACCGGTTTTCGAGGGCCTCTCGTATGTCTCGGGACTTCGCCGACGTTGGAATCGCAATCAGAATTTCTGTTGACTTTTCCTGCAGTTTGGCTATTAACTGTGTGGTTTCCTCCACTGCTTAACATCTGTTGTAGGCGTCAACGGTAGCAAATTGTCGGCGGAAGACTTCGAAGTTTGACGTACCGTCGTATTTGGGTGTCTTGACGCGCGTGGGTGTCGTGTCGCGCCCTGACGTCGTTTCGACCTTGAAGTCCTTTAGTTTTCCGCTAAACATTTCTTCCACATGTCGTTCATTTCCTTGACGCTGCCGTCGACTCTGCTTTTCAAGACGCTAAGCCGTTCCACGGCATCCTTCAGGGCGTTAACGCGTTGACCAAGCTCTTTCATCTATTCACCGAGCTGCTCCACGTCTTTCTTGACGTCGACCAGTTGTTTGTCAATTTTGGTCGAAAGCTCCGTCTTCATCTTGGACTTTTCTGGCTGCATCTTGTCCATTCCGGAATTAACTTTCTCCTCCATCTTCCCCATTGCAGATTCCATCCTCTCTATTGCAAAATTTACTGTCGTTATTTCACTTCACATCTTGTCCATTCCAGAATTTACGTTCTTCATTGCACTCTCCCTCTTCTCCAATCCGAGTTTCATTTCCGTCTCCATCTTCTCCATTTTTGCCAATAATATTTTAAATATTTCCTCCTTCGAGATTTTTATATCCCACTCCTGACACCAATGTAACTTATGAAAACACCAATTGCTGCGAAAACGTACTTTGTTTATCACTAGGCACACAACGTAACACGTTACCTTGAGTCACCTGGGTACACTCTCAGTATACAACACGACTACAACTCATCCTAGAATTGAACTGCTGAACTGCACGCTCACAATTAAACTGCAGCGTCCATTTGCACTATCATTTCTAACAGTGCTCAACAGTGGACTGAAATTATCACTGCCTCGTCGCCGACGGGTTCCTTATATAGGCCTTGCATACAAAGCGGAACTTTCGAGAATGAGAACCTACCATTAAGCTCCAAAAGGAATCATCTGGAGCGTGGTAAAGGCACACAATGGCTATTGTTCCAAGCGCCCATTGTTCTAGAGAGACACCGGCCATTAACCTAACCTGCGACAGGTAGATGGGCCAGTAGGCGCTCACACCGCTGGTCCGTAGGTACTAGCGCGCGCGGTTACAATACTCAGGTAGGTGAGTACCTTTTCGTACTACCTGAAGGCACTAACAGCGACCTTAATGAGAAATTCAGTTTGACTTTACACATTATGTACTTCTTAAATCTGAGGTTAATTCTCCAACATATTCTGAGCATTTATTTTACAGAACAATGTAAAATTAGTACAAAAATTATTTAGTAAATGGCTTAAGCAGGTATGAAAAGCAACTACGGTTGCAAAATTAACACCTATTATAGAGTCCACGCAATTGTTGTGTGAAGCGCAGAATACTGAGGAAATTTAGTTCTTATTGCCTTAGATTGACAAAACGTATTGATGGATTCAGTTATATGTAATGCCAAACAATAGATAGTAAAATTATTCTCTCTCATGTTTATGCGAAGAAAGTTGTTCATTTTCCAAGGACCCCCCCTTAACGTTTTCACCACTTCAAAACAGAAAATAAGTGTTGATATCTGTCTGCCCTTGAATGATTTGTATGTGTGATTTTGATTCCGCATTATTCTTCTTTATTATTTTCATTAGCATGCGATTTTTGACTTCACTAATTTTACAATAATGTGGCAGTGTTTAAGTTCACTTTATGTCGATATTGTTTCGTTTAGGTTGGTTCGATAAGTCTTCTAGCTCTGCTGAAAATTGATATGACGCACATAGGCTTTTGTGGAAGAAGCAGGATATGCACCGCGTGGATATTCAGTGTCATGCGGCCGATGGGTTAAAGTAGCCATAAGTACTAATACCCTTAAAGAAGTTTCCGCATTCAGGCCAGAGAATTGCCACTTCGTCCCAGACTACATGTTTGTTTTGTCTCGCCGTCTACTCTAAAGAACACCAACTATTCTTGACAAGTCATTTAGCGGTTGTTGCCTGTGGCAACAGTAATAGACGGTTTTGCAAACACAAATGAATCACCAATACTTGCGAGTAATGCAGCCCAGGAAATGTAGTATCTTTTCACTTTGGCAGCGGATCAAGAACGAGACTGTATGTAACTTCTCGACCTGTCACGGAGGAAGCTTTTAATTGTTTCTCTTACGCGGATCCGGAATCCTGCACTTTGTTTCCCTGGACAGGCGCCCAGGGCGTTGGTCCAACAAGGCGCGTTATTCTCACTCCATACGGTCAACTACCCGCTAACAAGCCTTCAAGTGTCACCAACTTCGCTATATATTTAAATTAATTGCTGCATTAAGTTTTCCGGCCGCCCAGATCGTGTGTCTGTCCATTTGTCTCCGGTTAGGAAGAAACGTGGCGCAACAATTCTTAGCCACGATTTTCACACTGTCCTCTTGAAGTATGCCCAGGCCCTTAAAGCTTTATGTAGATCTGTCAGTCATGTGAGGATATCTATAGCATCACTCACAAACAAAATTACAATCATTTAATAATTTATGCGGAAATGTGTCAAGTGGGTGAGTTACCTATACGAAACCCGAGCGAAGTGGCCCGCGGTAAACCGTGCGACTCGCATTCCGGAGGTCCTGTGTTCGATCCCACTCACTCTGACTCGTGGACTTTTCGTGGTTTGGCCGGGGTCGGCAGGCGAATGTTGGGGTGGTTTCTTCTCTAACACGATTTCCCTTCCATAGTTTCCTTCTCATCTTTCAAGTGTGCTTCTAGGTTTCGTGGCGTATGGAGCTGCCGGACAGATGGTGCGGATGCATGCCCAATGGAAAGAGTATTCCCCGGACAGCAGAGGGCTGCTTGCTCGCAGTGTAGCCTGTATCCTCCGTGGTTGCTTTACCTCATTCCTTCCTCCTACGCTTGGTAATAGATCTGTGTATGTCCCCCTGCGTTGAATCTCCTCTACCTCTGCCCACACAAAATGTAATGGAATTGAGGTTCCTCGTTTTCATTAAAAATGGAATAGATATAATGAATTAATCGCAGGTAACGTTAGAAACAATTTTGTGTTTATCAAATAACTCCGCTAGCGTTCAGAACGAGAGAACTTATCTGATTAAGTTCAACCCTCAAGAGATATTTATTGCAAATATTTCAGGAATATGTCCTACATAAATAATTTCGTTATCGCAAAATATACCCAGTAGTAGTTTTTGTGTAAATGCAAATCGCCACAGCGAGGCGCAATGTGCCATTTGCATCAATTTTGGGATTTTTAACCCATGCTTAAATTCAAAAGCAACGGTAAAATGCTATATTAACAGAGTAAAAATGCAAACACCCTGGAAGAACGGCATTTAAAAGAATGGCGTTTGATGAAATCTTAATGCTGATGTTTTGTTGTGAAATCCCCGTAATCGAAAACAAATGGAGGAGGCATGCTCATCGAATTATTATCCTTTCACTGGGTGTGACATTGCCCTGTTTTTAAGCCACGATTTATAGATATTCATGGCGTTCTTAAACGCCATTCGTCCATAGCTTGCTTATGTCATACGAGTGAAGACGACCTGAGTGGTTTTAAAAAACTAGAACAACGTTTTATGGTCGGCATAGTGTGCTGGTGTATCACATAATGCGTAGGTGGAGGTCATTTGTCGACAATGGGACGACTGTTGAGTTATGCGATTCTAAAATATTGTTGACAAGGCTTATTCATAATATTGTTTGTTTACGCGGTTTAAAGATGGAATATCGTTTAAATTAGGGACGGAACCTCGAGACCATCGATATCTCGAACTCGGTAGTATCGTAATATGTCGAACACCTTGAGATAAACCTTCGATACTTTTAAATCTGTAAATTTTTTTAATCACTGAAGGTTGCTGCGGTTTAACTTTATATGCTAATTAAGGAACTAAAGGAGTCGAGACTCCATGTTATTGCCTCGCACGTGAGTTGCTGGACTATATAGTTCTTGATAGACTTTGACTGCGTTTCCTGTGGGTGAATAAACGCAACATTCCGTGTCCAAATGAAAATATGCAAAGCAATGTGTGAAAGAGTGCAGTGTGAAACAAGTTGTGAACGAGGCTGATTTAGCTAATGCACTGACTCCTGTTGCTACATTACCCTGGCTTGGTGACTCACTCTCAGCCATTATATTTACCTATTTCAGAGACCAAAATCTGCGGATCCTGCACAAACAAATCAGAACTTAAGATGAGAGATAATACAGCGCTGGAAATATTTGTCTTTTCCTTCTATCTGTTAGTTTGTGTTTACGGAGGTGAAACCGTGTTATATGACTAATTACTTATTACCGGGTGAAAAAAATACATATGTTATGTGGTAGTTGTGAATAGTGGTAGAATGGTGTAACACACACTTTAATTTTACTTGTTGGAGTTTAGCTTATACTTTCAAGAATAAAGAACAAAGAAGATTGCTAGTATTTGTTTTTCTATAGAAAGAAAATCATTTAAATTAGTTTTCAGCACAAAATATTGTTGCTGAAAATAATGATGATGATGATGATGATAATAATAATAATAATAATAATAATAATAATAATAATAATAGATATAACCTGTGGCATTATCGAGATAAAGAAATTGCAACCAATTGGAGAATGTCAAACAGGTACGACTTCGGAATTAGCATATAATACAAAATTGGGCGTTTATACACAGAAAACTACTAATATGTACATATTTCCGTGAACAGTTTTTTACAAAGTGAGTATCGGTATCGAGAGTCGAGAAATAGTGGTACCGTCCCATTACTAGTTTAAATTATATGCTATACAGGGTGGAAGGGGAAAAGATATCATCCTATAAACAACAAATATAGCCCGATGAGTACATTGAAAAAGTTTATGAATACTTTTGCAGAGACATTTGAAAACTGCGCACTTTCCCTTGTACGTACTGTTCCTTCGGAACGACATGACGCACGAGTTAGTGATGCGCGGCAGACTAAATGGAAAGAATTCCTCCAGCCCGAAGAGGAAGAGGGTGAGGATAAACAACACTCAGTATCTTCACGCCAGTTGCTGTCTACTGTCCCTCCCTCCCTTATACGTTGGTTCTGCGCATCCCGTGTGTCATGTCATTCCGAACGAGCAGCAGAAGGGTAGCGCTACACTATCAACGGAAACAATAACTTTGTTGATGGTCCATAATTCTATGACAGTTCTTTCTTGTATTTTCAGCCAAATTGTTTAGTGTTTAATGCAGGCAAATGCAACCCAAATACATTTGTTTAAGTGTGAATGAGACAATAAAAAGATGTTTTAACTTAAACGTTTACCTAATCATTATACACTTAATGTAAAAATAAAAAATGTACATTATTTTATAACTATTAGGTACCATTAGGCTCTCATACTGAGAGTCCGGGGTAAAACTCCCGGCTCTTGGGTGGCGATTTTAAGTCGGCCCTATCTACGCCTTCATCTCTGACTAACTCAGAGTATCCCCAAGACCCAACGTGGTTCGGAAACCACAGTAAAAGCTGTAGGTCCTCTCATTCCACGTCAGAAATGGGTCCAGTCATCACTTGATGGAATGAGGTATCCCTCGAAAGCCATAAGCCATATGGGGAGCGTTAGAAACGACGACGATGGCCATTAGGTACAAAAGGAATTGAAGTGCTCATGGAAGTATTCGGCGAGAACAAATACTTATTTTACTTAATGCAGAAAATGGAAGCGTTTGATTTTATTTAAAGATTTAACAAATGAGACCAACATAAAATGTTTGTACCGAAGACATGTAGTACCCCTGTTAGCAAGCGGGCCCTGTATGAGAAAACAACTAGTGCAACTGGAACCAGCATAAGTTATATGTAGCACATTTTATTATTAAAGGAAATTCATTTTCCCAATGAATAGACCGTAACAAAGAATAAAATACATTTTATATAAAAGAGACTCCAAGCATCTCATTGTTCACAATTACGAACATTGTCTCCATCTTAAGTCTTGGATTCCTAAGACTGGCGTATGGCATTGTTTGTACCAAGCAGAAGTTCGTCACATGAAAATAGGAGTAACAATTCTTTGGTCTTTCATGCATTTTACAGTTCTTTTAGCTGATTTGAAAAGATTTTCTAAACCTGTCACCAAATTGCTGCCCCGCTTTTCACCTATTTGATTATCCTGCATAGACTATATGTATTTTGTGCATTCGACAAAAATAGAAATGAGGAAGAACTAAATAAACTAAGAAACAAAGGAAGGCAGTTGTTAAAATATGTTTCCTCTGCATGCTTTTAAAAAAATGTGGTGTAATACCTTGAGTTTGTTCAAGTTAAGCCAACTGAGCACAACGGTTTAGTAATAGGCTGTTATTGAATCAGATGTAGATGGCTACTTATAGCCTCTTCAACATCAGACTGAAACATTTCAGGATCACATATTAATACATCGTGGGGTAGACATATAGTAAACAATACGGCTTACACTCCCGTAATGAACGTGTCACGGCTTATCCTTGAATCACGACCTATGCATCTTAGATCTGACCTTGCAACTCACGAGGTTAGCAACAACTCTTTTCTTTTCGTTCGATTATTAGAGCGCAAGGGCTCTGGATCGAGTTTATGAAGTCAACACGAAGAAATTAGCATGTTGTGGCTGAGACCTTGATGCTGCATTCCGACGGGTGGGCTGCAACACTACAAGGTGCTTTCCATAAGTGTCCCGTGCTGGCGCCACTTACTCGGCCGACGAGACCTTGCAGTGCAGAAAAATGCTATAAACTTGTCTGGTTTAGCCAGCGCTTCTGGTTTACTTTTGATACAACTTGTACGATAATTTATGGAAATATAGACATCAATTCGCTATCATTTAAATTGCACGTGCATTAAGCTGAACATATGTTTTTCCGAAACGGCTTCTAGAAAATATTTCGGTGTTATTCACATACATTCTGATCGACCTTTTTAACAAAGTAATAAGCAATAATAAATCATAATACTATGGTATATTAATAGATGTCACGTATGCGTAGGTGTATGTTCGATTATTGAATGGTCCCATGGATATACCTATTGTAATATTCCATACTTCTTCCAAAAAAGTAATTGCAAAGAGAAAAATATACACTGAAATCTTCACAAGAGAGAACGTTACAGTGACTTGTGCTATGTTCACATTATAGCGAGGTTTCTCTACTGGCCAAACACTTTTCCGTAGATGCATTATAAACACAAACAGCTCAACCATTCTTCTTATATTGGCGATCAGCTGCATCGACACTTTACACCATTTTCTACAAGATGATTTTCTTCCGAAACATTCAATCTCTTTCTGCGACAGACAACTCTGCAAACAAGGAAATTCATGAAAATGTTTGCCATGATTGACATGTAAAATTTGTTGATATTTCAGTGAGTTTAGCTCCACTATATTATAAAAAATGCACAAAGGCACATTATCTCTGATAAAGCAGCCTAAATTTTACAGATCTTCATTGTGATTATTCGGCTTGGGAAGGCGCAAAGCAATTCCAAAACTCTCATCGTTTAGTGGCGGGCAGGGATTAGCTGTTTCAACACCTTTAGGCACCCTTCTTCTAACTTGAGGACATATCTCAGTGAAGGATACAGTTTCAGGATCATTTCCAAAGCTGCAAGTATTTACCTAACCTAATGTTTACTTCAAGTCTTGTCCAAAGAAATCGCAGAAATCTTTTAGCAGCTCTGGACTAACAGTATGTGTGAAAATACCCCAATATTTTCGTCAGAAGCACTTGATCATCTATTAGCATGGAAAGAAGTGTTCTTGCATTGTTATTTAAGATATGAGCGTTACGTCCAGACACATTATTTTTCTGTTCGCTTATTTAAGCCCCTTGTCTGCCTTTTCTCGGGAAGGGTGCGAAATTTCAATTTGTATTATCTGCTGATAGCCATATGCGCTTTTTGCCAAACTCAAAATTATTATTTATTTTCAACAATTCTGAAGTTTCCCTCGGGATTTCAATGAAACTAATGAGGTTGTTCTTAATGGGGGGTTTCCAAAGCATAGTATGAAGTTAACTCGCCAATCTCGGAAGCAACCTTATGTGTTTATGATTAAGTGTCAAGTGTCGCAAGACCCAGTTACAAAAGTGTGGTCATTTTTAGTTCATTTACACTCCAAGAAACAAAAATTTATTTACTCTTTGTGCCTGCACAATAATTCTTTCCGTAGATTTTTAGTGGAATCCTACGGCAAAAAGAGTTTTTTGGTAGTCTTTAACGTCCACTCTTACTGTCCACGACATTAAATTTATTATAATGAATAACAGAATACTAAACGAAATATGAGTGCTGAAGTTGTTTCCTCTCACTTAGATCTGAACCACGGCGTAGTGAAAGTTTGAGCACAGGTTTCGTTGTAAACAATCTGCTGAAAAACTTAAATGAGCCTGGGTCCCAGCAGTATTCGAAGTTCAAACCACTTCTATCCACAGGATTCACATCCCCACCACAGATATATCTGATGTCTGACATTTCATCTCACCTTGGTGTGTGCAATCTGCATCACAGACTAGGAAGTGAGGGTTTTTCTTTTGTTTATTGAGGTCACGAACCATAATGTAATCACATTCGCTCTAAAGGCCACTGTTGGCAACAACACCTTTTCTTAACGCTTTTGTATTATTAATGCCCAGAAAAATGCGGATACCATACATTTTATCCCAAAGTTCATTTAATCGTTGGATCAATGGTAATTCACATTAGTAGGCATTTTTTACAGTGATGAAATTCTGTGTATGACAAAAGGATTCTGTATAATAATAATAATAATAATAATAATAATAATAATAATAATAATAATAATAATAATAATAATAATAATAATAATAACAGTAAAGACAATCAGAAAAAATTGGGATTACAAAATTTATTTCATCAGCTACAAACATATACTGGGAAAAATAGAAAAGGAGAACCGAATAAATGATATAAATTACTTTTGTCTTTTCGCCTACCTGGTGCCCAAGCAAGAGCGGCACACCAGTTCTTTGTTACATCACGAACTGGAATTAGCTTAAAACCAAATGTTTAGAAATCGACCGATCTTCGCTCTACTTTTGATTATGTTATCGAAACAAAAAGTGTTTTAGAGAAGTGCAGAATGAAACCGACGCAGTCTTAAAAAATTATATAAGGAATACAAGCAACAGGAACATAGGTACATTTCTTCTTATCCTTTAATTTCTTTTAGATTCCAATAAAAGAGTTTGAATGTAATGCTTCAGCATGCAGGAAAGGAAACTCAATTGTGAAACTATCCTTTGTTTTTCTTACCACGAACATATAATATATGCATTTAGTTCTACGACGTCTACCATATTTTCCTACTAATACTGCTGTCACATTACATTACTTGAGGTCCTGTATTTGAGCAGAGATACAATTTAAATTGTCGGGAAAATTAACCGTAGTACCGAGTGTTAATGTAGATGTGCTATGAGAAGAGAGGCAACCGAGCGTTTACAAATACTGCAATCCAATAAAACATTCGCCATCTGGTATGCACAGTTAACATTCACTCTACCTGCATGGAGCCAAACATTGTCTTCTATTACAATCCTTTGAGGATATTCCTCGAGCCTTAAATACACCCTTTCGTTTTTGTTTCAACTTGCAACGCTTTATCGAGTATGTAATGTGCATGCTACTCCGGTACCTCGTACTGTGCGGCAAGATGCGCTCTAAGAAACACACTTTTGTATTACTCCGCGCAACACATGTTCGTTATGCGATAACTGCTCAGTTTCAGTAAACTGATTCACTTCTATTTCCACATAACAGTGAAATGTAGCATATTGAAGTGAAATCGTTATACGTGTCCATTAGCGCATTTTAAAAGCAATAACATAAACAAAAATGGCATCTATTTTCCACTCTTAAGCTGGGTGTAGCAGCCACGTGCTTGGGGCTATCTCTCGCCTTTGTTTACCACAACTGTGTTTCTTATTTCGGAAAGAGTGGAGTGATAACGCCTGGAAGACAGCTCAGTCACCAGGCACAACCCAAACATGTGGCTACATATGCTCATTTCGGCAGGCTTCTTGTCTTGGACTCCGATACCAGCGTTCATTTGGAATTCAAACCTAAACATACTGATGCAGCATTAATAAAAATAACAAAATCCTAAAAGCGTGGTGGAAAGAAAACTGATTCATCAAAGTAATGAACATGGTATTCTGTTCAAAATACGAACTGCTCCGGATGTTTCCTGCAACCCATTTGCAATTCCTATCCCAATCTAACAATCTCCTATTGAATTCTCCTAAATATTCCTGTTGTTGGGGTAACGGAACATCGTTATGTCACGTCCACTGGGGCATATATAATGAAACCGATTTTCAAACTGGGTAAGGGGTTGCGATATTAACTTAAATACACACTAATCCAAATGTCTTTCGACACATCAATGTGCCCAAAAGTGAGCGTTTTCGCACTTCCTGGAAATGCACTAATATTGGGCCTCACTAAAGTGTCCTAACCTCTATGCATTTCAACATGCACCGTGGCGTTCTGGAAGCTCAACGTATTGTATTTACGACATCAGCGGGTGCCAATGACACGCGTTAGTATGTCCGGAGTCCGGGGCTAATCATTGCAACGCATGGCTTTCCTAACAAGACATCGCTTGTTTATGTTAATGAGGCCTGTGTTGCAGAATGCGTTTGCGTAAGGCTTGTTTCGTATACAAAATTCCCTGTGTGTTTCTCCTTCTCTCTCCGTGCTGTAATGTAATTACAGGAAAGGCAAAACCGCCACTTGATTCGATGCCAGCATAAAATAGAGTAAACCTTGATTTAGTAGGCTAAAGTTGGCGCAAAAGCCGGAGGTTCGACAAAGCAGTTATAAGCGGTTAGACACGTTTAAGAACCAGCAGAATTCATCAAGCGTAAAAGTAGTAAACACAGCTTTAAAATAAACCGCACACTAACCTCTGCAACCAGAACACACCGAGTTACTCATCTACCTAGGGAGAGAACTAGGAAGAGTACTAATCAATCGCTCTTTTTGTTAATAGTATAATATTTCTACTCATTATGAAAGCAACTGATAGTGATTTGGTGTTCTTCATGCTTTTAAACTTTGCAGGTAGATATCTTTCTTAACAGACGGTTTCGGAGGTCCATAAATTCTTAGACTGGGTCCAACTGTTTGAGTTATGTCAAGACCCTCAAGGTTTCTATAACGTTGGTTCCATTTAACTTCAGATGTCCTCAATGGTTTTCTTTTCTAAAAAAAACACGTGATAACATACTGATGTTGCTAACTCTGAGTAGCTACTTCTAAAGGTATTACAGATACACTATTCAGAATAGTTTGCGTTTTCTTATGGCAGGTACACGTATTTTTATATCTATATGAAGTCGCTTGATATTTGCTTCTAATTTAATTTTTTGGCGTTTTCCTTCCTCCAAACGAATATCCTAAGTATTAAGAATATCCTAAGTGCGCAGAAACAAAACACATTGTATACGAGTTCCTGTCTAGTGGAGATGCATTGTTATCAATTGTGTTATCTATTTTATTCTGAACAAATTTGTGTAGGCTCAACCCAATTAGTTAAGAAAACCATTGAGGCAAAAGACGCACATCAAGTCAGGTCACTGTATTACATTCAAAAATCTTCCATTAATACTGAAGCTATGAAAAATACGTGGGCAGAAATGTTAGAATTACTTCGATAAGTGCATGGAAAGGTGGATTTCCACATAGCCTACCGTGTTCCAACTGTGCACCGACTATGTCCCTACCGTTTCGTGTCGTCGTGATTTCCACATACCCGACCGTGTTCCGACTGTGCACCGACTATGTCCCTACCGTTTCGTGTCGTCGTGATTTCCACATAACCGACCGTGTTCCAACTGTGCACCGACTATGTCCCTACCGTTTCGTGTCGTCGTGATTTCCACATAACCGACCGTGTTCCAACTGTGCACCGACTATGTCCCTACCGTTTCGTGTCGTCGTGATTTCCACATACCCGACCGTGTTCCGACTGTGCACCGACTATGTCCCTACCGTTTCGTGTCGTCGTGATTTCCACATACCCGACCGTGTTCCCACTGTGCACCGACTATGTCCCTACCGTTTCGTGTCGTCGTGATTTCCACATAGCCTACCGTGTTCCGACTGTGCACCGACCATGTCCCTACCGTTTCGGGTCGTCGTGATTTCCACATAGCCTACCGTGTTCCAACTGTGCACCGACTATGTCCCTAACGTTTCGTGTCGTCGTGATTTACACATACCCGACCGTGTTCCGACTGTGCACCGACCATGTCCCTACCGTTTCGTGTCGTCGTGATTTCCACATACCCGACCATGTACCGACTGTGCACCGACCATGTCCCTACCGTTTCGTGTTGCCGTGATTTCCACATACCCGACCGTGTTCCGACTGTGCAGCGACCATGTCCCTACCGTTTCGTGTGGTCGTGATTTCCACATACCCGACCGTGTTCCGACTGTGCACCGACCATGTCCCTACCGTTTCGTGTCGTCGTGATTTCCACATAGCCTACCGTGTTCCGACTGTGCACCGACCATGTCCCTACCGTTTCGTGTCGTCGTGTTTTCCACATAGCCTACCGTGTTCCGACTGTGCACCGACCATGTCCATACCGTTTCGTGTCGTCGTGATTTCCACATACCAGACCGTGTTCCAACGGTGCACCGACCATATCCCTAACGTTTCGTGTAGTTGTGATTTCCACATACCCTACCGTGTTCCGACTGTGCACCGACCATGTCCCTACCGTTTCGTGTCGTCGTGATTTGCACATAGACTAACGCGTTCCGAGTGTGCACCGAATATGTCCCTACCGTTTCGTGTCGTCGTGATTTCCACATACCCTAGTGTTCCGACCGTGCACAGACCATTTCCCTACCGTTTCGTGTAGTCGTGATTTCCACATAGCTTACCGTGTTCCGACTGTGCACCGACAATTTCCCAACCGTTTCGTGTCGTCGCGAATTCCACATACTCTAGTGTTCCGACTGTGCACCGGCCATGTCCCTACCGTTTCGTGTCGTCGTGATTTCCACATAGCCTACCGTGTTCCGAGTGTGCACCGACCATGTCCCTACCGTTTCGTGTCGTCGTGATTTCCACATACCCTAGTGTTCCGACTGTGCACCGACCATTTCCCTACCGTTTCAAGTCGTCGTGATTTCCAAATAGCCTACCTCGTTCCGACTGTGCACCGACCATTTCCCTACCGTTTCGTGTCGTCGTGATTTCCACATACCCTAGTGTTCCGACTGTGCACCGACCATTTCCCTACCGTTTCGTGTCATCGTGATTTCCACATAGCCTACCGTGTTTCAACTGTGCACCGAACAATTCCCTACCGTTTCGTGTCGTCGTGATTTCCACATAGCCTACCGTGTTCCGACTGTGAACCGACCATTTCCCTACCGTTTCGTGTCGTCGTGATTTGCACATAGCCTACCGTGTTCCGACTGTGCACCGACCATTTCCCTACCATTTCGTGTCGTTGTGATTTCCACATACCCTAGTGTTCCGACTGTGCACCGACCATTTCATTACCGTTTCGTGTCATCGTGATTTCCACATAGCCTACCGTGTTCCGACTGTGCACCGACCATTTCCCTACCGTTTCGTGTCATCGTGATTTCCACATAGCCTACCGTGTACCGACTGTGCACCGACCATTTCCCTACGGTTTCGTGTCGTCGTGATTTCCACATAGCCTACCGTGTTCCGACTGTGCACCGACCATTTCCCTACCGTTTCGTGTCAACATGATTTCCGCATAGCCTACCGTGTTCCGACTGTGCACCGACCAGGTCCCTACCGTTTCGTGTCGTTGTAATTTCCACATACCTGACCGTGTACCGACTGTGAACCGACCATGTACCTACCGTTTCGTGTCGTCGTGATTTACACATACCCGGCCGTGTTCCGACTGTGCACCGACCATGTCCCTACCGTTTCGTGTCGTCGTGATTTCCACATAGCCTACCATGTTCCGAGTGTACACCGACCATATACCTACCGTTTCGTGTTGTCGTGATTTCCACATACCCTATCGTGTTCCGACTGTGCACCGAACATGTCCCTACCGTTTCGTGTCGTCGTGATTTCTACATAGCCTACCGTGTTCCGAGTGTGCACCGACCATGTCCCTACTGTTTCGTGTCGTCGTGATTTCCACATACCCTAGTGTTCCGACTGTGCACCGACCAATTCCCTACCGTTTCATGTCGTCATGATTTCCACATTACCTACAGTGTTCCGACTGTGCACCGACCATTTCCCTACCGTTTCGTTTCGTCGTGATTTCCACATACCCTAGTGTTTGGACTGTGCATCGACCATTTCCCTACAGTTTCGCGTCATCGTGATTTCCACATAGCCTACCGTGTTCCGACTGAGCACCTACAATTTCCTACCGTTTCGCGTCCTCGTGATTTCCACATAGCCTACCGTGTTGCGACTGTGCACCGTCCATTTCCCTACCGTTTCCTGTCGTCGCTATTTCCACATAGCCTACCGTGTTCCGACTGTGCACCTACCATTTCCCTGCCGTTTCGTGTCTTCGTGATTTCCACATAGCCTACCGTGTTCCGACTGTGCACCGACTATTTCCCTACCGTTTCGTGTCGCCGTGATTTCCACATAGCCTACCGTGTTCCGACTGTGCACCGACCATTTCCCTACCGGTTCGTGTCCTCGTGATTTCCACATACCCTACTGTGTTCCGACTGTGCACTGACCATGTCCCTACCGTTTCGTGTCATAGTGATTTCCACATAGCCTACCGTGTTCCGAGTGTGCACCGACCATGTGCCTACCGTTTCATGTCGTAGTGATTTTCACAAACCCTCGTGTTCAAACTGTGCACCGACCATTTCCCTACCGTTTCATGTCGTCGTGATTTCCACATAGCCTACCGTGTTGCGACTGTGCATCGATCATTTCCCTACCGTTTCGTGTCTTCGTGATTTCCACATACCCTTGTAATCCGACTGTGCACCGACCATTTCCCTACCATTTCGAGTCATCGTGATTTCCACAGAGGCTACCGTGTTCCAACTGTGCACCGACCATGTCCCTACCGTTTCGAGTCGTCGTGATTTCCAAAAAACCCCTCCGTGTTCCAACTGTGCACCGAGCATGTCCCTACCGTTTGTGTCGTCGTGATTTCCACATAACCGACCGTGTTCCGACTGTGCACCAACCATGTCCCTACCGTTTCGTGTGGTCGTGATTTCCACATACCCGACCGTGTTCCAACTGTGCACCGACCATGTCCCTACCGTTTCGTGTCGTCGTGATTTCCACATAGCCCACCGTGTTCCGACTGTGCACCGACCATATCCCTACCGTTTCGTGTCGTCGTAATTTCCGCATATCCGACCGTGTTCCGACTGTGCACTGACCATGTCCCTAGCGTTTCGTGTCGTCGTGATTTCTACATAGCCGACCGTGTTCCGAGTATGCACCGACCATATCCCTACCGTTTCGTGTCGTGATTTCCACATACCTTACCGTGTTCCGACTGTGCACCGACCATGTCCCTACCGTTTCGTGTCGTCGTGATTTCCACATTGCCACCCGTGTTCCGAGTGTGCAACGAATATGTCCCTACCGTTTCGTGTCATCGTGATTTCCACATACCCTAGTGTTCCGACTGTGCACCGACCATGTCCCTACCGTTTCGTGTCGTCGTGATTTCCACATAGCCTACCGTCTTCCGAGTGTGCACCGACCATGTCCTTACCGTTTCGTGTCATCGAGTTTTCCACATAGCCTCCCGTGTTCCGACTGTGCACCGACCATTTCCCTACCGTTCGTGGCGTCCTGATTTTCACATTACCTAGAGTTCCGACTGTGCACCGAACATGTCCCTACCTCTTCGTGTCATCGTGATTTCCACATAGCCTACCGTGTTCCGACTGTGCACCGACCATTTCCCTACCGTTTCGTGTCATCGAGTTTTCCACATAGCCTACCGTGTTCCGACTGTGCACCGACCATGTCCCTACCGTATCGTGTCGTCGTGATTTCCACATACCCGACCCTGTTCCAACTGTACACCGACCATGTCCCTACCGTTTCCTGTCGTCATCATTTCCACATAGCCTACCGTGTTCCGACTGTGCTCCGACCATGTCCCTAGCGTTTCATGCCGTCGTGATTTCCACATAGCCTACCTTGTTCCGATTGTGCACCGAACATTTCCCTACCGTTTCGTGTCGTCGTGATTTCCACAAACCCTCGTGTTCCGACTGTGCACCGACCATTTCCCTACCGTTTCATGTTGTCGTGATTTCCACATAGCCTACCCTGTTCCGACTGTGCACCAAGCATTTCCCTACCGTTTCGTGTCGACGTGATTTCCACATACCCTAGTGTTCCGACTGTGCACCGACCATGTCCCTACCGTATCGTGTCGTCGTGATTTCCACATACCCTACCGTGTTCCAACTGTTCACCGACCATGTCCCTACCGTTTCGTGTCGTCGTGATTTCCACATAGCCAACCGTGTTCCGAGTGAGCACCGACCATATCCCTACCGCATCGTGTCGTTGTGATTTCCACATACCCTACCGTGTTCCGACTGTCCACCGACCATTTCCCTACCGTTCGTGGCGTCGTTATTTTCACATTACCTAGCGTTCCGACTGTGCACAGACCATTTCCCTACCGTTTCGTGTCATCGTGATTTCCACATAGCCTACCGTGTTCCGACTGTGCACCGACCATTTCCCCACCGTTTCGTGTCGTCGTGATTTCCACATAAACTACCCTGTTCCGACTGTGCACCGACCATGTCCCTACCGCTTCGTGTCGTCGTTATTTCCACATACCCTACCGTGTTCCGACTGTTCTCCGACCATTTCCCTACCGTTTCGGGTCATCGAGTTTTCCACATAGCCTACCGTGTTCCGACTGTGCACCGACCATGTCCCTACCGTATCGTGTCGTCGTGATTTCCACATACCCGACCCTGTTCCTACTGTACACCGACCATGTCCCTACCGTTTCCTGTCGTCATGATTTCCACATAGCCTACCGTGTTCCGACTGTGCTCCGACCATGTCGCTAGCGTTTCATGCCGTCGTGATTTCCACATAGCCTACCTTGTTCCGATTGTGCACCGATCATTTCCCTACCTTTTCGTGTCGTCGTGATTTCCATATACCCTACCGTGTTCCGACTGTGCACCGACCATGTCTCTACCGTTTCGTGTCGTCGTGATTTCCACATAGCCCACCGTGTTCCGAGTGTGCACCGACCATGTACCTACCGTTTCGTGTCGTCGTGATTTCCACAAACCCTCGTGTTCCGACTGTGCACCGACCATTTCCCTACCGTTTCATGTCGTCGTGATTTCCACATAGCCTACCCTGTTCCGACTGTCACCGACCATTTCCCTACCGTTTCGTGTCGTCGTGATTTCCACATACCCTAGTGTTCCGACTGTGCACCGACCATGTCCCTACCGTATCGTGTCGTCGTGATCTCCACATACCCTACCGTGTTCCAACTCTGCACCGACCATGTCCCTACCGTTTCGTGTCGTCGTGATTTCCACATAGCCAACCGTGTTCCGAGTGAGCACCGACCATATCCCTACCGCTTCGTGTCGTTGTGATTTCCACATACCCTACCGTGTTCCGACTGTCCACCGACCATATCCCTAACGTTTCGTGTCGTCTTGAATTCCACATAGCCTACCGTGTTCCGAATTTGCACCGAATATGTCCCTACCGTTTTGTGTCGTCCTGATTTCCACGTACCCTAGTGTTCGGACTGTGCACCGACCATTTCCCTACCGTTTCGTGCCGTCGTGATTTCCACATAGCCCACCTTGTTCCGACTCTGCACCGACCATTTCCCTACCGTTTCGTGTCGTCGTGATTTCCATATACCCTAGTGTTCCGACTGTGCACCGACCATTTCCCTACAGTTTCGTGTCATCGTGATTTCCACATAGCCTACCGTGTTCCGACTGTGCACCGACCATTTCCCTACCGTTTCGTGTCGACGTGATTTCCACATAGCCTACCGTGTTCCGACTGTGCACCGACCATTTCGTTACCGTTTCGTGTCACCGTGATTTCCGCATAGCCTACCGTGTTCCGACTGTGCACCGACCATGTCCCTACCGTTTCGTGTCGTCGTAATTTCCACGTACCTGACCGTGTACCGACTGTGCACCGACCATGTCCCTAGCGTATCGCGTCGTCGTGATTTCCACATACCCGACCGTGTTCCGACTGTGCACCGACAAGGTCCCTACCGTTTCGTGTCGTCGTGAGTTCCACATACCCGACCGTGTTCCAACTGTGCACCGACATTGTCCCTACCGTATCGTGTCGTCGTGATTTGCACATAGCCTACCGTGTTCCGACTGTGCACCGACCATGTCCCTACCGCTTCGTGTCGTCGTGATTTCCACATAGCCGACCGTTTTCCGAGTGTGCACCGACCATATCCCTACCATTTCGTATCGTTGTGATTTCCACATACCCGACCGTGTTCCAACTGTGCACCGACATTGTCCCTACCGTTTCGTGTCATCGTGTTTTCCACTTAGCCTACCGCGTTCCGACTGTGCACTGACCATGTCCCTACCGTATCGTGTCGTCGTGATTTCCACATACCCGACCGTGTTCCAACTGTGCACCGACCATGTCCCTACCGTTTCGTCCCGTCGTGATTTCCACAAAGCCTACCGTGTTCCGACTGTGCACCGACCATGTTCCTACCGTTTTGTTTCGTCGTGATTTCCACATAGCCTAGTGTTCCGACTGTGCACCGACCATTTCCCTACCGTTTCGTGTCGTCGTGATTTCCACATACCCTAGTGTCCTGACTGTGCACCGACCATTTCCCTACTGGTTCGTGTCATCGTGATTTCCACATAGCCTACCGTGTTCCGACTGTGCACCGTCCATTTCCCTACCGTTTCGTGTCGTCGTGATTTCCACATACCCTACCGTGTTCCTAATTTGCACCGACCATGTCCCTACCGTTTCGTGTCGTCGTGATTTCCACATACCCTACCGTGTTCCGACTGTGCACCGACCATGTCTCTACCGTTTCGTGTCGTCGTGATTTCCACATAGCCTACCGTGTTCCGAGTGTGCACCAACCATATCCCTACCGTTTCGTGTCGTGATTTCCAGATAGCCCAGTGTTCCGACTGTGCACCTACCATTTCCCTACCGTTTCATGTCGTCATTTCCACATAGCCTACCGTGTTCCGACTGTGCACCGACCATTTCCCTACGGTTTCGTGTGGTCGTGATTTCTCACATACCCTAGTGTCCTGACTGTGCACCGGCCATTTCCCTACCGTTTCGTGTCATCGTGATTTCCACGTAGTCTACCGTGTTCCGACTGTGCACCGTCCATTTCCCTACCGTTTCCTGTCGTCGTGATTTCCACATAACCTAGTGTTCCGACTGTGCACCGACCATTTCCCTACCGTTTCGTCCCGTCGTGATTTCCACAAGTCCTTCCGTGTTCCGAGTGTGCAACGACCATGTTCCTACCGTTTTGTGTCGTCGTGATTTCCACATAGCCTAGTGTTCCGACTGTGCACCGACCATTTCCCTACCGTTTCGTGTCGTCGTGATTTCCACATACCCTAGTGTCCTGACTGTGCACCGACCATTTCCCTACCGGTTCGTGTCATCGTGATTTCCACATAGCCTACCGTGTTCCGACTGTGCACCCACCATGTCCCTACCGTTTCGTGTCGTCGTGTTTCCACATACCCTACAGTGTTCCGACTGTGCACCGACCATTTCCCTACCGTTTCGTGTCATCCTGATTTCCAGATAGCCGAACTTTTCCGACTGTGCACCGACCAGGTCCCTACCGTTTCGTGTCGTCGTGATTTCCACATACACGACCGTGTTCCAACTGTGCAGCGACATTGTCCCTACCGTTTCGTGTCGTCGTGATTTCCACATAGCCTACCGTGTTCCGACTGTGCACCGACCATGTCCCTACCGTTTCGTGTCGTCGTGATTTCCACATAGCCGACCGTGTTCCGAGTGTGCACCGACCATATCCCTACCATATCGTGACGTCGTGATTTCCACATACCCGACCGTGTTCCAACTGTGCACCGACCATGTCCCTACCGTTTCGTGTCGTCGTGATTTCCACATACCCTACCGTGTTCCGACTGTGCACCGACCATGCCCCTACCGTTTCGTGTCGTCGTGATTTCCACATAGCCTACCGTGTTCCGAGTGTGCACCAACCATATCCCTACCGTTTCGTGTCGTCGTGATTTCCACATAACCGATCGTGTTCCGACTGTGCACCGACCATTTACCTACCGTTTCGTGTCGTCGTGATTTCCACATACCCTACCGTGTTCCGACTGTGCACCGACCATGCCTCTACCGTTTCGTGTCGTCGTGATTTCCACATAGCCTACCGTGTTCCGAGTGTGCACCAACCATATCCCTACCGTTTCGTGTCGTCGTGATTTCCACATACCCGACCGTGTTCCGACTGTGCACCGACCATTTCCCTACCGTTTCGTGTCGTCGTGATTTCCACATACCCTAGTGTTCCGACTATGCACCGACCATTTCCCTACCGTTTCGTGTCATCGTGATTTCGACATACCCTAGTGTCCTGACTGTGCACCGACCATTTCCCTACCGTTTCCTGTCATCGTGATTTCCACATAGCCTACCGTGTTCCGACTGTGCACCGACCGTTTCCCTGCCGTTTCGTGTCATCGTGTTTTCCACATAGCCTATTGTGTTCCGACTGTGCACCGATCATGTCCCTACCGTATCGTGTCGTCGTGATTTCCACATACCCGACCGTGTTCCAACTGTGCACCGACCATGTCCCTACCGTTTCGTGTCTTTGTGATTTCCTACATACCCTACCGTGTTCCGACTGTCCAGCGACCATGTCCCTACCGTTTCGTGTCGTCGTGATTTCCACATAGCCTACCATGTTCCGAGTGTGCAGCGAATATGTCCCTATGGTTTCGTGTCACCGTGATTTCCACAACCTACCGTGTTCCGACTGTGCACCGACCATTTGCCTACCGTTTCTTGTCGTCGTGATTTCCACATAGCCTACCGTGTTCCGACTGTGCACCGACCATTTGCCTACCGTTTCGTGTCGTCGTGATTTCCACATACCCTACCGTGTTCCGACTGTGCACCGACCATTTCCCTACCGTTTCGTGTCATCGTGATTTCCACATAGCCTACCGTGTTCCGACTGTGCACCGACCATTTCCCTACCGTTTCCTGTTGTGATTTCCACATACCCTACCGTGTCGCGACCGTGCGCCTCTATTTTCGTGCTTAATTTGATCTTTAGACGGACCCAGGGAGGGGCTGACAGTGTCTATAGGCCTCTCTTATTTACGAAAAGAAAAAAGAAAGTAACATACAAGTTGAGTTGCTTTGGTAAAGTAAAAAACTACACTTTTATTTCTATTAAATTTAGTTAATCCACATGATATCTATTCGTTCATGTCCAATAAGTGAATTTACCACAGTGGTGGTCTGTATCTCAAAGGATGTTCAACTAACTAAAGAAGGAAAAGAAAGATATAGGCCGAATCAAGTATATTTTACATTTACTATCAAATAGCTTCTGAATAAGAATTACGATCTCATTGCAATGAGGATGACTTACATAAAACTGATAATCAAGCCACCCAAACATTACTTTAAAAGTTATCTTTATATAATAAGTAATTTCCTAAGTTTTCTCAACATTTAAATTAAAACTGGCATACAAAGAATAATTCGTGGATTATTTATATGGTACTTGAAGATTTAGAAATTAAAATTCCTCATTGCGGATTGCATTTTTCTCAATTGTAAGGTATGTTTCAAAATATGTTAGCTTCTCCCTAAAGGATCCCTACCCGGCTCTGTTTCGATCTGAACCTTTGGTCATCTCTGTTTCAATAAGCAATGGATCACAAGGAAGAAGACATCGTCATACTCTGTGGTGCTCATTTGGTTTTACTGAAGATGCTTTCACCCATAACCTGCAGGTGTTATCTTTAATCAGTGTGTTGTAGTCTTTATATGGCAGATCGTATAGCTCCGAGTACTGCTGAAGCAGCGAATAGCTTCCCTGAACAATGCTACAGAAACGTATTCGTATCTTTGTGCAAGAGGCTACCAAATATACCTACCGTGTCAACAGCACGATCGGTGCACAGTATGGACACGACAGGGACGCAGTAGGACATGTGGAAATGTACCTTAACTCTACAGCAGACGTAACACATTTTCATTATCATATTGCTAGAGTGCAATTAAAGCCCGAAAACGTAACCTAACTTCATTGCGGAAGCCATTACATAGATGCCGACTTGTGAAGAGACACACTTGGAATGGCATCAGCAAAAGAGAAAGAAAGTCTCTGCATGTCAGCATATCGGTGAACCGGTGGTGCATGTGCTGACCGATTGCAATTGGGAAACGCTCTCTCAACCATCGTATCGTCCCGACACGAGTTCAGCAGATTGACATGCTCCTCAAAAAGTTCACTTCGCCAGTGTTTTGCAGCATTAAATGGCCTGAGGTACCGAGACTTAAACTGAAGAATGGAACTATGGGAGTGTGTCTAACGGACTATAAGGGGTTTAATTTTGGCAGATAGTGATTTAAGTAAAACAAATAACCTATGTGCCAATTAAGTACCCAGTGCTTTAGTCGTTTTAAAATATTTAACTACAAATGTTATTTTGAGTATAATAATGGCATCATTCTTAATTGAGGATGTCTCCTTGGAAATCCAAGTTGCAGTCCACAACCTGAACGCATTCACACTTTAAATACTATCACAGAGCGTGTATGACTGTGTTTCACACTAAACACATTAACTGGGCAAATTAAAAGCGTTTCCGTTGAAATTAACGACTGCATTAATCTCTAAACTAAATAACGATAGTAAGCAAAAGTAGCTCGATTTACGCGCGTGCAAGAAGCAACCCGTTTGCGCATTTAGTGGCTTTTAAAGCACGTAAACAAGCACGTCATTGTTCTACATGGTATTCTATGTAAGTGGAGGAAGCAAATGCTATTCTCGCTTTTATCCCGAAAAATCCAAATTTCATTTCAATATGACATCCTTATTGTTCTTATATAAAATATATTTTTATTTAGAATTGGAATCGTTTGTTGGCTATTTGCACTTAATGATTAATCGTTCTCTTGTCCTATTACACACAGTAGTATTTAAAATGTTTAAAACGCGTGCAAAAGGATTGTTGTTTTCCACGACCAGTTCTCAAGCGCTATGGGGAATGAATGTCAAATATTTTTCTGATGTACTGCATCTAGCAAGCTAGTGAAAATTCGTGCACTTGGCCTCTCCATAGGGAGAGGGTTCGTGTCGGGAACATGGGTTTCGGGAGGCCTGGAAATCATGAATATATTATTGTCCCATATGCTATTGGGAAGTATACTAAATTACGCAAACTTAAATATTTATTAGAACTTATCAAGAGTGTAAGCTCTTTCGAGCTTTGGTATTTTACAGTTTTACTTAACTTTCTTGAGTTGGGACATCTCTAAATGGAACTTTCTGGTTTACCTCTTCCGTTGACGACTTACATGGGAGTTTACAGTTACATAATTTTCCGCTTAGTAACAAGCAAAATCATGCTGAACTCGGCACTGTTACGTAGACAACCGCAACACTGTAAAAGAGTAGCGTAGATAACTCGACTGGCTTTGCTCTCTTGCTTCTGGGGCTCCTGACCCTGACCTGTCGTCGAGACCGTAACTACGCCTCTATATGGTGACCTACTTCTAAGGGTAGTGGTTACCAGGCGGGTCTCTTCCCGCACCGTTTTCGGTTGTACTGCTTTCGGTCCGCCTGCTGCATGACGTCATCGAGAGTGAAGTTTTAGCTAGCCAGTATTCTGCACCGTACTTTTCGGCATGAAAGTTCGGATAATATTCTCGTTATACGATCTGTTTCGACCCTATACTACTTGAAACAAAATCGCATCTGTAACTAGACTTAGTCTTGGAAATAATAAACACAAACCTGTCTTTTTACAGCTAAATAACCAACTGGCGCCAATTTCATTTCTCCTTGAAATATTCACTAAAAAGCTGTCGATATATGAAATTTGGTCTTGAGGGATGACTTACAGCATATATGTTATTCAAAAAAAGAGATATGTAGATATAAAGCGGATATTTTTTTATTAAAGTTTTTCAGAAGCTCTAAGTAGCAAGCTTTAAAACCATTTTCTTAGTTTATGCTATTGCTTGACTTTAATTATATTATGTTAAAGAAAACCAATAACACATTATTCGGCCAATTTTAGCAACGAAAATAAAATACGTTATACGCTATATAAAATTCAACGTTATACGCTATCGGGTCTTAAACTTTGATTGGAAATTAAATTGTATTGTTTGTTTATGGATTGTGAAAAACGCAGCTTAATGAGAGAAACTGTATGTTTATCATGCTATTATGTAATATGACTTAAACATAGCAGTTTTAAAAGTCATGATAGCTGAAACCTTGATATATGTGCATCTTTTCCGATACTTTTTTTTTCGCGTCTAGGTAAAAGCATGAATAATTGACATGCATATTTAAAATAATTTTTTTAAAAAGAATTTTATTAATATAACTATTTTGGCAGAAGAGAGTAACTCCAAAAAATGAATTAAATTCACATAACATTCGACTACTTGAAGTACATAATCGACACATGCTGAAAAACAGTTATCTGCACAGCAAGTCTTGCAAATATCCTCCAATTTTCAAATAAACCGAATTTACAGAGTAGTGCACATTCGAATGATGTGTTCAGAATCTGGATGTTTTGGCTTCATTATTTAGGCTGATAATGTGCTTATATAAATCTAGTTTCTTAATTATTTCAAGTATAAAGTTGTTTTAAAGTTTTAATTAATGAATAATTTATTGTACATAGTTTCCATTTGATCCTTCCTACTTGAAAGAGTAAGAACAAGGATGCGTCTAGCTTTAATATTTTGGAGATATTAATTTTAGAACAACCTTTCCTGTATGCTTTAGTATACGCTTGCAACCAATACCCTTAAAAGCACACAAATGTAATGCTTTCACCCACGGGAAAGTGGGTGTTGTTAAAAGGAAGTGTATTGGTGTATTGCACTGGCGATCATTGAAACATATTACACTGATCTTTTTAAAAGGAGGTAGATCTAAGGAACTTGCCAATTGTAATTAGGTGCCTATATTTTTTAGTATTTATGCAGGGAAAGTATAATAACTTACTCGTATCTTAGTTTTCATTATTTTGTATAAAACATGGACACATTTCACGCCAAACTGGCAGGAGAGGCTTTACGAAACAAATCAATATTATGTGAGCAAATACAGGGCAGATGAACGTAAATACATGAGAAGAAATAAGGTCAGAGCGGTGTTTTATAAGCAGGGTGCGGATTTTGATGACTATTTTTTTTTAAATCACTACATTTGTTTTAAAATGACTTTGTAATTACAAAAAATTATCTAAAATGAGATTTATTTGATTTACTAAAATTAGTGTACAGAAAGTTATAAATTAATTTATATATTGATATAACTCCTATACAAGAAGAAAAAATAAGTAAAAGAGCAGTGAAAATGTTCTTGTTCAAAGAATCTGAAAAGAAAAGAAAATGTCCTTACTTTCCTTTTCAGATTCTTCAAACAAGTAAGAACATTATTTTCTTTGCTTTTCAGATTCTCCAAAACAAGAACATAGAACAAATATATTTTCAATTAATTTTCTAAATTATTGTGTTTTTAAACAGGTCTTACAAAAGTGTAGCATTAACTCTTTTGCGAACTCAGAATATGCAATGTTTATTGCGACTGAAGAGGATTTCACAGTCCATGGCATGCATAAATAAGAGCAATACGCACTTATTAAGCAAAAAAGGGAAAACTGACCTTCTCATCCCTAATTTTGGACATGAATTCATAACAGTAGTTATACCTGTTTCCCTGACAATAATCATCTCTCCACCCACAAGCAACTCTTTCCAGACCAAGCAATAATCTTTATATACTCTATACTTATGCAAGAAAATTACCAAATAAAGCGGCAAAGGACAAAGAAATTACAAATTAATGATGTAATATCGAAAAAAAATTATCCAAAATAGAACACTTGAAACTACCAAAATGACCTAATATATATATATATATATATATATATATATATATATATATATATATTTCTTTCTTAATATGGGACCCATGATAAGGATTTATGTACACTTAAGCAATACCTTTATTGCAAGAATTAAAAGATGGCATGTCATCAGAATCCGGATCATGCTTATATGATTCTTGGTCTTCAAATAGCTTCTGCTCACAATAATATACTGTTTAATACGCATTCCTGAGGAATATAAAGAACTTCCTTTTTGGCAGGTAGACCGACTCATAACATGAAAACAGGTGTAATGCGGGCCAAAGGTATTCTTCCCTGAAAATGGCAAGCTTTTCCAGGTATATAATCCTTTACAGAACCACAGTGAACGGAAAAAGGTTGTTAAACTTTGGCTGTAAGAGCAAACAGCATTTCCTTTGAAATAATTATGCCGCTCAACTGCATAAAAGGCAACAGATATTAATCTGAGCTTATCTTCGCTTTAAAAGTCACGTACAAGTGCAATAAATCAAGATGTACTCATATATCGGAAGGGAATATATGCTTCTGGCTTTATTTTTAAAGTATAATATATTTAAGCAGTTTTGCTAAATTATCCTAAATTATCCTACTTTATCTCGCTATGTTGGCGGAAACTTCACAACTTAACAACAGATGTACGAAAGTGCATTGTTCCTTATCACTCAGTCATATACCCCCCCCCCACTTCAACAAATAAGTTGCACACATATTTAAACTAGAATCTTGAGTATAGATTCAGTTTTCTCTGCTTTGGTGAAGTGTTTAAGTCGGTGTGCAATGAGTGAGAACGTTAAGAGTAGAATGTATTGTGCTGTAGCACAATACCGTAATTACGGTTTTAAAATGGTTGGTGTGAATTGTCACACATTTCCAAAAAATGAGCATTTAAAGCGCGTGTGGGTGTCTAGCTGTAAGCGTACTGCCAAATTTAACGCTGATAATTCACGTGTATGTTCAGTGCACTTTCTTCCTAGTAACTATAAACGGGATTTGAAGAGTGAACTTTTAGGTTTGCCGGTTAAGAAAATTCTGCTCCCAGATGCAGTTCCGTAGCAGTTCATTCCCAATTGGCATGGATATTTACTTAGTGAAGGTCCAAGTACAAGTGGAATGTTGCAGGTATGTCTTTTTCATTTTTACATCCTGTAACAGAATAATGTATTCTGGAATTATTGTTTTCATTTCTTACGTTAAAAAAATACACCAGCATATCCATTTAGCGATTCCATTAGAGTAGTTGTAAATTTTCCTTTAGTACTAAAGTAATATATGTTTGAATCTCTTGTAGCGCCTACAGTTTACGTTGAAGTACTACATGTGTTCCAGTAGTTTTGTTTATACGTAAATATATTACTAATGTATTGCAGTTTCCATTTGTTTTGCTTTATGGTTAGCCCACAATGTTTGTAGAATGCTCTGAAATAGCATACCTTTTAAAAAAACTGGAAGAAGTGCTAATAATAAACAATTGGGAGTTAATCGGGAGGAATTTAGTGTGTTCACTGCGCTGTGTATGTATTCCGCGCGCTCGTCTTCACTCTCACTTACGTCACAGGCAGGCAGCCAATGGCAGCTCCCACCCCGGAGTGGCTCACCTTAGTTATCTAGCCACATTGAGTGGTTACCATGCTAGCCTCTAGTTTCCGAGGTCACGGGTTCAAACCTGGCGGAGGGTGATGGGTTTTTTTCGGTCGTGAAATCCTTAGCATGGCTTCCTTCGGAAGGGAAGAAAAGCCGGTGGTCCCGTGTCGTAGATTTACGGCACGTAAAAGAACCTCAAGCCTGATAAAGAGGCCTCTGAACAAAAGACGTTTTTCTCTTTCACGCCCAATATATGTAGAATGGGACGCTAAGGACCACAGCAGTTAAAGAGCGTCCATAAAAGAAATCTTAATTTTGTTAATCAACCTTAGCTACTGCTAGAATATCACTTGCAACAATCGCTTTTACAGTTGGGTTCTTCCCTTACAATTAGTGGACCTAAACTTGTAATATTTTATCCTATGTAATAAACAACATGGCATGTCTTTTGACCTTTTTGCTCTACCATCTAATCCTTCGCCTACGCTCTCCTAGTCACAAATTAAACCGTGACATTATATTATCAGAAACCCGAAGAAGATATGCAAGCTAAAAACATTCACGTATTTGAATCTGTCTTTTGGGTCTTGGTCTATGCATTATTCCTCAACAGTTAAATGTTACTTATGAAATTCTATATTGATAACTACTTGTATGCTGACGCAACAAATTTGTGCAAGTGCATTCAATTTAAGCGTCGGCATCGACAACAACGAGTTTCAGCGATCTTGTCGTTTATGTCCCTGTTGCACGTGCTTCTAGCACACCGTTAATGGGAATACGATTGCGCGCGGAAGGTGTATATTTTGATCTGTGATGCCAACATGCACATACCGATAAAAGTCAAAACACTGGCCATGACTCTTAGGTAACGGATGCTCTAAATTCTTTTTAAACTTTCTTTCCGAACTGCTGCGGTTGCGTGAAATCGTACAGTTTGTACTTCCGATAGAGGTGATTTTCATTTCAATCTCCATGTTGTAATGTAGCAATAGTATAGTGAAGTACATAGCCAACTTCTTAAATTTGATTGTCAGCAACAACGACCAAGAAGCGGCGTAATCGCGTAGGTCCGGTATCGTGGAAGTTCATGATTGTCGGTAGCGAATTGTTGAAAGTCTTTCAATACAACACTGGCTTGTTTAATCTGTAGTGTTCTGAATGTATTTAAAACTAATTCAATGCAGCTATAATTGCTTATGCAATAGCTAAGTAATTACCAGATATACTTAGCTAAGTGCTATAATGGCTAGCTGCTAATCCTCTAATGCATGACTTATTTGCTACATATGCCTCTAATTCCTAAGGCGGCTTTTATATCCCTTTCACCGGCACCACAACCAAAGCGATTTGAATAGCCGTGATAGAGCGATACAAAATGGACTGGCCATCCATTCACAGCTAAACATCGCGAGTTCGAGTACCAGCGACTGCAGTCAAACGTGCCTATCGTAAAGGTAGGGAAGAGCCCAAGTAAAATAAACGGTGTAATGACACGTTTGGATAATCCATGAAAGATCGAGCAAAATGTATTAATGTAAGATAGATTTGTTATTGTGAAGGGGAAAATGAATGGAAAAATATATGAAACATTGTTAAATCTTTTTGGTTTCCACCAAAAAGGCAAGGAGATACTATTTTAGAAAATGTAAAACATCACAAAACAGTTACAGAGGACTGTTGAGATCAATGTTATGACAATGGCGGCAAAATGTCTGGTCATATCAAAGGAGTTAAAGCGATCATTGTTCCATCCGCTACCTACCCAAGTGATACTCTTCCTCTCTGTCTGGCAGGTGTCCACGCTGCCAGAGGTTTCACAGTATTTGTAACATTTCGCAGTTGTTTAAATCAATTGTATCATTTTAGGACCAGTTTTGGTGACTGCTCATTCTTATTTAGAACACAGCAATTTCGCTTCAGAAACTTTCGGAAACAGACTGTAAGCTCACCAAAGAAGTTGTGGCAGAAGTAACCCCATAGATTGATTAATCCACTGAATTTATAAATGCTCACAAGCGTGTAGAATAAACATGATTAACAGAATTTGCAAACACACTTATTCGCCAATGCATGAACATTGTTTTTGTACCATACTTTATGGCGGAAAGCATGCACAATTCCTTGTTACAACGTTGCTCATGCTTTGATTCGATCCTGTCCAACTCCTGTTGCATAGAAGTCCTCGACCACGCTTTTCTGCCATCAGCTCTCTGTTGCAGGGATCTTCCATCAGAAAGGGCTCCGTATTTCACTGTAAAATTCACTGAATTTAAGAATATTGTTCTCCCAACAATTTGGGCAGATATCCTTGAAAAGATCAATTTTGTTAATGTTAGGATATAAATTTACTGCAGAAAAAGCAAAATATAAACAAACTCAAAGACACTCATAAACAGAATGTTTATTGGTCCACTATCCTTGGAAAAGCTAAACGAATTGCAGGTGAACTACACACTGATGCAGAATTTGTGAAACATAAAAGGAGAAGAAATGTGTTTTGATGAAGATGTGACGTACAGCATTGTATAGTGTAGAGTGATAATGATGGTGATGATAATGAGCAACAGTTTAAGAAAAGGTTTTCAATAGTCTTACTAAAAATATATCGCAGTTAAATGTTTTAAATAAGTTCAAGATATATGCCAAATCCTTGACCTGATTCCTGACATGACGAGAGAAATATCAGAAGAGGATTTGGATAGTTTCAACAGGAATCTCGCTTCAAAATACCCTAAAAATCTGAGCTACAAGCAGAAAGATGAACTTTACACTTGCAGTATATTTTTACGGTCACGTGTCCAAATCTGCCAATAAGTCTGGAAACAGAGGATTTCCACTTGCTCCCGAGTTCCATTTATGAAGGCAAACTTCAAGCAGTATTTCTAGAACTCTGTATTGCTCTAAAATTATTTTGTACTTTGGCAGTTAGTGTTGCTTCTGGCGAGAGAAGGTTTAGTAAATTATCTTTCATAAAGCACCATCTAATATCCACTTTGGGAGAAGATAAACAACCATATATCTTGTCAGTAGAACACCAATTACCATCAGACTTAAACTCCTCAGAGGTTATAGATGATTTTGTGAGTGCGTAAGTTAGAAAACTCAAGATGCCACAATGCTAATAACATGGAAGATAATACCACATACAAACCTGTCTTTAAAATATGCCAAGCAACAAACCTTCAGGATACTCACTTAAGATGTTAGTATTATATATTAATATTAATAAATAGTTGTTATTCAATAATTAACGTGTTATTGTCAGGTATTAAATTTATGTATTAAAACACGCATATATCTATTACTACACAGACTACAGTTCATCAATACCCATCATTGTACTTTAGTAATTTGCACATAATTATGTGGTCCTGATTAAGTTGTGGGTTTGGGGCCCCACAATCATGATTTGTCAAGGGGGCCCATAATTTATCTGGGCGGCCCTACCTCGAGAAGTAGAACCTTCGTAACCTTCCACTTCCTACGTTATATATTTATATGTTATGGTGTTATTTAGTACATATCTGCCAAGAAAGTTACCTTACAATTCCAAAAGCAAGAGAAGTGCTTGATAGGAAATCTACACGTAAAATAAAACTGTAACCGAAAGTTTCCCGGTAACTTTCGATTTTGAATAAATAGTCGATGTTATGCGAATATGGGACTACTCTGATGTCAAAAGCATTTTTAGACGTTTGTTTGCGTGCTGTATCTTACATTTTCACTAAAGAACGGCTGAACCAATTACTATGAAACTTGTATATAGCATATTTTAGGTTCAGATTAGAGTCCATTTAACGTCTACGCTACTCCTCACAAAGGCAGAGGGGTGCGAAGTCGAAAGTCCCTTTAAGTATGAGTAGGTTTGCAAGTAGGTGTTTTTAAGAGCTTTATTATTTACTGGATTTTATATTGTATTACTGGAAGCTATTACATTTGAGGGGGAAGAGAGGAAGTGAGAGGGAGAGACGGCGTGAAGTCTTCCGAAGCTAAAGTAACAATGCGAGCGGAGTTGCCGATTTCAATAGCAATGTTACTGTAGGAAACCGTGGCTTCCCGCGCATTTTCGCAGCGTTTGGTTTGAAATATGGTAACAAAGGATTTTCCGTTTACTTACCGGTAGACTCAAGCTGTGAACCTCCTAATTAAATAAGTGCGCTGCAGAAGGGAAGCGCTTCCGATTTATTGTAATTTGGTTCTGTTACACATTGTGTCCTGCGTGCGCGGGACCGGCCCTTCCTGCTTTCATCACAGCATAATGGTGATGGATCGTTTCATGAAGCATTTCCGTCGAGACCCCTGAGAGAACTTTTTTCAGCAAAGAGGTTACGTATTTGGATTTCATTTTCGCTTCTGAAAGATACTTTCTATTCTTATACATTGGAATATAGGTAAAAAAGTTAGTTCTACACAGGAGACGTAAAGATTAAAGCTGCTCCGCAAATTCCTAAAGTGAGTTACATCTTCTGCACTAAAATTTCCCCACATATTATATACCAAATGCCATTTCCTTGATTACTAATTGAAGCTGCCATTATTTGGAACATTGTTATCTCTATGGAGGATGGAAATTTGGCTTTCCCCCACATTCAACGTGTCATTACTATAAAAGAGCAAACTAAACTATGACTTTGATGGGACCACACACTAGTAGATGATTCAGAAACTGTTTTTGCACGGTGGACTAGCGAGTGTCTAATGCAAGAAGCTGTAGTATCACAGCAACGTTCTTGCAACATCTCAAGTCACTTAGTTCCACAATCATTCTCAATTCCAGATTACTTTCCCCCAATCAGGAAGCAAACTAATAGGAATATTCCGCTGTGCATTCACCTATAGCTGAAAAATGGCATATTCGAACTCAGATATGTAAATTAGATTATTGTACTAGAAAGGTAACAAATATGTGTAACACACATGGCGTATCCATTAATTTTATTTTCAAGTTCTCATAATGCTTATAGTCACCAGATATCCACATGGTGGCAAACTGGTGAAAATATCTGACAACGTTTTTTGAGTAATCGATCGTCTGCATACACGGCAAATGCTAGCTATAGACTGGAAAAGGAGGTAAAAGTATGGAAATTCATTTGTTGGAAGTAGATAACTTCATTGGGCCCTCCATCTAGAAACTTGTAAACGCAGTGTTTTGGTTTCGAGTTTTATATACCTCTCTGGGTTTCTAATACGAGTTTATACCCATGCTATACTGCTGAACAAACTTGACATTTTAATGCCTTGATTTTCGCATTTTCTAGTGGGTTATTAATTGATTATTTAACAGGATATTATCTGTTTACTTCATTTCTAACTTCTACCAGAAATATTTATTTCTCGTGGCTTCTCGAGCATGGTAAAACCGGGTATATATCCTTCATTTATCCGAAAGAGGTCTTAAACAACCATCTCCCAAACCAAGATTATTCAGAGGATGAAATTATCATAATTGTTTGTAAAAGTAAATAAATTTCTGCTTGTTTTCTCAAAATTGTCTGGGAATCTTTGGAATGTTGGATCCAACCTTACAAGACACTTAATGTAAAGGGGGCTCAAAATCAAGACTGCGATACTCAAGGGTTATGGAATTTAAAATGACCGAAACGTGCTAATTTTGCCGTCAATCGTTATTTAATTAACAGAAAAATTTTATTCAGATTATATGGAAGAAACTGTTGACTCATTTTGCGGATACGAAATGTGGCTAGCACGAAGGATATTCGAAGAAAGTAAGAGCCTAGAGACACCAGAAATGATATTTCTAGAGGGTATTCATTTTGCACAAAATTTCAAATAAGCAAAACAATAGGAGAAGAATAGCTATATAGAAAAGCTATGTGTAACCAAACGGAAAGCTGGAAGCCATATTACGAATGGTAACAATGCGTTTCTACAATATGTATTTAAAGAAGAAATGAACACCAGATCCAAAGAAACACACAGAATTTCTACCCCGTGAAGAGGTGAAAGAAGTACAAAGAGACAGATAGAATTTGGAATGCCTCTTAACTTATCTGTCTTTCAGAAAAAGCAAGCAGTACCTGGAGCGCTATAGTGTCTTGGTGGCCGGTTAGTGCCTACTAGAGGCAAGATATGACAAGGATAAAAATGTACATAAAACATTGGAAGCACAACCAATACACACAAGGCGGTGGAACCATTGTTCCACATGTGTTCTCCTTGCCATTCCATTCACCACTTGCGTCCAGCATGTTCGAGGCTTCCCTGCAGTGTACCGAGACATTTTAAACATTTTGGAAATTTAATCTTGCGGGAAATCTGTTTTCTGAGGAACGACAATGGCTGACCACATGTTACAGGGTACAAATATGCACAGATAAGAGACAATGTTACATGGATATGCCTGAATAATTAATTTCGTTATTTATATACTAAGTGTAGCTATACGCTTAACTTTATATATTGATACCAACTACAAGATCTACCCATACTTCCCTACTATAATAGAACGTAACAGATATTTTACCTACAAAGCTAAGCTATTTTCACAACGTACGTTTTAGTTCGCCAAAAATGTACAAATATTATCATAGTAAGTATATTAAAAATAGTACAGGAACATATGTACACATTTAATTAGAGATAAAATGGAACATTAAGCAGCAACTCACTTCTGCTAGCGTCCGTGCAATCGCACCAATTTTTGTTATTTTCTGCAGAAAGCGCGTTGTATACTACCACCTCTTGAGGGCCTGCTGTACGCCACCCAGACAAGGCCTAAATAACTCACGACTGTCATGTGAGGTTAAGGATCATGCACACAAACTATGGAAGCCGCAGAGGCAGATAAGTTTCGTTTATTTTTTAGTGTATTAGTAGAATGTACTGACACTTGGGTCAGTGACTGCTTGGTCTGTGATTCGTGTAAAGGCGCCTCAGTGTTTTCGCACTCGGTAATACCCTGGACAGCCTTTGAAAACAGTGCGAGTTCGGGCAACACAACGAGTACCATTCGGTTTTGTAAACACAAAGCACACCATGTGGGAATGACGGCATGCCAGGAAATCCCAGTGACCCAGAAGGTGATACCCTGGCATGGAGTTGAAAGCGTTTTTACTCAATTTCAAGAAGCCTTTCAATTCATTTGCACATGTGATATAACCAATAAATTTTAAGTCATAAAGCAGAAATTCGCTCCCACGTAGCAAACTTATTTTTGAATGGTTAAAATAATACGTTACCGCAAATTCTTGCGACAGTGAAGAAAAAAACGTTTCTATCTAGACAGAAAGAAAGAGCCTCATTCCATTTGGATCGATAATTTGGATCGATAATTTGCAGAGGAGAAAATTGCTTTATTTTGATTTCGTAATCTAAATATATGTGTGTCTATCAGTCATATAGAAAGGCAAAGTGAGTAATTTCTCCACAATTAATTTTAGTACGAAAATGCTATGCTGATTTGAGAAATGACACTAGAGTATGTTCTTTTTTCTGAGTATCACAAGCGTATTTGACCAATGCAAAGAAACTTCTATAATTGAGAAACTACAGGAGTGTCTTCTTGGATGTGGCTTATATGATACATAATACAGAAGAGCGCTACATTTTTTAGTTTCACAGATTGTTGCCTTAATTGTTTACAAAAGGTATTGGGGCGTTCTGATAAGAATATGATGCAACGCACGTTTACAATCCTGTTAGAAAAACCCTCCACAATGTGCCAAAAAGTGGTTAAAGGGACACAAGTTACTCTAGACTGAAGAACATCTCAAAACCTTTACACATTTCTCAGTGGCGCCCTCTGAGGTATCCTATTGTTGACAAAAATAAATAAAAATGGGAAAACAAATTCTTGAAATATATGTTTACCAACTTCGTGCAGTAGCATCGAACGTATTAGGCAATTGACAAGAATTGAATGTACTTTCATTTTAGACCATGTATGCCCAATATTAGTTATTTCGATCTTATACCAATGGTCATCCCCCCAAATAATACGCAAGGAAAACAAAAAAGGTGGACCGTTTTCCTCACAGCCACAAATTCATTTGTTCTTTTGGTAAATCTTCGGGTTTAGTTTACGACATAGATTTTTGTTTGCTGATGCATATTCAAATTCGGAAGTGGCCTACCTAATGTTTTCATCCGAAATTTTTCACTCAGAGTCCTGTTGCTGCATGGAGATTTTAATAATTTACTTTGTTCGTGTTTGTAACTTTTACATACAACTGAATATTCACTCAAAGAAAACACTCTACACTGTTTAAGTTACCTGATTTCAAGGTGAACTGCAACGTCTTTGGACTAAACGGTTACTACACGAACATAAACAGAAATATTTGACTATTGCTTTGAAAACGGGTGCTCAATTCTTGGTGAATATGTTAGTGTTTTGTTCTGGATGGATAAGATACCACGGTTTTAACCATTACCAATAACCCTACTGCTGTGAAATATACAAATATTGAAATATTGCCAGTTAGCTTCAAAAAGTGACATAATTATATTCAGAACCATATATTTTTATTTATAAGGACATTTTTGTGTATTATTTAGTTAAGCGTTAATTTCAGTTTCCAAATGCATTAGCATTAACTTGCAACAAGTTAGCAACACTGCATTAACGGAAGGTTGAGTGCGGAATATGTATTTTACCACTGTCTCCACCGCGCTCTGACGGGTGGAACGTAAGCTCCGAGTCAGAGCAATCTTGGCTCCACCTTTCCCATAGAACCGTGTAGAAACGTACACCCTAGCCTTAAACACAGTGCTTATGAGTATAGACTGTGCCAATCTGGAATTGGCTCCACCTTTCCCACTAGAACGTGTAGAAACGTACACCCTAGCCTTAAACACAGTGCTTATGAGTATAGACTGTGCCAATCTGGAATTGGCTCTACCTTTCCCATAAGAACGGTATAGAAGCGTACACCCTAGCCTTAAACACAGTGCTTATGAGTATAGACTGTGCCAATCTGGAATTGGCTCCACCTTTCCCATAAGAACGGTATAGAAACGTACACCCTAGCCTTAAACACAGTGCTTATGAGTATAGACTGTGCCAATCTGGAATTGGCTCCACCTTTCCCATAAGAACGGTATAGAAGCGTACACCCTAGCCTTAAACACAGTGCTTATGAGTATAGACTGTGCCAATCTGGAATTGGCTCCACCTTTCCCATAAGAACGGTATAGAAGCGTACACCCTAGCCTTAAACACAGTGCTTATGAGCGTAGACGGTGCCAATCTGAAATTGGCTCCAAGTCTCAAAAAACTACTGGCGCTCTGCCGCTTAACACGCCTGTTCAAATGAAGGAACACATACTTGAAATAATGTTTTATGTGCAATTCTTAAACACCTCTCTTTCTTTCCTTCTGACACAAGTAGTGCCACGGCACAGCGACACTAACCCAGAAGCCGCCCCTGACGTTTCTATTAGAGCTGAATCAATTTTCTAGTGAATCTTATAAACGTTGATTCGGAGTATGTGTTGTGCCGTCCTCAATAATCTTCCGTTGAAAAAATAGCTTATTAAATGGATCATTGTCAAAATCAGTTCTAAAGAAACTAAAGATGCGATAGGCTTCGACCAATAAGACATAGGCAAGCCTATAACCAAAATGGCTGTGCTACAGACATGCACCCAAAAAGTTTAACACTACTATTCTGACTTGAACTTCGAAAGTTTTATTTGTTATAACATACATATTAACTTAATTATCTTGGGAGTGCCTAAGACTCGATTTAAGCTTAAGCTATAGTGGAGTTTTGTATTGCGCAGTGCAAAGCTTATATGTGGCTTGGTTTCAACTAAGAAGTCACCATATTATCTAAAGAAGACGACATTAGTGACGAAGAACTGCAGGTACAACAGAATGCGTCCAAACCATTTAAACGCATGGAATGACCCAGTAAACAGTTGGCAGTGATGGTACCAGAAATGATGGTGAGACAAACATAAAATCGACTAGTAAACAAAGCTTAATTTTAAATTCCTACTTCATACTTCGTCGCATCTATATCGTATTGCTTTATATTTCACTAACAAAGCCCTCTCGTCGGAAACAATGCTTATTAATACTGAGGTGGAAGCATGCTAATTGCAGCTGTAGACTTCTTCTTTTTCTGCTTCTTTCTCTGTTTACCCTCCCCGTTAGGACAACTTATACCCCCAGTACTTACAAGCGGGTGCCTGGGGTCAGACGGATTAATTGGATCGGTTAGATTTGAACAGCCAGGATGGGTGATCAGCCCAAAGTCGGGTATGAGAGCGAGGAGGGAGACGAGATGAAATGGCGGCGAAATGGATGAAAGGAAAGGTGATGATGGAGCAGTTGATGAAATAAATGGTGGAGGGGAACCGGAGAAAACCCGCCCAGACGCCGCTTTGTCCACCACAAATCCCACATACGATTCCTGGGGTCGAACCCTGGTCGCCTTGGTGAGAGGCGAGCGGTCTAACCACTCGGCCACAGCGCCGCTCTTGAGACTTTTCCGACGTCTCAAAATCTACAGCATTCAGAGCTGTCAAAATTGTTTCACACATTCTAATCTGCTCTTCGTGTCGCAGTACTTCCCCACGTTTGGTTTTTCCCACTTTATAGTAATTTGTCCGATTGCCTGCACTCTATTACATGCTTATGCTGATTCACAATTTCTAGATCGCAGTACGTTTGGATTCAGAATCATAACGTATTAATTACATGTCGCCAAAAATAAATGATGGCAGATCACTCGATGCGCAAGTGTTACCCATTTTTCAGTTCCGAATAGTTGTTCAGCCGAACCTGGTTGCCCTACTGGGAAACTCGGAATGTTTAAACAAAGGAGTACGCCTTGCCTAAGCGGCGTCCGTAGCTTATTAGAGCTTCGGCTTAAGCTTAACCCGCGAAGTCAGCCCTAATAGAGTCTTAAACCGTGCTAAAAGTCTATAACATACAAGGAAGGTTATGAGGTAACTTACCAGTCCGTCTAGTATATTTAAAAGGCAGGATCATAGCAGCTCAGCATTCGTTCAGTAATCCGATGTGGCAACCTGTGTTTAAACATTACGGAGGAGACTCTTTCTTTTTTACTTTGGAGTTAATTGAGTCTGAATACCTTTGCATGACGAATGAAAGTTATAAATAATTTGAGACTTCTTTGTGGTTTACCGGAAAAAATGCGAATCAGTTGGAGAATTCAATGCGGCACGAGCATGTTGCCATCGTAGCTCACTTGGTTAGAGAAACCGGAAGGAAACTGCAAGGTACGTGGTTCAAATACCGGCTCTGCCATTGAATTTTTGATTCTAATAACCACGATGTTAATAATAAGAGCATTTATTCATGTTTAAATATTCGGTATAAGATGTTAACAATGTGAAAAGGCATAGTTAGATCAAATCTTTCTGAAATTTTATAAGTGTAAGAACTCAAAATCTGAGCGCGCTGCAAAACAATTATTGATATTTTCGGATTCAGCATGCTCAATATATTATGCTTAAACACGGTGCTTCATTTCTGTACAATTCTCAAAGTTGAAATTTGTTAAGTGATGTAATTCATGCTGATTCACCATAGGAATGAATAAATACCCTACAAGAAGCGAGGGCATAGAAGAACGAATGATGGTGTTACCAAATGAAAATATTACATCAGTGTTATCAGTTTAAAAGCATTATTTAAAATCACAACGATATGAAGATGGAGGCAGAAGTCACGATTGCAGCGCTATAAGAGAAGCTGAAAGAGGAAATTTTGTCCAATTGGATTACTGCGTGCATACAGCGTTAGGTTTTAAGACAGTAATTATTCTAGCAGCATTTTGCACCATCATTTAAACGACAAAATTCACTTAGGCACGCTTAAACCTTTGCTTTTGGACAAAACAATTTTTCGTTCAGTTCGAATCTATTTTAAATAAACATTTCGTACCTAGATAAGGCCCTCGTCTGCCCTGAGCCACACATATTTAACAACTCGCTCAGACAGTGAAACCTTCAACATAAAGCAACACAGAACAATTAACTGCATCAATCCAGCTTACTTCTTACCTCCCAAAAACATGCAACCATTCATAATGTGTGTGCACAAATCTAACGGGATTTCTGGCAATGACGGTATTCGTTATGTAATCTTATTTCTCTAAAGTACTTATAATCTAAGGTGAAGGTCACGAATATAACAGAGAAGTGTCTTCCTAAAGCAAGTTCACGATGGTGCTAGTTTCAAGCTCGGGAAACAATGAATGCCTTCACTCCATTCACTTACGGGGAAAACAGTTTGAAAATGAAAATGTTAATACCATTATGCAGGGGAAAGTCCGTCCGTGAAGACACACAAGATTAGTTATTAAATGCGATATATATGGTGGAATATACTAAACATTCAATGACATTTTAATCGGGGAGAGAGATTAATACTTGGACGAGAAAGAATCGTTAACTGTGACAAATGTAATAGCGGCATATGTCACCCTATCTTAGGACACATACACACCCCCTGCCTGGCTAAACCACTAGTAAATAGACAATATGTTATAATGTATGGGATATCAATTATAAATGTGCCGACAAATCTGGTTTCTGAGAAAAAACACAACAGTGGTAATTAGAAACGTTGTTGTGCAGTGCAAATTCCAATACTAAGAAACTCTTAGTATATTATCCCAAAGGTGTTATTTAAAACTAAAGTATTCAATTACTACTAAATGTTCGTTCCGGAAGTCATTACATGGAGGCGGTGGAGATTAACTTGTAAAAGATATAAAATCCTAAAGCCGATTGGAATTGTGTAGATATTCCGATGTTTGATGTAGACTGTAATACCCGGGACCTTCAAGAGGCATAGGGCAATTTATATAATACTAAAATTGAGTTCGATACGTGAGGAATCTTTGCAATACACTATTGGTAACCTCATAAATCTGTACAGACTTGAATTTTTATCAAGGATCAAGGAAAGGGCCGGAAAGGGTTCCTAAATGGCGAACCCTAGTTTTAAGCAACGAGATTCTAGAGAAATAATTGCGAGGCACTGAACTAACTTATGCAACTAAGCCAGTAACATATGTGAATAAGCAATTGCTTACAAATTTGAAACGCATTAGGTATCCTTGTTGTAAGCGACTCATTTAATGACATCTCGAGGAACCATGCCCCTTTTGAGACGCTCCCGACCATCATTGTTATTAGAGAAAAACGTTTCAAAATTGTAATACTGTGGTACGTGACTGAAACCTACTACCCAGCGTCTTCGTGATGACGTGGCTTCGTGTCATACCACCAAATCATAACTAGCATTTGGGAAAAGAAGGAGGGTAATATGACGGTGTTCCAGCTTTCAAATTGCACTTATCTCAAAATATTTCATTTTTTGTCCAGTTTTTGGGGTATTTATCCTTTCTTTTTACTCGTGTCTCACTTTAAATAAAACACCATTACTGAAAAAATCCTTTATAAGCTGTAGCTGCAAACGTTCGTACACACTTCAGAGGGTGTTGTCCGTATAAGAATTTTCAATTAGACATGGTAGTCGACTATTAGAGAAGCACAACTTCTAAATTATGTCATTTTTCGATTACTCCAGAGAAGGTTTCCCTTAACTTAGCGCATTTCAGAAAGCGATCTGCGACATTGTGTCACAGGTTGGCTGATTAAGGACAACCCTTAAGAGGTTTTGCTCTTTGGGAAAACACTAGTCCCATCGTTATCTCTACAAGGAAGCACACTTCATCTCCATTACCATCGCAGCGAAGTAAACAAGCTACATACATGATAATATCGATTAAACCTTTTCTCTCGATACAGTGAGAGCTATCGATTATGCCATAACCAGAGGTATCTCCATCAGGAAAGAGCGGAAGCAATGGGAAGGGTGGGGTAAACAACCCTCACAACGGAAATCGATTTCGGCTAATTACCCAGCATCCAACCAGAGCGCTACATTTTCTCACGCTTCAACAATAAAGCACTATATCTCGATCTTCCGTTACCAGATAATGAGAAAACCTGTAAGAGTTTTGTAAGCTACAAATTCACGACCCGGAAGAGCAGGTTTTTCATCTGGAACTTGACAACGGAAAAAGCTTCCTTCATTAAGAACCAAACCCATGACTAAATCCAGCTAAATATAGAAATGCATCGGAAAGAACGAGGGTATTCCTTATCAAGAATCTTGCAGATTAGCACAGTCTATTGACTTTACAGGACAGTATTGTATTCCTGTTTGTGTTAGTGTGTTTATGCTTGGTAAATTTGTTTCTCTTTTATAGTAGCAAGTTAATTCCTGCTTATAATTATGATACGTCATCTTGGAACGCTTTATGATGAAATTTATTCAAATATTTTAGGGTATCATGCAAAAGCATAGATTATCTATGGTGAATAATCTTCCTTTTATCTTTTCCACTCTGTAAAATGAACAATAATGAACTCCAAATCAATTCGAATCACGTTGGGAAACCAACGGAGATGTTTAAACTCTAAGTAATGTTAGCCATATTCCGCTATTCTAATCCTTAACAACCAACACCTTCACTCGCGTTATTGTGTTAATTGCGGAAATTCTGTCTCCCTGTCTCTCTCTCTCTCTCTCTCTCTCTCTCTCTCTCTCTCTCTCTCTCTCTCCCCTCTCCCGACTTAAGTTCGGCTTGGAGATGAAGAACCGCTTTCTCCAATTCCTGAGTTAAAAGGTAAGCAACATTGCTGATCGGTTTAGGACTTAATTTATTTTGAAACACTTTAGAAACTACTTTCGGTAAAACCTACGTATTCCACTTAGAGTTTTACATAGTTTTAATGATTTTCTGATTTAATTGCTTCTTTCGGATAGCTGGGAAACATGTAGATAAACAATGCCGTATTAAAGAAAACGTAATTTTTAGATATTTCTTCTATACCTAATCACATCTGATAAACTATTACAGACAAACTTTATAAACTGTGAATTATAACATTATAACACTGAGTTTTGTTATTATCCGAAATACATATGAGGAATTGGAAATCGCATCCATTTACTGGTGTCAACAAACATTTAACCTCTCTTGGCCTAAACCATATTTTCTATTCCGTGAAGAAATAGTGTAAACTTGATCGTCTACAGTTTCGAGAAAATGGGAAACATTCTGAATAACTTCTGCAAAGTATAAAACCCAAATATCTATTTCCATGCTGAGTTTACATATTGTCTTCATGTATTGGGGCGTAATTCACAGAGGTCCTGTAAGTATTACTAGAACCTCAACTGCTAAACGTTTATTGGGTAATAGTGATTATGCATATTGTCAAAGGCATCTGAAAATGTAAATTTTCTGTATTAATTATTATATGCAACAGTTTCCAAGTTCCATTCATTTAAAGTCATTACTTGCATAGCTTCTTGAGGATGATTCATCTCTACAGTTGAAAACACTTGGGAGTATCCTGGTTTCTCCCTATAGTTAATTGTAGCCGAGCTGGAAGTTGTTCCATGTGCTACGTTATTTGTACGCTTTGCACTTTAGGTTTGACGGCTACGACAGCAGTGGCAGAAACGCCCTTCTCAACAATGCTATATGATTCACGTCAAATCGTAAATGTCCCAACAAGCCCAGCCATTGTGGCTGTTAAACGAGAAATGTCTTCACCACCAACACGGGCACAACCTATCGATAGTCCCCAAATGACATTCGGCTTCACCAAAAAACATCTCCACCTCCTCGTAAATAACGTGAACAATATTTATTGCCAAATGAAACATCGTCGCAGGTCATCTGAGACTTTCTTATTCCGCAATCTGTTTTTCAGAAATACGTACCGTTGCTGTTATTATTTCTAACAGAATTTCGTATGCGATGTAGCTGAATCGTTTTGGAATATATTCTATATTTTATGATTATAAATAATTGATATTTTCCACATTGCAACTCAGCAGTAAGGCCAGTACCCAATTAAACAACTTCGCCTACGTTCATTCTGATGTATTGGACGAGCGCATATATCACAACGTAGGTTGTCCAGCAAGTTGCACAAGCACGTTTGTAAAACCATTACTCTAAGGTACTACAATATTAAATTTGCACAGGGAGATGCGGGGTTAGCGAAAAGTAACTGGCCTGTCTACAAGGATCACAAATCATCTCATCATAAAGTCAGGAACCTTTGGTACGTCTATTGCTGTCTCTAAATAGCAGAACGTACAATACACAAGTTTTAATGTAGTTCGGGAATTAGATGCTGGAAACCAACGCCCTTTTTCATACACAGCTTGAAGCAATAACTCCAGTGTATACGAGAATGGCTTGTGCCAATCAAATCGTATCATTATCTTCCCAGGGGAAATCACGAATAACTTTTAACTCAACACATTATTGACAAGAACTCTGGTGTGGTGATATTTTAAATAACTACATCCTCGTGGATCATTTAGATTGAATAACAGCTTGGAAATATCCTGGGTTTATAATTATGTTACAATCTGCAGACATTCTTTATCTCGGGTATCGTGCAAGAGGATTAAGCTCTTATACTGTTACAAGTTTATGGGAAATTATTATATTTCCCATAAACTAGTAACATCCACTAAACAGCTTTTATAAATTCTAATATAAACACAGATTCCTATTAGACGTGTACACTTTTTATGAGTGTGTTAATAAATCATCATCTGTTTTATGTAAAAGGCTCGCTGAGCCATATTTTTGATATTCCGTGATGTGCCTCCTTAGGCTGCGCAATTAAAACTTACTCTTAAGCTTCTTTGCAAAATATAGTTAAACATCAAGATTTTATAAATTGTTATGACTTAAAGAACAGATTCATTATTATGGAATTTGATACAGAGAATATCCGAATCCATTTGTTTTGAAAAGCATTGCAGAATAATTTGCCTACATTAATTTCTTTGCTGTATTTATATCTTCATACATGAATGTTTTTGTGATGAAAGAAAACATTATTTCTTTGTTTTCAAATCTAAAATATTGGCAGACAAAAAGTGAGACTGATTTTGAAGCAGCATTATGGCCGTGTGCACCATTCTCGATCAAGATTTTACCGCGGGAACGGTCATTTGTGGTGCATCGACGCCGGTAAAAGTTTATCGAGGGCTTTACCGCGGTTAAATCTGACCGGCCATGAACGGCTGGTTTTCGCCGATTATTTCCAACTCGTGTGCTGAAATGTTAAAATGGCGGAACGATATAGGTTAGAATTCCCAACAAATAGATAGACTCCATTTTCTCCAATGAATTACATCCTGATAAAGTTAGTTTAATGTACTTTATCATTTTTAATGCTTAAGACGTTTTTTTTCCTGCGACAGGTGCCTTAAATATCCTGACGCAAGATGTAGCGAAAATCCAGAGAATCACGGCGTTACATAACATAATTATATCAGTTGCTACATAGTTCCAAGAACAAGGCAGAAATAAGAGGAGTAATAAATAGATTTAGTGCAATTAATATATTTTCAAGATTACTATGTACTTTAATTGCACAGATATAGGAATCCGGAAGCCTGAATAGATCAGTTCCGAAGTCTACAACTTGAGGTAGTCGTCGTGGTGTCGGGGTAACGTGTGAGCTTCCTGTTCAAGGGGTTTCGGGCTCAAATCTTGTTTGGGAGTATATATATATTTATTTTTCTGCCTGTTTTTTCAGTAAGTGAATATCGACTAAGGTAGCTGGAATGTAGTCAATGGAAAGAAAGAAAGAAAGAAAAGAAAAGAAAGAAAGAATGAAAGAAAGAAAGGTCTATAAAGTTCAGAATATTTTTCTAATCAGTTGTAAGGTCAACTTTTCCCACGTGTCCATCTTAAAGTTATTGCTTCTATCTCTATACTTTCTATCTTTTCTTAAGAATTTCACGTTAAATTTAATAAACAGTAGATAAACTTGGTCTGCTTTTGCTTTCCGCCATTGCACGCTGATCTACATGAATACGCTTCAGCAAAGAGGTAGAACAAGCGAAAAACAGATGACATGATGTACATCCGGGTGCGTTCAGTAGAGTTTACCTGCAATGAACCTGCTCAACCAAGGCGAGCGCCTGCCAGATAACCACGGTTACCTAAACTGCGCTGAACATTGGTGCACCGCTGTTTGATGATTACCCCGGTCAAATTCTTACCGCGGTAAGCTAAAGGTCCCTGAAGGGTTTGTTTAACGAGAATAGTGCACACGGCCATTAGTGTCTGTTTCATAAAGTCTTACAACAAAGCATGTCACCACTTGGCAACTGAGCAGTGTAATTCTCTCTTTAAATGAAGCAAAATCAGTGACTTCATGAGACTCATAAACTTTGTCCTGAGAAAGGGTAGCTTTAGATGAACATTCTGAATTAGCCAGTAGAAACGTTAGCTACTGGGAAGATGATAACAACGCTGTATAACGTGTGTTTACAGCGCAATTGTTTATAAAAATAATTGTTTAAACTTTAATTTTCCTGGAGATATGTTATTATATGGATATATTTTTTGTACGGCCAGATACAACAGCAGTTTCTAAATTAGACTGACTATTATATGTTATTTACACAAAAATAATATTATGTGCATCATTTCCATTAACTGGCTGTTTTATACAACACACACTGTATATATATATATATATATATATAACAATATACACATATATATATAACAATATACAGGCATTTTTCCGGCACCAACACTATAGTTTTTAACATCCTCGTATCAGTTTTCTCCGTTCTTTCCTGTAGGACCATAAATCTTCATTAATTTCCCAATCCATCTGTGCCCCTGTAATTCCTTGAATCCACGTGCTCTGCGGTCTTCCTTTCCTCCTCCTTCCTGGTGGCGCCCACTCCATTATTCTTTTGGGTATAGTTTCATCTTCCATTCTTTTAGCATGGCCATACAATTCTAATTGTTTCTGTTATATAAAATCTAAAATTGAATTTTGAACATTCACATTTCCAATTTTTTCTCTTTTAGATATCCTAGCTGATCTCCAATAATCCATTTCTGTTGCCCATAATTATCTTTTTAACTGATTGTTCAGAGTCCACAGGTCGGAGCCATAGGATATAATACTTTTAACTTTTGTTTTAAAAATTGTAGTTTTAGTTTGTTTTGAGATCTGTTTATTTCATAATATGCCATTTAAAGTAGATATAGCAAGCTTTCCTGAGTTTATCTTTGATCTTATTTCCTTTTCTTGTTTCCATCTGGTGTAATCTTTACTCCCAGTGTGTTACATTCCCCTGTGTGTTTAATTATCCTCATTTCGTCTTCCACTACCAAACCTCGATGAACATCTCCAATGGCCATGTATTTGGATTTATCCATATTTACTTTTAAGCTCAATTTGTTGAATTCTTGAATCAATTTCCTTGTAGGATATTCTACGTCTTCATATTCTTGAGCCAGAATTAACAGATCATCCGAAAATTGCAGCGAGTATGTTGTTGAGTCATCATCTATTGGAATTCCTATGTTTTTACACTTATTTTTCCAACCCCTTGTAGCTTTTTTCTGTGTAAATGTTATATAATATAGGAGATACACAGCAACTCTGTCGTAATCCTATATTAACATGAAATCTATTTGACAAATATAAAGAGAACCAAAAGACTACGAACCGGCTGCGCGGTGTTTCTTCCTGTCCGCCTCCTCAGCGATCGTTGCCGTCTGCTGCTATCATAGAAAGGTGCGGTTGAAACCATACAACATTTTTAACTTATTTTAAAGGCTTTACTTACCAACTTTATGAAAGGAGATGCTGAAACTGGCCACCGTCGTTGTTCATACATTTTTGGCACCTATTTAGGAAACTATCCATCACTCGCCGTAGTTCACCTTGAGAAATGCTTGCAATTTCTTAGCGGATATTTTGTTTTAATTCTTCCAGGGTGTGTGGGTTTGTCTTGTACACTTTGTTTTCAGTTACCCCAGAAACAGAAGTCGCAGGGGGCTAGGTCGGGGGACCGAGGGGGCCACAAATCTCTACTAATAATTATGTCCTCAAACGCACTTCTAATTGTTCTCATCGAAATATTGGTCGTATAAGATGTTGCAGAGTCTTGTTGAAAAAAGGCAAAATCACACCGCCTGTCTGTTAATTCTCTAAAAAAAAGGGGGGGCAAAATTGTATCCACATATGTACGGGTGTCAACTGTTGACTCGAAAAAATGCGGTATACTCGTGGAGGGAGAGCATAACTCGCAGTATGTCCGATATATTAATATATGATTTAATATATGAACTCTGGTGATACTGATAATTATCTTGTGTTTTAGTTGTTACTCTTAAAGTTTATCTTTATTTCTTGCCACGGCTGCTGTTATTCAGGTTTTGGTAGAGCTTGTATAACTTTGCAGGTTGTGATACGGGTAGGAAGGTAATAAGTAACAACTCTAACAATAGATTAAGTTATTGAAGAATACTATGCTTTAATGGCACACGCATTTACTGTTTTAGTAATAAACTACCCAGTTGCTTAAGTTAGTTGGAGCTGTAGAACAGTCGAGCCCTACCACGTTCGTAAGCCAAACTTGCGGTCGCTGAGCAATCAAGTATTTTATACGTGCTCTAGAAATAATTGTAAAATTTATCACACGTTCCTATAGACCTTTAAATCGATAACCTTTCACCGTTCCTACTACATTATAAGAAGTAAATAGTAACGCCTGCTTCTGAGAGCTTACATGTATGTTATTCACATCGAAGCACTTTATACTCAACCGCCCTGGCTGATGGAGACGCTAGAACTAACATTTCTTCCCTTGAAGATTTTAAACATATTCCTCCTTACAATTTCATTGTCTGTCTTCGTTCAGCTTGGAACCTTCCAGAAGACTTACCCGGCTGTTCTACGTTTGCAAACATGTGGCCTCTCTACAAACATATGTTGTGTTCGCTTTTCTATTTCACAAAGACTCAAGGTCTGGCTTTTATGACCTCCCCGTACAAGTCCTTTTTGCCTGGGCCTTAATTCTAACACAAAGATATGTTTGTCGGCTTTTAACAAGAGTTCCACAGCTCCAGCTACACTTGCACATACATAAAACTTATGCCTTAACTTCTATTTATACAAGTATTTTTCTTATTAATACCATTTCACATTACAATTCACATTATTGTATATATGGCATATATATAACCATAGTTACTGTCTCAAAAAATTAGCCCTATAACTCTTTCTCCACTCATCGCGCACCATACACCAATTTCTTCGTCATGAAGGGGTACTTCATGAACAATATTACCGGCTGCGCGATGTTTTTCCGCTGGGCGTGTGGAAACATGATAACGCACTGCTGTTATAAACAAGGTCAGGTTGATGACGTGGTTTTGCTCTGCAGTGTGAAGCGCAGTATTGAGTTGACGGTGTTGTGATGTAGTTCAGTTATTATGAGTTATTTATTATTTTGTCCTGTACTTAGTCACAATGTATATTACGGCTTAGTATATGTTTTCTACTGCACAGCGTGTATTTGTTTATGATTCGTATATGTTAACTCAGTCAGCTCGCCAAGTGAAATTGCGATTCGCAGAAAGATTTCCTGATGTAAAAGTTCCAGGCCGTACAACAATTCATGAACTTTACAGTAAATTTCAGGCCACCGGAAGTGTTCAGCCTAAGAAATCTAAAAGACGGCGAAAGAGCTATAGGGCCAATTTTTCTCGAGTCAATAGTTGAAGGCCGTGCATACGTGAATGCAATTTTACCCCCCCTTTTTTTAGAGAATTAACAGACAGGGAGCGTGATTTTGCCTTTTTTCAACAAGACTCTGCAACAGCTCATACGGCCAATATTTTGATGAGAACAATTGAAAGTGTGTTTGAGGACAGAATTATTAGTAGAAATTTGTGGCCCCCTCGGTCCCCCGACCTAACCCCCTGCGATTTCTATCTCTGGGGTAACTTAAAACATAAAGTGTACAAAACAAACTCGCACACTCTGGAAGAATTAAAACAAAATATCCGTCAGGAAGTTGTCAGCATTTCTCAAGTGAACTACGGTGAGTGATGGATAGTTTCCTAAATAAGTGCCAAAAATGTATGGACAACGACGGTGACCAGTTTCAGCATCGCATTTCATAAATTTGGTAAGTAAAGCCTTTAAAAGTAGTTTTAAAAATGTTGTATGGCTTCATCCGCACCTTTCTATGATAGCAGCAGACGGCAACGAGCGCCAAGGACGCGGACAGGAAAAACACTGCGCAGCCGGTTCGTAGTTTTTAGGCTCTTCAGATATTTTCCCATTTTTACTTTTACAAATGCATTTTTGTATAAATGTTTAATTGGTCTTATCAAAATAGGTTCTAATTTCCGCCAATTTTAAAGCTAACCATAATTGTTATGACACATTAACATAGGCTTTCTCTATGTCAATGAACACCAAATGGACGGGTTGTGTTCTAACTGTTCTGCTCTCTGTTATCTGGTGTAAACAAAACATATGATCAATAGTTGATCTGCCTGCTCTAAAGTTGACTGTTGTGCTTGCAAATCTTTGTACTGTAGCTTAATTGTTCTACCACATAGTCTACTTAATGCGCTATTTATTGTAATGCCTCTGTAATTTTTACATTAATCTTTTCTAACCTGTTTATGTTACTTATCAAATATATCCTAGTTTCCAATCTTCCGGCACATCCTCATTATTCAAGCATTTTTCAAATAAACTTCTCACTTGTTCGTATAGCTTATCTGTTCCACGCTTTTTTTTAAAGTTCCCTCGTTTTCCCCAGTTTATGATACTGTGTTTTTACTGTTTTTCGTTACCGCTTATTACCGCATTACACAGCACACATACACACACAAACACCCATGCCCATGGCGGGACTCGAACCTGCGACCCTCAGCTTGGCGGAGCACCGGAGCTATACACTCCAGCGACCACGGCTACGAGGGCCGGCGATGCTTTAGCAATCGCTGGTGCTTTTCCACATTTTACCTTCCTTTACCATTTCTAATTCTAAGCGCATACTCTCGTTCAATTTTTCATTAACTTCCTCCTTCACTGTACTCATATTGATCTCTGTTTTCTATCAATAAGTCCTTAAATTACTCTTTCCATAATTGAAAATTAATATATTTACTAAACACTTCTATATCATTCCATCTAATATTTTTTAAAGTCTTCCAAGCTTTTGTAATCATTTTTCCTCCAATGAACGCTTCTATCTTTTGATATGTCTTTCCCATCTGTCGGTTTTTGCTTCTGATGCTTTCTTCCTAATCTTTGCGTGTTGTTCCCTAAGTTCTATTTTATCTTCTACCCTTTGTGTTTAGCCATTTTAGATAAACATCTCTTTTTAATTGTGCTTCCTTTCCTATTTCCTCATTGCAATAATAATACGTATTTTCATTTTGACTGTCACATTCTTCAACAATAGCTTCTTTTACAGCTTCATGTATTTTATCAAGAATGTACTGGTATTGAATCTGCGTGGAATCAAATGTTGTTTCTGTTAATTTTCCATTTAGTCTTTTCCTGAACAGGTAAACGGTGCTTTCATCTTCTAAACTTGTCAAATTATATTTATGGGCGCGAATTTCTCCTCTATTCACTGTTATGAAAGGCAATAGAGTTTTGGAATGGACTAAGAAATGGTCACCCTTCTTCCACCTTTAATTTCGTTTTTTGTTTAACTATAATGTAATCACTAATGAATTTTTGTTGAAGTGTATGCTGGTATCTTGTAAATGTATGTATATTCCTATGCTGATAATATCCATTTAATATTCTTAATTAATTCTGTTCTCATATGTCAATTAATCTCTTACCATTATCATTCACTATGTCTTCTCCGTATGGACCTACGATTTTATTTTGTTTTTCCTTCCCTGTTCTACAACTAAAATCTCCTACAATTATAATCTCCCTTCCGTTTCCAATTTCTTCTATTACTTTTAGTTTGTTGTAAAATTTAAGTATTTAACATTATTCTCGTCATGGCTAACTATGTAAACTCCTAATATTGTAACTTTATGTCCATATATGTTTATGTTAATTTCTCCCAGTCTGTAACATATTTTCTAAATTCATTTTTTTATTAATATAGATACTTCACGTTGGGCTCTTTAATTTTTAAGCACTCCTTTATAAAAATGCATGAAAGATTCTTATTTTCCGCGCCATTTACTTTCTTTTTAGTTTCTGACAATATCATAATATCTTCGTTTCTAATCTCTAATCCTTTACATATCTCTCCGAATGTATTACTTATTCCCTGTATGTTCCATGTTCGAATTGTCATCGTCCGTTTCCGTAGCCTTTTTCAAATATTCTAATTTCTGTCCAGTTGTAATTCCTTGGGTTTTTTAACATTCCCTTTTTTTTTCCAATGAACGGGGAGTTGACCCGTCGCATCAACCCCCAACCTCGAAGAACAGATGATTTTTAATCAAGGTTTTCTTCCTTTAGCCCTTTGATAAGTCAATATCTCTCTACGAGGCAGTAGATGGTAGATTTGTTCCGCCCCGAATATTTTATTTCCACGACACCCGACATATCTGGTGAGCGTTCCCCTATTCACCATCCGGGGAGGCGTCCGATGAGAGAATAGCAACTCCACGTGTGTATTTATGTATATATACATATATACGTAGTGGGGTTATTAATTTCGTGGACTGGCCTCTGGAGTGTAGGCGAAAAAAGCAGAATACAGTTATCTTACCAGTTGCCCTGCAGCACGGCCTTCAGTTACAGAGACCCACATTGTCCCTTAAAATCGTCGGTGTTGTCTGCCAACTTTGGTATAGCTGCTGCTCAAAGATATTGGCCGGAAAATACCATACGGTATTTCTTGTGGCAGTCATGATGTCGGCCGAATGATATATATCCTACGTAGTTTCTCCTTCAAGCAGGGAAAGAAGAAATCGCATGGTACGAAATACGGGGTGCCAGAAAGTCTGGCCTGCTGCCTTACAAGTTCCTCTTGGACAAGCACAGAGAGATAACATGCGATCGTCACTGTGGTCTAACGTTAGGACGCATCGTACTGTGCAGGATAACACGCGACGTGTTCAGATCGTCAGGTAGAATTTTGAGGCAGTACCATGGCTGTAGTGATGGGTCGAGTGCGTTACTTTACCGGAACTACTTCCAACACTTCCACTCCGCAGTCGGAGTCGTTTCAAGGAAGTAGTTCCAGTTCCTCTCCGAGGAAGTAGTTCCGGCCTCTGGTGGAACTAGTTCCATTGGAAGTACTTCCACTTCCTCATTCCGGAGTATTGGTGAAAATACTTCCACTGTTTCACTCCGGAATGACTTCCCCTAGTCTATGAAGAGGAAGCTTTTCAAATATATTCAACGGGATACCACACATGTCTTTAACAATTAATGTCTCCTGTCACATGAGCAAATGTTTGTGATTTAATGGCTTGTAGTTCTACGCTAGTATGTTGTGTTTTTATCCCCGTTGTATAATGAACTACAAAGTAATATTGGTAATATCATATGTAGTGATGTAGACCCAACGTACTTGAATAATTTGTAATTCCATTTGCTGTAAAGCAAATATAATTAACGGAACGCTACACTGGCTTTAAGACTGAAACTTATGCCTGCATACTTAGTAAAATATTGTTGTATTGCGTGTTAAACATTTAGGTTATGAACAGTGTGGAGGTAAATTCTTTTGCAATAAATGTAGTTTCAGCAAATATAAAACATTACTTTTGGGAAATTAATTTAAATATACTCATAATCTTTAGGGGCTGCTTTTTATGTTATTGTGAAGCGGAACATTTTGAGAATTTAATAAAAAGTGGTATGCTCCGATTTACATTTATTTTATTTATCCTTCTGAACCGTAAGTCTGCGGGACAAAGTTTACTGCCTTAAGGCAGTTTAATAGTTTAAATTCTTAAGGTATTACTCTAACTTTGTGATGAAAAAAACTAGGTTATCAAATGCAGAATAATGCAAATTACAAATTGGAATTAATTGTTCTTTCACACAAGCCGTGTGTTGGACAGGGTTGGAAAGGTAGAATCAGATGACTGAAACATTCAATGCCAAGCCGAGATTTGAACCACGGATCTCCCGGTCTCCGTCCGGTTAAATTAAAAATTGTTCGTCTTAGCTACAGCTGTATATGCAGAATTATCAGCTATTTTGCTGTTAGCGACTACTAACTACGTCATGGCACACAGCCAACAACGAAGCGGATAAGGAAAACGCGCAATGTAGAGTACCAACATTTTCAACAGAAATGAGGTTGGCGAAACTGGAAATAATTTATCAGCTGATTTAAAATGAGGTTATGTGACGTATGGCAATTCATAATTAAATACTATTGTAGCTTTGTCCTAATTATGGTGCTCTCAAGTTTTTTCTTGTTTCAAAAAGTTATTTTGCTCACAGCGACAATGTAACAAATGAAAAATATGTTTTAAATGGCTAATTAAGCATAATTCGTGCTGTTCACGTAAAGGGCTCACTATTAATTTTAAGGCTAAAACTAGCAATCAACATAAAATGTTGCTTTAGGGAGTTAAAATGCAATATTTGACTACAGACATACTGCAAAATTATATTATTATAACTGCTACATACGTGCGAAGTAGTAAGCGCACATGTAACTAGAAATTGGAATTCTCTCATAGAAGCATAATCGGAATTAAATGATTACACCAGAAAAAAACAGGCTTCTGCGTGCTTTTGAAATTCTGTACATAACGTTCAACTTACTGCAATATTCCCTTATTAAAATCACGACTACATGACGTGGAAAGTACGAGCAGATGAAATATAACTAAAAAAAATGTTTTTTCTCGTGGAAGCATAATTGGTATTGAACCATACATCGGGGGAGCGGCGAAAGTTTATGCGTATTTTATAGAAGTCTGTATTAACGTTCAACTAAAGAGGTTCATTGCATTTGTCATATTCAATAGGGCATTTAACATCAATTTTGTATAAATGACACAAACCCGAATTCATCAATACTTGAGTCAGAATTGACTTAATTTACTTAAACATTTTTTCTCACATTGCAACGTGACGCAGGCTGCATTAATACCATCTCATTTACCATAAAGGAAATGATATCCAATGTCATGGCGACTTCTAAATAATACCTACGCATAACGCAATACTGGTTAGGTATTGTACTGCCAATGGAATTGATGGAATGATGCAATTGGAAGTGGAAGTAACTCCGACGGAGTTGGAAGTAAATGTCTTGGAAGTACTCCGGCGGAATGGAAGTAAAACTGTTGTGGAAGTAACTTCGACGGAGATGGAAGTAAATGCCTTGGAAGTACTCTGGCGGAGTGGAAGTAAAACTGTTCTGGAAGTAACTCCGACGGAGTTGGAAGTGATTGGAAGTAAGGAAGTGCCAGTTCCAAATAGTGGAATGGTTACTTCACACTTCCAAAGGAGGAACCGTTCCTTTGAAACGACTCCGACTCCTTCGACCCATCACTACATGGCTGATCCGCCTGCTGCTCCTGCTGTGAGATCGTCCACCGATTGGAAGCGGTTGGCAGGCACCAACATTCAACTTCTTCGATCTTGTGTTCAGTTCGGATCGTTTGTGGCCCACCAGTACGATGTTACCCCAAACTGTCACTTTCCTGGTAAAAACGTTGGTATCCTCAAGCGCAGCATTGCAGCCCAAGGTGTCGTCACGGTAAACTTGCTTCGTCATTTGAAACGTTTCGCTAGGGAATTTGTTGGCACAACACGAAGTTCTCTAGTTGCTCAATCTGTGACACTTTCACGAACTCAAACACCTTCACAGCGGAGACCGTAGTTATGCTTAACTGTCTGCACACTCGCCGAGAATAACTGACATTTATCTGCTCTAGTGTACCACAGTGTTCACTCTAAAACTCACTTTCAATGATTCATTACCTTAAATTCTGCCAGAGTAAATCGTATACGACCTGAAAATCGCATACATGTTCACAAATCTCCATGTTTTTATTTCTAACATGCACATGTTACGTTGCTCGAAGTCTGTGTTTATAGTGAACTATTAACCTAGACTTGTGAGAATAGTAGGTTGCAAGATCAAGCCGATCTACACCTTCTACACATTGTAGCGCAAATGATATTCTAGGAAAACACATCCTGAAATCAGGAAACATGATTGGACCTTACTTTATGGAGAAAAGTACGTACTCATCTTAAAAACGACGTTATGGTTTTATTTTACAGCTTACCCGAAGCTGTCACATAAATATTGATTCTATAATTAACACACCGTTTAGTAAAATATCCGATATTTTAAAATTTATATTTTCAGTGTTGCATATGTGAAAAATCGTGTTGCTACCAAAAACATAAATCAGATATAGGTACAATATAACTGTAAGTTTTATATAACACTGATAAGTGACTGAATTGCATTTTATGGTATCCCCTAGAGTATTCTTTTATGAAATATTATCAGTGCCCAAATACCGACGAGAAAATTGTATTTCAAATCAAACACAGTTTTTCGCATAAAAGCTTAAATAGAGAAAACAAAACCGCACTAAGCATTTTGTTATCTTCCCCCTAAATAACCTTCCTTAAACATTAGTGCAATAATACATGCTCCGAACTGTTATAGTAACAGCCAACATAAAGCGTATCTAAAACAGTAACATTGAAATTTAGTTATCATAAGCATCGCTACAATGAAAACAGAAACCCACGCGCAAGGCATATGGTACACGTAGTTATCGCTTTATAAATTGCAGACACATAAGAAGGACCACAGTGAACATCCACGTGCAAGGGTGCCTGCCTTATGTCTATAACCAAAACATTGCATACTTCCACCTAATGCATAAGGCAAATGCCTTGGGCACACAGTAGCAGGCCAAGGTCAGAACAGGCGCTGAGGTGCGTAGGGCGTGTCGATCCCTTGCACACGAACTTCATGATGATCCCTCCAGCAAGGGACATGGGTGTGCCAAGTATATTCTTATCTCTTCTACAGTAAATTACGGACCAAAGGAAGCACTTCAGTGGCGGTCCCTTCTAGACGAAATGTCTATGCTATAATAGGAACTTATGAAACAACATTTAAGATATTCTAGCCACATACTTGCCAAAGCTGTATTTCATGGACCAGCGAGATTTAGGGTGGCACCCGAGATAAATCCGGAAAAGGAAACTAAGAAATAAAAAGCTTTACAATGTTATTTAAGTTACATAGACTGAAACTTTTGCCGGGCGATCCCCTCAGCAATGCCTACGCCACTGAGGTCTGTAGCATCCGAAAGCTAGATGGATGTGTATACTCGTACAGCACCAAGCGTCGCAGATGCTGAAAAACACATTGATTTAATACAATTATATCCTATGTTGCCGTCATCTTAGGGAAAGGACGACACACATCTTGCATTCGGGTTTGACGTAGGCTTGCGTGAACAAGAGCTCGCAAACAAAACCAAGCTGCGAGTTTCAACTGCATGGTTTCGAAACACAAATCTAAGGGTGAAATCCAACGTCCTTCCTTAAGGGACACCATACTCAACTCATTCGTCACTCACTCAAGTGGGAGTGTCGATTCACCCTTACTTTGGTAGCCAGAGAAATTCATTTGAGTGAATATGATATCAGTATGAAATGAGGTCCACTCACTTCAAGTCCATTAAATAACCTAGGACAGACTTAGATATGTCGATAATCTTTGGCTTTTCCGGAACTCTCTGAACTCTAGAGTGTGCTCTAATTGTGTCGTTATTGCTTTATTAATTGGATTCACACAGTCTTCTACTGGGCTGTACTGTTCCATGCAGTTCATTTGTGAATTACAATGTTTAAGGTTTTGTCCGCAGAAACGAACGTGTACTTGACACTATTGTATAGAAGCACAGCGATCTTTTGAAAAATAGAAAGTAGGGATGTGTCAGCGTTTTCAAATAGAAATCTACTTGGGAAACATTGGCAAAATAATTCGCACGATTTTAACATCAATGTACGTATATTTACTTAATATTTACAAAGATAAATCATTAACAGGTCCTTTTTTGCGCTCTTCAAAGTTTTATTAGGCCATTATTCATAATATGTCTACGTAACAATGTACATTGGGCCGAAATTGAACATGACAAAGAAAAACAGAAACCTAACTGCATTATCACTGTTTTTTTAAGAACAATCTGCGTTTGTGTAAATTAAAGAATTTTATCAGAGTATTTTTATGTAAAGATTAAGTAAATCAACGTAAATTATAACATAACTAACGGTGAAAAGTACCTATAATCTATAAGTGCATGTGAGGAAACAGTATCAATATAAATTAAAAAGATGAGAGTTTCAAATCCAAAAAGCAACGCAATCAAAGGTTTTGTTTGAAGTAAATTTCAAAAGTATACCACGAAGATAAGTGGTGAAAGCAAACTATCGGGGCCTTAAACAATATGTGTGATGTCGCTCTTAGTTGATTAAAAAAAATGTTACATTTCTTTAAAGTAGTAATCCTAATTCTTAATGTTAAGTGTAAGTAGTAGCACAAATGTGCGTTAAACAGATGCCTATATTGCTTACGCGTACTTGTACGCAGTTTGGAAAGCTTACAGACACCTTCATGACCAGCGAATTTAAATTAAAACCGATTGAACACATTAAGTAACTCACCAAATTGATGTTGCAACCTTCCAAAGCGTTTCTGTTTCAGTGCCATAGAACACACAACCTTGCGCTCCTTCAACAGCTTTTATTAAGTTGAGATTTGAAAATGACAGCTGTAGCCGACGTCACTTGCAACTTCTATAACTGAATCGCTGTAAACTGCTAATCGGCTGTTATCAACAAACTTAATATTAGAACATAATGCAAGAACATTAGAAAGGTGTTCTCCGTCAGTGTTGCTAACCGTAGCGAAATTTGAGCCTTCGGAAGACTTGCGGCGAAAAACGAAGCAGTGGGAAAATGTAGCGACTTTTTCAACTTTAATTTTAAAAAATAAATTTATTATTAGTAGTATAATTAACATGTAAAAAGTTTCAATTATATTGTACAAAATTAATTTTCTGATTTTAAGTAGCATTACCAGTTATATAATAATGAGTGATAAAGGGTACTCCACCCCTAAGGAAAAAAGGGAATACGCATAAAATTGTCGAAAGATAAGAAAGTGAGAAAACAGTTGTTTTCCTATAAGTGATTCAAAGAAAATGTTTTTTCGAAATCGTTACAAGTTAAGCAAGATAGTGCAAACGCAAATTGCAGAGCATATAATACTGTTTTAGGGGTAAAAGGAAGTGATCTTTTGAAACGCTGTGAAAGCCAGAAACACATGAAGAATCTAAATGCCGCGGACAGCAAAAAGATTTCTCACGTAAAATTTATTTGTATTTTACTTTAAGAAATGTATAATGATTAAATTAACTTAATTATTTGCTTAGTCAAAAGATAAATTACCACCGATAAAATACGCTTAAATTACCAACAGAGAGCCTGTAATAATTTTTGTATGACTTATAGTAGTGATAATGTAACGGAATGTACACCTCGGTACACCTCACACTTCTGTGATGGCAATACTGAATGCAACAACTATAAAGATTGTATCCGACCAATCATGCTCAGAGTATTATTATTGATTAAAGTGTTGTCTTCTTTTCGTCCACACAAATACATTGTTTCGAATGTCATTCAGCAGTGTCTGCGTTGTACCCAGAAAATGCTTCATTTCTGCATTTCGTTTGAATTTGCTCTCAAATAGTAACTATTTAGAAATACGAGCAGGAGCTCCAGGAAGCCAGTAATCACAAAGTCTGCCAGCTTCGCCACTGTTAAGCTTACACACAAGCTCCAAATTCTAAATTAGCAACTTTCGTAAAATGGCAGCAACATTCATACCTGTAGCTATTGCGTGTTTGAATAATGTTCCTGAGCCTTTTGAAGTTACCAATCCTCAAAAAATTACTGTGAGTGCATCTTAAGCCTGCACTAGAATTCACCTGAAAAATACTAACATGTCATTCATTCTTCACTCATCCCCCACTTACTTTTCAGTTGAGTTTGGTTTGGCACTCAAGTGTGATTTGAGTATGGGAGTCCAGCAAGAACTAGGAATTCTTTCCTGCAACGGCAAAACCTTATTTGATGTAGATGCAGATCCTTAGTGGAAGTGGAGTGGAGCTTCAGGGGCACCCAATGGCAGGTTCTCGATTGGGGAAGCCTGCGGTTAACTTTTTGTATGCAGACCATCTTTAACAGATATCTTCTCTAACAGGAACTTCTAGATGAGACTCTCTGTGTGAGAATACTTTGAATCTACGTTGCTTCTTTCATTTTAAGGGTTGGTGCCATGTATTTCGACGTACCATTTATGGACTTCGGCTTCTTACTCTTTAACTTTTATTGTGTTAAAATGCCTAAATCTCAGCCTTCCCACAACTGTCTCTAGAACAATTCTGTTGTTACTTAGGTTTGTAATTTTCCATTTACCCACGTATCTTCCATATTTCTGTTAACAGAAAAACACGTATACAAAAAGCAGTTCATAAATATATGTTTTACAAAAACACACATCTGATTATAGCATGTTACATTTACGTTAATACCACAGAGGCTACCAGATAAATAGTAAAACCTTCTATGTGTTTGTATTCCTGTGTCTTACAACCGATGTTCTGAATGCCTCGTTCAACAACGCCAGAAAAAGAAAAAAACAAAACAAAAGCAAAGCGAACGATGAGAATAAACCATAATAATCTATACTCCTTAGTCTATAGCATCTATTTGAACTATTTATGTTCAGAAAAATGCAAAAAGAAATAAAAAATGCAGAAAATGTTACGGCAATTAGCAGCCTAAGTACAGGAATGCCCCAAAATGAATTTAAATACGTATTAATACATAATAATAACTTAACACCAAATGTAGCATGTACTACACCTTCTTTGTAACGGAGAGAGAAATAAATGTTGAGGCATCCTCTAAGTCCGGTGTGTTGGTGAGGTGTTCAGCAAATAATGAAGGAATTGTGCACATTATTCTCGCTTATATGGAAATTATGCTAACATGTGCTAAAAAGATTTTAATAAAGGATGCTTCACAGCTTTAAATGTCTTTTAAAAACTAAATCAGTACGTAAGTATCTAACAGATTCATTTATATACGATTGTTAAATACCGTCATTAACTAACCCTGATTTAGCTTAGACACATACTGACATATCAAATGACAAATTACCTACACAGTTTACAACAATTTCGGCCTTATTGCTGCATAGTCAATGGCGTCAAACCATGTTTTTATAAAACCAAAACGGAGAAGTATTTCTGTAAAGCATTTGCTTTCTTGGAACAAGGAAAAGAACTAGAAGGCTATTGACACACACAGTGTCCAATATGTATCTCATTATTTTAGGAGATTCGAGATTTAAAATGTCAGAAACTATTCTTTATAACTAAACACTTTATTGTGTTAAGTTCTTCTTCTGGCCAATCTCTTTAACGGTCACCATTCCCTTCCTCTCAACACATTGTTCGCAACCTTTCTTTCATCTTCATCTCCATCTTCTTTCTTCTATTAGTACTTGTTCTGATTTATGTTATTCATTCATTCTGATCCCAAACATTTTAGCTTTGTTTTTTCCATCTATTTTCCACTACTGTTTCTATGTTTAGGTTATCTTTAATCGGCGTGTTCCTTACCCTACCCCTTTTAGTACCTCCAACTTTCCTCGGGTAATTCACTTTTGATGATGTTATTTCACTTTTGATGTTTATCAAACATCATCTAGGTTTCTGAACCACTTAGAACCATACACAGAAACACTATTTCGATATTACTTTTTTTTTCTAACTCAATTTTCCTCTACAGTATTTCAGGGTTATACCCATATTGTAATTTAGAATTGTAATTTAGCTTTACTGAAATGTGCGATATCAGTTTACATAATCAATAAAAATAACACTTACAATAATGAACTTAATTCAGTGTTTAAAATTTACATATATTACAGGGTGAGACTACAGAAAAATTCTAGCGTTTGAATAACTGTGTTTCTAAAGCATCCAGTTTTGAATTTCGCTTATCTAACACATACATTTGAAATACAATGCTGTTACTTTGGCAAGCAAACTCTACACTTTTAAATGTGAAACAAATAAACTGTAAAAATGAGCGCATGATGTACCCACTAAAAACCCTAAACAAGAGTTTCTGCAAAGTCGTGTCCACCCAAGATGATCGAGCAGTAACGTCGGGTTCGATTCCCGGCGATGGTTTTGCCGTATCGGATGCTCCCCTTGTAGCACGAGTTTCCTGTTTTTTAAAGCTCCCTTGTTTATCCAGTTTGTGATTATTGTGTTTTACTGTTTACTTTGACGCTTATTACCGCAATTACACATATAACACGCGCAGAAATACCCATGCCCATGGCGCGACTCGATCCTGCGACCCTCAGCTTGGCGGAGCGCCGAAGCTATACGCTCCAGCGACCTCGGCTATGAGGCCCGTTCGAACTGAAACGTTAGGGACACCGTCCAAAACTGCGCCGGATCTGGTCGCCCTTGAGATTCTCCCCTCATCCCTTCCTCCCAGGGGTCACGGTAGAAGCAACCATCTTCTTTCTTCAAACACATGGTAGTGATATAAACGAAGCTTAGCAATGTTTTCTTCGTAATAGATACGTAATTTACATTATGTTTCTGTACTTTAAACCTTTAAACTATAAAATAATTTCCAGTAAAATGCTTTATAGGTGATAATATATCCTACATGGCTAAATTTATTTTATTATTCATTTTAGCATCTAGTCTGCTACTCACTGAAATTACTGTCGAAATATTGGAATGCATATATCTGTTCTAACTTACGCTCTTTTCATTCAATATTGTGAACGCGCGCGCGAAGCTACCTGCGGACCGCCGTTAAGCGCCTCTCGGCTCGGCACCTGGGTGGGGCCTTCGACCGGTGGTCCGAACAATAGCCATTGTGTGTAGCTTACCTATTCCAGAACATTCCTTTCGGCATGTTCTAGTAGCCTCTCCTTCTATAACATTCCGATTTGTATGCGAGGCCTATATAGGGAGGCTGATCTTGCCCATGAGGACTTCTGCTAGTTAAGAAGTGAAAAGTGGACAGTGCAGTTGAGTTGCGAAATGTGATTCGAAGGATCAGTTGTGTTGTGTTCGAATGTGTGCCAAGAGTGACTCAGGTGTAACGTTTGTGCTACGCTGAGCGGCTAAGTGATGCATGAAGTGTGTTTCGTAGTAACTGGTGATCTCATTTATTACAATATTCATATTTCCATTTCCTCCTTCCATTATCATGATTTTGCCCTCAGCTTGATTTACCTTCGGTTATCTCTTCTGGTATATCTGCTTATTCTGTCACTGCTTGTAGTAGCTCGTAATATTAGAAGACTACTGAAGAACACATCAGTTTCTATGGATAAACTGGCCCCGCATTACGGTTACAGTTCCTTTTTTACAGTGCTTAATTATTGCTCCCTAAATTTCAGAACAGAAATGGGTTTCAGCTACCTACTTGTTTCATTCTCTCATCCATTTGAAAATTATATTTAGGCTAAGTGTTACATGTACATTTATGTACACACCTTGAATGGCTAATAATTTCTTTGATGCTTTTTTATATGTCTACTTCTTTCTTTTTTCTTTTCTATCATTCTTTTTGTTCTGAGACTGTGTGAAATACTGTTGCCAAATCCAAGAAGGTTAGATGTAGCTCGTTTGCTTTCTCTGTGAGTAGTCTGATAAAATTTATGTGACCTTGCGTTTGTCATCCAGGTTTGTAAACCTCTTTCATCCAAATTTAAGCGTCCGTGGTGTTATATGACTGCGTCCTGAGGCTTTACTTTTTGTATTTTACCTGTATTTTATTTGCGCAGGTCTTTTTCCATTGTATCATCCGCATTTTTCCATAAGTCATATGGTATGTCACCACCAACAACATTATCGTCGCCTTTTAACGCAGTTTTATAATGTTTCTCAGACTTGCATTATTTCCTTTATAGCGGTTACTAATGATTTTCATCTTCAAAACTTCTCTCGATTGCATTAGCAGATTCTTCTCCAGCCGGCTTTTTAGCTTTCCGTACTTCTTATTTCATTCCATTTCTTGCTGTACGATACCATTCGTATAAATTTCAACCTTACTTTTGTTTCGCAGTTGTTACTTTTTCCATTTTAAGTTTTTTTTAACTGTCTCGTTTCACTGCTTTGCTCCATTGTAATTTATGCCTACCACCTATTTTTAGCTTCTTCGTTTGGTACTGATTCTGAACTATTTGTATGCTTTTCACATCCGTATTTGGTGGTGCAAGTATAGCCTTATAATTAACCGTTTGTACTGTGACACAGTGGCTATGGCATAAGGTTATTGGGAGGTCGGCGCCGGACAGTCGGTGCAAGTAACGATGACTGGCGCTCGCCAGCGTAAACACAGGGCACACTATCGGCAGATAGCTAGAACCTTCCGAAAGCTTCTTCTTTCCCCCTTCTCCAGAAACTGTGTCCAAATAGTCCTACAACGTTCAAGAACCTGGGGGAAAGAATCCACTGACTGTATAAGCGAGCGCTCTCGCGGGAGTCAAGTAGCGTGCGTCGAGCGTGAATTGAGTTGTTGAATCAGCCATTGAGCGAGCGAGTTAGCGAGTGCGTCTCTGGGGTGACATAAAGAGCGGTTCTCCGAGCGAGTTGGTAACAACTGTTGTGACGTGCAGCGAGCGCTACTGCGGAGCGACCGGTTGTGGAGGTCTTGCGTTCCACTCCCGAATGAAGTGAACAGCCCGGCGTGAAGAGGCTACGTCACGAAGGAAGTGACGGGAAGGAGAATTGAACTACGAGCAGTTCACCTTTTGGAAACGACAGTGTGAAGCTGAAAGAGATAAAAACAACTAAACAGTGATAGTGAACGCTTAAAAGAATGACAGTTGAAAAATGGACAGTATTTCTATTTTTACTCTTCGTTTTTTAATTCGGTTATTTTAGTATTCTTGGTTGCTCTGAACATTTCCTTAAACAATATTAATAACTTTGTTTTCATTCTTTGTAACTGAAATATTTGTAGACTTTAGTCAAGGGACACAGAAATATTCAAATGTGGGGCATTTTTAGTGAAAAACAATTATCTAATGAAACGAGAACGACACAAAGTCACTTTAAGTTTCTACTTTTCTGTACCTGTGAGGCGATGGAACTAGCAACGTCTATCACAAGAGACATATTTTGATACTGCTGTGTCATCTTAACGCTAAGTCTGGCACGGGGGCGTATTAACAATTCCCAAAATCCGCTCTCCACATAAACATACTTAATAAAGTCCGAAAGGTTTTGCAGGTACATTGCTTTACCGCATCCTTCTCAGTTAATATTAAAAGTATTTGCAGTGTACTCTTCTCAATCTGAAAGTTGTAGTACGAGCGAATGGTTGAGGAGTAGAGTGTGACGTCTGGCCTGCAGCTTTCCCTGTTCCTATATACAAACTATTTTCGTAACGTTTCCACGTTTTATATATCAGTAATAACTACTAATTCATGTGACACATTTTCTAAATATGGCGAACTGTAAAGCCTCCCAAAAAGAAACAAACGTTTATGGTTTTGAATGACTACTCTTTCGAAACCTTGTCATGGTTCCAGCTGCAATGGACTTACTCCGGGCCTTCAATAACATCGAGTATTTGTCCAAAACTGAGCGTCTTGTTATTCTCTGCAAAGAGCGTGCTGTGAGGTATTCTTTACCTGCAGTAGCCGAGGCAAAGGAATATCCAGTCACGATATTGTGATTCACTGTTTTGCTGTCAGAGGGCAACACCAGCGCAATGCACCTTGCCGCGCGTGTGTGTGTGTGTGTGTGTGTGTGTGGGTGGGTGTGTGTGTGTGTGTGTGTGTGTGTGTGTGTGTGCACAACTAAATTAAGAGCAATTGTTCGGTCGCAATTGTGAGAAACGCAGCCTGTGTGCTTTACACGTGGAGCTTTTCAAAGGACAAAAAATGCATCAAAAGCTCTATCCATTCTGCCACCAGCGAAGTATATATCACATGGGTGCGTTCGAAAAGCAATAGTTTGCGGGACCTGTACGCGATCTCTAGCTGGTTAACTTTACTGCTTGTGCGCCCATGTTGAAGTGCGGATCATCCCAAATAAATTAACGAAATTGGCCCTGCATACGGCAAGGTGCACTAAAACGCCCGCTTGATCTCACGCTGATTTACGTGGTTGTAGGATTTATCTTAGGACTTATTCCTAATTGGTTACATTTGACGGTTGAGAGAGGAGGAAAGCGGTACATTAACGTGAGCTGTCTATGGTATGGCTCCAGGTACGTCGATGCTGGCCGGCAGACACGGCTAACCAAATGTATTACAAACTCCAAATGGATGTAACGTTCAAACATGCCAAATTCATGTGCTGAGAAGTGAAATCGATACCCTTCAACCTAGATAGAGCCGAAATTCCACATTACTGTTTAAAACACATCTAGATTTATATTCGTAATAAAGCCTAGGTAGATACAACGCTATAACCCACTATCTTCTCCCCTTGCGTTTCATTGAAGTTACTTTGAATAATGATCAGAATTAAAGAATAAAGCTATAAGGGGAAATAATATCTTAACGGGACGACTAAGAAGCGCTTCATCAAAATACACGCATCAAATCCCTTGGTGTCGGTCCTTAAACTGCAAGCACCTATTGGTTGTTAACGATGTAGTTTGAGGGACGTTGGAGGATTCAGAGACTCTCGCACCGCGACCATTAAACGCCATCTATGATGTCCCTATCTATAAGTCTCGCCAGGAATATTGGTATATGACCTTCAGGACTAGCCCAGTCAGCCAGCCCTCTGATGTTTTAATACCTCCCTTGCAAGTAGCACGTGGTTCCTTCTGTCCAGTTGTGGTCCAGTTTCTTCCACCGTATACAACTCCCGTCTCAACTTGCACCATTCTTCGAGCTGCAGCCCCGTATGTGTCATACATCGATACGGTAAGTGACTCGCATCGGAGCATTAAAACTTTCACACGCCACAATCCTACAGCGGCTACGCGGGACCTCCAGAGATAGCATAACTCACCTGCAAATGCGACTAATGTCGTCAATATTATCATTAGCCACCACTTGGAGCAAGTGTAATCGATACGGCCAGCTGTGTTATTTCGAGAGTACACGCATTCTGCACAAAACGGCAGTATTAATCCATTGCAGAATCTTCTAAGAAGACATTTACTTATTCTGCACTCATTCTTTTGTAGCACAATAGGTCGAATATCTCCATGCTCTGGGACGCCGATTAGATTCCCGATTATTTTAGATTTTGATTTTTCTGCTTAAGGTAATATTTGACCCAAAATTGTGAAATATAAAGAAAAACGAATTTTTTCATAATTAAATAATGTGAATTACGAACCTTGAAAGGTATAGTTTTTTCCACTTGCCGCATTTAAATTACCAATTAACTGAAGCTATAAATGGACAGGTGTATGCTTATAAATAGGCACGCCAAGTTTAAACCCTGTTTTCTAGCAAACATTTTTTCAGCATTTTTCCATACTCAAAATGCTCCACACGAAGCAATTTTTTACTCATTTTTTAAACATTTTTGTACTACCTCTCAAAAGTACATTCAAGAAAGTCGACAGGAACTTTCTTAAAATAATGCTCCAGTTTTGAGAAATAAATCATTAACTTTTGAGAAATAAAGAATTTTGGAGTACAAAAGTACTAATTGTTCTCTGTAATTAGAGGTTAATATAAAAATGTATCATATGGCTTTTTTGTAAACGTTCATCGTGAAACCTTAAATTTTATGTGAATATATTAAAAAATATGTCGTATGAATCATTTATATTAGAACAATGAATTTACACAATAAAAACAATGTTTAAATAACCATTCAAGTATAATTTTGAAACATGGCAAATATTACTGTTATTGGTTATACAAGGCAAACATCTTATATACTGTGGATTTTCCAAATTCCACCGGTGTATTGCCTTAAGAAGCTTTCTCTAATGTTTCAGATATTAAATTAAGTAATTAGCGTATCTCAGGACGGCCATAACCACGTTAAGGAGAAAAACCGCTGCTTTGAAGCCATGACAAAATTTCAGCTTTCCTAGAATTTGTGTTGGGGATATTTTCTTTAAGCATTGTCCATTACTATCACACAACCTTCTTCCAGTTTCTGAAGAAGTCGGTAAACCATTCCCTAAACTCTACATTACTCAACTCTTAACGATAATCACCACCACTTTTTGACTGAAACACTATGAAACCATATTTGCCCTATCTGGCATGGAATATTATTAGATATTGTGATCCTTTACCTAATGGAATTTATTCACAGCAACATTCATATGTTGAAAGTGTAAGTTGTTAAAAGAAAAATAAGTTATTATTTTAGGTTATTGATTCCTTAGCTCGAAACATAACTCCATAATGTACACATGAAATTAGTCCAGAACAAGGGTGCATATATTCTGTGAAGTGTTGTTTTAAATTTTCTTTTAAGACGACTGTCTTTGGTTTTATTTTTAACAGATTGTACAGCATTACGTTGCTCTCAAATATTGTCATTTGTCAGCACCGAATTTTTCTCAACTTTGCTAATTTGTATCTCATTAAAAGAAACCGAAATTTTAAATACAATAAACTTCTTTTACAGTAGTGGATCTAGCTGTAATAGCATTAATGTAAAACAAAAACTTTGTAATAATTAACTTGAATTTGCATTAAATGTTGCTGGTAACATACTTTATTTTAATGGCATTGTTGCGCAATTTATGGACTTTAAAGAATAATAATTATTTCATTTGTTGCATTATAACGCAATTTGCAATGTCTACTTATACAGATGACTGAGATGCCGTTTCTTCTCACAGAAACTCAGAAAGAAATTGTATGTGAAGCTTTTATGATATTTATTTTGGAACACATTTTCACATATATTTGGGACAAAACAAACCATGAAAATGGAATTTGCGTATCATAATGTCATAAAAAAATGCTATGACCATAACAGTAGTATAAACGCTATAACATGGCATAGGCTATTGTCATTCCTCTGCCTAAACGAACTGAAGCAATGATGTGAACTCCTGCCCGAGCGAATGCCCTATGGAACACATTTCCCACGAGGAGCATGTGAAGCAATGATGTGAGCTCTTGACCGAGCGAATGCCCTATGGAACCCATTTCCCACGAGGAGCATGTGAAGCAATGATGTGAACTCCTGCCCGAGCGAATGCCCTATGGAACACATTTCCCACGAGGAGCATGTGAAGCAATGATGTGAGCTCTTGACCGAGCGAATGCCCTATGGAACCCATTTCCCACGAGGAGCATGTGAAGCAATGATGTGAGCTCTTGACCGAGCGAATGCCCTATGGAACACATTTCCCACGAGGAGCATGTGAAGCAATGATGTGAACTATTGACCGAGCGAATGCCCTATGGAACCCATTTCCCACGAGGAGCATGTGAAGCAATGATGTGAACTATTGACCGAGCGAATGCCCTATGGAACCCATTTCCCACGAGGAGCATGTGAAGCAATGATGTGAGCTCTTGACCGAGCGAATGCCCTATGGAACCCATTTCCCACGAGGAGCATGTGAATCAATGATGTGAACTCCTGCCCGATCGTATGCCCTATGGAACCCATTTCCCACGAGGAGCATGTGAATCAATGATGTGAGCTCTTGACCGAGCGAATGCTCTATGGAACCCATTTCCCACGAGGAGCATGTGAAGCAATGATGTGAACTATTGACCGAGCGAATGCCCTATGGAACCCATTTCCCACGAGGAGCATGTGAAGCAATGATGTGAACTATTGACCGAGCGAATGCCCTATGGAACCCATTTCCCACGAGGAGTATGTGAACTCCTGCCCGATCGTATGCCCTATGGAACCCATTTCCCACGAGGAGCATGTGAAGCAATGATGTGAGCTCTTGACCGAGCGAATGCCCTATGGAACCCATTTCCCACGAGGAGCATGTGAAGCAATGATGTGAGCTCTTGACCGAGCGAATGCCCTATGGAACACATTTCCCACGAGGAGCATGTGAAGCAATGATGTGAGCTCTTGACCGAGCGAATGCCCTATGGAACCCATTTCCCACGAGGAGCATGTGAAGCAATGATGTGAACTATTGACCGAGCGAATGCCCTATGGAACACATTTCCCACGAGGAGCATGTGAACGAGAAGCTCGACCATAGTTCGGTATATTCGTTGCGCTTTTCGAACGAGTTGGGCTGGGAGCAACAAGCGAGTTCCATCAAGGAACGGATAAAACGCATGTCCTTGACAGCTCTAACATCCAGGATGGGTGATCGGCCCAATGCCTGATACGGCGGTGAAGAGGAAGAAATGAAAGGTAGTGAAGAAAGGAAAATTGGTGGATCAATTATCCAACCCAGCATTCGCCTAGCGATCGAGTAAAACCGCGAAAAAAATCTTCGGTCAGATTGGTCGTCCCCCGGGGGGTTTGATACCGGGCCACAGACGTTACCACCAGAGCCATCCCGCTCGGTGTGCATATTTCTTGGAATGAAATGTAACCAGCTTTTGTTATTACTTCCATTCTCTGCACAGTAGAAGAACTAACCGGCTTTTGTTACAATTCACATTCTCTGTGGAGTACACCAACTATTTTCTACACCGAGCGGGATGGCTCAGGCGGTAATGTGTCTGGCCGCATTTGGAAGGTCGTGGGTTCTATTCCCGTGGCCGACCTTCCTGACCCATGGGGGTTTTGGGGGTTTCCCCGGGTCGCCGGGCGAATGCTGGGAAGGATGATTACATCCTCAATTTAACTGTCCCTCCATTTCATCTCCATTCTCATTTCGCTTCACCTTTTATCTGCCTGACTTCTTTCAGGGTTGCTAGTGTCGGCGAGAGGTCTAGTCGTGTGCATGACTGGCGAAAAGGATGCTCTGAGTAAACCTTCGTCCCCCGGACTGCGAGCGGTCTCCGGGTCCCCAAGGGAGCATAATCCCACAGTTTAGAGGGGGCCGGCTGCACCGAATAGCACCGGGGAGTTCAAATCGCAGGGACCCTGCCCTCCGCCTGTCGTGTCTCCTGGTTCGGCCGCCCTCTGTCTCCTCTCACCTCATCCCTTCCTCCCGGAGGCGCCCCCTCTGGGGCCTAGACACAAAAGATCTGCGTAGGCCGAGGTGCTAAGTCCCCCTCCCCCTCTAGTTCTATGCTATCCTATTTTCCACGCCATAGCAGTTTTAACGCAAGTTTTTTAAATCCTTCTTGGTCTTTTAGTAATTTATGAATTTACATTAGGAGGTGTTTTGTAGTGTGTCAAGCTCAATAGGGCTTTTCAGCGGCGAAAGGATTATTAAAATCAGTTGAATGGGTTTTGGGATTACTCTACATGCATACATGCATATGTACAAATTTTCATTTTATATTAGTATAGCCATATAATATATTCCCTTTGAAAACGAACAGCGTGTTAATCCGTTGGAATGGGCAACATTTAACTGCCGTTGAATTTGCTATGAAATGCTTCATATCTAACCGTGGCGAGAGAAAGGAAGCGACAGCTCTCTGCTACATCATTCTCAATGAAAAATATACATAAATCTTAGTAGTGACATCACTAACGTGCTTTATAAAACTTAAAATATTGGAGTAAGGCAGCCCAAGGTATGTATGATCGTCAAAATTAATATTTCAATACTCTGCCTCCTTCATGTTCTTGCAAACCTATTAACGGGGGCTGTGTGCAAAGTAGAGAGTGAGAAAAGCGGGACCCATTTAGAATTTCAAATTATGTAATGACGCCGCAAACGCAGCAAGGGCGAATGAAGTGCTAGTTTCAAATGTTGGGCACATGGCCTAATAATAAAAGCGTGAGCAATTGTAGAAAAGATTGGCGACGGTCTGTGTTTGTCCGAATGTATTTCTCCAGATCTTTTGAATGATTTATACAATAAATGCAATTATATTACAAAATAAAGGACAAAAGCTGGTATTTCCTGTTTTTAAGCATCTTATATATTGAGATAGCATTAACACTATCAACTTGGTACAATTCAGAAAGCAGATTACATGAAGCTTTTACAGGCTCCGAACTCTGAAACGTCGAGAGCAAGTAGTGATAACTCTCCTCAGAGTTGTTCAATATAAATTCGCCCACTTTTATATTTTAAATACAAACCTCCAGCAACATTGTGACAGCTGCAACGTACGCCTAAACTTCTGGATGACCAAAGAATCAAAATAAATGTTGATAGAGAATTGGATCACCTCCTATATTTTGATTTATAGTTATAAATGTTACACTTTTAACATGAATTGGAGCTCGATCGGTAAAGTTAAAATATAAACTTATGGATGACCAAAGAATCAAAATAAATGTCAAACATATGCTAGCGCATTGCCCCAAATGCACCAAATGGAGAATACAGAATGGTATGAGCTCTCACAATAAACACATAGTGAAAACGACAAAAATATACTTATAAGATGTAACATTGATAGTCTAATTTGAAACAGTATAGCAGCATTAACTCTATATTATACAACTCTCTATCCTATAAGCTACCCCATAAACTTGTGTACGGTCGCGATATGACCAAGTTGTTAGAGCGACCCTAAAGATATCAAATTAAGAAAAAAGATAGTAACAATGCTAATGATCATTGAAATACCAGCATCGATTTTTGTGAACGGCATTCAAACAATGTAGGTATGAACACTATTGATTATTATTATACTACCAAAACCCAAATTGCGTTTCCTCCAGTGCTAGAGGCGAGAAACAAAGCTCACTTTTACATTACTCGTGCTATGGCAAGCTCAAATGCCGTTAGAAGACTGGCACGCTGATCAGATTCACCTTCAAGCTCCGTCTATGAGGAGTAAAACGAGAGCAAAAGCAGCCAGCGACATTCTTTTTTATTTTACGAATAATGAAACACCAGCATGCTGCAGATTAAAATGTATAAGAAATAACCATGATCGAAATCTCGTCTAGCACATTGTGTGCTGTGTTTACAAGGAAATAATGCTCTTTCTCCAAGGAAATATTTGGAGATATTGACACGAATAAGCATTATTTTGATACTGCTCTCGTGTTATGACATGCAAATAAAGCTCGCATTAGCATCATTAGTTCCGTTTACGTTCATGTAAGAAGAACCTTTTACTGCGGTTTGACATCTGCGCACGTTTCAGAGCAAGATTCTCTGAGATAACCATGCTGTTTTGTGCTAACAGCTATTGAATATATAAAATAAGGTGAAATGATGAGTATCACAAGCTTGGAACCCCGTGATGCTGATATATTTCACAACCGAGATAAAGACATGTGGAACTGTGAAGACGTAGATCCCGAAGCAGCTGCAGTGCCAAGGGCAACGGTTTCCCTACCAAAACGATAAATTACTTTCTGCATAAGCGCATATGACACATTTTTGTCGCCTTTTGTTTTGGATGTGAACAATTCCTGTGACAGCACGCGCAGAGGTACAGTATCAATATCCCTGATACAAACTTTACACCAGAAAATGCATACATCTCCAAGAACAGCCGTTTCTCACACCCAGGAGCTAATTTTTGTGAAATCAAGGAGGTGGAAGGTAATTAACCCTTTCACTGCTAGGTAATTGCCGCAACCAACGACCGCCCGTGCCGAGTCGTCAAGGCAAAGACTCGTAAATGGACGGTTTGCGGTTCAAAACCCGTCAAGACCGTCCTCCCCACCCCACCCCCCGCCGAGGTTATTTTTCCAGGTTTTCCTCAGTCATCATAACTGGCAAATCCTGCCCTAAACTTAGGCTCGGAAGGTTTCCTTTCCCAATTATTATCAGTATCCACCGCCCGCGGTGTCTTATGTTGTAAGAACGTAAGACCGCGCCATAGGCTGAATTTTTCAGAAGCTTATACTATTTGCCAAGTAAAGTTATGCATGCTTATATTGAAAGGTTGAAGAACGTTTGTGTATGTGTTTTGGGGGGAGGTAATCTCGGAAACCATATTAGTATCACCCAACTTTAATCCCGTTTCGTTGAATATCAATATCAAAGGAATTGTTCACACCTTATTGCGAATATGGAAAATTTCAAATGATTTTCAGTGCAAAAGGGCAAATGAGGAGACTTAAAACGAGTTACTGAAGGGGGAAAGCTGCATATCGTGCTCATATCACGAAATTTACCTTGCAGTTTGCTGAACTTCGCCATCAAGTTCCAGTTTTTGTATACTTTTGACAAAACTTGCTTCACTTCAGTTTTAAAATCTGGCAATACCCTATACTCTATAGCCCATCCAGATAAACCTTTGTGCATTTGTTGTATAAGGCACAACAGAAATTATAGGCTACCTTATAACTTTAAAAACCTACTTCTAACCACATTTTCAACCCCCTATATAGTAATCTCCATTGTTTTACCCATCACAATATTGTACAACTACACTACAGGAAACCATAGGTTACCTTGCAACCCCCAAAAATTACCCAGCCCTTATTTTCTATCACATTATAGGAAACTTCAAAGCACTACCCTTAGCTTTAATTCCCAAAGCCTTATATACAGAACTATACTGTTTGGCCCATTAGAGCAAACAATTGTGCACTTGAGCTATAGGGTTTGTTGAAAATTACACGACTTCAAACTGCTACCCCTAGTAATAGTTTCAAACCCTTATGTACAAATTTGCAAAATGGAGGAAGCTTTGGTCACGCTTTAGTTACCAAAGAAAATTATAGCGCCTTCAAGACTTTCAGAAAGCACTCCTATCCTTATTTTTAACCCCTTACAGAATGCAATGATGCAATTCCAGGTAAGACAACCTGTATAAGATGCACTTAAAACATGCTCACTTTTCTGTGTAAATTGCCAAATCGAAATCCTATCCATATACAAAGCGAAACCCAATAGAAGGAGCGAAGGTCATAAAAACAGAAGACAAACTGTACAATAAAGAGCACACAAATGCCGCGAAGAAACAAAGCAAGAGGGCCGTGAGCAGTAAATTAGTAGTGCTTTCCGACTGCTGATATTTGCAGTTCTCTGTGAAACTCTGCTGGTAAATAATGTTCAAGAATAAATAAATAAATAAATAAAACATATAAGTGATTCATAAAGAATAGCAACGCAGAATGATGATTTAAGGAAGAATAATAGGAAAGGGATTATTTTAATGTTAATAATAACAGATCATATGATTGTAGGACATTAAACATTTGTGTAATAATTCTTGTTTAAAACTTTATGTAATATTTTGTATAGGAATTGCAACTGGAAAACGGGGAAATATTAACATTTCGGTAGACAGGAAGTGATTAGTGGCTCAGGTCGGGATCAGGTATTAGCGAAGTCCAAGGTAAGGGTTGTTTGAGTAGGTAAATTCCAGGTAGACACAGGGGGTTCTGAGAATTGGTTAGCCATTGCAGGTAGTTGTAGCAACACGTAGGTAAGGGGGCAAGTTCTAAATCGGGAGCGGGGCTAAATTGAATTTTAAAAGGCGTGTCGACGCCCCTCGCTCATTCATTCAGTCTCTCAGTTATTCAAGTAATTTTACTCGCTCATTCTGTTCGTTAGCGTTGTGTTCATATTCATCAACTAGATATTTCGGTGCTGTAATTCTTAACGGTTTAAGTGTTCTTGGATTATCTAGCAAGGTAACGCCCGAAATAGTAAATGTTTTTGGCTATCGGTAATAGCTCCGCTTGGCGTAACGTAATTTAATACTGCGTTTCGCTGGACTCGCGAAATAAATGAAGTAAAGGGCAATTAAAGCGTCATTATTTGACCTTGCGCTATAAACAGTGAACAGCTTACAATTGCGGCCATTTATCACCGGAACGTAATCAAAATATACTGTCACAACAACTTTTCTGGTAATATATGCATACAAAGGAGCTTTCTAGTTTGTTAACAGTGAACGAAGTGGTCAAGATCAATGACCCCGGAAGTGGAATCTAATGCCCACCGAATATAAATAATAATTTTACTGTATTTTGTGAACTTTATGAAAAACTAATACAGAAATCCTTTATTTGTGATACTTTATTTAATATTTTTAAAGAAAACTTAAAGGTACACAAAGGCTTAAGCCTTAAATGGGGATCCTAAATCAAACAACCTTTATTATTTTATGCTCCCACATTTTAAATGCGAAAGAAAAGGTTATCAAGAGATTATATGTCACCGATCACCTAAATAAATTCCTTAAAGGTAATACATTACTGTATCTTACACGTTGCGAATTAAGTTCCTTCCTAAAACTCATGTTAATCCATATTTACAGCTTCTTAAGACATATTGGTGCTGTTAACGTTTGCTAACTTACAACCACTATAAGAGCTCTGACGTTGTTTTCTCGCTCTAGAATTCAGCCCCACTGTTTACCCAAATTTAGTAAACATAAATATTCGATTTTTTATAAGTTAATGATTTGAAACACTTTACTCTGTACCCAGCCAAAATGACCTCAATATTGTGACTTTCGCTATCACTTAATAGCCTCAACCAGTCCAACTTTCACTGGGATCTAGTCTCTTCTTCCGGACGGTTCACCCGTTGGGGAGTCGAATACAATACTTCTCGGAAGCAGTCATCACAAACTCGCTCGGAGAGCAGCACTTTTCATAGCACAGAATCGCACTCTCTGACTCGCTCACTGACTCGCTTGCGAGAACGCTCGCTTATATAGCCGTTGGAAATTTCTATAGAACATTCTAGAGTGTTGTGGACACATGTTCTGGAGGCGGGGAAAGGGAAACTTCCAGAAGATTCTGGTTATCTTTCGATAGCGCCTCCGGTGTTTACGGGAGGGCGACTTATCTCTGTTTATCTCTCCACTGCCCGGCGTCTACCTCCCGATAAACCTGGGCCATAGCCGCTACGTCACAATATGTACTTTCTCGCCCTTAGTTTTATGTCACAATGAAATATATTTTTGTCCGTCTTCAGCAATCCTTAGCCTGAAAGAACGCATTAGCCAGTTGATCAGATCTACTTGATAGGCATATTAACATAACTCAGCCAGAAAAGAGTTCGAACACATATTTGCTAGTCAAAATGATTAGGAACTCTAAGTGTACGTGGAAAGTCAAGTGCTCTACAGTAACCGGTCATTTTGCTGTTCAAGAGTTAAAGACGTAGAAAACAGTCGCAAAGTTTCTTGCGAATATAAATAAAGGGCAACGACTTCTGTCTGAGCAATGCTCTGCTCCTTGCACCAGCTTTGGCCAGTTTTCTAGCTCGTATTATTGCTGCGCTGATTACTCGGACTACCTATCGAGTTCACTGTTGCTGTTCTGCTCTCAATGGCTAAATAGGTAGTAGAGAGAAAATGCTCCGACTCCACGTGTCAGTTATTGTAAAAGTGGGCAGCTATTGGCTAAGGCAACAATTTCGCAGGAGAAAAGTTGTTTACAATGATACGAACTCTAACAGATAACCCCGGAAACAGCGACATACCGCATGATAACCTAATGTGCACGGCTATTATATACACTTTGATCGTTACACACGTTCTGTCCTTGTGCAAGAAGTTGAAAGGGGATATATATTAAACAAAAATTGTACATAATAATATAATTCACCAAGAAAGATGTTAGAATATTTAGCAGCCAAGAAATGTAAAAAGCAGATTGTAACTTAGATAAGTAAAAGACTGGCGAGCTAGCTAATTCCAGGTAAAAGATAATTCTAGGTAGAGCCCACCCTTCACCAAGCTAATGAGCAAGGAACTGGTAGCTATAACGAGAAATAGAAAGGAAAGAGACTGAGATATTGAATCTGCTTCCGGGCGCGTCACTAGGACACGTATGCGAAAAACTTTGGAGCAGAATATTTTCATACATAATAAGGTAACGCGGTCTGAGAATCAATTAGAAATGTCGTTACATTTGGAGGCGCGAAGGTGAGCATCACTAGGTTTAGGTATACCTAAAAGGGTAAAGAAAGCCCCGGATTCTCACTCTCTTATACAGTCTCGGCGACACACAGTGATACTCTCTGGACGACAGATGCACGTGTGTGCAGTTAGACTAGGCTCCTAATTTATTAGGAATGGAGAAATCAGCAGCCGCGGAGCAGCAATATCCGAAGACCAGGACACTGCAGCAGAGGGCATCGACCAGAGGAATAACGCTTTCCCTCTACAAAGTACGCCTTAGTCACGAGACATGAAACAAATGTTTTTTCTGTCGGTTCAGTCAATATCTCAATTACGTGCTCTAATACAATTGGCGCTATTTCTAGATTCTTTCCCTCCTAGTTTAATGGAAGTACATACATATACCCAGATCGACGTTGAGTATCGGCGAGTTGTCCGAAGAATGGTCGAAATATATCATTCCTGTAACGTTCCTCATTTACGGTAACTGCAAACAATACTGACCTTATTATCCTATAGGCATTTATTGTGCATCATACAGCAAATTTCATTTCAACTATTGGGCTTCCTGTGTAAAATCGGGTTTCTCTGATCTCCAATACCGGTTATTTTGCGTCGAAACATGGCCGGGTAAGTAAAACCATGGTTTACCACTGAATTTTTTAAAAAAGTTTGGTCCAGTTATTCCACCGTGAACATTGCTCAAAATTCAGTTACTGAAATTCACCTTATTTTCGTTATTACTAATAGCAATTCGTGGACAACAGTGACACAGTGTCGTTTAAGAGTTGTGATTAGTTGTTACGATGAGCTCACTGAAATTTCGGTGTGCTTTGCAAGCCGTCATAATGATTTTTGAGGCGAATGTTCTAATCGTTCTCCAACAAATTTCTCTTCAGTAAGAAAGCGCTGCTTTACCCTTCGCTTTTAATTGAGAATTGAACCCCTTTCCTTAAATTTACTCACACATTTTCGCACGTCTTCTCTGTTTGGAGAATGCACACCTGGATTTCCGTTAAAAACGCCTTCTAACTTGTGCAAGGTGAAGTAATCACACACGAATCATGCACAAAACTCCTTTCTTGTAATGTGTATGTATTTCGTGGCATTATTATAACATAAAATAAAAAAACTTTGTAACATGTTAGCATTAAATTTTCTTCCGAAATGCACAATCTTCGATAAGTCCGCCGGAGGCCAACTTGTATCTAGAGGCGCGCATTTAATGCAGGACTAGCTGATCTAACCACATTCTTCTAAATCAACTTTATTAGCAGTCACCGCTTTTGTGTGTGAAGTTAATTATAAGCCCTTTTCGAGGGCCATCATAATACTCCTAGCATAAACATATTACCAAAGTTAATACCTATGTGGATCCTGTCTATAACTAAAATAAACCTATACAGATATTAATTATTTGTGTGGGTTTCAAGTTCTTCCTATTCTGTATTTGCACCCAATAACTTATCTGTACCTTGGTAGTATATTTTATCTATACCTTCACTTTACCTCATACTCAGTATTTGAGCTATTGGTACTTTTTCTATATTTAGTTCTTACAAGTTGATTGAGTGAATAAATGAGTGAGTCTTCATGTATTGAATTAGACTAGTTATTGGTCAAGTCCTCCGTTGTATACACTTCTGGTGAGCATAGATCTTTGCTGTTCTTTGTCCTTGAATTCGTAGATTATATGGTTTACAGCTTGTCAGGAATTATTTCAGATACATTTTGCGTCATCTGTGATGTGACAAGTAGTCTTTGTCTTTGTCACGACCTGCGGCTATTGCAATAAATATCGAGTTGAGGGAAGCTTTAACTTTAGTCTCTCTCTCTCTCTCTCTCTCTCTCTCTCTCTCTCTCTCTCTCTCTCTGTCTGTCTGATCGAGGGGAGGAAGGTTTCGCACCTTCGACCCTTTGTTTGTGTTACTCAACAGTTTTCCCACTAGAGATATTCTGTTTCTTCTATCGCAGACTATATCATAGATATGTATGTATGTATGTATGTGTGTATGTGTGTATGTATGTATGTATATATGTATGTATGTATGTATGTATGTATGTATGTATGTATGTATGTACAGAATGTTTAAAATAGAGAGCATAATTTCAGGTATGCATTCCCATTTGTAGACAATAAAAGGAGTCCATTACAAAATGTGTCCGTAAATGCTTGGATTCTGACTTATGCCTTCAAAACAGCGATATTCACCGGAACGTATTCCTTACCGCATGTAGTTTTCTTTACAGAAGATGTTTAAAGTGCCCACCTCCTGCTTGAATACAGGTCTCACATTGACGTCTCGTGGCAGTGGGAACACGACCCCAAATTCCAGGAGTATTGCGTATTTCCTCACAACCTACCACAAGTCGATTCTGAAGGGATTGCATGTTAAGCACCGGAGACAAATATTCAACGCTTTTAAATTGTCCCACAAGTAGAAATCGACATGGTTCAAATCAGCTGAGCTGGCCAAATAATTGGGCCACCTCTATCTAACCATCGATCCGGAAACCTTCGTTTAAATACCGGCGAGCGGTACGACGCGCCATCATGCAAGAAGTAAGCTTGTTGATGAATCCTGAGCGGAGTGTACTTCATACATAAGAGGTATGGTGTTTTCCAGGAAGTTTGTGTACGCCTGCCCCGTAAGTCTGCTTACAAATGCATGGGGTCGAATTAACCCATCTTCAATGATACCCGCCCACATGTTGAGAGTGAACCGCACTTGGTGATGAGATGCAACAATTGCATGTGGGTTTTCATACGCCCATACATGCTGATTGTGGAAATTTGTAATGCCATCTCGTGTGAACTGTGCTTCATCTGTAAATAATACTAAGGCAGGAATGTTCGGATTTGTAGCACACTTCTGCGCGAACCACTGGCAGAACATCAATCCAGCACGGTAATCTGCTGGTGACAGGGCCTGTACACGTTGCAAATGATAAAAATACGACTGTTGCTCTCACAGCAATCTCCAGACATCGTATGAGGAACATTCGCTTGCAACGCATTCTCGTGTAGAGATAGAAGGAGTCGTGGGCACAGAATGCAGAATCTCCTCCTCAAACCAGGAAATATAAACTTCCCATGAGCGCACAGACGGCGATGGAGACGTTCAAACATCTTCCGATCAGGACAAACGACGAGCGAGCGCAGCATTGCCGTCTACCCTACCGTACATGAAGCACATTTCTGCCAGCTCCTGATTTGAGTAGGTACATGTCGCTCAGTCGAACACCAAACACAACACTCAATGTTCCCTTCGAATCGGAGTGAACTGTCAGTGTCCTGTTAATATCTTCTGTCACGGCAACTACCTGCGGGAAGAAAAATGTTCCGGTGAATATCACTGTTTTGAAGGCCATAACTCAGAAACTAAGCAATTCTGGACACACGTTGTAATGGACTTTTGCTTATTGTCTATATATGGGGAATGCATACCTGGATTTATATGCCCTCTATGTTTGAAACACTCTGTATATGTATGTGCATGCATGTATATATATATATATATATATATATATATATATATATATATATAAACGTATGTGAATGTATGTATTGTGACCGCGAGCACGAAGTCACCTACGCACCGGCGGTGCGAGAGACTCCCAGTTCTACCTGGCAGCGGGTGGGGCTAATGGCCGGTCCCCTCCAGAACAATAGATGTGCGGAACAATAGTCTATTGTGTGCCGCTTCCCCAGTCCAGAGGATTTCTTTGGGCCGTTTCGAGTAGGTTCCACCTCTACAAAGTTCCGCCTTGTATGCGGCCCTATATAAGGGACTGCTCTTGCCTGGGAGTTCAAGTTCAGTGACTTAAGAAGTTACGGAGTGGACAGTGGACCGTGCCGGTGCAGTACGGTTGTGAGTTGACTCAGCAGTTCAGCTGCAGTTGTGTTGTGTTCCGAGTGTGTGCTGAAAGCGACTCAATTATAACGTTTGCGCTACGCTGAATACCTTAGTGATAAATGAAGCGTGTTTCGCAGTAACTGGTGTTGTCATTTGTTACAGTATACAGGGTGAATCACCTAAAACTTGCACCGCAAATATTTCGGAAATGGAAAGTGCTATTGATGTGCATTGATTGGTAGTCAGGGGCTCGTACATTTAGCCTATAAACACATTTTAATAATACTGAGAAAGTGTATTTTTTGAGCAAACATACAGTTTTTTAAATGGAAGAATGCCTAGTCACATGAACGAAATAAAGGTAGGGTATATTAGAATGTCAATGGTCTTTGTTCCAGGATTCTAATGCAAGTGGTTTACGAGAAGTCTTATTTTGAAAAGTTTCCACCCCCACAATTGTTTGTCCCATTCAACCTACTTAGTTGCTAGGTACGATTTTGTTATGTTTGTTTGCATTGTGTTTTCTGTTCATTGATTGCATTGCGACTTTCTGGTCAGTTAGTTTGTGACAGTTCAAGCAGTAAGTCGTGAGTGGAAGATGGGGTTTACTAACACAGAAAAAGCCCACATGCTCATGGTGTATGGAGAGTGTAGGAAGAATGCAGTTCGTTCCTGTACGGTGAATGCGGAAGCGTATCCGAATAGACGTCAACCATCTCGGCAATTATTTATCAACCTCTTCAACCAATTACGTGAAAGTGGTACTGTAACATCTAGAAAACGTAACAGAAACAAACAAGTGACTGGAGAAGAGGCAGAAATTAATGTTCTGGCTGCCGTTGCAGTAGATCCGCAAAATAGTTGCCGCACAATCGCACGTGGAAGTGGCACAAGTCAGGCAAGTGTACTGCGCATTCTCCATCGACATAGGTTCCATCCCTATCACATCTCCTTCCATCAAGAGCTGCATGGAAACGACTTTGAGAATCGTGTTAACTTTTGTACATGGGCATTAAGACATGATACTCCAGATTCATCATGCATCTTGTTTAGTGATGAGGCAACATTTACTAATCATGGCCAGGTAAACCGCAGAAACATGCACTATTGGTCTGTTGACAATCCCCGTTGGCTTTGTCAGGTGGAACGTCAGCATCCATTTAGTTTAAACGTGTGGTGTGGGATAGTGAACCATCAGCTTATAGGCCCTTTGTTCATAGAAGGAACAATGAACTCGCACAAGTATCGCAGCCTCCTACAGACCATCTGCCACAGATGCTAGATGACGTTCCTTTGCAGACTAGAAGGAACCTGTGGTACCAACATGATGGCTGTCCAGCCTATAGTGCACGAAGTACTACAGCTTGTATTAAAGGATTGTTTCCACATAGTTGGATTGGACGAAGAGGACCTGTACCTTGGCCGGCTCGTTCACCGGATCTGACCCCTTTAGACTTTTTTCTGTGGGGAAGGCTGAGAGACACTGTCTACAAGGATGTACCAACTACACCAGACGATATGAAACGACGTATTACTGCTGCCTGCTCTGAAATTTCCGCTGAAATGCTAGAACGTGTGCAGCAGTCTTTCCATAGCAGACTGGAACCGTGTATTGAAGCTGCCGGTGGTCATTTTGAACACAACCTTTGAAGGGCTATGTTCTCTTTACTTGTAAGAATCCACAGAAGTATTGTAATTCCCTTTTGTTTTTCTTTAGTTTGTGCCACCACAGGTTGTACAAGTGTCGGTGCGTAAAAGTTTCACAATTAGATTTCTCGTAAACCACTTGCACAAGAATCTTTCAATAAATGCCACTGACATTCTAACTTATCCTACCTTTATTCTGTTGATGCAACTAGGCATTCTTCCATTTAAAATTTGTATGTTTGCTCAAAAACACACTTTCTCAGTATTATTAAAATCTGTTTATAGGCTAAATGCTGTGAAAACTGCACATCAATAGCACTTTCCATTTTCGAACTATTTGCGGTGTAAGTTTTATGTGATTTACCCTGTATATGCATGCGTATGTATGTATGTGAAACTCGAATGGAATTTGAATAAGCTACAGCTAAAAATCAAAATGCAGGTGTTCTGACAAGATTCTTAACAGCTGCAGAGAGGGTGTACGGTAGAAGCAGTGAATTATTTCATTATCATTTCTGTTTTGGGGAGGAATAATGTACAGACAGCATGTCAACGACATGGACAGCAGCAAATCCGAAACAGCTTTAATGATGTTTATTGTAGTACAGTTGTGTGACGGTATTTTGGTTCCAATTTTAGACACACGGCAATGTTTGAGGTAAATAGCATGAAATTCCACCAAGAATCCAACCTCATCTTTTCCGAGCTGGTGAACCTGGTTACGTGACAAGACAGCTGCTGCTCTGGACCTTGTGTTATGGTGTTAATGTTACACGGGATCTATGCTCGCAACATGTGAGCCAATCAGAGCAACGACGTGACAAATGATAGCTGTGTTATATGTCTTCGCGTTACAGCATTGGCACACCAGAATACACCAGTGACAAAAACAAGTCCTTTCAGGGGTTGACAGAATTTCTGATTTAGAAACGAGGGAATTAAGAAATGTTTATGTAGAGATTCCTAGTTAAAAACCAGAGTTTTATGTTATCCATCTGCTTCATTAAATGTCTTCCCTACTTTAAAGTTATTAACCACCCACCGAGAAATTTGGCCTGAACCGTTAAAAATTACAAATTCCGCTATCTGGCATAAGAATGTGTCAGACCGTGAATTGGAAAATAGCTTTTTGCCTACTGTGCTTAAAATGGTTTTGCAACTATCGATTGAGCATCTAAGCTTATTTTATGTATGGTAGATATAAATTACTATAGGTACATATTCAGTTTCTCCTACTTCAAGAGGTTTAAAACGTGCATTCTCTTTGCTTTTTTATTCAAAGGTAAAACCAAGTGTGTGTCGCTTATAGATTCTAACGTTAGATATGACAAATGTATATAAAGGAACCGTCTTGTTAATCAAATACTCCCACAGTGGAGTGTCGTATTCACGGCCGACTTGGGAACTTCAGCGGTTACCAAATGTCCGCTTTTTGGGAAACAAAAAGTTTCTACAAATCTTTGAAAGATAAAGGTAAACTTCACAAGTTATCATTGTACCCCTTCCGCCCGGCTCTAGTAATACCATTAATAGGCCAAATTAGTTTCTTTCGTTTACATGAACTTGTGGAAAAATCAACAGTTTTTTAAACAACACTTACAACTACATTTAAGGCCTGTTTTTCTTTTAAATTGAGGAAGGTACAGTACTTGTAATATGTAAAAGCAATTCTGTGCTTATGATCAACAGACATAGTGAGTATACAACAAGCTGATTTTTAAAACCGCCTGAGGACATTAAATAATCGCCTGTATAGGATACTTCAAATCTTTAAATAAACTGAAATTTGGAGATTCTCTGAAGTTAAATTTACAGAATGAAAAATTAATTATTGCCATTGGATTTTGAAGTCTAGTAACAAAATTAATTTCGTAGCTTAATCAAATAATTTATATACAGGTTGGGATCAGCAATGAATTCCATTTTTCATAAATGTTAGCAATTTCAGTATAGGCATTAAGCAAATGTTACTACAAAACAGAAAGGAAATATACATATAGATAAGCAAAATGTAATACAAATTAGATTATACGTTTAAAAGGTGAGAATAGATACAAATCTGAACAGACTTTATTATTAACAGGTATGCCTGTATGTATGTATGTATGTGTGTGTGTGTGTGTTTAGGTTCACACACAGCAATATATACAGCTGTTTGTGAAAATTGCAACAACAAGAAGGAAACGCATGAATTCAATGAATTTAATACCACAGGTTAGGTACATGACAATTAACAAATGATAAATTTTCAAATCTATATATGACCTGGCGAAGTTGCCTTTCTTGGGCCCGCCGAGAATATGCTGAAGGAAGTGAGAAATAATGGAATAAATTACCTTAAGAGCGAATGTGGAAGTAGATGTGAAACTGTTCAATATCTGGTGCCCACCTGCGCGCCCTTTTTTGGTGTCTTACTTATATAGGTGAATTGCGATACGAACACGAAAAAACATGACCATCCTCACGGTAATACTGACGCTCATTCGGAAGTGCCAACTTAAGTAAGAAATTGGGGAATCCGCTAAATATGCGATGTGCTGTTACTTCTTCGTATTATTATTCATGTAGTATAGCCGCAGAAAAAGCGCCACGCATTCAGAGCAAAGTGTGTTTGTTATATTAAATGTTATTTCTCTTAAAGTTTTAATAAAGAAGTTCCTTTACCGCAAAACTGGTAGATAGTTAACCTAACTTCATATAAAAAAACCTAACCTAAGGCTAACCTTGCGTGAATTCAGAAACCTAAGCTTATATAAAAAAACCTAACCTAAGTCTAACCTTGCGTGAATTCAGAAACGTAAGCTTATATAAAAACACCTAACCTAAGGCTAACTTTGCGTGAATTCAGAAACCTAAGCTTATATAAAAAAAATCCAACCTAAGGCTAACCTTGCGTGAATTCAGAAACCTAACCTTATGTAAAAAAAGCTAACCTAAGGTTACTTTGCGTGAATTCAGAAACGTAAGCTTATATAAAAACACCTAACCTAAGGCTAACTCTGCGTGAATTCAGAAACGTAAGCTTATATAAAAAACCTAACCTAAGGCTAACCTTGCGTGAATTCAGAAACCTAAGTTTATATAAAAAACTAACCTAAGGCTAACTTTGCGTGAATTCAGAAACGTAAGCTTATATAAAAATACCTAACCTAAGGCTAACCTTGCGTGAATTCAGAAACCTAAGTTTATATAAAAAACTAACCTAAGGCTAACTTTGCGTGAATTCAGAAACGTAAGCTTATATAAAAATACCTAACCTAAGGCTAACCTTGCGTGAATTCAGAAACGTAAGCTTATATAAAAAAAACATAACCTAAGGCTAACCTTACGTGGATTCAGAAACGTAAGCTTCTATAAAAAAAACCTAACCTAAGTCTAACCTTGCGTGAATTCAGAAACCTAAGCTTATATAAAAGAAACCTAACCTAAGGCTAACTTTGCGTGAATTCAGAAACGTAAGCTTATATAAAAAAATAAACTAAGGCTAATCTTGCGTGAATTCAGAAACGTATGCTTATATAACAAAAACCTAACCTAAGGCTAACTTTGCGTGAATTCAGAAACGTAAGCGTATATAAAAAAACCTAAACTAAGGCTAACTTTGCGTAAATTCAGAAACCTAAGCTTATATATATATATATATATTATATATATATATATAAATCTAACCTAAGGATAACCTTGCGTGAATTCAGAAACCTAAGCTTATATAAAAAAAACTAACCTAACGCTAACTTTGCGTGAATTCAGAAACGTAAGCTTATATAAAAAAACCTAACCTAAGGCTAACCTTGCGTGAATTCAGAAACCTAAGGTTATATAAAAAAGCTAACCTAAGGCTAACCTTGCGTGAATTCAGAAGCGTAAGCTATATAAAAAAAGCCTAACCTAAGGCTAACCTTGCGTGAATTCAGAAACCTAAGCTTATATAAAAATAAACCTAACCTAACGCTAACCTTGCGTGAATTCAGAAACCTAAGCTTATATAAAAAAAACCTAACCTAACGCTAACCTTGCGTGAATTCAGAAACCTAAGCTTATGTATATAAAAAACCGGAAACCGAGAGTTGGGGATATATCTCGGCCTTTGGCGGCATTACTTATTCATGTGTTGCCAGTATTGTGATACAGTCAGAGAATGACATACAGTGCCATCTGTTGCCATCTGTATGACATACAGTGACATCTGTTGGACATATAAGACATCACTTCCGTCGCTAATGTGGGGCCAAGAAAGGCAACTTACCCAATGACCTTTGAGCCCTAATATTCAGCATTTGGTGTGGCCTCCATGCGCTGCAATTATAGCTGCTATACGCCGTGGCATTGAATCCAAAAAGGATCTGAATAAGTTCCTGAGGGATTTCCCGCCATGCAGTTTGTATTTGAGCGGACAAATCCGTGACACTGGTTACTGGAGGACCGTGATGTACCAGGTGCCGACCAACCATATCCCAGACATGTTCGATGGGCGACATGTCAGGCGAACGTGCAGGCCAGGGAAGCAATGCTACCCATCGCTCTTCGAAGACGGCTTGTACATTCCTCACAATATGTGGCCGGGCATTGTCCTGTTGAAATGTGGCCTGTGGAGATGCCTGAAGCAGGGGGAGTACCTCAGGTTCTAGAACCTCTGTTAGGTACCGGTTGGCGTTCAAAGTGCCCTCAATTCGTAGGAGGCGAAGTCGGTGTTGTAAACAATGGCGCCCCAAACCATCACACCGGGTGTTTGTCCACTATGCCGCTCAACAATGCAGCCCTCCAGGTTGCGCTCACCACGGTACCGCCGGACACGTATGAGACCATCACTGTAGGACACGTTGAATGGGGACTCGTCCGAAAAGACTACATTTTGCCACTCAGCACCTTAGTGACGGTGTTCACGTGCCAATTGCTGTCGGAGGAGCTCGTGGTTTCTGGACTATGGAATCCGACGTAATGGCATGCATGCCACCAGTGCAACCTGCAGCAGACGGCGACGAACCGTTGATGCAGACAAGTTCACACTGTTGCAGTACTCTAGCGTCGAGCCAACACTGTGGATGAAGCTGTACGGTCCGTTATGGCCATTCGAACAAGATGTCGGTTATCCCGTGCAGTGGTCATGTTCCGTGGTCCAGTAACCGCTCTTCGGTGCGTACGACCTTCATCTATCCACTGCTTCCACACACGCATCACTGTCGTAGCTCATGCCCTGTACGAGCCGAAATGCCACGGTATGACAAACCCGCTTCCCGGAGATCGACCATCACGCCCCGTTCAAACCCACTCACATGCCGATGTGGCTCTCTTTGACGTCGACAAGGCATACTGGCACTTTCATTATCGTTTCCACCTTGTTTGACAGCACTGCACTGACTGCACTGGGCGCAACACTGAACTTGTCGGACCGAAACGAGAGGGTTCTGTTCGGCCTACGTGTACTTCATCTCTCTGCAAACTTGATCACTTATTGCTTACACATTCTTCTACACTTCCAGGAAGTTTGGATTCATTCAGGAAACTCTCTGTAGGTGTTTGCAATTTTCACAAACGGCAGTGTGCGTATATATGTATATATTAGGTGAGACAGCTGCCCCTAGTATTCGAATCTATGCAACCGGCAGTTTATAGTCTAATTTGAAAACATTGACCCTTTTAGCAAACAAATTGCTATTGTATATCTGCCCTTCTATTCGTTATTATACACATCAACCATTAATGATTGAAGGCCTAAATGAGCCAAGGAGCTGCGAAAGGCTTAGAACGGACAACTCTTCATGGTAAAATGCTTGCCAGGAGGTAGAGGAATGTTCTACCTGAGAGCGGGACAGAATACGTGGGTTCTGACCGAGTGGGTTAGCTAACGGAATGTGATAAAGCAAAGGTTAGCTTCGGAGTTTTGAATCTAATACTTAAATCAGCTTGTTTTGGTTCTTTTTTTCTTTTTCCTAGTGTTTATTTTGTGTATTTTAGTATACTAGTTTATTTATTTTTCTTATTGGCTCTCCTGTGAGCCAAAGACACAAGAATTACAATCAGATAATAATTGTGTATTGTGTTTACCCTAATAATCTCTACAGTATCTGGTGTTGTAAATCGTGTTACGTAGTTAGCTTTCATTCTTTTGGGCGCATGTCGACGCTATTAAACGTAACAGTTTTTGTTTCATGTTTAAACCTTATGTTTTACTCCTTCTACTGACAAAGGAGTTGTAAATGTGCTAAGTTCACGGATAAACAGAATAATAAATTGGCAAAGAACGTGAATTTCATCAACGAAGTAAATGTTAAAAATGACGACGTCCTTCATCAATGCACATTTGGGTACGTTGCCGGAGAGACCTCCTGCATGCTGTAACATGCGCGGTGTAATCTGCCTGCATTCCTCACGTATAAGTGCCCGTAGATGATTTGGGCTTTGTGGTTCTTGAGCGTAGACCTCTTGCTTTAAATGGCCCTACAGACAGAAATCCAGTGGGATGAGATCAGGTGATCTATGGAGCCATGCGATTAGGTCCCCTCGGTCAATCCGTTTTTGCGGATATGTTCTATGTAAGTGATTCCTTCCAATCGGTGACCAGTGTGGTGGAGCTGCATCCTGCTGGGTCCACATTCCTGTCTTTTTCACTAGTGTCACATCTTCTAGTAGCAATGGAAATTCTTCTTATAGAAATGCAAGGTACCATGGTCCCGTGAGGCTTACTTAAAAAAAAGTGCGGTCCCATTAGCTGGTCGCCTAATATTACGCACCAGACGTTGATGCTCCACTCTGGAATGCAGCTACTTAAATCCAGAGAGGAGTGCCTATACTCCAGTAGTGCATACTATGGCGGTCAACAGTTCCGTTACTGTGGAATGTGCCTTCATCACCGAAGAGAACATTTCCTAAAAGCTGCATTTATTTGCGATCGGTGCTGTAGCCACTGTGCATATATCAGTTGCGCTTGAAAATCGCGTCCATGGAGAGCCTGGTGTAGTTGTAGATGGTACGGATGATATTTATTACGGTCCAATATGCGCATCACTAAGGGCCGACTTAGACTTATGTACAGATCGTGTTCTATGACCCTTGGACTGGTATGTGGATTGTTTTCTATAGCGTTTCGCACAGCTTCTTCATTGACTCCAGAGGTTACTGGAGCATCGTGAGCAGGTGGTGTTCTTCCAAATCATCCTGTTTCACGAAGGCGTTTTTTAACCTTTCCAAACCGTGTCTGCAATAGGTGGAAACCGTTCCTGGGAACCTTTCTTCATACAGGAGCTTTACTGATAGTACGTTACAGCTTGTTTATCCATAGATTAATAGCATGTCAACATTCTCGTCGTTTGTATACATTATGATAGCAGCCGTGTCTCGTAGAAAGGTTTCAAATACTCAGTAGATAAAGGGGAGTTTATTCACGCCAAGCATTGACGCAGGCGTAAACAGCTAAAGCCACTTTGCATGTGTTAAGTGTTTTAAACTTGGTTGAGTGGATCAAGCGTAATACCAAGTACAATAAAATACCTACTACGAAGTATAAATTATCCACCTGTCAGTGGAAAACATGGCGATTATTCTATTTTCTATACGCTTATAATGTTATCAAAATGTTCTTTGATCATAATATCAAATTATAGGCCCAAAGAGGTCCAACAGAAGGTAATAAAATGCTTAAACTGAACACGAAGTATTCGAACCCGAAATGAAGTGGCACAGTGGTAAAGCAACTATGATAATACCATTCGGCCAACGCTAGCTTGTGGGGTGAGATTTCTATACGAATAAATAATTGCAGAACTCAGATCCTACCTCGAATGTTTACACACTTTTTGCAGCTTCATACAGTTTTTGGAGGTCGTTTTGGTAGTTTTAACTCAAATAAACAAACTGCATCAGCCATTTCAATTACTGTATGAATTGAAACATGACATAGTTTGTGACAGAAGCGAAGTTATCTACCTAATACAGCATTTTTTGACAAGCCTGTACAACGAACCTTTATTGGCTGACAGCTTAAATAAAATTGGTTGTACTGCGTAGATCTGCCATTTCATTTCAAATAGTTTAGCCAACCGATGCATGTGATAAGTTATTCCTTCAGGGACGTTTTCAAAACTGTGTATGAACGTATGCTAAAGAATAAAAGTTTATAAAATCAGCTAAAAGTGCTACTGCAGGTCCAAGTGACACGATGGAATGTTTTTGGCATTGACATACATGGGGATTGCATTCCGTCCCGTAAAACACTTATGCACTGAGTTATCTACTCCTCCTCTATAAAGTGTTCTTAAATCAACCATTAGAAGGCATTCAAGAAAGGCGTAAGTCACATATGTCGTTTAGCATGTGCATAAATTCAAAAACAAATAGGGGCGGCTGACTCACCTGGTAGATATATATAGTATCTACTCCCACTGTAACATACAGAGTGTATTTTTATTGGTGTCAAATACTTCGGGGACGCCCTCCCAACACCAAAACGGAAAAAGGTTAATATGAACATGGATCTGAAAATAGATTGTTAGGGGGTTAATAAAGGATTTGCACCATCGTTAGCATCAATATTAAATAATTGATTTAGATTGTTGTCGGCTGATTGATTGTTTTTGTTTGGTTGTTTATTATAGAGCAAAGCATTAATAATTAATTGAATTAAACTATTGTCCGCTGATTGATTGGTTTATGTTTGTTTGGTTGGTTGTTGTAGAGCACAGAAGGCAGAAGAAATTGTATTCTGTGAGTGAGCAGACCAATAAGCATTACATATATGGGTTTATGGGTATCCATCACAAGTAGGTGAGCTTTATGGTGAAAGGTACCCCGAAAGGCAGTTACGTTGTTTACCAACATTCTCGCGAATTCACCAACCCGAGAGAGAGTGGTTCATTTGAGAGGAGTGTTTCGGATGTTGGGAGACCAAGAAAGGTAGGAAGCATTGATCGTGAAAAACGAATTTTTGTGATGTGGATGCAAACCCATCAGATAGCACAAAACGAATTGCAAAAAGAGAAGGCGTCAGTCACATGACTATCTGGAGAATTTTACATGAAAATCTGCTGTACCCGTATTACCTTCAGCAGATGCAAGGATTAAATGTGGCAGAATTGAAGTCAAGAAGAACGTTCTGAGTAGGAAGAAGATGGGGCTTTGGAGCCACGAAAGAACATGCCGCCGATTGATAAGGATGGAATCCAATTAACTGTGTAATGTGACATCCCTTTTGTTCTGTGCCGCTAGCCACGCCCCCTCTTTGTGTCACCGTTAATGGATGCGTCTTGTTGCTGTCATATTTGATTGACAAGGGTTTGACAGGGGTTTGATAACGATCGTCCAAGTGTAACCCTTTGATCTATGCCGCTGGCCACGTCCCCTCCGTGGTGCGCTACTGAGGCCCCCGGCAGAGGACGGGGGGCAAAGGTGTATTGTTCTTGTCGCTAATGGCGCCACAAAGGAAGGTGCCGGCAATTGATAAGGATGTAAGCCAATTGACTTTGTAATCAAATATCCCCTGGTTCTCGTAAGCCGGCCACACCACCTCTTTGTGTCCTACTCCTAACGCCGACCGCTCGAGAACCAGAACAATAGGCTGTTGCTCTCAGTCACGTATCACCACCCCTCCGTAAATCGAAGGAAGAGGTTTAGGACATAAAGACACCGCCAATTAAAGTTTACAAATGTTTTGACACCCTTTGGCGGTATTTTCCCGACACAGGAAAGTCCTCCTGCCACTCCGTTGTGAGAGTGAAGTCCCCCGAATCAAAAGTTCTAAATATCTGTGTCAATAGTCCGGTAATGTTCGTCCATGCATAATATCATCTACCGTCATAGGAAAAAACAATCGGGGATTTATACTGCTAAAGTTTTGGGTTCCCGGTATTACGCCCCTAAATGGTTGGACGCAGACCGTTGATTGAGGTACCCTACCGTCACTTTATTTGATTGATTAATATGATTAAGTGTGTATGAACTGACTTGCGGACCTAGTTTTCACGTATGTGTGCGTGTTAACATATGTATAGCTATCACGCTCATTGTTCTTAACCTGTCCGGCAGCTCTCCACTTTGTAATGAAACACCCAGCAGCCGACTTCTATCTGGTAATAGCTAGTTTCGATCTACATTTCACCCCCCTCAGCGACTGCGGCATGACGTCACCAACTGTACGTGCATGCATAACATCATTGAAAATCGCGGGTTTAAAGCGCTAACACCACACAAGCATGCGCGCGCCCACGCAAATCTTTTTTCTAAAACTTAACTGTGCCATTATTACGAGTGTATAATTATCACGACTAATAACACTTGTTTAATTCTTCTTTGAGGGACTTTTTTGGGTTTATAAGGATATTACAACTCTTATATGAATTAAAAATGCATCACTAAAATACAGTTAGCGTAAATAGCTAACTCAAAAAATACGCGAGACGCTAACGTATTTAAAAAGCGGTGTTTTTGGATGCCAGAGCGTATACTCCCTCTCTAGCCAGCGGTCTCTCGCAGAATGAAACACATCCTACCGCTGCGTCTCTGTTATACCTAGCACAAGCAAGCAGCCTGTCAGTCACCCCCTCCTATACCACTGTACAAGCTGCTCGAGCGCTTCCTACATGTGTGATAAAGACGAAAGACGCCATGATAGGTTTTTAACGCTCGAAGCGGCCATGACATGTCTTTAATATACCAAGAAAAAATAGCGCGCGTAAATCACTTGAAAGGAGGTTAGGGAAGTTCTCGCAATATATACTTATGCTTATAAAGACACTTAATGGAAGTTTTCCCTTATCTGGGTTACTCACCTAACCGTCATTCGAACTTGGGACCTCTCGAAGGTGAAGTAGACACGCTACCATCACAGGGAAGTGAGCTATTTATTTAGTATCACCTTGGAGCGATCCTATAATTTTTAGACATGAGGAAAGGCTTTGTATCTATAGAGTTCCAGTATTCGATCAGTATTAAATATTTCCGATCAGAATCAGTCTTCTCCATAACTTTGAATTTCTCCCCCACCGAACACTAGGCTATTGTTTTGAACACGTGTATTGCTAAAATCCACTCAAGTTTGGAAGTCCTTGCATTATCAGCGTAAAGATCTGTGCCTTTTAAAAGCGGAATTTCCCGAGTACTGGTTTACCCCACCTCAGAGGGTACTACTACAAAATATTTTGCAAGGGGTGTACAGCGGTATAACTTGTCGAGTTTATCGAAGACCGCTGGTGTGCGTTTTTAGAAAAAAATATCAAATTTATATTTGAAACCCTCTCAATGGTTCGAATTGATAAAAGCATTTGTATAGCTTGAGTTCAGGGTTCGATTTCCCTTGGTATTCAATACCGCTTTATACATTGCATGTTTTGAAGTCCCCTCCCTATGTTATTTACATCTTTTTGCGATATTTATATATTTTCTAAGAGGGGAACACCTGTTTTGAAAGCTCCTGTATTTTTAGCATGAGTGTCTGCGCATGCTGTAGCTGTATAAATAACGTATTGCATGTATTACTTAACTATAGTTTTAGCGTAAAATAATAAAAAAGAAAGTATTCTTTCTCTTAATATAGTTTTCCTGGAGCAATGTAGGGATCCTATAATTCTTAGACATAGGGAAAGCCTTTGTATCGATAGAGTTTCGGTATTCAAGCAGTATTAAATATTACCGTTCTGGCTTTAGGTTCTGTCTTTCAGGGTGTATTATTTTACTTCTCGAAGACTGCCTGTATGAAGGTATCCCTGTATTTTACATCGAGTGTCATTATATATTTCCTAAGAGGAGAATGCCTGTTTAGAAAGCACTTGAATTTTTTAACATGAGTGTGGACGATTTAAAGTCCCTAGAACCTTGCTATTTACTTTTAGTCTAAAGACTGTCATATTTAATTTTAAGGCTGCCTTTATTAAAGATAATGTCTTGCAACTCCCGGTTTAAAGATAGTCAAATGTTCCTGTCTCAACCTGCATACACCTGTTCCATCAGGTATTATAGACAAACTTACATAACCTTTTAAATTTCTTTAAAAACATGTTTTGTTGTCCTGACTGTTTAGGGAACTCTCCATATTTCATTATTTATTTATTTATAAATAACGTAATGCATGTATTATTTAACTATAATTTTAGTGTAAAATAATGAAAAAGAAGGTATTGTTTCTCTTGATATAATTTTCGTGGAGCGATGTAGGGATCCTGTAATTGTTAGACATGAGAAATTTCCAGAGTCGTGGGAAAATCCTCTTGCGTGTATAACCCTGGGCTATTGTTTTGGATACGTGTATTTGATAAAAATCCAGTCAAGTGTTACATTTGAAGCATTCACAGGTATGTGGGAGTGTTATCTCCTCGGGAGAGAACCTTCTTTGAAAGCCGGATATCCCGAGTGTGCCCTGGTTTACCCAACGTCAGAGGCTATACAACATATTTTGCAAGGAGTGTACAACTGTATAACTTGTTATCGAATTTCTCGATGACCGCTGGTGTGCGTTTTTAGAAAAAGGATATCAAATTTATATTTGAACCCCTCCGTATGGTTCGAATTCATAAAAGCATTTGTCTCGTTTGAGTTCAGGGTTCGATTCCCACTGGTATTCAATACCGCTTTAGACATTGCATGTTTTGAAGTCCCATCCCTCCAGATGTTATTTACATTTACGCCGAGTTCTCTCTTTCAGGGTGTATTATTTTACTTCTCGAAGACTATGCATGAAGGTACTCTGTATTTTACCTCGAGTGTTATGATATATTTTCTAAGAGGGGAATGCTTCTTTTGAAAGCTCCTGTAAAATGCATGTTCTGCATTCAATTGAAATTGTGGAAAAGGATGGGGAGGGCCCAACTAAAGTAAGCGGTGTGACGGCACGGTTGGATGCTGACGGGTTTCGATTGAGTGCACGTATATGCATTTTACCCTTTTTTAAACAAATTCACTCACTATATTACGCAGTTAATGAGACCAAACAATGCTGAAACTATCATGTGTTCAGATGGCCCAGCTGTTTAAGGCATTGTGACCTGATATGGTTACGTTACATAGTCAGAGCTTCGCACCCCAAAGTAATATTTTTTTTATTTTATTCTTACTCTCATTGTTAATTAATGAGATCAGACAATGCTGCAACTATTATGTGGTCAGATGGCTAAGCCTTTTAAGGCATTGTGACCTGAAATGGTTACGTTGCATAGTCAGAGTTTCGCGCCCCAAAGTAACAAAAAAAAATTTTATTCTTAGTCTCATTGGGTATCCTTGAAGGGGTTAATGAAGGATGTAGTGGTAGGCTTAAAGTTATGCAAAAATGGGTATCAAAACTGATCAAACTATGAAGACAGCATTTTTTAAAAAATGATAGAGGCAAGAACAAAGCAATAAAAAGAGGAAGAGAGGAGCTCAAAATATCCATATTACAACACCAGAAGTGCACCAGAAAAAAGAAGAAGGTGTTGAAATTGCAAGCAGAGGAGGCGAAGAAGAAGGAAAAGGGAAAGAGCTATGGTTCTGGACAATTTTAACCCTTTACACCGTGTACATTAGCCTGTATAAATGTTTTCAATATAAAACGACATTTTTCAATATATCAAATGTCCCATGCGGGACAATTTTCCTTAGTTTTGCATGAAACTGGGCATAATAGTCCTACTGTTCTATCCAAAGAAGTTGTAGTATCATTTTTGAGCTACTATGTAAAACTTGGGCACAGTGGGCTATTAATCCTAAAAATGTTTACTTTTTAGGCTGTAATATCTGCATTAATGATTATAATTAATAATTTGTTATTCAAAGCACAAAATGAAAAAAGAATACTAGGGTAATTTGTTAGGAGTTCAAATATTAATGTGACAAAGTGGTACTGATGAAAAATAAAATTTGTCCCGCAAGGAGTATTTCATAATTTTCAAGTATCGTGATATCAAAAACAGAAAATAACTCATATCTGAAAAACTACTTCATCAATTTTAATGAAATTTACACATAATACTATTTATAATGAAGGAAACCAACGTACAAAATTTTAAATATATTGAAAAAAACTGTAGAAAATCATATAATCTGTCCTAGGTCCCCTTAATGAATCAAATACAGTGACTGTGGGGTACCTCAATTAACGGTCTGCTTCCAACCCTTAAGGGGCGTGATACCGGGAATCCACTCACGGAGGGGGAGGACACTTCCTGTGTCGGGAAAATATCGCCAAAGGGTGTCAAAACATTTGTAAGCTTTAATTGTCGGTCTCTTTGTGGCCTAAACCTCCTCCTTCGATTTACGGAGGGATGGTGACACGCGACTGAGGGCAATAGCCTATTGTCCTGGTTCTCAAGCGGGCGGCGTTAGGAGTAGGGCACAAAGAGGGAGCGTGGCCGGCGTACGGGAACCAAGGGATATCTGATTACAAAGTCAATTGGACTACATCCTTATCAATTGCCGTTATCTTCCTTTGTGTCCGCATTATCGATGATAACAATACCCCGTTGCCCCCCGTTCTCTGCCGGCGGCCTCAGTAGCGCACAAAGGAGGGGATGTGGCCAGCGGCATAGAACAAAGGGTTACACGTGGACGATCGTTATTAAACCCCTGTAAAATTCTTGTCAATCAAATATGACAGCTACATGACACATCCATTAGCAATGACACAAAGAGGGGGAGCGTGGCCGGCGGCACAGAACAAAAGGGACATCACATTACACAGTTAATTGGATTACATCCTTATCAAACGGCGGCATCTTTCTTGTGGCACCAAGGTCCTATCTTCTCCCTACTTTTCTGCCATCGCATGTTTCAGAATTGTGCTATGTGCATGAATTTCTTAACATGCAGCTTGTTCACTGATGAGACTGGTACTACGTTTCCATGGGGAATTCAAATCGATTTGGGTACACTTTGCGTGTTGACTACTGTATGGAAACTCGGATCTGGATAGTATTTAGATAGTTTTGAACCTTGGTTCCGATCCTACTTTTTGTTGCATGGATACACCTACCGTATTCAAATCGTTTTGAATACGCCGAAGATACTACCCTCTATTGTACTCGTAACACGCTGCTCGCTCGTATTTTCTCTTTTCGTTTTTATAGCGGAATCGTTAATCACATGTGAAATAAAACACACAGCAAAGCCATTTTAATCGCTTCCTTAATTCGCAATTTATTCTTCTCTAAAACATTTACTAACCTCAAAACCTATTTAAAATATACAGAAAAATAAACTAACATAGGTTTAACAGTTTCGGAAACCTAAATCCAAGTTGACCAACATATAAGCTTGAATTATTTATTCTCCAACTTTTTGTAACCAAATTGATCTCAATACGTATGGAATTTAACATGGAAAGGCGGATCGTATTCAGTATGGAATTGGACTGAAATCGATTTCAATTCCCCGTGGAAACGTAGTATGGGTTTACTCGCGACGGTATCCTCAATTTTCATAATGCTCATAACAACGTCTATGAAAACCCTAATGAAGTATGACAGGACAAACATCAACAGAGGTTCTGTCTGAACGCTTGGGGTGGAATCATTCAGATTAGCTTATTGGCCCCTATTTCTTTCCTCCGCCCCTGCATTCACAGACGCATCTACAGTTTCTTAGAAATGAGTTGTATAATTTAATTATGATGTGTCTCTGGACGTCATTCAACGAATGTGGTTTTTACACGATGTGTGGCAGCTCATTTTGGTCAGATAGTACGTAGTTTCTTGAATGATATGTTTCCGCATAGATGCATTGGTCGAGGGAGATGCTCGACCTCCTGAATTGAATCCAATGGATTTCTTCGTCTGGGGATATTTAAAATCCTCTGGTTTATGCGACCATAATTTTGTCTTGTAACTCAGCAATAAATGACTTTCAGACCCATGTTCATATGAACTTTTTTTTACTGTTTTGATGTTGGGAGGGGGTCTCCGAAATATTTGACGCCAATAAAGATACAGCCTGTATAACAACAGATCCGCCGGATCGCTTGTCACAATTGAACTGCACTCTGTACTGTCCACCTTTAACTTCGTCACTTCTCAACTTTCTTCTTCTTAACTAACTGAGCCGTCCATCCGCGCCTAGCAGCCACTTTTCTAGGCGCCGCATACAAAGCGGAACGTTCTCGAAGGGGAAGCTACTCGAACTTGCGGAAAGGAGTCTTCTGGAGGAATAATTACCCAAAAGGCGGGTAGACGGAACATTATGCGTTTATTGCGCGAGCTATTGTTTTGAAGGGCCAGCCGGATGCCCCGCCCAGGCGCCGGGCTGGGATGCGTTCACCGGCGGTCCGCAAGTAACTTTGCGCGTGCGGCCACTATGTATGTATATTTATATGTATATATATTGTTCCTGTTCATTAAAGTCACTAAGAGCTAAACAAATGTTAGGTACTTAATTATATATTTCATGTTTACTAAAAGCATTGAAAACATAAGAAAGGGCTACATTTTATTTTTATTGCCTGATTAATTTATAACAATGGAAAAGGCAGCTACAACGTCTTTGAAGCGAACGACTTGCCTATGTAGTGGAGCGGGAATATCATCAGTTGGGCTTTGGTTCTGTGCTCATTATGTCCAAATTTAGTGTGTGGTTATAAGGTAAATTGCACGATTACTTGTACAGTGCTGACGAAAACATTTCCATTTACTGCACTTATATGCCTCTGCATAATGCGTCAAAGCTTCATAAATTATACATAGGGGAGAAGCTACTTTTGCGGCGTGACAGAAGCACCGCTTAAAGCAATCGTCATCACAGCTGAAATTAACAATTATATTTCGGTAGGCACCGATAAGAGCTTAAAAATCATTCAGTAAAATCCTGAAGAAGCCAGGAATCGGAATAGGCAGAAGTGGAAACCTTGAGCAGTTGCTATTGCTTAGGGTTCATGTAACGAGCTTTGTATTTCAATATACCAAAATAATGGTGTTTGTATTTAAATAGCTACACATATGAAGCACTTTTCGGAAACCGCACCCAATTTCGTTGTTGTACATACAAACCTTAATGATTTTCCTAATCAATGTAAGAATGTCTTCTAATCTACTTACATTGTGATTGTTTTGTTATCATCGTTATTGACTGAAGGTCCAGGGTTTATTAGGATGTCATACACTCGAGTGACTAATTTAATGTATTTTAATTGCGGAGTAGAAAAAATAGCATAAATAAATTGCTTTTTAAGCTTCCAAGTCACCTTTTTTATAATGGTAGGGGTTGTGATATTTAGCATTTTGGAATAAGAAATGTAGCAGTTTTATTTCAAAATTTAACATGTTGTAGCGTTTATATGTTTGCAATTTAACATGTTATAGCACTTTGAAGGAAAACGTATAACTGATAAGCAGGTAATGTCTTTTGGCATAACGTTAATGTAAAATTGAAATTACATTTTAAAGGGTTAATGGTGAAATGAAATTGCATAAATTGCGCTTTTTAAAAAATTAATATAGGTGAAAGTAACACAGAGAAAAATAGAACTAACACAGGCTAGAGCAAAACACAGGAAAAAGGAAAATTCTGATGCAAAACTAAAATAATAAAACGACAATACACAAAATTAATGCAAATCATGGAAGTTGAATGAAACCATTTAACAAATTTCAACATTCTGTTCTGTTCTGTCATTCCTGTTCTCTTGTCATTAAAATGAAATTGTATTTACTGAGACATCTTTCAGCATCTTGCTGTAGGTAGGATCCAAAATGCATTGCAGAACTGCTTAAGCAAGATGTGTGTATTTGAGTCAACTGCTTTTGGAGGCAGTCTACATGTTAGCTGTACCAGTTGGGAATGAAAATATTCATTTGCCCTAAAAAACTATACATATTAACAACTCGAAGCAAAAAAAGATTTTTCTTTTACTCCCACTTAGATCTTTCAAATCTATTGAGAATACTCGGCCAGCGATCACAGGGTTAAACAGTTTACCAACCTTTTGAGATAGAAAAGAAATGTTTTTCGCAGTTACTTTCATGCCACTGTTGAACCTTTTATTGCACTTAAGCTAACATTCCATAAACACGTTTTCATTTTCCTTTTAACACTTTCATCTAGAAAAAGTCTATGGATTGCAATACATTTCGCATTTTACTATAATTTTCTCATTTTATGGCTTTTTCAAATGACATTAAGCACAGTTTAAGAGGTCATGAAAATACAAGAGTGCAAGCTTTTATGAGGACTTCGTGCTATATCGCATTCGGAAAAGAAACCACCCTAATAATGTGGTAATGCTCACACCTTATTAATTCACTTTAACATTTCTGCATTTAGAATTGTTGAATTTGTAGAGCACAACGAAGAGCTCCAGATTCCACCCTCGTGTACGACAATTAACATTATACCTACTTTATAAATCGAGGATAGAGATCATCCACAATAATCCGGAATGAAAAAGGAGAGTTAAGCACTAGATACACCCATTCTTTTTAGCGGCAGTTATATAGGAAAAACTGGCCCATAAATCGATGTCGCCAACAATTCGGGCTTCACAGATACACTCTGTCGTTCCGCTCCCCTAGCGGAAACAAAGTTCCCATAATTCCTCGGGTGGGATGTGCATGTGCATGTGTAAAGTATTGTGATAAGTGCATTAAGATATATATATATATATATTATCTACAGCATTAATTTGTGCCATACTATATATACACATTTGTGTTATACAATGGAACAATTATGGAGATCCGTGTATGTTATGTGTAACAGGAGCATATAAACAAACGTTTGGTCGCCACTCGCACTTCAGAAAACAAGTTGCAGTTGTATTATTTTCTTCTTAAGAATAGATTTTCAGCCATGAAAACGATTTTACTTTTCTGTGTAAATGTGAATGCGTGGCTTACTTTCAGAGTTACGTGTTCTGCTTTAATCGAATCTATCGCGCCTTTGTGGCCACCATCCGACTCGGAGTCGAACCACAATAATTTCGCAGTGGGGGTTTCTTTGCCGACCGACCCATCATCAAAGTCAGCGGCGCCGTTGTTTATCAGCACTTGGGACACGAAAATGGTTCCTCCCTGCTCACCTGATTAGCATATCTCCCACCTTGGCTCATTAACACTCCCCTGTCTTTAAAAATTCACCGCAGCGTATTGCAGAGAAATCCCAGCTTTGTCTCCACTCCCACACAATCCTACTAAATGAAACATGTAAATTACACACTCTTATGAACCGAGAGGTGTGGTACACAGGTCGGGAAAACGTGTGTATTATAAGGCCATCCTCTTGAATATTAAATGACATAATGACGGGTGAGTTTCGAATTAGGAAAATTAAAATTTATATTATATATCGGGTATTTAGGCATTTCGTTTTCACATAATCTCGCTTAGTGGCCGGGACTATCCCAGAATACTAAGCACAAGGTGTCCAAATTGGGTGAAAGCCTTTTTTGTGTAACGCCTCGGTGAATTAAGATATTTTTGCAAGCCACGCCTAATAAACGCTGCTCGGATGTATTTTTAGAGCCTGAGATTAGATGCACAGTGAGATGAAGGGAGGTTATACCTTTTTGATGATATATTATGGTAGAGGTCAATCGCACTGTAACTCTTAGTCAAAATTTGTATTAAAATGGAAACACTACTTAGTTTAGCTATCACTGTCAATTGTCGTCCGTTTTAGATTGCTGTCAATGTGTCCTTTCTTTGCGGTTGAAAGGATTTGCAACAACCAAGTAGTCACAGAAGCTAGAAGATCCGAGATTGCTCAAACAATTAATCTCTAAATTATGGAATTGCCGAATGAAGGGAGGAGAGAGTGTTATAGCATGAACTGTTATTTTTATGGTGTTTATAGTCCACTTTACCTAGTGGTTAGACCGCTCGCCTCCCACCGAGGCGGACCGGGTTCAATCCCAGGCACCTGCATGTGGGATTTGTGGTGGACGAAGCGGTGTCTGGGCGGGTTTTCTCCGGGTTCTCCGGTTTCCCCCGCCATTCATTCCACCAACTGCTCCATCATCACCTTTCCTTTCATCCATTTCACAAACATTTCGCTTCATCTACTTCCTTCATCCCATACCAGGTATCGGGCTGATCACCCATCCTGGATGTTCTGTCTGATCCATGAGTGTCTGCTCCTCGACGGGCCTCTGACCCCAGGCACCTGCCTGTAAGTCCTGGGGGGTGTAAGTCCTACATGAGAGGAGGGTAAGCAGATAATGAATGAATGAATTATAGTCCACTTTAACAGACATTTTCTTTTAAAACGGTTAATGAAATGGTGACCCAAATCAGCTCTATTTACCGTACTGTTCTTTACAGTTTCGACTTCATACAAACTGCTAAAAAGACAAAATAAAATTGGGTACAGAAACGTTTATCACCAGTTTATTAGCGTCATCCAGATCACCTGCCTCTCATATAATAGTTACATTTATTGCAGTGATCTATCACATATTATATACCTACATTTATTGGACATAATTAAAATAAGTCAATGTTAATCTTTAAATATTCATCGAATTGAAATTTGATCATTTCAAAAAGTGTCGGAAAAACTATGCAAATAAACTTTGAATGTATAAAACGTTTCACAACACAGAAGAGTAACAGCGATATTTCGAATTTTTGTTTGTTTTTTCTCTTTGTGCCTCTTTATCACCCCCCCTTTACAGAAAGAAAGTAATGGAGTGGACTACTGAACATCCTATATGGAAAACTATTCATCGTAGTTTAATTTAAATATTTAAACCTAGTTTGTTATACATGAACACTTATGTTAATATTAATCTCGATTTCTCTATTTTAAGGTTTTAAAGTCGAAGCTTTAAAGCCTAACTGCGTAGCTCTCTACTAATGTTATTTTGTTTTAAAGCCTAGGTTATTGATTACATAGCACACACTATATTATAATTTCTTTTACTTAATTTAAGTTTAGAGGAAAATACCCTTTGTTCATTATCGTCGTATGTTCGCAGTTTGTCAAGCTCCTTATTGCATTAAAGTCAGTAATATCTTCAGAATAAGGAAAATCGTGTCTGACGGATTAATCGTTTGGCTTTAAGGAATGTGCTCGAAAGAGTTCAGAAGAATTGTATAAAAATTCCGAAGTGCAATATTTTCAACAAATCTAAAGTTTTGAGAAAAGTAATTGAGAATTGAACTATTCTATTGTGAACATTTCTGGCTATAGATTATTAATTTATTGTGCATAAAAGTGTCAGAAATAAATAACGAAAATGGATTTTGAAAGTGTAGACACTACCTTTATTGTGATACCAGCCAAAGGTCAATTTCTCGAGATTTAAAAGAGATCACATTATAATGTGCTGTTTAATTCGAACCGATAGTTAGTGTATGTCAAGATTTGATGACAATCAGCTCCGTTACACTTAACTAATGAGGTAGCAAACAAACAAGCAAAAATTGTAAAAGCGTGGTTTTTCTCAGAGAAGCCCCATAACATTAGCAAACATTAATTAAAATGAAAAATTGGAGAAGAATTTGTTGGCAGATTAATCATAGACATAAATACCTACCTCTTGTGCTAGGCTTGTTTTAAGAAGCAACTGCTATACAAAACTTGATGCTCCTCGTATTGGAAATCCTGCCTTAGAATCTTCCAAGATTATGATGGCACATGCTGCTTCAAAACACGTGAATTAAAACCAATGTTCCGTGCTTTTATTATTATTATTAACCATATCTATCCTTCGCAGAAGAACTGCTTCGTTAGTTGTAATATTGTTTCAACAGCCTGGAGGTTCTTCGAACTTTACTCGACCAGCAAACATAGCAACCCGTTAATTCGAATTTTCTGTCCTACATCACGCGAAAACAACGTAGGGAAAGATCCCTGGTTCAGTTCCTGGAAAGCTTTCTTCCTTTACTGAATTTTCATGGGATTTGTTCATTTCTTAATGGCGATAAATGCTAGAGTTTGTGAATGTTGGAACATTTGTCATACATTTCCTTTTGCGACGATCATAATATGCAGATAATAGAGATTTAATGCTTGTCGAGGGTTTGAGTTTTCCTTTATTTATGGACGCTGTTTAACTGCTATGGTCCTTAGCGTCCCATGCTATATTGGGCGTGAAAGACCTGAAATTTTGCTCAGAGTACTGTAGGCTTGAGGTTCTTTTACGTGCCGTAAATATACGACACGGTACCACCGGCTTTACTTCCTTTCCGAAGGAAGGCATGCTAGGGATTTTTACGCCCGAAAAAATCCACCGCCCTCCGGCGGGTTTGAACCGGCGACCTCGCGAACCCCGAGTTCACGGAGGAGGACATGCTTGTCGAGTCCAAATGGTTAAAGCTGCTTGAGATGAAATGCTTAACCATTTGTCTATAATACCTTTACTTGGAGCAAGCAGCAACCGCGAGGTACTGAGACGGTCGCACTGTGCTGAATGATAAGGAGACATATACCGCGCAAAGCTAATAGGAGCATGTATATCATCATAACTAAACGAAACAATATATACAAAGTCGGGTCACTTGTTTCAATAGGAAATCCAAATTTACTTAATGTACCTCTTAAAACAGTGTTATATTCAGATGATTTAACTTTCATTACATAATATAATGACATCGATATTCTTAATGATTACTGTAACGACATAAGGAATAACATAAACAGATGGTTTTATTGGAATGGGTTCTTGGTTAACACAGATGAGAAACAAAAAATAGTTTTTAGCCTTAGACAAATTTCAGGAAGTTTGTCTAATCGAAATGTAAACCCATTAGGAACGGTTTAAAACCCAGAATTAAATTGCAATTACCAATAGATCATGTTTGCAAAAGACTATCACGAGTGGTTGAGAAGTAATTTATAATAAAATTCCTGTGAATTACTTGAAACAAATTTATTGTGTATTTCAGATTGTTGCATTATCACATGTTTACATTACAGGACCTCCTGCGAGACAAACAGACATGCAGTTTAGGTCCACCTGTTACCAGAAGATAGTTTCAAGCTTTCATGACTAACGTTCACATCTGCACGAATCCACGAACATGCGGAATGGTAGAAAGCTATTTAAATTCTCAATAGTTTGGTTCTTTGAATCTAACAATCTTACTTCTACCTGTAGGCAACCATTTGCGGAGATAATCGGAAGGTGATTGTGTTTGGAAATGAAGCGGTGTTGGGAAGTTTGGTACAGATGCTGTCTACCACCCCTAGCGTTGTCGTGTTCCAGCTGGACACACAACCGGTTCCTCAAGCGGACTTGACCGAATATAGACGTGGCCCTCGGTATTTCGATGCTGACCATTGCGTCCTTCGGTGCCATTAACGCCGGACAATGAACCTCACCTCTGTCACGACATTCCGCAAATGTCAGACTCTTTCCGAATTTTTGGGGAAAGATCGGCCCTATTTCAGGAAAAAGCAGGTGTATTAGAAAATAAATATTTAAAAGTACAGGGACTGATTCCCGCAAGCTTTCAGTTTCAAGGGTATGGATAAGGGGCCAGATTTTGCAAGACCAACGTAAAAACAAATATATATCGTTCCAAATATAAATATAGCCTGAGACGAGTGAAGGCAAGTAGGAAACCAGTCTTGAGTCCTTATCATACTATTCTTCTGCTCCCTCTAAAATTTGCTTTTCTTTTTTAAAGAATATAAAATATTTCTTTAAAATATAAATGCTAGTTGTTATTTTCTTCTAAAGCCAATTTACTCTTTCCTAATGTCAGCCCTCCTGTTCTTTTTTAAAAATGGAAGTTATTCTAATAATATAATCGTATTATGGAGCTATGGAAATACGCATAATGGTTAGAAAATCAATACTGAGATCCTATCCCTTTTTATTGAAAGGATATTCACTTAAATTGTTCTGTACCTTCTTTACTGTCGTTAATCCTTTATAGCAGTCGGGCCACTTGTCTGTAGCTCATAAACCTGGTGCTATGTTGCACATGTAAAGTTTACAAGTATGACAACGCATATTATTTTATGATAGCTATATGATTATACAGGATGAGAGGTATATATGTCTATTCCGCTGATAAAAACTGTATCAATATATCTTTCTGCATATGTATGCTGTGGATGCTATTTCCACTGAAGAGTGCTACTGGATACTGGACACAAGCTTTTAAGCTTGAAGGTACACTGTAGCAACCTGTTATTTAATGCGACTTTGGTACTACGAGTGTTTTACACCATATGTAAGCTATTATATCGGCAACTCAGAATATGGTACAACTAATGTTCATTTTGTGTAAAAATGTAAAAGATATATCATACCGTGCTTCATTTCGGTACTTCTTACAAACAATATTGTAATAGTCACAAAAGGACGCCACTTTCACCAACACATGAATAAAACATGGTGTGACTTACTTATTAATTTACATCTAAATAGGGGAAAGTTGCAACAGAAATTATATGGGCATACCATCAATATTTAGTTCGATATTATTTTATAGTAAAGAAGTGAGGTAACTAAAATTAAAGCATATGCACACATCCTCATTTACATCGAATTATTTTATCACATTTAAAAATGTCGTATATTGTGTCTATCAGCCATTTCTACAAACATGGGCTCGCAATGAGCATAGTGCATTTGCCAAGTCAACATTAAATACGTTGATATTTAGTTATTAAGAATCATGAAATTCGACATAACACAAATAAAATGTTGCATGTTGCGTCAGTGGTCTCCTCTCTATGCTTTTGAAGGTTGGTTGCAGTCCTGGGTTCGATGCCCGCGCGAGTTGGGGCCGAATGCGGTGTAGTGGCAGATAAAGGAGAAGTAATGGTAAAGTTCACTATACCTGCTTTATGTTCTCCATCCGACGTGGCTTCATCTTGTTGCCCTGGCTGGTTGATTTAACTGTACGATAATTCTCGCTGTTGCCCTGGCTAGTTGGTTCTCAGCAGAGATGTCTGCATGGACTTTGCCTATCAGGATTGCTAATAAGCTCGTCGATCTCGGTAGTGGTACAAAGGAGCTCAGAGGTGAATTCACTACTCATTATAATGTTTGGGTAACTGCAATTTATTGTCACTTCTCACTTAAAAAACACTGAATAATGTTGTTGTTCACTTATGACTATGTAGAACTCAGGAATCACCAATACAATGTTAATTAATATGTGATTGGTCACATTTACACGTCCGCATAAAAGAACACCATTTGCGCGCCAGTTTTGTCATACGGAGAGCGTGGATTCCTCGTCTGTATCTACAAGTCAACTCCTTGATTTCTGGGGTAAATCTCGACTATTTAAAGATCACGATCCCCCGCTTAAAATTTTAGGATCTGATTTCTCATTGGAGGAATTTTCGCGGTTCTCTCAGCGTGGCTGAATATTATTTAATTTGTGTATATTCTTATTGGCTAGTTTGCATACATCACGTGACTTTTTCCCGGGCTTCTCTCGGTAATTTTTCGTTCTGTGTTATATTTCCCTCACTCCATACTTCCGGAGCGGATATAAATAAAGTCATAAAACCCTACCCTAGACTAACACAAAACATCCCGGTTTCCTCTGCACATGCGAATAGCATATTTTCTACAAACGGCAGAGTTTAAGACATTCTAAACTAGTGACACAGGAACATTATATATATATATATATATATATATATATATATATATATATATATATATATAAGACAAATATTACATTATACAAAAATGGCTATTTACATGGTGTTCACATTATACACACATACCATTTATATATCAAATTAAACACTACATAAATTAACACATTATAAAATTAATTCGGGCACATTCTGTCTCAATGTTACTAGAGTTGAAAGTGTTTTACGAATTCGCTTCAAAATGTTTCGGCCAAAAACCTCACTCTGAATTATCACGATAGCTGGTGCATTCAAAATGACCACTGGTTTTCCTTACGTAATTAATGGACGAGCAATATCTGGAGAATGTCGACTTAGGAATTTGATTTACCGTAATCACCGACGTTGAGGAACTAACATCCCATCACCGAAACAATTATCCCACACTCCATCACGTATTTGCTGGCTGATGAATATGTATGAAGTTAAGAAATTGGTCCGACAAAGACCGAAAACGAGGAAGTGGAACGAGTGTTGATAATGATTAATGATTCTCGTAAACCCACACAAAGCAGGTCGCCGAGACAGGTTAAAGGTGGTGGTGTCGTTTTATCTCGCCTTTATTTACCTTGTACTATATGGAAATACTTTATAACTGTGCTTATTTTATGTAGTTCGTGGGTGTCCAATAAAAAATCACATCTTTGTTAGATATTGCTTTATTCATTTAAAAATCTATTCTTCTATTCCCATTACGTTACTCACAATATATTTTTTCGAGAATGGTTTAAAATTAAGCAATAAATGCTTGGTTACCTACAACATGCGGATACAGCATGAAAATGTTCAATCTTGGTAAAGAGATCTTGCTATGGAAAGAAAAAGAATCCTAAAGTTTAGAGTATATCTTTCAGATGTACTTGAGAAAGGTAAACATACAACATGTAATATTTCGAAAACGCCTAATGGTACGAAGAAATTTGACTAAAACTGCGTATTTTGGTGAGTTCTATATTTTTCCTGTGGTAAGTTTTAGTACAACCCTTATGATTTCTCATTTACAAAAAAATATACAAAATCCAATTAGTATGAAGAGTATTTTACAAGGTAATCACAGAAAACTCAACATATACATCTTATTTCTTACAGTAATATCTCAATTATATTTTAATCAAAATTGTTAGAGCCATTCTAAAACAAAGAATAACAGCTTTTAATGTAAAGGATAGTTTAGGATGGGGAATTTATTTTGTTTATTTCATCTTCACATGGCATACTTAAACAAGTTTTGACTCAAGTATGAAATTTGGCATTTTCCGACTTATCCAAAAGTCTGACGTGTTACACGCACACGCTTTACTTTACACATTACACCCCAGCATAATCCCTTTGAGTGGATCGGGGAAGATGCATAACTTTTTGTTTGAGCGGATTATTTACTTCGGTACCTGCGTGTTTCATAATGAAATACAAACTTCTTAAGGCGAGTGAGAAAATGTCACTTTGGTAGAAACCAGGAAATATTAGTTATTGCGCTTAAACAAAATTATTTTCTTTTTACCTGCACTTAGGTATTTTCCCTAATTGTCAGTGTATGTTTGCTAATGTATTTTTCAAACGTACCGATTAATATATTCGTTTTCAGCTTGAAAAATATTACAATTAATTCCATCCGTACAGATGTTTTGAAACATTCAATTAAAATAATGTGAATGCTAACCACACTGGCCTCTGTGCGAGGTTCGTATACAATTTCTAGACACTGTCGCAGTTCATTTCTGATTCTGAAAACAGATTAGGCATATTCCACAAAAATCGGGCCAAGATGATTACTGTAGTAATGGAACGAAAGATGGCCTAACAAGCCCGGATGTTGTTCAAAGTTGAAACTCCATTACCCTACGTCACAATGCATTCAAATGGCTTTATCAATACATTAAAAATTTAGTAGGTAGGCACTGTAGATTTAACATAATTCTGTGATTATTTTGCAGGAGAAAATCCGATAAACTGTCATTAAGAAATAGTAATATGCCCCGATCCATCTATTATATTATAGTTTTCATATAAAAGTGATTCTTCAATCCACGTTACGTTTACTCACTATATGCTTTCTACTAGAAATAATTTAAAACGAAGCAATATGAACTTAGGTGCATGCAGGTATGATAAGTCACTTCTTTCAATGAAACCACTTGGGAGAAAAGAAAAATCGCATGAGATACTTTAAAGATGCCACGTGATAATTGAATCCGAGAAAATTTACAGGTGTAACAACGAACAACTTGAAAACGGCTAACGTCACAAGATACCCATTTGTGTAGCAAATTTTGTCCATCGCCTATGATTTATCGCCTATGATTTAAAACTATACAATCAATATTCTACCAAATTCATTCAGAATCAAGAAGACTTCACAGGTTGTTCACAGAAAATTCCAGATCTACTTTTTTAATCAAAATTGTTAGAGCCATTTTGTTTAGAAGATATAAAATAAGGATAATTTTTCCATGTTTGCATGTAAGAGGTAAATTGTCAGGGGGGATTTTCATGTAAACCTTCGCCTGGCATGCTTAACTATGTGTGACTTCATGAGATTTTAAGCTTATCCGTACTTTCATTTTCGAATTAGGCTGTTCTCTCTCTCTTACACACACACACACACACACACACACACACACACACACACACGCACGCACGCACGCACGTGCGCATAAGGACGGACGGACAGATCTTTTTCTAAAAGGTGTGCCTGAAACTGTACTTCCTTTAAAATTTCAATTCCAATTTTTGGGCACAGCTTAATACCCCGTCTACCTCTATAGATAATCACGAAAGTAAAGAAGGAGTTTGGTAAATTTTATGTTCCTAAGAGAGTAATGATATCATTTTCGTTTACTGTTTCATGTGCAGTACTATTTCTACTGTTTGTCCAATAACCACACACTTAACAAGGTTATCTAGTCATCCAGTAACGTTTCTCCACTCGCTAATGAGCATTATACACTGTATCTCGTAAATCTCAGATGATTTTCATGTTTGGACTGGTGTGTGTGTGTGTGTGTGTGTGTGTGTGTGTGTGTGTGTGTGTGTGTGTGTGTGTGTATGCACATAAAGTAACGTCATCAGTCATCATTTTTCGAATCTCACCGTATATTTATGCATACTAAATGGCTTAAACTCTATCAGAGAAATTAAAAAACGTAACTTCAGACTCTTCTGCATTAAGAAATATCGCCTTCCAAAGAGATAATTATACACAACAAATGACATGAAATCAAATGTTTTAAGCAAGAAGAAAAGTACTAAACTGAGCGTTCCCTGCTCGTCCTAAGAAACTATGTACATTGTCCGCTGAAGTGTGACAGAATTGCTTTGATACGCTTTGGAGCGCAATACGTTGGTCATGGTTTAATTATATGGTGCTATTTGAAAAAGTGAGGATCCTACTTAATGTAAGCTATTGCATTAGAAAGATCCCCTTACTATTGTCCATTGTTTTAAAATAACTTTAAAAATATTTTCTTCCATTGTGCTTTATCCATTTTTTAATAATTAGTTTTACATTCTCCTTCATTATGAAACTTGAGCAAGTTTCAGTACTTCCTTCATTTGGCTTCGATCAGTTTCTGTTACTTTCGTTTCAAAATTTAACAAAAACAAATATAAGGATGTTCCATCCCTTTCTAGTACCGCGACCAGCTTTGGTAATACAAAACGCGCAAATTGGAACACAAAGCAAATATTGCAATTAGGAACATGACGCCACACATCCTGTCAAACATCGATCGCCTTGCACCTCATGTAGTGTTTCTGGTTATAGTAAAGTTCTAAACACAACTAAGATATTTCTTGAATATATAAGAGATATATTTGAGGGGATAACTTGAATAACCATGTATAAACTTAAGTTTTAAAAAAATTTCATATAATAAAAATAACGTTCTTTTCAGTATTTTACATAGTCTGATATTCGAACAAAAGCCACAACAGAAACAACAATACCAGGGACAGCCTATATGCCAATACATTACATTTGCTAATACTACTCTGGGAAATCGATCAGATAAGAAGCAAAAACTGCTGAATTCTAATGTTAACAAAATCGGGCAAATAATTCCATTTGTTCAGCTGATTAAAATCCTATTAAATCCTATGCTATCAGTAAAACACAAACTTTATAAAATCTGTCCACCAAAATTCCACTACATATACTAGGAAGGCCTGTAACTTTGCAATATCATAAATAATTTTGAAAAAATATGTATTAAATATGTTTCTCGATATTTGCATCCCTAGTGCAATTGAGAAGTCATTTAACCATTTCACTACTAACAAAGTATATGCTGGGCCTCATTAATTTCTTCCTTCCTCCTGAGGTCATCTGTGGGTTGCACTTTGTTCACGGTTTTGTCCTAGTTTCCACTTTATTTTGGATATGGATAGGGTTTAATACTTCGGTAATTACGTAATAAATTCATTATGTGAATATGCATTTTTTACACGAATTGATTGTGTCATTTATATTTGCCGATAAGTATGCTACTTCTGCTGAATGCCCTAAACCGCGCGAAAAGCATTCAACATACACCGAACACGATCAGCGCTGTTTAGTCAATACCGCACAGTCGCTGGGTGCTTGGAGCGTGTAGCAATGAAAGAGTTAAAACAACATATTGCACGAACCGTTAATATGAAGATAAATACTTGTTTCGACTACAGTTTAGCAAAGCACGCCATTAAGAATTCAGTCTTACCAAGTTTTATTGTACTGAAGTCAAAAGATAATGTTCCATTAAAGAAAACGCTAGAAGTACATTTATAATAATTACCTACTGGAATTTTTAGGTAAACTATGTTTTTGAGACCTTGAATAGAATTTGATGATTGGTAAATCATAGACGATACACGCTTTATACTGAAAAAATGTATGTATATACATAGGATGGACCATTTAAGTTCATACTGTACAATATCTCCAAAACTAAGCATTGTAGAAAGAAATGTCTTCCATAAAAGTTGCTTGATATTATGGGGGAAAGTAAATGCCATTTGTCGTGTTTTGTATGGAGGGCGTTATGATGTTCATTTTAGGGTCAATTTAATATTCCTAAATGGGAACGTACATTTTGCATTTTGCTTTCTCATTAGAAAATGGTTTATAAAAATCTGTTTATTTTGCGATGAGGAATAAGGAAACAAAATAAAAAATGTTGGTTCCCAATTACGAAACGTAACTTGACACTCAAATGATTATCCGTGGATGGTCCAACCATTCATTGCGCTCCTCGTACACAGCCTTTCAGAATTCTCGTTGTTATTTACGTTGGTGTAAGAACAATTGCTAAGTGCTTTATACAAATGTTGTTTAGTTTTTTATGAGGAGTGAGAAAACAACATAAAAATGGAGGTATCTCATTTAAAAAATTAAATGACCATCACAACGTCCTCCAAATAAAACACGACTAATGACATTTACTTTCCCCCATATCAAGCAACTTTTACTCAAGGCTTTTCTTTTTACAACACTTAGTTATGTAGATATTGTACAGTCTCAACCTAAATGGTCCAGCCTGTGTATAACATGTTAGTATTTTGTGGCATTATTCAAGACTTCGCAATAATCAATATCTGCTTCGAAATCCCAAGTACCAATTTTTGTCTGATAAGCTAAGATATAGGCTTGTTTTGGATACCTATATACATAGCGTGATTCACTTGAAGTGAATAGATAAGAAGTTTTAACTCTTTCATTGTTTAAACGGTTAGTCCACGAAATCGACGTGAAGTGATAGGGCCACAACAATTATTTTTATTGTTACAAAACACACTCGTGTAAATTGTAGCTCTTGAAAATGAAGTTAAGATTTCTTTAAATTTACGTAAGAGGCGAGTATTCTACCTCAACAGCAACAACTAATGTCTTCGTAATTGTGTAAACTTTTAATAATATGACAATTCAGTTACTGAAAAGCTGAATCATATTTTAAAAATGAAGGCCTCGTCACGGTAGTACAGTGATAGTGCATCGGCACGGTACATTGAAAATCCGTGGTTCGAGTCCACTGGCATTTTAAAATCCAACTCAACGTTTCAACCTTGGTTCACACACAGCTGCTGTTGAAAAGCTGCATAAATATAAATATATATAAATATATAATTCAGTTAAATTTAAACTTCCACTCCATTTAACATGCCACATTACTTACGTAAATAATATCATAACTTAGGTGTAAGGGATTCTCTGTGGAAGTGCGTGATACGGACCCATCAATATTATCCTGTTTTATAATCCGTTACTCCTTGAATAACGCTTCGAGTAATATTAATGGCTATGTCGTAGATCAATTACTTTTACACATTGAAATGCATAAAGTTTTAGCTGCGCTGGTGTTTTTCAATTTGATCACTCCCTTTTCTTTATTACATATTGTTAATTTAAGCAGCAGTTCATATCGAAAGACTATAACATATAAACGGAAATATGTTATGTTTCAGTTATTCATTTTTTTTAAGTCTACCGTATACTCAATGCCAAACCAATTAAAGCATATAAGTTCTTGACCTTTGTGCTCTCATTACAAGAAATAAGATCACAAATGTACGCAAAGGTTTTCGAGTAAATTTCGGGCACGTTCGTTTTAAAGCAGAAAAGTTAGTGGTAGATGAGATTTCGTTCTCTAAACTCAATGATGGTCTTGGAGACTCATGTGAAAGTTATAGAAATATGTAAATACTTATTTACAAGTGATCTCCACATGTACAATTTCGTTCTCTAAACTCAATGATGGTCTTGGAGACCCATGTGAAAGTTATAGAAATATGTAAATACTTATTTACAAGTGATCTCCACATGTACAATTTCGTTCTCTAAACTCAATGATGGTCTTGGAGACCCATGCGAAAGTTATAGAAATATGTGCAATGTACTTATTTACAAGTGATCTCCACATGTACAATTTTGTTGTCTAAACTCAACGTTAGTCTTGGAGACCCATGCGAAAGTTATAGAAATATGTAAATACTTATTTACAAGAGATCTCCACATGTACAATTTTGTTGTCTAAACTCAACGTTAGTCTTGGAGACCCATGTGAAAGTTATAGAAATATGTAAATACTTATTTACAAGAGATCTCCACATGTACAATTTTGTTGTCTAAAATCAACGTTAGTCTTGGAGACCCATGCGAAAGTTATAGAAATATGTACATTGTACTTATTTACAAGTGATCTCCGCATGTACAATTTTGTTGTCTAAACTCAACGTTAGTCTTGGAGATCCATGCGAAAGTTATAGAAATATGTAAATACTTATTTACAAGTGATCTCCGCATGTACAGTTTTGTTGTCTAAACTCAACGTTAGTCTTGGAGACCCATGCGAAAGTTATAGAAATATGTAAATACTTATTTACAAGAGATCTCCACATGTACAATTTTGTTGTCTAAACTCAACGTTAGTCTTGGAGACCCATGCGAAAGTTATAGAAATATGTAAATACTTATTTACAAGAGATCTCCACATGTACAATTTTGTTGTCTAAACTCAACGTTAGTCTTGGAGATCCATGCGAAAGTTATAGAAATATGTACATTGTACTTATTTACAAGTGATCTCCGCATGTACAATTTTGTTGTCTAAACTCAACGTTAGTCTTGGAGATCCATGCGAAAGTTATAGAAATATGTAAATACTTATTTACAAGTGATCTCCGCATGTACAATTTTGTTGTCTAAACTCAACGTTAGTCTTGGAGACCCATGCGAAAGTTATAGAAATATGTAAATACTTATTTACAAGTGATCTCCGCATGTACAATTTTGTTGTCTAAACTCAACGTTAGTCTTGGAGACCCATGCGAAAGTTATAGAAATATGTACATTGTACTTATTTACAAGAGATCTCCACATGTACAATTTTGTTGTCTAAACTCAACGTTAGTCTTGGAGACCCATGCGAAAGTTATAGAAATATGTAAATACTTATTTACAAGTGATCTCCACATGTACAATTTTGTTGTCTAAACTCAACGTTAGTCTTGGAGACCCATGCGAAAGTTATAGAAATATGTACATTGTACTTATTTACAAGTGATCTCCGCATGTACAATTTTGTTGTCTAAACTCAACGTTAGTCTTGGAGACCCATGCGAAAGTTATAGAAATATGTAAATACTTATTTACAAGTGATCTCCGCATGTACAATTTTGTTGTCTAAACTCAACGTTAGTCTTGGAGACCCATGCGAAAGTTATAGAAATATGTACATTGTACTTATTTACAAGAGATCTCCACATGTACAATTTTGTTGTCTAAACTCAACGTTAGTCTTGGAGACCCATGCGAAAGTTATAGAAATATGTAAATACTTATTTACAAGTGATCTCCACATGTACAATTTTGTTGTCTAAACTCAACGTTAGTCTTGGAGACCCATGCGAAAGTTATAGAAATATGTACATTGTACTTATTTACAAGTGATCTCCGCATGTACAATTTTGTTGTCTAAACTCAACGTTAGTCTTGGAGACCCATGCGAAAGTTATAGAAATATGTAAATACTTATTTACAAGTGATCTCCACATGTACAATTTTGTTGTCTAAACTCAACGTTAGTCTTGGAGACCCATGCGAAAGTTATAGAAATATGTACATTGTACTTATTTACAAGTGATCTCCAAATGTACAATTTGGCTACACATAAGCATAACAAAGTGTATGAATATTCAGCATATTAAACATTTTAATACCCACATATATGTACATTTATAGAACTAAAGTAACTTGAAGATGCACAAGAATTTCTCCTTTAGTTAAGAGAATACTTACGTGTGGATGTTAACAGAAATAAACGCTGTATTAACCAGAGTGACAGGAACCTTTGGGTCGAACATTTCCGTCTGTTGCCAATTTTACGGTAAAGCTTTTCCTCCGCCACTCCCTTCCTTTCCTGGAGTCCTTAACATTTGGCCGCAAAAGCCGAAAACTGCAACGGTGAATACTGAGTTTGTTTGTTCGTTTCCTAAATTACATCGAGTGCCAGTTACATTTATGGCCTCCTCTTGGGCTGCTTTTTTCTATTTGAGAAACGAAGAATACATATGTATGATATTTCAATATAGTTTACAATACCGTGTGATTAAAAGCGGTTTGTCACAACATTCTTTTTAAACTTTAAATAGCATTTTATAACACTTGCCACGGTTACCTATTATTTACTATTTACAATACATAATTTTAGTAGCTGCCATTTATTCTAGAACAATCAATTTTAGAAGGATTTATAATTGATAGCCACTAATTTAGTTTCTTACACAGCTCTAAAATGCTAGCAGAATGATTTGACATTGAAATAATCTTCTATGACTTCTTAGAAACAATTGCTAATGAATCCGCCACCCGCAGATTTCTATCTTACGTGAAAACATCGTTCGCTTTGCTGCTCCCAAAATTCTCACTTAACACATTCTCCTTCATGCTGACGGCTTTGAGATGCAGATTAGTGAAGTACTAATAGCTGCTCTCTGGTGAATGTTTGCCTCTCTCTCTACCTATATATTTGTGTGTGTGTGTGTGTGTGTGTGTGTGTGTGTGTGTGTGTGTGTGTGTGTGTGTGTGTGTGTGTGTGGTTTATCCTTGCCTTGGAGTCATATGTTTAACACAATATGAGAATCATTCTTAAGTCAAGTAGAAGATACGGTGTTCAACACGACGGTAGGATAAGCTCTGCTGCTCACAGCTTTTGAATTACAGCCATCTCGACTCCTTACCTGGTAAAAGTATCTAGCTCCCTGATGGATTTATAAATTAATTTCCAAATGAATTCACGGAGATAACTTATGCAACATCCTAAAAAGCTTTTCGGTATCACAAGGGCGTGATACATAAGAAAAATATATTTTAATTGAAAATATGCTATTGTAACATTTTCAAAATGTTCATATTATAGACCATATTAATTTTAGGTACTATCTTCATTAAGTATTTTTTATTATTTTTGTGAATATTACCACGTCTCAGAATATTAGTTATACCGACAGGAAGGTATCTACATTACATATTGGGACATTGTCCAGTTTTCACTGTCACATCCCTTAGTTTTCGCTTTCTTAGTGACTTAGCCACTTCTTTCGGACGGTTCACTCGCCTGGGGAGTTGAACACAAGACCTCTGTAATATCTCCCTTAAGCAGCACTCGTACATCACAGCAGTTTTCACAAATTCGCTCGGAGAACTGCACTTCGGATGATTCCAGAAATGCAGAAGATTTTGGTTACCTGACGATAGCGCTTCTGGTGTTAACGCTGGGCGAGAGCGCTAGTTATCTTTGATTATCTCCGACTTGGGCCATAGTCGCTCCGTCACTGCCACATGGCGCATCAAAAGCGTGGGCTTGTGTGCACAGCCGCAGCCGGTTAATTAGTTGCGCAAACGCTTGATTATTCCATGATGCAGGTAATATTCCTCTGGACACTCCTTGAGGCCAAGTAACGAAATCCCATGAGGAAAACATTAATCTCTGCTGGATACAAAATCTGCAATTCTATGCCGGAAAGTAAGGACGATACTCGTTGCTCAGCATTGATACGATTTTGAGATATTGAAATAGACATCACAAATAAAATATGAATGAGCGGGAATCTATCACAAAGGTCAAAGTGCGGTGAAGGTAACGGTTGAGCTAGAGGACAAAGTACCGTCCAGACGATGTAGATGGCACATCCTTTACCGTGTTTTCTGTGTTTATACCTCTTGGATAAAACTCTTAAAAGAGCAATTTACAGCTATTAAGATATGTTTGCGAACCTGCTGTAGCAACATGTAAATTCATGGCCTATATTTTCATATCCATAAACTCCGAAGCCTTGGTGTATGTACACACTCAAGTATTTAAAAAGTGTAGGACAGAAAATGTGAAGCAAGAATGCATGTCCATGCATGATCGTATGTGCCTATACATAGTATATAATTAATTTCTTAATTCTTTATAAAACATGAAAATATCTTAGCTATCTGCTTGCCGCAGAATATATCTAAACATTAAATGGGAAGTGCGGCGGCGCCGTGGCCGAGTGGTTAGACCGCTCGCCTTCCACCGAGACGGCCCGGGTTCAATCCCAGGGACCTGCATGTGGGATTTGTGGTGGACGAACTGCTCCATCATCACCTTTCCTTTCATCCACTTCACCAACATTTCGTTTCATCTACTTCCTTCATCCCATACCAGGCATCGGGCTGATCACCCATCCTGGACGCTCCGACTGATCCATGAGTGTCTGCTCCTCGACGGGCCTCTGACCCCAGGCACCCGCTTGTAAGTCCTGGGGGGTGTAAGTCCAACATGAGAGGAGGGTAAACAGATAATGAATAAATGGGAAGTTTCTTTTTGAGTCAGATAAATAAAAAACCTTATTTTGTAGGTATTGTGTACTTCTAGCGTCCATTTTTAACTCACCCTTGAGTAAAGTGCAAACATTCTGTATGAAATAGACCTGCTTTAATTCGACTTGGAAGGTATTTATACACACATTGGGGAAAACACACTTTGCATATAAAGGAATTGTGCAAAGCTAACTCTCCACAATTGTTATCAGTAGATATAACTTTTCAAGGAAAAGTAAAGTGCCAAATTTAACAAACTAGTTTTATTTTCATTATCTTGTGTGGTATAAGTAACCCGGAATATTAAGTTCACCGATTTGGAAAGACAAAATAAAAAACGTTTGTAAATATATTCTAGAGGTATAGGTATTTTGTTCAGATTAGATCAGGGCGGCTTCTGGGGTAGTGTCGCTATGTCGTGGCACTACTTGTGCCAAAAGGAATGAAACAGAAGTTATAGGAATTGCGCATAAAGCATTCTTTTCCAGCATGTATGCTCTCATGTGAACGGGTTTGTTAAGCGGCGCGCGCTCTTCCTTTTCGGAAGCTTCCAGCCAATTCCGGTTTGAAGCACAGCGTATAAGGCCAAGGTGTAGGTTTTTCCACAGTTCTTATGGGGGAGGTGGAGCCACGATTGCTCCGACGCAGCGCTAGTAAAGCAGTAAAACACAGAAGCTAGCGACAATATTGGGTGGTATCTTATGCATCACAGAACAAAAACTTAACGTATTCACCATGTGTTGAGCACCTGGTTTCAAAACAATTGTCAAGTATTTCTGTCTATGTTCGTGTAGTAGCAGTTCAGTCCAAAGACGTTGTAGTTCACCGTGGAGTCAGTTAACTAAAACAGTGTAAGAGTGTTTTCTTTAAGTGAATATTCAGTTGTGTGTGATAGTTACAAAAATGAACAAAGGAAGCGAAACATTAAAAGCTCCATTTAGCAACAGAAAAAATTCTGATGAATACATTAGGTAGGCCATTCCCAAATCTGAATCTGCAACAGCAAACAAAAATCGATATCGTAAATTCAATCCGGAAATTTATCAAAAGAACAAATGGATTTGTGGCTGGGAGCAAAACAGTGTTATTATTTTTAGTTTTCCTTAGGTGTTATTTGGGGGAGGTTTCCATTGTATAAGACCGAAATAACTGATATTATGACATATAACATACGTGGTCTAAATGAAGGTACATTCAATAGTACTTTTGTTAATTTCTTAATTGGTTCGATGCTACTGCACGAAGTTGGTAAACATGTTATTTGAGGGCTTAATTTCTCTGGCGCCGCCGGTAGAATACTTAGCGGCCGCCAGTGGATTAGACAACATGTTCAGCATTACGCTAATTCCCCGCATTTGTGATCTACCATCTCTGAGATCATGAAAGTCACTGTATATACACATTCTTCAGGAAACTCCTGGATAACTTGGGTTGCATCTGGCGAATCTGGAGGCCAGATAAGGTACCAGTTGTCACCGAATATCCCTTTCAAATAATCACGATGCCTGCTGTCCAGCGAGTGGTGCACCATCATGTTAGAACAGGATATCCAAGTTACTATTCTGTTGCAAAAGTGGACCGAAAATGTAGCATACCACAATAGAAATTTAGTTCTTTTTCCTGCAAACTGAATTTTGTTTAGTTTTAGTTTGCTAAGCAGTTTCTTTTATTTCTATCCAGTATCAATAACTATGTAACATTTCCGCCCTTCCTGAATGTATTTGCAAGGTAGAGAAAAATAAACAGGTGTGTGTGTGTGTGTGTGTGGTGTGTGTGTGTGTGTGTGTGTGTGTGTGTGTGTGTGTGTGTGTGAGTTTTTATACGACTTCCCAAATGCTCATCCAGTATCTATTAAGCCTATACACTTCAATCATGCGTATATATGTTTCAATGAAAATCTCAGAAACTGATCAACATGCTTTACTAACTTTTTCATAACTTAGAAGCGTAGCGTATTTGTGTGTCATACATTTTATAATACTTGTGCAGTCCATACATCAGTCGATGACAGGAAAAAAGCACACACACAGAGACATGAGTTGAGCAGATGCCATACTGAAACACGGGGAATATGCATTTTCCTCATATTTTCTCGATATTTAATGGCCGTTGTGGATATCGTACCTTGTCCTTTCATTAAATCCGCGTTTTTTAGAGCAAAATAAATGCTGGTTAGATAACAATAGCAAGCATACTGCTCACTTTAATTGAAGCCGTTCAATGCTGCAGTTACAGAATTTCTACTTGTCTGTGTGTTACAATCCTTATATAATAACCAGAGATGTTTTGTTTGATCTCTACATATTCCCATGGCAGTCCTGAGTTACTTTGCTTTTTAAAAGTTATAGCTGAAGAAGACTAAATAACATTCCCATGCGAAACTCCAGCCATTAAAATCCTTGGATTTCATCTCATCCCTTGGCCTTTGTGAGGCCTATGCAGTTCTGTACATATATTATGTAATTATGTTCAAGGTTACCAGGGTTGTTCCACGATGTTAAAGCTTTTAATCATCTTGCTTGGCGCTACAGAAGAAATTGAACCCTCGTCCCTTCAGTTCTTTGCCTCTATTCATCTCTATCCCTTTCCTAGCTTCACAAGTTTTTACTCCTTGTAGTCTCCTGGCACTCCCTAAAACTGTATTTTCCCATTTATCTCTCAGTTTCCCTGTTTCTTTTAATCATAATTATACGTCCCAGCTCCTTTCTCCGTAATAGGTGTTCACTCTGACCACATGCTCTTGCCCACCGCAATCCTTTTAATCTAATAATCTGTGGCACGACAGCTCTGAGGGGCCTGGGACGACCAACCCGACTACCGGCCTCCGCCCAAATGCGCACGGCAGAAGATGGTGACCCAGCCAATACCGGGAAATGATGTGGTCAGGATCATGCTTCCTGCAGTCGGAATGTTGGTTTCCGTGACTTGCAGATCGCTAGCTATCATAGCTCCTTCAATTCCTGTCCTATACATGGGCAGAAAAATCGGCACCACCATGGATGGATTCGAACCCACGCGCATTCCGTATCTGAGAACCAAAACACTATCATCCTGGTGCAACTAGTTGAAGTTATTCAATCTTATTCTCCAAGGTTCAGTGAAAAAAGTATCCCATAGTATAGTACAGGAAGGGATCGACAGAGTTTAAGCTTCAGCAAATTGTCTACTCCCGTTCGTTTATTTGGTTTACTCCAGCTTCTGGTTCGTCGAATCTCACATTACAATATAATTACGGCTAGAACCGGATCTGGAGGGACATAATGCAACTCAGTAAATTACGTTTTTGAAAGATTGCACCAGTATAGTCGGGAGCAAACTGTTTAGAGAGATGAATATTTTACTAAGGGTGGCTACCAACTGCCCCTACATTGCCAAGACGATAAACTTCGATAGATCGATTTGCTCACAATTTCTGGCAGTTCCGAAACGAGAGCCAACAAAATCGTTTGTAAATCCTTTGCCAGAACCGGAAAGACAGAAAACATAAAGAAGGGCCGTGTCCTGCAGCGAAGAGAAAGATACGACGCAACACAAGGGTGGAGGAGGAAAAGAGAGAAACATTTCAACAGGCCTAAGTCCGTGTAATATTTGTCGACGGGTTCAATCCCATATGACAAGGCTAATACCCAAAGGAAGGGAGGAAAAAATAATCTTTCGAGGTCTGGTACAGCATCCTTGGGAAAGGGTTTCAGCCGTGAGGGACGTTTGCACTGATAGGAAGCTGATGAGCCGCTGAAATTAGGTTTTCTAGGCGTTAAATCAAACAGGGAATGAAGTGAGACCACAGGTTTCTTCTACCATGAAAATTACTCGTGCTTTTACACGGCAACATGACGTCAGCGATATTCGCAGATTACAGCGTTTTCCTAAAGCGATTTCAGCGACAAATTCCCGAGTTATATACTTGGTGTTCTTTTTCTGTCGAGATTAAAGAAGTGATGGCGCCATTAAGTATCAGCGTCCCTTCGCAATTGGGGAGTTATCTCGTCTCATATCCTGAGAGCATTTCACCCGAATATTATTGGGCAAATGTAGATAACAGTGACTCAGCTTCAGTGTAGTTACTTTCTTAGGTAAAAACGTTTTTTTCCACTCAAAATGTGGGCTTAAAATACGGTGACCATTTCTACTCTGGATAGACGCGTATTTCAGTTTGTTAAATGGTTTGCCCTGAAGCCGTAGGATGCTGTGTGTATGTGTAAATTACTTGTCCTAAAGAGAGGACAAATACGGCCAAAGAAAGAAAGGAAAAAGAAAATGAAAAGTTTCACATATAACGAGCAAGGTAGTTCTTCTTAATGTGAGAAAGTGTGCTGTTAGTATTTAATATTTAGAGTTTGTTGATACATATCACTCCTTTATTTGCTGCTATATTACGAACAGAGACAGGCAAATATGAAGAAAAATTTACCAAAATGTGAAAATATGAAGAAAAATAGCAAAATGTTATGAGTAATATATTTTAAAACCAAAACATGTTATAGTTGAAGGTTTTGGAGCAGATTCATAGCATTAGTTTAAAAAGTCGACTTTAGAGACTTTTGGCCATATTTAATAATAAAATATAAATATACAATAAACATGGAGTTTATAAAGCTTAATCATTACAAATGCTCTAAACTCAGAAACAAATAAACAGAAGCTTTGTCCTTGTTTAATACTAATTACAGCATCTTGAATGGAGAGAACGGAATTTCGCACGTGACGTCGCAAAGAGGAAATGGTAAATGACTTGTTAGGAAGAGCATGTGTTTCACAAAAACTGCCGGTTCATTGTTAAAGTGTTATTTTAAATCTTACAAAGTATGAAGGTTTTATAAAAATATTATGGAATATGATTTTAAGTATATTTAATTCTACCATTGCAAAACGCAAAAATACTTACTCTCATACTGATGGTGAGCATGATTTTAGAATATGAAATTTAACATTTTTAATATCTCTAGTTATGAACAGTCATAGGAATTTATAAGCACTGAAGCCAGGAAGGAAGGAAATAAGGTTGAACTGTCAATGGGCCAGAGGCAAGGACATCGTAGATAACAAACCGCACTCGTCCCTCGTACAGGCTTTTGGCGTTTGCAGACAGCACTATCAGCGACTCTTGGCCTCTCTTTGTAGTGCAAAGGTTTGAGGTAGATGCCTTAAGAATTCTCCTATGCCTGGTTATGGCGTATTGTGTCAACAAATTCAATTTTACGACAACTTCGAAGGGAAATACTTTGTGATCAAGTGAACAAAATCATCTAATGCTATTTTCATATTTAATGTCATACATTAAAATTTAATCATTTATACGTTTTTAGATGCATATTGCAGAACATGAAATAAATTGACGAGAACGCTTCCTCTGCCCTTAGTCCAGAATGACCGATATAAGTATTATTGAAATCTTTGCGTTTCCTCAGAAATTTATTTTTAAAAATGGAGTAAAATTGCGTGTTGTATAGGAATGTTCTCAATAATATTGTATATGTCACCGAGCGGTTACACTAAAGCTTGCACATTTTGGAACTTCAAAAACACGACCTGCCTGGCACGATTATGCAACCTGATGTTATAAAATAACCCTAAAACTATAAACCCCACAAAATTTGCAAATTAATTTTTAGTCTTGTAAGTTCTGCATACTCTAGAACACATTCTAAATCCCATAACATGCATTCGGGACGCGCCTTCGTTTATTTCAATGCTCCTTTCTGACGGTATTTTCTTCCTCGTCATTTATCAGAAATGTAATAGTCTGGACGTCTACAAACAGTTTGAAATTATATCTTATTCTGGAACCATGTATTCTCAAACTCTGTACGTTTTCGCCCAAAAGAAACAAAATGCCAATTACAAATACCATATATAATCGATAAACATGCGTCGAAGTAGCCAACATGATCAGGCATATAAATATCGTGTCCATTAGGACTATAGTCGCCGTTCAAGCACCCCTTTGCGAAACATTAACAGACTAGTTCTATCTAGTAAATTTCGTTCATCATGAGCCGTTAGTACAGCCATTCTTGGGGGTTTGACCACTCGTGTGGATTAGGATTATAGTCGCCGTGCAACACCCCTTTGCAAAACATTAAGAGAGAAGTTCTATCTAATATATTTCTTCATCATGAGTCGTTAGTACAATCCTTTTCTTGGGGGTTTGACCACTCGTGTGGATTAGGATTATATCTGCCGTTCAAACACCCCTTTGCAAAACATTAAGAGACAAGTTCTATCTAATATATTTCGTTCATCATGAGTCGTTAGTACAGTATTTCTTGGGGGTTTGACCACTCGTGTCCATTACGCTTATTGTCGCCGTTCAAACACCCCTTTGCGAAACATTAAGAGACTAGTTCTATCTAGTAAACTTCGTTCGTCATGAGTCGTTAGTACGGCCATTTTTGGGGGTTTTGACCACTCGTGTGGATTAGGATTATTGTCGCCGTTCAAACACCCCTTTGCGTGAGCAAAAATTCGCTTTACTGCTTATTGCATTGTTTAGCAACTTTTGGAGAAACGATGCTTACATATTTCACATAATACACCTTTTATCAGAAGTTCAGCTTAAATTTCCGTTAAAATTGCAATTCTGCCAATAAAGCGATCAAATTTGTTATCCTGAATTTGTTACATTTTAAAACAGGTAATTTAAAAATGAACAAACTTTCTCAAAGTAAACTTTTGGGGCGATCGGTGCTGTTTGGCGGGCGTGTGCATAACATTTATATCTCCTCCCCTAAAATAAACATATAAAACATAAATAGTGGCTATATTTTCTCAATCGCATTATAATCGACGGATATTGACCCAATGCTCCATCATCTCAATACAATTTCAGATCTCCTTGTGGTTTACCGGGAAAAATGCAAATCAGTTGGGGAATTTAATGTCGTATTGGCAAGTTGCCATGGTAGGTCAATGGTTAGAGTAACCGGACGGAGACTCGGAGATCCGTGGTTCAAATACCGGCTATGGCATTGAATCGGTCTTCTGTTTATACCTTTCCAAGCACAAACTTTTTATAACGCTTCAATGTTTCTTGGCACGTGGGGTACTGGGTGAGGATTAGAATACCATACAATACCAAGCAGCTGCCCTAAAATTTAGGGTTGGGGCTAAACAAGATTGCTAACTGTCGCAACAACGTTGTCAGCGGGAATTTCAGCATTTCGTATGTTTTCATTCTTTCTTTTTTTTCTCTTTCGTCGTTTAAGTTAAGGCGGGTTCCGGTTAAGTGCAGTTCGGATAAGTGAAATTTTACTGTATTGAAGGGTAGCAGAATATGTAGTTCCACTCACGCTATTCCGTTCACTTAAGAAATTCTTCTCTTTCTATCGCCCTCCCTTCTCCCTCCCTTTTCCTCACTCTTCCATATTTATCCCTCCACCGCACTCTATCACTCACTCTCTGTGCAGTTTATACGTCATGTGGTTATGAAAAAGCGGTAATAAACGTGAGTTGTGTTATAATAAATATTAAAAAATAAATGAAGGGTTTAAGTGATAAGTATACCGGTCCTCTTGTGAGATCGGGACAATGGTGTTTTCCATGGTAACTATATTAGATAGTCGATTAATAGCAACGAAAAATTGATATATCTTCAGGAATATTCTTCCTATGTAGACTGTGAAGTTACATAGAGCAACTGATAAACGTTTTGAAGTTATCTAGATCATCCATCAAACGTTTAATGCAGACGAGATCAAGGAAGACTATAGTACACACAACGCCATAGAGCTTTGTGAATCAAGAAACGGGTTTGCGTATCGCTTCATGCGACAGCGGTTCCCGGCAGCAACAAACAATAGGTGCCAAATCCTACGTATCATTATGCTCTCCTGGCTGGAAACTGCTCTTGGAAGGATATAAACCACGTACTTCAGTTGGGCCAGTCGTGAATGTTTCTAAAACCAGTGTTATATTAACTAGGTAATATAGATACCGACAAACCTGTAATGACGGTTGCTCAAATTTTGACCCAGGGCTGGCTCAAGGGGGGGGGGAGCCGTGCCACCGACCAGGGCAACAAAATCTTATAACATGAACAACGTATGTGAAAATATAACGAAACTAGGATTTGTTGGGGAATTTTTGTTACGAAATTGGTGACATATGAAGCGCCATAGTGATTTGGATGCGACTTTGAATTAAATGCACATCTACGGCTACCGCAATCGAAATGAGCACCCAACCACATCCAAACCTATTTCTCCACTTAAAGTAGCAGAGCTATTTCACGGAATCCTTAGCTCTTTGAACAAGGTCCTCCACGATTTCGGATTTGAGCTAAAGACAATAAATAAGATCCGATATTGTACACCTAAGAGCATTACATTTAAGATAAATACAAAATAAGAAGTTGAGGGAAATAGTATTGTTGGCTGAAAGGTGGTTAAATGCAAGCAATGCCGTATCAGAGGGCTGGATTGGTGAGAACTGAAAGCTCCAGGAAGTCACCTGCAAGAATTTATTATTGCCCATGCTGGAACATTCACTTTTTCATAGCCACCTTCAATTCGAGATGATCTGGGAAGACATTAACATGATCATTTCTACAGATGGTTTAAGGATCATACTCCTTAACATCCCGTGTTGTTGTTATAGACAATGCTCCATACCACATGGGCCAAATAGATAAACGCACACTAACAGTGACACTAAACTACAAATGGCAAATGGTAGAGAGGCTCACTCGTCATAATGTGGCATGTAAGATTACAATAAAATAAGGGGAACTTATTTGTCTTGTCTTATACGACATTGCTCCGGATGCATTTCAACAGCAGAACTTGTTTACTTCTATGTTGTGGATTATTACCCAGTGCAGCGGATCGTCAAGTGTGCTTGTGTGTGTTTTTAATCTCCCGATGAAGGGGTAATATATTTATTGTGCGACTTGGCGTGTTTTATCTTTCGCTTATAAAAATCTCCTTGTTTCACCACATATATCTCTTCTCCAGTTTTATTTACTGATTACCCCTGCAAATATATACAGGTGGACCATTGCTAAGCGTTGTAGAAAGAAAATAATAAAAATTGCTTGATATTATGGAGGAAAGTAAATGCAATTAGTCGTGTTTTGTTTGGAGGGCGTTATGATGGTCATTTTAGTGTCAATTTAATTGTTTTAAATGGCAACCTACCTTATAAATGTTGTTTTCTCAACAGAAAATGGTTTATAAAAAGCTGTTAATTTTGTGATGAGGAATAAGGAAACAAAATAGAAAGGTTGGTTCCCAATTACGAAACGTAACTTGGTCCTCAAATGAGCATCCATGGATGGTCCAACAATTCATTGCGCTCTTCGTACACAGCCTTTCAGAATTTTCGTTGTTATTTACGTTGGTGTAAGAACAATTGCTAAGTGCTTTATACAAATGTTTAGTTTTTTATGAAGAGTGAGAAAACAACATAGAAATTGGAGGTTCCCATTTAAAAAAATTAAAACCATAACAACGCCCTCCAAATAAAACACGACTAATGGCTTTAATTTCCCCGATATGAAACCCTTTACTCAAGGCATTCCTTTCTACAACACTTAGTTATGGAGATATTGTACAGTCTCAACTTAAATGGTCCACCCCGTATATATAATATACATTGTGTGTATATGTAGTGTATAGGTAGCGCGAGGGAGGGGCGGCACTTGCAATTATCGCACGGGGCGGTCCTGTTTGAAGCTTTCTAGTTCCTTCACCAATGGAGGTGCATTAACAGTATCATACACTCTTGCTTTAATCATACGTTATTGTTTTGGTTTTTAACAATGAAAGAGTAAGCAACAGTAAATTAATGCATTAGTCAGGTTCCACATACCTCTAGACGCAGGACGCATACTTTTCCTGGAACTTCGATGACATCTGCAGATTCTCCCAACAGAGGATATCAAGTGGGTTAAGCTGCCATAGCATATTTCACCGTTTGATTCAGTGACATATATTGTAATTATTAAGACTATATCTCAAGTAATATAACTTGTTTTCTTTCCAATTTCATTGTGCTTCTTTCCGTCCATTTTCCCGTTATTTTTCGGCTCATCCGCAGTATCGACCTTATCTGAATACTATGCATGTATTAATAGATTTTCCACATTTAATGAAGCGTTGGTTAGTAGCGCAAGGAAAAAAATAAAATAAACATCGTTCCGATACTGAGCAAAAGAATTGCCAAATATTCCAATTGATGGTTAAGATTTGCCTTTCCTAAGCTACCATACATTCGGCTTTTACATGATAATACTTCTTTGGATAGGATCTTTGTTTCTCCCTTCAGAATGCGTGAGTTTCAGTGAACAGCGCCGTATTTTCTAGTATTCAGAAAATTTGCGCGCGGCAATACTGCATTATGGTAGAAGTGTTTAAAAGAGGAAGTAATTTTATTTTGTGAGTAGAGTATTGCGTACATAAAAAGAAAGCTGCATACAATGTTATAGCCCACTCTAGGTTTGTAAGATAAATTATCTCTGAATAATAAGCCCCGATTTATAATGAATATGTTCAACTATTACACAAATCACGCAGTGTCAGTCATTTTCTTTCATTCAACGCCAGCACGAATTACGCATTGATTGCATTTGGTTACAACAGATTACATGTATAAGAAACAAACAACTTCAACTCAGGAAACGCCTAGCGCCTGTTAAAAATAAATAAAAAGATGAATAAATATATTGTATTACTACTAAAGTGAATATTACGGCGTGATTCCGAGACCGGTTGAGAAAATTAAGCAAGGTATTATATTTTGAAATATTAGTTTGCATCCACTTAAGGATTTAGGCTCGAGTTCATAGTCGTCGCTTATTTCAAGGAAGTCCTTAAGCAGCGGTTTTCAATACAAAGACGCTACTCTTTCAGGTGAATAAGGAAATGCTTATTCATATAAGGAACTCAGACCTCCGCTTATATGCAATAAGGAGAGCCGACGCCATCTATCATCAACTGCCTACAACGGAGGTTAACAATAATAGCGATTTCTTGTAGTATATGGAATTTCATAACGAAATTGTGCTACGCATTGATAAACGTATTTGCGTGATTTGCAGAATTCACTTGAAACCTATAGGGATGCTGAATGTAAGAAGCGATATCGGTTTACTACAGCCGCTGTTGTAATAATCTAATGCCTTTACTACAAAACGTAACCTTAACAGAGGTTATGAAGTCGCAGCATGAGGCAGGCTTACTCGAAAAGATAACGTATAGAATCTCAGTGCTACAACACAATCCATGTTTTCTGTTCAGACGTTTTCCCATTTATGTTGTACAAAATTCTTAGGTCCCTAGAAAACGAGATTCCGCTACATTTATTCAGAATCAATTAATAAAATGCGGAAATATTTCTGCAATAAATAAAGTACATCTCTGCAGTGCTTTTCTCGATCAAATTGCCTATTTTGCATAATCATCACGACTGCAATGGATAACTTAATAAGCCACATGCCTTTGCTATCAATTCGCAAATATTAGTTGGTTATCTAAATCTTGAACAGAGGTTTACCGATTTCGTATGTAAAACCGCTGTTCAAGACAAACATTGTAAATTATTGGCTAAATGGTGCGTGCAGTAATTGCATTTGTGATTTTCTTCCATGCATGCATATGTACAGTGTGCAGATTGTTGTAAATACTTCTAGCTACTAACACTTTACGCTAGAAAGTCAGGTTTTCAGTTTTAAAACAGTCCACGAGTGCATACCACTGGCCAGTACATCACACAGCGTCCGATTACCTGCATCCTACGATTCCCTTGTATCTCAGCACCAACTATTTAGTTGGTTTTCTTTCTTGCTTGCTGAAATGTTTTCCTTTTGGTGTGTTTGCGGTCTGTAACTGTTTAACTAATATCACAAACTCTTAATTAAATTTATAATGTACTTGATTGTAAGCTAAAGTTAACTAATAAATGTACCATTTAAAACTCGCAAACTTCTACCACGTGATCAACTGCTGTTGTGAACAAAACAACAACGAATATGGAAATGGCGGCTGGCTATGTGGTCACCTGCATGTTCGTTTACACATTCCTTCACGCATCCGAGTGGCTGTAAAACAGCTGAACCGTGTTGCCACATGTGCTTCGGAAATAAGTAAGCGTTTAGCGCTGAGCATGTGAGTACCGTCTATGTATACTAAATGGTAATAAGCGTTTTCTTATGAGCATGTGAGTGCCGTCTATATATATCAAATGGTAATAAGCGTTTCCTTGTGAGCATGTGAGTACCGCCTATGTGTGCCAAATGGTAATAAGCGTTTCCTTATGAGCATGTGAGTACCACCTATGTGTGCCAAATGGTAATAAGCGTTTCCTTATGAGCATGTGAGTACCACCTATGTGTGCCAAATGGTAATAAGCGTTTCCTTATGAGCATGTGAGTACCACCTATGTGTGTCAAATGGTAATAAGCGTTTCCTTATGAGCATGTGAGTGCCGTCTATGTATAACAAATGGTAATAAGCGTTTCCTTATCAGAAGTAAATATTTATTGCTTAAGCATTTCCTTTTCACATAAGCGACGACTATGAATTCCGCCCATAATGCCCACTAAATCTGCATGAAAATAAGAGTTGGTAACATTGGAGTGTTGTAATCCTCCATAGGAATTTTTAAGCAGTTAGCTACACTCATATCATCATGAATAGATAGGTCGTATACAAGGCGCGTCCAAGGGTCACTCACTGACGGTAGGTAAAACGGGGCTGAGTGACGTCTGCAAACGCTAACACAATGAATAGGGATAGTTTGTTATCTGCGACGTCACTGCGTAAAGCCCAGTAATAGTTCAAACTAATTTCCTTTCGTCCTGGCTTTAATGCTTTCAAATTCCTGTGCCTGTTGTAATGTCATAGCGAGTGTTAGAAGACATTACTTCTAGTATAAGCATTGTGAGTAAGAGGATTTTAATTTTACTATGTGCTGGTTAAAATACCCTTGGTACACACTGTATCCGACATGATGCCGTGAATATTGTACATCTATAGCTACAAGCCGACTCACCGACCGGGTTGTGACCTAAGGACTGACGTCAAGAGGCACTGAGTCCATTGTATTTTCCGTGTATAGGTTGTATTATGATTGACAACGCAATCGATAGGTCTGACAGCACACGCAAATAGCAATGTTGCCAACTCTATTCAGTGAATTTGTTACCACGCTTCAAAGCTTATGCTATTTTACCAATGATTATGCAACGTTCGGTAAATTGGAAATGTTATCTTAGCGGCTTTTAGTATGTATGTGTGCGCGCGATAATGTAATGTATAAATTATTGTAAGTGTATTGTTTATTTCAGGCATTATTTTACTACGGACTAATGCAAAGAACAAAAATGTTGTAAATATAGAGCACTATTCCGTTATTTATTGTTCCCTATATCATTGTTAAGGCATACAAATATAAAACGAATGAATAAAGAGCCTTATAAGCCTATGATCCTTAATGCTAATAAAAAATATTATGTATTGCATTCACATGGCATTCTCTACTGGCTCTACTGCAAACTATTGTTACAAGAATTTATTTTTTTTGTCTATTTGTTGTTAATGGAGTTTAACTTTGATTACACATTTACATATATAAGAAGGATGTCGTAGGTTACAGCAATAGTCAGATTTTTTTCAGTTCGCTAGGTAAATGGTTTTAACCGAAACTTTTAGAATGCCAATATGTGGCTACTCTTTCACGTTTATATACAAAGTCTTTTACAAAATAACTAATAATTATGCTACACAAAATGAAACTACATGAGGTGTTTAATTAATCGAAAACTATTTATCATGTGGGGTTTATTCGTAAAGAGGTTATCTGTATAGTTTGGATATTGTGCCCAAATTTTCTGAAGTGTGTATAACAATTTTAAAATATAGACATTTCTTTGCCTTAAGTCAGGATAACTTGCGGGACACTGCCCTCAGATATTTTAGAATAGCTATGTATTGCGTTCTATTCTGTGGAGCTGTGGACTAAAGGCACACCGCTAGCCGCAAGGGAATCTTACCTGTTTAGACGAGTAAACATTCCAACCTGCAACTACAATCAGGAAAATGTATTGTCTGGAAGAGAATAGCCAACTATCAGCTTCGGCCATCTCAATTGTTGCCGGGAACATTTTTTGTTTTTAATAGGTAGTGGTAAATTCGAAATAAATTAAATTATAAAATTATGCTACTTTTGCGTAGCATAATGGCAATATTATGCTGCATGCTACGAAGAACCAAATTATGGTACGCTTAGCATAATTATGCTACGGTTGGCAACACCTGCAAATAGGAGCAAAAACCCCCAGCAACTTCATTGTTTAAACATTGTATGCTTTACTCCTCGCGCGATGCGGTCCTTCGTTTTCGAAACTGGAAATTGCTACTCGTACAGCAGAACTTACAGGACGGGCCACGTCATCTGCCCGAGGAGCGACTTACAGCAACCAAGAATATGTGGCTGCACGCTTGTACCAAGCGGCATATCCGGATCGAGGCCTCAGAGAACAGGAGGTAGGCCTGAGGTTCAGGATATGGTGTTGGAAGCAGGAACTTCGACGAGGAAAAATGCCACACAAGTGCCCGTACTAAGCCAGGATAGCGTACGGAGAATTCTACATCTCGGTTCCCGATGACTTTTTCATTACCACAATCCACATGATGTTCATGAGGCACCACAGCAAAGTTTCTCATTAAACGTGTAGTTAGGGGTGCTAGGTGATCGTCTTATTGGCCACACTTTCTTCCAAGAAATCTAATTGGGCGGAGATACCGTCGCTTTCTGCGGCAGCATACTCAAGATTGCTTGAAGATGTTCCCCTTGAGCAACGTGAGGGTATGTGATTGCTACTGTGAGACATCTAACACGCAGATGTGGCACAAGATGGATAGGTCGAAGCGGACCTGCACCTTGCGCAAGATGTTACAGATGTTTGCGTATGGGATCACCTCACTCCCGTTAACATGTCTTAGGAACTGTAAGCAGAGAATGGTGCACGCTTGTCAACCATTTCCAAATGACCTAGGTGTGTTCGAAACACTTCGAAACTCACTGCAATACTGAGTACCGCCTTGCAATTTAATATACAACATAAAGTTGTAATGTAATTCCTTATTACAATAAACCATGAATACAATCTGAGCGAAATTTAAAGGAAAATTTAACGAACAAATAAATCTACATTTTGAACTCGTTTTATACCTAATAGGAAGATGTTTTAAATAAAGTCGGTAAAGGCTTGTAACCACACATCTCCAATAAGCTTGCAAACGGCCCGATTGTGGACCCTTGTTTACCGAGACTATTTTGCTTCTATTTGCGTGTACTGTCAACCCTACCGGTTTGCGCTATCAATTACGATACATCTTGTATACTCTCAATTGGGACAGGAGTCATAAACTCGTACAAAGTGACAGGTAGTTTTACACGCACAGTAAACACTTCAGAAACACTCGTAAAACGCGGTGCCAGTTATTATTAATACCAATGTAGACCATGTATTAATGCCAATTGATGGTGCCGCTCTGCAATTCTTTTCCACTGCCGGTACCGAGTGGGTACTGGTGAGTGCTGGATGAATACCATATGTAGAAAAACCAAACATGCAATCAAACAACGAAAATCGCGTTGCCTGACCTATTTACGTCATTAGCCAAGCGTATTGCAAACAGGCCGCGTAGTGTGTATTTCCAAGTAGGCTCATACGGAACAAATGCCATTTTGGAGTTATTTAAGAAGTGTGAGCCACTTGTAGTGTTTGCTTCTCATGAACAGTGAGCCTGAAGATTTTTCACGAATGTGCCTATCGGTTTACCTATGGAGGACATTGACTTAAGTGTCACATCAAATTTTCATGGTTCACAGATTTATGACCGGTTGAATGACCCAATAATAAAAGTATTTCACATAACGATATGCAAGCTTCACATTATACCGTATGGTTATTTATTAAGCGATCACTGAGCCCTACGTTTCCTGGACCTTTACGATAACACATCTTCAAACCACGACGAAAAGAGGGGCGTGGAATCAATCCCTGACATTGCCACGGTCTGGGACGGGAAAATAATCATGCCCAAGGGAATTACTGGGTTCATGGGCCGGCTATTAATTCTGCCATCCGCTTTCTTTGTATTCAACCAAGCATGATGTTCTGAACAAAAATGCGATCTATAGTTTCTTGTACGGATGATCATTTGGCCTGATAAGGGCAATGATCTCCGATAAAAAGTTAAGCACTCCTGACTTATACAAACGTAAACTGAAGCCCTTTTTCCTATCTTTATCCTTTGGTTCGCGTATTATTATTCAATAACCAAGGGCTGATTTAGCTTTAAATTCCACTACATGTGTTCGGTAATGAATTCACAACGCTTGCCAAAACCTGTTTCAAGTTAGTATTATCATAAGCAACACAACGAGTCAGTAACTCTAGGAGCCTCCAGAGAGTATCAGCAGCATAATGTTATTGTTTATTACCTTTCGTTTACCTGCACATAGGACAACACACATCTGGAACGACCTTCTATTTGACTAAATAAAAGGAACAACTACGAATCTGGTTTGGAAAGTATAAAGAAACAGGAGAGGACATTATGGGTAATCTTTGAAACGAAAATACTGAACTTATACTTCGGTACTATTATACGTAGTTTTAGGAGTCAGCTGTGTTATTGTTTATTGGAAATCAATCATGCATGTTAAGTTCTTTATTCTGGACGAATTAACGCATTTTAAAACATTGAGAAGTTTAGGAACGTAATAATTATGTTCCCTTTGATATTCTTTTAATGCACAATAACTGCCTACTTTCTGACTTGATGCAGTTTAAAATCACCAATGTAATTTGCTTGGGCATTGTATCACAGCTACCAGTATAATCGTATAATCCTTGCATTTAGAAACAAAACAAGCGCAGTATTCTGCGCTACGAGACGTCTAAATATACACAAATAACAAATACTTGAAAGGATTAAATAAATATCTGCTGTGCCAGCCGAATAACTACTAATTCTGTTGTACCGTGTCCATAAGCAGCAACTACATATTATTTAGACACTAACAGACACAACACTACATTTTCATTATAACTTCAGTAATAATGGACTTAAAATGGTGATGAAAGTAATCCCTCCTCTTAAACTGATATGACGACTTCATCGAAATCTCAGTAACTGAGCTGAGTAAAGAACTTAGCGCTTATAAGAATGTGCTTGCTAGCCTGATGCACACCTTTTAAAACTAAGCAGATGTGTTTGATTAGCTTCAGGTTACAGATCAGAATTTCTTGGTTAGATAAAAGCAATGGTGTCTTTAGGTAAGCTATAAACCCGGTTAAGCTAACCAGCCTGGATGAGACTTTACTTGGGAATCCCCCCCCCCTGATCTTAATGATGAATACCTTTAGTGCTTTAGGACCTCGATTTCAGTGCATTCATTTATTCACCCCTCGGAATGACCTAACTGGTTAAATGGCTAAGTCCTATAGGAAATAAATAAGCAAATAAGCCAAATAAACAAGGCTATACATAAAAAGATTTTATACTTGCATCCAAAATATTTTGTATTCAAATACATGCATTTCCGTTCATTTTTTAACCTTTACGAGGTGCCCGTTCAATTTCTTATTTCCCCAAGACTACACCTTTATGATGGAAATACATGTCACGGTCTTATTAACCATTGAACCATAGGATTATACATAGCACACTCTTACTGAGAAAGGGAAGGCTGACAAAACCATTCAAATTTCGGTAACATTCTTGTAGATACGTGTTTACATTTGTAGAATATAATTCTACCGTTTTAATCCCTTTTTTTAAGTTCTTGTGGAGTTTGATCAATAAATATAATTGTAATATTTTAAAACTATTGCTGTTCTTTTAATGCTTCTTTTCCACAATTTTACTATATATTATGTTGTATTGGGAAGGGGGACTGAATTATAATTGATTTTGAACAGTTTCTCTTGGTGATTTCATTTAATATTTGAAATCTCAAATTTTGTACTCAAGTTTGGTCTCTTGAGTTTGGTCTAAAGTATGAGTAGGATTTGCTGCTAATTGCTAAGTTGCACGTTGAGAAATTCGGGGATAAATCCTAAAATGTCATTCATGCCAACTGGGAAATTTAAAGCATATCTGCTTGCTGCGCTGTGGAATCTATGCTAAGTTTAAGCTGATGAATGTGAACCAGGAAGCTCAAGGCATGCTTAAAAAAGCAATCCAACTTTCTAGAATCCATGTGCATACTGACCACGTATATCTGATAGTGCACGTATGGTAGAAGTATATAAGGAAACCTTATGCAGTTTTAAACAGGCAGTATAGTAAGAGTATTACAAAATCTGGAAATTTTGTAAAGACCATTGTAAAGTTAATGGCGAGTCCACAAAAAGTAAAAAGAAAATAATAATATTAATATACAGAGTTAACAAGCGATGTGAATTAAACATTTGCTAAAACAAGGTAGATAAGATTCTGTTAAACTAGCAAGGTAAAATCAGACGACTGAAAAACTCAATGTCATCGCCAGGATTTGAACCGCTGAGCTACTATGGCACCATGCCGGTACGATTCGCATTATTCCACAAGGAGGTCTCAAATTGTATTCAGATGTCGTACCCCAATGGTGACTTGTAATGTAAGTACTTTTAAGTCACGGGCGTCATAGTTTCGACCACCATTAGGTCAATTTCACACAATCCGTGTGTTGGACAAGGTTGGCAAGGTAGATTCCGACGACTGAAAAATCCAATGCCATCGCCGGGATTTGAACCACGCATCTCCCGGTTTCCGTCCGGTTGCTCTAACCACTGAGCTTCTGTTAAACTCGTTTAACATTCTTTCCGCAACAAAACGCTGTTTGCGAGGTTACAGTGACAAGGTCGGGAAGAAGCTGTCGCATTCATTATTGTAATGTGTGTATGATTATAGAAAAGCGCAGACCTAAAGGCAGCATAGAAACATATTTGATTGGGTGCAGAGTAAGTTAAGGGGGGATGCATTTATGTGAGAATTTGAAACTCGTGATACAGCAGATGTGTTTGATATCGCGTATCATTAGTGTTATGTATTAAAGAAATAAATGAGAATTTTTAAGATGTCAACGGCAGAATTAAATTTAAGGGTTATGCACCATGTTTTGAGTTCAGGGAAATGCACCTGTGAAAAATGAAAATTCTTAATTTTTTAATGGATTTGTCTAAAATTTTTACCACTCGTACAGTATACAAGGAGAACCTAAATTACCAAATTTTAGATTCCCAAGTTCGCTAGTTATTTGAAATTAATTGTTTCTTGTGTTATATCAAAGTCTCTTAAAATGCCTCCTGCGATGGAATTTTAAAAACTCCTTCATGGAATTTTGATTTCTACATTTCCATTAAGTTATGTTATATTTAGATCATATAAAATTTCTATCCTTAATCAAACATGAGAGAAAAAATTAAATTTTGAGATGGTAAAACTTTAAATTTCACAAGGTAATACTTGTAATGCTTAATATTTTTAGACAAAGCAAATGAAGAAAAATAAAACCACAAGGTCATCTTCTTTGCTTATCTATGGCCGACCTCTGTGAAAAAAATGATAAAGATTGGTGCAAAACTGCATCATGTGGAACAGTTTGTATTACTGAACGAATATATGAAAAAAATACGAAAGAAAATTTGTGTCAAAGCTTTGTAACACAGTATTTTAGTTTTAATGACCTCCAATCCAACTAAAGCTGCCCAGCTCCATAAGTGGCACCCACGTCCTCATTGTTTCTTTGCTCAGCTTGCAGTTTGAAGAAGCACAGCTTCTTTCTTTATGTTTTGGAAGTGCAATGACAGAAAATCTTATTTCGCTGGAGGCGTTGATCATCTCTAGCTTGTCGTCCTCCGTGGTGTAGTGGTTACTATGCTAGCCTCTAGTTCCCGAGGTCGCAGGTTCAAACCCGGCGGAGGGCGATGGACTTTTTCGGGCGTAAAAATCCTTAGCATGGCTTAATTCGGAAGGGAAGCAAAGCCGGTGGTCCCGTGTCGTAGATTTACGGCATGTGAATGAACCTCAAGCCTGATAAAGAGGCCTCTGAGCAAAATTACCGGTCTTTCACGCGCAAAATAGAATGGGACGCTAAGGACCATAGTAGTTAAAGAGCGTCCATAAATTAAAAAAAACTCAATCTCTAGCTTATCCTATCTTCTGACAAGCTGGGCAGAATTTGAGATCGGTGATGTCTTCCTTTATTTTTCCACTTGCTATGTACTTACTCACTGCTGTTGTAACACCATTTCGAATTTCTTTCTGGTATTTTGGTTTTTCCTGAAGTGCTTCGTTGGAGAAGTTATTCATTGGCCAGTCTAGCGTACAAAGGAATTAGTTTTTTCACTACTTCACTGCTACAACTTCCCTGTAGTTGGACTGGCAAGATGCTTCACCACCATGGGCACTTGTGATCTGTTCACATACAGTAGTACAGTGCAGCATAAGTCACAGTCCTCATTTGTTGAATTTTTTGAATGCATTGGGGATATTGCTTTATATGCCTTTACGACAATAATTAGCTCACTATTGTGTCCTCCTTCAAGCTGCCTGATATTTTTCCACCAAGAGTTATGCCACTTTATCTGTTGTCTTTAATAAAGTTTCTTATACCTCTACCCAGTCTTTTTGAAACATGATTCAAACATTCATCCTTTTTATCTCCTTGTCACCATACACACTTAGATGCTGCGGATGCATGTGGGTTTTGGCATCACCATCTGACACAATATTAGTGTATCTCAATTTGTAATTTTCCACTGATTCCTTCCACAATATCTCTGCTGCAGTCATCTCAATAGCAGTCGATGATCTCATGTGGTTTTTTTAACATTTTCCATTCTGCACATGAATTACTTACCAGTTTTTATATTACCCACTCGTGGGGTTCCATTTTTTTCTTGTTGTGAACATGCTGCAATATTTTGTCAATACTTTTGAAATCTATCACTAGGCCTGTTAGCAATTCTATAACTATGCCTATACCATGTAATAAAGACAATCCTTTTTTCTACCATGTCCCATCGTAAGAGATAGTAATATCAATAATTCCATCTGCATCAACTTCTGCATAGGTGGCAGTATAATGCTGGAGTTGCAGCTTCTTTCAACATTTTGTCACATACGACATCTTTTTGTTTTGCTCTTTCTAGCAGGTAAATATTATAGGAGAAGGCACTAATTAGTGGCATACCCATTAACATGCAAAAATGTTTCATTCCTGCGTGGCCTTTTCATAGGGAAAGGAATGTATCAACCGCTCTTCGGTTTTTTACTTTCTCTACCATGTAGTACATAGTAGGTAGAGGTGTTGCAATGCACTAAACAATTCGATACAGAGATTTCACCGGAAATGCGTGGTTTCATGCCCCTTGAATGCAATAAAAATTAATTTAGAAAACGGCCCGTGTGTATGTGAACAGCATAACTCAAAAGGAAAAGTCGGATAAATACTAAACATGGGTGGAATGTTTTCAAACAGCAAAGAATGAACGATGCGTCACACTCCGTTTTGTGCTATTCCATTATATTGTGTTAACCCAGGGTGCTTTTGTTTCACCCATCCTGTTTTGGATTCCTTTTTATGGGTCCTTAGAGGTCCCTTCATTCATTCCTTTTTTATACTATACACAACTGTTTCTGAACGCCCGGGTAGCTTTAGCTGTTTCTTTTACTGCCTTACTAATACTCATGTTACTTGAATAATAATTTAACACATTATTACTTTTTTTAGTTTACAAACATTTCGTCTCTTCTTAGTTTCTCCCTCCATAACTATAAATATTTGCGTAAATCATTAAATAAATAACCTACATAACACTTCACACTATACCTAAACGTACCCACTTCCTTACAACCGATGTTACCCTTCAGTGACTTCTACGTTGCGCTTGGCATGTTAGCTGTATATTTGGTTGTCATACACAATGAATGCAAGAAGTTACAAGATTCCGGCTTGTTTTAAAGACTGTCTCAACCCTTCTCAACATTTTCTCCCGCTTGGTCCCGTTGTAAACCCAATAACAAAATGTTTTCTTGCTGGCTGACTTTCTAGTGCATAGGTATAGAATTTTCCGAAAATATTTAATTTATAAACTTATAACGCCTATCTTATTGAAGGTAGAGAATTCAAACCTGGCAAGTATCACTACACAAATTTGCTGTAGCTAAGAAAAAAATATTGTTCCATTCTACCCTTTAGTTTATTAGTCACTGCGTGATAAGCATAGAAACAGCAAATACTGGACTTTCACAGAAAATCGTTTTCTTTAGAAATTTGTACTCCCCCAAAAAACCAATAAAGGCTCTAAAAATAATATCTGATGAAGGAAAATATTCAGTTGGGATAATGTGTTCAAAGTTGAAATTTATAAGAAATTGGTATCTACAGCATGTTGTTGTTATTATTATTATTATTATTATTATTATTATTATTATTATTATTATTATTATTATTATTATTATTATTATTAGCAACTTGGCGACAGCGCCAGAGTAGTTTTATACTCGACGAAGCTAATGGAACTTGTATGCGTTAGATAGAGACAGAGATATCCCAATTTCCCCATACTGTCTTTTAAGGTTGAGACAAGCTTTAGTAAGGAAACAGCATGAACAACAATACGACTTTCTCTGAAAACAAAGTTATAAACAAACCAGAAAGGAGCGGGATAAAAACAAGCTCGATTCCTTTTTCTATGTGTTAAGGCTTGCCAATGCACCTAACTTCACCTTCATTTTGGTGTAGGCGCTAATTTTGAATCCCGAAATAAGTAATGTCATTTCTAATTGACGTAACTCAAGACGTCTCCATATAGAGGGCAGTGGCAGGTAAACTATGCACACAGTGGTATTTAAATGGTCACATGACGTCCATTATAAGTCATTGTATTAAAGTATTTTATTTTTTATTATTTTTTAAAGTTATTTTAATTATTATTGTATTACTTTTAAGTATTTTATGAGACAAAGAAACAAATTTTTTATTTTTAGCAATTTTTCGCGAAAGTCACTGATGCATTACCTTAATGCCGAAATACAACATCGACCTCCCAAAGCTGGAGTGTTTTTTCCTTTTCAAGTAGATTAAGGGTAAGAAGCTGGACATAAACCCTAAACTTAAAATCCAAAGGCAACTTACATTAAGAAGTCGTTGCTGACTAACATTATAACCGTTTCCTTGCATATTTATCAGCGATTGCGAAATTCACGCAATAAAAGCAGCTTTGCTAAAGAAACAGAAATAAAGAGGAATCTTATTCCGAAAGCCCTAGCTGGTTTTAACGATAACACGAAACGTTCATGAATAACTTAACTGAGAAATTTAAAGGAATTTTCTTTATAAAGATGGCAAGAAGCTTTTAAACAGGCTTTTCGATTTATGATGGTGAAAAAAATGTTTATGAATATTGTTTGTTAAAAACGTTTATTTACAAAGTTAACGAAATTTGCTGAGGACGCGTAGGTTAAAAGGTTATCCTTTTGTTAGTGAGCCTGTCTGAAAAGGACGCTCGGTCCGCATTACAAGCAGGTATTGGAAGGGATTGGATGTCGGTATAAAGCAACTCAGGTAATGGAAGATGTTAAGCATGCACAGGCGTTCTCCTGGGAAAGTGGAGGTAATCCACATGGCTCTCCGATTAACAGAGTTGGCCTACAAATCGATATCTCGAACCCACTCCCTCGCAGCAAAAGACTAATGATTTCCGCAAAAGCTTGACCAGGTGGAAAGTAAAGTATCTTGCCGCTTGTTTTATATGCACAACAAACATCCTATGCAGCATTAATTATAGCCGTTTAGCGAAAAAACGTATTGTTCTATATACCACGTTACGAAGGTTTGCAGTTTCAACACTTTTGGATTTTGCTCATTAATTCAAAGCTTTTACTCTTGCTGTTATTTTACGTTTTAGGGTTGCTTACTTGCTAGGCTGCAGCTGACATCTAGTGACACCCTTAGCCTCCACCCGCTTCTTCTTTAATCTTAAGTGTTTTTGGAACTGGTTATTGGAGTTCGCATCCAGATATTCAGCAACAAATTACTAATTTCAAGTGTTAAATTTCAGTATAATTCCTTACGAATGTGTACAATGTTCAGATCTTTAGTTTACTATACATAAAAACACTCTGATGCATTTTCGCATGATTTTCTGCAATTTCCCTGAGAATCTCCAGATTCTTCGCAATAAATGTTAGTTTAGTGAATGATAGCATAAATATCTAGTGTGAAACTGTCGCTCCAACGCTACCTTATACGCTGGGAGAGGGCGAAGACAAAAGCTAGCTTCCAAATGACATTTTGACCTCAATATTGGACGTGCAACAGGGAATATCTCGAAAATGATACAGGAGGACAAACTGTTTAAACTGGACTAATTCTGTTAGGTTATACCTTTTATCTCCTAGTAAGCTTCCAGCTTATAATACAGTTCATAAAGTTAAAAGGTAGGTTTTCGGGGTTTCCTAAAATATGTAGTATTTTAACTTAACCCGTTAGAGCTGGTTTTGACACACAAAAACTTGATGGCAATTTCATCAAATACGGCATTATTTTGGTTGGCTGCCTTGCAGCCTCAAGGGATATCCAAATTCAACTTCACGACCGTGCGACTTTACATTTCTGGGCTATTTTTTTCACAGACAGCCAAAAACCAAAGTTTTCGTTTATTCACTTGACGCTGCGCGGGCGATCTTCACAATTACAGTTCTAGTGATATAGCAATGTCAAAATTGTTAGTCGAATTCAATAGTTTCTTTAACTTAAAAGTTCTACAGTTAAAACCGAATAGGGCCAAAAACAATGAAACTATTAGCTAAACGAAAAGTATTTCTAAGCTGAAAAGTCCTGAACTAATTGAATACTTTTCGTTCTATTTAGAAGCTTTGACTATAATTAGGGTAAGGATCTTCATTCATATGACCGAAATAACAGCTTCTGTTTTATAAATTACTTTATAATTTTACGGAATATAAATCTGCTTTATCCTAAATTTAAACAATCACATAAGCAGCAGCCTTCTGCATTCGACAATAACAGGCTATATTACTATGTTTTAGATAAAACTACAGCGACCCACCGATGTAAACTGAATGTGTTATTTTCCTCAAAATTTAAGTTTCTCCTGCTACAGAATATAATGAGAGCTTATGTGTTTCACTTTGTATGCACTTAGTACATTTGATTTCACTGTACTAGAATTCTTAGGTTCGGTGTATTTCCCTGTAAGTTTAAACATATAATCGCAAAAAATTAGGAACTTAAAACTAAATGCTAAAACTTACGACACGCTTCTTCATAAATTTGCTAATATAGGTGTTTTTATTTTTTCCATTTCTTGTTACACAATCCCACAGATCATCTGTGAAGCATCTTGGCCAACAAATAGAATCCAATACTTTCCTTAGAGCTAAATAACAGAATCTGGAGCAGCAGATTCCACTCTTCCTCTTTTACGGAGGTCGAAATTACATAAATATTTTCTGCCTCTAAATCGTTTGAAAGAAAACAATGTGGATACATAAATACAACCATAGTTAGCAAGAGGGTAAACTCAGAGCTCAGAACGGTAAGTTAACTTATGCCAAGTTAATATATTCAACAGTTAATCGAGTGCACTATTTTTTTAAATTAAATATCACTCCTCGGTGTTTGGCCGCATCAGTTCCTGAAACTATGTCTTGCAGAACGTAAAGTACATGATGTACTCATTTTTTCATGACTCCGAATTTCAGATAAAAGCATAATATAATATTAATTCACACAGAAATCCCATTTGCGTATAGACGCATATTTTTGTATCTTACATTCCAATATTGTATTATTTAAAAGTGACTGAGATTTTGAAATTTATTAATATGCTTTGGATTGAAATGAGAGCATAATGTAGATGTATCGATATGTCCCTCATGAGTTAATTTCATTCTGCCTCATGTTTGGCGTAAAAAAATTAAACTGAGTTTTTATTTATGGACGCTCTTTAACTGCTGTGGTCCTTAGCGTCCCATTCTACATATATTGGGCGTGAAAGGCCGGTAATTTTGCTTAGAGACCTCTTTACCAAGCTTGAGGTTCTTTTACGTGCCGTAAATCTACGACACGGGAACACCGGCTTTACTTCCCTTCCGAAGGAAGCCATGCTGAGGATTTTTACGCCCGAAAAAAAATTCATCGCCCTCCGCCGGGTTTGAATTCGCGACCTCGGGATCTAGAGGCTTGCATGGTAACCACTACACCACGGAGGAGGACATGTTTATCCTTATGAGTTATAATACGCAAGTTAAATAAATTACAATTAATGCGCTAATGATAATTTATACAGATGGTGATACGGAGTTATGATCCTGTTTTCTTCCATTTTCAACTATGTTTTGGAACGCTACAAAAAAGGCGCTCAGCAAATAAACCGTAGGCATTCGACTTGCACAAGCATGTAATTTTATAAACAAATACATGCGCTTCATACTTAATCTTCACTATAATATTATACTTCGAAACAGCTCCGGTAATGATTCGTTGCGTGTATCAAACTGACTGAAAATTCTATTTCTTCAAGGAAAATAGTGTATTCCTAAATTCAATAAAATGTTCGTTTCATAAAACACCTTTACACATGTATTAAAATAGAGGCATGCTTTATAAAAGGGTTTCTCAAAGTAAGTTGAGCATATGACCACAATACTGCAACATCCTTTTGTACATAGGATTTAAGAAACAAACGAAGGCATTATTTTGGCACCAAAATTATTTTTCACCGAGAATTGCAAATTGATGTTTGTGGATTTCCAACAAATGCTGGCCGAAACGCGCATTCTGAACTTTATAAAATTTGAGTATCTAAGTTAGTAACATTTAAGCCCAGAACTAACAAAAAAAAAAGTAAAAAAAAGGAAAAGAAAAATAGAAATGAAGGAATACCAACCCCTGCTTGAATACTCAAATCACATTAATACCATGGCTCTGTCGGTAAAGTTCACGTAGTAATTCGGAATACTCAGTTAAAGTTTTATTCCTTTGGTGCATTCTGAATGCTTCTCGTATCAAGGGTAAGATTGTACTACTCAAATTCATCCGAGATTTTGAATCGCTATATCGTCGAAATGCTGATATGTATTCAGATGGTGAAATTTCCAGTAATTATTCACGTGGAAATGCATCCGTCTTGCTAGGAGTGTATTAAATATATAAAGAAATTAGAAGGTGGGGTATAACGCTCAGTGAAGAAAGCCAGATCACGTTCAGATCAGGAGCCTACCAAACCGGAAAATGCGGGAAGTGATGCTCCAAAAACCGGGGTAGGCCAATCCGTACATCCAGCGCTGTAAAGCGCGTCCGTAAAATACACTCATAATCTTTAATATTGTCCACTAAACACTTTCACGTTTGCTTCTACTTCATGAACATGTTCACATTTTTAATGTTCTGTTAGATGGAAATAAACGGGGAAAATGCGCATACATGATTTGGAATAGTGCTCTGCATTCATGTGAACATCACTTAGTGGAGGCTTACAAACTCGCAACTGTATTTCCATATTCGTTACAACTGTTATAAAATTATTTCAAGCTGCTCAACTACATAATTTTAAAACAAATAACAATCTTGCTGTGAAACCAGATAGCCCTTACAACAGAAACTTGTTCACGATCAAACATGAAATCAACGTGAGCTTCCATGTGCTACCCTCAATACTATTTAGCACACGGACTTCTGTTGACATAGCCATGTTTAGCACAAACATCTAGGTCAAAAGTTGGGTTAATTGATAGAGGTTATCGTTACTGGCAAACGTTTAATATCTGTTTAATGCATTATTTCAGTTGTAATAAAACTCGTGTAATTGCGGCTATGAAACATCTTCAGAACAGCGCAACAAAGCATTTCTAGCATCTATCATTAATCCCAATATAGTGTGGTTTATCACAACTGTAGTAAACAACTGTCAAAATGTGACTTACCAAGAACTGGAATTAGGGGTAGAAGCAGCACGAGGATAATTATCATCGGGGATCGAGTATCCACAGGCTTCCTCGATGCCATGGTGAGCGACGGATGCTTCTAGGAGTCGGAGATCCGCCACGCTCTTCAATATGGTCTTAGCACTCTTAACACAAAACTACGCACAATAAGACATTCCACGTTCACACTTAAACAGTTCCGTCCCAAACAAGAAAAGCTACACTTTCACTATAAACGATGAGGTTAGAAGTACCGCCTTCGGCCTTTATATCAAAATATTATTTTCACACAGATAAACTGACAACGACCGTGCACTGTGATATATATTGTATTTACACTGCTAGTTCACTGACGAGAATAACATGCTTGGGATATGAGGAACACATCGACAGTGGTTCGATAAAACTTTCTAGAAAAGATTTGTTAGAAAGCCAAATGGACGAAGATTTTCTAGAATTAAAACATCTCAAAACATTACACATAGAAAGTCATTCTACAACTGTTTATATAAAACTTCTTCACTTTTAAAATAGAGACGGCAATACAAAACACTTTCAAAAAAAGAGTTTGATAAAACAAAACCGGCTGACCTTTGTTGACACACTTGATCACAGATTGATTATCACTCACACTTGTTAATATTTATTCGGGGTCATTAGCTCAGAGTTTAATATCCAACAATAAACTCGTATAAGAGGAATTTCTCTCTCTCTCCATCGGTTGACTTGTTTGATGCACTGTGGTTTCCATATCTGGCAACTGAAAAAAAAAACACTTACCTAAGTTCATCTTATCTACGCCTTAATAAAAGTGTGCACAACTGTTTCCTTTGGGATGTATGAGACAAGAGTATTGAGATTCATTGGACTTTGAAGTTAGGTATAACTTGAATTTGAAGAGAATGGAATTTAAAACTATGTGGATAATTTAATTATAAATATTCTATATTACAATGGGTAAGACCAAAATCACTATTTTCTGCTTTAAAATAGACATTCTATATTTTCTGCGTTTCGGAACTGCACCTTATTTTATTTAGTTTCACTCCTAAGCGATATTTTTGCCCATGCTCTTTTACATTAACGGGTGATACCAGTTAAACTAAGCATAATAAATTATAATAATAATAATAATTAATAGGTGTCCTTTAAATTACCTGCTCCAGTAGATATTGACGTTCAACAAGCCGCCGCTTTGCGCCGATGTGACATGATGGGCAGCATTTGTTGACGATCGAGTGTTTGACACCAGTTGGATGCTGCTGGCTTCGTCACATGTCGCGGGTCTGTTGCCGTCACTAGCACATCCTTCCTCCGCCACAAACCGCGCTTACTTTGCGACTGTTTGGATGGTGTAGGAGAGAAGAGAGTGAGCAGGCCGGCCGGCAAGACAGGCACGCGCCACTCGGGTCCGATCGGCTGCCAATACCCGAGACCACCCGAAGCCTCCGACAAAACATCCATCCCAAAAACAGTCGAGCGATGAACACTCCTTGAGCGGATGGTCCAGGTCGAGACAGACCGACAGCAGAAGCAAAGTGCGTGACATTTGGGGCGCCATTATGAGAACATCACGGACAACACAGATTTACAATAACTATCAAATAAATGCTGCATGGAAATACCTTTAGTGTTTCATATTTTAACTTCCCAGGCTCTTTGTAGCTGAGACATTTTTGTTAAAGCCCAAAGATACGGAAGTTGTGCCGACAGAATTCAACAATGCTCGATAAATCCCAAAGATTCAAGATTCAAGTGCTGTAACTTCAAAGCGTGATTCTTTGCAATACCTTCTCTAAAAACCCTCTCGACCCGTCTTTTGTTCGAAAAAAAGTACCTCCTGGGTGAGCTCTCAAGCACAAATTTGTCTTAATGCTTCAACATTAGAAGAATTTTGTTTACTCCACACGAAATTTGCGTATGATATAGCATTCTAATAAAAAAAAGTTCGAAATTTAGCATAGAGATTTCACAAAAAAAAAAAAGTGAGTTTAATAATCTTAAATTCAAATACAACAGTTTTAGAAATATGTATGTATATGCAGTGGCATAACGTCAGGGGGACAGGGTGAATAGTGTCTCCTAAATTTTGAGGCAAACATTGGGTGATATAAATAAAACCAAGCAAAAGTTTGTGAGCTGTAGCTCCAAGCAAGTTGAGATACGAGCATCAGGTCGTGATTTGGTATAAATAAAAGTTTCCCCTCTTCGATAAGCTATTGCTATCACCTACCAAGCTTTTGCTAAGTGACCTTCACCACGACACATCATCTGAGTAAACAAACACGCCCATTCTTTGTCAGGAGGCGATTTAAATCTTTACTGCACCTAAATATACATATACTCATTCATGTTAATCATACTCTCATTTATGAAATTTAATATACATGCAAATTTTAAATAACACAATTATAATTAAAGATTTCACAAATGAAACAGACATTGAGATTCACCCAACTTTTAACAGATAACGCTCATCCCCTTTCTAAATCCAATCCCTCATTTCCTTATTTTATAGTATTACAAACGTGTCACCAACTGATATATTGAAAGATTATTTGTACTTCTGTTTTTGCACCTTTATATTGATATCCTCTGCATCTATATAAAATATCACTACGTAATTCCAAGAATTTATAAGATGTTATCATGAATTAAAGTTAAACTGGATTAAAGAGTTTCATTTGAAAGTTAAATTTAAGTTTGGTTTTAATTGAAATTCCTTAGTTATAATCCGGTTTTGATTTGAGCGAACATTCTACTCTATGTAAGCGTTTATTTGTATATCGCTTTGATTATATTACCAGTCTTCCGGTAATAAGAGCGGCTCGCTATGACCTCACTCACATTCTGTTTAGCGTTATAGTACCCAGATGAAAACACGTCAGGATCTTTTCAGCATTGTTAGAAGGTCCACCTCGTGTTTCATTTGCCTCTGGAAGAAAATGTTGCGCAACCTTTTACATTTTCTCTTTTAAATAACTGTTTATATCAGCAAACATCCGAGTTCTTGCTTCTTGAAACAATGTTTAATTTCACTATCACTTACGTATAGCAAGTAGAGGAAGTATGGCACTCTACGCAAAAATTCGATACCGAGATTTCATCAGAGATACACGTTTTGAGAGTACCTGAATTAAAAAGAAACATCTTTAGCAAATGTGTGTGTGTGAACAGCACGAATAAAAAAAAAATAGTTCAAACTTAGTATCCTCAAAAATGTGATAAGATTTTCAAGAAAATTCCTCTATCCCAAAACTATCCCTTTTGTCAAAAATGGCTCCAACAATTTTGATTAAAATCCGCTATTGTTTAAGATATTTGCATGGCAAATATAATTAGGTATATCTCGAATTTTCTGGGAATAGCCAGTGAAGTGCTCTTCATTCTGAATGACTTTTATGTAACGCTAAACTGTAAGAGATTCTACTACAAGAATCCTACTACCCATCTGTGTCTGAACAGCAAACTCAGAAAGGCAAAGTCGTTAAATAACAAGTTTGGTATTTAAGTTCAGCACCTTCCAAACATGCGTCAGGAAGATTTTCAAGAAAGTTCCCCCCCAAACTAGCATGGAAACGTTTTCCAAAAGCTTCATTTTCTCAAAAATGACTCTTAACGATTTTGATTAAACACGGCATGTTTAAAATATTTTCATGTAAAATGCATATATTGCATTCCCTGGGAATATCCTCCGAAGTCCTCTTATTTCTCAGTAACTTTTACACAATTGGTAAACCATAAGATAGGCAAATCTATCTACAAAAAATCTTACTACATAAAGAAAATTGTTCCTATTACGCACACAATTTATGTCAAAGCATTTCTTTTTTACTTACTTGTTTTTAACTTAATCATTTCTGAGATATTCCTTGTTATTGGCTTAAACTTTCAAATAACTACTTATAATTCTCTCAAATGGGAAGTCGGTATTCGATAATTTCTCGTAATCATCATGCAAAGAGCATCATGCCACGCGCTCTTTAAAAAGCTGACTCACTTTACTACTGTATCGTATAACAAAATTGTAAATGTAAATTGAACGTTTATCTGGATTAACAAGAAGAAGCTGGAATAATAAGCTCTTGTAAGTATAGTTTGTAGAAGAATGATTAGAGAAAGTCATGTGAATGTAGAACATCAGGATGTTTTTTCTTTTTTCCGCGATTATCTGAAAAGAACGGAATTTCAAGTCCATCAAATAGCGACCCACATTTAAAATATTTGACTATCCCTTTAGTTTACTGCATTCTTCTATTCCTACAATTATAGTTTATCTCGATTAACAAGAAGTAGCTACCAAGAATAAGGTTTTGTAAGAATTGTTTGTAAAAAGTGACGCAGTATTTTATATCACAACAATGTGAATGCCAGAGTGATTGTAGTGTAAATTAGCATTATTGTATGACAATGATTTGAGATGTTTGTTAATTATAAGCATTGTTAGGAAATAAGTTTACACGACCTCACTGAAACTAACAATAGGAGCGGGTAGCAATGAGCGAGGGGGTGAGTTGATTATCAATTAGAAGAGACAAACAAATGACGTCAGAGTAGCGCGCTTTTCTTTAGAAATGGAGGGAATATTTTCCCTAGAGCATATGTGTTCGTAATTTTGATTGGATATAAAAATAGACGCTAATGTTGGCGCGCTTTATTAACCAATAGCAGCTCGATTATAATGTTTAGGCATATCGGGGTGAGGGAGTATAAATTCCGAGCCAGAGACAAGTATTGCGCAGTTCTACAGAATCATTCACAAGGCAAACGTCGCGCAGTTCAACAGAATCATGCACGGGTTACACGTCGCGCAGTTCTACAGAATCTCTCGCGTCGTAAAGTTAGTTACAAAAATGTGAAATACGCAAATTAATAATGCGCGGCAAATAAGTGATTATAGTTAAATTCGACAGTTTCAGTCGGGCGTGTATCAAGAGTAATTATGTGAAATTAATACTGTGTGACGGCAATAAAAGTGTAAGAACAAATTCTTTTATCAGTGTTATCTTTTAGTAACAACTCCTTTCCGTTTACACACCCTGTGTAAGAGATTTGCTCGACTTGTAATAATAGCTAGCCGGAGGACAAAGAACCCAAAATTCAAACTAGTAATACAATAACAGGCGCTCAGCAAATAAGATAACACGAACGATACGGCGACAAAAGAGTGATAGACAAAGTCGTGTGATTTTTATTTTCCTCTCCCGAACCATGATCATGAACTTCACCAATGTATTAAAATGCAGTTGAGCAAGCTGAGGTACCTACGGAGGTACCTCAAGAAATAGCAAGCAAAAGCTTACTAAAGGCGAGCAAGACTTGTTTTTATTTATACCGTATCGCGAGCAATAGCTCAGCGATCAAGGTCAGCAAGCTTTTGCTCGCGAGGAGGTTGAGCAGAAAAGTTGAGGTACCTCCGTAGGTACCTCAGCTTGCTCAACTGCATTTAAGTCCATGGTGGAGTTCATGATAGGAACATGGTAATTCCAGATTGGAAAATAAAAATCACACGACTCGCATTCACAAGGCTTTCTCTATCACTATTTCACAAACAATTCTTACAAAACCTTATTCTTGGTATCTATTTCTTGTTAATCGAGACAAACTTTCATTACACATTTTATTGTAGGAATAAGAAGAATGCAGTAAATTAAAGCGATAGTCAAATCTTTTAAATGCGGGTCGCAATTTGATGGATTTTAAATTCCGTTCTTTTCAGATGATCGCGAAAGAAAGAAAGAAAGAATTATGATGTTCTACATTCTCACACGGCTTTCTCTAATCATTCTTCTACAAACTACACTTACAAAAGCTTATTATTCCAGCTTCTTCTTGTTAATCCAGATAAACCTTCAATTTACATTTACAATTTCGTTATACGATACAGTAAGCAAAGTGAGTCAGCTTTTTAAAGAGCGTGTGGGTATATGAGGGTTTTGAATTTCGTTGCTCTTTGCATGACCACGAGAGAATATCGAAAACCGACTTCCCATTTGAGAAAATTAAGAAAATGATAAGTAGGTATTTGAAAATTCAAACCAATAACAAAGAGTAACTCGGGAATGGTTAACTAAAAAAAAAGTACAGAAAAAAGAAATGCTTTAACATAAACTATGTGCTATAACGAGACCAGTTTTTTTCATAGTAAGATTTTGCCTATCTTATGGTTTACAAATTATGCAGAAGTTACTCAGAATGAAGAGAACCTCAGAGGATATTTCCAAGGAAATTCAATATATGCATTTGACATGACAATATTTTAAACAGGTGGTAATTAATCAGGACCGTTAAGAGTCATTTTTGAGAAAATAATGCTTTTGGAAAAAGTTTCCTTGTAAAGGGTAGTTTGAGGTGGGGGGACTTTCTTTAAAATCTTTCTGACGCATGCTTGGAAGGTGCTGAACTTAAATATCAAACTTGTTATTTAACGACTTTTCCTTTCTGAGTTTGCCGTTCAGACACAGGAGCGTAGTACAATTTTGTAGGATCTCTTACAGTTTAGCAATTACATAAAAGTCATTCAGAATGAAGAGCACTTCACAGGCTATTCCCAGAGAATTCGAGATATACCTAATTATATTTGTCATGCAAATATCTTAAAGAATACCGCAGTTTAATCAAAATTGTTGGAACCATTTTTTCAGAAAAGGGGTAGTTTTGGTTTAGAGGAAAGTAGGATATATAGGACAGACCTGGCTCACTTTTTGCGTTTATATGGGAAAGGATAGGGAAAACGAGGGTATATGCGGTGGTTCACGGAGGAAAATGCGTTTATATGGGGAAGATAGGGACTACGAGGATTGATGCTAGGCTAGATAGAGGATGAAGGAATGAGGATGTGCTTTATATGAGAGATACGTGGAATACGAGGAGAAGTGTTGGACTAGATAGGGGTTGAGATATGGAATATACATTTATATGGGAAAGATAAGGAAAAAACGTGAACAGAGGCTAGGATAGACAGATGCTGAAGCAGGGGGAATATGAACATATTTACAGGAGAGATAGGGGATACGTGGAGAGGTACTAGACTATTCAGGGTTTGAAGGGTAGAGTATGACTTTTTATATGAAGAGACGAGGAAAACGAGGGTATATGCTAGGTTGAGAGAACCTTCAAGGAGGAAAAAATGCGTTTATATGGGAGAGATAGGGAAAACGAGGAGAGTTCTGAGGTAGAGCAGGGACTGAAGGAGTGAGAGATATGCTTTATACGACAGAGATAGGGCATGCGAGGGGAGGTGCTAGTGCAAACAGAGGTTAAGGAGTACGGTATACGTTTATATGAGGAATATATGGAAAACGGGGGCAGGCGGTATGATAGACAGAAGCTGGGCCACTTTTGCGTTTATATGGGAAAGGATAGGGAAAACGATGGTAGATGCGACAGTTCAAGGAGGAAAATGCGTTTATAGGGGAGAGATAGGGAATACGAGGGCTGATGCTGGGCTGGTAAGATGCTAAAGGAGGGAGGGATATGCTTTATACGAGAGAGATAGGGAATACAAGGAAAGATGTTATACTAAACAGGACTTGAAGGGTAGAATATGGCGTTTTATATGAGCGAGATAGCGAACCGAGGAGAGGTATTAGGCTAGGAGTTTTGAATGATAGAGTAGGAGTTTATATGCGAGAGATAGGGTATACGAGGGTCGATGCTAGGCTAGACAGGGTTGAAGTAGGGAATGCGTCTTATATGAGAGAGGTAGGGGAATATGAGGAGAGGTGCTAGTCTAGACATGTGTCGAGGAGCAGAGTATACGTTTATATGTGAGAAATATGGAAAACGGGAGAGATACAAGGATAAACAGGGGTTGAAGGAGGAGGAATGTAGGTTTATACGGTAATATAGAGACAAATTCGATTATAAATCTTTTATCATCCAACGTTACAACACTTTTATATACTTTTTCTAAACCTTACAAACTTTATATCTGTTAAACTAGGGCGCGAAACGGAGAGAGACAAACTGTATATCGGTTTACAGTGAAGTATACGTCCTAACCTATGCCCACCTTGTATGTTCGACATCTTCTCATTGTCTATTCATTCCTAACATAATCACGTAACAAGACGTAACACAACGTAACATAACGGCATGACAAGACGTCACACTAAGTAACATAAGCACGTATCCTCATAACATCACGTGAACATCACGTAACCAGAAACGTCACACGACGTAACAACACGTAGCAACTATGTAACCATGTAACAAAACGTAAGAACAACACGTAACCAGCCCATTGCTAAAGCGATCAAAACTAATTCATCCTTCATAACTTAGACAATAAGTACGAGAACCTAGCCTAGATTAACCCGACCAATCCTAAACGTTCCTCTCATCATCCATTCTAGTCAGGTATCGACTAACCTAATCTGGCTAACCAAAGATAACCTCAACTTTCTTTTAGAGAAATTGCAATGTTTTATTCAGGTTTTATTATTCGAGAGTTTTAATTGAAAAGTTTACGTCAACATACCTTTATTTTAGTTTGTTGTAGGCGTCTCTCCCCTTTTTATCTAGGCTTGAGACTAGCACTAGAATTGCTCCTAATGGCAGGGTTACCACCTTCCCTTCCATCTTCTTCTTTCTTCATCGGTCGTCAGCTAGCTGCATATACAGCACACGGATAACCTTCATTTTTTTAAGATTGTAGACTCACGAGAAAATCTTCATATTCGACTTACATTCTCTTATGCACTACTTGTAATGCTGTAATGTCCATAGGCGTATGTCGTTATACCGTCCTCAGCAATAATTCTTTTATCGTCGTATGGTGTCAATGTAATTTTATTCACTTGTACTGTGGCAAGAGCATGCTGTCGCGACAGGATCAGATTCATGGGCGTTCTGATAATTTCTCTGGTTTTAAGGCAGTCAGTATAGCTCTCGAACGTGACGTACTGCTTAATAGCACTACGTTTTATGCCTTTAATCTTTTTTATCATTGAACCGTCGATATCTAGGGCATACATTTTAGGTCGTAGCCCTACAAAGCGTTGAATGATTTTACCATTAGCCTCATCTTTAAATTTCCCAGGTACCTTCTTGTTTAGAGGTGAATAGCATATATGGCTTGTAGGATAATCAGCAGTATCTAGGTGCTCAAGAAAACGTAACTTATCCTGGTACACATCTTCAGTTGTAACACGATGAATGAACGAATCAGTGTCCATATACATAAGCTTCAGGTTATCAGCTCCATAATACGGTAGCAACACATCATAGTGATACAGGTACATTAATGTCTTGGAGATATCCAACACACTCATACCGATGTATATAGGCTTGTTGAACACGATCTGTCTGGAGGCCATATGTACAGCAGCTAGAGTAGAAGCATATATAGTCCTGTCGATAAACGTTGGCTTTGCAATTAACTTTTCCAGAGTCTTCTCATTTGTCACCAGCCGTATATCCATACGATTACGCAGGTTCTCCATAGTTTTTCCGAACATAGCATTGTTGAACAATTTGTAGAGATCCTTCTCAAAATCATTTGCAGCTTGTTGTCGTAGTCTGTTGTTAAATTCCACATACGGTTTTAACCATCGAGACTGTTGGAATTGTAGCACACGATGGATTTTTGTTAACCGTAGTCCATGATCAAGAGCTTGCTTCAAAGCCATGTAATGCACTACATACTCATTTCGAGGTCCTAGATGAGGTATCAGTTTCTCTGTAGGAGAGTCCTTAGGCGTCATACACTCAGGCAGGAAAGGTAGATCGTTGTGTAGATCGTGAAGTTCTGCAGGATACTCGATGTCGACTTCTAATACGTAACCGTAAGGATCATCTTCTTGTAGTCTTTCTAAGTCAATTTTTTCAGGTGATACCCACTCAAATCCTCCATAAGGGAGAGCGTGACTCATTGCCCACCCATATTGGTTGTTGGCGTCCTCATAGGTAATAAATTGGGTTGCTCTCGACGGATCATACTTCTCCATGTAGGTGTTATTAGCCTCCGCATAGCGGTGGGAAACTTGACATAAACCTCCTCTTATGCCAGATTCCACCATGAGTAATTGATCATAATCCTGTAACAATTCCAGCTGAATTCCAGTGTACAGTAACATGGCATCCCATGTAAGTCCTGGAGAGGTGAAATAATGTGCAGGGTCGACTTTGTGTGTTTTGAGTGTTTGCTCCCTAAATGTCCCAAAGACATCAGCTAGGAGAAGCACATCAGAGATTAAGTAGAGGTCGCTGTACTCGCCCAGGTTTCTGACATTAAACAGCTCCCATACATTTTTAGCATGATCGTAGTCAGCATCATTAATTTCCTCTTCATTTAATTTATTATAGGAGTCCTTAGGAGGTAAGCAGGTTTCGCTCAAGACGTCCCATGAAGTGATGTAATCATAGGGAAATACCCCCTTACGCCTTTGGCGCAGAATCGCCATTTTATTTACTACCGTAGGGGATGTGAGGGGAAATACATACGTTTACAGAGCTTTTTATTTGACGGTCTTTATCAAAAAAATTTTTTTTATTATTACCGATTATATCCTTGGATTGTAGCTCGTTATTGATTGTTGTTCCAAGTCGGTCTGGAGGACTAGGATTGAATCCAGTGACATGAATACAAAGTCATCCTCGAATAAGATAAAAAGTAATTAAAAATAAAATGGTGAACGTACGATATTACATTTATATCAGTAACTAATTTCTTTGTTATGTATATTTGGACATCTGTCATCCTGACGAATATTATATCTCTTAGATGAATGTATATTTAAATGGTATATTGAACGTAAATAACTAGATTACGTAAGACGCTGGCGCGCGCTGCGTTGGTATATGCATGCCACTACGTATAGGTCCGAACCTTACGGCGCGCTGTGCCTAACTGAAGGGTCTCACCTCTCTCTCCCAGCGCGTCTGTTCCGCCTCCCCCTCCCTCTGTCTCTTTCTCAGTGTTTGGTACTTCATGGCACGGCCTACTTTACCGCTATCTGTCGGACGCTGAAAGAAGGTCTTCTCTGTACCTCGCACTGTCGGGCGCTCGCTTCTTTATCGACATGTAAGGTACGCTTCTAAATGATGACTGAAGCGGCCATGTTAGCTTTTAATACATGAAGACAGCCATTACAGTTGTTAACGTTCGCTTTGGTTTTAAAAGAAATGTAAAAATAGATTGCAAGACGTTATCTTTAACAAAGCAAGTCTTAAAAATGAAAATATAACAATCTTTATACTAAATACAAATAACGGTCCTGGCAGCTTTAAAATGTAGATGCTTTAAGCTAAAAAAATACAATACATTTATTAAAACATTTCCTAATTCGATTCTACAAGCTACACATCTGAGTAAATCTGAAAAAAAATTATTGCTCGTAATTACGGGCAAATGCAGCGGTTTTAAAAATAAACGAACATTAAAACGTATAAAAATGTGTATTGTACACTGATTTTTGATGAATGAGAGGAAGAAATTATTGAAAAAATCACTAAATAATAGGGTATATACATGAATTTTAATTAAATAAGGGCTGAAAAACTTCTACGCTATTTCCAAAGTATTTCAACGATGAAATTTTAGATTATCCTTGCGAGCGTAGTGAGTACGTTGGTATGATGCTAGAATATGAGATGCATGTCTCGACATGGCTGCGACAGTCAAACTGTCCCCGACTGTGACGTCATATGGTGAAAGTTAACGTGCTTAAGCATGACGACTGCTAATGAGGTCTGTTTTTACTGTTTTGTTCAGTCAATAACGGCAGCACTTTGCATTCCAGATGTCTCGGATTCGATTCCCGTAGGGGCGAGCACTCTGACCTTACGTTTCTCACGATTTTCGCTGGTCTGCTGCCCAATGCTGTAGTGGTATTTGCTATCATGATTCCATTTCAATCCGATTTATTTGTATTTTTACACGTGAATTTCTAGGGTTCAGGGGTTAGATTTCCATCGATTGTTTACTCTGACCTTACGTTTCTCACGATTTTCGCTGGTCTGCTGCCTAATGCTGTAGTGGTATTTGCTATCATGATTCCATTTCAATTGCATCTTTTTTTGTCTCTAGAGACCTTTTGTTTGAATTCCCTGTCGGTCGCACACTCTATCCGTCAGTCGCTCAGCCCTTTGATTTTTTTTCATGGCTTCCCCTGGTCTGCAGGCGAATGCCTGAGTGGGTTCTCATATATCACGATTTTCTTTCATTTGCAACTTTATGTTTCTAGAGTAATCTGATGGTTTCCCTCGTTCGATTGTCGTTGGTTGTTTACTCTGACATATTTTTCATGGTTTTGCCTGGTCTGTAGGCGAATGTCTGGGTGGTTTCTCATCTAGCACGATTTTATTGCATTTTTATTTGATTTACATCTTAACCTATATGTTTCTAAGGTCTTTTGTTTGATTCTTGTTGGTTGATCACTCTGACATATTTTTTAGGGTTTTCCCTGGTCTGCAGGCGAATGCTGGAGTGGTATCTCATCGTCACCGATTTCCTTTCATTCTATATAATTTGTATCTTTCACGTGTGCTTTTAGAGTCCCTGGTTCGAGTTCCGTTGGACGCTCACTCTGACATATTTTTTCATGGTTTTCCATGGTCTGCAGGCGAATGTCTGGGTGGTTTCTCATCTAGCACGATTTTCTTTCTTTTGCATCTAGGTTTCGTTGCGCGAAGGGAATGCTCGCCTCCTGCTCGGTCGACGGATCGTTCATCACCTTCACCAGTCAAGCTCTCCGAATCTGTACGGTTATAGCCGAACAATACATAACATCTTCACAATACTTTACACTTTCTCTCTAAGCATACGAAGCTATACGGAGACGCTCGAACATCAGTGTAACACGAATTGAAATATATAAGAGCTTACACGCTTCATCACCGTTTTTAGTATTAATAATCAGGATATAATTGATTAAAAAGGTTCGTGCTTTCTCTATAAATAGAGCGAACTTGAGTATTGAAATTCATTCTGTTGATCATCTCTGAGGTGTTAACATCGCTGTTCTCTCAGAAAATAATCTAAAGTGTTATCAATGTGAAGAAGAGTACAGTTCCTTGAAGAAGGGTTAATACGTTATATAATTGAAGCATAAAGGTTCGTGCTTCCTCTATAAATAGAGCATCCTCTAGCATTGAAATTCATTCTGTTGATCATCTCTGAGGTGTTAACATCGCTGTTCTCTCAGAAAATAATCTAAAGTGTTATCAACGGTGAAGAAGAGTACATTTCCTTGAAGTAGGGTTAATACGTTATATAATTGATGCATAAAGGTTCGTGCTTCCTCTATAAATAGCAGGATCTCTGACATTTGAGTTCATTCTGCTAGGTATCTCCGAGGTGTTAACATCGCTGTTCTCTCAGAAAATAATCAGCTTTCTAAGTGATATCAAGGTGAAGAGACGAACATTTCCTTGAAGAAAGGTAAATACCTTATTATATCAAGAAGAAAAATGAATAAGTCCTCGTATAAGGATATCATTCCTAGTGTCTCAGGATATTCTTGTGGTAAATGCTGTAAGAAGTTCCTCCGTGGATATGATAAAAGACGACATGAGCTACGTTGTAAAAAGCTCTTCAAGTGTAAATATTGTAATGTAGCCTACAAAGACAGTTATAAGGGTCGTCGACACGAAGATGCGTGTGAAATAAACAGACCTGAGAAGAAAAGTAGATTAGAACCGTCAAAGCAAGAGTTGTTATCTGCAATGGAGGAGTGTGACATGAAAGAATATGAAACTTCATTCCATGGACGCTTGAAATCGTATTTCATACGATGTGAATCAACTAAGGATCTGAATATATACCTGCATGAAGCAAAACAGCGGATAATCCAAGCTGTGCATAAAGAGCTTGGTATTCACAAGAGTTTGAAAATTAATCTGTTACCTGAGTGTAGATTTGTTAACAGTATCGGAGAAACCTGTGACAAGACATTTAAAACCAGAAATCAAGCTGTTTTCCTAGAAACGGATCTGGACTCTATGCTGGAAACCAAAATGAAGAAATTGGTTACTGAAATGGAGGAATCACAACTAAAGGGAAGCAACTGGGCTCTGCTTGCTGTGGAAGGGGTGCGCCTTCGAATTAACAAGTACAATCCGCTACGAGGAAGTAGCTACATACCCCTACCTCCATCTGTTGAAGCAAGAAAAGCCTGCATTAACATCCAGAATTTAACTGATGAGCTATGTTTCATGTACTCTGTATTAGCTAAATTCATAGGAAAGAATGCCCTACGGGTAAGCAAATATAAGAAACTTCAAGATAAGTACGACTTCAGCTGTGTTTCCTATCCTACTCCGCTTTCTCAAATACCTAAATTTGAGAAGCTTAATAGGATGTCTATCAACGTTTTCGGTCTGGATGAGAAGCATGAAGTGCATCCGATAAAGGTTGTTGACACTGAACTACCTGACCACCGTGACCTCCTACTATTGAGTGACAGTAGTGGAAAACATCACTATGTATATATCAAAAATTTTGGGAAGCTCGTTCGACGTCAGAAAACTAAGCATGATGGAGTGATATATACCTGTAAGCGGTGCTTTACACATTTTGACAATCGATATGGACAAAGTGGGCTGGAAAAACTGCAAGAACATGCATCCATCTGTAATCAGCATGGTGTTGCAAGGGTAGTTATGCCTACAAAGGATAAATCAATTGTACAGTTTAAAAATTTGGAGAGGATGCTGAAACTACCTTACGTCATCTATGCGGATTTTGAGAGTATTCTCACTCCATGTCATACGTGTATTCCCAGTCCTGAAACTTCCTATACAACCCCTTATCAAGAGTACACAGCAATGAGCTTCTGTGTTTACGTTAAACGATCAACCAACGTTGAACATCTGGAAACTGGTCTTCCTAAGCATCCCTATGTATATCGTGGTGTCGATGCTGCTCAGAAGTTTATGGAATACCTGTCATTCCTTGCAAAGGAGATTAACAATATATACAAATCTGTCATGCCCCTGAAACTTACAGATCAACAGCAGTTGGATTTCAAGGCCTCTAAAGTATGCTACTTGTGCGGAAAAACCTTTACTGAAGAGAACTATAAAGTACGCGACCATGATCACATCAGTGGTGAATATCGGGGGAGTCTGCATAATGAATGTAATTTAGCCTGCAAAACACCTAAATATATCCCTGTCTTCATGCACAACCTCAGTGGATATGACTCACACTTCATTGTTAAGGAGCTGGGATGTACAAGTGAGCGGGTGGAAGTAATTCCTAGCTCTGAAGAAAGCTATATATCATTCTCCAAGTATGTCGGAGATATAAGGTTACGGTTTGTAGATAGTTTTCGGTTCCTGAGTACAAGCTTGGATAAGCTGGTAAAAAATCTAACATCGTATCCTGAAACATTGAAGTACTTCGGAGAAGACAAGTTGAAGTTGATGACCCGTAAGGGGGTATCTCCCTATGATTACATCACTTCATGGGACGTCTTGAGCGAAACCTGCTTACCTCCTAAGGACTCCTATAATAAATTAAATGAAGAGGAAATTAGTGATGCTGACTACGATCATGCTAAAAATGTATGGGAGCTGTTTAATGTCAGAAACCTGGGCGAGTACAGCGACCTCTACTTAATCTCTGATGTGCTTCTCCTAGCTGATGTCTTTGAGACATTTAGGGAGCAAACACTCAAAACACACAAAGTCGACCCTGCACATTATTTCACCTCTCCAGGACTTACATGGGATGCCATGTTACTGTACACTGGAATTCAGCTGGAATTGTTACAGGATTATGATCAATTACTCATGGTGGAATCTGGCATAAGAGGAGGTTTATGTCAAGTTTCCCACCGCTATGCGGAGGCTAATAACACCTACATGGAGAAGTATGATCCGTCGAGAGCAACCCAATTTATTACCTATGAGGACGCCAACAACCAATATGGGTGGGCAATGAGTCACGCTCTCCGTTATGGCGGATTTGAGTGGGTATCACCTGAAAAAATTGACTTAGAAAGACTACAAGAAGATGATCCTTACGGTTACATATTAGAAGTCGACATCGAATATCCTGCAGAACTTCACGATCTACACAACGATCTACCTTTCCTGCCTGAGTGAATGACGCCTAAGGACTCTCCTACAAAGAAACTGATACCTTATCTAGGACCTCGAAATAAGTATGTAGTGCATTACATGGCTTTGAAGCAAGCTCTTCATCATGGACTACGGTTAACAAAAATCCATCGTGTGCTACAATTCCAACAGTCTTGATGGTTAAAACCGTATGTGGAATTTAACAACAGACTACGACAACAAGCTGCAAATGATTTTGAGAAGGATCTCTACAAATTGTTCAACAATGCTATGTTCGGAAAAACTATGGAGAACCTGCGTAATCGTATGGATATACGGCTGGTGACAAATGAGAAGACTCTGGAAAAGTTAATTGCAAAGCCAACGTTTATCGACAGGACTATATATGATTCTAATCTAGCTGCTGTACATATGGCCTCCCGACAGATCGTGTTCAACAAGCCTATATACATCGGTATGAGTGTGTTGGATATCTCCAAGACATTAATGTACCTGTATCACTATGATGTGTTGCTACCGTATTATGGAGCTGAAAACCTGAAGCTTATGTATATGGATACTGATTCGTTCATTCATCGTGTTACAACTGAAGATGTGTACCAGGATAAGTTACGTTTTCTTGAGCACCTAGATACTGCTGATTATCCTACAAGCCATATATGCTATTCACCTCTAAACAAGAGGGTACTTGGGAAATTTAAAGATGAGGCTAATGGTAAAATCATTCAACGCTTTGTAGGGCTACGACCTAAAATGTATGCCCTAGATATCGACGGTTCAATGATAAAAAAGATTAAAGGCATAAAACGTAGTGCTATTAAGCAGTACGTCACGTTCGAGAGCTATACTGACTGCCTTAAAACCAGAGAAATTATCAGAACGCCCATGAATCTGATCCTGTCGCGACAGCATGCTCTTGCCATAGTACAAGTGAATAAAATTACATTGACATCGTACGACGATAAAAGAATTATTGCTGAGGACGGTATAACGACATACGCCTATGGACATTACAGCATTACAAGTAGTGCATAAGAGAATGTAAGTCGAATATGAGGATTTTCTCGTGAGTCTACAATCTTAAAAAAATGAAGGTTATCCGTGTGCTGTATATGCAGCTAGCTGACGACCGATGAAGAAAGAAGAAGATGGAAGGGAAGGTGGTAACCCTGCCATTAGGAGCAATTCTAGTGCTAGTCTCAAGCCTAGATAAAAAGGGGAGAGACGCCTACAACAAACTAAAATAAAGGTATGTTGACGTAAACTTTTCAATTAAAACTCTCGAATAATAAAACCTGAATAAAACATTGCAATTTCTCTAAAAGAAAGTTGAGGTTATCTTTGGTTAGCCAGATTAGGTTAGTCGATACCTGACTAGAATGGATGATGAGAGGAACGTTTAGGATTGGTCGGGTTAATCTAGGCTAGGTTCTCGTACTTATTGTCTAAGTTATGAAGGATGAATTAGTTTAGATCGCTTTAGCAATGGGCTGGTTACGTGTTGTTCTTACGTTTTGTTACATGGTTACATAGTTGCTACGTGTTGTTACGTCGTGTGACGTTTCTGGTTACGTGATGTTCACGTGATGTTATGAGGATACGTGCTTATGTTACTTAGTGTGACGTCTTGTCATGCCGTTATGTTACGTTGTGTTACGTCTTGTTACGTGATTATGTTAGGAATGAATAGACAATGAGAAGATGTCGAACATACAAGGTGGGCATAGGTTAGGACGTATACTTCACTGTAAACCGATATACAGTTTGTCTCTCTCCGTTTCGCGCCCTAGTTTAACATATATAAAGTTTGTAAGGTTTAGAAAAAGTATATAAAAGTGTTGCAACGTTGGATGATAAAAGTTTTATAATCGAATTACTCACTATATTACCGTAGAAACCTACATTCCTCCTCCTTAAACCCCTGTTTATCCTTGTATCTTTCCCGTTTTCCATATTTCTCACATATAAACGTATACTCTGCTCCTCGACACATGTCTAGACTAGCACCTCTCCTCATATTCCCCTACCTCTCTCATATAAGACGCATTCCCTACTTCAACCCTGTCTAGCCTAGCATCGACCCTCGTATACCCTATCTCTCGCATATAAACTCCTACTCTATCATTCAAAACTCCTAGCCTAATACCTCTCCTCGGTTCGCTATCTCGCTCATATACAACGCCATATTCTACCCTTCAAGTCCTGTTTAATATAACATCTTTCCTTGTATTCCCTATTTCTCTTGTATAAAGCATATCCCTCCCTCCTTTAGCATCTTACTAGCCCAGCATCAGCCCTCGTATTCCCTATCTCTCCCCTATAAACGCATTTTCCACCTTGAACTGTCGCATCTACCATCGTTTTCCCTATCCTTTCCCATATAAACGCAAAAGTGGCCCAGCTTCTGTCTATCATACCGCCTGCCCCCGTTTTCCATATATTCCTCATATAAACGTATACCGTACTCCTTAACCTCTGTCTGCACTAGCACCTCCCCTCGCATGCCCTATCTCTGTCGTATAAAGCATATCTCTCCCTCCATCAGTCCCTGCTCTACCTCAGAACTCTCCTCGTTTTCCCTATCTCTCCCATATAAACGCATTTTTTCCTCCTTGAAGGTTCTCTCAACCTAGCATATACCCTCGTTTTCCTCGTCTCTTCATATAAAAAGTCATACTCTACCCTTCAAAACCTGAATAGTCTAGTACCTCTCCACGTATCCCCTAGCTCTCCTGTAAATATGTTCATATTCCCCTGCTTCAGCATCTGTCTATCCTAGCCTGTGTTCACGTTTTTTCCTTATCTTTCCCATATAAATGTATATTCCATATCTCAACTCCTATCTAGTCCAACACTTCTCCTCGTATTCCACGTATCTCTCATATAAAGCACATCCTCATTCCTTCATCCTCTATCTAGCCTAGCATCAATCCTCGTAGTCCCTATCTTCCCCATATAACGCATTTTCCTCCGTGAACCACCGCATATACCCTCGTTTTCCCTATCCTTTCCCATATTATGGCAAAAAGTGAGCCAGGTCTGTCCTATATATCCTACTGAGGAATGTTCTTGAAAATCTTATCAGATCCTTGGAAAATACTATGCTTTAACTAATTTTTTTATTTATGCTGTTGACACACTTTAATAAAAAGATGCTTTTTTAAATTCAGGCACTCTCAAAACGTATATCTCTGATGAAGGCTTGGCATCGAATTTTTAGGTAGAATGCAATAGTTCCTCTGCTTGCTGTACCTAAGTGATAGAGAAATTAAAAACTGATTCAAAACGCAAGGACTCCGATGTGTGCAACTACATATAAACAGTCATTTAAAAGAGAAAATGTAGAAGGTTGCGCAACATTTTCTTCCAGAGGCAAATGAAACCCGAGGTGGACCATCTAACAATGCTGAAAAATCCTGACTTGCTTTTATCTGGGTACTATAACGCTAAACAGAATGTGAGTTAGGTGATAGCGATCCGCTTTCATTACCTGGAGACAAAGCGATATACAAATGAATACTTACGTAGAGCAGAATGTTTGTACAAATCAAAACCAATTATAATTAAAGAATTTCATATAAAACCAAACTTAAATTTAACTTTCAACGAAATGAAACTCTTTCATCCAGCTTAACTTTAATTCATTATAACTTCTTATAATTCTTGAAATTACATAGTGATATTTTATATAGATGCAGAGGATATCAATATAAAGGTGTAAAAGCAGAAGTACAAATAATCTAATTTCAATATATCAGTTGGTGACACGTTTGTAATACTTTCAAATAAGGAAATGTAGTATTGGATTTAGAAAGGAGATGAACGTTAGTAGTAATAGTCCCGGATGAGCCAATTGGCTTAACGATAATCCTGCCGCTAGGGGCGCTAGTGTCGCTATAGTCGCTGCGTGCGACGGCGGCGGCGGTAAGTTTGAAAAGCGCCCTCAGCGGGAGGATTATCGTTATTGCAATTGGTTCATCCGGGACGAGTTAAAAGAATTGAGGATTAGGGTAAGGTGAAGGAAAAAGAGGAAGTGACGTGGAGTGTTTTGGTTGGTTCGTTAATTCGTGTGGAAGATGAAGGAAGGAAGATGAAAGAGTATGGAGGTCACGTGATGGAGAGGAGCGGGGTGGAGAGGGGTTGTCTGTGCGGAGGTCGGGACTGAAAGAGGGAAAAGATGGGGAGCGAGGGATAAAAAGTATAACAGAAAGTGACGTGTGAAGTTGTGATTGGTGGGAATAAGAAGTGATGTTATTGGTGGAAAGGAACAAATGAAAGTTGTTGATTGGTAAGAATAAGAGAGATTATGATTGGTGGAAAGAAAAAGGTGTGGGAGTGGGGTATGTTGGAGGTGATGGGAAAGGTAAGTTTTGCTAGCAACAAGATTTGCAAAAGCCTGTCGTGAACTGATCAGCAATTTTTGAACGTTGGATGGTAGTTTTCTTGAGTGGATAGAGAGATGGGTCGATATGAGATGCGGTGGCGAAAATGGGAACTAAACAAGATGGTTGAGACAAGAGGTTTAAGGACGAGGAAATTTGGAGGTTAGTGGTGAACATGGCGGTCGCAAGAGGTGGGGGGCAAGGAGACGCGGTCGTGAGAATGGGAACTAAAAGAAGATGACGGTAGCAAGAGCTTAGAAGAGCAGATTTTGAGGTTAAAATAGTGGGAACTAAAAATGGCGGAGGGTCTGCGACAAGGAGATACAGTGAGAACTAAACAAGGTGGCGGACGCAAGAGGAGGGTAAGGAGATTTGAGGTTACAGTACCAAAACACGAAAGGACATATTCCTACGCCAAGAAGGTCCGAAAAATAATTATGCGTGTGGTACTTACTTGTTGCTGGTGTGGATGCGTCACCAAAAGAGCGGCAGCTTCACGCGACGCGAAAAAATAAAAGCAAACTGTTTTTGAAAATGCTTAACCAGCTTTAAGATCAACCAACATCACTACGCACTGATATACCTAGGTTTTTTAAAGCGGTACAGACACCCTTTGCAGAGGCGTAATTTAACTATACCAAAAACCTGGTACTGGACCATCGTGATGGTCGCTAACGTACGTAGGAGCAGCGTTCTCATAGCCGGTCGAAAGCGGTCAAAAAAGTGTACGACGTAGGTGTTCACAGTAGCTGCTGTCGAGTCAACCGTCGAGGTGTGAATGAACGAGATCTGTTCTTGCCGGGAATCTGGTTGGGAGATGAGAGGCGCGGTGGTAAAAATGGGAACTAAATAAGATGGCGGAGGCATGAAGTTGAGGTTAAGGAGCGGTGAGGTGTTGTCTGTGCGGAGGTTGGGTCTGAAAGAGGGGAAAGATGGCGAACGAGGGATAAAAAGTATAACAGAAAGTGACGTGTGAAGTTGTGATTGGTGGGAATAAGAAGTGATGTTATTGGTGGAAAGGAACAAATGAAAGTTGTTGATTGGTAAGAATAAGAGAGATTATGATTGGTGGAAAGAAAAAAAGGTGTGGGAGTGGGGTATGTTGGAGGTGATGGTAAAGGTAAGTTTTGCTACCAACAACATTTGCAAAAGCCTATCCAGAATTCATCAGCAATTTTAAATAACTAGTGTTTCGGGGTTTTCTCTGGCTGGTAGACGAATGCAAGCTGTTTCTTCTTTTTTCATAGGTTTTCCCAAAATTGAAAATGCATATATTGTAACACAAATGTGTGCAGTGCAAAAGAAAATAAAAATTAAATAGGCACACACACACACACGTTGCAGTTGCCATACTTATATTATTCGTCTTTTCCTTATTTTCTTTTTTTTTTTAAAAAATAACTAGTTTTTGGGGGTTTTCTGTGGTTGGTAAACGAATGCAAGCTCTTTCTGCTTTTTCATAGGTTTTCCCTGGTTGGTAGGCGTTTTATGTAGTGGTTTTACGAAGCCGTTTCTAATTTTCGAGGTTTTCTCAGGTTTTTTTTAGTGGTTGTCCCTGCCCGGTAGGCAAACGATGAAGTTTTACCTTGTCGGCGCACGGATACTAGGCACATACTCGCACACACACACACGTTGCAGTTGCCATACTTATATTATTCGTCTTTTCCTTTTTTTCTTTTTTTCTTTTTGTTTTTTCGTTTTTTAAAAAATAACTAGTTTTTTGGGGGTTGGTGGTTGGTAAACGAATGCTAGCTATTTCTGCTTTTTCATAGGTTTTCCCTGGTTGGTAGGCGTTTTCTGTAGTGGTTGACGAAGCCGTTTCTAATTTTCGAGGTTTTCTCAGGTTTTTAGTGGTTGTCCCTGCCCGGTAGGCAAATGGTGAAGTTTTACCTTGTCGGCGCACGGATACTAGGCACATACTCGCGCACACACACACACACATTTAATAGTAGCGTGTAGCAAACTGTTTTTGAAAAATGCTTAACCAGCTTTAAGATCAACCAACATCACTACGCACTGATATACCTAGGTTTTTTAAAGCGGTACAGACGCCCTTTGCACAGACGTAATTTAACTATACCAAAAACCTGGTCGCTAGCGTACGTAGGAGCAGGGTTCTCATTGCCGGTCGAAAGCGGCAAAAAAGTGTACTATCTTGTTTTCATGGGTTTTCCAGATCGGTAAGCGTTAGAATACTCTTAGAGCTTTTTTCAGGTTTTTCGCGGTTGTCCCTGTCCGGTAGGCAAATGATAAAGTTTTTCCATAATGTCGTCGTTTTGGCCTGTGGCGCACGGATACTAGGCACATACTCGCACACACACACACATTTAATAGTAGCGTGTAGCAAACTGTTTTTGAAAAATGCTTAACCAGCTTTAAGATCAACCAACATCACTTCGCACTGATATACCTAGGTTTTTTAAAGCGGTACAGACGCCCTTTGCACAGACGTAATTTAACTATACCAAAAACCTGGTCGCTAGCGTACGTAGGAGCAGGGTTCTCATTGCCGGTCGAAAGCGGCAAAAAAGTGTACCATCTTGTTTTCATGGGTTTTCCAGATCGGTAAGCGTTAGAATACTCTTAGAGCTTTTTTCAGGTTTTTCGCGGTTGTCCCTGTCCGGTAGGCAAATGATAAAGTTTTTCTATAATGTCGTCGTTTTGGCTTGTGGCGCACGGATACTAGGCACATACTCGCACACACACACACATTAAAATAGTAGCGTATAAAAAAAATTTAACAAACCGTAGATTTTCAAGAGAATTCCCACAGCGCAAACTACGCGTTTAGTGGAAGAAATTTCGTTATTTTTATTGTCTTAAAAATGGCTCTAAACCTTTTGATTACGGTACGGTATGTTTAAGATATCTGCATGACAAATAAAATGTATAACTTCAATTTTCTGGGAATAGCTGTGAAGTAGTCTCATTGTGAATGTCTTTTGTACAACTGTTAAACTGTAGGAAACGAAGCCTTACTGTACAAGAACTGTACAAGAACGTTAAAGCACACAATTTATGTGTATTATTATTATTATTATTATTATTATTATTATTATTATTATTATTACTTTGTGGCGCTGTCTATTTTTAAAGTTTCCATGTTGATTTTAATGTTTAAAAGCTTTAGACCTTTCTCACTAAAACTCGTCATTCTTTTATCTTTCCTTTTTTTCATTTTCATACAAAGAGAACGGAATTTCACAAGTGAAACAGTACTGTGAATACGATACCAACAAAATAATTATTATTCACCCACTGAAACACATAAAAACAATAAGTAATAATCACAGACCCAGTTTGTGGGTATTTAAATGAAACATCATGCACAATATAAGCCAATTATGTAATAAGTTGAAATGTGCAAATCTATAGATGTATTTCTGGTGAAATCCTGGTATGGAATTTTTGAGTGCAATGCAATTTCTCCTGTATCTGCTATGTACGTGGTAGAGAAAGCAAAAATAGTTACAGTGACTATACAAATGTAACAATAGAGAAACCCACTTGAAGAAAAAACGGAATAAAAATAACAAGGCGTCAGACTCAACTTTCGCGCCATTCTCCGAATATCTGAGAATATTCTTAATATGAGACAAGCATTTTACCTTAAGCAAGTAGTTTTAATCTTACTTTTATGAAAATCAGGGTTTTCTCTATATCGTTTATTTGTGACAACAACGCTAAGTTTCGAGCTAGCTATACTCACTTTTCTTGCAACTATATACGTTTAAACTAATATTAACAAATTTCTCGTAATCCCAGAATTTATTAATCATAGCTGTAATATTTTTCACAACTGCATGTAATAATATTGATTTAGGGGCTTTCTCTACCACGTAAAATAGTAGGTAGAGGAGGTGTGCATTGCATCCAAATATTCAATATTGAGATTTCACTGGAAAACTAAATACTTGTTTTGAGGTCCCCTGAAAAAAACATTTTTAGAAAATTCTGTGGGTATGTGTCAGAGCAGCATAACTCAAAAATGAAAAGTCGGATAAATACTAAACTTGGTATTTAGGTTGAGTACCTTCCAAAGATACGACACAGAGATTTTCAAGAAAGTCCCTCCACCCAAAACTACCCTTTACATGAGCTATTTTCCGAAATGTTTTATTTTCTAAAACTGTCTCTGAGGATTTTAATTACAACACCATATATTAAAGACATTTATATGAAAAATAAAATGTATATCTTGAATTTTGTGGAAATAGCCTGTAAAGTCCTCTTGATTCGGAAGAAATTTTCTATGATCTTGTATAACTGCTAAGGTTTGAGAAAAACATACAATACAAAAAATTTAGATCTCTTTAAAAACACACACAATTTATTTAGAATAACTTTTTTGTGACGTCAGCCATTTCCGAGATATCTGTTATAAATGGTTCGAATTGTACAATGCTTAGCCATTCGTTTTTAAAGGCATGTCGCTTTTCAGTTCTTGCTCGCCATGTTGATGGAAAGAATTTAGAATTTTAAGGCCAGTGTATAGCGTCCCTTTGGATGTATAACGGATGTGCAATGCAACCATTTCCCGAAAAGTTTATCTGGATTAAAATTAAGTGGATATGAAAATAAACTTTCGTACTCACCTATAAGAGATAGAGGGTAGAGGTCATACGAACGTAACACTTGAGAATTTTTATTCAACAGTTGGTGTTACTCCTTAGAAAGGAAGTGTCTGCTGATTCTATTTTATTCTTACATTTTACATAACACGTATGCACGGCACAACACAAAAACACTACAAACGACACTCATAGTTTTAAATATTGCACTAATGCGGGTACAAGCGTTACACCTCTGCTCGCTTCAGCCATTCCCACGTCTGGCACTACGCGCAAAGAACGTGTGCTGATGGAAGTGAAAATCGAGCGTGAGAAACGGATGTTTGTCAGCGTTAAAATGCAGCTTATTGTCGATGGTAGGGATCGCGCAGTGGCGGATCGTGACAGAATGACCGCGTATTTACAACTTGACAATTTTGTGGCGAAATGAGTCATTTAACTCGACGCGCATGTTGTAATTGCGGTTGCGATAAGCGAGCTTATAAAAACCCGGTGCCAAGAGCAAACGGCCGTAGTGAGAAACGGGAGCGATAGTGGGTTTTTCTACAAAATCGTTCTATTTGACGAAAAATAGTTTAAAATAAAAACAAAATAGCAGCAGCACTTTGCAGGGAAAGAGCGATCGGTGCATTCGGACGATAAGATGGAGCCGCAACCCGGGAGAAGCCGCGATGGCACCTTGCAGCCTACGTTCGAAATTATAGGACACAAGCAGAGAAGGCTGCCAAAGCTTTTTTCCGGCTTTACAGAGTCGCAAATTACCGTAAACCCGGTCCCCAGAGATGTTAACCCGGAGCAATGGGTATCGCATTTGTTTAACGATATTCTAAACTTTGCGAAAGAGAACCTGTTAGAAAACGAACCCGGATATTTAGGCATATCCATAACAGACGAAAAGGAGACGTCCAAAGCCTTCAACATGAGCGTGAGGCGCGTAGACCAATTGAATGCGGATGTCATTGTTGGAAGCATCGAAAAAGTAATGCAAAGTAACCAACAATTCTTGCTAAGCGGGCCTCTTCATGTGACGTTTGTGTGGACCAAGGAGGTCTCGGGTTCGTGCCACCAACCTTGCGATGCCTGTAGGGACAATAAAGGCATTGTCGAAATAGCCAACAAAGACAACTTGTGTTTAGCAAGAGCCATTGTTGTAGTTAAAGCCAAAGTGGATCGCGACGTCAACTATAGAACGATGACGCGCTCCGACTATCTGCAAAAATCGAAGGCCGTAGTGTTGTGCGCGAGCATCGGTCAAGGCCACGACAGCTGCACGATAGATGACGTCAGACGCTTTGACGCTGCGTTAAAGGGCCACGCTGTGACGGTGTTTGGCGATCATACGGGGAAGCACGTGCTGTACGCGTCGGATAAGAAATGCGATAAATACATCGACGTCATGCTCCACGCCGGGCACTTTAATGCTATCGCGAACCTTCACAAGTGCTTTAAATGCAAATGGTATTGCCGCCGGTGTCATCATCCCTCGGCACACAAAAAAGAATTTCACAGGTGCGACGCCAGGTGTGCTAAATGCCATCAGCAGTGCGATGCGCGATTTGACGCCTACATACGCTGCGCCGAGTGCAACAGAGATTTTAAGGGACCGACATGCTTTGCAAACCACGCAAAGAAAGGCGTTTTTTACCCAAAGGCGCTTTCGGTGTGCGATGTAGAAAAGGTGTGCACGTCTTGCAATAAGCTCGTGAATGCGAGGTACAGAAAAACCGCGCACGAGTGCGGGGAAAAGTACTGCTATCATTGCAAGACACACGTGAATTCTAGCCACATGTGCTATATGCAGCCGTATGCCGCAAAGAACAAAAGAAACCGGTACGTGTTTATGTTTATCGACTTTGAATGCACGCAAAACATTCCATATACCGGCAAAAAGGACACATACGAGCATGTACCTAACTTGTGCGTGTTGTACCAAGCCTGCCCGCACTGCATCGACGAACGCCGCAAGACGGCATACTGCACCGAATGCGGTTGCAAAGAATGGGTGTTCATGGACGAACCCGTGAAGCAGCTTTTCGAGCACATCGCGCAGGCGAGGTTCGAAGCCTGGGACGTCTACGTCGTGGCGCATAACCTCAGAGCTTACGACGGGCAGTTTCTATTAAAGTACATGGTGGCGCACTTAGACTGGGCGCCGGAGCTCATCATGAACGGGAGCAAGATCTACAGGATGAGGTACGGTGACGTCACATTTCTAGACTCGCTCAACTTCATACCCATGCCACTCTCCCGCTTTTCCAAGACCTTCGGATTGAAGGAATGCAAAGGTTATTTCCCGTACCTGTTTAACACGAAGGAAAACGAGCAGTACGTGGGTTCGATTCCCGACAAAAGGCGTTACTGTCCGGAGGGCATGTCGGCGGAGGGTCGGAAAGCCTTCGAGCAGTGGCACGAAGAAAAGGCGTCATCAGGGTACGTCTTCGACATGAGGGCGGAAATGGTGGCGTATTGCAAGATGGACGTATTTCTACTCAGTCAGGGAGTTTCCAAATTCAGAAGGGAATTCTTGGACGAGAACGGAATAGACCCGTTCAGAGAATGCGTCACCATCGCGCAGGCGTGCATGTGCGTGTATAGAATGCGCTTCATGCCGCTTAAAAAAATTGCCCTCTTGCCAGCGGGCGGGTATCGACTAGCGGACCGTCAGTCTCGCGCCGCATGCATATGGCTAACTTGGCTAGAGATGCAAAACCGCATCGTCATCCAGCACGCCATGCGAGGACGCGAAGTCCAAATCGCGGGGCACAAGGTGGACGGGTACAGAGAGGCTGAGAAAACCGCGTACTTTTTCCACGGCTGCTTTTACCACGGATGCAGGCGGTGCTTTCACAATCGCCATGTCGTGATATATAACTCGGGACACGAAACCATGGCCTCCAGGTTAGAGAGCACCGAGAAGGCCACGGCCAAGATAAAGGCCGCCGGCTACGCCGTGGTGGAAATGTGGGAGTGCGAGTTCAACGCCGCGATGAAGGCCAACCAGGACCTCGCGCGCCACGCAAGGGTCTTTCCGGTACCCGAACCCCTGAACCCCAGAGACGCCTTCTACGGAGGTCACACCAACTACACCAAGACGTACTGCGAGGCAAAGGGGGATAGCAAGATCTACTACTACGACGTATGCAGCCTGTACCCGTACGTGAACAAGACGAAACCCTACCCCTCGGGCCACCCCAAGATCCACGTGGATCGATTCCCGCGCTTGGAAGTCGTGGGGGGGGGCGGGTTGGTGAAGTGCGAGGTTCTACCGCCGCAACACGTGTACCACCCGGTGCTACCGGCGCGTATTGGCGGGAAGCTCATGTTCCCGCTATGCCGCGCTTGTGCGGAGGCGGAGAACCAAGACGAGTGCCACCACGGAGAGCGCGAGAGGGCGTTGTCGGGTACCTGGGTGATCGACGAGATGAAGGTCGCCCTGGAGGAGGGGTACCGCCTCCTCCGGGTCCACGAGATGTGGGAGTACGACGTGGTGCGGCACGAACCGACCACCGGAGCCAAGGGTCTCTTCGAGGACTACGTGAATCAGTTCTTGAAGATCAAGACCGAAGCCTCCGGCTGGCCCTCGGATTGCGACGAACCTGCCGCAAAGCAGCAGTACGTGGAGCAATTCTTCGAACACGAAGGCGTCGCCTTGGATACCCAGGCCGTCGCCACCAACCCCGGCAGGCGGGAGCTGGCCAAGCTGATGCTCAACAGCTTCTGGGGCAAACTGGGGCAGAAGGACAACCTTCCCACGTGCGAGCTGGTGGACCGGTACGACCGCCTCCTGGAGCTGCTCAACGACCCGGGCGTGGAAGTGCAGACCTACGTGCCCGTCACTGACCGGATCGTGTACGCGGTGTGGAGGTACTGCGAGCAGTGCCGCAAGGTCAACCCCGCCGCCAACGCTGTCCTGGCGGCCTACACTACGGCTCACGCGCGCCTGGTACTCTACTCCTACCTCAAGAGGCTGGGAGAACGGGTCTGCTACTTCGACACCGATTCCGTCGTCGTCGCCGCCGCTCCGGGTGACTGGACGCCGTCCGTTGGACGCCTCCTGGGGGCATGACGGACGAGCTGGAGAAGTACGGGAGGGGCTCTTACATTGCCCGGTTCGCCTCCACGGGGCCCAAGAGCTACTGCATGGAGATCGTTTGCCCCGAGACGGGCAAGACCTTCTCGGTGTGCAAGGTGAAGGGGATCACGCTCAATTCGGGCAACTTGGAGCTGGTGAACGCGGAGGTGATTCGCGACGTGGTGCTCAGGGACAACGACCGTGCGGTGAAGCTGGCGGGCACGCAGATTTCGCGGAAACCGTCTTGGACGGTCGTCACCGAACCCAGCTCGAAGACGTTTAGGATGGTGGTCAACAAGCGCGTACTCGCCGGCGATCACGATTCCTATCCCTACGGGTTCAAGAGGAACGCATAAATGAGACGTCTACAGCCGCGCCAAAGTCATTTCGAACCGGGCGCTTTGAGGAGACGATGCCCAGTCCCCGAGACCTGGGGCGATTCGAGTTTCCCAGCACGATGCTCGTGGCGGGGCCGTCGCGCTGCGGCAAGTCGACCTTCGTGAAAAACCTGTTACGCCACGCGCACCGGATGTTCGACGTGCGCCCCAAGAGGGTGCTGTGGTGCCACCCTCCGGAGTATTCGCCGAGACTCGAACCCTCGGCTCTGCGTTGCGAGACCCACGCGGGCATACCCGAACTTGCTTCGGTGGGCGAGAACGACCTCGTCGTCCTCGACGATCTGATGCTGGAGGGTGGCGGGAAGGACGTGTCCAATTTTTTCACCAGAGACTCCCATCACAAGCGCTTCGGCATCGTCTACATCCTGCAGAACGTGTTTCCGCAGGGTCAGAAATATCGCAACATCTCTCTGTATGCAAACTACGTCGTGGTCTTCAAGAACAACCGGGACAAGATGCAGATCGAGAGACTGTGCCAGCAGATCGAACCCAGGAACTCTAGGTTTCTCTTGGAGGCCTTCGAGAAGGCCACCGAACGCCCTCACGGGTATCTCGTGTTGGACTGCACTCAGTACACGCCCGCCCGATACAGGTATCGAACCGGCGTGCTGCCGGGGGAAAACCTCTCTTATTTCGTACCCAACTGAGACCGCCGAGAGGACTCGGGTTCGTTTCGTTCTATATTATCCCGGCAGAGTCTTACCCAACTGAGGCCATTGAGTCTAAATAAAAAGTACCGCTTTCGGAGCGAACGTCATTATCGCGCAAGCATGGCTAGAGGTAGGTTAAGGCTTGCGACGCTGACCAGTCCACGCATAGCGAGACAGCACGGTAATTTGACGGCTCTGGCCAAAGCGAAGGCCCCTCTGCGCAAAAAGTTGTTAAAAAATGCCGATGGCGATCTGATCAAGGCCATTAGCGAATGCATGCTCAACGTGTGCAGAGGTCACGTGCAACTTCCCGCAAAGTGCTTGGGTCGCCTAAAGAAGCACAAGGCTTCTTGGAGGAAGTTGACGGATAAACGGGTTCCTCTGAAGAAGAAGAAGAAGAAGAGCATCTTGGTTCAAAACGGAGGTTTTTTGCCGGCATTTCTCCTACCCGCCTTGGCTTCGCTTGGCGGCGCGCTAGTGTCGAAATTAACAGGATGAAGTACGGCAAACAGATCCTCGTTGCACCGCAACCAAAGACTGTCGATAAGCTTCACGCTATAGACCGCACCATATCCAGATTGGCTAAAGAAATTCAGAACCTGCAGAGCGCAAAGCTCTCTGCGGACGAACAGTGGCGGCTCGTAAAACAAAATGGACAACTACCTCGATTTCGTGGCACAAGTCAGAAAGCCCTTCCTCGGCGACGACGACGACGACGACGATTACGAAGACGTGCACGAACGCGTGCCGGTGAAGCAGGAGGTCGAACCCCGAATCATAAAGGTCAACCTCCTCTCGCCTCGCAAAAAGAAGAGGGCAAACCCTGCCACTCCGAAAAAGAAATCGAAATCGCGTTCCGCGTCGTACCATTTTCGCAAACGCGTCTGGCAACCCCTGTACAAGTAAAGCATGAAGGAATGGAAGGCGCTAAGGCGATACTCTGCCAAACCGGAACACTATGCCGGTTTGGGTACGGTCAAGCCCCTTCGAAAGGCCACGGGTGCGTCTAAGGCGAACATCGAGTCCTTCCTTCAAACCCAGGACAGTTACACTCTGCACAAACCGGTCAGAAAGCGGTTCCCCACCAGATGTTATCACGTGACGAATATGGACGATCTTTGGGAGGCCGATCTAAACGTCATGAATAGCGTGAGGGAACATAACAAACCTTACGTGTACATTCTGACCGTTATCGACGTATTTTCCAAATATGCTTGGGCCGTACCCCTGAAATCGAAGCTGGGTACCGAGGTTGCGCAAGCGTTTCGCTCCATATTCTCCCAACGCGTCCCCAGGGTCCTCCAAACGGACAAGGGAACCGAGTTTACCAACAAGACTTTTCGCGACTTTCTGAAGAAACACGACGTGAAACATTACACAACCAAAAATAACGTTAAAGCCAGCGTCGTGGAGCGCTTCAACCGCACCTTAAAAACCAAGATGTGGAGGTATTTCACGCACAAAAACAGTTACAGATACCTGGAAGTCCTTCCGGCCTTACTCGAGTCGTACAATAGCTCGCATCACAGGTCCATAAAAATGGCTCCGAAGGACGTGAACGAATCTAACATTTTACGAGTGTACCGCAATCTCTACGGAAATAGGACCCTACCTCGCGCAGGGAAACCCACATTTTCCGTCGGCGATCACGTGCGCATCTCTAAAGAAAAAATGAAATTCGACAAGGGCTACGAGCAGAATTGGACGGACGAAATATTTCGGATAGCCGAGGTGGTGCGCGGTCGGCCGGTGGTATATAAGTTGAAGGATCTGGCCGGAGAAGCCATAGACGGCACATTTTACACCGAGGAGCTACAAAAGGTCGCGCTACCTCGGACGTTTAAGATCGAACGCGTTTTACAGACCAAGGGCCGAGGGCGCCACAAGCAGGTCTTGGTAAAGTGGAAGGGGTATCCGGCAAAGTTTAACTCGTGGGTTCTGGCTTCGACCATCGATTCGACATGATTAAGACCGAGTCCTTCTCCATCACTCTCGTGAGCAACGCTTCCATGGAACACTTTACCGACAACACCACGGCCAGATTTTCTAACATCTTGCCCGAGAGAATCGTTCTGCAGGGAGAATGGGAGGTCGCCCTGTAAAAGGTCAGGTATCCGGTGAAATTTTATAACCTTTCGCCAGACGATGCCCGTCTGGCGGGCACCAAGTACACCATGACGCTTCTCCCCACGCATTCCAAATTTAGTTTGCAAATGCCGCGAGGCATCGTGCACAATCCCAAAGACTTGGTGAACCTCGTCAACGCCGTTCTACTCGAACACTTACACGTGGAAAACTTCTTCCTCTTCGACGAGCGCAAGCAGACGGTGGGCGTGAATGCCGCCGTCGCCCATCCCGAACCACTACCCGACATTCCGTTCGACGGGTTTGTGGAAAATGTCGCGCGCACGGTCATACCGTACGTGGTCGGCGAATACGAAGCTCTCAACGATGCGCCCCACCAGAGACCCAAGCCGAAACCGAAACCGAAGCCCCGGGCTTCGGGGCAGCAGAAACCCGCGGCGGCTCGTTCCGTCAGACCCAAACGAGACGTTTCGAAATCGGAGGACCCTCCGGGACCTCTACACCGCATCCACAGTTTGCTCTTAACGCCCGCTATGGCAAAAATGTTGGGTTTCGAGCCCTACGTCAACGTCATTCTCGAAAAAGCTGCTAAACACCCCGTAGATCCTTATATGGGGTTTCCTTACGAAATGTTCATCTATTGTAATCTAGTGTCCCCGCAAGTCGTGGGCGACACCTTCGCCCAAGTCATAGAGAGCGCGGCCGTGGAATACGAAAGAAGCAACAACACTTACATGAGCGACGAAAAGACGATTTTTCCCCAAAATTGGGTACCCTTGATTCAGCAAGACTTCAAGACGGTCAACATAGATTTAAGGAACGGTTACGGCGATCTCTTGCCATTCGCCGACGGATTTTCCTCTACTATAGTTCTCGCTTTTCGTCCGAAACAGGCGTAATGGACGTGCACGCCGTAACGCGGTACTACCTCAATCAGACCGGCGGCGCGTTCCACCATCGCGATTTCACTCTCTACAGGGGCAAGCGCTACCAAAGAGGCAGCGGTCTCTTTTCAGCCCTCGGAGGACTCTTCAGAAGGTTGCTACCGTTTTTAAAGAGCGGAGCAAAAGCAGTCGGAAAGGAGACCTTAAAGGCGGGCGCTCACGTTCTGTCCGATGTGACTGCTGCGGGAGCAGCGCCAAAGCAAGCGCTCCAACGGAGGCTCAAGGAGTCCGGATACAATTTAAAGCGAAAAGCCGACGAAAAGCTCGATGCCATGCTCGGTTCCGGCGCCAGGCGCCTCAAGAGAATAAAACCGAGCAAATCCAAAAAGAGCAAGCAGTCCAAGCTGAAACGCGGTAGGCGTAAGGTGCAAGACGTATTTTCGTAATGGCAGACGCGGCCGTCCACATGAGTTCCGAACTGGACCTCTTTACACAGGTACCGGTGCAGATGAGCATCGAGGAGTCACGGTTCCTATACCTAAACCCTCAAAACACTTTAATGAAAAATGCCCCCATCACCTTTCATTATTCCGGAAATGCGGACGATTACCTAGACTTGACCTACGTCGTACTCGAACTCATGGTGCGCATTGTAGATGACAAAGGAGAGGCCTTAAACGCTGACGCTAACGCCACTCTGGTCAACAACGCCTTAAATTCCCTGTTTCAACAGATGGAGGTAACCCTCAATAACGTCATCGTCTCCATGCCGCAAGCCGGTTACCCCTATAGAACCTACCTCGAGACGCTTCTCAATTACTCCGAAGATGCCATGAACACCAAACTAGAATCTACCCTCTGGAGAAGGGACACGGCAGGCATCATGGACACTTTTATCGCCAATGCGGGTTTTCAGTGGCGTCAGGGGTTTACCAAAGGGAGCAACGTCGTACAGCTCATCGGTCCTCTGTCCAACGCTCTTTTTAGACAGGAGGAGCTGCTTTTGAACAACGTTAGCATGACCGTCAAGCTCACTCCCGCCTCTCCCCAGTTTTATCTGTTTTCCGACGTAGATACCTTTAAGGGGTACGCCGACATCGTGTCTGCCACGCTGCGCTTAAAATTGGTGCGGCCCTCGCCGACCATAAAGCTCGCGCACCAGGCCGTGCTCGCAAAGGGCAACGCAAAGTACCATCTCAAAGACGTCAGCTTTCACGCTCTCAGCATCCCCAAGGAGTCCAGGGCAATGAAGTTTAGCGACGTGTGCGTAGGGCAAGTTCCCAGGAGAGTGGTAGTAGCCATGGTCACCGACAAGGCCTATTCCGGCCATTTTAACTCAATTCCGTACAACTTGAAACATTTTAAAATGAACTTCTTTCAGCTCTACGTGAACGGGCAACCCGTTCCCTCCCAACCTCTGCAACCCGACTTTACAAAGGGACACTATTTGCAATGCTTTCAAACCCTGCAGGACGGCCTAGGCATTCATTTCAAGGACGAGGGTTACTCCATCTCCAGAGAAACCTACCCGCAAGGGTATACGATAATGGTTTTCGATCTCACTGCAGACATGAGTGCTAACGAGTCTCACCTCTCGGGTCAGCGCCACGGAACCGTCTCTATAAGCATCGGTTTTGCCGATAAATTGACAGAACCGGTCATACTTCTGCTGCTAGCGGAAATACATCGCACGGTCGAAATCGACGCCAACCGACCCATTTTGGTATCATGAACACCTTTCAAATTCAACGGTTTCTATCGACATGCCCCTCTACGCGCTCTCACTTTTTAGGCGTCTACCCCTGCGATAAACTACCCGTACTTCACGGCATTCGAACGCCTCCCTTGGCGCTAGTGGCTAACACCAACCCCAGCACCAAATCCGGGCAACACTGGGTTTGCATCTTTGTGGACAAAAACTCGCATGCAGAATATTTTGACAGTTACGGCATAGGACCGCTTTTGCCCCATTTTCTCCGGTTCTTAAATTCGGTCTGCGGGACGCGTTGTTCCACCAACGCCAGAAGGCTGCAAGGTTTCGTTAGCACCACTTGCGGTGATTACGTCATCGCCTACCTCACCCACCGCTGCTCCGGCTTACCTAAGCATACATTCTTCTCAAAATTTCATGTCAGCAATCACGCGCATAATGATGTCGTCATTCGCAAAACGTTCAAAGACGCATGCCCCGCAAAGTGCTCTGACGCTCAGCAAACTTGTCAACCCTTGAAGGTGAGTACGTGTGTGTGTGTGTCACTATTCAGCACATCTAAGCTAATCCATCGTCTTGCACGTGCTTTCAGAAGACGCTCCTGCTCATATAAAAAGCAACGTCACGGTGCCGCTCGCCTCATTCAGAGTGTACCATGCAGCACGCGGATACAGTCATGCTGCCATGCAGCACGCCGACCAGGTAGGTCCGCACCTATGTATTAGCTTGCTTTTTTCTATCCCGTTTATCTCTCTATCCCTCACATTATTATTATTGTTTTGTGTGTTCCAGTATAACCGGATGTCAAACCCCGACCACCTCAAAACCCGGGGAAAAAAGGAAACTACCCATCTTCGACCTCCAACAGCATCCCGACAGCCCTGCTTCGCCAGCACAGTTCCAACACAGTGCAGTTGTGGGTCCTCTGGCGGATATCTACTTCCTCAACCCGCAACAAACTAAATTCGTCAGTGTGGGATTCTCCCCCCAGCCGCCGCACCATCTCGTCGTCACCATTGCCAAATGTGGACAGCACAACGCAGTCGTCATGAGTTCCTCGCAGTGGCACAAACTCGTCGAAGCCATCCCCATCATTCACAAACGCTTGAATGACCCACAGGGACGTCTACAGCAGTTTCTGTTCAGCGACAGCGTCACCATCGTGTTTAAGTTTGTGTTCGGAAAGCTAAAGCTCGTTTTCAAAGAACCGCAAGGCGCATCCGTTACGCTCAACCAACAAGAATGGCACGTGTTGCATACCCTGCAGCGCATCATTACCGACATCATGTATCACAAAAAGAAGGAAGAGACGGACGTGCAAAATCAAATTATGGCATACCACAAGTACATGCTTCACAACCATGCCTCCAACGTTCCCTTACATAACATGAATTTCACGCAGTTCACCAAGTACATACGGTGCGCCAATTTTAGAACATTCCTCGAGGTTCATCATTTCCTCAACACCCATTTCGCACTGCGCATCTCACAAAATAGTCCTTAGTGCGCATGTATTTCTACCAGCGTTCCAACCGCACCTCACCCAAACATCTCGCGCCCTTCGCTCCCGCATCATGGGTTACAGAAATTACCTGTCGGTGTACTACCATAACAGTAAGATGTTTAAAAACTACGAGGTGGACGGTCACCCCTATAAAAATACACCTTATGCACTTCGCTTCGTCGACAGCACCTACGACGGAAAATCCGTCTCCGCCAGAGTTCACAGCTGCGAAACCAAAATTCATTTTGTGCTACCTAACATGTGCTTCAACGATATCCAGTTCAAAGCAGATAAAGAAGACGTACAACATCAGTGGTTCCAATTTGTGCCCGCAAGAGGTTTATACATCGTTTTCTACGAACAGCAATACATTTCCACAGACAAAATGCAGCAAATGTTAAACGAAAACCCCATGTGCTACGGTACGTGCTTAGCGGCGCATTTGGGTCGCGAAGCATCCTATATTATACCCGATCACATTCACGGCGTTTGCATGTTCAGCACCGTTCAAAACAGAGTTCTCCTTCAAGTCGAAAACCGTTAAATCAACGGACACAGTGTTTTTCCTGCGGATGTTGTGCAATAATCGCTAAGCGCTTCCGGCGGATGTAGTGAACCTCCAACGAACGTTTCCCCACCAGTGCTTCCCCTGATGTGGTAATTCTCCAACCAACTTTTCCCCCACCAGTGCTTCCCCCTGATGTGGTCGTTTGCATGTTCAGCACCGTTCAAAACAGAGTTCTCCTCCAAGACGAAAACCGTTAAATCAACGGACACAGTGTTTTTCCTGCGGATGTTGTGCAATAATCGCTAAGCGCTTCCGGCGTATGTAGTCAACCTCCAACGAACGTTTCCGCCACCACTGCTTCCCCCTGATGTGGTGTTTCTCCAACGAACTTTTCCCCCACCAGTGCTTCCCCTGTTGTGGTAAATCTCCAACGAACTTTTCCCCCACCAGTGATTTCCTGCTTCCGGCAGTTGGGTTATATTTATGCACGCGCATTCTTTTCCCCTTCATTCGGTGCTAGCCAGCCGTGGGGAATGCCAGGACCGTCGTGTAAAGACTTCCACTGCTCGTTTTGCTTTCACCAAACGTGCAGCTGCGAACTTAAGCACCGTCTCACCCGCCTGTGCACGCAGTGTCAACTCGGTTTCTACGAAGACCTCGATCATCTCAACAAGCAAATTCAACAATTCCTTTGAAGGTACTCCGCTAGAAACACCACATGAACTGTTTCATCGTGCTCTTTCGGTATCTCGATAACGGACGAAGAATCCACCTGCTACTGCCCAGGGAACGCCAAGTGCTGCTGCAGAACGGCATATACATCTTCGAACGTTATCCCCCAAGCGACGTCGACCTTGTGTGGAACCAACTTCCCACAGACGCACAGGTAGTTTGCGCACCTTATCGCAGGTGTAAACAACACTACAACCTTCCTCATCAAACCACTCATATAGACGGTCCTCCCCCGTTTATCAAAAACTGCCATCTGTGCCGTCATAATGTCACAGGACGTCCTTAAAGAGCTAGAAGAACTTTCCAGCAGCGCCCACACTCTCAGCGTATCTACGCTTCAACAGCACGTACCATATCGTGTCGTCGACGTCAAAACAATCGACACCGTTCACGGTACAAAGCTCGTCGCCAAACTCGACAACGACACAGAAGTTTTCCTACGAACAAGATTTGCAAAAGCCTCTCCAGTACTCATCAACAAACTCAACTCTACCTCATTCTGCATCATATACGCAGGCGAGGAAAAACTACGCAGCGGTTTCAAACGTCACATCGTCACGTTCTCCCCATATAACCCTAAATAATGTCCGACGAAACCTATCCCGTCCCCGTGGGGAACAATCTTAACCTACAACTCATTCTCAACGCAGCTTCACCTATCCGTATCCTCTGCATCTCCAACTCCTATTTCCGCAACAGCAGAGTTGTCACCATCACACTCGACGTCCAAGGGGCTCACGCCGTCCACGTCAAATGCGTACCTACCAAAGTGCACCAGCATCAACAAGACGCACTATGCATCATATACCTCGGCAACAGCAACATTCCTGTTCTAACCAACAAAGTCACATCCACAGGATGCATCTCAACCAGCCATTACAACGAATTTACCATCCCCATCTATATACCAACCTTCACCGAGTTCGTCAACGAAAGTTTCTCTCACCTGCTCGTCACCTGCATCACCAAACCTATCCACCAATTTACCGTCGATAGCAGCAGCAGCGATGACGAGGACTCAAAGTGCACCACGTACTTTAAAATCATTGTTGTGCGCGAAATCTGTGTGTCCTAGTGCCTCAACAAACTATGAATTTTAATGTGCTTTTTTTCTCCTAATATTTCTTATATTGGCCATTTATTGTATTCATATGTTAATCTCCTGTAATCAAATAATCCATTATGTTATTCTCAAACTATCTATTCATATGTTAAGCAAATAATACATCATGTTAATCAAAACTATGTATACATATCTTTATCCAATGTACTGTATTCAAATTATAAATAAAGAAAACAGTCCCGGATGAGCCAATTGCAACAACGATAATCCTCCCGCTCAGGGCGCTTTTCATACTTACCGCCGCCGCCGTCGCACGCAGCGACACTAGCGACACTAGCGCCCCTAGCGGCAGGATTATCGTTAAGCCAATTGGCTCATCCGGGACTATTACTACTAACGTTATCTGTTGGAAATTGGGTGAATCTCAAATGTTTAGTAAATTTGCAAATTTTTGATTACAATTGTGTTATTTAAAATCTGTACCTCTATTAGGTTTCATAAACGAGAGTATGATTAGCATGAATGAGCATATGGATATTTGAGTGCAGTAAAGATTTAAGTCGTCTCGTGCCAGAAGAATAGGCGTGTTTGTTTACTCAGCTGATGTGTCGTGGTAAAGGTCACTGAGCAATAGCTTGGTAGGTGATAGCAAAAGCTCAACGAATATTTGGGTGATATAAATAAAAACAAGCAAACGCTTGTGAGCTGTAGCTCCAAGCAAGTTGAGAAACGAGCATTATAAATAAGCATTTCCCCTCTTCGATGAGCTATTGCTATCACCTACCAAGCTATTGCTCAGTGACCTTCCAAAAGCTTCATTTTCTCAAAAATGACTCTTAACGATTTTGATTAAACACGGCATGTTTAAAATATTTTCATGTAAAATGCATATATTGCATTTCTTGGGAATATCCTCCGAAGTCCTCTTATTTCTCAGTAACTTTTACACAATTGGTAAACCATAAGATAGGCAAATCTATCTACAAAAAATCTTACTACAAAAAGAAAATTGTTCTGGTTAAGCACACAATTTATATCAAAGCATTTCTTTTTTACTTACTTGTTTTTAACTTAATCATTTCTGAGATATTCCTTGTTATTGGTTTAATCTTTCAAATAACTACTTATAATTCCCTTAAATGGGAAGTCGGTATTCGATATTTTCTCGTGGTCATCATGCAAAGAGCATTGAATTTCAAAGCCCTCATATAGCCAGGCGCTCTTTAAAAACTGACTCACTTTACCTACTGTATCGTATAACAAAATTGCAAATGTAAATTGAACGTTTATCTGGATTAACAAGAAGAAGCTGGAATAATAAGCTCTTGTAAGTATAGTTTGTAGAAGAATGATTAGAGAAAGCCATGTAATGTAGAACATCAGGATTTTTTTTCTTTTTTCCGCGATCATCTGAAAAGAATGGAATTTAAAATCCATCAAACAGCGACCCACATTTAAAATATTTGACTATACCTTTAGTTTACTGCATTCTTCTATTCCTACAATGATAGTTTATCTCCAGTAACAAGAAGTAGCTACCAAGAATAAGGTTTTGTAAGAATTGTTTGTAAAAAGAGTGATAAAGAGTCGTGTGATTTTTATTTTCCTCTCTGGAACCATGATCATGAACTCCACCAATGTATTAAAATGCAGTTGAGCAAGCCTGGGTACCTACGGAGGTACCTCAGGAAATAGCAAGCAAACGCTTACTAAAAACGAGCAGGACTTGTTTTTATTTATACCATATCGCGAGCAATAGCTCAGCGATCAAGGTCAGAAGTTTTTGCTCGCGAGGAGGTTGAGCAGAAAAGTTTTATTTATACGAAACCGAGCAAATGCTTGGAATTAGTGAGAAATGAGCTAATGCTTGCTTTTATTTATACCGTCCATTGCCTTGTGTCTGCCTTCAGCAGTGCTCAGAATTCTGCTGCGCATGATCCCACGGTGCCAACATTTAACTGGCCAGGGTAGACATGTTTATATCCGACCAATCCCTGTACGAGAACGCGTCCACACAGTGTTACCTTTCTGAGTGTGTGAGTTTGTGGTATATCTATCGATGTATCTGTGACTTTTAAAGCTGTGTATTAATACAGTTAAATACAGCATGTTCTGGCGAGTTCATTCATACAGTAGAGCATTTGACACAGTTTGCTTTATGAAAGATCCATTAACAAAACGAACATTCGTATAATAAACGACATATTTAAAACCTAAAATAACTCGATCCGTCCAAGATCTTTTTCATAAAACGTAGAAGTGACAAGAAAATTCCAAAGCAATCGAAATCTAAAATACACATGGTCTTATCAAAAGAAAGTCCTTCGTCGTTATCATTGCGGTGAAGAGCCATGGAGAGTCGTAAAACCAGGAAGCCCACCGAAACAAAAAGTTGTATTTAAAATGCAGATGTGTTTTATACTCATGTTAAGAGGAAGCAGGTGGAGGAATTCTCTCTCGAGTAGCAATAGAACTATGAAAATGTGACGTGTTAATCGAGGATATTCGTCAGCCGCAGTGCAACTAGGTATACATGTGTTGGTAGAAAATGTCTGGCCATACTTTTTTACCCACACTGTGCTACGCTGTCTATATGTCTACTACCTGGGACACAGCTTTCCGTTTGTTTATCTTTGGCCAAAGGAGGAACTACGCGTGTTGTGAGTGATAGGGCCCGGGTTTTTAGGTTTTAACCTCTGTTTTCCCTCGCTATTTAATTCACACATTTCAAGATGTATACTTGTTTCAACACTTCCTGGAGCAGAATATGCGAATTTCATTATACCTAAAAAAAACCTAAATGAGGGGTTGACACCTAAAATAACCTAAATAGCCTTTTCTCCTTTTTCGAATTGAAACTCATTGTAACATTATTTCCACCACTTATAGCCAGTAGATAGTTAAGTTCCTACAGATCAACGCAGCACATGTGACGTGGTGACACCTGGATGAAGCTGACAGAAGCGTACTTGACTGTCTGTTGCCATTTATAATGCCGAGCACTTAAAATACGTTAAAAATGTCGTCAATGTATTGGATGATACAGAAGCTTTCTGCATTGCCAAGGCTAGGAAATCACTTGAGTGCCCCACTCTTGCCGCTTCCCTTGCATACATTAAGACACATTTTTGTTTTATATCAGAAGCTACTCTCCGGTTGGAAAGTACAACTTTGCCACTGAAAGATGCTATAGATATCTTTGGCTATGCTTACAGTAAAGAAATACCTGGACCAGTGGGAGTTGCATGTTCTTCGAAGTTGCAGAAGATTCTTCAACGAAATCCTGCTTTTGAAGATATTAAAATCATTAATTCAGTATTGCAGGGAGAAATGTATACAGGAGAACTACCCCTAGAACCTGCTGCATTGGCATCTAGGTTCTACGCTCCAATGAGGTGCTGTTCCTTTAAAAGAACCCTTTCTTCATACAAGGATGCGTTACGTGATAATAGGAAATCGTTTACGCCAGAAAATTTGATAATGAATGAATGTATCTACTGCAATGCGAAAATATAAATCTTACAACTATGTACCAAAAAAGCAAAAGTATTGATACCTGTATTGATCCATGAAGAAAGACGTAAAAAAACTAATTAAATCAAGCAAAACCTAAAGAAATCTATTTTAAGCATATAAGAAGCCTAAAATGAAGGTTCATTCCACCTAATAATCCGGGCCATATTGATGACCTTACCAGCCGCTACACGTAAACACGATAGTAATGATTGCTGTGATTCCACTATGATAAAAGCGACACCAAACCGAGCGCAAAGTTATATGTCCCGTACAACATGTGTATGTTCTAGTTCTAGTTTGAAAAAAGGGTGGGTTTTATGCCCAAGCACAGCGACCTTAAAGATCTATTGCGCATCCCCTTTCTTAAGTTAAGTAGTCTGTTCCTCGTTATGAACTTAACCAGACTGCTAACTGAGGCTTTCGACAGTTCATCTATCTTTGGAAAGTGATTGCCAAAAATACTTGCTCTTTGATTCGCAAGAGCAGGGTAATCACATAACAGATGAGCAACAGTCCCATCTCCATATGTGTATGTGTATGTATGTGTGTATGTATGTGTATATATGTGTATGGGTATGTGTATACATGTATACGCGTATATATGTATATGTGTATGTGTAGGCATTTGTGTATGTATGTATATATATGTATATATGTATGTGTATATGTATGTATGCGTAGGTATGTGTGTATGTATATATGTATGTGTAGGTATTTGTGTACGTATATGTGTATATATGTATATGCGTATGTATATATGTGTATGTGTAGGAATGTGTGTACGTATATGTGTATATATGTATGTATGTGTATATGTATATGTGTCGGTTTGTGTGTACGCAAGTAGAATAAAGATAGAGACTTGAGGCCACGAAGGGAAGACGATAACTGATAAGATGTAGTGTGATATCCCTTTGTTCCACGCTGCCGTCCACGCCCCCTTTTTGTGGCCTGGTCTGAATGCCGCCCAGAGGAGAAATGGGACAATGGGGTATTGGTCCCGTACGCTGGCCACGCCCTCTCTTTGTGACCTGGTCTGAATGCCGCCCGGCAGAGAAGTGCGACAATGGGGTATTGTTCTAATCAGAGCAAACGGCTTAATGACCCTTTGTTCCCGTACGCTAACCACGCACCATTCTTTGTGGCCTGATCTGAATGCCGCCCGGTAGAAAAGTGGGACAATGGGCTATTGTGCTCGTACGAGGACAATGAGGTATTGTTCCCGTACGCTGGCACGCCGCCCTCTTTGTGGCCTGGTCTGAATGCAGGCCGTTAGAGAAGTGGGACCATTGGGTATTGTTGTCGTTGCTAATGAAGGTGCTTTGTGCGCTACTGATACCGGCAGCCGGAGACAGCCGAACAATGGGCTATTGTTCAAAAGTTGAGATGTGAAAACACTTAAAACCCAGGCCTCAAATAGAAGCCGAAGATCCGAGAGCTGGGAAAATGGAGTATTGTTCTCATCGCGTGCTGCCATCCTCCCAATTCGATGGAAGAGGAAACGTTCTAAATATCTGTCAATCAATCAGGTAATGTTCGTCCATGCATAACATCATCTAACGTTATTGAAAAAAACAACGATATATGCCGCTAACGTCCCGGTATCGCGCCTCTAAACGGGTGAACGCAGACCCTCGATTGAAGTACCCCGCCGCGTGTATTTTGAAAGATTAATGTAATTAAACGCTCGTCGCCGATTGATGAATACAATTATTCCAATTAAGCATTTTTGATTAATATAATTAAGTGTATATGAATAGACTCGCGCACATGGTTGTCATTGTATATGTTTGTGTCAGCGTATGTATAATTATCACACTCATTGATCTTAACCTGTCCGGCAGCCCTCCACCTTGTAATGAAAAAACCCAGCAGCCGATTTATGCCTGGTAATAACAAGTTTCACCCTCCTCCGCGACTGCTGCGTGACGTCACTAACTGTTATGTATGCATAACAGTACGTGAAGCCACTAACAAGTCTCGACTTGTAGACTAGACCGGCTCCGCGCTGTCGACGTCGATAAAACATGTTTAAACCTGCTCACTATCGCCATTCTTTGTATTCGAAGACCGCGCTGGCTTCTGTCTGGCGGGGTGAATAACACGTTTCAACACGCATTCCACCCCTCCACACCCGCTGCGTGACGTCACTGAACAACTATCTACAGTATATATGGAGCGACCGCAGGTAGATCGATCATTTATTGTTTTTTCAGTGTTCATTCAGTGATAATCGAAATGGCTGGTGATAATCGTGCAGCTGATGTAAATGATTACTGGAGCGAGTGCGGAGAAGATTATTATCACTACGTATACTTCCATGCTGAAACCTGCAATGGTTTAATGCATTCAATATTGTGTACTCAAACATCGCATCATGATCGGATGACTACATTGGAAGTGTACACAGAAAGCCCTCCTGTTTATCAAGGAGTGAGCATGTAAGTAATATATTTTTTCTATAATTCAGTAATATATTTCACGCATGTTAAATGTAATCTAAGTGGAAATTATTTTATTCTTTCGGAGAAAATCGCATGGAGGATGCGGAGGATCTTAGCGCTGTCTCTGAAGTTGATGATGTCCTTGTCTCGTAACACCTAGCTGAATGTGATACAGAGACGTGTACAGGATACATGCATTCTGTGCTTTGTACTAACCCGGCCCAACATGAGCGCATGACATCCTTCTTCCTATGTAATGACATCTGCGAGGTCTACCAGCGCAGGAAGAGAAAACTCGAGTAAGTAGAAGAAATATTAAATTACATATTCATTTACTCCTTCTAATGCTATTCTGTGTCTAACCTAAAATGAAATTATTACAGACTGAAAATGACTGTGCCCGAGGTACCCGTGCCAATAGAAGAGTTGGATCCTCAGAGACGCAATGTCGATGTAGTGGAATATCCAATCGCAGAGCGCCATACCCAGCCTATGCATGAGGATGACGCTTCACTCCCCGTCATTACTGCTCCTGATGATGATAACGCTACGAGGGTTGAGGAGTGAATAAATCAGACGAGTCCAGATTGCTCGCTGGAGATACAGCCAGAACACTGCAAACCCTTGAAATGACTATGACAATCTTTAATTACTCTTCTCTGTTACATGGGAAGAGGACTTTGATAATATATGTATTTTCTCTTCCAGGCGTATGAAATCATTTGCTAAACATATTTCTAACATTATTGCGCATATATATATTGCAGGAGTATGAGGAGAGAGCGGAGAAAGAGGAAGAACGAGACTGGCGAGAAAACGAGAAGAGAGGGTGTAAGAGAAGAATCCTCAACGAGGATCCCATGGTCTTCTTATTCATTGAGGATACTCTGCTTTCGCCGGAGGAGCATGGAGAATCGATTACTCGCGCTTGATTACGTCAGCATGTCCCCCCTCCCACACCGTGAACATCTGACTACTATGACATCCTCTCTCTCTCTCTCTCTACATAAAGTGTGAAAGTGATAACTCATTTGTTTATATTATAAAATCGCACAGGGACATAATATTCAATACATTCCAATGATAGGATATTACCTACACCAAGATAAAAAGTTTGCATCTGATGAATGTTGTGACAATGTAATTTATGCATACAATACGAGGTGTGATCAGAAAGTTTCCGGAATGACGTCATAAATACTACACAACAGTTTGTTATGTCTAATCTGCACTGTCAAACTCGAAGTAGTCTCCTTGGGAGTTGATACACTTGTACCAGCGCTTCTGCCACTTCTAGAAGTTCTCTTCTTTAAGCATGTTCAGAGCCTTCTGCGATTCGAGATGGATGACATCAATGTCCTCAAAACAGTGTCCTCGGAACCGCATTTTATGTCGCGGGAAAAGTCCGCTGGTGCCAAATCTGGAGAATAGGCGGGATAGGGAGCAGTATTCATCCTATTTTTATCCAAAAATTGGCGAACAGAAAGGCCTTTGTGCGCGGGGGCATTGCCATGACGCAGGAACCAGTCAGCACTCCTGCATTTCTTCGGCCGTTTGCGTCGCACGTTCTCCCTTAATCTTTGCAGCACTTGTTTGTAGAACACTTGATTCACTGTTTGACACCGTGGCACAAATTCCTTATGTACAATGCTTTTAATGTCAAAAACATCATTGACTTCATTTTGGATCGAACTTGTCTGGCCTTTTTCGGGCGTGGAAATGAAGGACTCTTCCATTGTGAAGATTGTTGCTTCGTTTCTGGATTGTACCCATAAATCCATGTTTTATCACCAGTAACAATTTTCTCCATAAACTGTGGGTCATTTTGTAGCTGTTCTTTAAGATCTGTGCAGGCAATCATAGGCTTTTCTTTTGGTCATTTGAAAGCAGGCGGGGCACGAACTTGGCGGCAATTCTTCTCGTGTCCAAATTGTCTTTCAAAATGCCTTGAACACTTTCAAAGGAGAGTCGAGTCAGAAGGTTCTCTTATCGTAATGCGCCTATCATTTAAGACTATTTCCCTCACCTGATTGATATCTTCATCAGTTTTGCTGGAACAGGGTTGCCCCGAACGAACTGCATCTTTAACTGATGTCACACCACCTTTAAATTTCGAAAACCACTCAAATATATGAGATTTGCCCATAACTTCCTCCCCATAAACTGTTCTTAATATTTTATAGGCTTCTGTTGCATTTTTACCGAGTTTAAGTCAAAATTTGATGTTCGTACTTTGTTATTTGTAATCTGACACTTTTGCCACGCGGAAAAATCGCAGCACATTCAAAACACGTGTTCACTTCAGAGCGTCTACATCGTCACTGCATGGTCACAAAAAGTCACGTGACCTCTCATTTTTATCGGGAAGGAACGCTGCATGTACTGTCTGGGTAAAAATTAAAGAAATCTCAGCGTCAGCATTGTTGTGAAGCCATTCCGGAAACTTTTTGATCACACCTCGTATTATTGTATTTATTGACCATTCAATTCACTTCGTAAAACATGTTTAAATGATAATGTAATATCCTTAGGCATTAAGGGTAAGGAATCTAAAACGGCTATTGCCCTATATTGAAAGACACTTGAATATTTTAAATTATTTCTACAAGTCAGGAGCATCTAGTTTTTCAGGGAATAGGAGGGCGAGAAGGAAAATGCTTGAAATGTATGCTAAGGTCAATAAAAGATTGTTTTAGTATATAAAATCAATTTATTATTCATAAATTATTCTAGTACAATGCTTCACAGAAACCCATTCACAAATTTCCAAACACACACATAATTATATAATTGTTTGCATCCCTTGAGAAAGAAGCTTGCAGGTAAATACTTTGTCATGTAGAACCAGGCAGTCCAATGACGTGTGGGCATGGATATTTGAAGATGCTTGAATCTCGAGTCTGGTGTTGACAGTTCCATTTATAACCTCCTCGGGTTGGTGAGAACGGTCTATTACCAATAATGGTACAAACTGAAGAAAATCCTTTCTCCTCAAGAGGGGATAATTATCTCATTCATAACAGGCACTTTGAAATTTATAGTACACTTCATATAGTGAAGAAAACTTTGAATTTTTAATGTCCAAGTTCAAATCATGGTAGGGGTAGCATTCACTGTTGAGGAATAGTCTCAAATTAGTACTGTTGCAGTGATCAAACTCGGAACTGTACTTTCTATAATCACCCAATCTTGCAGTCTGCGCACACACTATGATGAAGCGAGGTTTCTCGAGCTTAGATGTTGCTGCTACATTCCACGTGAAAGATCTTGTCTGGGGTACAGCAGGCTGGGTATGAAAATCCATGGATCGAAAGGCGAGATGTAGAGGTCTATCAGAATTGACAATTTTTAGAATGTTAACCCTTTCAGGATCGAAAAGACGAATTGCAGCCATCCTCTATTCGATTCTAGTTCACTTTACATTAGCTCCCTCTCCATTCGAAGTTTGGACACAATTTCTAGAATCTTTAGATCTTATGAAAACCAATTAAACTTGCTGTTGAGTACAAGCTCCTTGTGATCATTAGCAAATCCTAGGAGCATCGAGAGAGGGACTACAGCATTGAAAGCGCCATTCGCAGTATCTCCTATATCAACTTCTTCACCAGGATAGGCCCATCCTGCATTCAGCAGTCGATTCGACTCCATAGGATTGACAGCCACATAATTTCGTATAATTGTAATTCCAGAATTCCTTGTTCTGTTTATGGTTGTAGCATTCATATCTAGACGTATCTCATTAAACATGAAGGCTACAGCATTATTAGTGAGCTTGGCTGTAGTAGTAGGAGATCCATCTACCTTGGTGAGAGCACCTTCGATGTAGAGATAACTCTTTATAGGAAGCGTATACAAATCTTCAGCTAGGCGGGGTATTCTAATTTCATCATCTACATCCAGAGCGGAGGTGTTGTATGGTAAAAAAACCATGCTCCTACTCCTTGGTGATCTTGTCATCAAAGACCGGAACCTCTGTCACGTTTAAGATGTCCATTAAAGCGATTTGTAGCCTATCCTCTCGAGGAACTTGCGGTTAGCAGGTGTTAACTCCTCGATAGCTATGGAGGCAGTATGCTTCAAACGTGATGTACGTCGTCTATTATAGTATTTGCGATGTCTTTTAAAATGTATTGTCCATTGTGCCTTATGTGGAGTCTTGTAGTGATAACCTCGTTCCTGAAGTTGATTGCCTTCTCGTGTTGATCTACCACTCGAATAGTGATCTGATCTATATAGTTTGTATGTATGACTGATAAATATATTGGGTTCGAAGGTTCATGAGATATGTGATAGCCTGGCGGAACGGAAAGCAAAAACTCGTAGAGCGAATGGCCGCTTTTACTGTCAATGGAAGAGCCTGTTGCAATACTGCATTCAGCACGAATGATACTTTAAATATATAAATCGTCAGCTTCTCCAGCAGGAATTATTTTAGTGTCGGTGAATCCTAGCAGGGAACCAATAGATCTAGCCTTAGAAAAGTCTATTGTATAAGGACATTTAATTTCAACCTTCATTGTATTATTATTAGGCCTTATGAAGAAGACCTTATCATTCAATCCTAGTTTATCCTTTAGAAATGCATTGATATCGGCAATCTCTTAGGGTCCATGAGGACTGAAAATCGTTTCAGGTTTACCATTATGAATATAATGAAATCGATTATTACTTTCATCGACATTTGGGATTAAATAGAATGTTTCAAAATTCAAGAGTGCAATCCCATAATGACCTGTAGGATCTAGCTGTAGAGGCGGGTTTAGATACGTCAAATTAATAATAGTGTCTGACCCGCTCACTATAACTGTATAACTCATCTTGACAATGTAGCAGCTTCTAGGATAAAAGAAATAGCAAGCACAGGTGCCCACAGATGACTGAATCGAAATTCTGGTATCTCTGTGTATTATAGAAAATTTTAACATCTTGTAGATATTTCTCAATCTCAGGAGGCGGCTTCAAATTACCAAAACTATCAAAGTAATATGCGAAATCACCTTCTTTCCTTACACAACCTAGTGTGTTCCTTCATTATTAGAGGTATCGAGATTGGTTATAAGTAGGGCTAGGATTTTTATGATAGGGCTTATATTTTTTGGTAGGACTGACATGCTCCTTAAATACATATAAATGCTTCTTATGAAACAGCGAAATGAATTAACCTAGTTTGTTAAGTCATATTTTTGCATATATGGCCATTTCTCTCTGATAGAGCGTATTTTAGTAAGTAAATGGTCATATTCGTCATATTTTCACTCTTTCAAGAAGAAAAGAGCTTTCTCATGCAATTCATTTATTCCGTGTTACATTTCCCAAAATTGCGCACCTCATTTTGTTTCCTAGAAAATGGCAAGTATCTACATTCCTTCCCTGTTTCCTTTGAATTCACAACATGGACTTCACCCTTACGCATCAGTGAGTTTGTGTAAGCTATTGTTACTCTATGAGCAGGTAGCTGATTAAGTCATTCTGGACCTTGGTCTGCAGACCAGTGTCTAATTCACTCACTGTGTTATTCAGTCTTATTGAAGTCGTAAGCGTGTGCAGTACAGTTCAGAAGAAATGCCTAAAGTGAAGCAAAATGTTCAAGTAAAACTAAAAAAGTTTGTGTCTCAATATGGTGAGAAAGTATTTTCAAGTGATGGTAAAATACTGTATTGTAAACTGTGCGACGTAAGATTAAATGCGGAGAAGTCATTTAATGTTCAGGAGTGTGTGGCAACAGATAAACACAAACGTGGTGTACAACGGATTGAAAATGAAAAAACACTACAGCAAATGCTCCTAGGGTAATCCCGCCAGTCTTATTCACCATTCTGCGAAGAACTTTGTACAGTTTTCATTTGTGCTGATATTCCCTTAAGTAAACTAAACCATCCAAAATTTCGTGAATTCTTAGAAAAATACACAGGCAAACCTCTTCCTGATTCTTCCACATTAAGAAAGAACTTTGCCAGCCGAAGCTACGAAAAAACAATACAACAAATCAGACAACAGCTCGTAAATAAAAACATTTGGGTATCAATTGATGAAACTACAGACTCTATGGGAAGATATATTGCAAATGTCATTGTGGGAACTTTGAAAGAAGATGGTCCAGGCGAGAAGTTTCTAATAAACTATGAACATTTAGAAAAAGTAAATTTTTCCACCATTTCTAAGTTGTTCGACAGATCTATGGGTGTCATATGGCCCGAAGGTGTTAAGCATGGCAATGTGCTTCTCTTCGTAACGGATGCTGCACCTTACATGGTGAAAGCTGCCGATTCTCTAAAAGCATTGTACAGTAAAATGGTGCATGTGACTTGTTTAGCTCACGCCTTGCACCGAGTTGCAGAGAAGATTCGTAGTAAATTCAGTGACGTTGACAAATTTATTGGATGTGTCAAAAATATTTTTTTGAAAGCCCCTTCACGTGTTGTAGCATTTAAGTTGTTAGCTCCAGACATTCCCCACCATCTCCCATTTTGACAAGATGGGGGCCCTGGGTTGATGCCTGCAACTATTACTGCCAGAACTTCAACGTTGTGAAAAAGCATCATTGATTCATTCGATAGCAGTGAAGCTACTTCAATTACTAGCTCAAGAATTTATGTCTAATGGTGAAATTTCAAGTAAACGTTCATACATAAAATCAAATTTGGATTTATTCCAGCTGTCATAACTGCTTTGAAGGGATCAGAAGAGCCACTGGTGAAGCAGATAGAACAAGTGAATAAAGTTGTGAATAAATTAGAGGGTGTTTGTGGTAAAGTGGGAAAAGAAGTGTCAAAGAAAATGGAAAAGGTGTTAGAAAAAAAACGAAGGGTATCATACACTGTGTTCCATTTCAATGATTTTGTTGGGTGAAAAGATCTCTCTTAATCATTCAGATTTACATTGAAATGATATTGTTCATTTTAAATATTCTCTTTTGGTGTCAGCTGAAGTAGAAAGGAGCTTTTCGAAGTACAAGGCTTTGTTGGCTGACAATAGGAAATCTTTTTCATTTGAAAATTTGCACAAGGTCTTCATTGTGTATTGCAACTCAGAGCTTATATGAAGTAGAATGAGGATGTAAAAAGCACATAGGTTCCTATAATGTTAATAAAAATCATACTGGAATGTCAAATTGCATAGTTTAGCTTGCTTTTCATGTGCATTTTATTCTTATATAAATAGTTCATTATCAAAATTGACTTACTAATTTATTTTACAGTAGAAATTTTACCTCATTTTAATATTGTTAGGTCATATTTATTATGTTATTGTGCATATTTTGGTAAACGTTTGGTCATAACAGCATATTCTTTTGTGCATATTATGGTGATTTTTAGGTCATAAATATCCTAGCCCTAGTTATAAGTCTCTCTTCGAAGTGAGGCTTTAAAGGTATTTTGTCAATCATATATACTCCTCTAAAATAAGAAATTTTTAAACGTTTAGCATAACATTCGATGTCTACGTTACTTAGGGCTTCCTCCGGTATATGTACAATCCTCTTCCACCGTTTTTGACTTCTTCTTTAAACCCTTGCCCTTAGATCCTCTATTTTTCAGGTCCTATCGATTTTAGAAGCAGCAGCTAAAGATGACATCAGCGGCATTACAGGTAAGAATCCTCCTTTATTCGTCTTCTTACACCTTCTCGTTCGGAGTCCCTTTCCTCGGGCCTCCATCGCCTTGTTATGCCTTGCAACTTCTAAGTGCCTATCAGCAGCCTTTATTAATTGACTGCAGAGGCTATCTGAGCAGCGCCGCCGGCTGCAGCTCCTAAAGCAGCAATGATGTGGATCAATGGTAAAAAGCTTCCTCTCTTCTTCTTTCTCTTTCCGGTTCCCACTTCAAGCTTTCCCTTCATGATTGCAGTTACCATCCTCGCAGCTAACCTTTCACGAAAAGTTGAATCCGATGACTGCACGCGCTTCCAAGCCTTCTCTGCAAGAACCTTATCCGCTATTTGTCCTGAAGCACTGTACTTATCGCTGTTTGCAAGCTTCGTATAATTCGTTAATTCCAGGATCTGCTCTTTTTAGACGTTTTTTCAATTTAGTGCCGGGCCGCAATATCTATACCCGGGCAAGTGAACTTCAAAGAAGAGTGAATTAGTTATTGAATTAATAATTCCAGAGCCACTCTTATGCTGCAACAAGCACCCTCTCTTAGCTCTCATGATATACTAATCGTGTAAGTGCATGCATTTTTCCTTTTGTATCTTCCTTTGAGGTCTAACCGAAACGTAACCACACGGTGCAAAATGAATCCAATCATTAACTACTTTGCACTTGGTGATATGAATATAAACAGCGCGTATACGTTTTATAAGTTAGTTGTTAACATGGAGCTTTTTAAGCAGCACTGCTCTCTACCTATTCAGGTATTAAACTTCGAAAGTTACTTTAGATGCGATCGTCATGGGAAGCTATTTCCATCTAATGTCAGAGCACTTATTTTATGGAGTTCCAGTGCAGGGAAAACAAGCGTATTACTCAATATGCTACTTCATGAGAATGGACTAAGCTTTAAAAGCTTGTATATTTATTCAAAGTCTCTCTATCAACCAAAGTATTAATATCTAATTAAAGTAGTTGGACATATCGGAGGTATAGAAGTGAACACATTCGACAACGGAGAATACGTTTTGCAACCTTCTGAAGCCAAAGAAAATTCAATATTTATATTTGATGACGTCACTACTGAAAAGCAGGAAAAGATAGCCTGCTTTTACAGTATGAGAAGACATCGAAATGTCGACTCTATATATCTACCGCAGTCCTATGCTAGAGTTCCAAAACATTTAATTCGCGATAATACAAGCATAATTATACACTTCGGGCAAGATAATTTAAACTTGAAGCATATTTATGAAGATTATGTAAATACCGACATGACCTACAATGAATTTAAAGATCTATGTAAGAGTGTTTGGGAGAGTGTTTCAGAGGAAGGCCATTTTTGAGTTAGTTCCTGAATTTAACATGAATGATGGGCGATATAGGAACGGTTTTGATGTATATATTAAGCTCGAAAAAAATGATCATTCGTAGTTAATCATGAGCATCGACAGGTTCGGTTCTCAGAGAATTGCTCCAGTTAGAAAAGTGTTTGATCGATTTATCATAAGTAGAGATGTCAAAGGAAACTATCAATTCAAGAATAAGAGATTGTGCAATGTTCACGATCCTGAAAATAATCATGATATATCCAATGAGAATTATGTGGATGCTCTCGAAATTAGGATGCGCGATTTCTCTAAGCAAGTTGCTAGAAATGTTGAGGTTATGGCTAAGACCCTGATCGATGAATTGATTTCGAGATATATTCTCAAGAGGGATAAGGAAAATAACATTGTGATCGATAACGTTAGATTGAAGACAGTGCTAGATCCTGTTCACGATAGTGATGTCGAGAATAAATAGTTCATCACTGGATATGTGAATTTGCTGACCCAGTCGACAGATAATAATGGTAACATTATATTCGGCAATAAGAGAATAATTGATATAGCAGATCGTCTTGGAGATATGGATGCTGTAAGTAAAAGATATGCTAGAGGTATGATCATTAGAATATCGAATGAGACGCGACAGCAGCTAAACGGTACTTGCCAAAGCCAATCGTAATGCAAAGAGACAAGAAACTGCAAGGGTTCAATGCAAATTTGAACAAAAATGCGGAGCAAGTGGGTGCTTTAACAACTTCAACAAAGGAAACGACAGATTCCCTAATAACTTCTATTAAACAACAGGCAGAGGTACTGGAAAAAGAGAAAACAATCATTCAAGGTATATGTAACGAGAAAATAAATAATTTGGAAAACTAACAAATAGAAAAATTCCAAGTCTGGACGGAACAACCAATCAATTAAAGGCTGAGACTTTGAACACTCTAAAAAGCTATATAAAGCAGTTAAACCAATACATGCCAAAGGAAATCGAGACGCAAATAAGTAAGAAGCTGCAGTACATCACAGGAAATTTGAATAAAACTACAGGTAAAGTGGATACTCTAACAACTTCTACAAAAGACAGAGCGGATTCTATAATGGAATCTATTAAAAAAGTTACCTCGGAGCTTGATTGAGCAAAACAAACATTCAGAATCTTTGTAATCAGAAAATGACTAATTCAAAAAAGTTAACAATGAAGCGAGTTTCAGATCTAGAGGATACAGTCAAGCAATTAAAGGCAGAGGTTTTGAATACTCTCAAAACTGATTTCTGCAATGATAAATTTAAGAAATTGGAGGAAAATGTAAACATGCTGACGGACGCCAACAAAAATCATATGCAGCAATAACAAGTCTAGAAGAAACGGTTGACGCCGGTACGCTAATACGGCAATCTTTGCTGAGGCTTTCAAGACACATACACAGGAACATAAGAAAATACCGACCAACTGAGATCTTTGATAGAGATATAAGCTAAGGTTATCGACACATTGAGAACTCAAGCTGGACGTAGACTAAAGTTGAATGCAATCGTTTATTTTAATATCATTTGTAAGATGGATAGTGAAAGCATAGGACTTAAGGGTCTGTAGTCGAGCATACCAGGGCTGTAAAGGAAAAGCTGAGAGCTCTAAAAGGTCTCAGTTTGAGACTCAGCATGCCATGTCCGCAGCTTTGAAGCCCTTAACCGCCCCCTCAATGATATTTTGGATACTCAACGGGGATTGACTGCGAATACCGTCAAGAATGAAGGTTGTGAATCTACAAGTATATCTACTTACCTTCAAGACGTTCGCTCAAAGGACAAGAATCCTATTGATACATTGTACGGTATAAGATATCAGGATGGTTGTTATATTCTTTGAAATAAATATATTCGTTTTATAAATAATCAAATATTGATAGGTGATGAAACGTATGAGTCTATCGCTGGTTTGAAGGAGCTCATCTTTAAGCGAACATCTCAGATATGTGCATACACCAGTGAAGACTTGGAGATGTACGCTAAGATTCTGAAAAGCACTTTTCTTTATAGAAGTGGCTACACCAGACATGGCCGTTTGATATCGGGTAAATCGTATAAATACAAGAAAAATAATACGTCTCCTGCTCAATACACCCTCAGGTCTAGGACTGGTATGGAAAGAGAATAAGCCTGATAAGTTGACTACGTTTTCTGGAGAAATCCTAACACATTAGTGAACAGACTGAGGCTACTTATTTCTTCGAGGGACGCAGGTAATAATAGTCACAATCAAGTGAATGACGAAATTATCCGAGAGTTGAAAGCATTTAAATTTATAGCATAACCGCCAAAAAGAATATCGCCAGAGAGCTTCGCGTAACGGCGAGGAGGAGCTATTTACGACGCAAAATTATCAGCAAATATCTGTTTGATTTATTACAAATTGATTTGATTGAAGTGATACCTTATGCAAGAGTGAACGAAAATTTCAAATACATTATATCGCAATAAAAGTTTACTCCAAAATGGCATATGCACAACCCTTAAAGGACAAGGGCGGAGTTAATGTCTCAAAGGCCATGGAGGATATATTACAAGAAATTCATGTCCCACCTCGGATTATTCAAAGTGACAACGGGAAAGGATTTTAGAACAAGTTCTTTAAACAATTAATGTTAAAGTATAATATTAACCACTACAGCACCTATACTAATATGAAGGCTGCAGCTGTTGTGCGTTTAATTCGCACCTTGAAGAATATGATGTATCGAGAGTTTTTATTCCAAGGCTCATACAAGTGGCTAGGCCTTTTACCTAGAGTACTTGTAAAGTACAATGATACTTTTTATTCGACTATCCGCATGAAGCCTAATGAAATGAAAAACATCGATCTTCTTCTGACTGTGTATAATTATAATCAAGAACGAAGAGAGAAGATGGCTACAAGGAAGTTTAGTGTTGGTGATTATGTCAGGGTGTCTAAACCTAAAGGACATTTTGAAAAGGGTTTTGAATCTAACTGGAGTGTTAAAACCTTCAATGTATTTCGTGTGAATCGTAGCAAGCCTACAACATACTAAAGGATAGGAATCGTGAGGTGGTAAAAGGCGTCTTTTATGGACATGAACTAAACAGACTAACTACCCTAACACGTATTTAGTAGAAAAGGTTATACGTAAACTTAGAAACAAAGTTCCTGTAAAGTGGTATGGTTTTGCAGATACTGAATGCTTTGATAAAAAGAATTTGGAGTAATGTATGAAGAATTAATAAAGATTAGTGTTTTATGAATGTAAAATCATTAGTATGCTTTTTTATTTTAAAATCCATCATATTATTTTTTTCGAGGGAAAAGTATTAAACCAAAAATCCAAACTTTGCGATATAAATATGCAGTATTATAATATATATGTACAGCATTAACAAAAAATTGGAGGGAAAACTAATACATAAAAACCCCTCATACATTTGGAATGAATATAAAACTATATACAATATGAGAATCATCAGAGGGAAAAGTAATACAAAAAACCCTCACACATTTGAAATGAATGTAAAACTATATACCATATTAAAATCATCAGAGGAAAAAGTAATACATAAAAACCCTCACACATTTGAAATGAAAATAAAACTATATACAACATTAAAATCAGCAGAGGGATAAGTAATACATAAAATCACTCACACATTTGAAATGAATATAAAAGTATATACCATATTAAAATCATCAGAGGGAAAAGTAATGCATAAAAACCCTCACACATTTGTAATGAAAATAAAACTATATACAATATTAAAATCATCAGAGGCAAAAAGTAATACATAAAAAACGATTAACACATTTGAAATGAATATAAAACTATATACAATATTAAAATAATTTGAGGAAAAATAATGCATAAAACCCTCACATATTTGAAATCTTTGTTTACACAATATTTACATTTTTTACAACGATAGGCATTAGCAATCGCCAGGTCTAAGGGAATAATGGCCCCAGGCTAGTCGTATAGCTTACTTCTATCAGCTTCCTCTTGTCGTCAATCCCTTCAACGCCAATTTGTTTGTTTCAATAAAGTTCACTCCTTGGAATAATAACAATATCATAGAATGTGAACAATATCTTTATAAAATGTTGAAGAATTCTTACCATTTGACGGCTGCTGCATGCATGAGCCAGGAGGACATCCGTGATGATCGGACGCCTGAATCATCGCGTTATTCACGGAATGTTCCAGCAGCCGGCGGCGAATATCTTACTAGAGCTGGTTTAAACTTCAGCTACATTAGCATTTCTGAATGCTTAAAACACAAGAATTTACGTGTTACATTTTAGTTTTTTAAAAGAAAAGCTATATGATTGAGTTAATTTACTTTATTGCAAATAGCTCGCATACACGGAAATGTCGAGGTATTTAACAGGGAAGAAAATTTACTATTGCAAATAAAGAACATTTATTATTCAACACAGCTATGGAAATATCTCTTTTAACGTAATGAAAACAGACTGAACGTTTCCACTAAATGAATGCTTTAGAAAAATGAAACACGTCCAAATAGCTATTAACTGAAGAATGTTCAATCGATGTAACGCGTGATGCGCGCAATATGGAGGTCCGGAATCGATTCCCGTCGGACGCCTTCAGAAGAAATTTCCATAGCATATAAAGAACATTTATTATTCAACAGGGAGATATTCAAATAATTGTATTTTTCTCTAGAAATGAATATTATTCATTCGGTGAAATCCCGTATATAAACACTTGGAATAATAACTTGCTTAAAAATGAATACTTAACTAACCTGCCTGCATTTTGAGAAAATGAAATTCGCGCACATACTATTAACTGTAGAATGTTCAACTATTTCCATATAAATGTCTGACATTGAAAAACAAGAAGTAACACATGTATAAATTGCCTGCAGAGAGTAATAAGTTAAGTTTTAAAGTAAATGATATTTTTTTACAACTTACCAGACATGGTGTTTGATGGGGTTTACGGTGCGAAAGAAAGCCTGAAGAGATTTTAACTTGACGATGTCACTCGAGAAGCTGTAAGAATTGCGGGTGAAGCAGACTAATATATATCTCCTTTCCCATATAAAATATAGGCGAGAGGCATGACGGTATAAAGTACTTGATTTTGATTGGCTACGCCACCCCACTCGACTAGAAGGAATCATGTATAAGTGCTAGCCTCGCGCAGGGGTCATTTCATAAAACGCGTCTAAACCAATTATGGGGAATTCTTGGGTCATACGATAATATGTCCATAGGGAAAATCCAGCTGTATTTAACGCTAGACCATTATTAGTTTTTGAGTACATGTATTGCTAAAATTCATTGTTTATTATTACTAGGGCTCGGAGTTTTAGGTGGAATGAACCTTCATTTTGGGTTTCTTATATGCTTAAAATAGGTTTTTTAGTTTGGTTTAGGTTTTTCTTGATTAAATTAGTTTTTTAGGTTTTTCTTCCTGGATCAATACAGGTATCAATAATTTGGCATTTTGGTACCAAGTTGTAAGATTTATTTTTTGGCATTGCAGTAGACACATTCATTCATTCTCAAATTTTCTGGCGTAAACGATTTTCCTATTATCACGTAACACATCCTTGTAAAAAGAAAAGGTTCTTTTAACGGAACATGACTCATTGGAGCGTAGATCACAGATACCAGTGCAGCAGGTTCTAAGGGTAGTTTTCATGTATACTTTTCACCCTGCAACACTAAATTGATGATTTTCATATCTTCAAAAGCAGGATTTCCTTGAAGAAACTTCTGCAACTTCGAAGAACATGCAACTCCCACTGGTCAAGGCATTTCTTTACTTTAGGCATTGCCAATGATATCTATAGCATCTTTCAGTGGCAAAGTTGTACTTTACAACCGGAGAGTAGCTTCTGATATAAAACAAAAATGTGTCTTAATGTATGCAAGGGGAGCGGCAAGAGTGGGGCACTCGAGTGGCTTCTTAGCCTTGTCAATGCAGGAAGATTCTGTTTCACCCAATTCTTTGACGACCTCATTAACGTATTTTAAGTGCTCGGCATAGTAAATGGCAACAGACATCCAAGTACGCTCCTCCCGCCCTTCTATCAGCTGCATCCAGGTGTCACTACGTCATATGTGTTGCGTAAAACTGTAGAAACCTGAACTATCTACTGTCTATGAGTGGTGGAAATAATTTTACAATGAGTATAAATTCGAAAAAAACATTTTTTCATTTCGAAAAAAGAGAGAAGGCTATTTAAGTTATTTTAGGTGCCAACCACTCATTTAGTTTTTTTAGGTATAATGGAATTCGCATATTTGGCTCCAGGAAGTGTGAAACAAGCATATATCTTGAAATGTGTGAAGTAAATTGCGCCGAAAAATATAGGTTCAAACCTAAAAATCCGTGCCCAAATTATTACATTACCAAAATATTCGCTCCAGTATTATATTTGAAGCACCCGTCTGCGATGAAAGTGTGATTCTATCATGTTATGATTGTGAGTGGTGTCTCTGATGCCATCACCTGGAACTCCAACCTCATACATAGGATTGTATAAATAACGCGTTGCATATATTATTTAACTATAATTTTAGCGTGAAAATAACGAAAAAGAAAGAATTGCTTCTCTTGATATACTTTTCCAGGGGCAACATAGGGGTCTTCTAATTTTTAGACATGGAGGCTGAAACATCAGTCTGTTTAAATGGAATAAACAAACAAGCTTTCTTGACGGTAATAATAATAAAAATAAAGTTGATTGCCGCACTAAAGAAGGAATAAATACTGGAAATAACTGCGATAGTTACGAATATTTAAGTACAGTGTTCTATATACAGGATCTATACACCATAACCCCTAGCAAAAATATATTACACCTACGCTTATAAAGAGGTTAATGGGAGGGTTTACCCTTATCCGGTAACTCACCTAACCGAGATTCGAATGTGAAGTAGACCCGTTACCTCGCAGAGAAGCTTGATATGTATTTATTATCACCTTGGAGCGATGCGGGGTCCTATAATTTTTAGATATGAGGAAAGGCCTTGGATGTCAAATGGTTGTGTCTAAACCTGTATACACCTGTTCCATCAGCTATTATGGACAAAAATTTATCACCTTTTGAATTTCTGGTTTGTTATCCCTCTCAGATTAGGACTCATATTTCATTATTTATTTATAAATAACGCATTGCATGTATAATTTAACTACAATTTTATCGAGAAAATAACGAAACAGATAGTATTGTTTCTCTTGATATAATTTTCCTGTAGCGACGTAGGGATCCTGTAATCTTTAGACATGCGGAATTCCCAGAGTCATAAATCTAATACGTCTGTAGAGAAAATCTTCCTACATATATAACACACAGGGTATTGTTTGAATGCACGTATTGCTAAAAAACCACTCAAGTGTTAAATTGGAAGCATTCACTTGTATATGGGAGATGTTATCTCCTCGGGAGAGAATTTTCTTTTAAAGCGGAATTTCCCGAGACCTGGTTTACCCCACTTCAGGGGTATACAAGATATTTTGCATGATATGTGTAAACCAATATATAAATCGTTGGCGTCTCCGGCATAAAGTATCAATAAATAGGTAATTATATTACTGCAGCGATGTGCTAGCGCGAAGGAGAGAGAGAGGGAGTGTGTTTGCGTGGGTTGGCGGGGTACTTTATCGAGAACGAGTCTTTATATTGCATCATCATCTGTTTTAAAGTCTCTGCCCATGTTAGTTTACTTTTCGAAGACTGCATGCATGAAGGCCCTACGTATTTTAGCTCGAGTGTCTTTATATATTTTCTATTGAGTTTTAGTTATGATATCTCTTTAACTAGCGTTAATTAAAATAACAACAAAAGGAATGTTTTGTTGTCCTGTCTGTTTAGGATGCTCTGCATGTTTCATTATTTATTTATAAATAACGTATTGCATGTATTATTTAACTATAATTTTAGAGTGAATATAACGAAAAGGGAAGTATTGCTGCTCTTGATATAATTTTCCTGGAGCGATGTAGGGATCCTGTAGTTTTTAGACCTTAGGAATTCCCAGTGTCCGTAGGGAAAATCCTCCTGCGTGTATATGTCTGGGCTATTCATTTGAATGAGTGTATTGCTAAAAATCCACTCAAAGGGTTATATATGAAGCATTCACTTGTATATGGTAGATGTTATCCATACTCAAGAATGCTCTTAGGAACCCATCCCTTAAACTGTAAAGGCGTGTAGATGGCTTCGAAACTGAACATTTCTGAGCGGACGCTGGTTTACCCCTCTTCAGAGAAATACAGCATATTTCACAAGGGGTGTACAACCGAATAACTAATTGTCAAATATCTCGAAGACCGCTGGTGTGCGTCTTTAGAAAAAGATTTTAAAACGAATATCAAGTTTAAGTTTGAAGTCTTCCTAATGGTTGGATCTCTCTGTAAGAGTATTCAACATATCTTTCGATGGGGAATGTTATGAAGTCCACTCCCTATGTTATTTCCACCGTTTCGCGATTCTTATATATTTACTAAGAGAAGAATGCATGTTTTAAAAGCCCATATATTTTTATCTTGAGTTCAGATTTCGCTTTCCCGCTGGTATTCAATACCACTTTAGACATTGCATGTCTAAACAAACACGGGTCTGTTACTGGAGACTTTTCATTTTTGTTACGGGAATACAAAAAATGGAGTTTTTATTTATGCTCGCACTTTAACCAGGTGTGAATTAAAAGAGCAACAAAGGGAATGTTCTGTTCTCCTGACTGTTTAGGGAGGTGTCCATATTTCATTATTTATTTATTTAATTATAACGCATTGCATGTATTATTTAACTGTAATGTTAATCCGTATTTAATTATTTATTTATTTTTCAGAGTCAAACCAACGTGTAAACAAACCTTAGAAAAAAACTAGAAGCGAGCCTTTAGACATTGCATGTCTAAGCAATTACGGGTCTGTTACACACGTCTTTTCATTTGTTGCGCGATTAAAAAAATTGAGTTTTATTTATGATCTCACTTTAACCGGCGATAATTAAAACAACAAAGGGAACGTTTTGTTTTCCTGACTGTTTAGGGTACTCTCCATATTTCATTATTTATTTATAAATAACGCATTGCACGTATTATTTAACTAAAATGTTAATCCGTATTTCATTATTTATTTTTTAGAGCTAACCCTACGTGTAAACAATCCTTAGAAAAAGAATCTTGGAGTGCGAAGTTCCTTATCAACCTTTCAAATGATTTATGCTAGTTATTTTCTTGGAATAATAAAGAGCTATCATAGCCGCCATCGCGTTTTAGAAAACCCAACATGGCGGGTTTCCGCCTTTTACATTAGCAGGCCGGTAGCAGACTAGGAGGGCGAACCTTCCCTCATTGCGCCAGAGTGCGGTTAGGAAGTGGCAGGCGCGTCGAGGGGATGTCATGTGAAACAGAGAGGCAGAGTCAGGAAACAGTTCATTCGCGCAAGCTCACTGGCTAGAGAGGGAGCGTGCGTTCGGAATTTCCTGACAAGAATCGCTCGTAAGCGGAAAGATATTTTTTATTCGCCTAAGTGATGTAATATTCTTATAAGCGCGAAAGAATTTTCCCTCAAAGCAGAATTATACAAGTGTTATTAGTTGTAATAATTATACGCGCGTAACGATCAGCTAGTTTAGTTTTAGAAAAAAGATTTGCGGGTGAGCGGGGTACTCTTTACACTGTAACACTAAAGAAATGCTTAATTGGAATAATTGTATTCACCAATCTACGACCAGCGTCTAACCCTTTAGAGGCGCGATACCGGGACGTTAGAACGCAATATAGACTTCGTTAACAGTATAAACCCCTGTTTTTTTAGTAACGTTAGATGATGTTATGCATTCACGAACATTACCTGATTGATTGACACAGATATTTAGAACTTACCTCTTCCATCGATTTGATGGGGCGGTGGTGACGACACGCGGCGAGAACAATACCCCATTGTCCCAGCTCTTGGACCTGCGGCATCTATTTGTGGCTTGAGTGTTAAGTGTTTTCACACCTCACCTTTTGAACAATAGCCCATTTTTCGGTGGTCTCCGGCTGCCGGTATTAGTAGCGAACATAGCACCTCCACTAGCGACAAGAACAATACCCCATTGTCCTCGTACAAGGACAATAACCCATTGTCCCACTTCTCTGCAGGGCGGCATTCAAACCAGGCCACAAAGATGGGGGCGTGGCCAGCGTACGGGAACAATACCCCAATGCCCTCGTACGAGGATAATAGCCCAATGTCCCACTTCTCATCCGGGCGGCATTCAGGCCAGGACACAAAGACTGGGCGTGGGCGGCATACGGAAACAATACCCCATTGTCCTCTTAGGAGGACAATAGTCCATTGTCCCAATTCTCTGCCGGGCAGCATTCAGACCAGGCCACAAAGGAGGGGGCGTGGCTGGCGGCGTGGAACAAGGGATATCACATTACATCTTATCAGTTGTCGGCATCCCTTTGTGGCCTCAAGTCGCTATCTTTACTTACGTATATGTGTATGTATGCGTGCAAGAATGTGTAGGTGTATGTGTACGTATATGTGTATATATGTATATGTATATGTATGCGTGCGTGTATGTGTATACGTAGATAGGTGTGTATATGTATATGTGCATGCATGTATGCATGTGTAAACTGCTTTAGTAAGAGTTGTGATGAGTCCTTTTTCTTATTCTGAAATATCAGAGAGACCGTAAACAATAGGCTTGTCACAAAAAACTTTCAAGTATATATGGCTAAAATATGAATCAATTATTTGAAGAAAATGTGTACACGGATTGTACTGAAAGTAGTGCAAGGTTATGGATAATTTACTTGGAAAACGTTCGCAAAATAATATTATGTTACTTTTAAAGAAGGAGTTGCAAGCACAAAGTTGACACTTTTGTAGTAGACTTTGAGGATAATTGCTTCACACGCTTCAAATTTCGTTTAAATTGGTTGGAAATTAAGGGTAACACACGGAAAATTTATTAGTTGTAAACAACCATTTGCACATACAGCGTTTTGTGTAAAACTTTCAAGTTGATTTGTTGACGCACCTCAAATTTGATTAAAATCACCTACAATATTAAGAATAACTTGTGTAGTAAAACTCTAAAATTCACGATCTTTGATTATTTATGAAACATTAATAAAAATACATTAAACATTACATATTTCTGATACAAAACGAACACACATGACATCTAGTGCCAGGTGAATATTTATGAGTTTGTTTTACAACTTACAGTAGCTTACACAAAATATTTTACATTTTTCTAGATATTTCATTTCCTATTTCCTTCCTATTTCCTATTTTTCTTCAGTTAGTAATGTTTTGGTTAATTAAGGCTATAAAATTAATTTTAAGCATCTATGGTATTTTGTGTAATATATTGGCATTTCCCTCTTTTCTCTTTCCAACTTTCTATTTTACCTTTTTTGGTTTTTTCTGTGTTCCTGTTATTTTTTGGTTATTTGTGTAGGAGAAACATATAAGCATGTGGGTTAAGGTTGAAGTGAAATATAAACACCACAAATATGTATAACACTAAATTTATTAACTCCGCGTACACAATACAGAAACAATATACGAACTAAGAAATAACAAACTCAGCAGCCTAAGTTCCGGTATGTAATCGTCTGTTTTCGGCAGAAGGCCAGTCCCGACTCCCTGCCTTAGTGTTGCTTCCCGGCAGGGGTGGCTTAGCGACCCAAGCGCACAGCTGTTCCTTGTCACTCACTGCTCGGTGTCTGGGAGATGCTGCCCTCTGAAGACGTGCCCACCCTTGGAAGCTGCTTCCAAGGGATGGTTAAGTAGCTGCTTTCTGTGTGGTGGTTGAGCCGCCACATCACCCCCCTTAGGAGAGAGGTGCCTAGGACCTATAATAGTCCGGGAAACGGACATGTCGCCCAGAACGAGTGGTTCTCGATGGTATTGGTACCGGCAGAGTGGTGTGGGATGATGGAGTTTCAGGAATGATGGTATCTGTGAGAATGACAGCAGGTTTCACGCGATCAGCTGATACCAGCACTGCTTTGTTCCTGATGGCAATGCGGAAGGTTTTGTCGGTACGGTCAATCACTTTGTAAGGTCCAGTGTAAGGTGGCTGTAAGGCACGGCGGAGGGAGTCTTGGCGAAGGAAAACATGAGTTGCTGTGGACAGGGATGGGTGGACGAATGTGGATGGTGAGCAATGGTGACTGGCTGGCTTTGGTCGCAATTCTTTCATCCTCCTCCTTAGGTTTGCGAGGAATTGAGAGGTGTCAGCTGGTAGAGAAACCGGTTGGATGAACTCTCCCGGTATCCGTAGCGGTTCACCATACACCAGCTCTGCCACCGAAGCCTGGAGGTCCTCCTTGAAGGCCGTGCGAACGCCCAGGAGAATGAGCGGCAGCGCATCCCTCCAACTGGCATCTTCATGGCACATCAAGGCGGCCTTGAGAGATCGGTGTAATCTCTCTACAAGGCCGTTAGACGCTGGGTGATATGCTGCGGTCCAAGTAAGATGGATACCACAAAGTTTGGATAGTGTTTGGAAGAGCTGGGAAGAGAATTGAGTGCCCTGGTCGGTGGTGACCTGTTGTGGACATCCGAAGCGTGCAATCCATCCAGTTAGGAACGTCTTTGCTATTGTTTCTGCAGTGATGTCCGGTATAGGAAATGCCTCTGTCCATCGGGTGTATCGGTCGATGGCTGTCATGCAGTAGCGATTGCCTGTAGAGATAGGCAGGGGGCCAACAATGTCAATGTGGACATGAAGGAAGCGCCCTGGTGGAACCGGATACTCTTCAGGTGGTGTCACAGTGTGTCGGGTGATCTTTGACCGTTGGCAGGGTTGGCAAGTCTGTGCCCAGAGGCGGCAGTCTTTTCTCAAACTTGGCCACACGAATCGCTGGGAGATCAACTTGACAGAAGCTTTTGTTCCCGGGTGGCTAAAGATATGGAGAGAGACAAAGACCTGTCGGCGAAAAGGTTGTGTGACAAAAGGACGTGGTCTACCAGTAGAAGTGTCACAGTACAAAGATACTGCAGTACCGGGTAGAGGAATCTTTTGTAAGAGGAGAGAAGAATCATTGTTATGGAGGAGCTGGCGAAGCTCGGCATCCTGCTCCTGAGACTTAGCGAGCGCCACCAAGTCCACGGGGTTAGATAGGGCGTCGATACGAGAAAGGGCATCGGCAACGACGTTATCTAACCGGAGACGTTTTCAATGTTGGTGGAGAATTGGGAAATTAAGTCTAGATATCGGAACTGACGAGGAGAGAAGCTTTCGCTTTTTTGCTGGAAGGCATATGTAATGGGCTTATGATCGGTGAAAATGGTAAAGGTTTGTGCTTCTAACATGTGCCGGAAGTGTTTAACGGCCTCGTAGATAGCCAGAAGTTCTCTGTCATAGGCACTGTACTTCTGTTGTTGGGAGGTGAGCTTCTTGGAAAAGAAGCCGAGTGGTTGCCAGTTCCCATTTATCCGCTGCTGTAGAACTGCTCCAAGTGCGGAACCAGAAGCGTCTGTGACCAGAGCAAGAGGGACAGAGCTATTTGGATGGGATAGAAGAGTTGCCTTTGAGAGACTCTCCTTGCAGTTCTCGAAAGCCTGAAGCAGCCCAGGTGTCCAGTTCACAGGATCAGAGCCTTTGACTCGTGAGCCTGAGAGAATGGCGTGAAGGGGTGCCTGAATGGCAGCAGCATTTGGTAGGAAACGACGATAAAAGTTTATCATTCCCAAGAACCTTCTGAGCTGTCGGATGGTCTGGGGTGGTGCATAGGATTGCAAGTCAACCACTCGGTCGGGCAAGGGACGAGAACCTTCTCCCGAGACGGTGTAGCCCAGGAAGACAACATCCGGAACTTTAAAGGTACACTTGGAAGGGTTGATGATAACTCCGAATTTCCGTAGTCTGGCGAAGAGTTGGCGAAGGTGCTGGAGATGCTGTTCCGAAGTCTGGGAGAAGACTAAGATGTCGTCCAAGTAGGCGAAACAGAAATCCAGTCCACGGATAACTTCATCCGTAAATCTTTGAAACGTCTGAGCTGCATTTCTGAGCCCAAATGACATAAAGGGAAATTCAAACAAACCGAAAGGAGTAGTGATGGCTGTTTTTGGGATATCATCAGAGTGTACAGGTATCTGGTTATATGCTCGGACGAGATCGATTCTGGAGAAGACGGAACAACCGGAAAGATGATGGGAATAATCGTGGATATGTGGTATAGGATATCGGTCAGGAATGGTGCGAGCATTAAGAGCACGGTAGTCACCACAAGGGCGCCAACCGTTGTCTTTCTTGGGTACTAGGTGTAGCGCCGAAGACCAAGGGCTCTCAGAACGGCGGGCTGTACCATCCTGCAGCATGTTGTCGAACTCGGTCTCAGCTATCTTGAGGCGCTCAGGAGCGAGTCGACGAGGACGGCAAGAAACAGGTGGGCCGGGCGTTGTTCTGATGTGATGAACAACCTGATGTTGCTGCTTCCAAGGGATGGTTAACTAGCTGCTTTCTGTGTGGTGGTTGAGCCGCCACAAGCACATCACCCATGCCGAGCAGAGACAAGGAATCCGCAGTACTCAGCGTCACCAAACATTAAAGAGGACTGGCTCAACTTCGTGATTTAGTGGTAGCTGGACATTACGGCGACATTGCGCTATTAGAATATGTGCAATGTCCAACATTTATTGTAATTAAGCAATACCAAATTGCAGCTGACAAAGTTCAGATATACTACAATATAAAGTCACAGTTTTAAATTAAAAAAGTCATTTACTTTATAGAAAGGATGATCAACTAACCAGTTATAAATAGGTCGTCTTTAAACCCAGTATCAATCAGTGTTTTCACATCATCCAAGGTATGAAATCATTTTAAATCAATAACATGAAAATTATTTTAAAACTTCCTCATTCTGTGAAAAGGTATACATAAATGTTATTTGCCCCTTGTATTTTGAATCGTAACTAATTATATACTTTTTAACATAAAGTAAACACTTAAAGATATACAGTTTTCAATTTGGCAAATAGAGATCTACAATATGCTTTAAATAGTGGAAAAAGTAGATTAGCTTTCTTTTGCAGCAAGGAAATATCATTAATGCTACTACCATGCACTGCGAATGTAGTTTTTGGGCACAACACATCTTCGGCTTTCGAGCAAATACAAGGACCTAAACAACCTATTGCATACATTATACACATACTTAGTGTGTGTGTGTCTCTGTGTATGTGTGAGGATTCAAAGATAGTTTCTGGTTGATAATAATACCTAATACTATGAACTCCTCTTTGAACGATAGGCAAACTATGCAATGCTGAAATGATTCTTAACTTATTACTAATATTATTAATATAACTAGTACTTTATATTTACATAATGTTTTCGCATTGATTTGGCTTACTTTATACCAAGTAGCGTTAACACTGGAAAGCTATTAACTTCAGCTTATCTTATTACGAACACATGGACATTCATGGTGCTGAAAGGTTATTCTAGACTTAATTACTAGCCTTACTTATTTAACACAACGCAGTAGAACGGAAGACTTGCATGAATATGTTTCTTAAAAGTAGGCCAAAGTAATCCTTCATAGACTAAGAGGATACTGCGCTACAGTCGGAGGAATTGGTACCTACTTGAGAAATTATCTAGCTCCGCCTATTATCGACAGAACTCTGGAAACAAAACCCAGAAATAAATGCATCTTCCAAGAGCAAATCTCCAAGTTAATACAAATTTCTATCTTTCAAGATAACCTGTGTTGATTGCTAGAAACATATGGCGAGAAATGAATTGTGATAACAAAGAATTGGAATTACCTAGTCATGCGCCAGGTTAAAAATCCTATTGGCGCATATATTTAAATATGGTTGAATATATACGGTATTGCCATAAGCTTTGTCAGTACTTTCAATGCATTTACCTACTAAATAAAACTATGCAAAAACTATGCATACTCATGTATATAAATATATTCTGAAATAACACAAAAAAACCGCTACGGAATGAACATACCCTTATTCGAAATGACCACCATGTGCGGCAAAGCAACGGCGAAGACGTTGAGGCCACTCATCAATAGCCGCATGAATCGTGTGCAGTGGAATTTTCTTGACAGCTGATGTGATTAATTTTTCTAGCATCTCGACATTGCGGTGCCGTTTTTGACATGTTTCTGCCACACAGAATAATCCAATGGATTGGGATCCGGACTTGCACTAGGCCAATCAGCAGTAACAGCAGCGATGAACCGTGTGCCATTGGTTGCCAAACACTGCTGCGTGGTTTATACTTTGTGTGCAGGAGCGTATCAGTTCGATGCTGTTTGAAGTAATATGGTAGATTTTTCAGCAGGATAGTGTCAAGTATGTTCCAATGAACACGATTCGTACAACTATTGATAATGCGTGGCCTCAACGTTTTCACCTCTGGTTGCCGCACATGGTGATAATTTCGAATAAAAGTAAGTTTATTCTGTAGCATTTTGCGTGTTCTTTCAGAATATGTATATTAATGGGTTTGCATAGTTTTGTTTAGTAGTTATATGCATTGAAAGTACTGACAGAACTTATGGCAGTACTATGTAAGTGAAGTCCGAAGGAACAAATTATTGAAATTCACTCTCCTCACGCCTATGCAGAGGCAGCCTAGGGTTTTTAAGTTGCGAAAAACAGGAAACTACCATGTTTAATTTTTCCTTAGAAAAGTTGCAAAACCTGAGTAGGTACTGAGAAAGCAAACGTTAACAAACTCCAGCGAAGATAAGACTAAGAAATTGATGGTGGGAAGTTGGAAAACTTGAAGGAAAAAGAAGGAACAAAGCATTTCTTATGGGAATGCCAGAAGTGGGGTAAAACAGTGGTGATCTAGTGAGCGATGCATATAGAGTACTTAAGTTCATTGATAAAAATCCTTGAACTCATGGTGTTGGCATAGTACTGGACGAAATGTGAGAAGTAAAACTAGAAGGGAAAAAAGTCGATTTTGTGCAGGCAGGTATAAATGTACGCACCACGTTATCTTCTTTGGACTATTGAAGGCGATGTAGAGAAAAACTATGAGTAATAGAAGACAACGTCGTTGAGAAGCAGAATGTGCATAATATCAATTGGTGACTGGAACACAGTGTTCGGAGGACAAACCGGAACAGCGGTTGGAAAATATAAATTTGTCAAAAATCATGACAGAAGAGTCACAATTAATAATTCATTCACTTTTCGAAAGATATTATTCCAACAATATAAGAGGAGAAGGTACACAAAGACATGTCCAGTTGACGATAGATTCTGCCAGAGAGACTGTATTCCAGTACAAACAAATTCCATAATTGCTTGAAAAATGCAAACAGGATACTAGAATAAGTTATTCAATTAAACCACGACTTATTGAATGGCGAAACAAATATTATCTGTTGACAAGTGTAAGGCAAAAAGGTAAAGCATTAGAAAGGCACAGCTAAAGATTGAACAGGATGGAAAAAATTGAAGACATTGTTCATGCGAAGTTTATGTTATAAGTTACAACTTGTAATATTAATTCACACCGAAATCAGGTGATTAACTGAATGTGGTTAAAGACGAACTGGAACGGTGGATAAGTAAAGCTACTACATAACCATGTACCTACCATACGACCAATGTTGGAGGAGGCGGAGAGAACAATTTGGACATGATAGAGGCTGCTGTACACTAAACAGCAAACTGGGAAGAAAAAACTTATAAGAAAAAACAAGAATGAGTGAAGTAGAAATGTGAAGAAACAAGAGGTTCTAGAGAGAAAAAACAGGTATGATATAAAGTAACATACAATGAACTAAGTTTCTGGTATTCACAAGGAAGGACTGTAATTCAAAGTGGAGAATAGAAGATGATAAAGGCAATGAAATAACAGAGAAACAAGAAATAGAGGAAAGATGGAAAAACATGTGTAGAAAACTTTTAACAAACTGGGAATCACACATATAGCTTGGCTATAGAAGCTGAGACCGACTCAAAAATATTTGCAGCTTTGGTGGAAGAAGTAGAGCTAGCATTTAGGCAAATGAAGAATGAGAAAGCAACAGGAGGTGATGGAGTCTTGAACTACTTAAATGTTTGAATGAAGAAAGGAGGGTGATTTATTCCTAATGCAATGGCGTATTGTCAGAATGGTGGATGCAATGCCAAGAAATTGAATCTGAGACAGAATGTGCCCGAATTCATTTTATTATGTGCTAATTTATTTAGTGTTTAATTTGATATATAAATGATATATGTGTACAATGTGAACACCATGTAAATAGTCATTTTGTATAATGTAATATTTGTCTTGTATATAATTTTCCTGTTTAACTAAGTTTAGAATATCTTGAACCCTGCAGTTAGGGTAGAAATATGCTGTTCGCATGTGCAGCGAAAACGGGATCTTTTGTTAGAATCGAAGGGTAAGATTTTATGACTTTATTTTTCTCGGCTCCGGAAGTATGGAGTGAAGAAAAATAACACAGAACGGCAGTTTACCAAGAGAAGCTAGGTAAAAAGGTCACATGATATATACAAACCAGCCAATAGGAATCTATATAAATTAAATAATATTTAGCCACGCTGAGAGAACCGCGAAGATTCCTCCAATGAGATATCAGATCCCAAAATTTTAGGTGGAAGATCGTGGTCTTTAAATAGTCGAGATTTACCACAAAAAATTAAGAGTTGACTTGTAGATACACACGAGGAATCCACGCTTCACCGTCAAACAAATTTGGCGCGCAAATGGTGTTCTATATAAAGTGATAAGCAAACAGGAACATTATGTAGTGTTAGAGTGAAGTGACAATAAATAGCGATAAACCAAACATTATGATGAGTAGTGAATTCACCTCTGAGCTCCTTTGTACCACTACCGATATCGACGAGCTTATTAGCAATCCTGATAGGCAGAGTCCATTCAGACATCTCTGCTGAGAACCAACTAGCCAGGGCAACAGTGAGAATTATCGTACAGTTAAATCAACCAGGCAGGGCAACAAGACGAAGCCACGTCGGATGGTGAAAGCAGGTGCAGTTAATTTTATAATTACTCCTGTATCTACCACTACACCGCGTTCGATTCAAACCCGCGCGGGCATCGAACCCGGGACTGCAACCAACGGCGCAGTCTTCGAAGCATAGAGAGGTGATGACTGACGCAAATCATGTTAGTACTATAAGCCTGATGTCGTTCGGTTGAGATTCTGCTGAGAGTAATGAATCGTCCTCTAACTTCTATGATGGAAGGCGAATTAGAAGAAGAACAGTTTGTCTTCCAGAAGTGGAAGACAAAGCTAGAAATAGATGTTTAATGTTAATTAGAGAAAAATACAGAACTGTATGTGGTATTTGTGGAGCCGAAAAAAAGCATTAACACAGTAAATTGGAGATTCTGAGGTAAATTGGTGTGGATTGGAAAGAGATTGCTCTCTAATCTATCTCTGAAGTAGCTAAATTAATCAGGATAGAAGATATGTCAGAGCTAAAATAGGGAGCGGTGAGAGACCAACGCAGGAGGCCGAGGTCGTTAAGGCACGCATTCGTAAATGGCAAGTCTGGAGTCAAATCCCACCAGGACCGTCCTCCCTGGCTGAATTTTTCCAGCCTTTTCTCTGTCATAACTGGCGGATGCCGGGGAGGTACCTTAAACTTAGACCTGGAATATTTGCTTTCCAAATTCCTTTACCCAATCTTCATTTACTTCATGTATCATCAGTGCCCACCGTCTGTGTTGCCGTAAGTAGTAAGAATGGGCGTTAAACTTATTGAAAAGGGAAGACAAAGATACCCATATTACACAGCCTGTTTAAAATCATCGAGCAGAATCTGGTGAAGAATTCCCCCCACCCCGAAAAAATTGAGAAATCTTAGTAGTAGAAAGAAGAATAATAGCAATACGATTTTCTAATTAGGTATACGTCACCACTGCCAGAGGACCTAACGTCTAAAGGAAACAGTTGGCAAAGGCGAGGAATACATAAACACAACGACAATGTTCACAGAAAGAGGGGATAAGTTCGAGTGTAGAGCAAGTAGACAGTTTATGATAACACCAAGTAGTCAAATAGAGAAACCTCTATCAGAGCAAGTTACTAATAGAAAAGAAGCGCTTTCTCTGGACTCTTCAAGAAAGAATTAAGGAAGGTATTAGTGAAGCTCTCTGAATGGTGTATGTCAATATATACAGCGAAAACTCGGAGATTGCAAATAAATGAGTGAAAAAACGAAGTATTTCTAATTTAAAATGGGTAAGAATGGAGAGTGCGAATTGAACAGAGGACGGAGTGAAGCTATTTTAGATAGAATGGATAAAGGAAGAAAATATTTAAACTGATCAGTAAGAGCAAATAAAAATGGTTGGAACATTGGATGATGATAATCTTCCGGTAAAGAGATGCATTAGAATGAACGGTGAATTGAAAAACAGTTCGTGATAGAGTTAGCTACGTATTTTAGATAATATTAAGATAAATATTCCATATGTGCAGACAAGGTGAAGGCGGAAGAAGGAAGAATGGAGGATACGGAATTAATGATGTAGGACTACTCTTGAGCAGAAAGCTTTGAATAACTGATTTATTGCTTATTTGATCCCAGAAGATCTATTATCTCGTATTTGGGGCATAAAATATTCGCTTACATAATCCAAAACAGAACTAGCGGAAAATCTGGTTGTTCCTTTATAAGGAGCGGCAAGAACACAGACCTCAGTAAGCATCGACGCAGGGATCTTCAAATAATGGGAGAAACAATACTGAAGATAAAAGATGAGACAGTTTATTACGCTTCTGCAACAATGGAATTATCAATATAATTCTCCGGACATAACCCCCTTCGTCGACGACTTCCCTGGCATGAATGAGAAGGCTGAAAATAAGGGTAATTTATCAGCGCCAAACCCAGCGAAGTATCTCATTTTTTCGTGGTTTTCCCTGGTTGACTTAGACGAATGTCAGAATGGTGTAGTCTAGCACGGATTTCTTCTCTCTTTCATGTTTCAGGTTGACGGTTCGGTCGATGTTGGGCAGATGGCGCAGAGGTTTACGATTTGGAACTTGTTCTCGGCCCCGCTAGAGGGAGCCTATACTGCTCGGTCCTGTTTCCCCGGTCTCTGAGCGACCTCTGCGCCGGCTGCTATGTCTCCTGCGGTAGCCTCCGTTCCTCCCGGGGGCGTGTGGACAAGAGACGGTGATATCTGTTTTGCGTCGTTACAGCTTTTCTTAGTGACTTAGTGGCTGCAATACGTGGTCCCACAATCAGGTGCTTTCATAAAGCGTTCTGTGATTGGACATGAAGGGAAATAAATCTAGGTATTCATAGCAGAACAGACGAATTATGTGAGGGTTTAGTAGACACCAATTCTACTATACCTCCCTTCTCTTTGCTAGACCAAGCTAACTCATTAAATGGATTACTTACTATCTTTCCACCATCACTCCTCAAGTTTAAAACACCAATTTCAAATAAGTGTCAAATAAACGGAAGCACTCACTCGGGAAAGAAAAAAAACATAATTATTAACTTGCTTACTAACATTATGCATGTGTTGTTGTGTGTGTACAGGTTAATCTCAGAAATTGATGAACAGGTTTTTAATAACTATTATTGTTTCACCGCCAAAAAGCCCTGTTCTTTCCCACCGACAAACGCTATAGGATATTTCAGGAAATTAATTGTTTTTTTCATACTCAGGTCACCCTGTTACATTCCGATTTCTTTGAATATGGGTATCAGGGGATATTTTTTATCTCTTTATTGCAAAACTGACAGGTTGTAATAACTTCATTCCAAAGGGGTAAAATGGGAGCTATCACGGAATTTCCCTGTGATATCATTGAATATGTTTATCCGGGAGTATTTTTTGTATAGTTTTGACTAAATACTGCACACTTGGTTTTGGAATCTGTCAGAAAATATAAAATACCATTTACCTTTAAAAAATCCCAATACGTCTATTTTAGCTCCTTAAATACAAATGCACACTCTTTTGCGTATTCAGACCTAATTTTGTACACTTACATTTACCTAGCAAAATTATAGACAGCCTCACAGTTTCACAGAATTACCTCTACACACACTTGGGATGAATAATTTAAGAAATTGTGTGAAAGGAAATATTTTTAAAAACGTAGAATGTTTCATATGCTAATTGTTTTGTTTTCGAGTGTTATGGTGAGTATGTAAATGTTCATACACCTAATTTGCATTTGGAATGCAATTGATTATTATTAGAGAGAGTTGAAGTTAATGTTTGTGCTCAACACATTTAATAATATAAGTATACAATTTGGTAAAAAGAAAAGAATAACAGAGATGTTCACATACATTTAAATTCTGAGCATAATGTTCCTGACAGCAAAAATAAGTTGTAATGGCGAATAAGTAGCTAAGAAAGGAAGAGAAGAAAAAATGGCTAGTTTTAGCTCCGTCTTTTATGATTGGCACTTCATTACATTGAGGCATTAAGCATACGAATGTTATAAATATTGTTAATAACCCTAACTGTAAGAGCTGTCTATCGGAGTTAAGATTATTTATATATTGAAACCGATATGTGTCCCCTTCATCAGCACAGAGGGGATGCGGACCAATATCAATCCCCCACACTTGCAGGACACGCGCTACCCGCGACTTTCAAAATATCCCTGTAGTACCAACTCTTCAATGTCTTATTTAAAACATATCCACAGTTTGACCTGTTTGGAAAAATGTCGTGTTATAGGAACTCATCATTATGGGAATTTTTGCAGGTTTGAACCCTCCCCCGCATCTCTATACTTTACACACAATTCCGAACCATTTACTGGCTTAGAAACCTTTTGGAAACGTACTCTTTAGAGCGAACCTGAATTACATTGCAATTGTTTTATGGAGTTGTTATGTTTTACTTGATATTAAATTCCACAAGACTCCATATATTGAGCTAGTTTTGTCGGTGTGTGGGTACACATTACGTACATTACAAAAATGTCCCGTACAACGCCAGATGGAATAGCCAGTAGAAACTAAAACTAAAATGATGAAATGCAGAATATAGAAAATATGGGCGAATTCAGTTTGTACAGGAAGCTTGTTGACCGTACCGACATCTTGCAGCATCGCATCTAGTAGGAACTTTTTCTAACACCTACTTTATGTTGAGCAAGTAATATATTTGACCTTACAAATTCCATGTCACAATTTTACATGAAATACGCGCTAGTTTGGTTGTGCGCATGTCTGTGAACAGCGTAGCTAAAAACAAAAACGACACATAAATATCAATATTCGGTTTTAAGTAGAGCATTTTTAAACATGCAAGTCCCTGGGGCATACAAACCTTCACATTAAAAAAATTATAATTATTTATATCACAATATCTTATGTTTAAGACATTGTAATGATCAATAAAGCGTGTATCTGTAAATGATCGCTAAGGCCCGTTTCATCTTTATTGAATTTTGTATAATTGAAACATCATAAAGGATGCACAACATCATAGAAAAAGTTAGCTCTCGCCAGGACGTATACTTATACCAAAGAACTTAGTTTTGGTAGCATTAGCCACCAAAGATTCGCTGTAACACAATATTTGTCTAGATAATAAGTCCCGTGTATTCTGGAGGCTTAGATGGCCATTCTTTTGTTTTTTTGTGAGTTCTTGGCTGGTATATATAGTTACAGTGACTTCTTTGATTAACAGCTGACTGTATCAGCTTCCTGCGTTCTGCAAGATATGTGCGTATATTACCGTGGTATCACATATAGTGTCCTTTATATAAGGTGTTTGTTTGTTTATTATCTATTTTTTTATTTATAGATACTCTTTAACTTCTGTGGTCCTTAGGGTCCCATTCTATATTGCGTAAGACCGGTAATTTTTCTCAGAGACCTCTTTATCAGGCTTGAGGTTCTTTTAGGATCCGTAAATCTACGACACGGGACCATCGTCTTTACTTCCCTTCCGAAGGGAGCCATTCTATAGAGGTGTGTATCATGGCTAAGTAGAAATATCATATTATTATGAATAACTTGAGGAATTCCTATGAAACAATTATGGATAGAGGGTGTGTTACGCATTAAATTTTAATATGGTAAAAGATGTACTCAAGTAGCGTCAATTACATACAACGTTTTTCTTACTAAATTAAACATACAACTAATTTATTTTAAATTATTCTAAAACTATTTAAATTATTTTAAATACATAGCTCTAGTCCAACGAAAACCCTAACTCTGGATCGCGACGGGTGACGATGAAGCGATATGAAAGCTAGTCTGGCCTTTTCAGATTATTTTCGTTCTCAAATTTCCAAATTATTTCCAAAATATTAAGATATTAAATGCTCCCAGTGACGTAAATTAAAGGGTTTGCTTCAGTAGCGGCGCAGTCCCATGCCGTAAAAGGAAGAATTGTTAAAGCGTTGACGAATGTGGCTGTTGAAACAATACATAAGTGTTCCGAGTTTACTGGGCTAGGTACGCTTTACGAAACGATTGTGAAAGATTCAGCAAGCTTGATAAGAATTGTTTAGTAGATAAGGTTCATTGATCTCGTATACGGGCATTATTAGCTTAGGAAAATAAGTATTTTCACCCCGGTTCTATAAAACACTTTGAGTGGTCCTTTAAAGATACGGGCAAAAGAAAACGTCAACTCTGCTCCAGCTTCTCACACCGCGTCAGCTATAATCCGAGAAGTCTGGGGTAAGACTATGAGGGGTAGGAAATTGGAAAATAATTAATAAAAGGACTGACGGTGCAATAAGGAATGAGAGCGAGGAATGGGGGAGCTGAACCGGCTTAGAAGGGGGTTGGAAAAGCTTAGGAAAAAATGAAAAGGACAAATGGAATCTAATATGTACCGAAAAGAAACTGATGGGCATCGTATTTATTCCGGAGTGAATGCATCCTTGGTGGATGTTGCAGTCTACAATTAGGAGTTTGCGTGTAAACTAAGGATCACTAGGTGGTATCGTTCCTTCGTTACATGCAAGCCGTAATCTCTGTAGTCCTTAACTTTATACAAATTAATTCAAAGCTTTTTAACCTTTACACAGAATAAAAATGGAACTTAAACAACAGATAATGTAATAGAATATTTTAAAGCATTTATGTTTGCTTTTTAGTCAACAAAAGTGAAGAAACTGAAAAAAGAATTCTATTTTCACAATGCCTTAGTATTGCCAATATCAACCTTACCAGGGTTCTTTTATTCCCATCATGGTGTGTGTTTTATCATTTTGAAAATAAAAATGTTTGAGCCTAATGGTTAGAAGCTTTCTAAAGAATTGTATTCAAACCAATACAAATCTATTACAATTGTAAGGTAACGAATAAGTTAAATTCGTCCCAAACTAGACGGAAACTACCAGACTTCCTTTCCATCTAATACCTTATACTTAAAAAGAATTAATTTCTCCTACCGACCTAACAAAGTACAGGCCTCAAGGGACAATTTAAATGCACCTACCCAAGTGTCTTAATGGCCACATACCTGCGTTTCCTACTTCCTGCTTTTGTTGATACTTCAGCAAATTCAAATGTTTTAACGATTGTTTTGCATTCAAGATGGTGTGAAGTTGTATACAGACCTGTAGCATTTGTGTGACAGGAGAATGAAAGCAAAGTGAATTTAGAAGTATTAAGATTGTTTAACTTTGAGCAAAAAGAGGGGATAACCATAAAGTGAAATTTAAAACTGCCTCGTGTGACATGTTTAAAAGTATTTCCATGTTAGACGTTTAATATTAACTTCAAGAAAATAAGATACTACAGATAACAATTTGAAACTTCGTGTTGTGTTTTGTGTTTACTTACGAAGTAAATAGTGAGAAACTTGCTATTTATCACTAGTCTTTACGCATTATCCTAATGTTCGGAAAATACATCAAGAATTCCAGCAGTACAGTAATATCATATCACCACCAGACTTGCTATTCTTTAAACTCATTCCACGGCACTGCTATTCTGTAACACCAATTTCCGTTATGCAGTAAAAATAATTTAAACTGGGTGTAGGCAGTGTACTCCTAGCTATCTGTTTAGGAACCAAGTCCCTTAGATTGCAACTTTCATTAATACTAGAAACACAAGGGTTGTTCTAAAATACCGGAAGTTGTGCACACCAAGCTTTCTAAAGTCAGCCTTGTTGGGAGCGAGGTCGTGTCTTTGCTCTGACATACCGTAGTGCTGAAGTCCCCTAGCTATATGTTTAGGAATCAAGTCCCCGAGATTGTAACCTTCATTAATACTAAAGTATGTGGCAAAACAAATGACACTAAAATATTAGCTAATGTTGGCACAGAATGAGTTTCAAATTGTGTACCATCACGAGTCACGCGTTGTTTATAACGTTTCTGAAGATGATTAAACATGTTCATGAACAAAGCTATAAGAACACAATAAAACATTCTGCTGCACCCTTTGGAGGGTTAACTTTCTTGCGCGACAAAAACGGCTGAAAATCTGCAGGAATAATGCGTTCCTGTTTTACAGTACAGCGCTCTCGACGATATAAGGGCCCAATATTCCATTACCGGACACGGCGCCCAAATCGCAATCCACGCATTGTGCAATGGTTTCTGTATAACGACATCAGGCAGTTGAAACACTAAAAAACAGGTTGTTTGTTGATGTTGCCATCAAGGTGAATATGGCTTTCATTTGAAAACCATATGCTACAGAAAAAATCTGGATCTTAATACGTCATAGACAACGGCCAATACTGCATCGGGCTCGCTCAACAACTTGAACCCGCTCAGAAAGTTGAATCCAGTATGCAAATCTACCCACTTCTTTGAACATCCGCCAAACCAAGCTTCAATAATGTTGGTCGCAGACTTTAACACTTGTTGAAGTAGTCCCCTGTTATAGGACTGATCTCGTGCGCCGGGACTTGCCTCGGTGCATTCTGACGTCTTACTCCTTATGGCTGGAAATAATGTTACACGGTAAACACCTTCTACTTTGCTGTGAGAACCATAATTACAGAAACAAATGAAAAATCGAATTCACAATTTGACGTAAACGCACACGTATTTAAGTCTTTCATTCCCAGGGTGTATGCTAATAAATATGCGTAGAAGAGTAACGCTTTATTGTCTTAAGTATGTGCTTACAAACTGTCATGTAGATCGGCTGATAAACCAATGTATCCAAAAGAGGAGTACATTCTCCGTACTTATTCATACTCTAAGTATGAACATGTTGTAAGCAACACAGAAAATCACGTTTAAACAGGCGTGTACCACCACGCATCAGGATGGTGAACTCAATAGTACCGACTCGAAATCCTGCCAGTGCGTTTTGATCCAGACTTCTAATTTAAGCGCCAGCTATTAGAAGGCTAATTTCTTTATTAATTAAATTCTGTCCTACTATCAGCCATGGCTCTAATAACAAGATATATCTGAGAGATAAAATGTTGATAAGATTTTTCGCTAAAGTTTTTACCAGTAGGCAAAAACTTAAATTTGGAAGCGAAATGCAACATGCATGTGTGGTTCACCTGTAAATATAACGTAATAAGAAGGTTTATGTCACCAATTTGAAATTTAGAAATGGATAATTTCGCAATTCTGTATAAAAAGTAGTATAAAACAACTTTATTGTGTGTAGTATTTTGTGCAGCGTGAAGTGCTTAATTTCAAAGTATAGTTTTAAACGTAAACTTATTTATATAATTTCAAACATTTATTTGTCAAAATATGAATAGTGTGTTAGAAATAGGATGTGAACTTTTGCTGACACAGTTGTGGTAAACATAGGAAGACTATGATGGTGGAACCACATTTTTTGAGTACACAGATCCTGTTTTCTCAACAGTTCTTCAGCCTGCAATACACCAAATAAAGCCAAGATTCCTGTTTCTTTAATGATTTATTATTTTTACACTCGACAACGATTCCAAGCTTGAATCTTGGTTTTCATACTTTTGGATTCACTTTGACATCCTGATGGTCGTAGAACGGTATTCTTAGGTATTCAGTCATAACATTTCTCATGTATCGTGCTCCTGCTTATACTTTTCCTAGATGAAAGAAAAGAAAAAATCGCCATGTTCTGTTTCATCTGTTTTACTCTCTGTTTTGGTAAATGCAGATTTTCTGCTCGATCAGAGCCCTGGCCCAGTTCGTAAAAATCGTTGTCATTTTGTGTATTTAGGTCTAGGACTAGGAGCGGAGGGGGTGAGGTAGGAGAACAGAGGGTGGTACGGCAGGGCAGATTAAAATTCCCCTCATGGCAGCTGGTGCAACCGACACCCCTCCCCCTTGCAGGCTTGCCATTCCGGGGGACGAAGTGTTCCTAGACCACCCCTTTCCCCGCCGAGACTCCCGCCGACACTTACAATCCTGAAATACACCAAATAGATGAAAGGTGAATTGAAATGAGAATGGGGTGAAATGGAAGGACAGGAAATTTGAGGATGTAATGAACCTTCCTATAATTCGTGTAGTGACCCGGGGAAACCCCGATAAAACCATGGATCAGAAAGGTCCGAGGTGGGATTCGAACCCACGACCTCCCAAATGCGGGCCACAGACGTTGATGCCAGAGCCATCCCGCTCAGTTTATATATCTAGAAAAACTGCATTTAGGTCTTCTTTGAACAACGTCCTATCTACTCAAGTAGACATATTAACAAAACGGCACATGAAATAATTAGCAGGATGACGCTACCCCTACTACCCATTACAACCACATTAAGCAAAACGAGAAAACTCCGGAATGGTTGTTTGAGCTTCTGTGGATATGAAATTCACAGAATTGGATCTTTTTTAAAGTTCCCCTGTTTTACTCAATTTATACTGTGTTCTTACTGTTTTCGTTACCGCTTATCACCGCAATAACACAACACATAGACACAACACAAACACCCATGCCCATAGCGGGACTCGAACCCGCGATCCTCTGCTTGGCGGAGCGCGGGAGCTATGCACTTCAGCGACCACGGCTAGCCGGAAAGGGTAAGACTTAGTGTAGTAAGTTTACTAATCAGTTGAATATATTTCGCAAATTTATGAATGACTAAAGGCCGTACGCATTCAGTTTGCAGTCCTTAAATTTTTATTGTTGGTTGCCGCGCGGGGTTCAAACTAGAGACCACTGTAGCCTACTGCTGCAACTTCCAATGAAGTGGTTTACAACTTTCACAAAACCCTCCAGTCACTTCTTTCACTTGATACTGCGTTTCGTCCTCTCCTGCTTCACTTCCTCATCCTCCTCCTCTTTCGTGAAGCTCTTCTTTGTCCTATCCTTGTTCTTTCAGTCTCGCATCGTATCGAATTGGTGATGTCGTTTGGAGGAAATGGAAAGAAGATCAAATAAATAAGCCAGACGAATCAACGAAGGTCCTGAAGCAGTGGCGAGGGGGTGGATTGGCCCGGGACATTCTACAACTCAAATAACCAGAAATTATTTCAGGTAAATAAAGCATCAGCTGGCGAGTGAAATAATGTTGGAGTCGGAGTAAACAGCGGTAGGAATTCTAGGCCTCAATGAATGAATGAATAATGAAATGGGATTTAAGGGCCAAAACTAGAACGTTCATTAGCGCCCGTCACAGATAAAATACATCTAAGTTAACAGTTAAAAACAGACAAATCAAAAGATCTAAAACAAAGAACGGAAAATTATAAAATCCCAGGTTAAAACTCGACTAGAAATAATAAAAGTAAGCAGCGTCACAGACTTTAGAACGCGAAGCTATGAACAAGGGAGCTACAAATGCTGGGTCTAAAACAATAAGAGCTAGAAAACAGCTCAAGGACAGGTCAAACGCTGTCCTGTAAATTGCTGCATCCAATGAAAGCTAAAACACGTTCTACGGCTAGCAGCTCATCCGCCAAAATGGCGGGCAATGCTGCGTCCATGTGCAGAGTGGTGCGAAGAACAGAAAACCACTGGAACTGCTCTGAAACATGGCGCACCGACAACGGCGCGCCGCAAAGATTGCAAACGGGAGCTGGCTCTCGGCGCAACAAGTGAAAGTGGACAAAATGACAGTGCCCGATGCGAATTCTACATAAAATTACTTCCTCCCGACGGGAGGAACGAGACGAACTGGCCCAAGTAACGGGTACAGGCTTAATCCCCCGCAATTTGTTACCCTGAACAGAGTACCAGGCAGTAAACCGACGGGAGAGAAGAGACTTCCGTAAGTAATGGCTAAAATCATCCGCAGGAACACAGGAGCTAAAATAACATTGGGATAAAATAGCACTCTTGGCAACGGCATTTGCACCATTATTACCCTATGCCGATGTGACCAGGAACCCAAACAAACAATAGGCTCATCCTATCGGTGGTAAGCTAGTGGGAACAATCCTGGAGACGCTGCACGATAGGATGACAAACGTACAGTGCACGAAGGCTAGAAAGCGCGCTTAGAGATTCCGTGCATAAATCACAATTCTGGAGACCTCGTTGACAGATAAAAGACAGAGCTTGTTCCAGAACAATAACTTTAGCAGTAAAAATCGAGCACTAATCAGAGAGACGAAAGATAAAACATTATACGCCAAATACAAACGCACATCCAACTCCACGATCATTCTTTGAGGCGTCTGTCTAAATAAAACAATGGTTGCCGAAGTGTGACTGAACTCTGGCAAAAGCAGAACGGATGACCGGAGCGGGGGTCGTGAGCTTTGGCATGGACGTCAAATTAAGGTGGCAATATATGTCGGAATGCAGCCAAGGGGAAAAGTGGATTTGACCCCCGGGAATTATACCTGGAAACGCGATGTTCAAATTCCGAAGTATCTGGCAGAAACGTACCCCTGGTGTGAGCTAGGCTAGGGGTCAAGATGCATAGTGACGATCCAGTGAGTCCTCAAAGGATGAGGAATAAGTCGGGTGTTGAGGTATGCTGGATTAGCGGCAAGCATATCTGCAGTGAAGAACGTCACGACGATAAGAGAGAGGATGTTCAGCAGCTTCTGCACAAAGACTCAAAACAGGGCTAGTGCGAAAAGCACCAGTAGCAAGCCGGAGGCTCTGGTGGTGAACTGTGTTCAAGCGACCCAGGATAGAAGGTCGGGCAGCGGAATACACAATACACCCATAGTCAAGCTTTTAGCGAATCAGTGATCGATAAAGTCGTAAAAAGATAGTGCGATCTGCAACCAACAAGGTGAAAAATGAAACACGTAAACGAGAAAGAGAACGTTCACACCTTACCTTCAAATAGGTTATATGCGTTGACCAACGCAACTCCCTATCAAAGATTAACCCGAGGAATTTAGTTTCTCTCAAAAGGGAAGGAGTGCCGTACCGAGGCAGAGAGAAGGTAGAGGAAACTCTTTTTCGGCGCCAGAAATTAACGCAGACTGTCTTCTCAGCAAAAAACTGGAACGTTTGGTAATGCTCCACGAGTGAAGGAAGATAATACACTGATGCAGTCGGCGATCAAAAGTATCGGTGGGGCGACAAGTAAGGTATACGGCGAAATCGTCAACAAAAAGCGAAGAAGAAATTCCGGGTGGAACACAGTCAAAAATCGGGTTAAGCGCTATAGTAAATAGTGCGACCCTGAGTACTGAGCCTCGAGGTCCTCCGTTCTCTTGGTTAAAATTTGAAGTTAAAACTGATCCCACACGAACACGAAATACCCAGTCCTTCATAAACTCACGAATGAAGACAGGAAAACGGGCGCGGAAACCCCACTGATGGAGTGTACAAAGAATGCCAGTCCTCCAAAAAGTGTCATAAATTTTCTCAAAATCAAAAAATATAGCCACAATCTGGCACCCTCTCAGGAACCCGTTTAGAATGTGGGTAGAAAGATGGACGAGATGATCCACAGGAAAACGGCGCCGGGGAAAGCTGCATTGCACTTTCGCCAGACGTTTTCGAGATTCAAGCCACCGGGCCAAACTCCCGTTGATCATGCGTTACATAAACTTGCAAACGCAACTGGTTAGGGAAATCTGATGATAGCTGGATGATATTTGGCGATCTTTCCCGGGATTCAAAACTGGGACGATGGGGGCTGCTCGCCAAACTGTAGGAAGAGTTCAGGTTTCCAAGATGCGGTTGTAAATCTGAAGGAGAAAGTGCTGTCCAGCAGAGGAGAGATATTGAAGGAACACCACGTGTACAAAATCAGGAACAGGAGCGGAATACCTATAAGTTGCTTGGGGCATGCTGTAGAAGGTAAAAGGGCGATTATACTCCTCGTGGTTGTTGGACCTAAATGACAGTGCACGGGCTCCCAACGCGGCCTTGTGTGGAAGAAAGTCCGGGTCATAACGGGCAGAGATAGAAATGATTTCAAAGGTCTTGCCGAGGGTATCGGCAGTTGGAGGTACTTCGGAAATAGCAATAGTACCTACCCGCAGATAGGGGATACAAGAAAAACGAGTCTTGCCGGCCACGCGTCTAAGGTTTTACCAAACGATCGATGTAGATGTAGAGCTATTGAAACCCGCTACATTGCGCTCCCATGAGGCTTTCTTACTGTTGCGAATTATTCTGTGAGCCCTAGATCGTAGTTTTTCATAATTGACCAGGTTATCAAGGGAGGGTGCCGAAGAGCACCGCGTTGTGCACGAACGGCGTTCCGACATTCAGCGTTCACCAGGATACCGGTAAACGCCAGGGATGGGAAGACGTGCGGGAATGGAACGTTCGGCAGCGGCTAAAATGACAGCACGTATGTATTCAACAATAAGGTCCACAGTGGAAAACTCGCACTGAGGAAAACGGGATAGACGGGTAAACAGTGACCAGTCAGCTTTGTTGAACTTCCATTTTAGTTCAACTGCCGTGAAGTCTTATTTAGGAAGTTAAATAATATTAGTTACCTTATTATCTTAATCTCGGTGAATATGTACGTAGAGTTAGTAAAAGAAACAGGTCTTCAATACAGAGAAATATCACATCCAATATAGCATCAACAATTAGCCATTTTTGAAATAATCAAGATGTGTGTATGTCTATATTTATATATGTAGAGTTAGACAAATACAAGCCTCCAATACAGAGAAACATGGGCTCCAATATAGAATCATTCATTGGCCTTTCGCATTAATCATCCCATAATACCAAAAACCAATGAGCCGGCGAATACTGCAGTACAGCAGTACGTGAGTTGAATACCTTTAGACTCACGCTGATGGCGTTAACATTTCAGGGATTAGAGGCACCCTCTATACAGGTCTGGCTGTGAAGACCCATACTACAGAGAAACTAGTATTAAACAAAGTGAAAATCTCTTGAGCCATACTGAAGCCCGTAACATTATCTCGATAACAGATCCCACTCTATGATTCCAAATTGTAAAGACCCATCCCACAGGGCATTAGGATTATAGAGAGGAGAATCAACCGAAAATTCTTTAGTATTCCACAGAAGATGGCATTTCCTTTCAGGAAATTATTGGAGATATCTGACAGACTCGTGCTTATGTCGCTGAACATAGAAGCACATTTCAATATAGCTAGATACAATCAACGATTACAGGATTTACTCCTAAATGTCTCCAATTGATAGCAAAAAGTAACTAAAATATCACTATACACTAAAAAGTAACCACGAAATTACCATAACCGCTACAAGTAACTAAAATGTTACCATGCCCCCTAAATGTAACCAAAGTGTAACTAAATCTCCCTACAAATAAACATTCACCGTACTCTTACAAATTAACTAAGATGTAACCACATTTCCCTAAACATTAACCAAAATGTCACCACATCCACCCAAAAGGAACCAAGATGTTACCATAGCTGAATAAAAAGTAACCAACATATTAACATATCTCCCTATAAGTACCTGCATGCAGGCAATGACTAACAGAAATGTAAGTAGATCTATCCAAGTAGATGTAAGCAAAATCGATAAAGCCTGTAAGGAAGCATAATGAATCCTGTATGTAAAAGTTTCAGGTTTGTATATATCTAACCCATCCCAATCTTTATCGAGTCCAAATTGAACATTTCCCCATACTATCATATCCACCAATGTTACAATCAAGCTCTGTGATTTAATTTCATGCACATTGATTCTAAATGTAATTATATGAATAGATGTAATTAACGGAATTGTGTAACCAATATGGAATTCTAGCATAGTCCAGCTTGTCATAACCCGTCTATGAGGTTCATAGTTATCAATGTTGTAAGATAACGTACAAAATTAGTAAATGTCAGAATAATAGTTTAGTTTTCTGTTAGGATATATGGATGCAACTTCAATAGCGCATAAAATATATATTATTTAGTACGTTCTATATGACATATATATTCAATTATAGCCAACTTACTTCAAGCTTAATTTACCATATGTTGGGAAGAAACGTTTTGTTAAGTATTATATATGTAGTAGGATTTTAAATAAACAAGTCAATTTCAAGACTTAAACTTCATGGGATAAAATGCAGTAAAGAAATATCGAACTGCGAACTCCTGATGCGCTAGACGGCGGAAAATTGGATGCTTTGTGAGGGCAAGCAGCAAATAAACAATCACATAGACAGTGAAGCCGAATATTCTTGTTTCAGCTCATTGAATCAAGCTGATATACACAAAGTGAATATTGAGATGATATTATCTACCTTGGTGGATTCTATTTTACTAGTAAATCGCCTTAAATTAAATGCGAGAATATACTGCAATAAAGCATTGAGCTGTGCAGTACTTGGAACTCCCGTAAGCGATCCTGAAATTTCTTCAAGACCACCAAGATTCTGAGGAGCTTTGTTTTTTTCTAAAGAAACATTTACAGCTCTTAAGTGATCATCTAATTGCTCTTTTATGGCTAAGCTAGTAACACTTAATTCCGTTTCTACATCACTCCTCAGTTTTTCTACATCAGTTCTTAGACCTAATTGTCCTGCCTGAATTTCCTGTACTATTTCCCCTTGTCTGCTGAGTTTAGAGTCCAACTGACTTTCTAATCTGGCGACCTGTTCAACTAAATATCCACTCATCTCCTGAGCTAGCTCCCCTCTCATTTTTCTATTTTCCTCTCGGACATGCTCCCCTATCTGGATACTCTACTCATTTAATTTCCACTCTAAATTCTTATTCTGTTTTATTCTGCTCACTTAATTTCCCCTCTAAATTCTTATTTTGTAAAATTAATTTTTCTACGTCCTTACTCCGGTCACTTAATTTCCCTTCTAACCTCTGACTTTGTTCGTCTATCTTTGTACTTAAGCGCTGGAGGAATATCATCAGCTGGTTCTGACCTGGGTCAATGACCTGCTCACTTGGCGGTTGTCCTTCCAGCCTAACTTCTAACTCTGCTTCCCCCATATTTTCTCCATCTGGTGTTATACTGACATTGGCCTCCCTATCCAGTTCTTCCAAATTTTCCCTTGACCTACTCATGGTTCCGTTAGAATGTTTTATCTCCCTAGTAATGACTTTATCCCCTCTCAATAACATGTTCCCAGATACTATGTAACTACTCTCCATGCATCTTTTTGTTTGTTTTTTTATAAATGTTCTAACCTGTACTTTCTCCTAGGTGTTAATTGATGCGTCCCGGGTTTGAATACTGGTGAATTTCTAGAAGCGGTGTTCTTAGTTCTTTTGCTATCCCACGTAGGTAGACTAGAAGTTCGCGTTGTAATTTTGTTGTGCTGTGCCCCTTTCCTCTGAGAATTCTTCCTCTAAGCGTTGTTCCCTAGTCCTCCATTCAGGCGTCCTTCATTCCAGCCCCACGGTGTTGGTTCTAAGTTTGCGGCAGTAGTACCTCTTGTCCGGTGTTGTTTTGGTTCATAATGCTTACCTTTCTGTAGCCTCCGCGTCGGCTCCAAATGTTCGAAGTGGGCTGGTTCTCTGCATTTCTATCCTCGGCTAGCTGAAGTAAATACTGAAATATGTAAGAGCATGGACCTTTTCCTCGGTAAAGGAAACGTAGATCTCGGGTGTGGTAACGGAGAGAATATAGACGTGCTTCAGTTACAAAAAAGACGACACCACTGTTTTCTTTATTTCGTTATTTCTGGTAGTTCACAACACTCATATTGTCGCCGTTAAAACACTGTTACTGCTGTTGAAACACGTCGTTTATATGACGCGAATTTATATACTTAACAAATCTCTTTACTCTTAGCGATTCTGATGTGTGTAGCGAAACATGTCTTAATTCACCAACATTTGGCGCGACATCTCTTAAGTATCCGGCAGAATCATTCCCTGCCGTAGTTTCGAAGTAACTCCTCGAGCTTTGGTCTTAACAGAACTATTTATCATCTCGGGTTTCTTGGGGTACTTAATTTCCTATTGGTGCATTTTTAGCGCCACTTAAGACGCCTCGCTATTTCATATCGATTTACTTGGATCTCATTTGGCTATTTTAACATAAATCTCGGATTTTCCTTATTTTACCGTTAAGCTTGTTGTCTCCCTCACTCCTGTCACGGCGGAATTACCGTACAAAAGGACAATAGCTCTACGCCCTCGCTGTACGAACAATACTTTTTGCTACCAGAGACATCGTAAAACTCACTTGTTGCCTTCGGAGACACTTTTCCTGCAGCCAAGATATCTCGTCGTGGACAGTATTTTAACATAGCGCTTAAATTATTTACATTAAGCAATTTATTACTCCTCTAATATTAGTAACCTAAATACAAACATATTATTAAATCACTCTTCTTAAGGTACATAGGCAGTAAATAGAAAAATACAGGTACATAGTATAATTCAATTCCACTAAAAAGTAATTACTCAAATTATTAGTAATTACATAGCTCAGGCTTGGCCTAGAGTTGCCGTTTCAACGCGCCTAGTTGTGGACTTTAAAACAAGCATTTTCGATAATGTACCGCAATGTCAGCGCAAGCACCCTCGCAGGCAAGGACTTTAAATTAGCCATTACCCGTAAAAAACGCATCGACCAAGCAAGAACTCTGTCTCTCTCCCTCCTTTTCAGGTAGGAACTTTAAAACAGAGATTGCCGATAAAGTACCACACTGGCAACGCAAGCACACGCGTGGGCAGGGACTTTAAAACAGTCATTGCCGGTAAAAAAATGCATCCATCAAGGAAGCACTCTCTATCTCTCTCTCTCTCCCACCCTCTACATTACGCCAACGATCTATATAGCGTTTTACACACCCTTGCAAAAATATGTTGCACACCCTGAAAGAGGGTAAACCATGCCGCTGCATGGTTTTTCCACTGTACTTAGAGCCTTAATGGACTGGATTCCTACGGGAACTACATCTGTACATAGAGGCCTCAAATTTAACGCTTGAGTGGATTTTAGCGATAGGTACACGTCTCCAAAAGAATTCTCCTGACTTATACACACGAAGGGATGTTTCCTAAGACATCGAGAGAAACAACGATAATTTATTTTTCATTACTTACACTAAAATTATATTATCGTCAAGAAAGCTTATTTGTTTATTCCATTTAAGCAGACTAGTGTTTCAGCCGCCATTACTAAAAAATATATGATCCAGCATTATTCCAATGTAATAATAATATTAATAATAATATATCAGAATTCTTTGAGAGATAACGTGCCTATTTACATTCGTGAGGTCACTGGTTCGAATCTCGGTCAGGTGATTTACCGTGAAAGCCAAGCCCTCCCATTAAAGAGCTTTATAAGCGTGGGGGTAATATATTTTCCTACCTGGTATGATGTGTAAATTTTGTACTTAAACATTCGTTACTTTCGGAATTATTATTCCGTAACAGAAATGAAAAGACGAATGTAAAAGACCCTTGATTGTTTAGATATGCAGCGTATAAAGCGGTATTGAATACCGGAGGGAAATCCAACTTTAAACTCAAACTAAAAAACTACAGGAACTTTTAAAGCATGCATTCTTCTCTTAGTAAATATATAACATAAGACGAGAACCTTTATAGACAGCCCTGCTCTCGAAAGATATTTTGCTTACTCAAGCAGAGAGATCGAACCATTATGAGGACTTCAAATATAAATTTGTTATTTGCTTAAAATATTTTTCTAAACACCCAACACTAGTGGTCTTCGAGAAATTCGACAATGAGTTATTCAGTTGTATACCCCTTGCAAAAATATCTTGTATATCCCAGAAGAGATTAAACCCGCGGTCTCGGGAAATTCCCAGGTGGCTGGGTACCGTCCTACAGCCCATTAACGGACAATGTCAAACCCTTTCCCATTAAGGCGTATACTGTGTTTTTAAAATGATTTCTCATTCTCCTGCAAAAAGTATCCTTAGCGGAAAACACTGCTCATATAGATGACGGTGTAAATATTGTAACTTGTTGTATACTCCTCAAATACAAGAATTGTTTGCATGATACCGAAAATAAACTAATTTATATGGAATGTTAAACAAAGAGATATGTTTTGGAGAGGGTGACATAAAGGGTATGGTATTTGGAATTAAAATGGGGGAAAGAATTAAACTTAAGCATTCGAGTGTATCACCACTGATATTGTTTCTTTATGTGTATTTGAAGCAAACCAGTTTTACGACCTGGTTTATAGATGAATAAATATTTGATGAATGGCAGCCTTATTTTACATGGGTAAAAGGTGTTTAAAACATATTTTGATAAAAAACCACTTCGCGATAACGTGTGAGGTTTAAATTCGGGAGGTCACTGGCTCGATTCCCGGTGACCACCCTGTGTGGCTTTAGGATCTGTATGAAGGTCTACTAATACATACATACAGGGCAAGCCCTCCCATTTACGGTCTTTATAAGCAAGGGTTCAGATTTAACATCTATGGACTGCATTCTAAGGTGGTGAGTTCAAATTCCTAGCAGCTGACGCTCTTGACCCCGCGGTTTTTCGCGTTTCCCTGGTTGCTGGGAGAATGCTGTGAAGGTTCATTACAACAGCTAACTTTTTCTTCCACCTTGTTTCACCTGCATTCTCCTTTTACTCAGGCTTTCATCTCTCCGACTATGACTGGTAATATTTAATACTGAACATCGGGACTCAAGCGATACAAATGCTTTATGAGTAAGGAAACATAGATGTATGTTGCATGTAGCTAAAAGAACAGGGATGCCATAGTGTATAAAGCAGAAATTTTTGCGCCCTCTAGGTAAAATACGGGGAATACCCTCAAACATGCATTCCGAGAAGATAAGGTGTAAAGTCGCTGTATATAGAGTGCTATCCTTAAACAGACGCAAGGGGAAGGGACAGCCATTCGAGTGTATGGTTTTTACTTCTGTTTCGATGTGACAGCATATACAACTAGTAATTCGACATTCTTAAACATGTCGATCGCTCACTCTGGTCTGGAATTTTTCGTGGTTTTCGCTGTCTGCAGGCGAATGCCTGAGTCGTGTATGCTGGCGCTATTTCCTTTCATTCTATATAATTTGCATCTTCCACGTATGCTTCCAGGATCCTTGTTTTGATTGCCGTGGGCCTCTCAATCCGAACTCGGATTTTTTTCGTGGCTTTCCTGGTCCGCAGGTGAATGCCTGAGTGGTTTCTCATCTATCACGATTTCCTTTCCCTTTCATTCGCAGCTTTAACGGTGCTTCTAAGCCCCTGGTTCGATTTCCCGTCGGTCGCTCACTGTGGCCTCGGATTTTTCGTGATTTTCCCTGGTCTGCAAGCGAATGCCTGAGCGGTGTATGCTAGCACGATTTCCTTTCATTCTATATAATTTGCATCTTTCTCGTATGCTTCTAGCACCCCTGTTTCAATTACCGTCGGTCTTTCACTCCGACTTCGGATATTTTTCGTGGTTTTCCCTGGTCTGCAGGCGAATGCCTGGGTGGTTTCTTATCTATCACGATTTCATTTCCCTTTCATTCGCATCTTCAATGTGTGCTTCTAAGGCCCCTGGTTCGATTTCCCGTTGGTCGCTAACTCTGACCTCGGATTTTTGGTGATTTTCCCTGATCTGCAGGCGAATGCCTGATTGATGTATGCTACCACGATTCCCTTACATTCTATATGATTTGGATCTTTTTGCTTCTAGGTTTCTTTGCGCATGGTGATACTTGTTCCTTGCTCGGTTGACAAATCGTTCAACACCGTCACGAGCTAAGCACCCGAATCTGTACGATTATGCCCGAAAAATACATACATGTGCACAATACTTTACACTTACTCTAAGCATCCGAACCTGTACGGAGACGTCCGAACACCACCGTACAATACATACATCATCGCAATACTTTGCTTACTCACTGTAAGCACCCGAAGCTATACGAAGACACAGATACATGCGTTCATTCCTCCCAAGCATCCAAAGCTATAAGAAGATCTATGAATACATGCAATCGCACATAAATATCTCTGAGCGACTCTCTAAATACTCGAACATGCACGAAGACCTACGGACATGTTCTTACCAGATCCCATAATCAGATTGGAATGACAGGCTTTAATGTAGATATTTATTTACAACAATACAAGAACACATCACATCTAAACAGCGTCTTAGACAGGAACTTTCTCTTTAAGACACGCTATGTATACTATTCGCTTGTTTAGACTCAATAGAGGTTCCAAACTTTCATATCGGAAACATTTTGCAGGCAATTTAGGTCAGTCTTAAAGTTAAGATAATTTTATCGAGAATTCTTTTAAAGAAACGCATGACATGCAATATTTTCCAGATAATGCTTCTTATATATGCGCACAATTGTGAGTTCGCGATTTCAGATGCACGTACCCGATTATCAACTAATTTGTTCACGGTTTTGCCCAGACGCTTGATAAATACCTGGTTATATATTCAATAAGGTGACCCAGAGACTAATGGGGAGATGTCTGTTTGTCGGAATGAGCTTGATGGTTTAATCTTAAACAAGAAGATGTATAACTAGGACCATCTGTAATCAAGATAGTGCCTACACAACTAAGGAAATTGAAATTGAGTTTTATATATGGACGGTTCTTAACTGCTGTGCTCCTTAGAGCCCCATTCTATATCGGGTGTGAAAGACTGGTAATTTTGCTCAGAGGCCTCTATCAGGCTTCAGGTTCCTTTACGTACCGTAAATATACGACACGGGACCACCGGGTTTTTTCCTTCCGAAGGAAGCCATGCTTAGAATTTTTACACCCGAAAAAATCCATCGGCCTCCGCCGGGTTTGATCCCGCGACCTTGGTAACTAGAGGCTAGCATGGTAACCACTACTCCACGGAGGACGATACACAGCTAAGGTCATTTGTGTGTAACACACTAAGTAATCGAAAGGAATAGCTCAGGTAGTAAGGTGTGTGACATGCATTCGGATCGAGGGCTCAATCCCTGCAACCTACACCCCCCTTATTCGTGAGGTATTTTTTTTCAAGGTTTTCCGGTCGATAGGCGAATGCTGTGAATGTTCGTTCCATCTCTGAATTTTTCCTCTCATTGTTTCACCTCCACCCTCATTTTTACTTTTTTCATCTTCTTGGTTGTTTCAGGGCTGAAAGTGCCGGAGGGAGAGTCTCGGCATACGTACAGCAGGGAAAAGGATGCTCTCTGTAACTTTCATCCACAAAATGGGGGTGGTCTCCGAATCCTGGACCTCTCAGGAGATGTGTAAGTCTGTAGTCCTCTAGAGGAGCCATGGATTGCGCCAACTACCATCAGGGAATTTTTTTAATCCGTGAAAGGTAGGGGCCCCCTGCCCTCTACCCTGTAGATGTTATCTGTGAAATTAAACACCCACAATGTCTGGATAATGTATTTTAAAAGCATAACTTCTTGATATTTCAAGGTTCTTTTAACCAGCGTCGAAATTGATTAACACAATTTCTCTATTCTGTCTTGCTATAACTTTAGATGCTTTCAGCTTAATTATAATTTCTCCAGTCTCCACCGCATGATCACTAATACCAGCCTCTTTCGATGCAATTAGTCACTTCAATATATTTACCAGTCTATTAGAATTTTCAAAGGTAAATATCACTGAATTATCATCAATGGAGACTTTAAATTCACGTGACTTCCGTTGTATTCTGACTCCTCGCCTACAGGAGACTCGAGTGTAGGACAGAGATTCGATTCAGTATAACATCTTGCTCTATGAAGCTTAAGTCTTGCCAAAGAACGATTCTTAAAAATCCGACCGCATATACAGCATTTAATGAGTCGTTTTCCTCCATGTGTAATGTATGAAAAAATTGAGTTTCTCATAAGTTGGTTGCAGCGATTTTCTCTGGCAGTAGCTTATGCTAAAACTGTAAGAGAAATTAAATGAATACGTGAATGCTAACGCTCGCATGAATTAAAAGCGAATGAATGAATTCATAACACACGACTATGTATATAACTTGGATGAGAACAGCGGAGTGAACATCGATCTACGCATAGCAAGAGGAAAAGGATGCTCTCTGGAAACATTCTTCATCAGGACGATTGTTCACGTAGGCAGTAGACGTCAGGTTGGAAGGAACAGACACCAAGTTCAAATCTTTAAACGGTAGGGGCCCCGCCGTTCGACTGTCATGTCTCCTGGACCGTCCTAACAGCTAACTTCACGCAACAGCTCCACGTAATTAGAAGATGGCGGTTGCAAGCTGGGGAAAAGGATGCTCTCTGGAAAAAGAGTCATACGGACCGTTCCAACTCGTGCCGCGTCCCTGTCCTCTACATTTCGATGAAGTGTTATCTTCTGAATTAAAGTTTGGTGGTCTGTGTAGATCTGTACAGCTTACGATGCGCTGGGTGTTTCTAACGTTTCATGCTCCCGGATCGTTGCAGCTAATCGCGCGTCTCTGTCATCCACATTTCATCGATCTGTTACCTTCTGAAGTAAAGTTTGGCGACTGGTTTAGATCTGTAGTCTGCATTGCGCTGGGTGTCCTACCTAGCGGTTCATGCTCCCGGATCGTTCCAGCTAATCGCGTGTCTCTATCATCCACATTTCGACGATCTGTTACCTTCTGAAGTAAAGTTTGGCGACTGGTTTAGATCTGTAGTTTGCATTGCGCTGGGTGTCCTACCTAACGTTTTCAGCTCTCGGATCGTTCCAGTTAGTCGCGTGTCTCTGTCATTGAGGCAGTATTTTATATCACAACACTGTGAATGCCAGAGGGATTGTAGTGTAAATTAGCATTATTGTACGACAATGATTTGAAATGTTTGTTAATTATAAGCATTGTTAAGAAATAAGTTTACACGGCCTCACTGAAACTGACAATAGGAGCGGGTAACATTGAGCGAGGGGGTGAGTTGTTTATCAATTATAAGAGACAAACAAATGACGTCAGAGTAGCGCGCTTTTCTTTAGAAATGGAGGGAATATCTTCCCTAGAGCATATGTGTTCGTAATTTTGATTGGGTATAAAAATAGACGCTAATGTTGGCGCGCTTTATTAACCAATAGCAGCTCGATTATAATGTTTAGGCATATCGCGGCGAGGGAGTATAAATTCTAAAGCCAGAAACAAGTATCGCAAGGTTTAAGAGAATCATTCGCGCGTTACACGTCGCCCAGTTCAACAGAATCATTCACGGGTTACACGTCGCGCAGTTTAACAGAATCATTCACGAAGTACACGTAACGCAATTCTACAGAATCTCTCGCGTCATAAAGTTAGTTACAAAAATGTGAAATACGCGAATTAAAAATGCGCGGCAAATAAGTGATTATAGTTACATTCGAAAATATAACAGTTTCAGTCGGGCGTGTATCAAGAGTAAATATGTGAAATTAATGAATTGTGACGGCAATAGAAGTGTAAAAACAAATTCTTTTATCAGCGTTATCTTTTAGTAACAATTCCTTTCCGTTTACACACCCTGTTCAAGAGATTTGCTCGACTGAGTAATAATAGCTAGCCGGAGGACAAAGAACTAAAAATTCAAAATAGTAAAACAGCAATAGGCGCTCAGCAAATAAGATAACACGAACGATACCGCGACAAATTGGCTCCAAGAACGTGGGGCGAAAATAACCAGGAAGGGACGAAGGAACCAGGTCGTGGAGCGAATGGAGCAGTGAAATTAACTACAAGACGCAGATCCCTGAAACAACCACCAGAACGACCGACGACGCGGATGAGAGGACATCGTAACCACGAGAATAGAAGGTAACAGGGGAGTTCGACTACAGGACACCAAGACAGCGAGACGACGCAGATCAATCGTAGTACGACGCAGAGGTTACATATACATCTAGGAGAGAGGGGCAGGAAGTTGGACATCAAAGCAACTTCATCAGATAGCATCATAAAGGTTAGAAAATTGTAAATTTTTTTGTATTCAAAAACAAATTGTGAGAAATTAAATGTTGATGAGAAGTGGTTGGATTAAGAAAACAATGTCCACTAATAATACTGAAGAAACAATTATGGAAGGGGATAATGTAACATTTAGCTGTAATTCAATACAGGTTACAGAAAATAGCTCAAACAATGTAGGATTTGAGGGAAGAAATATTAGTGAAGAAAGTGAGAATAGAATAGCAGGAAATGTTAATTTTGATGGTGGTGTGATGATGGAAATGCTGAGAAATATTGGTGAAACATTAATAAAGAATAATAGGGAATTGAGGGAAGATGATTTGTAAGAATAATGAGAAATTAGATAAACTAACTCAGAACATGGAAAAGAGTAATGAGAAATTAGAAAAAATAGATCAAAACAGGGAAGATATGGAAAGGATAATAGGGAATTCAGGGAAGGTATGGAAACGAATAATAGGGAATTGAGAGAAGACATTGGTAAGAGTATTACAGATCAATTAAGGGAAGATATTGGTAAGAGTAATGAGAAATTAGAGCAAAAATTAGATCAAAACAGGGAAGAAATTGAAAAAAAAATTATGGAGCTAGATAGTAGTATGATAAGAATGAGAAATGAAAATCAGGAAATAATAGCAAGTGAGATAGGAAAAGTTTCAGAGAAAATGTCAGACATGAGCAGCGAAATATCTAACCAAAAAAGTGAGGTTAACACTAAAATTGAACATGTTGATGTAAAATGTACAGAGTTAGGAATTCGAATGAGTAGTATTTCAAGTGAGCTAAGAGAGATGAAGGAGGCTAAGAATGCAGATTTAAATCAGGCGTAAGTTAATTTCAGAGGGGAGATATCTGAAATTCAGAAGGAGTCGGAAACACAAAGAAATAAGTTGTCCGAAGAAGTTAAAGTTTTGTCTATAAATAATCAAAAACTAACTTCTGAAATTAACAAGCACCAAGCTGTTCAGAATGAAAACTCCAATCCAGTACAGTTTATTGCAGACTTGTCAGAGTACTCTCAAATTAAAAAAATACCGGAAGAATTGAAAATGATAGTTGTTAAAAGATGTATGGTTCAGAAAATTTTAGATTGGTTTCAAATGGTATCAGGGGGTGAAATTTCATATGAATCCTTAAAGAGGCTATTCATGAACAGATTTTGGAAGGTTACGATACAGCTACGAGCAATGTTTAGCCATAGACAATTTGATCCAGGAGAGGGAATAGCAATGATCGCTAAAAAAATGATGAAAAGTAGATTCAGGATAAGTAAGGCTGAACTGCAGAACAAAGTATTGGAATGTAAGAGAGTTAACTATGTATATGTATATATGTCATAAGAAAGGACAAATAAATTCAGGACAAAAATAAATGTTTAAATGGGAAAAAGAACATTTTCTTAGTAAACTATAACCACATTTGAAATGAAGCATGTAATAATGATAATTTAATGTCATATTAAAGTAAAAGTATGTAGACATAACTCAAAGAGTATTGTGGATATAAAGTACACAACAATAACAAAGGGTAAAGATAATTAAAGCAAAACACTTATATATCACACAGATAATGTGAAATTATGTCTAGAATTAAGAGATGTAAATATATTTGTGTAGAGGATGAATATTTTGGTAAATGTGTTGAATAATTACAAAATGAACCAGGTTAAAAATCTTGATTGTATAAATTTTTATGTCAATAACCTAAGAAAGTATAACCATTTTGTAACAGTGAGCTAAATAGTTCAGGGTACATTATTTGCTATAAAAATTGTAATGTCAGATATATGTATATAAACACATTTGACCCGAGCCAGTAAATAATGGCGAGAAAAATGCAAAATGTATGACGTGTGTTAAATACGTGTGCAGTCTTACGTGCAAGTGATAAATACCGCGTGTTCCAAGATTCAGGAGACTAAAAACCCAATTGTAAAATTTCCGAAAAAATAGGTTGTAAATATTTATAATTATGTTTCTAGTGGGGCATATGAGGCAGTATTTTATATCACAACACTGTGAATGCCAGAGGGATTGTAGTGTAAATTAGCATTATTGTATGAAAAAAATTTGAGATGTTTGTTAATTATAAGCATTGTTAGGAAATAAGTTTACACGGCCTCACTAAAACTGACAATAGGAGCGCGTAACAATGAGCGAGGGGATGAGATGTTTATCAATTATAAGAGACAAACAAATGACGTCAGAGTAGCACGCTTTTCTTTAGAAATAGAGGGAATATCTTCCCTAGAGCATATGTAGTGGTAATTTTGATTGGATATAAAAATAGACGCTAATGTTGGCGCGCTTTATTAACCAATAGTAGCTCGATTATAATGTTTAGTCATATCGGGGTGAGGGAGTATAAATTCTAAAGCCAGAAACAAGCATCGCACAGTTTAAGAGAATCATTCACGCGTTACACGTCGCCCAGTTCAACAGAATCATTCACGGGTTACACGTCGCGCAGTTTAAGAGAATCATTCACGAAGTACACGTTACACAATTCTAGAGAACCTCTCGTGTCATAAAGTTGGTTATAAAATGTGAAATTCGCGAATGAATAATGCGCGGCAAATAAGTGATTATAGTTACATTCGAAAATATAACAGTTTCAGTCGGGCGTGTATCAAGAGTAAATATGTGAAATTAATGAAGTGTGACGGCAATAAAGGTGTAAACACAAATTCTTTTATCAGTGTTATCTTTTAGTAACAACTCCTTTCCGTTTACACACCCTGTTCAAGAGATTTGCTCGACTGAGTAATAATGGCTAGCCGGAGGACAAAGAACTCAAAATTCAAAATAGTAAAACAGTAATAGGCGCTCAGCAAATATGATAACACGAACGATACCGCGACATCATCTACATTTCGATGAACTGTTACCTTTTGAATTAAAGTTTAGTTGTCGGTGTAGATCTGTAAGGCTTACGATGCGCTGGGTGTTTCAAACGTTTCATACTCCCGGATCGTTCCAGCTAATCGCGCGTCTCTATCATCCACATTTCGTCGATCTGTTACCTTCTGAAGTAAAGTTTGGCGACTGGTTTAGATCTGTAGTCTGCATTGCCCTGGGTGTCCTCCCTAACGTTTTCAGCTCTCGGATCGTTCCAGCTATTCGCGTCTCTCTGTCACCTGTATGTCGATGATCTGTTACCTTCTGAAGGAAAGTTTGGTGGTCTGTATAGATCTGTAGCCTGCATTGCTCCGGGTGTCCCTAACATTTCCCGATCTCGGACCGTTCCTGCTATTCGTGCGTCTCTATCATCTACATTTCGACAATCTGTTGCCTTCTGAAGGAAAGTTTCGTGGTCTGTATAGATCTGTACAGATGGCATTGCGCTGGATTTCCCTAACATTTCCAGCTCTTAAACCGTTCCAGCTAGTCGCGCATCTCTGTCATCCGTACGTCAATGATCTGTTACCTTCGTAATGAAAGTTTGGTGGTTGGTTTGTATCTGTACAGCTTACGATGCGCAGGGTGCCCGTAATGTCTCCAGCTAGTGGCGCGTCTCTACCATCTACATATCAACGAACTGTTGCCTTCAGAATTAAAGTTGTGTGGTCTGTATAGATCTGTACAGCTTGCACTGCGCTGGGTGTCCCTAACATTTCCAGCTCCTGGACCGTTCCAACTAGTCGCGGGTCTCTGTCGTCCACATTTCGACGATCTGTTGCCTTCTGAAGTAAAGTTTGGCGGCTGGTTTAGAGCTGTAGTGTGCATTGCGCTGAGTGTCCCTAACGTTTCCAGATCTCAGACCGTTCCACCTAGTCGCGCGTCTCTACCATCTACATTTCGACGAACTGTTACCTTCTGAATTAAAGTTTGGTGGTCTGTGTAGATTGAACAGCTTACGGTGCGCTAGATGTCCCTAACATTTTCAGCTCCTCGACCGTTCCAGCTCGTCGCGCGTCTCTGCCATCTTTATGTCGCCGCATTGTTACCTTCTGAATGAAAGTTTGGTGGTTGGTTTAGATCTGTACAGCATGCATTTCGCTGAGGTGTCCCTAACTTTTCCAGACCTCGGACCATTCCAGCTAGTCACGCGTCTCTGGCACCGGTATGTCGATGATCTGTGGCCTTCTGAATGTTGTTATATTTACTGATTACGATGTTACACTTTCTGATTAGGCTGTTACATACTCTGATTAGGCTGTTACATATTCTGTTTAGGCTGTTACATTTTCTGATTAGGCTGTTACATTTTCTGATTAGGCTGTTACTTTTTCTGATTAGGCTGTTACATATTCTGATTAGGTTGTTACCTATGCTGATTAGGCTGTTACTTTTTCTGATTAGCCTGTTACATATTCTGATTAGGCTGTTACATATTCTGATTAGGCTGTTACATTTTCTGATTAGGCTGTTACTTTTTCTGATTAGGCTGTTACATATTCTGATTAGGTTGTTACCTATGCTGATTAGGCTGTTACTTTTTCTGATTAGCCTGTTACATATTCTGATTAGGCTGTTACATATTCTGATTAAGCGGTTACATCTTCTGATTAGGCTGTTACATATTCTGATTAGGTTGTTACCTATGCTGATTAGGCTGTTACTTTTTCTGATTAGCCTGTTACATATTCTGATTAGGCTGTTACATTTTCTGATTAAGCGGTTACATCTTCTGATTAGGCTGTTACATATTCTGATTAGGCTGTTACATTTTCTGATTACGTTGTTACATTTTCTGATTAGCCTGTGTTACATTACGCGTTCAGGAAGGTGCTGGAGATATCAAGGTCAAAGATTAGGGTCGCTACCCTTTAAAGATTTGAACTTAGTGTCTGTTCCGTCCAACCTGATGTCTATTGACTTGTGAACAATCGTTGTACGGATCACGAATGTTTGCAGAGAGCATCCTTTTCCCCCCTCGCACCCGTAATCTTCTGTTTACGTGGCGTTGTAACGTGATGTTACTCTGTTAGGACGGTCCAGGAGACATGACAGTCAAAGGGCGGCACTACTACGGTTTAAAGATTTGAACTTGGTGTCTGTTCCTTCCAACCTGATGTCTACTGCCTCCGTGAACAATCGTCCTGATGAGGAATGTTTCTAAGGAGCATGCTTTTCGTCTTGCTATGCGTAGATCGAGGTTCCCTCCGCTGTTCTCATCCGAGATATATGCATATTCGCGTGTTATGAATTCATTCATTTGCTTTTACTTCATTCGAGCGTTAGCATTAACGTATTCATTTAATTTCTTTTACAGCATTAGCATGAGCTATTGCCAGAGAAAATCGCAACAACCAGCTTATGAGAAACTAATTTTTTTTCATACATTACACATGCAGGAAAACGACTCATTAAATTTTGTATATGCGGTCGGATTTTTAAGAATTGTTCTTTGTCAAGACATATGCTTCATAGAGCAAGATGTTTTACTGAATCGAGTGTCTGTCCTACTCTCTAATCTCCTGTAGGCGAGGAGTCAGAATACAACGGAAGTTGCGTGAGTTTGAAGTCTCTTTTGATGATAATTCAGTGATATCTACGCTTGAAAACCCAAATAGACTGGTAAATATATTGAGGTTACTAATTGCATCGAAAGAGGCTGGTATTGGTGATCATACAGTGGAGACTGAAGAAATTATGAGTAAGTTGAAAGCATCTAAAGTTATAGCATGACAGAATAGAGAAATTGTGTTAATCAATTTCGACGCTGGTTAAAAGAACTTTGAAATATCAAGAACTTATGCTTATAAAATACATTATCCAGACATTGCTGGGTGTTTAATTTCATAGGTAACATCTACAGGGTAGAGGGCAGGGGGCCCCGTACCTTTCACGGATTAAAAAAATTCCCTGATGGTATTTGGTGCAATCTATGGCTCCTCTCGAGGACAGAGAGTTACAGAGAGCATCCTTTACCCTGCTGTACGTATGCCGAGACTCTCCCTCCGGCATTCTCAACCTTGAAACAACCAAGAAGATGAAAAAAATAAAAGTGAGGGTGGAGGTGAAACAATGAGAGGAAAAATTCAGAGTTGGAACCAACCTTCACAGCATTCGCCTAGCGACCGGAAAACATTGAAAAAAACCTCAAGGGTCAGGGTGTGTAGGCTGTTTGGGATTGAACCCTCGATCCGAAAGTCACAGTCGTTACTACCTGAGCTATTCCATTCGATTAGTTAGTGTGTTACACACAAATGACCTTAGTTGTGTGTCGTCCTCCGTGATGTAGTGGTTACCATGCTAGACTCTAATTCCCGAGGTCGCGGGTTCAAACCCGGCGGAGGGCGATGGATTTTTTCGGGAAATTCATAGCATGGCTTCCTTCGGAAAGGATGTAAAACCAGTGGTCCCGTGTCGTAGATTTACGGCACGTAAAGGAACCTCAAGCCTGATAGAGGCCTCTGAGCAAAATTACCAGTCTTTCACCCCGATATAGAATGGGGCGCTAAGGAGCACAGCAGTTAAGGACCGTCCATAAATAAAACTCATCTTCAATTTCCTTATTTGTGTAAGCACTATCTTGATTACAGATGGTGCTAGTTATGAATCTTCTTTCTTCAAGATTAAACTATGAAATTCATTCCGACAAAAAGACATCTCCCCACTAGTCTCTGGGTCACCTTATTGAATATATAACCGGGTATTTATCAAGCATCTGTGCAAATCCGTGAACAAATTAGTTCATTGTCGGATACATGCATCTAAAATCGCGAACTCGCAATTGTAAGCATATATATAAGAAGCAGTATCTGGTAGATATTTTATGTCATGCGTTCCTTTAAGAGAATCCTCGATAAAATTATCTTAACTTTAAGAGTGCCCTAAATTGTCTGCAAAATGTTTTCCGATATGTAAGTTTTGAACCTCTATTAAGTCTATGCGAATGGTATACATGGCGTGTCTTAAAGAGAAAGCTCCTGTCTAAGACGCTGTTTAGATGTGATGTTTACTTGTTAAGGTTGTAAATAAATATCTACATTATAGCCTGTCATTTCAATCTGATTATGGGTTCTGGTAAGGACATGTCCGTAGGTCTTCGTGCATGTTCGAGGATTTAGAGAGTCGGTCAGAGATGTTTAGTGTGGTTGCATGTATTATTAGAACTTCGTATAGTTTCGGAGCTTGGGAGAAGTGAAAACATGTATTTATGTCTTCGTATAGCTTCGGATGCTTAGAGTGAGTGAGCAAAATATTGCAGTGATGTATGTATTGTTCGGTGGTGTTCGGACGTCTCCGTACAGGTTCGGATGCTTAGTGTAAGTGTAAAGTATTATGCAGATGTATGTATTGTTCGGGCATAATCGTAGAGATTCGGGTGCTTTGCTCGTGAGGGTGATGAACGATTTGTCAACCGAGCAAGGGCCAAGTATCCCTTGAGCAAGTATTCAGCATGCGCAACGAAACCTAGAAGGAAGAAGATGCATAAGATATAGAATGTAAAAGAATCCTGGTATTATACACAACTCAGGCATTCGCCTGCAGGCCAGGGAAAATCACGAAAAATCCGAGGTCAGAGTGAGCGACCAACGGGAAATCGAACCAGAGGCTCTAGAAGCACACATTAAAGATGGGAATGAAAGGAAAAGCTAGTTGTGATAGATGAGAAACCATTTAGGCATTCGTCTGCAGACCAGGAAAAACCACGAAAAAAAATCCGAGGTCGGAGTGAGAGGCCGACGGTAATCGAAACAGGGATCCCAAAAGTATACGAGAAAGATGCAAATTATATGGAATAAAAGGAAATTACGGTAGCATACATCACTCAGGCATACGGCTGCAGACAGCGAAAACCACGAAAAAGCACGAGTGAGCAACCGACATGTTTAAGAATGTGCAATTACTCTTTGTATATGCTGTCACGTCATAATAGAAATAAAAACCATACACTCGAATCGCTTTCCCTTCCTCCTGCGTCTGTTTAAGGATAGCACTCTATATAGAGGACCTTCACACCTTATCTGCTCGGATGCATGTTTTGAGGGTATTCCCCGTATTTTACCTAGAGGGCGCGAAAATGTCTGTTTTACACACTACGTTATCCCTCTCCTTTTAGCTACATGCAATAAATATCTACGTTTCTTTATTCATAAAGCATTTGTATCGCTTGAGTGCCGATGTTCAGTATTAAATATTACCTGTCAGAGCCGGAGAGATGAAAGCCTGAGTAAAAGGAGAATGTAGGTGAAACGGAGTGGAGGAAAACAATTAGTGTTGTAATGAACCTTCACATTATTCGTCTAGCAACCAGGGAAACCCGAAAAACCCCGGGGTCAGAAGTCTCAACTGCTGGGAATTGAAATCACAACCTCCGAATGCAGTCCATTGACGTTACAGCCTGAACCTGTGCTTATAAAGACCGTTAATGGGAGGGCTTGCCCTGTATCTATGTATTAGTAGACCTTCATACAGATCCTAAAGTCACACAGGATGGTCAGCGGGAATCGAGCCAGTGACCTTTCGAATTCAAACCTCACACGTTACCGCAAAGTAGTTTTTTTTATCAAAACAGGCTTTAAACCCTTTACCCATGTTAAATAAGGCTGTCATTAACCAAATATTTCATTCATCTATAAACCAGGCCGTAAAACTAGTTTGCTTCAAATACACATAAAGAAACAATATCAGTGGTGATACACTCCAATGCTTAAGTTGAATTCCTTTTCCCATTTTAATTCCAAATACCATACTCTTTATATCACCCGCTCCAAAACATATTTCTTTTTTCAACATTCCATAAAAATTAGTTTATTATCGGTATCATGCAAACAATTTTTTTATTTGAGGAGCATATAACAAGTTACAACATTTACACCGTCATCTATATGAGCAGGGTTTTCCGCTAAGGATGGACTTTTCAGGAGAATGATATATCATTTTATAAAACACAATATAAGCCTTAATGGGAAAGGGCGTGACATTGTCCGTTAATGGGCTGTAGGACGGTATCCAGCTACCAGGAATTTCCCGAGACCCCGGGTTTAATCTCTTCAGGGATATACAAGATATTTTTGCAAGGGATATACAACTGAATAACATTGTCGAATTTCTCGAAGACCACTGATGTTGGGTGTTTAGAAAAATATTTTAAACAACTATCAAATTTATATGTGAAGTCTTCATAATGGTTCGATCTCTCTGCTTGAGTAAGCAAAATATCTTTCGTGGGGAGGGCTGTTTAAAAATTTTCTCGTCCTATGTTATATATTAACTAAGAGAAGAATGTATGCTTCGAAAGTTCCTGTATTTTTTTAGTTTGAGTTCAGAGTTCGATTTCCCTCTGGTATTCAATACCGCTTTAGACGCTGCATATCTAAACAATCAAGGATCTGTTACATACGTCTTTTCATTTTTTTACCTAATAATAATTCCGAAAGTAACGAATGTTTAAGTACAGAATCTGTTCATCATACCAGGTAGGAAAATATATTACCCCCACGCTTATAAAGCTCGTTAATGGTAGGGCTTGCCTTGCACGGTAAATCACCTAACCGAGATTCGAACCAGTGACCTCTCGAATGTGAATAGACTGGTTATCTCTCAGAGAATTCTGATACTTATTATTATTATTATTATTACAATGGAATAATGCTGGATCAATTAATTTTTAGACAGGGCGGCTGAAACACTAGTCTGCTTAAATGGAAAAACCAAATAAGCTTTCTTGACGATAATATAATTTTAGTGTTAGTAATGAAAAAGGAATTGTCGTTGTTTCTCTCGAGGTCTTAGGAAAAATCCCTTCGCGTGTATAAGTCAGGAGAATTCTTTTGGAGACGTGTACCTATCGCTAAAATCCACTCAGGCGTTAAATTTGAGGCCTCCATGTACACATGTTAGTTCGCCTTAGGAATCCCGTCCATTAAGGCTCTAAGCACAGTGGAAAAACCATACAGCGTAATGGTTTGCCCTCTTCAAGGGTGTACAACATATACTTGCAAGGGTGTGTTAACCGCTATATAAATCGTTGGCGTAATGTAGAGGGTGCAAGAGGGAGAGAGACAGAGAGAGATAGATAGAGAGGGAGTGCTTACGTGATGGATGCGTTTTTTTACCGACAGTGACTGTTTTAAAGTCCCTACCTAAGCGTGTGCTTGCGTTGGCAGTTTGGTACATTATCTGCAATGTCTATTTTAAAGTTCATACCTGCAAAGGTGGGAGAGAGAGTGCTTTTTTGGTGGATGCGTTTTTTTACCGGTAATGACCGTTTTAAAGTGCTTGTCTACAAGGGTGCTTGCGCTGGCAGTGCGGTATTTTATCGAAAATGCCCTTTTTAAAGTCCATACCTATGCGCATTGAGTGCTTTATCGACGTCTGTTTTAAAGCCCCTAACTGCAAAGGAGAGAGAGAGTGCTTGCGTGGTGGATGCGTTTTTTTTTACCGGCAATGAATGCTTTAAAGTCCCTGCCTACAAGGGCGCTTCCGCTGGGAGTGCGGTACCTTATCGATAATGCCGGTTTTAAAGTTCATGCCTACACATGTGCTTGCGCCGGTAGTGTGGTACTTTACCGCCAATGCCTGTTTTAATGCCCATGGCTATGCGCGTGATTGCGTGAGCTGGTTTTGTACTTTATTGGCAATGTCTGTTTTAAATACCCTACCTATGCGCTTGCTTGTGTGAGTGGGCTGTGGTACCGTATCGACAATGCCTGTTTTAAAGTCCATGCCTATGCGCATGATTGCGCTGGCAGTGTCGTACTTTATCGACAATGTCTGTTTTAATGTCCATGCCTATGCGCGTGGAGTGCTTTATCGACAATGTCTGTTTTAAAAACCCTACCTATGCGCTTGCTTGTGTGAGCGGGTTGCGGTACTTTATCGACAATGCCTGTTTTAAGATCCATGCCTATGCGCATGATTACGCTGGCAGTGTGGTACTTTGTCGACAATGTCTGTTTTAAGGTCCATGCCTTTGCGCGTGGAGTGCTTTATCGAAAATATATGTTTTAGGGTCCATGCCCTGTATTTTTCCACGACTGTCGTTATATTTCTATCGAGTTTTATTTATGAGCGTTCTTTAACTAGCGTTGATTAAAAGAGTAACAAGGAAGGTGTTTTGTTTAGGCCACTCACGGTATTGCATTATTGGTTTAGTCCATAAGTTATTTTTAATAACGTATGTAATATTTAACTATGATGTTATCAGTATTTATTTATTTTTCGGAGCCAAAGCTGCGTGTAAACAAACCTTAGAAGAAATATCTTTAAGCGCGAATTTTTTTCTCGTCCATTTCAAATGATTTATGCTAGTTATTTCCAGGGAGGCAAGATGGCCGCCATGCGCTTCTTAAACTTTTAAGATGTCGAAGTTCCGTCTTCATCGCCGTGCGGAAGAGTGAGCGTTCACCACTGTCCACTAGATAACGAGAGCAGCAGACAGTGAGTGGCACGGAGAGGTAAGGGAGGGCATACGGGCGAGTCTCTGCCGGCACATGGGAGAGGCTTCAGTCGAGTGGAGCACTGTGCAGGGGATTGACCGCGCGCGGGTTTCCAGCGAAAGAATGACTCGTTAACGTCTCGTTACGACAACTCTGTCCTTTCAGTCATGGATCCATCTAACTGATGTGATATTCTTTTAAACCCCCTAAAATTTTTCCCTCAAAAGAAGAATTAAACAGGTGTTATTAGTCGTAATAATTATACAGTGTAATAATCACCTTAACACCCACACACACACACATATACGATGGCGACCAGGTGCGCGAGTCAATTTATATACGCTTATTTACATTAATCAATCAAAAATACTTAATCGTATTTATTGATCGACGATTAGCGTTTAATTACATTAATCAATTAAGATACTTGCGGTGAGGATACTTCGATCGAGGGGTTGCGTCCAGCCCTTCAGAGGCACGATGCCAGGACGTTAGCAGTATAAACCATTGATCCTTTATTAAAAAAATGTTAGACGATGTTATGCATGGACGAACATTACCTGATTGATTAACACAATTATCACCTACATCGATTTGCGGGGGCGGCGACGCGCGACGAAAACAATACCCCAATGTTCAACGATCCCCGTTTGTCGGCATCAGTAGCTAAAAAGACCCACCTCCATTAGCGCCGAGCACAATAGCCCATTGTTCTCCGATGCCCAGACGGTATTTTGACGAGCACACAAAGGAAAATAACCTATTGTTCTGAACCTCTGCCGGTCGGTATTCAGAATTTACCTGTAAAAAATTCACTTAAATTGAAAAATGGTCTGTCCAAGAGCCAACCAAAGATGATATGTTTTAGGGACGGTGTATCCCATTCAAATATATCAAACGGAAATGCAGTGGCAATTTTGAGGACCATGTATACATAATCGTTGCCTGTCTTTTGTAATCTGCAATCAGGAACGTCAAAGCTATAATATCTGGTGTTCTATTTATTATCTGTTTTGTGCTTAGGAAAATCCTGAATATTATCCATGATTACTATTTTATATTTATGGACGCTCTTTAACTGCTGTGGTCCTTAGCGTCCCATTCTATATCGGGTATGAAAGATTGGTAATTTTGCTTAGAGGCCTCTTTATCAAACTTGAGGTTCTTTTACGTGCCGTAAATCTACGACACGGGACCACCGGCTTTACTTCCCTTCCGAAGGAAGCCATACTAAGGATTTTTACGCCCGAAAAAATCCATCGCCCGCTCCCGGGTATGAGCCCGCGATCTCGAGAACTAGAGGCTTGCATGGTAATCACTACACCATGGAGGAAAACCCTTGATTGAAAGTACTACCTCAAGAATGTATTAAGAAATCACTATCATACTTTATAATGTTTTAAATAGTGGTTTATAATGAGTTGTAGGAGATGCTATGCACATAGCTGTTATCGGCATTTTTATCAACTAATTTTTATGAATAGGTGCAGAATTTCCCCAACAATACAAGCCGTGTTTAATATTACTTTGAAAATAAGGAAAATATGACATTATATCATACTCCATTAAAACAAAATTAATTAAACTACGCAAAAGATATGCTATTCTAGAATGTGTTTTAATCAAATAATGAAAATGTTTTAAGCACATCTTGTAGACCTGGTGTACTGTATGATATTTAAAAGAAAAGTTAATAATTATTGTTTTATCTTCATTTACGAAAAAGCCATTGTTATTAAACCAGGCTTTTCCAGTACATAAAACCTGGTTAATATTTGTTTCCAAATCATGATGAGTATATTTATAAGTTGTGCAATCAGCATAAGCTATGGAGCGAGCAGGCACATTTTGTGATACTTCATTTACCATGAACAAAAACAAACTCGGGCAAGGTCAGATCCCTGAGGCACACCATGCTTAATCATCCCGAATTCCGTGTATCACTAGTTTTCACACATTATCTACAATTTCAAAGATACGATCTAATTAATTTCAGATGTATATCCTTGATCCCGAAACCTTAAATTTTGTCCAATAAATGTTCTGTATAACGCAATCAAAGGCTTTACTCGGGTCACAAAATTCAGCACCTACAAATTTATGGTCCTCAAAAGCGCTCAAAATAAAGCTGATTAAAGTATTGACAGTTTTAGTGGTAAATTGTCCACTCCTAAAACCGAATTGTTTCTGCGAAGCAAGCCTCTATTTTTAAAATATTTACAAATCCCTCTGTTCATAATACCTTCAAGCACTCCTTTTTGTTTCCTTAAACATTGCTTTCGCAGTTATTACTTGAACTTTAATTTTGTTCATTTCATCATTTTGTTTAGTTCTGTTCCCCGTGCTCTAGGGGTACCATGCTAGTCTCTTGTTCCTGAGGTCGCGGGTTCAAATCCGGCGGAAGGCGATGGACATTTCGGACGTAAAATGCCTTGGCATGACTTCCTTCGGTAGGAAAGTAAACTCGGTGGTCCGGTTTCGTATATTTACAGCACATAAGAGAACCTCAAACTTGATAAGGAGTCATCTAAGCAAAAGTGCCAGTCTTTCACGCCCAATATAAAATGGGACGCTAAGGACCACAGATAGTACTTAAGGAGCGTCCATAACTAAAACGCAGTTTCATTTTATTTTGCTGAATATTCATATTAAATACATCAAATCTATCACTAGAAGACTGGGTTTCCTTTCCACAAGATTTCGACCCTGCTAGGTTTTTGTGTTCTAACGTGCTGAAAAAGAAAACACGAGCACAACGGTTTACAGGCTAGTTTTCTAGAATTGCTAGAAGAGATAGACTAAAGCCTAATAGAGCGGAGTCAGCCAATACAATTACCATGACATATTGCAGTCGTTGATTTTGTAACAAATGAGAACAGCTATTCCGAAATACACTATTTATCACTTAGACACTCAGCGTAGCATAACACGTTACACTTGATTCACTGTTGGCACACACTCAGAACAGAACACAATTGAACCGTTGTAACACACTTCACAACTAAATTACATTCTCAATTGTCCTCCTTAACGTCCAGGTTTTGACTGCCCAAACTCTTCAGCTTCAAAACAGTCCAATCGGGCGTTAGCAATCCTTTATATGAGGTATTTGCCGGAGGAGGACACCTCGCCACTGCGACCAACTAAATCTATTGTGTCTACTCTCCCCAAGAGGTAGGGATGAAGTGAAGGTGCCGCAGGAGGTCGCAGGTCCGATCACAGAGACGCACGAAAGTCCCGATCATTTAAAGTACGAAACATCCGCTCTCGCCATTAGATGTAAATGGCCCAGCGAGAGGGCGATGAAGTGGCCCTTGCAGGTAGGGCAACGCGTTCGGTCGTTGGAGGCAAGAAATCTTTCCAAAGCGCAGAAAACATGCACTCTGCCTATCACCAGACCCACCACGGAATCTTGAGACACTGCCTGAAAGATGAAATGAAGGAAAGGAGAAATCGTGCTAGAGTACACCACCCCAGTATTCGCTTAGGTGACCGAAGGATTTTTTTTCCGTGGGGGGAAAAATGCATTATTGCATTCGATTCCCAGCCGGTCTGCAATGGCTGGGGGATATGTGGGGCTCGCCGCTCAAAGCGCGGAATACCCACTAAAAACCCTACCACGTGTTAGTTGTATATTGCTGTGTCATAACGTGCATTCATGCTTGCATGCTTTTAGTCGGGTCCCGTATAGCACCCCGGTTAGTATGTGAATGGCCACTTAGCTCGCATGCATTGCATTTGGCGCGTCAAATGTTACTTGCTGGTACTGCCCATGAAACCTGAAAAATACCAGTGGGTTATATGCGTTGTTTCTTATGTTGTTAATATATGCTTAATTTAACTTAAGATCTAATTTATGTGTTGATTGCAGGGAGTGCCTGCGTGTCATATGACTTAACGTTAACTTACTGCTAAGTTAGATAAGTATTGTAGTGTATTGTCAGTGAATAATTGAGAAATTGCTGTGATTTCCGCCTGTGCTGTTCTTCCTAGGGGTTCCTGTTCGTCAAGTGGGCACAGGCTTCAGTCGTGTGATCCGGCCTTCTAGGTCCTTCGTTGTCCTGGTGGTCGCCAATGTCGTCTGTGTGAACGACTCCATAATGCAGCGGCCCAGGGCTCTGCGATGGGCATGAAGTGAAACAAGGCTAGAAAGTAAGAAAAAGATTAGTGATGGGATATAGAGATAAGAAGTCCTGTGTCAGTGTCCTTGTCACGTTTGGAGTAGATTGTTTAGAAACTCTTGGATTTGTTATTCCGTGTTCTCTTGGGATAGCGTTCTATCGAATAGCGAGAGTGGTCTGTTATGCTTGTAGTTTACGGAATCGTAGTTGCCTAAGTAGTATAAGTCCCGGATGAGCCAATTGGATTAACGATAATCCTGCCGCTAGGGGCGCTAGTGTCGCTAGTGTCGCTGCGTGCGACGGCGGCGGCAAGTTTGAAAAGCGCCATGAGCGGAAGGATTATCGTTATTGCAATTGGTTCATCCGGGACGAGTTAAAAAGAATTAAGGATTAGGGAAAGATGAAGGAGAAACAGGAAGTGACGTGGAGTGTTTTGATTGGTAAAAATAAGACGAAATGTGATTGTTTGGTTAATTGGGGTGGAAGATGAAGGAAGGAAGATGAAAGAGTATGGAGGACACGTGATGGAGAGGAGCTGGGTGGCGAGGTGTTGTGTGTGCGGAGGTTGGGGACTGAAAGAGGGAAAAGATGGCGAGCGAGGGATAAAAAGTATAACAGAAAGTGACGTGTGAAGTTGTGATTGGTGGGAATAAGAAGTGATGTTATTGGTGGAAAGGAACAAATGAAAGTTGTTGATTGGTAAGAATAAGAGAGATTATGATTGGTGGAAAGAAAAAGGTGTGGGAGTGGGGTATGTTGGAGGTGATGGGAAAGGTAAGTTTTGCTAGCAACAAGATTTGCAAAAGCCTGTGGAGAACTCATCAGCAATTTTTGAACGTTGGATAGTGGTTTTGTTGAGTGGATAGAGAGATGGGGCGATATGAGATGCGGTGGCGAAAATGGAAACTAAACAAGATGGTTGAGACAAGAGGTTTAAGGACGAGGAAATTTGGAGGTTAGTGGTGAACATGGCGGTCGCAAGAGGTGGGGCAAGGAGACGCGGTGGTGAGAATGGGAACTAAAAGAAGATGGCGGTAGCAAGAGCTTAGAAGAGCAGATTTTGAGGTTAAAATAGTGGGAACAAAAATGGCGGAGGGTCTGCGACAAGGAGATGCGGTGAGAAATAAACAAGATGGCGGACGCAAGAGGAGGGTAAGGAGATTTGAGGTTACAGTACCAAAACACGTAAGGATATATTCCTACGCCAAGCAGGCCCGAAAAATAATTATGCGTGTGGTACTTACCTGTTACTGGTGTGGATGCGTCACCAAAAGCGCAGCAGCTTCACGCGACGCGAAAAAATAAAAGCAAACTGAGCAAGAGCAAGAGCTTAGAAGAGCAGATTTTGAGGTTAAAATAGTGGGAACTAAAAATGGCGGAGGGTCTGCGATAAGGAGATGCGGTGAGAACTAAACAAGATGGCGGACGCAAGAGGAGGGTAAGGAGATTTGAGGTTACAGTACCAAAACACGAAAGGATATATTCCTACGCCAAGCAGGCCCGAGAAATAATTATGCGTGTGGTACTTACCTTTTACTGGTGTGGATGCGTCACCAAAAGCGCAGCAGCTTCACGCGACTCGAAAAAATAAAAGCAAACTGTTTTTGAAAACGCTTAACCAGCTTTAAGATCAACCAACATCACTACGCACTGATATACCTAGGTTTTTAAAGCGGTACAGACGCCCTTTGCACATACGTAATTTAACTATACCAAAAACCTGGTACTGGACCATCGTAATGGTCGCTAGCGTACGTAGGAGCAGCGTTCTCATAGCCGGTCGAAAGCGGTCAAAAAAGTGTACGACGTAGGTGTTCACAGTAGCTGCTGTCGAGTCAACCGTCGAGGTGTGAATGAACGAGATCTGTTCTTGCCGGCAATCTGGTTGGGAGATGAGAGGCGCGGTGGTAAAAATGGGAACTAAATAAGATGGCGGAGGCATGAAGTGAGGTTAAGGAGCGGTGAGGTGTTGTCTGTGCGGAGGTTGGGACTGAAAGAGGGAAAAGATGGCGAACGAGGGATAAAAAGTATAACAGAAAGTGACGTGTGAAGTTGTGATTGGTGGGAATAAGAAGTGATGTTATTGGTGGAAAGGAACAAATGAAAGTTGTTGATTGGTAAGAATAAGAGAGATTATGATTGGTGGAAAGAAAAAAGGTGTGGGAGTGGGGTATGTTGGAGGTGATGGAAAAGGTAAGTTTTGCTACCAACAACATTTGCAAAAGCCTATCCAGAACTCATCAGCAATTTTAAATAACTAGTGTTTCGGGGTTTTCTCTGGTTGGTAGACGAATGCAAGCTGTTTCTGCTTTTTCATAGGTTTTCCCAAAATTGAAAATGCATATATATTGTAACACAAATGTGTGCAGTGCAAAAGAAAATAAAAATTAAATAGGCACACACACACACACCCGTTGCAGTTGCCATACTTATATTATTCGTCTTTTCCTTTTTTTCTTTTTGTTTTTTCGTTTTTTTTTAAAAAATAACTAGTTTTGGGGGGTTTTCTGTGGTTGGTAAACGAATGCAAGCTCTTTCTGCTTTTTCATAGGTTTTCCCTGGTTGGTAGGCGTTTGCTGTAGCGGTTGACGAAGCCGTTTCTAATTTTCGAGGTCTTTCAGGTTTTTAGTGGTTGTCCCTGCCCGTTAGGCAAATGATGAAGTTTTACCTTGTCGGCGCACGGATACTAGGCACATACTCGCACACACACACATTTAATAGTAGCGTGTAGCAAACTGTTTTTGAAAAATGCTTAACCAGCTTTAAGATCAACCAACATCACTACGCACTGATATACCTAGGTTTTTTAAAGCGGTACAGACGCCCTTTGCACAGACTTAATTTAACTATACCAAAAACCTGGTACTGGACCATCGTAATGGTCGCTAGCGTACGTAGCAGCAGGGTTCTCATTGCCGGTCGAAAGCGGACAAAAAAGTGTACTATCTTGTTTTCATGGGTTTTCCCGATCGGTAGGCGTTAGAATACTCTTAGAGCTTTTTTCAGGTTTTTCGTGGTTGTCCCTGTCCGGTAGGAAAATGATAAAGTTTTTCTATAATGTCGTCGTTTTGGCTTGTGGCGCACGGATACTAAGCACATACTCGCACACACACACACACACTATAATAGTAGCGTATAAAAAAAATTAACAAACCGTAGATTTTCAAGAAAATTCCCACACCGCAAACTACCCGTTTAGTGGAAGAAATTTCGTTATTTTTATTGTCTTAAAAATGGCTCTAACCCTTTTGATTACGGTACGGTATGTTTAAGATATCTGCATGACAAATAAAATGTATAACTTCAATTTTCTGGGAATAGCTGTGAAGTAGTCTCATTCTGAATGTCTTTTGTACAACTGGTAAACCGTAGGAAACGAAGCCTTACTGTACAAGAACTGTACAAGAACGTTAAAGCACACAATTTATGTCTATTATTATTATTATTATTATTATTATTATTAATATTATTATTATTATTATTACTTTGTGGCGTTGTCTATTTACAAAGTTTGCATGTTGATTTTAATGTTTAAAAGCTTTAGACCTTTCTCACTAAAACTCGTCATTCTTTTATCTTTTCTTTTTTCATTTTCATACAAAGAGAACGGAATTTCACAAGTGAAACAGTACTGTGATAACGATACCAACAAACTAATTATTATTCACCCACTGTAACACATAAAAACAATAAGTAATAATCACAGACCCAGTTTGTGGGTATTTAAATGAAACATCATGCACAATAGAAGCCAATTATGTAATTAGTTGAAATGTGTAAATCTAAAGATGTATTTCTGGTGAAATCCCGGTATGCAATTCCTCCTCTATCTGCTATGTACGTGGTAGAGAAAGTAAAAATAGTTACAGTGACTATACAAATGTAACAATAGAGAAACCCACTTGAAGAAAAAACGGAATAAAATAACAAGGCGTCAGACTCAACTTTCGCGCCATTCTCCGAATATCTGAGAATATTCTTAATATGAGACAAGCATTTTACCTTAAGCAAGTAGTTTTAATCTTACTTTTATGAAAATCAGAGTTTTCTCTATATGCTTTTATTAGTTGCTTTAAATCCTTGTAATTTCATTTACTGACGTTTGGCGTAGTTACATTTATGCCTTCCAAGAAACACTAAACTAACCGTATCTTTAAATCAGATTTCGACAAATTAATTAACCTTCATAGTGAGAATAGAGGGAATTACTTTCGGTGAAAAATACCATAGTTATTACATGTATAATCATCAAATTTGTGACAACAACGCTAAGTTTCGAGCTAGCTATACTCACTTTTGTTGCAACTATATAAGTTTAAACCAATATTAACAAATTTCTCGTAATCCCAGAATTTATTAATCATAGCTGTAATATTTTTCACAACTGCATGTAATAATATTGATTTAGGGGCTTTTTAGTAATTTGCTATTCGTTCTAAAAGCTTTTATATTGTCAAGCTGGACAACTGTGGACCTGTGCATCCTATAAACATTCACATCAACATTAGTATAAACTTCCCTACAGAGCTTTATATACAATTTTACAAGTTGTTTTAAGAAATTGTTAAATTTCGGTACCGAAAAAAATAAAGATACGGTTTTCCAAAGATTTCGAAAGAACTAAGTTGCTGTATCAAAATTTCCTTGTTACAAATTGTGCATTTATTTCTTAAGGAAACCAGGAATACAGATTTTTTATAAATTTAGCGTGCACCGATCTATATTTTTAACCTTTACGCCTACGTTTCTCGTCAATAAACACCATTGCTGAAGAGGTTGCTATTTCTACTCTCTCTACCACGTAAAATAGTAGGTAGAGGAGGTATGCATTGCATCCAAATATTCAATATTGAGATTTCACTGGAAAACTAAATACTTGTTTTGAGGCCCCCTGAATAAAAAACATTTTTAGAAAATTCTGCGTGTGTGTGTCTGTGTGTATGTGTCAGAGCAGCATAACTCAAAAATGAAAAGTCGGATAAATACTAAACTTGGTATTTAGGTTGAGTACCTTCCAAAGATACGACACAGAGATTTTCAAGAAAGTCCCTCCACCCCAAACTACCCTTTACATGAACTATTTTCCGAAATGTTTTATTTTCTAAAACTGTCTTTGACGATTTTAATTACACCATATATTAAAGACATTTATATGAAAAATAAAATGTATATCTTGAATTTTGTGGAAATAGCCTGTGAAGTCCTGTTGATTCGGAAGAAATTTTCTATGATCTTGTACAACTGCTAAGGTTTGAGGAAAACATACAATACAAAAAATTTAGATCTCTTTAAAACACACACAATTTATTTGAAATAACTTTTTTGTGACGTCAGCCATTTCCGAGATATCTGTTATAAATGGTTCGAATTGTACAATGCTTAGCCATTCTTTTTTAAAGTCATGTCGCTTTTCAGTTCTTGCTCGCCATGTTGATGGAAAGAATTTAGAATTTTAAGGCCAGTGTATAGCGTCCCTTTGTATGTATAACGGATGTGTAATGCAGCTATTCCCCGAAAAGTTTATCTGGATTAAAATTAAGTGGATATGAAAATAAACTTTCGTACTCACCTATAAGAGATAGAGGGTAGAGGTCATACGAATGTAACACTTCAGAATTTTTTATTCTGCAGTTGGTGTTACTCCTTAGAAAGTAAGTATCTGTTGATTCTATTTAATCCTTACATTTTACATAACACGTATGCACAGCACAACACAAAAACACTACACACAACACTGATAGTTTTAAATATTTGACACCGATGTTGAAGTTGGGGCAGGGTACTGTTTTAACTGCACACGCACTTAATAAATCACATAACCGTGCGGAAATACTTAACCTTCCGCGAAAAGCACTAGTGGGGGTGCAAGCTGAACCACTATTAACAACATGTAGCAAGCGTTATAGTTCTGCTCGCGTTAGGCTCGGAGAAAACAGTAAAAAGAATCATTCTCATGTGCAGCACTACGTGAAAAGACCGTGTGCTGATGTGTGTTACAATATGCTGACGCGGTTAAAGTGTGTGAAAAATGAGCGTGAGAAACGGATGTTCGTCAGCGAGAAAATCTTTTAAATGCAGTTTTATGGTCGATGGTAGGGAAAAGTGCAGCGGTGGATCGTGACCGGAAATGCACAGCAAATGACTGCTGTGACAATTTGTGGCGAAATAAGGCGTCAGGATTTTTAATGAGGCATTTAACTCGACGCGCATGCTGAAACTGCGGTTTAAATCCTTGTTTCATTTCCTTTAACTTTTGGTAATGCAAACAATAATTACTCTGGGGAAATGCTTTATTTCTGATACATTCTATAACGGGTCAGGCGTTTTACGTTTGTAGTTTTCTTTTTTACTTTCTCTACTACGTATAGTAAGTAGGGGAAGTATTGTATTCCACCCAAAAATTCGATACCGAGATTTCACCGGAAATACATGTTTTGACACCCCCTGAATCCAAAAAAATCCATTTTTGGAAACATGTCCGTGTGTGTGTGTTTGTGAACAGCATAACTCAGAAACGAACATTCGGATAAGCACCAAACTTGGTATTTAGGTTCAGTATCTTCCAGAGATGCGACACGAACGTTTCCAAGAAAATCTCCCCCCAGTCAACCCTTTACATGGAACATTTTTCGAAAATTTTAATTTTCTCAAAAATGGCTGTAACGATTTTGATTGCAGCTTCGGTACGTGTCCACGGAGATCTTAGTGCTAGGCAACTATACCTGTTTCTATACGTGAACGGCAGATTGCAGCTTCGATACGTGTCCACGGAGACCTTTCGCTTCAGGTGACAAAATAACACTAGGCACTTGTGTGCCGTGGTGTAAGCCGCAATCACGGCATTGGTAGCGTGGATCACCTTGGGGCTTTCCTCGGAGTTACCTCAACACCACGTACATGACCTGGTTCGTCACGGGTACGCAGGTCTGCACTACCACTTCCTCGGCGTTGAGCAGGCCCAGGAGGCGATCGTACCGGTACACCAGCTAGCACGTGGACATGTTATCGCGCTGTGGTGTTGCGTGTGCGAGGTATGGAAACTCAAGGACGCAAAACATGCACGACCGAGGGTTAAAAAGTAGAACAAGTAGTGACGTGGAACGTTGTGATTGCTGAAAATAAGGCGATCTCTGATAGGTGGACAAATTGAAATAACGTGATGTGATAGGCGAAAATAAAATCAAAGGTGATTGGATGAAAAATGACGAGAAGGAATTAGCGGTGAATTTGTGAACTAAGATGTCGAAGAATTTTTTTTAAAAAAAAAAGAAGACAGATAATATAAGTATGGCAACTGTAACCGTTTTCGGCAAACGCGCGCCGCGCAATGCGTCACGCCGGGCAATAAAACAAAAACCATATTGAGCAAGATGCCCGGCGTGACGCATTGCGCGGCGCGCGTTTGCCGTAAACCGTTACAGTGGCCATACTTATATTATCCGTCTTCTTCTTTTTTTCTTTTTTTTTAAAAAATCTTCGCCATCTTAGTTCACAAATTCACCGCTAATTCCTTCTCGTCATTTTTCATCCAATCACCTTTGATTTTATTTTCGCCTATCACATCACGTTATTTCAATTTGTCCACCTATCAGAGATCGCCTTATTTTCAGCAATCACAACGTTCCACGTCACTACTTGTTCTACTTTTTAACCCTCGGTCGTGCATGTTTTGCGTCCTTGAGTTTCCATACCTCGCACACGCAACACCACAGCGCGATAACATGTCCACGTGCTAGCTGGTGTACCGGTACGATCGCCTCCTGGGCCTGCTCAACGCCGAGGAAGTGGTAGTGCAGACCTGCGTACCCGTGACGAACCAGGTCATGTACGTGGTGTTGAGGTAACTCCGAGGAGAGCCCCAAGGTGATCCACGCTACCAATGCCGTGATTGCGGCTTACACCACGGCACACAAGTGCCTAGTGTTATTTTGTCACCTGAAGCGAAAGGTCTCCGTGGACACGTATCGAAGCTGCAATCTGCCGTTCACGTATAGAAACAGGTATAGTTGCCTAGCACTAAGATCTCCGTGGACACGTACCGAAGCTGCAATCAAAATCGTTACAGCCATTTTTGAGAAAATTAAAATTTTCGAAAAATGTTCCATGTAAAGGGTTGACTGGGGGGGATTTTCTTGGAAACGTTCGTGTCGCATCTCTGGAAGATACTGAACCTAAATACCAAGTTTGGTGCTTATCCGAATGTTCGTTTCTGAGTTATGCTGTTCACAAACACACACACACGGACATGTTTCCAAAAATGGATTTTTTTTGGATTCAGGGGGTGTCAAAACATGTATTTCCGGTGAAATCTCGGTATCGAATTTTTGGGTGGAATACAATACTTCCCCTACTTACTATACGTAGTAGAGAAAGTAAAAAAGAAAACTACAAACGTAAAACGCCTGACCCGTTATAGAATGTATCAGAAATAAAGCATTTCCCCAGAGTAATTATTGTTTGCATTACCAAAAGTTAAAGGAAATGAAACAAGGATTTAAACCGCAGTTTCAGCATGCGCGTCGAGTTAAATGCCTCATTAAAAATCCTGACGCCTTATTTCGCCACAAATTGTCACAGCAGTCATTTGCTGTGCATTTCCGGTCACGATCCACCGCTGCACTTTTCCCTACCATCGACCATAAAACTGCATTTAAAAGATTTTCTCGCTGACGAACATCCGTTTCTCACGCTCATTTTTCACACACTTTAACCGCGTCAGCATATTGTAACACACATCAGCACACGGTCTTTTCACGTAGTGCTGCACATGAGAATGATTCTTTTTACTGTTTTCTCCGAGCCTAACGCGAGCAGAACTATAACGCTTGCTACATGTTGTTAATAGTGGTTCAGCTTGCACCCCCACTAGTGCTTTTCGCGGAAGGTTAAGTATTTCCGCACGGTTATGTGATTTATTAAGTGCGTGTGCAGTTAAAACAGTACCCTGCCCCAACTTCAACATCGGTGTCAAATATTTAAAACTATCAGTGTTGTGTGTAGTGTTTTTGTGTTGTGCTGTGCATACGTGTTATGTAAAATGTAAGGATTAAATAGAATCAACAGATACTTACTTTCTAAGGAGTAACACCAACTGCAGAATAAAAAATTCTGAAGTGTTACATTCGTATGACCTCTACCCTCTATCTCTTATAGGTGAGTACGAAAGTTTATTTTCATATCCACTTAATTTTAATCCAGATAAACTTTTCGGGGAATAGCTGCATTACACATCCGTTATACATACAAAGGGACGCTATACACTGGCCTTAAAATTCTAAATTCTTTCCATCAACATGGCGAGCAAGAACTGAAAAGCGACATGACTTTAAAAAAGAATGGCTAAGCATTGTACAATTCGAACCATTTATAACAGATATCTCGGAAATGGCTGACGTCACAAAAAAGTTATTTCAAATAAATTGTGTGTGTTTTAAAGAGATCTAAATTTTTTGTATTGTATGTTTTCCTCAAACCTTAGCAGTTGTACAAGATCATAGAAAATTTCTTCCGAATCAACAGGACTTCACAGGCTATTTCCACAAAATTCAAGATATACATTTTATTTTTCATATAAATGTCTTTAATATATGGTGTAATTAAAATCGTCAAAGACAGTTTTAGAAAATAAAACATTTCGGAAAATAGTTCATGTAAAGGGTAGTTTGGGGTGGAGGGACTTTCTTGAAAATCTCTGTGTCGTATCTTTGGAAGGTACTCAACCTAAATACCAAGTTTAGTATTTATCCGACTTTTCATTTTTGAGTTATGCTGCTCTGACACATACACACAGACACACACACGCAGAATTTTCTAAAAATGTTTTTTATTCAGGGGGCCTCAAAACAAGTATTTAGTTTTCCAGTGAAATCTCAATATTGAATATTTGGATGCAATGCATACCTCCTCTACCTACTATTTTACGTGGTAGAGAGAGTAGAAATAGCAACCTCTTCAGCAATGGTGTTTATTGACGAGAAACGTAGGCGTAAAGGTTAAAAATATAGATCGGTGCACGCTAAATTTATAAAAAATCTGTATTCCTGGTTTCCTTAAGAAATAAATGCACAATTTGTAACAAGGAAATTTTGATACAGCAACTTAGTTCTTTCGAAATCTTTGGAAAACCGTATCTTTATTTTTTTCGGTACCGAAATTTAACAATTTCTTAAAACAACTTGTAAAATTGTATATAAAGCTCTGTAGGGAAGTTTATACTAATGTTGATGTGAATGTTTATAGGATGCACAGGTCCACAGTTGTCCAGCTTGACAATATAAAAGCTTTTAGAACGAATAGCAAATTACTAAAAAGCCCCTAAATCAATATTATTACATGCAGTTGTGAAAAATATTACAGCTATGATTAATAAATTCTGGGATTACGAGAAATTTGTTAATATTGGTTTAAACTTATATAGTTGCAACAAAAGTGAGTATAGCTAGCTCGAAACTTAGCGTTGTTGTCACAAATTTGATGATTATACATGTAATAACTATGGTATTTTTCACCGAAAGTAATTCCCTCTATTCTCACTATGAAGGTTAATTAATTTGTCGAAATCTGATTTAAAGATACGGTTAGTTTAGTGTTTCTTGGAAGGCATAAATGTAACTACGCCAAACGTCAGTAAATGAAATTACAAGGATTTAAAGCAACTAATAAAAGCATATAGAGAAAACTCTGATTTTCATAAAAGTAAGATTAAAACTACTTGCTTAAGGTAAAATGCTTGTCTCATATTAAGAATATTCTCAGATATTCGGAGAATGGCGCGAAAGTTGAGTCTGACGCCTTGTTATTTTATTCCGTTTTTTCTTCAAGTGGGTTTCTCTATTGTTACATTTGTATAGTCACTGTAACTATTTTTACTTTCTCTACCACGTACATAGCAGATAGAGGAGGAATTGCATACCGGGATTTCACCAGAAATACATCTTTAGATTTACACATTTCAACTAATTACATAATTGGCTTCTATTGTGCATGATGTTTCATTTAAATACCCACAAACTGGGTCTGTGATTATTACTTATTGTTTTTATGTGTTACAGTGGGTGAATAATAATTAGTTTGTTGGTATCGTTATCACAGTACTGTTTCACTTGTGAAATTCCGTTCTCTTTGTATGAAAATGAAAAAAGAAAAGATAAAAGAATGACGAGTTTTAGTGAGAAAGGTCTAAAGCTTTTAAACATTAAAATCAACATGCAAACTTTGTAAATAGACAACGCCACAAAGTAATAATAATAATAATAATATTAATAATAATAATAATAATAATAATAGACATAAATTGTGTGCTTTAACGTTCTTGTACAGTTCTTGTACAGTAAGGCTTCGTTTCCTACGGTTTACCAGTTGTACAAAAGACATTCAGAATGAGACTACTTCACAGCTATTCCCAGAAAATTGAAGTTATACATTTTATTTGTCATGCAGATATCTTAAACATACCGTACCGTAATCAAAAGGGTTAGAGCCATTTTTAAGACAATAAAAATAACGAAATTTCTTCCACTAAACGGGTAGTTTGCGGTGTGGGAATTTTCTTGAAAATCTACGGTTTGTTAATTTTTTTTATACGCTACTATTATAGTGTGTGTGTGTGCGAGTATGTGCTTAGTATCCGTGCGCCACAAGCCAAAACGACGACATTATAGAAAAACTTTATCATTTTCCTACCGGACAGGGACAACCACGAAAAACCTGAAAAAAGCTCTAAGAGTATTCTAACGCCTACCGATCGGGAAAACCCATGAAAACAAGATAGTACACTTTTTTGTCCGCTTTCGACCGGCAATGAGAACCCTGCTGCTACGTACGCTAGCGACCATTACGATGGTCCAGTACCAGGTTTTTGGTATAGTTAAATTAAGTCTGTGCAAAGGGCGTCTGTACCGCTTTAAAAAACCTAGGTATATCAGTGCGTAGTGATGTTGGTTGATCTTAAAGCTGGTTAAGCATTTTTCAAAAACAGTTTGCTACACGCTACTATTAAATGTGTGTGTGTGTGCGAGTATGTGCCTAGTATCCGTGCGCCGACAAGGTAAAACTTCATCATTTGCCTAACGGGCAGGGACAACCACTAAAAACCTGAAAAACCTCGAAAATTAGAAACGGCTTCGTCAACCGCTACAGCAAACGCCTACCAACCAGGGAAAACCTATGAAAAAGCAGAAAGAGCTTGCATTCGTTTACCAACCACAGAAAACCCCCCAAAACTAGTTATTTTTTTAAAAAAACGAAAAAACAAAAAGAAAAAAAGAAAAAAAGGAAAAGACGAATAATATAAGTATGGCAACTGCAACGGGTGTGTGTGTGTGCCTATTTAATTTTTATTTTCTTTTGCACTGCACACATTTGTGTTACAATATATATGCATTTTCAATTTTGGGAAAACCTATGAAAAAGCAGAAACAGCTTGCATTCGTCTACCAACCAGAGAAAACCCCGAAACACTAGTTATTTAAAATTGCTGATGAGTTCTGGATAGGCTTTTGCAAATGTTGTTGGTAGCAAAACTTACCTTTTCCATCACCTCCAACATACCCCACTCCCACACCTTTTTTCTTTCCACCAATCATAATCTCTCTTATTCTTACCAATCAACAACTTTCATTTGTTCCTTTCCACCAATAACATCACTTCTTATTCCCACCAATCACAACTTCACACGTCACTTTCTGTTATACTTTTTATCCCTCGTTCGCCATCTTTTCCCTCTTTCAGTCCCAACCTCCGCACAGACAACACCTCACCACTCCTTAGCCTCAACTTCATGCCTCCGCCATCTTATTTAATTCCCATTTTTACCACCGCGCCTCTCATCTCCCAACCAGATTGCCGGCAAGAACTGATCTCGTTCATTCACACCTCGACGGTTGACTCGACAGCAGCTACTGTGAACACCTACGTCGTACACTTTTTTGACCGCTTTCGACCGGCTATGAGAACCCTGCTCCCACGTACGCTAGCGACCATTACGATGGTCCAGTACCAGGTTTTTGGTATAGTTAAATTACGTATGTGCAAAGGGCGTCTGTACCGCTTTAAAAAACCTAGGTATATCAGTGCGTAGTGATGTTGGTTGATCTTAAAGCTGGTTAAGCGTTTTCAAAAACAGTTTGCTTTTATTTTTTCGCGTCGCGTGAAGCTGCTGCGCTTTTGGTGACGCATCCACACCAGTAACAGGTAAGTACCACACGCATAATTATTTTTCGGGCCTGCTTGGCGTAGGAATATATCCTTTCGTGTTTTGGTACTGTAACCTCAAATCTCCTTACCCTCCTCTTGTGTCCGCCATCTTGTTTAGTTCTCACCGCATCTCCTTGTCGCAGACCCTCCGCCGTTTTTAGTTCCCACTATTTTAACCTCAAAATCTGCTGTTCTAAGCTCTTGCTACCGCCATGTTCTTTTAGTTCCCATTCTCACCACCGCGTCTCCGTGCCACCACCTCTTGCGACCGCCATGTTCACCACTAACCTCCAAATTTCCTCGTCCTTAAACCTCTTGTCTCAACCATCTTGTTTAGTTCCCATTTTCGCCACCGCATCTCATATCGCCCCATCTCTCTATCCACTCAACAAAACCACCATCCAACGTTCAAAAATTGCTGATGAGTTCTCCACAGGCTTTTGCAAATCTTGTTGCTAGCAAAACTTACCTTTCCCATCACCTCCAACATACCCCACTCCCACACCTTTTTCTTTCCACCAATCATAATCTCTCTTATTCTTACCAATCAATAACTTTCATTTGTTCCTTTCCACCAATAACATCACTTCTTATTCCCACCAATCACAACTTCACACGTCACTTTCTGTTATACTTTTTATCCCTCGCTCGCCATCTTTTCCCTCTTTCAGTCCCCAACCTCCGCACACACAACACCTCGCCACCCAGCTCCTCTCCATCACGTGTCCTCCATACTCTTTCATCTTCCTTCCTTCATCTTCCACCCCAATTAACCAAACAATCACATTTCGTCTTATTTTTACCAATCAAAACACTCCACGTCACTTCCTGTTTCTCCTTCATCTTTCCCTAATCCTCAATTCTTTTTAACTCGTCCCGGATGAACCAATTGCAATAACGATAGTCCTTCCGCTCATGGCGCTTTTCAAACTTGCCGCCGCCGTCGCACGCAGCGACACTAGCGACACTAGCGCCCCTAGCGGCAGGATTATCGTTAATCCAATTGGCTCATCCGGGACTTATACTACTTGCCTATGCTTTGACTAAATCATTGTGATGTACGCGTAAGCTTTTATACATGTCGTAAGTTAGCTTTTTTAATGAATTTTTCTACTGTATGCATTTTAAGTTCCTCGTGGAGTAAATCAGATGGCGCTACGTACAATACCTTAGCTACCATACGGAAGGTTTTGTTTTGAAATCGTTGTAGTCTTTGATGTATGTTTTTGCGGCATACCCCCGGACAGGTGCAGCATATGTAAATATTGGTCGTATTAGTGTTTTATATAACGTGAGACCCATGTTGAGATTTAGCTGGGTGTCCATGTTGATGAGCGGGTAGAGCTGGCCTAGTTGTGCGTTTGCTTTTCCCCGTAATTGTGTGATGTGTTTCTTCCACGTTAGGCCTTGATCCATTTTGAGGCCAAGCCAGGTTACCGTGTCCTTCCATTTTATGTTTTCACCAAATATGGTAAGCGGCGGTAGCTGGTGCTTCGGGAATCTGTGGTTGTTGGGTTTTGTGAATATTATCGCTTGTGTTTTTGGAGCGTTTACTTTAATGCGCCATTTTGCAAACCAATCCTTCAATCCATTGAGGGTGTTTTGGAGCCTTCTGTGAATAAATTCTGTTTTGCCTGATTGTGTCATGATTGCTGTGTCGTCCGCGTAACTGTATAAGTTTGTGTTAGCGGTTTTTGGAATATCGTTGATGTATATATTGAATAGTGTCGGCCCGAGCTATCTCCCTCGTGGGACTCCTGCTCTGATTGATCGCTTTGTAGAAAGATGGTTGTTAACTTTCGATTGAAATTTTCTGTTGTTTAAATAATGCGCTATAAGTTTGATTAGCGAGTCATGAATGTTAAGCGTTTTAAGTTTCTTTAATATTCCGGCGTGCCATACTCTGTCGAACGCACGTTCAACGTCAAGAAACAGAGCGCCTGTGGATTTTCTTGTACTGAATCCGTACGTGATATTTTCCGTTGCCCTGAGTAATTGTAGCGTAGTTGAATGTTTGGCGCGGAATCCAAACTGTTCTGGAATTTATGTAACCACGAAAACCCTATGGTCAGAGTGGCAATTGAACCCGGAACCTCTCGAATGCGGGCCACAGACGCTGCCACCTGAGTCATCACATATAATAAGTTAGTGGCGCGAGCCATTGTTCTGAAGGGCCGGCCGAAAGCCCCACCAAGGAGGCCAGGTAGCTCGCGCACTGTGTCACACTATATCACAATCCTGTGGCGTAGCATAGTTTCGGGGTTTGGTAGGCAAAGGTGGGGAGGTAAACGAAGTGCAGGTTTTGTATGTTACAATCACGCAGGTACAAAATATAACAAGGATTTCCCGGATTCCCTTAATTCCTCTTTGACAGTAACTTCGCCTTTCCTCATGTCTCATTTGCTCTACACTTCTCACTGAGTTCCTAGTTGAGAGCCGGGACCAAGAAGAAACTTGTTCGGTGACGTCACAGAACGTTTCAGTAATATAAGTTGAAATTGTCATTAATAGTTTCCAAACTATTCGCTGTTATTTGTATAAATTGTGGCACATTTGAAGGCAAAGTTTGGCAGTCGAACACCAAAAAGACGAAAAATACCTCTGAAAGTGACTTCTGAAGTCCTATTTCCTGTGTTATAGAAAGGAATTGACCTTAAGGAAGGTTGTACCAAGGCCATTTCTATCCTGCAAGATATTGTAGATTCTGTTTTAAATAGTAGGGTTTAAAGCGTTGAACTGTATAAGGTAGAATAATACTGAACAATTTAATGGCATAGTCGGGGTTTGTTCCACGGATCGTTTGTTTTACCGAAAAAATGCAAATCAGTTGGGGAATTTAATATCGGGTTCGCATGTTGCAATGATAGCTGAGTTAGAGCAACAGGCCATCATTCGGAAGATCCATGGTTCAAACCACGGCTATTACATTGAATTTTTCAGTCTGATTCTACCTTTCCAACCTTGCACTACACACGTCTTATGTGAAAAAGCAATTAATTGTTGCATTTCTCTTTGTTATAATGAGCTCAGGGTTAACCCACATAGATCTGTTTTAACAGTTGATGGTTGTCTCAGCCGCCTGTATATCTGCAATAAATGATTTAGCTCGTATTATATAAATGAAGCTATTTCTAATAAATGCTTGTCATAGTTTAAAGGAAGTAAATAGAAAAATAGTAATTTTTGTGAATAAGTTGTGAAAGTAGTAGAAAGTAGTAATAATCACTAATAATATTATCACGAACGTGACTGAGGAGATCCGTATGGTGCTTATTATTTAATATTAATTGGCATCACTTTCATAATTCTGTTACAAGCTTATAAATTCATATAAAATCTTATTTTACATTTCTTAATTTCATAAGTCTTAGCAAGTTCTTTATATAACAGGAAACAGTGGTTTGCCACTTCCCTTGACATTTCAAAGCGATTTCACTATGTTATCATTTCATTAGGAGTACGCGTCTTTCTGCACGGCTCTTAGCTGCACCCTGTGGATCACATGATCCATGAAAGGTCTTAAGCCTACACATTTTCCAGGGCGTTGGCAAACCATATTTGATAATAGCTGCCACGGTATCAGAATGAACACCTCTATGGTATTCAACTCTATATAAGCAAGCACCCAAGCTCTGCTCGGGGACTTTGTGTTGTAACCCGCCACTGTAGCCTTGTTGTTGGCTCTCCTCAAGCGTGGTGCGACATCGCCTAAGGTAGGCCCCGTTTAAAGGCACAACACCTTCGTTGTTAATGTAAACCCAACACCCGTTTTGTTAGAGTTTTGCCAAAGGTAGTGATAAATTATAATCGTTCAAGCCAAGCCTTAGAGTTGATTCTACCTCTGCTGCGTATACAGTTATGCCCCCAAGTCATTAACCAACAGGGTTGTGACAATATATGTGTGTTTATTCCACACTGAATATTTTCAAAATATTGGTACAAAAAGCAGACATGTGTTATCAATGTAAAGTTGATATAAGTTTAGATGAACTAAAGCACAAATAACCACTCTATCATTTCTAGCTAGTTTAAACAATAATAACCTGCATTTAGTGTCAATATTGGTCATTGTGCCACAAAACAAGTTCCTATCCCGTTTCTGTAACTCTAATATATCTTATTCACTAATAGTTGCAGAAATATGGGCCGTCAGAATGACCAAGTCTTTACTCGTTTGGTTTAATTAGATACCTCTTAATCTACGGGGTTTTCAATTATGATTGAAATGGCACAATGAAGGCGCATTGGTTAATTTAAGCGGAAGTCTCTGCGGTATGTATATATATATATACACACACACATATATATACTCGTATATAATCATCTTGTTATTAATGCGAAACCTATGTTATTTTACCTTCTAGTTAGAGGAAGAATTTGATCCATAAATTAGACATTGAGATTTCAGTGGAAGTACCCATTTTGTGATACCCATACCCAAAGAAGAATATCCATGTGTATCTCTGTATGCTATGTCTGTAAACAACAAAGCTCAAAAAAGAAAATTCGGATAGGTACCAAAGTTCCTACCGAAAGCAAGAACCTTTAAGGTGGAAGGCAAAATTTTTAAGGAATTATTTTCATCTGAAACAAAAAATGTGTTAAATACAAGCTGTATGTTCTTTTTTTCCATTTTGTATAAAATGGCTCTAACGACACTGATTAATGTATCATATATTTGCTCTTCAGTTCTCCGTCCATAAGGTGTTAGGTCCTATTCATTCTTGTTGCATATTATACAGGTGGAAAATCACAAGAAACGAATAAAGGTTTAGTGCAGGATAAACGTAGCTTTTCGTATATTATGTAAAATAGCATCATGAACCATTAATTAGTGTATCTACTTTGGTGGGCCAAGTATGTAGCATATTTGAAGATGGCCGCTTCTCCGCATTTAAACAAAATCTTTACTGCTTAACTACACAACCCACAGCTATGCTCACGTTATTGAGTTAATGCTCACAGTCTTTTCCTGTATATTTCTCTCCCGCTTCCTCGCCTCCCTCTGGTCGCGGAGGTCACGGGTTCCAACCCGGTGGATTTTTTCGGGCGAAAAAATGCTTAGCATGGCTTCCTTCGGAAGGGAAGTAAAGTCGGCGGTCTCGTGTCGTAGATTTACGGCACATAAAAGAATCTCAAGCCTGATAAAGATGCTTCCGAGCACAATTTCCGGTGTTTCATCCCCATATAGAATGGGACGCTAAGAACCATAGTAGTTAAAGAGCGTCCATAAATAAAATTCAATTTTCAGTTTCCCTTCCTCCCTCTTCCTCTCTTTCCTTCCAGCTTTCTCATTATCTCTCCCTTACTAATCCGCCACTCTCTCTCACCGACCTCACCTGCCCTTTCTCCTCGTGCAACATAGTGTTATATGATGTTTTAAAAGCAGTAATAAAGCTCCTTTTTTGCCTACCCAATAAACATGAAAATACATTTGAAAAGTTTAATAGTACACGTATTATAACTCTTCCTTATTTTGGAATTGCGATTGGATATAATATGCTGTATTTTCGGTAACCCATTTAACTACACGAATAAGAGTAATAAAAACTTTTTACAACTTCTTAAATACTCACGTTAGCTGTTTTTTCAAGTAGGAGGACTTGTCAGAAGTATTGTGCTTAGAAGCTTCTGTTATGCAAAGTTAATAACAAACTAAATAATCAGCCAGATATTTCCATATTTTGGTTTTGTGCCCTTTAAAATATTCCCGCACCGATGGGGAAGAATTTAATATACCATCATGTACCCTAATTTCTAAGTGATGATGAGGTAGGTTTAAGGGCGCTCAACAGCAAGGGATATTAGCGCCCTTACAGCACATAAAGATAAAAACCACAACTGTCAAGGCGGGAGAGAAACCCGCTAAGCATAAAACACTAACGGATTAAAACGATATGCCAGGGACTGTAGAAGTCAAAATAAAAGCATTCCAAATACTTGTGCGGAAGCGAGACCCTCGGGAGAACTAACAATATAAAATCACAAAACTAAAAGATGCATAGGTGTATCAACCGCAGCCACTAAAACCTTTTTGACAAATAAAACTTTAAAGAGGTTCTACAGAATGCGCGTCATCTGCCAAAATATACCAACTGGCAGTGATACATGGACACGCAGTGGAGCTAAAACCTGGCACTCCGTTGAAATGTGACACATCGTTAAGCGCGCCGTGCACTACTCACAGAGTGGTGCGGGGTCACCACTAAGCAAGTGTCTATGGCAATAAAAAGGCAATGTCCTATACGTAGTCCTGCTAAAATTACCTCTTCTCGACGAGAAGTATGAGAAGAGTTGGTACGACAACCGAGAGAGGTTTCACCTCCCGCAGCATGTTCCCTCTAAGGTTAGCCTACTCATCGCGCCAACGCGAGAAGATACAATGATGTAAAATTACGCACAAATCAGTAGAGGGAACAACAGGAGTAAAACATCTGGATGATAGAATTACCTAAATTGGCAGCGACATCGGCAGACTCGTTGCCAGAGACGCCCACATGACCTGGAATCCACACAAAGGAGAGATTGATGCCAGAAACACCGAGCGACTGGAGGAGATCATGTATGCGCTGTACGAGCAGGTGGTAATTGCACCGCACGTTAACACTCTGAAGAGCGCTGAGAGATTCTGTGCAGAGAATACAGTGCCGTAAGTCCTGCCGCTGGATGTATAGAAGAGATTGATAAATACCAAAACGTAGGCAGTAAAAATCGAACATTGCCGCGGTAAACGAAATGTAAAACTCTGTCACCCAGCAACAAAAGCTCACCCTACTCCAAGATCAGTAATAGAGCCATCAGTATAAATATAACGGAAATCCCTGAATTACACCTGGAATTCTAAAAAGGCGGATCTAAGTACAAAAGAAGGGGTCATATTATTCGGCATAGAGGGTAGCAAAAGATAGTAGTGGGCCTCAGCACGCATCCAGGGAGGAAAACGGATTTCCCCCTGGGAAGGGTGAGCGCAACTGCTACGTCCAATTGCCGAAGAAGCTGGCGATACCCTGGCGGAAGTGGTGCAGAGGAGCTAGCTAAATACTATCGATCGAGTGAATCACCGAAAAACAACTCGAAAGACGGGTAGTTAGGTAAGCTTGAGAGTCGAATGCATAGTTGCATAAAAGCATCTCACTTAAAAGACAGCGGAGGTTCTGCTGCTTCAGCATAAAGACTGGGTACAGGGCTAGTAGGAAAGGCCTCTGTAGCGACTCTTATGCCACGATAGTGAATGACATTCCAGCGACTTAACACAGATGGACGCGCCGAGGAATATACAATACATCCGTAATCAAGTTTCGAGCGAATCAATGAGCGATAAAGGCGTAGAAGTACGGGCCGCTCAGCTTCCAAGGATGTGCTACTTAAAACACGCAAAAGATTAAGAGAACGGCCACACTTGGCTTTTAAAAAAGAAATGTGCGAATTGAAACTCAGCTTTCGTTCAAATATCAATTCCAAAAACTTTGCCTCGTCTCAAACGGAAGACAATCAGAACCAGGACGTAGAGAGAGTGAAGGAAAGGGCTTCCGGTGCCAGAAATTCACACTGACGGTTTTCCCAGCAGAGAAAGTAAAGCCGTTTTCGTTACTCCAAACGTAGAGACGGTCGATACAGCTCTGGAGAGGGCGTTCTATCAGACAGGTCCGCCGAGAACTGTCGAGATGGTAAAATCATCTACGAACAGAGACGACGAATATCGGGGTGGAACACACTCAATAATGAGATTTATAGCAACGGCAAAAAGTGTGACACTGAGCACAGAGCCCTGCGGTACACCACTCTCTTGAGTAAAATGATGAGATAAAACCAAGCCCACACGTACTCGAAAGACCCAATACGTCATGAGCTCCCGAAGAAATACGTATATTCCATGCTTTGAGGGTACGTAAAGTGCTACCTCTCCAGGAGATGTCGTATGTCTTCTTCAGGTCAAAAAACACAGCCATAATTTGACGCTTTAGCTGAAATCCATTCATAAGATGCGTAGACAAGGATACCAAATGGTCGACCGTCGAACAATTACGATGAACCCCACACTGGGCGTTCGCAAGAAGGCTCTGAGACTCAAGCCACCATGTCAACTGCCCGTTGATCATGCGCTCCATCTCCTTGCAAATGCAACTGGTGAGGGAGATAGGGCGGTAACTGGAAGGTAGTTGGCGATACTTCCCGGGCTTAGGTATAGGGACGATGGTGGCTTCGCGCCAAGCTGAAGGATAACTGTCCGTCCTGCAAGAGAAAGCGTTTACTGTCGGCCGAAAGGTTCTGTAACTTAACAACATGAACACCATCCGAGCCAGGAGCGGAGTGCTTAGCAAAACGAAGGCCATGCTCAAACTCCCTCATAGGAAAAGCGCATTGTAACACTCTTTGTTAGCAGATCGAATGATGAAGGCCTCTAAATCCATCTGCTCTTTGACAGTTCGAAAAGGGCGGATTATTTGTCGGAACTGGAAACTGCCGCAAATACAGCACCCAGAGTCTTAATAACGGTTGGTGGATCCACTATGGCGACATTATTAACCTGAAAACCAGGCACAGTACAATGAGACACTTTACTAGAGAGGCGGCGAAGTTTATCCCAAACTACAGAAGAAGGCATGAAGCTATTAAAAGACTCCACATAACGAGTCCAATACACCTTCTTGCTATCCTGAATAATGCGTCGAACCCTGGTGCGCTCTTGTTCAAAGGAAACCAGATTGTCAAGAGTAGGGTGGCGTCGAAACATCCGAAGAGTAGTTCTGCGTGCACGACAGGCGTCCCGACGTTCCGCGGTCCACCGTGAAACCGGAATACGTCGAGATTGTGAGGACGAACGGGAAGTTGTGCGTTCGGTGGCAGAAAGAATTGTAGAGCTAAGGTGCTGCACCACTTGGTCGATGATAGCAAAATATTGGTCCTCAATAGTCACAAGGCTGGAATAGAGCCCCGAGTTTGCTTTATTGAATTGCCAGGTAGATGCTCTGGAAGTTTCGACGCAGTTACACAGCAAAGAAACGACGGAAGGGAAATTATCACTGGAGTAAATGTCAGCGACGACGTTCCTCTGCAGATGAGAGGCAAACTGTGAGGATCAAACGGCTAGGTCCAAAAGGGATAAGGTTACAGAAGATTCCGAAACAAATGCAGGTTCACCGGTGTTGAGAATGGAGAGATTGAAGTTCTTGAAGAGGTCAGAAATAACCGTTCCCCTCGCGCAGGCTCGTGGTGAACCCCACAGGGAGTGCTAGGCATTAAGGTCTCCCAACAGAAGAAAAGGTTTGGAAGAGTGCACAGTAAATCTCGAATGTGCGTAGTAGTGAGGGGAGACGACGCAGGTAAATAGACGGAGGAAATAGTAAAGAAAAAACCTGGTAGATGTAGCCGAATTGCAACAGTTTGAAGGCCAGATGTAAGTAGCCGCCTTTTTGAACAGTAATTGCGTTTTCTAGGGCAAAGCTTCTAATTAAAAGGACGTGAAGTTTGCCTCTCTACTCAAAGGTGAGTAGGAGTCACGACTTCTTCTGTGAAGTGGTGGAGAATAACCGTACAAAATGGCAGATGCAGTACAGTTTAATAAATAAGTAAATATATATATATATTAAAATATAAGTATTGTACCTACAATAATAAAACATGTATAAAAGAGGAAATTGGAATTAGGAAGACTGTACAAAACTAGAAAGGTTTTGGCAATTTTCGCCATTCAGTCTTACCTTAAATTATTACAAAGACATTCCTATAAATTGTCACTTGGACACTTAGTGTGTCCATTTGATCCTTCCCTTCAGAGTAGAATACATCCCAAGGATTGCTACTGAATATTACTGTGACAGACACCAATTAGTATGTGTTTCATATGAGTTTTAAAGCTTCCATCCATATGACTTTATACCAGTTTATACGCTGGAGATGTAAACCGCTTCATGGATATTAAAATCAAAACAATGGACCGAAAGTGTGATTGTCTTCTGGGCTCAATGTATATGTAACATCTTTGCCTGTGCTTCATAATGCACATTTTATCCAATTGGGAGCTCATTCGCACAATTGCTCTACCTAGTGTGTGATTGGCACGATTTAAATATAGGCTGGGGTGCATTCAGTTTTGGTTGTAGCAAGGGAGGTTTAATGTGCTTAGATGCATTTGCTGCTGCGGAGTGCATACTAGAGTTGTTTTTCTGTTCGGTTAGAGATTTATTATAAATGTTTTGGCAGATTGCTATTTACTGAGATTATCGTAAAATTATTTTGTTTGTCGTTTGAATTAAATTTGGCGACAGTTGACAAATCTGGTTAAAATCGAAAATAATTTAGGACAATTCACGTGCAAAACGTAAAAAAGTACCGCATTTGGGCGATCTGAAACGGGAAAGGAGTTGAAACTGTTACGTACTGAACTTAATTTGAGCGGAATGTTGCCTTTTATCAAATAATTTAGGAAATTAATCGCTGCATGGAGGACTTCGTCTTTTGCTATGTGAAGTAGAGTTTGGTAATGGGTTCGGTCAATTTTGCACCCCTCTTACTAGTCGTATTTCAACGTTTTGTTCTGTAAGGCTCTGGAAAAGCCTTTAAGCCACTGACTCTGGTAACTTTAATCTGCGAGGCAACTAGGTTAGAATTCTAATTATTTGGGATCTTCAAAATTGCCATTATATTTAGAGGTAAAGTCTGTATTGCCTCCAATAATTTGAGATTTGGTAGCAGGTACACTGGCAAGATCTTCGGCTTAGCGTGTGACTGTAGAAATGACATGGATCTTAAAATTCGGACGAAAATCATGTTACTCGTTTACTTTCAGCACCACATCGTGCTTGTGGATCGCGCTTTGAAAGGAATCAGAAAACGGCTGGATACAAATTGAAAACAAGGAGGTTGCAATACGGCGTTGTAAATATCTGGCATATAATCTGAATGCTTATACTTCGGTCAACCCAAGACAGGCCGCGCATAAACTGACCACCTGTACTGTAATCTTCGGATTATTGTGTAACGAGATTCAGTGCAGCACTATCACAATCGGCAAGTATGATCACGGAAATGTACTATGCAGCCAGCTCCTTGGAAAACCTTGGACTTGAGGGTACTACTAATAGACAAACGGGATCCTAGAATTAACTTTGATTGCCACGCCATTGTCATTTATATACACCTGGGCTTGGTTTCGCGGATTCTGATTAGTGCTGGTATTCGAGTGTTCATTGTTAAATTCCGGATTTGATGCCTAATGTTAGTGTTTTCAGTAATCTGTGAGGGTATCAGACTGTGTCTCCCTGATCCATTCGAATATTTCCGATATCTGTCACGGTTTCCTTGGTGCATGTTTTGGCCAGGCGAATTTCTGTCTTCATTGTTGCGGTTGTCGTGTTTATAATGCCTACGCCCTGTGTAGCGGATATTATTGATGTATGCTTCTCTTCCAAGGGGCCTCTGCTATCTGTTATGTTGATATGGTTGCTGTTTTCTCCGAGCTCGTGGTCGCTGGAATCCATTCCTTGTCCTCGGTGGCGTTGGGTGTCATTCATTATTGTAGTGAGGGGCTCTTTCCCCGATCCCCAAAAAGGTGGTGATTGTCGGCCATCTTGTGCATAGTTGCTCCGTTGTGTTATCTGTCACGTGTTGCTTCTGTTGGACTTCTAATCGAAATCTGTGATGAGCTCCAGCATCTTTGATATCGTTTGTGGTGGGCAACAATCAAACCATTATGTATTTGTGGGTCGAAATGGTTGGTGAGTGGAGCAATTACTTCTGTGTCTGACAGTGGTGGCTCTATGTACTTGCTCTTTTGTGCCAATTTCAGTACATAGTCTATTAGGCTACCATGAATATTCGGATTATAGTGGGCATTGTTGAGCTGCAGTCTAACGTTGTTAACCTCTGTTAGTCCCCAGTAGCGTAGTAGAAAAGCCTGTTCAAATTCCATGTACGACAAAGAATCTCCCAACGTGAGATGCAGCCACTTCAGCGCACGCCCTTTTAAGCATTTTCTTATAACAATCAATTTTATCTCCTCGGGAGTGGCTTTTAATCTAAAATATTGTTCAAATTCGCTAATGAATTCTTTTGGGTGATCTCCTTTTACTTCATCAAATACGGACGGTGACAACTCGTTTAACAAGCAGGAATTTGAGTTATTGGTATTATGAGAGCAGGTCACCTGTGGCGTTACATTTCTAGCATTCACATCTTAATTAGATTGATTATGTATATTTTTGGAGGCTTCGCCCGGTAACAATGGAGTGCTGCCGGAATCTGCCGATCTTTGGCAATCACTAGGTGAACTTTGACTTGCGTTAGGTTCCAGTTCCAATCTTTGCACAGAATTCCTTAATTCGTTAATTTCCCTATCATGCACTGCATTCATAGTTTGTACAACATTTCTAAGTTCGTTAATTTCTTGTGAATTTGCTACCTGTGAAGCAGTTACAACTTTCTGTGAGTTCAGAAACTACCCTGTTTGCGAATGCTTGTTGGCTTTGTGCTAATATTTGTTTTACCTGCCCTAACTGGTTTTGAATCCTTTCATTATTAGCGGTTAATGTTTCTAACTGGGAAGTGACAAATTGTGTCAAAGTAGCTATTTCAACTTTACTGACTTGCAACTGCTGTTTAAATGTAAAAACCTCGGTTTGAATATTTGCATGTCCTAAACTAATTTGTTCTAACATTCCTTAAACATGTTGGTTATTTGACACTAATTCTTGTCTGAATTGCTGGCTATAGGTTGCGATTTGTTCTTGTAATTGTTGATTATTAGAAACTAACAGTTCTTGTACATTGTGTAGTTGCTGAATGCTAGAAGCGAACATTTCCTGTATATGCTGGTTATTTGAAACTAATTCTGGTGTTAATTGCTGGCTGTTTGTTGTGATTTTTTCTTGCAATTGTTCCTGTAGTTGCTGGCAATTTGTTGTGATTTTTTCTTGCAATTGTTCCTGTAGTTGCTGACAATTTGTTGTGATTTTATCTTGCAATTGCCTGTAAGATTATCCCAATGTTGAGGTGAGCATGGACTGCAGCATCTGCATTAAATTGGCAGAGCTTTGTGCGGTTTCTAAAACATTAATTGATAAATCATCTGGTATGTTTTGAGATGCAACAATATGTGACTCAGGTTGTGCGTTATTATGCTGGCCCAGAGTTGGAGCACTGGTTTCTCCCACTACGTGGGTGTCATCATTAGCTTTTTCCGCCATGATTAAAATCTTGCTATTCCTGAGCAACATGCAACTGTAACAGTTAACGATTAAGAATGATATAAATTTATAAGTCGGATTTCGGTACGTTACTCTTAGTAGACTTGAAGTCCTGAGGGTATAGTCAAGATGTAACTGCGTGGGTGGTGAGTCCTTTGAATCTGATGTGCGTTAACCGCTTGAACTGCGTGGGTGGTGCCTCCCTTATCAAAATCTCGTTGGCGACATTTGTAGCTGGGAAACGTTGTTCCTCTAGTTGATGCCCTCTGCTGCAGTGATCTTGTCTTCGGCTATTGCTGCTCGTCGGCTGCTGTATTCTCCATTCCTAATCATTACCTATCTTTAGTAATTTTACGGGTCTCAGGGTTTTCGTAGGTGAGGCAAATTAAAATACACTGCATTTCCCTTAAGAATGTGGTTTATTATCCCATAAATATTTATGGGCGGCTAGCTTTTCCCATTATAGCAATTCACACCATTATAATAAATTAGGAGCCTAGTCTAACTGCACATGCTCCCCACCCAATGCACACACGTGCATCTGTCGTCCAGAGAGTATCACTGTGTGTCGAAGAGATTCTATAAGAGTGTGAGAATCTGGGGCTTTCTTTCCCCTTTTTATACCTAAGCCTGGTGACGCTTACCTCCGCGTCTCAAAATGTAACGGCATTTCTAATTGGTCCTCAGACCGCGTTACCTTATTATGTATGAGAATATTCTGCTCCAAAAGATTTCGCATACGTGTTTTAGCGACGCGTCCGGAAGCAGATTCGGTGTCTCTGTCTCTTACCTTTCTCTATCTGTATCTTTCTATTCCTCCTTACTGCTACCAATTCCCTGCTCATTAGCTTCGTGAAAGGTGGGTTCTACCTAGAATTATTGTTTACCTGAAATTAGCTAGCTCACCCGTTCCTTCTTATCTGTGTTACAATCTGCTTTTGTACAATTCTTGGTTGTTAAATATTCTAAGACATTTCTTGGTGAATTATATTGTTATGTACAATTCTTGTGTAATATTGATTTATATGTCTATGGGTATACATGTGTATGGTATATCCCCTTTCATTCCTAAGCCAATAATGAGCCACGGTTAATTATCGACTTCCGTAAGTTGAATAAACATGTCCGGGTGGACTCTATGCCTTTACCTTTACCACACGATGGAGCTCATTACTTTAAACAGGAAAAGGTATTTACTGCGTTAGATCTAAATCAGGCGTATTGCCAGATACCGCTGGCGAGTGTTCAAGGCCGTTAACTGTGTCTTCTACTCCATGGAACTTGTATCAGTTTCGAAGGGTCACTTTTGCACTATCAAATGGGGCATAAGTTCTCTATAGATTGCTAGTTCGTATTCTCCATAAATTTAAATTTGTGTTTAATTAGTTTGACGATTTTAGTGACTTACCCTCCGGAATTAAACACACAATTGCAGCATTTACGTGCGGTTTTTAACTGTCTTCGGAAGGCAGGACTTACAGTTCGTCCTTCCAAGGTTACTTTTGCTGCTTCACAAACTTCCTTTCTTGGACATCTGATTTCGATGGCAGGAATCTCAATTGATCAATCGAGGAATTTAGCTGTTCGAGGTTTTCCTATTTCTACCAATTTGCGGTCTCCCTCATCATTTTTGGGCATGGTATCATTCTTTGCAAGGTTTATTCCAAATTTGGCAACAGTTGCAGAACCATTTTATGCTTTGCGCACTAAGGGCGTTAAGGGACACTGGGAGTGAATTTTAAGTGAAAATGACACATTTTCGATTTTTTAATTATATCATATAAATATTCGATAGACACTTGTGAATCATTGTGGCCGAACATTTTTCACTATCCGCCATTTTAAAAGCCCGGAAACATGTTTAAATTACCAGTGCGCTCATTTTAGAACTCCACTGTACTCGCCCAGTTTCTATTTCTATATGTAAAGCATCATAATTTGCTAATTTCTGCATATTTTTATATTTATTTGGGCGTTTTCGGGATCACATGTAATGTCCTGAATTGTGCTACCATCTAGCGCCTAAGTGCATAAATATTTACTACCTAATGAAAACAAGCTTAAAACTTTGAAAAGAAAAATTATACGTTGGTACTGTAGAAGTCTATTTCATTAAAATTCTTTACATTTACACATATCATGTCGTTTTACAGCATCTTAAAGTTGTTTTAACACATTGTTAGTTGTATAAGGCTTTGTTTATGTATCTATCTTACACATATTTTGGTAAACCTTGTTGTTTATGTACCATATGTTTTCAGTATTGAAAACAAACTTTAGATGAGTTGTTAGAAAATGACAACTGTAGTGAATGTAAGTGTGGATTTGTGGCTTCACAAATAAGACAAAGACATGGCTTTGCTCAAACGTTATTTGTGAAATGCAATAACTGTGGTTTTAGCCCTAACCAGAAATATTGCAGTCCTCGTGTCAACAAAGACAAAAAAGCTAGAGGCTTTCATTTGGAATAAAGAGAAAATGTATAATGGCATTTTAGAAAATTAACTTCTTACAATAGAAATGCTATAGTACAACATATTCTTGATAAACATGTTATGAAAAAGGCTATGTATGCCACCCTCAGGCACAGCATAACAACAGACAACAAACTCCAGCATGGCAAATGTCCCACTGGCACGGATTCCTGGTGCTTTTACAAAAAAGGTATAGCTAATAGTACACAACCTGATACCAGTGATAAAATGTCCATACAGCTTACCGAATCAACTGTTTACAAGATAATACCTATCTACCAAAGACTAGCCTGTGATCAGCTGCTGCATAAATGTGTAAGAGGTGTTACATAAAATCAACATGAATCACTGCGTGCCAAGTTATGGAGGAATGTCCAAAAGAAGTTTTTGTATCAAAGAGGAGCATCACAATTGCCGTAACAAATGCTGGTTTGAATTTAATATGGGGTGCTCAGCTACAGAAGAAATGAAATCTGCTATAAAGAAGTCTATAATTTGCAGTGTATCAAATGTGATAAACGACAGATGCGACAACAGAAGAAACTGGGTGTGCTCGATCTTTAACTCAGAAGAAGAAAACAGCTCGCAGGAAAAGGAGGAAGCCAAATAGAAAGTATATGAGAAAATATATGCTTCAGGGTAGTTATAAGCACCTGATAAAGTGTAAATTTAAAAAGAATGTGCATATACTAGAAATATGTATTTTTTTCTGAGCTTTTCATTTTGCAAATGAAATTGATGTATTGCACTTCAGTTTTGCTCTGATTTGTATGTAAAGTTGCACACAGCCTCTCAAATGTGATATATAAAAATTCAAAGATGCATTTTATGATTGCTTTACCCATTTTTCCACAAAAAATTTATTTGTAGTGATAATCAAGGAGAATTTTAATATAAACTTTATAAAAACAAACAGGGTTAGAAAGGTAGAATCAGTTGACTGAAAAATTCAATGCCATAGCCGGGATTTGAACCACAGATCTCCCGGTCTCCGTCCGGCTGCTCTAACCACTGAGCTACCATGGCAACATGCCGGCACGACACTAAATTCTCCAGCTGATTCGTATTTTTCCCGGTAAACCACAAGGAGATCTCAAATTGTATTGAGATGACATACCCCAATGGGTATATACCCCTGTCTAACACACGGCTTGTGTGGAAGAACAATTAATTCCATTAATTGACCTAATAGTGGTTGAAACTATGAAGCCCGGGACTTAAAGTACTTACAACATTGTAAGTCGCCATTGGGGTATGTCATCTCAATACAATTTGAGATCTCCTTGTGGTTTACCGGGAAAAATACGAATCAGCTGGAGAATTTAGTGTCGTGCCGGCATGTTGCCATGGTAGCTCAGTGGTTAGAGCAGCCGGACGGAGACCGGGAGATCCGTGGTTCAAATCCCGGCTATGGCATTGAATTTTTCAGTCAACTGATTCTACCTTTCTAACCCTGTCTAACACACGGCTTGTGTGGAAGAACAATTAATTCTGTTAAACAGTTAGTGTACAAGACGGAGAAGGATAAACTGCATATTGGTTTACAGTGAAGGTATATAGAAGTATGCTAAACTAAACCCATACCGAACGCCCTAACCTATCCCTACCTTGACTTCCCATAGTCTATTCAACCCTATCATCGTTTAACCTAACCAACGTAACAAGACGTAACACCACGTAACATAACCAAGTAACGTAACCCCCAAACGTAACCACGGAACAAGACTTAACACTGTGTAACGTAACCACGTAACAAGGCGTAACACCACGTAATATAACCACGTAACACAACGTAACATAAGCACGTAACCACCTGACAAGACGTAACACTGCGTAACATAACGACGTAACAAGACATAACGTAACCAACAAACCTAACCACGTAACAAGACATAACATGTAACAGCCACGTAACGCAACGTAACATAAGCACGTAACCACGAGACAAGACGTAACATCGCGTAGCATAACCACGTAGGAAGACGTCACAATACGTAACATAAGCAAGTAATCACGTGACAAGACGTAAACAGCGTAACAACCATCTAACCACTTATCATAAGCACGTAACCACGTAAAAAGACGTAACAACCTGTGACTTGACGTAACCAGAAACGTAACAAGACGTAACACCGCCACGTTACCAGAGATAGCCTCGAGTTTCTTTTAGTTAAATTGCGGCGATTTATTCAGGTTTTATTATTTGAGAGTCTTCATTGAAAAGCTTTACATTAACATACCTTTATTTTAGTTCGTTGTAGGAGCCTCTCCCCTTTATCTAGGCTTGAGACTAGCACTAGAATTGCTACCAATGGCAGGGTTAAAGCCTCCCCTTCCATTTTCTTATTCTTCCTTCTTCACCAGGTGTCTGCTGGTTGAATACACCGCACATGAGTAAACTTTCATGTTTTTAAAATTGCAGACTCACGGAGAAAATCTTCATCTTCGAATAACATTCTCTTAAGCACTATTTGTAATGCTGTAATGCCCATATGCATATGTCATTATACCATCTTCGGCAATAACTCTTTTATCGTCGTATGGAGTCAATATAATTTCATTCACTTGCACTGTGGCGAGAACATGCTATCGTGACAGGATCAGATTCATGGGCGCTCTTATAACTTCTCGTGTTTCAAGACAGTCAGTTTAGTTCTCGAATGTGACGGCTGCTTAAAAGCACTACGTTTTATACCTTTAAACTTTTTTATCATTGAGCCGTGGATATCTAGTGCAGACATCTTAGGTCGTAGTCAGACAAAGCGTTGGATGATTTTACCATTAGCCTCATTATAAATTTCCCAAGCACCTTCTTGTTCTGAGTAGAATGGCATATATATAGTTGACTGGGTAATCAGCTGTATCTAGGTGCTCAAGAAAACGTAGCTTGTCCTGCTATACATCTTCAGTTCTCGTTCGAAGAATGAATGAATGAATCAGTGTCCATATACATAAGCTTCAGGTTTTCAGCTCCATAATACAGTAACAACACACCATAGTGATAGTGGTACATTAATGTCTTGGAGATGTCCATCTCACTCATTCCAATGTATATAGACTTGTTGAACACAATCTGTCGGATGTCATATGCACAGCAGCTAGGTTGGAGGCATATATTGTTCGATCGATAAACGTAGGCTTGACAATTAACTTTTCCAGAGTTTCCTTGTTGGTCACCAACCGTATATCCACAAGATTTCGCAGGTTCTCAATTGTTTTTCCGAACATAGCATTGTTGTACAGTTTCTAGAGATCCTTTCAAAATCATTTGCAGCCTGTTGCCGTAGTCTGTTTTTAAATTCCACATAAGTTTTCAGCTACTGTGACTGTCGAAATTGTAGCACACGATGGATTTTTGTTAGCCATACTCCATGATTAAGAGCCAGCTTCAAAGTCATATAATGTGCTACATACTTCTTTCGAGATCCAAGATGGGGTATCAGTTTCTTTGTAGTCAAGTGCTTAGGCTTCATACACTCGGGTAGGAAAAGTAAATCGTTGTGTAGATCGTGAAGTTCCGCAGGATACTCTATGTCAACTTCTAATATGTGTCAATGAGGATCTTCTTCTTGAAGTCTTTTAAGCCGATTTATTCAGATGATACCCACTTAAATCCACCATAAGGGAGGGGTTGGCACATTGGCCAACCATATTTGTTATTGGCATCCTCATATGTAATAAAATGGTTTGGTCTCCACGGATCATACTTCTCCATGTAGGTGTTGTTTGCTTCGCCATACCGATGGGAAACCTGACATAAACCTCCTCTTATGCCGGATTCCACCATGAGTAATTGCTCATTATCCTGTAACAATTCCATCTGAATTCCAGTATACGGCAACATGGCGTCCCATGTAAATCCTGGAGAGGCGAAATAATGAGGAGGATTGGCTTTGTGTGTTTTAAGCGTTTGATCTCTAAATGTCTCAAAGACATCAGCTAGAAGATGCACACCAGAGGTTAAGTAGATGTCGCTGTACTCAACCAGGTTTCTCACATTAAACAGCTGTCATACATTTCTAGAATGATCGTAGTCATCGCCAGTGATTTCTTCTTCATTTAATCTATTGTAGAAGGAGTCCTTAGGAGGCGGGCAGGTTTTGTTCAAAACATCCCATGACGTGACGTAATCATAGGGAAATACTCCTATACGAGTCATCAACTTTAACGTGTCTTCTTAGAGTGTTTCAGTGTTTCAGGTTACGATGTTAGATTTTTCAATAGATTATCCAAACTTGTACTAAGAAACCGATAGCTATCCACCAACCGAAGCTTTATATCTCCTACATACTTGGAGAATGATATATAGCTTTCTTCAGAGCTAGGAATTACTTCTATCCGCTTATTTGTGCATCCCACCTCCTTAACAATGAAGTGCGAATCCTACCCACTGACGTTGTGCAAGAAGACTGGAATATATTTAGTAGTTTTGCAGGCTAAATTCCATTCACTATGTAGATTTCCACGATATTTACCACTGCTGTGATCATGGTAGCGTACTTTATAGTTATCTTCAGTAAAGGTTTTTCTACAGAAGTAGCATACTGTAGAGGAGTTGGAATCTATCCGCTGTTGATCTGTAAGTTTCAAAGGCATGATATATTTGTATATATTAGTAATTTCTTTTGCGAAGAACATTTATTCCATAAATTTCTGATCAGCATCAACACCACCATATACATATGGATGCTTTGGAAGACCAGTTTCCAGATGTTCAGCGTCGAATGACAGTTTAACATAAACGCAGAAACACCCGGGTACATGCTGCTGATAAGGGGTTGTATGTGAACTTTCAGGATTGGGTATAAATGTTTACATGGTGCGAGAATGCTTTCAATGTCTGCGTATATGACGTAAGGTAGTTTAAACATCGTTTAAAATGTTTTAAATTGAACAATTGATTTCTCCTTTGTATGTATAACTACCCTATCAACACCTTGTTGATTACAGATGGACGCATGTTGTACTTTTTCCAGTCCACTTGGTTTGCACTGATCATCAAAATGTGTAAAACAACGCTTACAGGTATAAACACGTTCTTTATGCTTAATTTTCTGACGTCGAATAACTTTTTCAAAATTCTTTATATAAACCTAGTGATGTCACTCAATTGTTGGAGGTCACGGTGTTCAGGTAGTTCAGTCTCAGCGACCTTTATAGGATACACTTCATGCTTCTCATCCGGGCCGAAGACGTTGATAGACATCCTGTAAAGCTTCTCAAATTTAGATATCTGAGAAAATGGAGTTAGATAAGCAACACAGCTGAAGTCATACTTATTTTGAAGTTGCTTAAATTGGCTCACCGTAGCGCATTCATCTCAACGAATTTGGGAAAGACAGAATACATAAAGTATAGCTCATCAGTATATTTCTGGATGTTAATGCAGGCTTTTCTTGCTTCATCAGATGGAGGCAGGGGTATTAGCTACTTCCTTGTAACGGATTGTACTTCTTAATTGGACGACGAACCCCTTCCACAGCAAGCAGAGCGCAGTTGCTGCCCTTAAGTTGTGATTCCTCCATTTCAGTAACCAAATTCTTCATTTTCGTTTCCAGCATAGAGTCCAGATCCGTTTCTAGAAAAAACAGCTTGATTCCGGGTTTAAATATTTTGCCGCAGGTTTCTCTGATACTGTTAACAAATCTACACTCAGGCAGAAGATTAATTTTCACACTGTTGTGAATACCACGGTCTTTATGTACAACCTGGATATCAGCTGTTTTGCCACATGCAGGTACATATTCAGATCCTTAGTTGATTCACAGCGTATAAAATGTTATTTGAAGCATCCATCAAATAATGCTTCATATTCCTGCATGTCACAGTCTTCCATTCTAGACAATAACTCTTGTTTAGTAGGTTCTAATCTAAGTGTCTCCTCAGGTCTGTTTATTTAGCACGCATCTTCGTGTCGCCGACTCTTATAACTGTCTTTGAAGATTACATTACAATATTTACACTTTAAAAGCATTTTACAACGTAGCTCATGCCGTCTTTTATCATAGCCACTTAAAATGTCTTTCCAAATTTACCACAAGAATATACTGAAGCACTAGGATCTACACAACGATCTACCTTTCCTACCCGAGTATATGAAGCCTAAGGACTCGACTACAAAGAAACTGATACCCCATCTTGGACCTCAAAAATGTATGTAGCACATTACATGTCTTTGAATCAGACTCTTAATCATGGAGTACGGCTAACAAAAATTCATCGTGTGCTACAATTGTAACAATCACAGTGGTTAAAGTTTTATGTGGAATTTAAAAACAGACTACGACAACAGGCTGCAAATGATTTTGAGAAGGATCTCTACAAAGTCTTCAACAATGCTATATTCGGAAAACTTATGGAGCACCTGCATAATCGTGTGGATATACGGTTGGTGACAAACGAGAATACTCTGGAAAAGTTAATTGCCAAGCCTACGTTTATCGATCGAACAATATATGCCTCCAACCTAGCTTCTGTGCATATGACATCCGACAGATTGTGTTCAACAAGCCTATATACATTGGAATGAGTGTGTTGGACATCTCCAAGACATTAAGTACCACTATCACTATGGTGTGTTGTTACTGTATTATGGGGCTGAAAGCCTGAAGCTTATGTATATGGACACTGATTCATTCATTCGTTCATCGAGTGAGAACTAAAGATGTGTACCAGGACAAGCTACGTTTTCTTGAGCACCTAGATACAGCTGATTACCCTGTCAAGCTTATATGCCACTCTACTCAGAACAAGAAGGTGCTTGGGAAATTTATAATGAGGGTAAAAGTGAAATCATCCAACGCTTTGTCTGACTACGACCTAAGATGTCTGCACTAAATATCCACGGTTCAATGATAAAAAAGATTAAAAGTATAAAACGTAGTGCTTTTAAGCAGGACGTCACATTCGGGAGATATACCTACTGTCTTAAAACCTGAGAAATAAAAAGAACGCCCATGAATCTGATCCTATCACGATAGCATGCTCTTGCCACAGTGCAAGTGAATAAAGTTACATTGACTCCATACAACGATAAAAGAGTCATTGCCGATGATGGTAAAACGACTTATACATATGGGCATTAGAGCTTTACAAATAGTGCTTAAGAGAATGTAAGTCGAAGATGAAGATTTTCTCCGTGAGTCTACAATTTTAAAAAAAATGTAAGTTTACTCATGTGCGGTGTATTCAACCAGCAGACACCTGGTGAAGAAAGAAGAATAAGAAAATTGAAGGGGAGGAGTTAACCCTGCCATTAGGAGCAATCCTAGTGCTAGGCTCAAGCCTAGATAAACGGGAGAGTCGCCTACAACGAACTAAAATGAAGGTGTGTTGATGTAAAGCTTTTCAATGAAGACTCTCAAATAGTAAAACCTGAATAATACGCCGCAATTTCACTAAAAGAAACACGAGGTTATCTCTGGTTACGTGGCGGTGTTACGTCTTGTTACGTTTCTGGTTACGTCATGTTACAGGGTGTTACGTGGTTATGATAGTAGTTACATGGTTGCTACGAGTTGTTACGTATTGTTACGTGGTTACGTGCTTATGATACGTGGTTACATGGTTGTTACGCTGGTTACGTCTTGTCACGTGGTTACCTGCTTATGTTACGTAGTGTGACGTCAGGTTAGTGGCTATGTTATGCTGTGTTACGCCTTGTCATGTGGTCGCGTGCTTATGTTACGTTGTGTTACGTGGCTATGTTACGTAGAATTACGTCTTGTTACGTGGTTACGTTGGTTGCTTACGTTACGTCTTGTTACTCGGTTATGTTACGTGGTGTTAAGTCTTGTTACGTTGGTTAGGTTAGACGACGATAGGATTGAATAGACAATGAAAGGTGAATGTAGGGATGGGTTAGGGCGTTCGGTGTGGGTTTAGTTTAGTATACTTTTATACAACTTCGCTGTAAACAAATATGCAGTTTATCATTCTGCGCCTCACTCACTAACTGTTTAACATATAACAAGTTTGTAAGAATTAGAAAAAAGTATATAAAGGTGTTGTAACGTTGGATGAGATATGTTTATAATCTAATTACTCCCTATATTACCGTGAATACCCGTGACGCTACGTGAACTACCTGTTAAAATGACTTAAATACCCTACATTCTACCCCAATCATATGAAAATTACATTTCATAGCTCTGGTACGTATCGCTGCTCTGAATTACCATGAACACTTGTGATACTAACCGGTTTACCGTACATATACACTTAATTACATTAATCAATCAAAATACACGTTGCGTGGTACTTCGATCGAGGGCGTGCGTCCAGCCCGTTAGAGGCACGATACCGGGACGTTAACAGTATAAATCCTTGATTTTATTCAATAACGTTAGATGATGTTATGCATGGACGAACATTACCTAATTGTTTGACAAAGATATTTTAGAACTTTTGCTTCGGGGGGGGGGTGTGGAATTCGCCCTCAATGTCAAGAAAATACCTCAAAAGAGTATCAAAACATTTGTAAGCTTTAATTGACGGTGTCTTTGTGGCCTAAACCTCTTCTCCCTTTAACTTTGTCTATCCTAGCATCTCTCAACGATTCCCCTATCCCTTCCGTATAAAGCATATCTCTCCCTCGTTCAGCATGTCTAGCCTAGCATCTCTACTAGGTTTCCTACCTCACCTGTATAAACCAACATTCCGCTCCTTCAGTATCTGTCTAGCTTATCATCTCTCGACGTTTCCCATATATTCCCCATATAAACGCATACTGTACTCCTCAACCTCTGTCTAGACTAGCACCTCTCCTCGTATTCCCCTTCTCCCTAATATAAAGCGCATTGCCCTCCTTCAACTCTCTCCTAACATAGGATCTCTCTCCGTTTTTCCTCCATATCTTCCCCCACATGAACATATATCCTACTTCTCAACCTGTTCATAACCTAATACCTCTCCTCGTATTCGCTACCTGTATCATATAATGGGCGTTCTGTTCCTTCCGCCCTGCTCTACGTTGGATCTCTCCTAATTTTCCCTATCTCTCCCATATAAACGCATTTTTCCCCTTGAACGTTCCTCCAACCTAGCTACTCCCATTGTTTTCCTCGTCTCCCCATATAAACGCATGCTCTGCCATTCAAACCCTCCTAGCCTAATACCTCTCCTCGGTTTGTTATCTCTGCCAGATAAAGTCATGTTCTACCCTTCAAGGCCTGTCTAGCCTAGCATCTCTTCTTGGTTTTCTACCTCACCTGTATGAACTCCCATTGCCCTTCTTCAGTATGTGTTTAGCCTAGCACCTCTCCCCGTTTCCCATATATTCCCCATATAAACGCATACTGTACTTCTCAACTTCTGTCTAGACTAGCACCTCTCCTCGTATTCCCCCACCTCTCTCATATAAAGGTCATTGCTCCTCCTTCAGCAATGCTCTACCACGGATCTTTACTCGTAATCTCTAAATCTTCCATATAAACGCATTTTCCTCCTTGAAGACTCACTCAACCTAGCATATACTTTCGTTTTCCTCGTCTCTCCATATAAACGCATACTCTACTATTCAAACCATCCAAGCCTAATGCCTCTCCTCGGTTTGCTATCTCTCCCATACAAAGTCATATTCTACCCTTCAAGCCCTGTCTAGTATAGCATCTTTCCTCGTATTCCCTATCTCTCTCGTATAAAGCGTATCGCTCCCTCCTTCAGCATCTGTCTAGCCTAGCATCGGCCCTGGTATCCCCTATCTCTCCCATATAAAAGCATTTTCCTCCTTGAACCTTCGCATCTACCCTCGTTTGCCCTATCCTTTCCCATATAAAAGCAAAAAGTGAGCCAACTTCCCCTATAATATGTTACTGGGGTTATTTTGATGGGTCACATATGTACTGCCATATTCGCCATTTTGTAGATGTTTGCGCTATTTGCCGCAGTTCTGTACTGCCACATTCTACGTGCTTTGGGTTCCTCAGTTCGAAATTGGCCACTTATGCAATGGAAAGAGTGTTTTTGGATTTTATTGGTCCCTTACCAACGTCTCTTCGAGGGAATTCTTGTTTATTTGTGCTCAGTGAGTGTACCGACTTTAACCTTCTAGGGTCGGAGTGAGAATAATTCATTTTAAATCGCAATTGTAAATTTCTTTATCGTGAACGAGTAATGCAAGAGAAACTAAAGCTTGATAGCTACACAGTTAAATGTGCTAAAGCTTATTTATAATGCGTAAGCTTCTTCAGGTATTTCGTATTATAAAGAATATAGTTCTATGCTTTGGTTGCAAGAAATCAAATAGTTGTCTGTGAATCCTGGAATTCCTTTCCTATTTTGTGACGAGTCTTAGGTAATTAGTAAGCTCTGGGGGCACTGCGTGTTTCGAAGTGTTTGTAAAATGGGCTCAGCACTATAACGGTACGATCATTAGATAATTTGTATTGAATTGCCTTTTCTTTTATTTCCTAACGTTACAAAAGTAGCAGGACGTTACGCTAGCTCCACTCTAAATTGATCTTGTCTAGCTGGACCCCAATACTTTGCCAAAAGTAATTTTCTGAATGAAATATATCTCTCATTTACTGCACAGGTAAATTTAAGCCAATGCTGCCTTTTTCTCTTAAGGCATCTTCTTACAGTCATCATCCTTAGCTCATTGGAGTTTTCTTTATTTTTAAGTAGGTATCCATGTCCTTAAGAAAGGATTTTGGTGAATCCCCCAACTGCTCTTCGAAAGCAGTTAATATTTTATAGCTGTATGAACAATTTTCATGCGTATTTCTTATAATTATGTGTTACAATCACGTAATGAGTGTGCCTCAGCAGGCTGTGTAATTATTTTGTGTTTGTTTTTACCAAATACATTGTCATTACATTCTAACATATAAAAATTCACATGTTCATGTTCATTATTTTCAATGTCATAGGTTTCTGTATTTATGCTATACCCTTCATTTGTTTTTGAGTATAGGTCTGAATTGCTACCACAATTCGGTTTAAATTATTGACATTTCTGTGTCTTGATTCGTGGTTTCCTGCACAATCTTTATTTAATTATTTTGCTGCTCTTTCATTCATACAATATCACCCTTTTGTGTTAGCATTTCAGATTTAAGGTTTTCTATTGTACTAACATTCATTTCTCATAGCATTTCTTTCTTTCCCTATATTTAAATTTAACTCGGTCATGACTAGTTTCAAGACATTAATTCCCTTTCTACCTGCCCTTTAGTTGTGCGTGGTTAGTGGTTTTAGCTACATTTACATATGCATTGCCTAACATTAATTTCATGATTTCTGCTGATTGCATTTCTAATTTATCATAACTTCTGTTTTGAGCTGTTGGTGGTCAGCTTTTAAGTTTTCTGTCATCTCGGTGTTGACTTTAGCTAATCTGATCCGTTCTTCCTTTAATTCTATTACAGCTTCTTTATAATTCCCCTGTTTCTAAATGTATTTTTCTATTTAATACGGATATCTGACTTTCCATTTGGTTTGGAAGTTCTGATTTAGCATTAGCTAATGCGATTCCTATAGCACTGACTTTTTTATTGACATAATTTACTTTTTCTCCTAGCTCAGTCCTAATTAACTCAGACATGTTAACAATACCTTATTACAACTGTTGATTTGGGTCCAGTCTTTATTCTGCATCTGATACAGCTTCTCTCTCCTCGGTGCATTCCCTTCTTCTTTCTTTTTGACTCCATTTTTGCATTACTTATAGTTTTTTCGCACCGCAGATACATGCACTCATAAGTGTTAGTAACACTTACTTTGCGATGTCCCTCTCGTCTTTGGTGTGAGATGAAAATGCTATGGTCCTGTTCTCAGTCTCGATTCTTACGTCGGACTTGAACCTCGGTCCTTCCACTGATATCTTCCCTCCTAGCTCGTGTCCTGAAGTTGTGAGGGTGGTCTGGATCTTTGCTCCGGCTGAGAATCTCGATCAAGATTTGGAAGCTTGTCCCGTACACCGTAACTTGTAATTGCCTGATTTGAAGTTACCGCTCCAATAAATAACTTAGTATTATCGTGTAGGCCTGGGGTGGCACAAGCGGAATATGAGCTCAACTCAGTAATTATTGAGCTGCGTCAGCGTGCACTACGCTACTAGAATTTTGTAAAAGCATTATTTTAAGTTGCTGGCTTTGTCCGGTGTATTTTAAGTGATTTTAAAATACGTTTAGCTCAGTTGTGAGCAGTTTGCTCTTTTAAAGTATTTTATTACGTGTTTAGGAAAGATAAGGCAGTTTATATCACTAATAGCAATAATAATGGTATTCAGTGAAAAGTTATTTTATTTCTTTCAGGCAATAGGATAATATAATTTAGAACAATATTTGCCTTTGTATTTCTTAGTTTAAGTTACCCCAGTTACTCCAGGTCGACTTATTCCTTTTTCCGCTAATTCTTTACATTTCACGATGTTTATAGACAAATTCCTTTTGTATATGAAACAATTGCGTTACAATTTAAAGCCTTGCTCAAGATGTCTGATTCTCAGCGAAAAGGTTTCTTAAGGCAATTAGAAAATGAACGTTGTTTATTTTCTAACTTGATTGCTACGTGTAACGAAATAAATTATAACTTATATACAAATTCTTTAAGTTAAACAAATCACATTTTGAAATAATAACATATTTACAACATAAATTCATTCTTTAGCATAGTTATACTTTAGTTTTCTCTTTTGTTGGCATTTTTCATTTCTTATTGTGTTTAAACATTGGGAATGCAGTGTTTTCGTTCGTTCTTGTTAACGTATTTTCTGTTTCTACCTTATAAAATTTTGTTTTCTTTTGTTATTTTTACACGATACAATTGTTAATTGATTTTTCGTAATGTAAGCATTCCTTATGATTATTAAAGTTATCATATTATTTTTCAATAAACTTAACACTTAATGTTAGCACAGTGGATTCATTAACAATGACATATGTGTCAAATATTGCCAATCTCTTTGATTAGCAAATCTATTTATAACGTGCTTAAACTCATTTTATACATATGTTGTTCTAATCTCATTTAAATTCTGCGTCAAATCACGTTACCGAAAAAAGGGTGCTGACATATCAAGTTGCTCAAGTACCTGGATGTGTCTTCAGAATATTTAATGAAGATAATGCTGCGACCGTTTATCTTTGTAAAGAAGCTCAATTTTGGATGATAATATTGTGTTTATCAGTGAAGTGTCCTGTTGTTGTTATTGTTTAATCAGTAATTATATTGTTAGACAGAATTATACAACGATACAAGAGAATAAAGGTACATAAATGCCTGGTATGTATTAGACTACTTTTACTTCAAAATATGCTTTAAATGTCAAAGCAGAGTAAGTTTCGTCCTAAAACTCCTATTAAGAATTTTAGAAAATGATGAGAAAAGTACGTAAATTTTTGTGAAAATTTGTTATTTTCAGCGTTAATTTTAAGACGGAATTCAGTTATAAGGTATGTAAAATACATAGAAGCTATTGAATTTTTATTGTTGTCTCTAACCTGATATTTGTTGCCAAAATACTGTATTTTATATGTGAGATAATTATTAAAAAACACCTGTCTTGAAAATTTCAATTTTTGTAGATGTCAAGTTTTGTAAAAGCCCCCTCTTATAACTTTCTGGTTGTGTAACAATTCCAGCAGGTATATGTGGAGCGCATCTGGCACATATAGCTAATTTCATTCTATAGTGCATCATATTTTGTGCTTTTAGCAAACTTCTTTGACGTTGGAATTAATTGTTCTTTCACACAAGCCGTGTGTTGGATATTGGGGTATGTCATCTCAATACAATTTGAGAACTCCTTGTGGTTTACCGGAAAAATACGAAACAGCTGGGGAATTTAATCACGTGCCGGCATGTTGCCATGGTAGCTCAGTGGTTAGAGTAACCGGAGATCCGTGGTTCAAATCCCGACTATGGCATTGAAATTTTCAGTCGTCTGATTCTACCTTTCTTTGACATTGTTCAATAAAATGTAACGGTTGCATCAGGATGCGGTCACCCCTTTATTTGTTCCGTGTTAATTAACTGATGAGGCTACAAACGCTAACGGTTAAGTGAACATTGGATCTCCATTTTAAGGTCGGTGTGGTTTTTAAGCCCTCATATATTTTATATCTAGGTAATTTCCATGTAGTAAATTTAAAAAATAATGGCTTAAAAAGGAAACAAATAATACAATCGCTGTCGATGACAAGGCGCACAGCGGGATATAAATAGAGGCACAAAACGCTAGGGAGTCTGTCGGAAACCCTGCAGCGCGCTGAGGCACTTTGGTTGCTGCCAATCTCTCAGACGTCCCGTGTTTGTGGTTTCCAAAACAACTGTTAGGCGGTTTCTGCCGACCAGGTGTCATCAAATTATATAATTGTTTCGTTTAATGTGCTTTATTGAATGAATCCCCCTCATTTGGTACTTGTAATTGAAACCAACATGGGCCTAACAAATCAGGAATCATATCCAAATTCATCAGCTATGTGTAAATTCAAGCCATGCATTCTTCAGGAAATGAACAAGAATTGCCAAAATGGAACTATTTGCATTTTTAGTACATTACTTAAAGAACACACTAAAGAAGCCATTTAAATCATTACTAATTCTGGTATACAAATCGTTTGTCTTGGCTTACTATACAACCTCAAACTTGAGGTATTGCGTATACCTCAGTGCTTAATATGGTACAACAATAAAAGCATTAAATCCTTGGTTCAGATTTTAGCTGCAACAATGCACCCTCCAGCAATCTTATCCCAGTTGTACGCGGGTAATCGGCGTGAAACATGGTGCTTTGGCCAATTAATACAAGACAGTATGAACGTAATTAACAATAGGAGCTCTCCTAGGTAGAAAAAAAAGGGGCTTATCACATATTTTATAACTACTGCACTGATTTTGACACAGGCATGCCTTGTACTTTTAAACTTCTACTGGTCAGACCATACCGCGAAGCTTCGAGGAAAGGCACGCAGTTGTCATTTGTCGCTTTGGGTTTCAAATCGTCAGCTGTAATTTTCCCCTTGTTTCTTAATTAATTTATAAATTACAATTTGTTTCACTATTACTAATGTTAATTGCTAAACTTCTATTCGAATCACACCAAAACCAATTGTAAACGTCCCACGGAAAGCAATTTTATAAAATAAAGCTTTCTCTTCCATTTTTCTCTGTCTCTCTCTTTCGCGCACTCATACACGGTGCTAGCCTAGTGCAGGTCTTGAGTTAGCATTAAACATTAAAGGACTCGGGAATACGGAGACACTACCTAGAAATCACAATTTGTTTTAGCTCTATTAAAGTAGCCCCTATCTCTTTCAACCTACTCATTTTCGTTTTTACTTATTTTAAAGCAGATCTTTACGCCTCTAGGAAGAGAGACAACATGTTTATATTCAGAAACCATCGTAACTCACTTTTTCGAAGTTTTTTTGCTTGTAAGTACTGAAGGATCAGTCTATGTAAATGCAGATATGATGGTGAAAGATTGCAGGATAGCTGTGATGAATTTCCTTAATTAGTATGTAGATCAAATACAAAAGTCGCTGCTCTCCAGGAAACGATTCATTTGATGCAGCTTGTGTTTGTGTAAACCAGCGTCAAATAAGAGAACATGCATTTATAATACTTATAATTACGAAACTGTAATTGCATTACCTGAACTTTAACTTCTGAAAGAGTTTTCTAACATAAAGTAGAACCCTATATTATGTTTACAGTGAATCTTTAATGCTATTTTTTACACAGTTGAACAGTAATGAATGCCGATTAACAGAGAAAAGCCATAGACTTTTCTAGCAAACCTTAAATTTTCGTTAAAATATAACGTGGGTTAATGAAAGTTATTTTTTGTCTACGCATTCTCAGTAACAAGTTAAACTTTGACGGTAAATTCGTTCTGTGCTGCAGTTAAATATGTTCAGGAGGGAGACTCTGTTGGTCCACATTCATTACACGATCGGTCATTTAGAGATGCGTTGAGACACTCGGCACAATGTTAACTTCAATTAATATTTCATACTGAGGATGCTCTTGTGAAAGTAACCGTTGTAATTAATTTTGCCGATCAATAGTACTTATAATTGCACTGAATGGGTACTACGTAAGATGAGCACACCAAGTCACAATGGGGTGTCGCTGACTGTACCTTGTTTTATACAAAATCTTTTGTTACAACCTATTATACCACAAAATATGTGCCTTTTTTACAGACCTCCAAAATGGAGATTCTACTGGATGAATTGCGTTTTAGCAGATTTTATATTTTTTCCCTTGTTTTGTATTTCTTAAGCCACCAGAGCAATACATTACAAAATAATGACACAATCCAAAAAGACTAGGAAGCTGATGCTTTGAGACAGCATGGTGGGTTCATAAATTTATGGCCGTCATTGTTTTAGCTAATTGCCTTAAATGACATGGAAAGTAGCAAATGACATTCCAAGGTGATAGGAATAGATAGCAGCTTTAACTATCACTGTAACATCTGCCAACAACTTCTAATTCAATCGGTTTCTTTTATGGTTCATTAATCCGCGAGCCACACGTGCACAAACAATGAGGCAACCTTCATCAGATCTGAAAGGACGCACAAGTTGTCAACTACGTTATCAGTCTAACTTCTTGTGAATTTAGTGAGGGAGTAAGACTGTAGCCTCTTTCTCTTGTGCCCTGCGAAACGTTACACCAGTGTAACTAACATTTAGCTAACAATTAAACGAGCTAACATATTAAAGAAACTCTAAGATCTTTCTAAATGTAGAGTAGATTATCCTAGAAAGTAATTCGAAAGCAAATGTCAACGGAATATCGCTTAAAAGATCTCGGGGTGGATAGGGATAGACAGCTGATTGAGGACCATGGTTATCTCCAGTAGTAATGAACAGGCACGCCAGAGAAATGGCTTTCCCTAGGATCCTGCGGTGGAAAGTTTCGAAACGTCCATGGTGGTCTTTAAAAATTCTATTACTTTCTGTTGCCCTTCTTCAGCTTACAGCCTAGACACCTTCAGTACTAGCAGCGGTTACTTTAACTTTGACATGCCCTCGATAGCTCACCGGAAGTGATAGTCCCAACCCTTTTCAAAGGTACCTTAACATTTATCATTGCGCGCTTCAAAACGTTTTCCTCTCCTTTTCCATAGATTTAGCTACGCCTTTTAGTCACGTGTTTTGGCACACGGGACAACCTTCGGCCGTTAGTTGCTCCACTAAGTTCCTTATAATTCTGATTGGCATTTGTTCTCAATAGGCCTAAAGCGATACGCCCGGTGCAAGCAAGTGTAACTAAAGGGAGCAAACAGAAATTAATTTGCAAATATGCATCATTGTGCACAAGTAATTACTGACCTAAACACCAGCGAAATATGCAAGCATTTATGAACTAAAAGTATATAAATATGACCTTAAAAATAAAATGGGATTATATAAGTTTATTTAAAACATTCTTGTTGATTTTTTTATATACCATGTAATACAGCACTTACTTTTTGCAGTGTTTGAAACTAACTAGCACTTATTTTTGAAGATTGAACTGTCTGCTGTCATTTTCAGCACTTCTCTTCACACAGCTGCTGTATTTCGCCGTATTACAGTGTTGTTGCACATTAAAGCTTTTTTCTGTAATAGCTTTAACTTCACATAGTTTACAAAATAATATTTCCCGGTCAGTGGTGAAGAACGTCTCTCCAAAATGAGAAACAGAACTTCGTACTGTTGGAGCACTTTACCTTCGACATGTTGAACCGGACTGAGTTTGTATTAGTGTGACCCTGTGTGCGATGTTTATTACGTCGGAAGTCGCCTTTGTTGGCTTCGAGAGCGTTTTATCGACCCCGCGCAACAATGTGTTACGTCAGCGAAGCGATTAATTGTTACACTGCTTGTTTAGCCCTTAAAGATACGACAAATATATGCATTTCGGCAAAAGTTGGCTGAAATATGACTTATTATGACAAAAGTTGTCCGAAAAATGACCCATTGCTAAAACAGGCATAAATAGGGCTTTATATGCACAATAAAAATACATTTTTCTATACTAAAATACCTGGATTCGTGCATAAATTGCTGTACAATTCACCCTAAAGTTCAGGAAAAATATGACGTCACTAAAATCCGGGCCCAACTCATTAATGGTCCCAGCGCACTCTGGTTATAGTGTGTGTGTTTTCATTTATTTATATAAATGTAAGCTGTATCAATACATTCATTTTAAGGCAAGATTCATTAGAATATAGTAAGAAAAGTAATAAACCTCTTTTCTGCAATTAAAGTTTAGGTGAAAGAAAGTAAAGTGCGTGATATTCGAAACTGTTTCCTGTGGTGACGTTCTCTACATATTCAGACTGGCTTTTCGTGGCGTGGGAGACTTTTCATTAAAAATAGGAACAAATTCGGAACGAGATAGAAAAACTATAAGGTGTTTAGTTGGAAAGAACAGTTGTTCAGGAGATTTTGGATATTTTTAAGTTTTAATAACGGAATATGAAACATAATATTGCAAAGATCAAAACAATTGCTGTTCAGTTGAGGGACTGGGGAGTGGCAAAATTCCGTACTAATAACTGCTATACTGAAGAGCTCTTTTATATTCTGCTATTGATTTTTGTGTTAACAAGTCGTTACTGCTACTTTCTGTTAATTACACTAGTCTGCATGATATCGGATGACTTGTAGCGGGAATTCGTCGATCCTGGGTTGTCATGGTCTTCTACAGTGTTCTTCCTCGTCTATTGGTGCTCGTCGGTTGTTGCGTGTTCCATTCCTAACTATATCTAATTATTAATTCTCAGGTTATAGTGGGTGAGGCAAGTTAAAAATTACACTGCAAGTTTCCCTTAATCAATGAAGTTTATTCAGAGTTGGAATAATTATGGGCGGCTAGCTTTTCTTATTATTATAATCCCACCACTTTAAATTAGTCAGGAGCCTAGCTATCTGCACACGCACTCCCACCCTTGTGCACACACGTGCATCTGTAGCACCTCGTGTCGACGTGAATTCTTGAAGATCAGTTAGAGAGAGTGGGATCTGAGGCCTTGTCTGTCCTTATATACGGGAGCCTAGTGACGCTCACCTCTACGTTTAAAATGTAACGATGTTTCCTATTGATCCTCAGACCGCGTTACCTTAACATGTATGAGAATGTGTTTCTTCAGATCCGTGCGCTTAAGCGTCATCTTGGAGCTTGTGAAGCCAGTTCTATATCTCCGTCTCTTTCTTTTCTCTATCTGTCTCTTTCTATTTCTCCGTACCGTTACCGGTTCCCTGCCTGTTGGCTTGGTGAAAGGTACGCTCTACTTAGGATTATGCTTTCTTATAATTTTGCTAGTTCGCCCGTTTCTTACAATCAGCTCTGTACAAATGTTGAATATTTTAACATGGTAGTGGATTATATTATTACTGTACAATTCTTATGTGTATGGTTCCCCTTTCATATGTACAATTCCTATATATGTATAATATATCCCTTTCGGACTGAAAACTAATAAGTGATTCTGACTCACTTTTTATGTTGATTTCAGAACTGCTTTTAGTTTTTTTCTATCACGTACAGTTTTTTCACAATTTCACTTCAAAAATATAGAGTTGAGCCAGTAGATGATGAGTATTGTTCAAGGGAAATTTATTGCTTCTTGGAAATTTGTCAGTTCCTGGAGGGAAATTTCTCAATGCAGACTTGTATGTCTTTAGGCTGTTACACCTGTAGATGCTGGTTGCTATTTGTAATTTAGGCACTGTTGTTAATATCAGAGGCTACATTACCAGTGCTACATCGTGATTGAAGTTATAAACACATTATGTCTACATGCAAGTGTGCGAACGATCGAAATGTTTTCTGCTACATCTGTGGATATTATACAGTGCTTCAGCAGAGGGCTGATTAAACAGACTTTGTGAAAAAAGTGTACCATGCTTATTTTAAAATGAAACTTGGTGACCAAGACAAGGCCTGGGCTCCAAAGACAGTTTGCCGCAATTGCGTTGAGAGGTTAAGATTATGGATAAAAGGAAAGAAATCATGCATGCCAGTAGCAATTCCTATGGTGTGGAAGGAGCCTAAAGACCACTTTAAAGACTGTTATTTCTGTTTAGTTAATGTTCAGGGGTGCAATTCGAAAAATAAGAAACGCATTGTGTATCCAAGTATTCCTTCAGCCACCAGGCCAGTTCCACACGGAGAAGATATACCTGCTCCTCTTCCTCCAGCTGGTTTAGAGAACTTGGAAGAAGATGGTGTTGAAAGTGATCCTCATGCAATCACCGAAGACGATTCTGATGATGTCTACAGCCCTGAATACGACGTGACTCCACAATGTTCTCTCAGAGTGAACTAAATGATCTAGTACGTGATTTGAATTTGTCTAAGGAATCTGCAGAGTTACTAGGCTCCCGTCTAAAGAATAAGAATCTTCTGGAACCAGGAACACATTACTCATGGTACAAACAAAGAGAACAAGAGCTAGTTCCTATTTTCTCATAGATCGAGTCCTTGGTTTACTACAATAACATAAAGGAGTTAATGCACCTTTATGACATTGAACGTGATCCAACTCAATGGAGAACTTTTACAGATTCATCAAAGAGGAGCCTGAAAGGCATGTTACTGCATAATGGGAATGTGTATGGGTCCATTCCTGTCGCACATTCAGTTCAAATGAAAGAGAAGTTGAAAACATGAAGATGCTTTTAACAAGTATCCAATACGAGGGACACAAATGGCGCATCTGCGGTGATTTCAAAATTATTGGAATACTACTAGAACAACAAGCTGAGTTCACAAAAATGTCTTGTTTTCTGTGCGAATGGGACAGTCGGGCAAAGCAAAGACATTGGAGTGTGAAGGTATGGCCACAGCGGAGAAACTTGTTGCCTGGAGCTAAAAACATCCTGCACGAACCGCTTGTAGAAAGACAAAAGATATTGCTTCCGCCACTACATATAAAATTGGGCTTGATGAAGCAATTTGTAAGGGCTCTACCACAGGATGGACCCTGCTTCAAGTACCTTTTCAAGAAATTTCCCTGCATTACACAAGAGAAATTAAAGGCTGATATTTTTGTTGGTCCTCAAATAAAGAAATTGATGAAGGATGAAGATTTTGAGAAGACAATTAACGAGAGAAAAATAAAAGCATAGACCGCCTTACAATCAGTTACTGAAAACTTCTTAAGCAATAACAAAGATCCTAATTACAAGCTCATTGTCGAAACAATGTTGGAAAATTTCAAGAAAATGAGTTGTAACATGACTGTAAAGGTGCACTTTCTGCATTCACATATCGACTACTTTCCAGAAAATCTGGGACACTATAGTGAAGAGCAGGGTGAACGTTTTCACCAAGATATTAAGGAAATGGAGAGGAGGTACCAGTGGAGATGGAATGAAACTATGATGGCCGACTACTGTTGGATGTTGAGAAGGGACGGTCATCTTCAATGATCTGCAAGGAATTTAAAGAAGAGAAAGTTTGAAAAAATTAAATGAAACACTTTGGTTTCTTGTTTTGTTAAAATGTGTTTATGAAATAAATTAGAGGAGTTCTTGAGAGTATTCTTAAAATGTTTCTTGAATAAAAGCTTACCTCGTGTGAAATGGAATTTGAATGCTTTTCTACGCTCATTAGTAAAATTGTCAAAACATTTCTTCTTATTTTGTGTAAAAACCTGACGTGATAGAAAAAAACGGAAGTTATTCCAGGAATCAGCTTAAAAACTGGATTCAAGAATACCTACTTTAAAGAAATCAAGTAACAAAAAGTTTGAAAACGCGGACTAGTGTTATCTATAAAGATGTACTTATTCGTATAAGTCGGAGTATTATCTATTTCTTGAAATAAATTGGCATTTTACTCTTTCTCCACTTATTGCGCACAATACATAAGTTGTTGTGTGTTTCTTGTTTTGGCCTTTAAACTCCACGAAGTGACTACTCGAACTTGCGGAAACCTGCATTTAGATGCACGCGGGATCCAGACCAGCTAACTGCAATAGCATTTTGATCGAGTTATACACAAAAGAAGGAAACAAATCGCTCATAATGACGGAACTGAACCCAACCGCTATTTGATCCACAGTGACAGCCAGAAGGTAGTGTCCTTGTTCTCCACCGTGGCAGGTTCATAGTTCATTGGATCTCTCAGCAGTAGCTTCAAATAGAGAGTTACTGCTTACAGTTATGACGAAGTAAAGCAACAACACAAATTACTAGAAGTAAGAAGTAACTTTCGTAACTCGTGGATAAACAAAATATTTAATTTCTTTCTTCTTTTATTTATTTATTTATTTTTACAAACTTCACTGTTGCATGTGAAAATTAATGGTTCTTTTATTTTCTTTGATTTGCTGATATTAATTGGTTTTTCTTTGTCTTTGCAAATTGGCGCACAAAACTGCGAAGGAATTCAAGATACGAGTTTTAAATACAATTTTGGTTTATTTCTAAAGACAATTTGACATATCAGCACAGTGTAGTGATACATGTTTAGAATGAATTGCTTATGCCTTTATACACTAAGAAGCACCTACCAGCAATAAAAGTAACGCATTTAGCAGTGTTTAAAGTTGGCCGACATTTTCACAATGGTTATTCCATTGCCTTAGGATTCCATTTATACGCAAAACTAAAACAATCAGGTGCAAAACTTAACATGACTTGCCCTTACCAACACAAATTCCTTATATATCTTATACCTATATTATGATATTCATACAAAAAGTGATACCCATAACTGCGTTATGTTATTCGCAATAAACGTTTCCTAGAAATGATTTCAACGTAAACAATATGGGTGGGCTTAGTTACACATGCAATATTCACGTGTTTATATTATAGCGGACCAGGTTGAGCGCCCAGGATTACAACATATGAGGTAACCAAGCATAAAGTGTTGAAATGAGGTTACCTCAACACGACCACGCTAAGGAACGCCGAGTCAGCTCTTCTGCATGTATTTATACTACGGGGGTCTGACTCGAGGGGGATCAATGTCTGAATCATTGCGGGAATCGCCGTAGTAATCAGTTGAAAGGAGTGTTGCAACATCGACGACCGCAGGTCCGCTCACCATACACGAGTCGCCAACGCAACGCCAGTCGAACAGGTAAGGATGTATCTCCTCTAATATCTGCTTGCTTGTCGGGCTTCACCCCAATCTGAGTGTTCATGTACTCACGTTAAACTAATAATATAGTTTATTGGGTCAATGCATCCCCTGTGCATTATTTAAATACCCCATCCTGGAACGCCACCCTGGACTACCTACCACCCCAGTAGCGACGCATTCCCCTACCTCTGAGCTATCACCCTCTTGGTGTAACCAACTACCGCGGTGTAACCATCCCCGTAGGCGTGTTGCAATTTGGTGAAAGCGCCGGGTATAATGTGGTGGAGGCGCCGGGTACAATATGGTGGCTGCGCTAGGCGCAATTGGGCGTAGGCACCGACTACAATGTGGTGGAGTACACCTACAAGGTGGCAATACCAAGCAACAGCTTGGGATGTAACGGAAGCTACATGTTACCACCACAGAAGGGTGGAACTACTGAACACAACTCCCAGAATTTTTTCTCCTCTGTCTCCTACGCATATTCTTAGTTTTCTCCTCCGCCCTCCACTGTAGATAAGAAAACTCAGCCATGATGCCATGTAAAAACCCACCCGCTCACCCGTTGCACCATGATATATATATTTTTGGAGGGGCATGCTATATTCTAATTATTTCATAATAAGATGTGTAGCTTTAGCATGTAATTTTTTTCGCTTCAGCTGCACCAAGTAAATATTAAGATAGTTTAAGCCCATAAGTTAAGATGTGAGCAGTGAAAGACGCCATCACCAGTGTGATCAGAGCACACATAAGATATGTAAACCACAAACGTGCAAAATTAACAGATCCACCCTTGCAGAGAAACGTGATAAACATACAGGATTGTAGTAGACCTTGTCAAAAAGAATACGACAATATAAAAAGTCGCCGTATATCATTGTAGAAGTAAAAATCCAAATTTATAAATGTATTCAATACATTCAGAAAGCGAGTTCTATTGTTATCCAAGCATAATTACAATCATTATTGCTGCAATATTTCACTCACCTCAAATCAATTTATTGTGATGAAAAGTAGCTGCCATTGACACCATAAAGGAAATCATGGCTGATCCATATGTGTTACTCGTAGCAAGCGCTAAGTATTCACAAACGCCAGGAGATGGTTGACAGGTTCAATGTCAGCGAAGCATGCTGAGGTTTCACTTTCCAACACAACAGCAGTGAAAGTACTTCCGCCACAAATTCCGAAATGCATTTTCTTCCACACCCGTGCAGTAATAAGTGATTATAGGTAGTGAAGGGAAAGAAAGGGAAATTAGAAAGAATTAAGAAAAAAGAAGGAAAGAAGTTAAGTTTTAAATTTTCATAATAGTTCTCAAATGCTTGAAAAATTAATAAATTAATTTGTTATAATACATGTATTGTATGTTTTTTTAACCTCCAGCGTAATTTTAAGTTTTTCTTGTAGACCAGGTAGTGATCTACGGGACCCATCTGTGTATTTTAGGGGTATGATAGGGAAAAAATGTCTTAAGTGAGGTGCAAAAGGTTTATCCGATGCGACCCTGGTGTATCCCCACGTTTTCAAGACACCAAATATTCAGATATAGAGATTTGAACGGAGTATATTGTTGTCATACAAGCTAAGTTCGGGAAGACAATCCTGATGACAAATTGATGTTTCAGCAGTTTGTGGTGTACGCTCAAGGAAAATGCGTACATGAATTATGAGAGTTTTTCTGAGTTTCCCTTGCATTTTATAGTAGAATAAAGACTAAACATTATCGCTGGGGTGTTTTATGAATCTCTAAGATTCACCGAATATTGGAGTTTAATCTTAGCATTGTTTCTTTATGTTAACTGTTTCGAAAATAATTGGCGAATGTTAAGTAAGTTGGAACTGATTTCTCCAAAAACAAATTGTGCAGGCGAGAACTAAAATAAATTAAAAGCTTTAACGACGCAGGAATAAGACAAGGCAGAGTTAAAAGTAATCTATAATATAAGGGCGATGCATGCTAAATAAATAAATAGGAAAAATATAAAAATTAAATGTAGTGTTGTAAGCATGAAGTTCACGCTATCGCGGAAACTTATGGCACCCCCAGATCTTCAATTACAGGGCACCTCGTAAAACCTATTTGTGCAGCAAACACGGGAGGCAGTACTAAACGCAAGGGCGTTAACATACCAGAACATAGCAAAGAGCCAAAGAAAAAATAAATTATGTAATAAAAGCGAGAAATTCCGTAAAACGACAGAATGTTCATGTTAGTAGAATTTCACCATATTATGCCTAGTGAGTATATACCAATCTTGCGGCAGACGCACAGGGAGTAAACACAGTCTTATTGCCACATGTAAATAAACACAATAAAAATCGCCAGCGCATCACTCAATGTCTGTCAATACACAAGTGTTGACATTATTACATGACGAAATGCGTTACACAACACCATCCACGCTGCAGTAAGAATGAAGCATAAAAACAAACAAACAAACAAGAAACAGAAAGAAGGTAAAACATTAAACATCATTAATAGTTCTCAAATGCGTAAGATAGGTTAAGTAATAGTTTACAATGCATGACGTAGTATTCCTTCGGACCTCCAGCTTAAGTTATGTTAAAAGTGATAATCCACGCGATTCACTTTTAATGTTTTAATTTTTTTGCTCTCTCTTTCTCTTGATGAAGAGAAAATATATCTGGAAGTGAAAATGTAATGGGAAATCTGAGACGCGACCCTGTTATTCGCTTAATACAGATATCTATGTTCAGATACAGAAATTTGAACAATATATATATTATCCCCCAGGAGTTGAGAGTACAATGGGCCGAGGGACACAACAGAGAACAAGTATACAAAAAATAAGTATTGTCCTTGTTCTGGAGTTCGGGGAGCAGAGTTAAAGAAATAGGAAAGAGAATAGAAAATAAGATTTAGTGGAGGACGAAAAGCTATGTCATAGTAATGATATTTATATAATTGTTAGTTTAAGATTAATTTAAGATATGTATTTGATAATTTGTTTTGAGAGCTATAGGTTGATACCCGGATTTGTTTCTTCGCAACTTACAAATGCGTTAGCGCATAGAAAATATATAGTAGCTAAAATAAAAATCCTTTCACGTCCACTCTGGTACGACAACAGTAGTATTAGTCCCGGATGAGCCAATTGATTTAACGATAATCCTGCCGCTAGGGGCGCTGGTGTCGCTAGTGTCGGTGCGTGCGACGGCGGCGGCGGTGTGTTTGAAAAGCGCCCTGAGCGTTAGGATTATCGTTAAATCGGTTGGCTCATCCGGGACGAGTTGAAAGAATTGAGGAAGTGACGTGGAGTGTTTTTGATTGGTTCGTTAATTTGGGGTGGGAGATGGAGGAAGGGAGATGGAGGAGTATGGAGGTCGCGTGATGGAGAGGAGCTGGGTGGCGAGGTGTTGTCTGTGCGGAGGTCGGTACTGAAAGAGGGGTAAAGATGGGGAGCGAGGGATAAAAAGTGTAACAGAAAGTGACGTGTGAAGTTGTGATTGGTGGGAATAAGAAGTGATTTTATTGGTGGAAAGGAACAAATGAGAGTTGTTGATTGGTAGGAATAAGAGGGATTATGATTGGTGGAAAAGAAAAAGTTGTGGGAGTGGGGTATGTTGGAGGTGGTGGGAAAGGTAAGTTTTGCCAGTAGCAAGATTTGCAAAAGCCTGTCTTGAACTGATCAGCAATTTTTGAACGTCGGATGGTAGTTTTCTTGAGTGGATAGAGAGATGGGGGCGATATGAGATGCGGTGGCGAAAATGGGAACTAGACAAGGTTGTTGAGACAAGAGGTTTAAGGACGAGGAAATTTGGAGGTTAGTGGTGAACACGGCGGTCGCAAGAGGTGGGGGTAAGGAGACGCGGTGGTGAGAATGGGAACTAAAAGAAGATGGCGGTAGCAAGAGGTTAGAAGAGTAGATTTTGAGGTTAAAATAGCGGGAACTAAAAATGGCGGAGGGTCTGCGACAAGGAGATGCGGTGAGAACTAAACAAGATGGCGGACGCAAGAGGTGGGAAAGGAGGTTTGAGGTTACAGTACCAAAACACGAAAGGATATATCCCTACGCCAAGCAGGTCCGAAAAATAATTATGCGTGTGTTACTTACCTGTTACCGGTGTGGATGCGTCACCAAAAGCGCGGCACGCGAGACGGAAAAATAAAAGCAAACTGTTTTTGAAAATGCTTAACCAGCTTTAAGATCAACCAACATCACTACGCACTGATATACCTAGGTTTTTAAAGCGGTACAGACACCCTTTGCAGAGGCGTAATTTAACTATACCAAAAACCTGGTACTGGACCATCGTGATGGTCGCTAGCGTACGTAGGAGCAGGGTTCTCATAGCCGGTCGAAAGCGGTCAAAAACGTGTACGACGTAGGTGTTGGCAGTAGCTGCTGCCGAGGCAACCGTCGAGGTGCGAATGAACGAGATCTGTTCTTGCAGGCAATCTGGTTGAGAGATGAGAGGCGCGGTGGTAAATATGTGAACTAAACAAGATGGCGGAGGCACGAAGTTGAGGTTAAGGAGCGGCGAGGTGTTGACTGTGCGGCGGTTGGGGTCTGAAAGAGGGGGAAAGATGGCGAACGAGGGATAAAAAGTATAACAGAAAGTGACGTGTGAAGTTGTCATTGGTGGGAATAAGAAGTGATGTTATTGGTGGAAAGGAACAAATGAAAGTTGCTGATTGGCGAGAATAAGAGAGATTATGATTGGTGGAAAGAAAAAAAAGGTGTGGGAGTGGGGTATGTTGGAGGTGATGGAAAAGGCAAGTTTTGCTACCAACAACATTTGCAAAAGCCTATCCAGAACTCATCAGCAATTTTAAATAACTAGTGTTTCGGGGGTTTTCTCTGGTTGGTAGACGAATGCAAGCTGTTTCTACCATACTTATATTATTCGTCTTTTTCCTTTTTTTTTTAAAATGACTAGTTTTTTTTTTTTTTTTTGGGAGTTTTCTGCGGATGGTAAACAAATGCAAGCTCTTTCTGCTTTTTCATAGGTTTTCCCTGGTTGGTAGGCGTTTTCTGTACTGGTTGACGAAGGCGTTTCTAATTTTGGAGGTTTTCTCAGGTTTTTAGCGGTTGTCCCTGCCCGGTAGGCAAATGATGAAGTTTTACCTTGTCGGCGCACGGATATTAGGCACGTACTGGCGCGCGCACACACACACACACACACACACACAGAGACAGACAGACACACAGACAGGCACACACACACGGACATGTTTCGAAAAATGCTTTTTTTTTTTTTTTTTTTTTTTTTTGATTCAGGAGGTCTCAAAACGTGTATTTCCGGTGAAATCTCGGTATCGAATTTTTGGGCGGAATGCAATACTTCCCCTACTTACTATACGTAGTAGAGAAAGTAAAAAAGTATTGAAAAATTTAAGGAAATAACAAGCAATACCTCAAAAGTGTACTATCTTGTTTTCACGGGTTTTCCAGATCGGTAAGCGTTAGAATACTCTTAGAGCTTTTTTCAGGTTTTTTCGCGTTTTACCTGGCAGGTAGGCAGATGATAAAGTTTTTCTATAATGTCATCGTTTTGGCTTGTGGCGCACGGACACTAGGCACATACTCACACACACACACACACAAACACACACACACACACACACACACTAAAATAGTAGCGTATAAAAAAATTTAACAAACCGTAGATTTTCAAGAAAATTCCCACACCGCAAACTACCCGTTTAGCGGGAGAAAGTTCATTATTTTTATTGTTTTAAAAATGGCTCTAACCCCTTTTGATTACGGTACGGTATGTTTAAGATATCTGCATGACAAATAAAATGTATAACTTCAATTTTCTGGGAATTGCTGTGAAGTAGTCTCATTGTGAATGTCTTTTGTACAACTGTTAAACCGTAGGAAACGAAGCCTTACTGTACAAGGACGTTAAAGCACACAATTTATGTGTATTATTATTATTATTATTATTATTATTATTATTATTATTATTACTTTGTGGCGTTGTGTATTTACAAAGTTTGCATGTTGATTTTAATGTTTAAAAGCTTTAGACCTTTCTCACTAAAACTCGACATTCGTTTAACTTTTCTTTTTTCATTTTCATACAAAGAGAACGGAATTTCACAAGTGAAACAGCACTGGAAAACTAAATACTTGTTTTGAGGTCCACTGAATAAAAACATTTTTAGAAAATTCTGTGTGTGTATGTGTCAGAGCAGCATAACTCAAAAATGAAAAGTTGGATAAATACTAAACTTGGTATTTAGGTTGAGTACCTTCCAAAGATACGACACAGAGAGTTTCAAGAAAACCCCTCCACCCCCAAACTACCCTTTACATGAACTATTTTGCGAAATGTTTTATTTTCTAAAATTGATTCTGACGATTTTAATTACAACACCATATATTAAAGACATTTATATGAAAAATAAAATGTATATCTTGAATTTTGTGGAAATAGCCTGTGAAGTCCTCTTGATTCGGAAGAAATTTTCTATGATCTTGTATAACTGCTAAGGTTTGAGAAAAACATAGAACACAAAAAATTTAGATCTTTTTAAAAACACGCACAATTTATTTGAAATAACTTTTTTGTGACGATAGCCATTTCCGAAATATTTGTTATAAATGGTTCGAATTGTACAATGCTTAGCCATTCTACTTCACTTCTTTCAAACTGCTTAAAAATCATATAAATGAATGTATCACCTCATAATAAGCCTCTATATACGAAAAATGCTGAGTATTCAAAAAGTCAAGAAATTCGATTTTCTAGCCCCTAGTGAGTGAAAAATCGCGTTTACTTCGCTTCTTTCAAACTGCTTCTACCCTTTACATGAACTATTTTCCGGAATGTTTTATTTTCTAAAACTGTCTCTGACGATTTTAATTACAACACCATATATTAAAGACATTTATATGAAAATAAAATGTATATCTTGAATTTTGTGGAAATAGCCTGTGAAGTCCTCTTGATTCGGAAGAAATTTTCTATGATCTTGTATAACTGCTAAGGTTTGAGAAAAACATAGAACACAAAAAATTTAGATCTTTTTAAAAACACGCACAATTTATTTGAAATAACTTTTTTGTGACGTGAGCCATTTCCGAAATATTTGTTATAAATGGTTCGAATTGTACAATGCTTAGCCATTCTACTTCACTTCTTTCAAACTGCTTAAAAATCATATAAATGAATGTATCACCTCATAATAAGCCTCTATACGAAAAATGCTGAGTATTCAAAAAGTCAAGAAATTCGATTTTCTAGCCCCTAGTGAGTGAAAAATCGCGTTTACTTCGCTTCTTTCAAACTGCTTCTACCCTTTACATGAACTATTTTCCGGAATGTTTTATTTTCTAAAACTGTCTCTGACGATTTTAATTACAACACCATATATTAAAGACATTTATATGAAAATAAAATGTATATCTTGAATTTTGTGGAAATAGCCTGTGAAGTCCTCTTGATTCGGAAGAAATTTTCTATGATCTTGTATAACTGCTAAGGTTTGAGAAAAACATAGAACACAAAAAATTTAGATCTTTTTAAAAACACGCACAATTTATTTGAAATAACTTTTTTGTGACGTGAGCCATTTCCGAAATATTTGTTATAAATGGTTCGAATTGTACAATGCTTAGCCATTCTACTTCACTTCTTTCAAACTGCTTAAAAATCATATAAATGAATGTATCACCTCATAATAAGCCTCTATACGAAAAATGCTGAGTATTCAAAAAGTCAAGAAATTCGATTTTCTAGCCCCTAGTGAGTGAAAAATCGCGTTTACTTCGCTTCTTTCAAACTGCTTCTACCCTTTACATGAACTATTTTCCGGAATGTTTTATTTTCTAAAACTGTCTCTGACGATTTTAATTACAACACCATATATTAAAGACATTTATATGAAAATAAAATGTATATCTTGAATTTTGTGGAAATAGCCTGTGAAGTCCTCTTGATTCGGAAGAAATTTTCTATGATCTTGTATAACTGCTAAGGTTTGAGAAAAACATAGAACACAAAAAATTTAGATCTTTTTAAAAACACGCACAATTTATTTGAAATAACTTTTTTGTGACGTCAGCCATTTCCGAAATATTTGTTATAAATGGTTCGAATTGTACAATGCTTAGCCATTCTACTTCACTTCTTTCAAACTGCTTAAAAATCATATAAATGAATGTATCACCTCATAATAAGCCTCTATATACGAAAAATGCTGAGTATTCAAAAAGTCAAGAAATTCGATTTTCTAGCCCCTAGTGAGTGAAAAGGTTTGAGGAAACACACACAATTTATTTGAAATAACTTTTTTGTGACGTCAGCCATTTTGGAGATATGTGTTATAAATGGTTGGAATTGTACAGTGCTTAGCCATTCTTTTTTAAAAGGCATGACGCCATGTTGATGGAAAGAATTTAGAATTTTAAGACCAGTGTATAGCGTCCCTTTGGATGTCTAACGGTTGTGCAATGCAACCATTTCCCGAAAAGTTTATCCGGATTAAAATTAAGTGGATATGAAAATAAACTTTCGTACTCACCTATAAGAAATAGAGGGTAGAGGACGTACGAACGAAGCACTTTGAGAATTTATATTCAACAGTTGGTGTTACTCCTTAGAAAGGAAGTATCTGCTGATTGTATTTAATTCATACATTTTACATAACACGTATGCACTGGCACAACATAAAACACTACACACGATACTCATAGTTTTAATATTGCACTAATAACATCAGGAATAACTGAGGTCAGCTCGTTCGCATTCAGCGCTACACGCAAAAGAGCCGTGTGCTGATGACAGTGAAAGGTGAGAGATGCGGAAATTCGTCAGCAATACAATAAATGCAACCTTTATGTCGGCGGTGAGAATTGTGCAGTGGCGGTTGGTGTCAGCATGACTCTAAGTTTTTAAAACTAGACAATTTTTTAGCGAAACGAGGCATTTAACTCGACACAAATGATGAAACAACGGTTGCAATAAGCGAGCTTATAAAAACCCTGTGCGAACAGCAAAAGCCCGTAGTTAGAAACGAAAGCGATAGTGTGTTTTTCTACAAAATCGTTCTATTTGACGAAAAATAATTTTAAAATAAAAACAAAATAGCCGCAGTACTTTGCAGGGAAAGAGCGATCGGTGCATTCGGACGATAAGATGGACCAACAACCCGGAGGAAGTCGCGATGACACCTTGCAGCCTACGTTCGAAATTATAGGACACAAGCAGAGGAGGTTGCCAAAGCTTTTTTCCGGCTTTACAGAGTCTCAAATTACGTTAAACCCGGTCCCCAGAGATGTTAACCCGGAGCAATGGGTATCGCATTTGTTTAACGATATTCTAAACTTTGCGAAAGAGAACCTGTTAGAAAACGAACCCGGATATTTAGGCATATCCATAACAGACGAAAAGGAGACGTCCAAAGCCTTCAACATGAGCGTGAGGCGCATAGAGCAATTGAATGCGGATGTCATTGTTGGAAGCATCGAAAAAGTAATGCAAAGTAACCAACAATTCTTGCTAAGCGGGCCTCTTCACGTCACGTTTGTGTGGACCAAGGAGGTCTCGGGTTCGTGCCACCAACCTTGCGATGCCTGTAGGGACAATAAAGGCATTGTCGAAATAGCCAACAAAGACAACTTGTGTTTAGCAAGAGCCATTGTTGTAGTTAAAGCCAAAGTGGATCGCGACGTCAATTATAGAACGATGACGCGTTCCGAGTATCTACAAAAATCGAAGGCCGTAGCCTTGTGCGCGAGCATCGGTCAAGGTCACGACAGGTGCACGATAGACGACGTGAGACGCTTCGACGCAGCGTTAAAGGGCTACGCTGTGACGGTGTTTGGCGATCATACGGGGAAGCACGTGCTGTACGCGTCGGATAAGAAATGCGATAAATACATCGACGTCATGCTCCACGCCGGGCACTTTAATGCTATCGTGAACCTTCACAAGTGCTTTAAATGCAAATGGTATTGCCGCCGGTGTCATCATCCCTCGGCACACAAAAAAGAATTTCATAGGTGCGACGCCAGGTGTGCTAAATGCCATCAGCAGTGCGATGCGCGATTTGACGCCTACATACGCTGCGCCGAGTGCAACAGAGATTTTAAGGGACCGACATGCTTTGCAAACCACGCAAAGAAAGGCGTTTTTTACCCAAAGGCGCTGTCGGTGTGCGATGTAGAAAAGGTGTGCACGTCTTGCAATAAGCTCGTGAATGCGAGGCACAGAAAAACCGCGCACCAGTGCGGGGAAAAGTACTGCAATCATTGCAAGGCACACGTGAATTCTAGCCACATGTGCTATATGCAGCCGTATGCTACAAAGAACAAAAGAAACCGGTACGTGTTTATGTTTATCGACTTTGAATGCACGCAAAACATTCCATATACCGGCAAAAAGGACACATACCAGCATGTACCTAACTTGTGCGTGTTGTACCAAGCCTGTTCGCTGTGCATCGACCAACGCCACAAGACGGCATACTGTACCGAATGCGGTTGCAAAGAATGGGTGTTTATGGACGAGCCCGTGAAGCAGCTTTTCGAGCACATCGCGCAGGCGAGGTTCGAAGCCTGGGACGTCTACGTCGTGGCGCATAACCTCAGAGCTTACGACGGGCAGTTTCTATTAAAGTACATGGTGGCGCACTTAGACTGGGTGCCGGAGCTCATCATGAACGGCAGCAAGATCTACAGGATGAGGTACGGTGACGTCACATTTCTAGACTCGCTCAACTTCATACCCATGCCACTCTCCCGCTTTTCCAAGACCTTCGGATTGAAGGAATGCAAAGGTTATTTCCCGTACCTGTTTAACACGAAGGAAAACGAGCGGTACGTGGGTTCGATTCCCGACAAAAGGCATTACTGCCCGGAGGGCATGTCGGCGGAGGGTCGGAAAGCCTTCGAGCAGTGGCACGAAGAAAAGGCGTCCTCCGGGTACGTCTTCGACATGAGGGCGGAAATGGTGGCGTATTGCAAGATGGACGTATTTCTACTCAGTCAGGGAGTTTCCAAATTCAGAAGGGAATTCTTGGACGAGAACGGAATAGACCCGTTCAGAGAATGCGTCACCATTGCGCAGGCGTGCATGTGCGTGTATAGAAAGCGCTTCATGCCGCTTAAAAAAATTGCCCTCTTGCCAGCGGGCGGGTATCGACTAGCGGACCGGCAGTCTCGCGCCGCATGCATATGGCTAACTTGGCTAGAGATGCAAAACCGCATCGTCATCCAGCACGCCATGCGAGGACGCGAAGTTAAAATCGTGGGGCACAAGGTGGACGGGTACAGAGAGGCCGAAAAAACCGCGTACTTTTTCCACGGGTGCTTTTACCACGGCTGCAGGCGGTGCTTTCACAATCGCCATGCGGCGATATACAACTCGGGACACGAAACCATGACCTCCAGGTTAGAGAGCACCGAGAAGGTCACGGCCAAGATCAAGGCCGCCGGCTACGCCGTGGTGGAAATGTGGGAGTGCGAGTTTAACGCCGCGATGAAGGCCAACCAGGACCTGGCGCGCCACGCAAGGGACTTTCCGGTACCCGAACCCCTGAACCCCAGAGACGCCTTCTACGGAGGTCGCACCAACTGCACCAAGACGTACTGCGAGGCGAAGGGGGATAGCAAGATCTACTACTACGACGTATGCAGCCTGTACCCGTACGTGAACAAGACGAAGCCCTACCCCGTGGGCCACCCCAAGATCCACGTGGATCGATTCCCGCGCTTGGAAGACGTGGGGGGCGGGTTGGTGAAGTGCGAGGTTCTACCGCCGCAACACCTGTACCACCCGGTGTTACCGGCGCGCATCGGCGGCAAGCTCATGTTCCCGCTATGCCGCGCTTGTGCGGAGGCGGAGAACCAAGACGAGTGCCACCACGGAGAGCGCGAGAGGGCGTTGTCGGGTACCTGGGTGATCGACGAGATGAAGGTCGCCCTGGAGGAGGGGTACCGCCTGCTGCGGGTCCACGAGATCTGGGAGTACGACGTGGTGCGGCACGAACCGACCACCGGAGCCAAGGGTCTCTTCGAGGACTACGTGAATCAGTTCTTGAAGATCAAGACCGAAGCCTCCGGCTGGCCCTCGGATTGCGACGACCCTGCCGCAAAGCAGCAGTACGTGGAGCAATTCTTCGAGCACGAAGGCGTCGCCCTGGATCCCCAGGCCGTCGCCACCAACCCCGGCAGGCGGGAGCTGGCCAAGCTGATGCTCAACAGCTTCTGGGGCAAACTCGGGCAGAGGGAAAACCTCCCCACGTGCGAGCTGGTGGACCGGTACGACCGACTCCTGGAGCTGCTCAACGACCCGGGCGTGGAAGTGCAGACCTACGTGCCCGTCACCGACCGGATCATGTACGTGGTGTGGAGGTACCGCGAGGAGTGCCGCAAGGTCAACCCCGCCGCCAACGCCGTCCTGGCGGCCTACACCACGGCTCACGCGCGCCTGGTGCTCTACTCCTACCTGAAGAGGCTGGGAGAACGCGTCTGCTACTTCGACACCGATTCCGTCGTCGTCGCCGCCGCTCCGGGCGACTGGACGCCGTCCGTCGGACGCCTCCTGGGGGACATGACGGACGAGCTGGAGAAGTACGGGCGGGGCTCTTACATCGCCCGGTTCGCCTCCACGGGGCCCAAGAGCTACTGCATGGAGATCGTTTGCCCCGAAACGGGCAAGACCTTCTCGGTGTGCAAGGTGAAGGGGATCACGCTCAATTCGGGCAACCTGGAGCTGGTGAACGCGGAGGTGATTCGCGACACGGTGCTGAGGGACAACGACCGCGCGGTGAAGCTGGCGGGCACGCAGATCTCGCGGAAACCGTCTTGGACGGTCGTCACCGAACCCAGCTCGAAGACGTTTAGGATGGTGGTCAACAAGCGCGTGCTCGCCGGCGATCACGATTCCTATCCCTACGGGTTCAAGAGGAACGCATAAATGAGACGTCCGCAGCCGCGCCAAAGTCATTTCGAACCGGGCGCCCTGAGGAGACGATGCCCGGTCCCCGAGACCTGCGGCGATTCGAGTTTCCCAGCACGATGCTCGTGGCGGGGCCGTCGCGCTGCGGCAAGTCGACCTTCGTGAAAAACCTGTTGCGCCACGCGCACCGGATGTTCGACGTGCGCCCCAGGAGGGTGCTGTGGTGCCACCCTCCGGAGTATTCGCCGAGACTCGAACCCTCGGCTCTGCGTTGCGAGACCCACGCGGGCATACCCGAACTTGCTTCGGTGGGCGAGAACGACCTCGTCGTCCTCGACGATCTGATGCTGGAGGGTGGCGGGAAGGACGTGTCCAATTTTTTCACCAGAGACTCCCATCATAAGCGCTTCGGCATCGTCTACATCCTGCAGAACGTGTTTCCGCAGGGTCAGAAATATCGCAACATCTCTCTGAATGCGAACTACGTCGTGGTCTTCAAGAACAACCGGGACAAGATGCAGATCGAGAGACTGTGCCAGCAGATCGAACCCAGGAACTCTAGGTTTCTCTTGGAGGCCTTCGAGAAGGCCGCCGAACGCCCTCACGGGTATCTCGTGTTGGACTGCACCCAGTACACGCCCGCCCGATACAGGTATCGAACCGGCGTGCTGCCGGGGGAAAACCTCTCTTATTTCGTACCCAACTGAGACCGCCGAGAGGACTCGGGTTCGTATCGTTCCATATCATCCCGGCAGGGCCTTGCCCGACTGAGGCCGTCGAGTCTAAATAAAAAGTATCGCTTTTGGAGCGAACGTCATTATCGCGCAAGCATGGCTAGAGGTAGGTCAAGGCTCGCGACGCTGACCAGTCCTCGCATAGCGAGACAGCACGGTAATTTGGCGGCTCTGGCTAAGGCGAAGGCCCCTCTGCGCAAAAAGTTGTTAAAAAATGCCGACGGCGATCTGATCAAGGCCATTAGCGAATGCATGCTCAACGTGTGCAGAGGTCACGTGCAACTTCCCGCAAAGTGCTTGGCTCGCCTAAAGAAGCACAAGGCTTCTTGGAGGAAGTTGACGGATAAACGGGTTCCTCTGAAGAAGAAGAAGAGCATCTTGGTTCAAAAAGGAGGTTTTTTGCCGGCATTCCTCCTACCCGTCCTGGCTTCGCTCGGCGGCGCGCTAGTGTCGAAATTAACAGGATGAAGTACGGCAGGCAGATCCTGGTTGCACCGCAACCGAAGACCGTCGACAAGCTTCACGCTGTAGACCGCACCATATCCAGATTGGCTAAAGAAATTCGGAACCTGCAGAGCGCAAAGCTCTCTGCCGACGAAAAGTGGCGGCTCGTAAAACATAAATTGGACAACTACCTCGATCTCGTGGCACAAGTCAGAAAGCCCTTCCTCGGCGACGACGACGACGACGACGATTACGAAGACGTGCACGAGCGCGTGCCGGTGAAGCAGGAGGTCGAACCCCGAACCATAAAGGTCAACCTCCTCTCGCCTCGCAAAAAGAAGAGGGCGAACCCTGCCACTCCGAAAAAGAAATCGAAATCGCCTTCCGCGTCGTACCATTTTCGCAAGCGCGTCTGGCAGCCCCTGTACAAGTAAAGCATGAAGGAATGGAAGGCGCTAAGGCGATACTATGCCAGACCGGAACACTATGCCGGTTTGGGCACGGTCAAGCCCCTTCGAAAGGCCACGGGCGCGTCTAAGGCGAACATCGAGTCCTTCCTTCGAACCCGGGACAGTTACACTCTGCACAAACCGGTCAGAAAGCGGTTCCCCACCAGATGTTATCACGTGACGAATATGGACGATCTTTGGGAGGCCGATCTAAACGTCATGAACAGCGTGAGGGAACATAACAAACCTTACGTGTACATTCTGACCGTTATCGACGTATTTTCCAAATATGCTTGGGCCGTACCCCTGAAATCGAAGCTGGGTACCGAGGTCGCGCAAGCGTTTCGCTCCATATTCTCCCAACGCGTCCCCAGGGTCCTCCAGACGGACAAGGGAACAGAGTTTACCAACAAGACTTTTCGCGACTTTCTGAAGAAACACGACGTGAAACATTACTCAACCAAAAATAACGTTAAAGCCAGCGTCGTGGAGCGCTTCAACCGCACCTTAAAAACCAAGATGTGGAGGTATTTCACGCACAAAAACAGTTACAGATACCTGGATGTCCTTCCGGCCTTACTCGAGTCGTACAATAGCTCGCATCACAGGTCCATAAAAATGGCTCCGAAGGACGTGAACGAATCTAACATTTTACGAGTGTACCGCAATCTCTATGCAAATAGGACCCTACCTCGCGCAGGGAAACCCACATTTTCCGTCGGCGATCACGTGCGCATCTCTAAAGAAAAAATGAAATTCGACAAGGGCTACGAGCAGAATTGGACGGACGAAATATTTCGGATAGCCGAGGTGGTGCGCGGTCGGCCGGTGGTATATAAGTTGAAGGATCTGGCCGGAGAAACCATAGACGGCACATTTTACACCCAGGAGCTACAAAAGGTCGCGCTACCTCGGACGTTTAAGATCGAGCGCGTTTTACAGACCAAGGGCCGAGGGCGCCACAAGCAGGTCTTGGTAAAGTGGAAGGGGTATCCGGCAAAGTTTAACTCGTGGGTTCTGGCTTCGACCGTCGATTCGACATGATTAAGACCAAGCCCTTCTCCATCACTCTCGTGAGCAACGCTTCCATGGAACACTTTACCGACAACACCACGGCTAGATTTTCTAACATCTTGCCCGAGAGAATCGTTCTGCAGGGAGAATGGGAGGTCGCCCTGCAAAAGGTCAGGTATCCGGTGAAATTTTATAACCTTTCGCCAGACCATGCCCGTCTCGCGGGCGCCAAGTACACCATGACGCTCCTCCCAACGCATTCCAAATTCAGTTTGCAAATGCCGCAAGGCATCGTGCACAATCCCAAAGACTTGGTGAACCTCGTCAACGCCGTTCTACTCGAACACTTGCACGTGGAAAACTTCTTCCTCTTCGACGAGCGCAAGCAGACGGTGGGCGTGAATGCCGCCGTCGCCCATCCCGAACCACTACCCGACATTCCGTTCGACGGGTTTGTGGAAAATGTCGCGCGCACGGTCGTACCGTACGCGGTCGGCGAATACGAAGCTCTCAACGATGCGCCCCACCAGAGACCCAAGCCGAAACCGAAACCGAAGCCCCGGGCTTCGGGGCAGCAGAAACCCGCGGCGGCTCGTTCCGTCAGACCCAAACGAGACTTTTCAAAATCGGAGGACCCTCCGGGACCTCTACACCGCATCCACAGTTTGCTCTTAACGCTCGCTATGGCAAAAATGTTGTGTTTCGAACCCTACGTCAACGTCGTTCTCGAAAAAGCTGCTAAACACCCCGTAGATCCTTATATGGGGTTTCCTTACGAAATGTTCGTCTATTGTAATCTAGTGTCCCCGCAAGTCGTGGGCGACACCTTCGCCCAAGTCATAGAGAGCGCTGCCGTGGAATACGAAAGAAGCAACAAAACTTACATGAGCGACGAAAAGACGTTTTTTCCCCAAAATTGGGTACCCTTGATTCAGCAAGACTTCAAGACGGTCAGCATAGATTTAAGGAACGGTTACGGCGATCTCTTGCCATTCGCCGACGGATTTTCCTCTACTGTAGTTCTCGCTTTTCGTCCGAAACAGGCGTAATGGACGTGCACGCCGTAACGCGGTACTACCTGAATCAGACCGGCGGAGCGTTCCACCATCGCGATTTCGCTCTCTACAGGGGCAAGCGCTACCAAAGAGGCAGCGGTCTCTTTTCAGCCCTCGGAGGACTCTTCAGAAGGTTGCTACCGTTTTTAAAGAGCGGAGCAAAAGCAGTCGGAAAGGAGGCCTTAAAGGCGGGCGCTCACGTTCTGTCCGATGTGACTGTGGCGGGAGCAGCGCCGAAGCAAGCGCTCCAGCGGAGGCTCAAGGAGTCCGGATACAATTTAAAGCGAAAAGCCGACAAAAAGCTCGATGCCATGCTCGGTTCCGGCGCCAGTCGTCTCAAGAGAATAAAACCGAGCAAATCCAGAAAGAGCAAGCAGTCCAAGCTGAAACGCGGTAGGCGCAAGGTGCAAGACGTATTTTCGTAATGGCAGACGCGACCGTCCACATGAGTTCCGAACTGGATCTCTTTACAGAGGTGCCGGTTCAGATGAGCATCGAGGAGTCACGGTTCCTATACCTAAACCCTCAAAACACTTTAATGAAAAATGCCCCCATCACCTTTCATTATTCCGGAAATGCGGACGATTACCTAGACCTGACCTACGTCGTACTCGAACTCATGGTGCGCATTGTAGATGACAAAGGAGAGGCCTTAAACGCTGACGCTAACGCCACTCTGGTCAACAACGCCTTAAATTCCCTGTTTCAACAGATGGAGGTAACCCTCAATAACGTCATCGTCTCCATGCCGCAAGCCGGTTACCCCTATAGAACCTACCTCGAGACGCTTCTCAATTACTCCGAAGATGCCATGAACACCAAACTAGAATCTACCCTCTGGAGAAAGGACACGGCAGGCATCATGGACACTTTTATCGCCAATGCGGGTTTTCAGTGGCGTCAGGGGTTTACCAAAGGGAGCAACGTCGTGCAGCTCATCGGTCCTCTGTCCAACGCTCTTTTTAGACAGGAGAAGCTGCTTTTGAACAACGTTAGCATGACCGTCAAGCTCACTCCCGCCTCTCCCCAGTTTTATCTGTTTTCCGACGTAGATACCTTTAAGGGGTACGCCGACATCGTGTCTGCCACGCTGCGCTTAAAATCGGTGCGGCCCTCGCCGACCATAAAGCTCGCGCACCAGGCCGTGCTCGCAAAGGGCAACGCAAAGTACCATCTCAAAGACGTCAGCTTTCACGCTCTCAGCATCCCCAAGGAGTCCAGGGCAATGACGTTTAGCGACGTGTGCGTAGGGCAAGTTCCAAGGAGAGTGGTAGTAGCCATGGTCACCGACAAGGCCTATTCCGGCCATTTTAACTCAAATCCGTACAACTTGAAACATTTTAAAATGAACTTCTTTCAGCTCTACGTGAATGGGCAACCCGTTCCCTCCCAACCTCTGCAACCCGACTTTACAAAAGGACACTATTTGCAATGCTTTCAAACCCTGCAGGACGGCCTAGGCATTCATTTCAAGGACGAGGGACACTCCATCTCCAGAGAAACCTACCCGCAAGGGTATACGATAATGGTTTTCGATCTCACTGCAGACATGAGCGCTAACGAGTCTCACATCTCGGGTCAGCGCCACGGAACCGTCTCTATAAGCATCGGTTTTGCCGATAAATTGACAGAACCGGTCATACTTCTGCTGCTAGCGGAAATACATCGCACGGTCGAAATCGACGCCAACCGATCCATTTTGGTATCATGAACACCTTTCAAATTCAACGGTTTCTATCGACATGTCCCTCTACGCGCTCTCACTTTTTAGGCGTCTACCCCTGCGATAAACTACCCGTACTTCACGGCATTCGAACGCCTCCCTTGGCGCTAGTGGCTAACACCGACCCCAGCACCAAATCAGGGCAACACTGGGTTTGCATCTTTGTGGACAAAAACTCGCATGCAGAATATTTTGACAGTTACGGCATAGGACCGCTTTCACCCCATTTTCTCCGGTTCTTAAATTCGGTCTGCGGGACGCATTGGTCCACCAACGCTAGAAGGCTGCAAGGTTTCGACAGCACCACGTGCGGTCATTACGTCATCGCCTACCTCACCCACCGCTGCTCCGGCTTGCCTAAGAATACATTCTTCTCAAAATTTCACGTCAGCAATCACGCGCATAATGATGTCGTCATTCGCAAAACGTTCAAAAACGCATGCCGCGCAAAGTGCTCTGACGCTCGGCAAACTTGTCAACCCTTGAAGGTGAGTACGTGTGTGTGTGTGTGTGTGTGTGTGTGTCACTATTCAGCACATCTAAGCTAATCTATCGTCTTGCACGTGCTTTCAGAAGACGCTCCTGCTCATATAAAAAGCAACGTCACGGTGCCGCTCGCCTCATTCAGAGTGTACCATGCAGCGCGCGGATACAGTCCTGCTGCCATGCAGCACGCCGACCAGGTAGGTCCGCACCTATGTATTAGCTTGCTTTTTTTCTATCCTGTTTACATCTCTCTATCCCTCACATTATTATTATTGTTTTGTGTGTTCCAGTATAACCGGATGTCGAACCCCGACCACCTCAAAACCCGGGGAAAAAAGGAAACTACCCATCTTCGACCTCCAACAGCATCCCGACAGCCCTGCTCCGCCAGCACAGTTCCAACACAGTGCAGTTGTGGGTCCTCTGGCGGATATCTACTTCCTCAACCCGCAACAAACTAAATTCGTCAGTGTGGGATTCTCCCCCCGGCCGCCGCACCATCTCGTCGTCACCATTGCCAAATGTGGACAGCACAACGCAGTCGTCATGAGTTCCTCGCAGTGGCACAAACTCGTCGAAGCCATCCCCATCATTCACAAACGCTTGAATGACCCGCAGGGACGTCTACAGCAATTTCAGTTCAGCGACAGCGTCACCATCGTGTTTAAGTTTGTGTTCGGAAAGCTAAAGCTCGTTTTCAAAGAACCGCAAGGCGCATCCGTTACGCTCAACCAACAAGAATGGCACGTGTTGCATACCCTGCAGCGCATCATTACCGACATCATCTATCACAAAAAGAAGGAAGAGACGGACGTGCAAAATCAAATCATGGCATACCACAAGTACATGCTTCACAACCATGCCTCCAACGTTCCCTTACATGACATGAATTTCACGCAGTTCACCAAGTACATACGGTGCGCCAATTTTAGAACATTCCTCGAGGTTCATCATTTCCTCAACACCCATTTCGCACTGCGCATCTCACAAAATAGTTCTTAGTGCGCATGTTTTTCTACCAGCGTTTCAACCGCACCTCACCCAAACATCTCGCGCCCTTCGCTCCCGCATTCGGGTCGCGAAGCATCCTATATCATACCCGATCACATTCACGGCGTTTGCATGTTCAGCACCGTTCAAAACAGAGTTCTCCTCCAAGTCGAAAACCGTTAAATCAACGGACACAGTGTTTTTCCTGCGGATGTTGCGCAATAATCACTAAGCGCTTCCGGCGGATGTAGTGAACCTCCAACTAACGTTCCCCCACCAGTGCTTCCCCTGATGTGGTAATTCTCCAACCAACTTTTCCCCACCAGTGCTTCCCCCTGATGTGGTCTTTTGCATGTTCAGCACCGTTCAAAAAAAGAGTTCTCCTCCAAGTCGAAAACCGTTAAATAACGGACACAGTGTTTTTCCTGCGGATGTAGTGAACCTCCAACGAACGTTCCCCCACCAGTGCTTCCCCTGATGTGGTAATTCTCCAACCAACTTTTCCCCACCAGTGCTTCCCCCTCATGTGGTCGTTTGCATGTTCAGCACCGTTCAAAACAGAGTTCTCCTCCAAGGCGAAAACCGTTAAATCAACGGACACAGTGTTTTTCCTGCGGATGTAGTGAACCTCCAACGAACGTTCCCCCACCAGTGCTTCCCCTGATGTGGTAATTCTCCAACCAACTTTTCCCCACCAGTGCTTCCCCCTCATGTGGTCGTTTGCATGTTCAGCACCGTTCAAAACAGAGTTCTCCTCCAAGGCGAAAACCGTTAAATCAACGGACACAGTGTTTTTCCTGCGGATGTTGTGCAATAATCGCTAAGCGCTTCCGGCGTATGTAGCCAACCTCCAACGAACGTTTCCCCCACCACTGCTTCCCCTGATGTGGTGTTTCTCCAACGAACTTTTCCCCCACCAGTGCTTCCCCTGATGTGGTAAATCTCCAACGAACTTTTCCCCCACCAGTGATTTCCTGCTTCCGGCAGTTGGGTTATATTTATGCACGCGCATTCTTTACCCCTTCATTCGGTGCTAGCCAGCCGTGGGGAATGCCAGGACCGTCGTGTAAAGACTTCCACTGCTCGTTTTGCTTTCACCAAACGTGCAGCTGCGAACTTAAGCACCGTCTCACCCTCCTGTGCACGCAGTGTCAACACGGTTTCTACGAAGACCTCGATCATCTCAACAAGCAAATTCAGCAATTCCTTCGAAGGTACTCCGCTAGAAACACCACATGAACTGCTTCATCGTGCTCTATCGGTATCTCGATAACGGACGAAGAATCCACCTGCTACTGCCCAGGGAACGCCAAGTGCTGCTGCAGAACGGCATATACATCTTCGAACGTTATCCCCCAAGCGACGTCGACCTTGTGTGGAACCAACTTCCCGCAGACGCACAGGTAGTTTGCGCACCTTATCGCAGGTGTAAACAACACTACAACCTTCCTCATCAAACCACTCATATAGACGGTCCTCCCCCGTTTATCAAAAACTGCCATCTGTGCCGTCAGAATGTCACAGGACGTCCTTAAAGAGCTAGAAGAACTTTCCAGCAGCGCCCACACTCTCAGCGTATCTACGCTTCAACAGCACGTACCATATCGCGTCGTCGGCGTCAAAACAATCGACACCGTTCACGGTACAAAGCTCGTCGCCAAACTCGACAACGACACAGAAGTTTTCCTACCAACAAGATTTGCAAAAGCCTCTCCAGAACTCGTCAACAAACTCAACTCTAACTCATTCTGCATCATATACGCAGGCGAGGAAAAACTACGCAGCGGTTTCAAACGTCACATCGTCACGTTCTCCCCATATAACCCTAAATAATGTCCGACGAAACCTACCCCGTCCCCGTGGGGAACAATCTTAACCTACAACTCATTCTCAACGCAGCTTCACCTATCCGTATCCTCTGCATCTCCAACTCCTATTTCCGCAACAGCAGAGTTGTCACCATCACACTCGACGTCCAAGGGGCTCACGCCGTCCACGTCAAATGCGTACCTACCAAAGTACACCAGCATAAACAAGACGCACTATGCGTCATATACCTCGGCAACAGCAACATTCCTGCTCTAACCAACAAAGTCACATCCACAGGATGCTTCTCAACCAGCCATTACAACGAATTTACCATCCCCATCTATATACCAACCTTCACCGAGTTCGTCAACGAAAGTTTCTCTCACCTGCTCGTCACCTGCATCACCAAACCTATCCACCAATTTACCGCCGATAGCAGCAGCAGCGATGACGAGGACTCAAAGTGCACCACGTACTTTAAAATCATTGTTGTGCGCGAAATCTGTGTGTCCTAGTGCCTCAAAACAAAAACTATGAATTTTAATGTGCTTTTTTTCTCCTAATATTTCTTATATTGTCCATTTATTCTATTCATATGTTAATCTCCTGTAATTAAATAATCCATTATGTTATTCTCAAACTATGTATTCATATGTTAAGCAAATAATACATCATGTTAATCAAAAAACTATGTATACATATCTTTATCCAATGTACTGTATTCAAATTATAAATAAAGAAAACAGTCCCGGATGAGCCAATTGCAATAACGATAATCCTACCGCTCAGGGCGCTTTTCAAACACACCGCCGCCGCCGTCGCACGCACCGACACTAGCGACACCAGCGCCCCTAGCGGCAGGATTATCGTTAAATCAATTGGCTCATCCGGGACTAATACTACTGACAACCAAGCGCTATAAATTAAATAAATGTCAATTAACATGCAAGGCAAAGTAAATCAGTACAAATCAGTAGGTAAGTGTAACGTGGCAAATAAGCAAACGAAAATCAACAAATATCTCTCACAACCAGGGCAAATAATACACGACATGGACCAGGAATATAGAAATGATGAATCTCGCATCCCGCCTCAGAATCGACAATAACATAGAGGGAGAAATAAATAAAATAAAAAAATAAATAAATAAAACGGCTCAAAATAAACAAGGGGATGAAGGCCGCAAAAGCACAAGTATCCTCCATGAATTACACAGACAACACAAAAGATGTAACACTTTCCACACACACGAATGGGTACAGGATTGTTTTTCACAAACTAAGAAACACAGATACCGCCTTCATACACATCCAACTCTGAATGAACGGTAAGCGCGGCAAGCAATGAAACTTCTTGCCATGAATCCCGCTGACACAGGTACTTGTCGCTTGACTTTGTACTTCTCAGTGGCGTACAGCACACTGGGACATGTATGTAAATAGAGTAAGGATGGGCGCAGTGTAAATATCGTTTTTTGTTTCATTGTTCGTTGTATGATTGGTCATAACTTACTACAATATTTGTTAAAATATCGTTAAAATTGCGTTATGTGAGCTAAAGGCAAAATTCAAGTCTGTTTATAGAGGACGTCCTCAAGAATACAGGTCCAAGACAAACGAAGAGTGAGGGTCAGTCTACAGCAGCCTCAGCGACCCTCCCCTGAAGCAAGGAAGCAAGGAAGAAACAAAATGCCAAAATGGTGGAAGTGTACATCAGCATCCAAAGAAGCAAACACCGTCTACACACAATGTAACACAAAAAACAATTTAATTGTACAGTTACAGACGATAATAATTGTATATATGTACCTATATAATATTTTTTTGTTCGAACAGTCATACCAAGGCAAGCAGAACTTATGAATAGTTGCATCATACCTGGATAACGGAGCTTAATGTTTTTTCTCATTGCTTTTCCGTGTTTTTTCTCTCTTTCTTTTTCAAAATTCAGGGAACAGAGATTCGGCAGGGGTACTCACTCACTTTTCTGACTTTATGTTTTCTCTGCTGTGTTTAGTCTCATCCCGTAAAAACTAAAACATTTCCCACCCTTCCGAAGTAAAATCCATCTTGAAAAAAAACCCTGTTGCTGCCCACCATAAGACGGCCAGGAGAGGAGCAACCAACAAGAAAAACCCAGCTCAAGCAGTGCCCAGCAGAGTACAAGTGACAGTAACTCATCACGGCGGTCGCGCCAGGCCAGGAAGAATTGGTGCACCCTGAGGAAACGCCACTGCATTACCGAAGAAATGCAGCATGCGACGAAACTAAATGCTACGTAACCAGGAAAATAGCTACGTATGCGGAATCAATCAGCACTCAAACATACAAGGCAAAGTTCACCTCCGGGCACGGAGGTAAGCAACCAGCGTAGAAGAGGCGAAGATGTGCAGCAGTCGAACCCACCCCTAACGAACTCACCAACCCTTACAAAATATTTTTGTCCCTAATATCCGAGTCTTAGACAGCAGAGTACCCCCGAGCATGTCAACTGTATAAGGCTCAAACCATGTTTCTTTTTTCTTTTTTTATCAACTCTCGTCTAAACAGACAGTTTAGTACCCCCTAAGATGTTTGCCCGCCTCTTCAATTTTAAATTCTGGGTCGGAATTTGGCGAACCTGGGACCGATATAGCGGACCAGGTTGAGCGCCGAGGATTACATCATATGAGGTCACCAAGCATAAAGTGTCGAAATGAGGTTACCTCAACACGACCAGGCTAAGGGACCCGAGTCAGCTCTTCTGTATGTATTTATACTACGGGGCTCTGGCTCGAGGGGGATAAATGATCAATGATCAATTGTTGAATCAGTCGTCGAGACCCTTGTCTGAATCATTGCGGGAATCGCCGTAGTAATCAGTTGAAGGGAGAGTTGTAACATCGACGACCTCAGGTCCGCTCAGCATACACGAGTCGCCAACGCAACACCAGTCGAACAGGTAAGGATGTATCTCCTCTAAGATCTGCTTGCTTGTCGGGCTTCACTTCAATCTGAGTGGCCAATGTACTCACGTTAAAGTAATAATATAATTTAATGAGTCAATGCATCCCCTGTGAATTATTTAAATACCCTCATCCTGGAACGCCACCCTGGCCTACCTACCACCCCAGTACCGACGCATTCCCCTACCTCTGAGCTATCAACGCCCTAGTGTAAACAACTACCGTGCGGTAACCACGCCCGTAGGCGTGTTACAATATCATAAGTAGCAGCACCAGGTGATGCGAAAGAACAGCAAAAAAACAAGGATCGCAAGCTTTCAACCAATTTTCACCAGGTTGGTATTTATACTTGGAAAAATGTAAACATGCAACGCAGAAAGATTCGGAAATGACTAATGCTACGAATTGTCACAAATACGCATTATAATGATTTTACGACGTTCCTTCCTACATTTTTCTCTATCGCTAATGCTCTTGTAGTTAAACAAAGTTATGCAAAATTAAATCAGAATGAAGAGAACTTCACATGTATTCTTTATGTGAATATCTCAAATATATAATATTTCGTTCGAAAACTTAGGCCATTATTAGAAGATAAAATATATGAGAAATGTTGCAATACAAAGAGTAGTTTAAGGTTTGGGGAATTTCATGAACATATTTGTGTTGCATCCTTGAAAGTTGCTGGATTTAAATACGCAGTTTAGTATTAACCTAACTTTTCGATTTCGATTTTTGCTGTTCCTATACACACATACACATACAAAGAGATTATTCTAAATATGCTTCTCGGGTCAGGAGCCTTTTAGAAGAGGACTTCTAGTGACATCTTCTCGGTCGAATATTTTAGGTAGAATAAAAATTGCCTCTGCTTAGCATAGATAAGGTAGAGAGACAATTAATAAATCCAAATAAAATAAGATAGAGACAAACATAGAGTGCAACTTATCTAGAAGGGCCTCACTGACATTAATCAACTTGAGCTCAGAATCTGGGCTACGAGTTAGGTGTTACAAATGGGAGTTTCATAAACATTTCGGCAGAAAGGAAATTACCTCCCTGTACACAATTTAAATTTATGTCACTGATTTGATTTGGGTATGCCTAATTTCAAGGAAAAAATTGATAGAAAATTCTATTTGAAAAAGGAAGCAATCCACTTGTGAAAGTTATGAAAACTCTAGCTGTAAGCAAAGCTGATTATGAAAGAGGTTTTGATAAGATGAACTTGATAATGACTGAGACTAGAAATAAAATTTCTGTTAACCTCTTATCTGTTTGGTTATTGCCATTTCTGTAAATCCATCTAGCACACTATGGATTATGTCAAAAGTTGTCTGATATAGGGTAAAAGGGAGCAACTAGAACGGTATATGTGTGTGTGTGTGTGTATGTGTGTGTGGGGAGGAAAGTAATGCGAAAATGAAGCTGAATCTTAAAGCTCCTTGAAGTTCATTTTAAGAATATTGTAACTTCTGTCGCACGTAAGTAAAAATGTATTGTTAAAAAGTACGTACAACTGCGTATGAAATGAGTAACAAAATACCTATTTATTTTCACCCCTAAGCCACTATTTTAGAATCAGCATAATGGAACGAAGGAATGACCGAGCAGTGAATTCTATACTTATTACTGCTGTGCTCAGCATGTATAGATCGGAAAGCTTTAAAAACCTTATTGGTTTACAAACAACCCTAAATTTGATGCGACAATTATGACCTTCTTCTAATTTCCAGGATTCTATACCCTTCAAACACGACGTTTTCAGAAAATTTTGAACGGAAGCTCCAAACCCATTCTTTGAAAAACATTGCTGACAATGTGCTTCAAAACCAGAGGTGTTGTAGGTCACTTGGCCATTTCTTCTTATACTGAATAGCATTTATGTTCTTTGATCTTTGAAGAATGGGCTGAAGCAAATTATTTTGTTGAAACAATAAAACACAACAAGGAGTGGAAGATAAGGTTTTATACGTAATTTATTTTGTTTAATTAAAATGATGTAATTAACTTCAAAATCCTGAGAGGTACAAGATATGCTAGATCTTTCTTCAACAATACCCACTACATTCCACTGCTGGAGTAGGCGTTGCAGTATTTGTGAATATACATATCCATTTTTCTGTCTCAGCACCTGAAAAGTTTAGTTATAGTTTTTGTTATTCGGCAGTCGTATTAAGTGGACGTGTTTGTGTCCGCTCTGCCAGCACTGGCAGTGGTACCGAGGCTGCCGAAGTATCAACATGGAAGCGGTGTAAGGCTAAAGTCGTTCATGTTCTAAAGTGCATGTTATGTGATAGTTTATTTCATAATAACTGTGCTAAGTTAACAACAAAATGAAATTTTGTAATGAGAAGTCAGCACAGTGCTGCGAAAACGTTTCCAAGGATCTCTCCTTGGGGAATATGGATAAAGCAAATCTTCCTAGTTAAGGTGAAATTTGAGGAAATGCAACACCGATACGGAGTTCCTTGAATATCTAAAGGACTGCGCTGATTCAGAAAACAAGGTAGACATGAGGGTTTTTAGGTATGTAATAACCGAGCGGGGTGGCTCAGGTGTTAACGTCTTTGGACCGCATTCGAGAGGCTATAGGTTCGATTTTCGTGGCCGAACTACCAGATCCATGAGTTTTTCAGGGTTTCCCCGGGTCGCCAGGGAAATTTTGGGAAGGATCCTTACATCCCCAGAATTTCTTGTCCCTCCATTTTATCTCCATTCTAGTTTCGCTTCACCTTTCATCTGCGTGATTTCTTTCAGGGTTGTAAGTGTCGGCGGGAGATCTCGGCGAGTGCATGGCAGGAGAAAATGATTCTCAGAGTAAACCTTCGTTCCACGGAATGTGAGCGGTTTCCGGGCCCTAGGCCCCCCAGGGCTGTGTAAACCCACAGGGTGTAGGGGAGCGGGCTACACCAGCTACCACCGCGGAGTTCAAATCCGTAAATGGTAGGAACCTTACCCTCTCCTAGTCCGGCCGCCCTCTGTCACCTCTCACCTCCCGGGGCGCCCTCTTAGGGGCCTAGGTACAAACGTTCTGCGTAGATTGAGGTGCTAAGTCCCCCTCTGCTTCTAGTCTTATCCTGTCCTAGATATGTAATAAAGCAAAACGATTCATTAACCTTTGTGCTGCAGCACAAATTAAATAGCCTAATGCAACACGTCGGCCGTTTAACGAAAATTCAGGGTAGTTGTTCAGGTGTGCTCAAATCCGACTCACTAAGCAAAAACTCAACTTGTATCATTGCAAATGGCAATAAAGTAGGGATTTGCATCGAGAAAAAAAGTGACATGCGCAATAATAAAACGGTTTCTGCAGCTGCAATTCAATCAGTGCAAGTAAACAACAAACCTACTGGTGACCAGAATGTGAAGGTGTGTGCAACCAGGAGTATATCTATGACAACAGGAAGTGAAGAAAATGGCTACTGGTCCAAGGTTGTAAGTAGACAGCCTAGACAAAGATGTCAAGTAGTTATTGGGAACGAAACTGTAAATATATTTACAACCTTGTACACTACAAGGAGCACCAAATTCTATGTCTGCACATTTATAGACTGGATTCTAAAACTACCTGTGAACATGTTTTTGCGTATCTAAAATCGTTATACACTAAGGTGGTTGTTCAGAAATTAACATCTATATATCAGAACTGAATTCACCTTTTAGGGTTGATATTTTTTCAGTAAATTTAAACTAGACGTTGTACCACAATATTTGGCCTGAACATGCGTGTTAGGCGGTTTCTTTTCCCACAATTATCAATATAAGGTAACCCAAATGGCGAAAGTTTAGGAAAAACAATGTTACTTCAATCTTCTATATTTTGTTTTTAAATATTCAGGGCATTCGGAGCAAGTTAAATGCTCTATAAGTGCTTATTAGGGACAACATGTATAGTTTTATATGTACTTTAGAACACTGGTTGAACTCTAATAACATTGATTGTTTTAAGATAGATGGTTTTAAGTTAGTTGGATATTATGTCAGGTCGCACCGTAAACATAAGAGTAGTGCAATCTATACCTATGAGTATATTACATGTAGGAAGCTTAATTAAATGACATTTGTCTTGAAAGACAATTGGAAGCCTCGGCAGTTATAGTTGATAACATGAAGCTAATTATTGTTTCGCTTTATCGTTCATATGATGGTAATACACAAATGTTTTTGATGTGTTTTGAAAATCTTTTATCGAGTTTAAAAATGGCCAAGCTATAAAATATGCAAGGCGGCGACATCTGACTGTGATGTCAACTCCAACAACTAAACAGTGATTTCAAATAAACAGTTATTAATTCAGTTTGGTTTCTATTATCATAATACAAGACCAACTAGAGATCTGCTATGCATTGGTCTTTCGCAGTTGCAAAGTAATTTATTTTCTTAAGCTGAGATGTTGTTTATAATCCTTTTTAGGATGTTTTATGAATTTTGAATATATGTTTTAAACCAAAACTCGGACAGAAAGCTATTGGAAAGAAATGTTGTAATAATTACTTCTACAGCGAAGAACTGACTTTAATTACAGACAACCATAGATAATGTTAAGGCAAACTTAATAAAAAAATGTTATATGTGTTTCAAGCAATAGAGGTTTAAAATTAATGACGCTAGGATTAACTATAACAAAGAGAGGATTCAAAGGACCTACAACAATTGTAAAGCAGCAAGGTCTATTACTAAAAATTTTAAGAAAGATACCAATAAGAAAGGAAATATAGATATTTCACCTGAGAATTTCATGAATTGCTTTAACAGCTGTGTGTTAGAAGTTAAGGATAGAATCTAGAATAACGGTATTTCCTTTCATGAATATCTGAACTACCATGTGGCTTCTACATTAAAGTTCAGATGGAAAGAAGTGATCCCTGAAGATGCCAGTAGAATTGTGGTAAAATTGATAGTAAAGATATATATGATACGTCTAACAGGTTTCAAAGCAAGTTGTCATTAATCTTGTACCGTACAACCATTAACCTTCCAAACGCTTAAAATTGGCTAAAGTTTTTCCATTATTTTAAAAAAAGTACAACTAAGGAGCCTGCCAACCACGGACCAATTTCTTTAATTCCAGTGGTCAGCAAAGTTTTTTAGTATGTTGTTTTACAGCAGTTAAATGTATGTTTTGAAAATTTTGGTGTCTTCAGTAACAGTCAATATGAATTCAGAAGCTGGAGATCCACAATAGACGCCGGTGGAAAAATTATACATAGTCTTTTACTTGCATTTGAAAAACTAAATACGTAAGTGGTACGTTTTGTGGTCTTACTAAGGCTTTCGACTGTATAGATAATTCATTTTTATTAGAAAAATAAAAATTTAATGGGATATCGTAGCAACTCTTGCGGTAGTTAGATTCAGGGAATAGTTACAACAGCAGGACGATAGTCTCAAGTGGCGGAGCGTTTCGGTATCGGGGTTAGGGAGGGGTACATGGCTAGAGTCGGTCGAGCGTGAGCTGGAGGCAGAGGCTTCAAATGATTGTCCGGGGGTTGTATAAAAAGCTGAAAGCTATATTAACAATTAATTTACGCGATAATGGGAGGGAGAAGGGTGGTACGAGCAAAACATACACACAACACATGTTACTTGTAACCCTCTGGTGTGTCTTGACGTTCACTAATTAAGAATGCAGACTGAGTTATTTTGGAGGCGTCGATCCCCACACGGACGTGTCGTAGAAGTTTGTCGGGACTGAGTAAGAGTGTGACCTCTTTTCGAGACCATTAAATACTTTTCAACAAGTTGATAGCGCGACCCCGTGCAGTAAGACATCGGGCTTCTTATATTTCACCATCTTGCAACACCTTTGCAATTCTAACGCAAACCTCGGCCCTCGGTTCGAGCTATACCTATGTCTCACTACATTCTACATTTCCTCCAAAGGAGGCTAATTCTGACCCTGGAATTAAAATACGAATGGGAGAAAACCCTCCATCTTAGGGGTACCTGATTTGTCTCATTAGGCAATCCTTTAAGGAACAAACAAAAAACAATGACATAAATACTTAAGGTATAGCATCACAGTGGACTGACAGGTAAAAACAATCTTCGCTTAATGGCACCCCGACTTTCCCTGCTTCTATGCTAAACTCTGGAATCATACGAAAAGTCTTCTGCGATTGGGTATCATAACACAAGGTTTGTCTTCCATGTTGTCGGCCTTGATGCATATATCTTGATTCTTCCTTGCTCCATATTGCATATAAGTAGCTGCACAACGCACTGTCTTCCTATCCATGAGTACTTCCGCTGATTTTTCCGTTCTTCACCCTTCGCATTCCATTCGGCTATGTTACATGTCTGAGACACAGTGGCGGTAGGTTATTTGAGTGTTTGGGCATGTGAATACTTAAGCCAAGTATTGGTCGTGTTGGGGTATTTTACACCTTGATTTCTAATTTGTTACCTCTCTTCTTACTTCCTTCATGTCGTTCTCTCGCTTCTTTACGGATCCCTGTTGTTCTGCTTCCGTCATTTGGAATACAGCCAAATGGTTTTCTCCATAAGGTGGATCTTCTTCTGGGAAGGAAAAATGGAAGGTAGAGGGGCGTATAGTGTGGCTTCCAAACTTTAGGGATGAGTCCGATAACAGCGGCCGGGAATAAATTTCGAAAACAAGTACCCTGACAATTATCTACCTAATCTCCCAAATTTTGAAAATGGAGGTAAATAACGAAACAAAAAACAAAACTTTTATCTACTTTCCAGGTATCAAATGGTGCTGTTAAGTCCTAGCCCGTACTAGTTTGACTGTACATTCCTTTCTGGCTTTCCTTACAATTTATATTTAATTTTCTTCTTGAATTTTGATGCTTGGTTTTCCTGGCTCAGGCAAAGCCTGCTTTTCTCTCTTGGTTCTCCTGTACCTCTACCGCCAATCATCATCTCTGCTGATCTGTGTGTGTGTGGTAAATCATTTGCGAAGAACATTGAAACACTTTAATTCACATTTAATTATTTGTTCACGGTGTGTAACTATCCTAGTTTCTTTCCCCTTCTTGTCTTTGTTTCCTCCATTCTCTCTTTCGAACGCTCACTACAAGAAACACATATTCGCACCGATTAGCTTGGTATCCACATATTTACAAATTTTCCGTGGATTCACGGCCTGTCTGCCCGCCGCTGCTCGATACAGTTCACTTTGAATCCGCAGGTGCAAAATGCTCACTGAGGTGCTGGCTTCTTCTCGACTCCTGCTCGTCAATTCGTGTTCCTTAGTGTGAGAATAACTTTCATCGAGGTGAGCCCTGTATCGCTGCGCTTGTTTATATGGTTTTCAGTTCGTGATTCCTTTTATTTGTGTTCCTGTGGACCTTACCACCTTATTCAGGTCTGCATTGCTTCTGTCCTTGGATCAGTTTGCGTAGACAAAATTAAAATTGTATTCGTTGCCGTTTACACCTCCTGCGGCTCTATAGTAGTTCCATTTGTTTCCATGTTTGTTGCAAATTTTTTCAACAATCTTATAACCTTCGACGGCCGTTGTTATTAGGATTACTCTAAGAAAAGTATTTAAAAATTTCGATTGCCTTGTCTTGTATAATTGAACCTGTATTCTTGTTTGGGATATTTGCTGCCATAGTCTTGCATGCTGCCTCCGCTGTTCAAAATTTATTGTTGCCAGGTTTGTTCTTCCGTGTTCTTTCATGTCTCCTTTTCTCTTGTAGACCCTACAAATACCTAAAGTTGTTGGTTATAGCTTGTCTGGCTACACTATATTTAATATTTTTTTCGAAAATTAATTAATTTAGCATACATCACACTTTATGCTAAATATTACTTATAACACCGCGTTATCCTGTTTCCTACTATCACCACGTTCTATTTACACATAGTTCTCGCCTGAAAATATTAAATCAAATCCAATTCCCTTAGCATTTGTCATGAATCATTTTAGAAACAATTTCACAAAAACCAATGCTAAGATTAGACGTGGACATTCGATAAATCTTAGACACTCATAAGCCACTCCAACTGTACTATTGGCCTTTATAGTACTCTAGACTAGGGAACACGTTCATAAATCATGTACGCATATGCCTTGCGGCATACAACATAAACATTCCAAAATCAACTTCATCAAAATTGTGTTACTGAACATAGCTTCTGGGACAACCAAATCTTTATATCCGAACATTTGATACGTTAACAATGTGAAAAAGCATTGAGTCGCGTTTGGGATTACCTACTGCACCTCATTTAAGACACTTTCCCTTTTAATACCTCTAAAATAGCAGTTATGTCACAAGGATTACCATCTGCTCTTAAAAAGAGCTTAAACTATGCTGTAGGTGCGTAATCATACCATGTATTAAGACAAATTACTGGGGGTACTTCAAGCGTTCGATAACCATTATGAAAATTTAAAGCTTAACATCCTTCTTTTCCATAATTTCTTCTATTCTCCTTCTTTTCTATACTATCATCACGTATTGTTGCATGGGCGTGGAAGAACATGCATTTCGGAGTTCGTGTGTGGAAGCACTTACGCTAGTGTGTGGTACCGGTAACGGAAACGTTGGCCATTTTCATTTCCATTGTTTATGTGGTAATGGCGTACTTGTAACATCAGTATTAGTTATGTGTGTTACAACATTTTCCTATTTCCACCTTCTCACGCATAATATTGCGAAATCCTGATTATGTGGACGTTTTGTTGTTTTGTGGAAATTTTGGCTCTTATCACATAGTTCAAGGGGCTTAGATTTTGAACTATTTTATACGGGCCTGTATAATGCATTGACAGTTTCGTAGCTTTACCTACCTTTCTCTTGGGTATACAATTTCACTAGGTCTCCAACAGTATATTCAACGTGCTTTCTCTTCCGATAGTACTATCGCTTTTTATTTCTTTGGCTCTTCCCTATATTTAGTGGTGCTAGCACTCTTGCTTTAAATTCGCGTTTTTTGTTTGCTGCACGATTAAGTTTTGATTGGTGCCGTGTAGTTGCACATCAGATGGTAACACAGGCTTTCGTGCTTAAATAAATACAAATGGGGCGATCTTGGTGCTCGCCTGCTTGCTGTTGTTAATAGAAAACCGAATTTGGTGCAGGTTGCTATCCCAATCAGCGAGTCGTGAATTTATGTAATTGCTAATTACTTGAGCGATAGTTCTATTTGCTGTTTCTGTAAGACGGTTTGTCTATGGCCTGTAGGCTGTTGTGGAGTTTTGGATTGTGCCCATTAGCTTAAGTAACCCCTGCGTCACCTCTCATGAACAGTGATCCTCTATCCGAAAACATATACTGTGGCGCGCCGTGACGGCGGATGACATCATCCAAAATCAATTCAGTCGCGTGCTTTATAGATGCTTTTGGGGTTGCCCGAAATTCTAAGTATGTGAAAAAAACTCGGTAGCCGCTACGAGTTAACGATTGCCCCTTTTCAATTCTGTTAAAGGTCCCAAAACATCTAACAAAAACCTCTCTCCCAGATAGTGGATCTTAATGGGCTGCACTAGTCCTACGGCTCGCTGGTTAACGGGCCCATTTCGTTTGCTGGTATGAAATGCATCTTTTCGCGTAATTTTGTATATCCCTCTTCATTCACATTGAATACTGCGCGAACAATTTTGTGAAATGTTCTAACAAATCCAATATCTCCACCTTCCTCCGAGTGTAAGGGATAAAAATTGAGTTTCTCATAAGCCGATTGCACCGAATTTCTCCGACAATAGCTCATGATGAAATGCCAAAATAAATTAAATGAATACGTGAATGCTAACCCTCGAAGGAATTAAAAGCGAATGAATGCATTGATAACGCGCAACTATGTATGTATATATATATATATTTATCTGGAATGAGGGTGACGGAGGAGAGCCTCGACATATGAATAGGAGGGGAAAGTGTTGCTCTGTGAAAATATTCGTCATCAAGACAGCGATTGTTCTTAGGATCCGTAGACGCGAGGTTAGTTGGAACAGACTCCAGGTTTAAATCTTTAAAAGGTAGGGGACCCCGCCCTTTGCCTGCCATGTCTACTGAACCATCCTAATTACGTAACATGACACACCAGAAAACGTAACCAAGATACGTAACCAGACGACGGAGGCTGCGAGCGGTGGAAAAGGATGCTCTCTAGAAACATTCGTCATCCAGACAGCGATTGGTCTCAGAGTCAGAAGACTTGATGTTGAATGGAACAGGTTCCAAGTTCAAATTTTTAAAGGGTAGGGATCCCGCTCTTTGCCTATCATGCCTCCTGGACCGTACTAACCACATAACATCGCGTAACATCACGTTACACCACCTAGTAACACTACGAAACACCACGTAACATCACGTAAAAAGCCACAACGTGACGTAACCAGAAATGTAACGGAACGGTCCCGGAGCTGGCAATGTTAAGGACACCTAGCACAATGCAGGCAGTACAGATCTATACCGACAACCAAGCTCATGCTTTAGAAGGCGACAGTTCGTCGGCATGTAGATGGCAGAGACGCGCGACCATCTGGAGTGGTTCGAGATCTGGTAATGTTAGGGACACCTAGCGCAATGCAAGCTGTGCAGTACTATACCGACCGCCAACCCCAACTTCGGAATGCAACAGATCGTCGACATGTAGATGATAGAGTCGCACGAGCAGCTGGAACGACCAGAGAGCTGGAAATGTTAGGGACACTTAGCGCAATGCAAGCTGTACAGTACTATACCAACCGCCAACCCCAACCTTCGGAGTGCAACAGATCGTCGACATGTAGATGATAGAGTCGCGCGAGCAGCAGCTGGAACGACCAGAGAGCTGGAAATGTTAGGGTCACCCAGCGCAATGCATGCTGTACAGATCTATACCGACCACCACCCTCCTCCTTCAGAAGGCAAAAATCGTCGACATGCAGATGGCAGAGACGCGTGAGCAGCTGGAACCTTCAGAGAGTTGGAAATGTTAGGGACATCTAACGCGAAGCAAGCTGTGCAGTACTATACCGACCACCAACCACATTCTTCAGAAGGCAACAGATCCTCGGTATGTCGAGGTCAGAGAAGCGTAAGCAGCTGGAACGATCCAAAACCTGGAAATGCAAGGGACACCTAGCGCAATGCAAGCTGTACAGTACTATACCGACCGCCAACCACATTCCTCAGAAAGCAACAGATTATCGGTATGTGGACGTAGGAGAAGCGTAAGCAGCTGGAGCGACCCGAGAATTGCAAATGTTAGGGACACCTAGCGCAATGCAAGCTGTACAGTACTTTACAGACCGCCAACCACATTCATCGGAAGGCAGCATATCGTCGGTATATAGATGAGAGAGACGCGCGAGCAGCTGGAACCTTCCGAGGGCTGGAAATGTTAGGGACGCCTAACGCGATGCAAGCTGTAACAGTACTATTCCGACCACCAAACACATTCCTCAGAAGGCAACAAATCCTCGGTATGTCGATATCAGAGAAGCGTAAGCAGCTGGAATTATCCGAAAGCTGGAAATGTAAGGTACACCTAGTGCAATGTAAGCCGTACAGTACTATACCGTCCGCCAACCACATTCCTCAGAAGGCAGCAGATCGTTGGTATGTAGATGACAGAGACGCGCGGGCAACTTGGACCGTCGTTGAGATGCGAATGTTAAGGACACCTAGCGAAATGGAAGCTTGACCGATCTATGCGACGATATGTGGCTAGGTTACGTGGTGTTACGCGGTGTTACGTAGCAGTGTAACGTGAGGTTACGTGGTGTTACGCGATGCTACGTGGTAAGGAAGGTCAGGGTGCATGTCAGGCAAACGGCGGGGTTCCTACCCTTTAAAGATTTGAACTTGGAACCTTTTCCATCCAACTTCACGTCTACTGACTTTGAGACCAATCGCTGTCTGGATGACGAATGTTTCCAGAGAGCATCCTCTTCCTCTACTCACGGCATCTATCTTTTGGTAACTATTGTTGGTTACGTTTTCTCGTTATGTCATGTTACGTGGTTAGGATGGTCCAGTAGACATGAAAGACAAAGGACGGGGTCCCTACCTTTTAAAGTTTTGAACCTAGAGTCTGTTCCAACCACCTTCACTTCTACGGATCATGAGACCAATCGTTGTCAGGATGACGAATTTTTCCAGAGAGCATCCTTTTGCCCTGCTATGAATATGCTGAGACTCCCCTCCGTCACCCTCATTCAAATTTTATACATAGTTGCGCGTTATCAATTCATACATTTGCTTTTAATTCCTTCGAGGGTTAGCATTCACGTATTCATTTAATTCCCTAGAGAGATTCATCATGAGCGAATTGTGGGAGAAAATCGGTGCAATCGACTTATGAGAAACTCAATTTTTCATCGCTTACACTCGAAGGAAGACGAGTCGTTAAGTGCTGTATATGCTGTCGGATTTTAAAGAATCGTTCTTTGTCAAGTCTTAAGATGCGTTGAGGAAAATGTTATACTGAATCGACTCTCAGTCCTACACTTGAGTCGCCTGTGGGCGACGAATCGGAATACAGTGGAAGTCGCGTGTTTACTAGTTTGACGTTTTCATTTGGTGATAATTCAGTGATATCTAAGCTTGAAAATCTGAATAGTCTGGTAAATTATAAGTGAGCTGAAAGCATCTAAAGTTTTAACACGACAGTCACGAAAAATGGTGTTAATAAATTTCGACGGTAGTTAACAAGAACTACTATATAAAAATACATTGTCCTGACATTGCTGGGATGTTTAAAACTACGGGTGGGAGGAGTGAGGTTAGTGGAGACAGAGGACATCTATAGGGCAAAGGGCAGGGCCCCCTACCTTCACAGATTAAAAATTCCTTGGCGGAAGTTGGTGCAACCTGTGGTTCCTCTAGGCCTGCGAGCTTACACATCTTCTGAGGGGCCCAGGATTCGGAAACCACGCTCATTCCGAGGATGAAGGTTACAGAGAGCATCCTTTTCCCCTGCAATGAGTATGCCGAGACCTCCCTCCGATACTTTCAACCCTGAAACAACCAAGGAGATAAAAGATGAAGTAAGGTGAGAATGTAGGTGAAACGGAGGGAGGAATAAGTCTTCACAGCATACGCCTAGCGACCGGGAAAGCCCAAAAACCCTTTGGTCAGGAGTGTTGGCTGCGGGGATTTAACCCGCGACCTCCGAATGCGGAGCACCGACGTTACCCCTTGAACCATTCCGCTCGATTAGTTAGTGTGTTACACATACATGACCTTAGTTGCATATTTGTCTTAGAACGCTATCTTGATTACAGATGGTCCATGTTATGGATCTTCTTTCTTTAAGATTAAACTATGAAGCTCGTTCCGTAACAAAGACATCTCCCCATCTGGCTCTGGGGCACCACATTAGTGCATACTCCGGTATTTATCAGGCGTCTGACCTAAGCCGTGAACAAATTAGTTGATTGTCGGATACGTGCATCTGAACTCGCGACCTCCCAATTGTAAGCACATATAAGAAGCATAATCCAGCAAATGAGGCCTGCCATGCGTGCCTTTAAGAGAATCTCTAATAAAATTATGTTGACTTTAAGCAGTACCCAAAATTGCCTACGAATGTTTTCCGATATGTAAGTTTAGGACGTCGATTGGGCCCAAACAACCGAATAGCATACATAGTCTGTATTAAAGAGAAAGTTCCTGTCTAAGACACTGAATTTGAAAACTGTACTTCTCGCACTTGAAACTGTTTAGTTGTGATGTTCATGTTATGGTTGTAAATAAATATCTACATTAAAGCCTGTCATTCCAATCTGATTATGGATGCTGATAACATACTCTTTACCAAAACAGACAGCATTATAAGGTATGATATTGAAATAAAGTCACATCTTAATTTCATTTCAGAAATATGGTTTTTTTCGATGATAACTTTTTTTATCTACTTACCCTTCATACTGCCATGGTAAAAACTTGAATTTCCTGCATTAATTGCTGTTAACCTAGCCTGTCTAAGTGTATAATCTATTTTACTGCTTGTATGTGCATAAATTTACTAAATCCTGTAGCTGATTGTCGCAGTAATCTGCCGTGTTATCATTTTTTACTTGGCACCTGTTATTTTGTACTATTTTGAATTTTGGGTTCTTTGTCCTCCGGCTAGCTATTATTACTCAGTCGAGCAAATATCTCTAAGCAGGGCGTGTAAACGGAAAGGAGTTGTTACTAAAAGATAACACTGATAAAAGAATTTATTTACACACTTTTATTGTCGTCACACTTAATTAATAGTTCACATCTTAAATCTTTATACACGCCTGACTGAAACTGTTATATTTCTGAATATAATTACTGTCGTTCACGTACTTCACATTTTGTAACTAACTTTACGACGCAAGAGATTCTGTAGAACTGTGTAATGTGTACTTCGCGATAGATTCTGTAGAACTGCGTAATGTGTACTTCACGAATGATTCTTTAGAACTGCGTAATGTGTACCTCGCGATAGATTGCTGAGAACTGCGTGATGTGTACCTCGTGAATGATTCCTTTGAACTACGCGATATTTGTTTTTGGCTCAAGAATTTATACTCCCTCAACCCGATATGCCTAAACATTATAATAGAGCTGCTATTGGTTACTAAATCGCGCCAACATTAGCGACTGTTTTATAAGCCAATCAGTAGGGTAGATTTGGGGGTTCTAAAACCGTTAATTTATGCATGGCTATTCATATGCAAATGAGCTCCCGCACCTCCTCTCCCCCACCCCCACCCCCGCTGTGCTTTGGTAGTTTTACTTGCACCTGCGGTCATAAATCATGTTGAGTACAATGGAGGCTTGACAGTTAAGTAATTAAGGCTGTCAATCAACTGTCAAAACGAACAAAGGGGTCATAAATTTAAGGTTCTGTAACAAAGGCGAGATGTTTTTCCTACCCATCCCGTATCAGGCCACTTCTGCACCTGGTCAGTTACCCACCCCCACTTCCATTGTGTGTCGAACACGTGGCATACTCGTTCCACTAGATTTTAACAAAAGAACAATGCTTAACCTTCAGCTGTCAAAATGAACAAAGCCCATGATGAATTAGGGTTGTAACAAAGAGAAACAAGTTCTATTGTCCGATGCAAGCATTCTTTAGAAAGACCACCTGGCATACTCATCCCACAATCCCAATAACAAAGCCTGACCCTTTCCATTGTGTAAGAGATTCTATTGTCCTTGGCAAGGCTAGTTTAGAAAGACACCTGCAGCGTTCCCATCCCACAATCCAATAACAAAGCCTGACCCTTTCCATTGTGTAAGAGATTCTATTGTGTGTGCCTTTCTATTGTCCTGTGCAAGGCTAGTTTAGAAAGACACCTGCGACGTTTCCATTGTTTGGCCACCTGCTAGTTTAACAAAAGAATTCGAGGGTTGCTTTATACTCGTCCTGTCCTTGTTTGTGTGAAAGAGAGAGAAACTTGTTTACCAACTCTGCGTGACGTCATAGTCGGCCATCATGATTTTGCCTGAGGGAGTTTTCTCCGATGTTTTACGACATCCTACGAATATACCCGAGCATAGTTAGCAAGCATTCTGTTTCAGCCAACGACTCCGAAAAAGCGTCTAATATACATTTCATTACGTGCATTAAACCTCTGAGTAATATCCATAGATCGGTGTTCGATTCTTACTGTAATCAAAAGTTTATTGCTAATGAGAAATTAATGATTGATATTATTATATCATTACCCTAATTAATAAAAAGGCGTTCAGAGAATTCTAGCTCGAGTCTTACCAAGTGAAACTCTAACGCGTAATAACTATTAAACTATGCAAGGTCAGATTAAAAAAATGTATTTATCAATTATAATTTAATTTTTTATATATCATTACCCTAATTAATGAAAGACCTTTCAGAGGGACCTAGTTCGAATCTTACCCAACGAAACTCTAATGCTTAATAAATATTAAACTATGCAAGGTCACATTAAAATGCATTTAACAAATATAATTTAATTTTTATATATCATTACAATAATTAATAAAAGGGTGTTCAGTGGGTTCTAGATCGAATCTCTAATGCTTAATAAATATTAAACTATGTGAGTATTGCGCGGCCAGATTAACACGTGTTTAACGAATATAATTTAATTAATGAAACGGTGTTCAGGGGGATCCTAGATCGAATCTGCGAAACTCTAATGCTTAATAAATATTAAACTATGCACGACCAGATTAAAATGTGTTTAACAAATATAATTTAATATACACAACATTACAATGTTTAACGATCTGTATTCTTAGGAACCAGAGGTCCATAGTTCGAATCCTGCCCTGCGAAATGCTATAATAACTATTAAGTTATTGAAGCAGGGGGCGGTCGGATTAAAATTGCAATTAGCAAATATAATTATTTATATTAAACCCTGATGCATACTTAGATATCTCGATGCCTCGACAACATTCTTTCTTCTTCTCCTCTCTTTTTCTTTCTATCTATCTCTTTCTTTCTCCACGACTTGTACACATTCAGGCGTTCACATATACACGAGCACTTGTACACACATCAGCAAACATACACTGGTGCACGCATGCACACACACGCACACATACATACAATAGTACACACACACACATACACGCATTCACACAACTCATGCGTATACATACATACACCAGTGCTCTTACACACATGCATATACATGGACACACACACATGCACACACATACACCAGTGCACACACGCATACACGCACATGTAAGTACACACACGCACACACGCACACACGCAAGCACATACACACACGCACATACATAACCAGCACATACACACACACATGCATATACATACACCAGCACATACACACACACATGCACATACATACAACAGTACACACACACATACATACACCAGTACACACACGCATTCACGCACGTCATGCGTATACATACATACACCAGTGCTCTTACACTCACACATTCACGCACCTCATGCGTATACATACATACATACATACACCAGTGCTCTTACACTCACACATACATATACATGGACACACACACACGTGCAAGCACATATGCCTGTTCACTTACACCCAACAGCACCAACCCACACACGCACACACCAACTCACGCGCATGTCCTGAATGAAAAGAGACAAAATGATGCAATAAAACCTAATTATAGCTCGGGATGCAAGGCTCCATTTACGATTGCTCGAAACAGGTCTTCTAATAACTCCAAAACTAATTAAAATAAAGACAATAAATAAACTTTATTACTTTTATGCCATTAGCTCGTTTCTTGTGCATGTATATTAGAGTCCGGGTGTCATGGGTTCGATCCTTAACTTTAAAATCTCAATTATCTCAGAAACTAGCAGGGATTAAGGTGCGGACCAAAGCACGATGTTTAGTTCCTACGATGAACAATTAATGCTTTATATAATTTCCAATCAGTGTCCCTAGCTCGAATCCCGATCTTTCAGTGACTTCCTTATTTTTCCACTGTGTTCTAGAATATATCACTTAGATCAATGTTGCAACTGCATACAGGTCTTTTAAACACATCAAACTAATATTATAAATAATTTTGTTTCTGGCGTTCTGAGTTCGAATACCGATTCAATGAAGTTTACTTATAAATTTAATAACAGTAAATAATTAAGACAAAGGTACCAAATAAACCTATTACGTTTATGTCATCAGATAATATCTTGCGGGTGTATATTAGGGTACCTGACGTCCAGGGTTCGATCCTTAAGTTTAAATCTCAATTATCGCAGAAACTAGCAGAGATAGAGCTGTAGACGAAAGCATGTTTGATAGCTCATACAATGAACAATTAATGCTGTATATAATTTTCAATCAGTTGCCCCTAGTTCGAATCCCGATCTTTCAATGACTTCACTGATTTTCCTCTGTACTCTAGAATACATCACTTAGATTGATGCTTTAACTGCATGCAGCTTTGTGTAACGACATTATGGATGTACTCTGTGTGAGAGAGAGCGAGAGAGGGAGAGAGAGAGCGAGAGAGGGAGAGGAAGTGAAACAAGCAGGGATAGAAGTGCTGAGGGCCTCTGCGCATGCGTAGCAAGAGATGATGTCATTGGCTGCAATAATCACGTGACGTGTAAGCATCACAGCCATGATGACGTGCAGGCATCGCCTGGAGGGGGTTTAGATCCCTATATAAACAGACATCTGTCCCATGTTAGAACTGTTGTGTACTTATTAACTTTACATTCAAGTTTTAAAGAGCTTTAAAAGCAACGTGAGCTGCAGGCCGTCTACACATACAGCACATATCAAAACGGGGCAATGCAAGGTGAGTTTTAAATAACTATACAAAATCACTGTTGGCTTTTACAATACATTTAATTTTATTTAAACGTTACAGTACATGAAAGACGATTCGTTACAAAGAGCATCATATTTTCTAATCTGTGCTTTACATTCACATGACTTTCTCTTCACATTCTTTGCTTCCATTAACATTCACATGATTTTCGCCACACATTCTTCTTACATAAACATTCATACGACTTTACCCTCATTCATTGTTTCACTATACACTCATATGATTTCCTCTACTCATTCTTTGTTCCCCTGCAGGTTCATGCTTTGTTAACATTCACACGACGTTCTCAGCTCATTTCTGTATTGACATTCACATGATCTTCTCAACACATTCTTCTTACTTAAACATGCATATGATTTTCCCCCTCATTCTTTGTTTCACTATTCATTCGCACACGATTTCCTCTACTCATTCTTTGGTTCTCTGCTGGCTCATCTTCAATGAACATTCACATGATTTTCTGTACTTATTCTTTATTTCTCTACACCTTCATAGACTTACTTACAAAACATGCACACCCTAGTTCTTCAACTTGAATAATGTAGTTAAAATAATAATTCATGGCAATGTCTGTTACAGATTGTTTAGCTGATAGACTTAACAAGATGGTGGAAGAGCGTAGTTTCCTACCGACTCGTCGAGTTCAAGATCTCGAAATAGGTCTTAACTATGAGATAAAGTCCTTAAAGAGAGTTCAAACAAGATATGGTACCAGGATCGTATCTTCGCTGGAGGATTGTCAAGTGTTCTTGCCAGAGCGCTATAATTCGTTAACCGATCAAGAGATTGCAGAAATACCTGGGAACATATACCTACAGTATAATGGCATGGCAGAGACGGGGAAATTTAAGACATGTAAATTGTCTTTTTTACATGCAAAGAAGGTGCGTAGAAGTGTCAAACTTAAGTATTGAATGTTCTCCCATTTCACAATGAAAAATTCATAAATAAAACAACTGACTCATTGATATTACATATAAAGATACAAAAGATGCATATTATAGAATTTTATAAAAAATTTACGAAATTACAATATCACATGCTTTGAGTTTAATTATATCTAGCGCATTGAAATAACTCTAAATATCCGAATGTTTATACAAATCTTTGTGCTTCTTTTTACATGTGTCACATGCTTCATTTTACATGTATCATAACAAAAAATGTAATTCTTTTCAGGTTGCCTTTACTTGACCAAGATAGTTTTCTAAGACTTTCATTCTGCAATGTTTCAGGGTGTGCATTAAGAAGAAGAAGAAGAAGAGGAATAGCCTGCTACCATGCAATGGATGCTGACGCTATTGGAGGGTAGAATACCTACAAGAAACATTTTGGCAAGAAACGGGTGCTGAGACATCTACATCACCGAAACACATTAAGACAGGATCCTTATATAACATTACAGGGTATACAATGAAAAAATACGGTCAATTTTGTATACAATTCAATGCATAGCTGAGAGTTAGCTCGAACTAGTCTCCCTATATTCACTGAAATTAAGCATTCTGAGCAATAATTTAAGTGACTGTGAAAATACTTTAAGTAATGGTGAAATTTGTATCCTAAAAGACTGGAGCCCTGTATACATTAACAGCATTAAGACTGTTTGCCACGCTGGAATACAAATTATGAAAATAAAAAGACTTTCATTTAAATAATAAGGAAATTTGCATAACCTGCTGTTACAAGTGTAATGACATATACAGAAACAAAGAGTCGGGCGAGAAAGTGATGGAAATGTAAGATAAATAATAACAATAAAAGAATTAAGGTATGCTTTTACATAGTGTTTTAATTCATTAAAAATCCTTGCATTCCTAATGAAAAATAAATCATTACAATGATTAGTTTAAGTTATGTTACAATGATCAAAAAGAGAACCGTCTTTAGATGCATTACTCGATCTTAAGTCAGAGCACCAAAAAATGACAAATCACGGCTTCTCCATTTTAGATGTGGTGTCACTATTCAGGTAAAATCCTGTAACACAGCAGGTTGAGTATGCAGATCTGTGGTCCTAAATGGGTGAAACAGAGTCTTATCCAGCTTAACAGTCTTGAGATCTCAGCATCAGAATGTCGAATCACAAGCCTTCTCCACTCGATGAGTACAGGCTTAACAACAGCATTCTCTTCACCCTGAGACTGTGTAATGTATATAAATGTTCAACTTGACAAGGGATTCTAAACTCGTTGTTAGAGTCCAGAACTGATGTATTATATGGTGAAAACACATGTTCCTCTTCTTAGTGATCTTGTCGTCGAATCTCGGTGTCATTGAGGTGTCCATGATTATAGGATTCTGAAGCCCAATAACTGTAGGAACTGCTGATTGCGTGATGTTAACCTGATGGGCATCAAGGGCAGAGCATGATGTGTACGTCGAATCATTCCATTATTATATCCTCGACGTCGTTGACTTCTTCTAAAAACTATAGGCATTATGCTTATATCCTTGTTTCTAAAGGCAATGATATTGCTGTTAGGCTCCCCTGTTTGCTCTATGAAGCGGATCTTTATGAACAACAGGTAAAATTTGATTTGAAGGTTCCTGTGAAATACGTTATCCAGCCGTAACAGATGGGAAAACTGGTAGATGGAGTGTCCACTTTTACTATCGAGGAAGGAGACTGATGCAATACTGCGCTAAATTCGTATGATGCTCAACCTAAATATATTCACTAGGAAATCAGATTCAGACAGCTGATTAGATGGAATAACTTTGTCACTGAAGGGCCACAGAACGTTCCTATAGAACAATCACTTGAAAAAATCAAGAGTGAAAGGACATTTTAATGACATTATTATTGTTATTCACTGATCATATAAAAGAAGACATTCGCATCCTAATATGAGGAATCTTTCTAACTCTTTCATGGTTTTGCAAATGCTAATCACGCTATAAAACCACCCAGCTTTAAATCCTGAATAATGTCGTTAATCGCATCGGAAAAGTCATTTTTATCAGGTGTATGAAGCGTCATGAGTACCCTTAGCATGTTTACCAAATCATTAGGATCGGTGTAGCGGCATAGCATCTCCTCTGTATTCGCTTTGGATATATCTTCTAATCTAGGTGAGTTGTCACTAGTATGCTTGCTTTCATTGGTGTGTTTATTCAGAGCTTGCTCATTCAAAGAAACTGCTCTCATTGCTTCATTAGTGGTAGCTCTTGATGTTATTACAGGGTCGCTTGAACTGGCTCCAAGCACGGTACATCTTGAATCCCGCTCTTCGGGACTTGAGAAGATTTCAGGATCTCGTTTGGGTGTTGTAGTCAATGCACAGCTGGCCATTGCTTTACAGCATCGTCTCCTATGTTGCTTAAGCCTTGAAATTGTCCTGTTTTTTAAAGTTCTATTACATATGCAGCACTTAACAAAGCGATTACTCCCCCCTTGGGAAACATACGAAAAATCAAGATTCTCGTAAATTGACTGTAATTGTCCGTCTTTGTGAGTGTTCATGCTCAAGCAGTATATATAAACTAGTCAATTTATAATGTAGATGTTGAATTCGTATACGATAACACGAGACTGAGTTATTTTTTAACATTTATGTATTTATATATGTACTCAGGTTTTGATGTATATAAACAGCCATGTCCGAATTAGACTAAGCAAAATATTGTTGCATTTCCGCATAATAGTTGTAATTCCGTTAATTATAACTATCTCATTAAGCACAAGCAGATTCAAGTAGCTAGAAACGGATTCATAGAGGCAAGAGTACAAGTTTTCTTGATAGTTAGCACAGAGAATGCGAGAGTTAAGAGAGATACTGGTCATTTTCCCTTTGCAGGTCACCTTTTTTCCCTTTGCTGGCCACCTTTTCCTTTTGCTGTCACATTTTTCCCTTTGCTGGTCACCTTTTTCCCTTTGCAGGTCACGTTTTTCCCTCTTCTGGTCCCATTTTTCCCTTTACTGGTCACCTTTTTCCCTTTGATGGTCACATTTTTCCCTTTACTGGTCACATTTTTCCCTTTGCTGGTCACATTTTTTCCCTTTGCTGGTCACTTTTTCCCTTTGCAGGTCGCATTTTTCCCTTTGCTGGTCACATTTTTCCCTTTGCTGGTCACCTTTTTCCCTTTGCAGGTTACGTTTTTCCCTCTTCTGGTCCCATTTTTCCCTTTACTGGTCACCTTTTTCCGTTTGCTGGTCACATGTTTCCCTTTGCCGGTCACGTTTTTCCCTTTGCTGGTCACATTTTTCCCTTTGCTGGTCACGTTTTTCCCTTTGCTGGTCACGTTTCTCCCTTTTCTGGTCACCTTTTTCCCTTTTCTGGTCACCTTTTTCCCTTTGCTGGTCACCTTTTTCCGTTTGCTGGTCACCTTTTTCCCTTTCCTGGTCTCCTTTTTTCCCTTTGCTGGTCACCTTTTTCCCTTTTCTGGTCACATTTTTCCCTTTGCTGGTCACCTTTTTCCCTTTGCTGGTCACCTTTTTCCCTTTGCTGGTCACCTTTTTCCGTTTGCTGGTCACCTTTTTCCCTTTGCTGGTCACCTTTTTCCCTTTGCTGGTCGCCTTTTTCCCTTTGCTGGTCACCTTTATCCCTTTGCTGGTCACCTTTTTCCCTTTGCTGGTCACCTTTTTCCCTTTTGCTGGTCACCTTTTTCCCTTTGCTGGTCACCTTTTTCCCTTTGCTGGTCACCTTTTTCCCTTTGCTGGTCACCTTTTTCCCTTTGCAGGTCACCTTTTTCCCTTTGCTGGTCACCTTTTTCCCTTTGCTGGTCACCTTTTTCCCTTTGCTGGTCACCTTTTTCCCTTTTGCTGGTCACCTTTTTCCCTTTGCTGGTCACCTTTTTCCCTTTGCTGGTCACGTTTTTCCCATTGCTGGTCACCTTTTTTCCCTTTGCTGGTAACATTTTTCCCTTTGCTGGTCACCTTTTCCCTGAATGGGTTACATGATGGGAACGTATATAACGTTGACATGAAACAGTTTTCCACTAAGTTCACATCTAAAGTCGCTTTCAAAGTCTAACATATGAATAGGCTGTGAGCATTCTTGTTTCATCCTCTCTAGCTTGACAGCTAAAGTAAAATAAATCGCTCTTAATGTATATACGCTAATGAGAAAGTATAAAAGAACTATCCTGAATAAAAATCGATTAGTATAACGTGACAACTAAGGTGGTTAAGCTCGCAAGATGTTTCGGTTTAATTAACTCTCTCACTAGCCTGCAATCATTGAAGTACATTTACCTGGTTACATAGGCTGAGGAACTGTGGTAAAGCTAGAGAAAAATTAAAGAGAGGAGACCCTGGAATCATTCCGTTAGACGATTCGTGTAATCTTAGTGGCATTGCCAACGCTCAGCATAAGGTCTCTGCTTCGAGAAACATTGCTGCCAAGATCTGACTGAAACGACTTGGAAAAGCGTGCATTCTGATGTTACATTAAATGAAAAAGTTGGCAGCGTGACTAGTAACAGCAATTATGAAGGGAAAGGTAGCTCCAGGTGCAGGAACCATGAAGAAGAAACGAGGAGGATTTCTACCTTTCATACCAATTATTGCAGCTCTAGGCGCTGCTGCTGGAGGTGCAGCCCAAATTGCCTCAGCAGTAAATAAGAAAAAGGCAGCAGATAAACAACTTGCCGAAATGATGAGGCATAAGAGAGAAATTGAGAGAAAGGTATCTGTTGGCGGAGGGTCCAAAAAGAAGAAACGAGGAGGATTTCTACCGCTCATACCAATTATTGCAGCACTATGAGCCGCCGCTGGAGGTGCATCACAAATTGCTACAGCTGTAAATACGAAAAAGCTGCAGATAAACAACTTGCTGAAATGATGAGACGTAACAGAGAAATTGAAGCAAGAGGGAGAGGTTTTCGAGTGAAGAAGAATAAGGGAAGAAACACAGAAACGAAGAGGAGACAGAGCCTGAAAGGGAATTCAAAAAACTCTGGCAGAGGGCTATACTTATCCCGGAAAAAACATTGAGTAACATAGACCTTGACTTGTACGCCCGACGTTCAAAGATTCCTCATATTAGAATGCGAATGTCTTCTTTATGAGATCAGTGAATAATAATAAAAATGTCATTAAAATGTCCTTTCACTCTTGATTTTTTCAAGTGATTGTTCTATAGGAACGTTCTGTGGCCCTTCAGTGACAAAGTTATTCCATCTAATCAGCTGTCTGAATCTGATTTCCTAGTGAATATATTTAGGTTGAGCATCATACGAATTTAGCGCAGTATTGCATCAGTCTCCTTCCTCGATAGTAAAAGTGGACACTCCATCTACCAGTTTTCCCATCTGTTACGGCTGGATAACGTATTTCACAGGAACCTTCAAATCAAATTTTACCTGTTGTTCATAAAGATCCGCTTCATAGAGCAAACAGGGGAGCCTAACAGCAATATCATTGCCTTTAGAAACAAGGATATAAGCATAATGCCTATAGTTTTTAGAAGAAGTCAACGACGTCGAGGATATAATAATGGAATGATTCGACGTACACATCATGCTCTGCCCTTGATGCCCATCAGGTTAACATCACGCAATCAGCAGTTCCTACAGTTATTGGGCTTCAGAATCCTATAATCATGGACACCTCAATGACACCGAGATTCGACGACAAGATCACTAAGAAGAGGAACATGTGTTTTCACCATATAATACATCAGTTCTGGACTCTAACAACGAGTTTAGAATCCCTTGTCAAGTTGAACATTTATATACATTACACAGTCTCAGGGTGAAGAGAATGCTGTTGTTAAGCCTGTACTCATCGAGTGGAGAAGGCTTGTGATTCGACATTCTGATGCTGAGATCTCAAGACTGTTAAGCTGGATAAGACTCTGTTTCACCCATTTAGGACCACAGATCTGCATACTCAACCTGCTGTGTTACAGGATTTTACCTGAATAGTGACACCACATCTAAAATGGAGAAGCCGTGATTTGTCATTTTTTGGTGCTCTGACTTAAGATCGAGTAATGCATCTAAAGACGGTTCTCTTTTTGATCATTGTAACATAACTTAAACTAATCATTGTAATGATTTATTTTTCATTAGGAATGCAAGGATTTTTAATGAATAAAAACACTATGTAAAAGCATACCTTAATTCTTTTATTGTTATTATTTATCTTACATTTCCATCACTTTCTCGCCCGACTCTTTGTTTCTGTATATGTCATTACACTTGTAACAGCAGGTTATGCACATTTCCTTATTATTTAAATGAAAGTCTTTTTATTTTCATAATTTGTATTCCAGCGTGGCAAACAGTCTTAATGCTGTTAATGTGTACAGGGCTCAAGTCTTTTAGGATACAAATTTCACCATTACTTAAAGTATTTTCACAGTCACTTAAATTATTGCTCAGAATGCTTAATTTCAGTGAATATAGGGAGACTAGTTCGAGCTAACTCTCAGCTATGCATTGAATTGTATACAAAATTGACCGTATTTTTTCATTGTATACCCTGTAATGTTATATAAGGATCCTGTCTTAATGTGTTTCGGTGATGTAGATGTCTCAGCACCCGTTTCTTGCCAAAATGTTTCTTGTAGGTATTCTACCCTCCAATAGCGTCAGCATCCATTGCATGTTAGCAGGCTATTCCTCTTCTTCTTCTTCTTCTTCTTCTTCTTCTTAATGCACACCCTGAAACATTGCAGAATGAAAGTCTTAGAAAACTATCTTGGTCAAGTAAAGACAACCTGAAAAGAATTACATTTTTTGTTATGATACATGTAAAATGAAGCATGTGACACATGTAAAAAGAAGCACAAAGATTTGTATAAACATTCGGATATTTAGAGTTATTTCAATGCGCTAGATATAATTAAACTCAAAGCATGTGATATTGTAATTTCGTAAATTTTTTATAAAATTCTATAATATGCATCTTTTGTATCTTTATATGTAATATCAATGAGTCAGTTGTTTTATTTATGAATTTTTCATTGTGAAATGGGAGAACATTCAATACTTAAGTTTGACACTTCTACGCACCTTCTTTGCATGTAAAAAAGACAATTTACATGTCTTAAATTTCCCCGTCTCTGCCATGCCATTATACTGTAGGTATATGTTCGCAGGTATTTCTGCAATCTCTTGATCGGTTAACGAATTATAGCGCTCTGGCAAGAACACTTGACAATCCTCCAGCGAAGATACGATCCTGGTACCATATCTTGTTTGAACTCTCTTTAAGGACTTTATCTCATAGTTAAGACCTATTTCGAGATCTTGAACTCGACGAGTCGGTAGGAAACTACGCTCTTCCACCATCTTGTTAAGTCTATCAGCTAAACAATCTGTAACAGACATTGCCATGAATTATTATTTTAACTACATTATTCAAGTTGAAGAACTAGGGTGTGCATGTTTTGTAAGTAAGTCTATGAAGGTGTAGAGAAATAAAGAATAAGTACAGAAAATCATGTGAATGTTCATTGAAGATGAGCCAGCAGAGAACCAAAGAATGAGTAGAGGAAATCGTGTGCGAATGAATAGTGAAACAAAGAATGAAGGGGAAAATCATATGAATGTTTAAGTAAGAAGAATGTGTTGAGAAGATCATGTGAATGTCAATACAGAAATGAGCTGAGAACGTCGTGTGAATGTTAACAAAGCATGAACCTGCAGGGGAACAAAGAATGAGTAGAGGAAATCATATGAGTGTATAGTGAAACAATGAATGAGGGTAAAGTCGTATGAATGTTTATGTAAGAAGAATGTGTGGCGAAAATCATGTGAATGTTAATGGAAGCAAAGAATGTGAAGAGAAAGTCATGTGAATGTAAAGCACAGATTAGAAAATATGATGCTCTTTGTAACGAATCGTCTTTCATGTACTGTAACGTTTAAATAAAATTAAATGTATTGTAAAAGCCAACAGTGATTTTGTATAGTTATTTAAAACTCACCTTGCATTGCCCCGTTTTGATATGTGCTGTATGTGTAGACGGCCTGCAGCTCACGTTGCTTTTAAAGCTCTTTAAAACTTGAATGTAAAGTTAATAAGTACACAACAGCTCTAACATGGGACAGATGTCTGTTTATATAGGGATCTAAACCCCCTCCAGGCGATGCCTGCACGTCATCATGGCTGTGATGCTTACACGTCACGTGATTATTGCAGCCAATTACATCATCTCTTGCTACGCATGCGCAGAGGCCCTCAGCACTTCTATCCCTGCTTGTTTCACTTCCTCTCCCTCTCTCGCTCTCTCTCTCCCTCTCTCGCTCTCTCTCACACAGAGTACATCCATAATGTCGTTACACAAAGCTGCATGCAGTTAAAGCATCAATCTAAGTGATGTATTCTAGAGTACAGAGGAAAATCAGTGAAGTCATTGAAAGATCGGGATTCGAACTAGGGGCAACTGATTGAAAATTATATACAGCATTAATTGTTCATTGTATGAGCTATCAAACATGCTTTCGTCTACAGCTCTATCTCTGCTAGTTTCTGCGATAATTGAGATTTAAGCTTAAGGATCGAACCCTGGACGTCAGGTACCCTAATATACACCCGCAAGATATTATCTGATGACATAAACGTAATAGGTTTATTTGGTACCTTTGTCTTAATTATTTACTGTTATTAAATTTATAAGTAAACTTCATTGAATCGGTATTCGAACTCAGAACGCCAGAAACAAAATTATTTATAATATTAGTTTGATGTGTTTAAAAGACCTGTATGCAGTTGCAACATTGATCTAAGTGATATATTCTAGAACACAGTGGAAAAATAAGGAAGTCACTGAAAGATCGGGATTCGAGCTAGGGACACTGATTGGAAATTATATAAAGCATTAATTGTTCATCGTAGGAACTAAACATCGTGCTTTGGTCCGCACCTTAATCCCTGCTAGTTTCTGAGATAATTGAGATTTTAAAGTTAAGGATCGAACCCATGACACCCGGACTCTAATATACATGCACAAGAAACGAGCTAATGGCATAAAAGTAATAAAGTTTATTTATTGTCTTTATTTTAATTAGTTTTGGAGTTATTAGAAGACCTGTTTCGAGCAATCGTAAATGGAGCCTTGCATCCCGAGCTATAATTAGGTTTTATTGCATCATTTTGTCTCTTTTCATTCAGGACATGCGCGTGAGTTGGTGTGTGCGTGTGTGGGTTGGTGCTGTTGGGTGTAAGTGAACAGGCATATGTGCTTGCACGTGTGTGTGTGTCCATGTATATGTATGTGTGAGTGTAAGAGCACTGGTGTATGTATGTATGTATGTATACGCATGAGGTGCGTGAATGTGTGAGTGTAAGAGCACTGGTGTATGTATGTATACGCATGACGTGCGTGAATGCGTGTGTGTACTGGTGTATGTATGTGTGTGTGTGTACTGTTGTATGTATGTGCATGTGTGTGTGTATGTGCTGGTGTATGTATATGCATGTGTGTGTGTATGTGCTGGTTATGTATGTGCGTGTGTGTATGTGCTTGCGTGTGTGCGTGTGTGCGTGTGTGTACTTACATGTGCGTGTATGCGTGTGTGCACTGGTGTATGTGTGTGCATGTGTGTGTGTCCATGTATATGCATGTGTGTAAGAGCACTGGTGTATGTATGTATACGCATGAGTTGTGTGAATGCGTGTATGTGTGTGTGTGTACTATTGTATGTATGTGTGCGTGTGTGTGCATGCGTGCACCAGTATATGTTTGCTGATGTGTGTACAAGTGCTCGTGTATATGTGAACGCCTGAATGTGTACAAGTCGTGGAGAAAGAAAGAGATAGATAGAAAGAAAAAGAGAGGAGAAGAAGAAAGAATGTTGTCTAGGCATCGAGATATCTAAGTATGCATCAGGGTTTAATATAAATAATTATATTTGCTAATTGCAATTTTAATCCGACCGCCCCCCGCTTCAATAACTTAATAGTTATTATAGAATTTCGCAGGGCAGGATTCGAACTATGGACCTCTGGTTCCTAAGAATACAGATCGTTAAACATTGTAATGTCGTGTATATTAAATTATATTTGTTAAACACATTTTAATCTGGTCGTGCATAGTTTAATATTTATTAAGCATTAGAGTTTCGCAGATTCGATCTAGCATCCCCCTGAACACCGTTTCATTAATTAAATTATATTCGTTAAACACGTGTTAATCTGGCCGCGCAATACTCACATAGTTTAATATTTATTAAGCATTAGAGATTCGATCTAGAACCCACTGAACACCCTTTTATTAATTATTGTAATGATATATAAAAATTAAATTATATTTGTTAAATGCATTTTAATCTGACCTTGCATAGTTTAATATTTATTAAGCATTAGAGTTTCGTTGGGTAAGATTCGAACTAGGTCCCTCTGAAAGGTCTTTCATTAATTAGGGTAATGATATATAAAAAATTAAATTATAATTGATAAATACATTTTTTTAATCTGACCTTGCATAGTTTAATAGTTATTACGCGTTAGAGTTTCACTTGGTAAGACTCGAGCTAGAATTCTCTGAACGCCTTTTTATTAATTAGGGTAATGATATAATAATATCAATAATTAATTTCTCATTAGCAATAAACTTTTGATTACAGTAAGAATCGAACACCGATCTATGGATATCACTCAGAGGTTTAATGCACGTAATGAAATGTATATTAGACGCTTTTTCGGAGTCGTTGGCTGAAACAGAATGCTTGCTAACTATGCTCGGGTATATTCGTAGGATGTCGTAAAACATCGGAGAGAACTCCCTCAGGCAAAATCATGATGGCCGACTATGACGTCACGCAGAGTTGGTAAACAAGTTTCTCTCTCTTTCACACAAACAAGGACAGGACGAGTATAAAGCAACCCTCGAATTCTTTTGTTAAACTAGCAGGTGGCCAAACAATGGAAACGTCGCAGGTGTCTTTCTAAACTAGCCTTGCACAGGACAATAGAAAGGCACACACAATAGAATCTCTTACACAATGGAAAGGGTCAGGCTTTGTTATTGGATTGTGGGATGGGAACGCTGCAGGTGTCTTTCTAAACTAGCCTTGCCAAGGACAATAGAATCTCTTACACAATGGAAAGGGTTAGGCTTTGTTATTGGGATTGTGGGATGAGTATGCCAGGTGGTCTTTCTAAAGAATGCTTGCATCGGACAATAGAACTTGTTTCTCTTTGTTACAACCCTAATTCATCATGGGCTTTGTTCATTTTGACAGCTGAAGGTTAAGCATTGTTCTTTTGTTAAAAGCTAGTGGAACGAGTATGCCACGTGTTCGACACACAATGGAAGTGGGGGTGGGTAACAGACCAGGTGCAGAAGTGGCCTGATGTGGGATGGGTAGGAAAAACATCTCGCCTTTGTTACAGGACCTTAAATTTATGACCCCTTTGTTCGTTTTGACAGTTGATTGACAGCCTTAATTACTTAACTGTCAAGCCTCCATTGTACTCAACATGATTTACGACCGCAGGTGCAAGTAAAACTACCAAAGCACAGCGGGGGGTGGGGGTGGGGGAGAGGAGGTGGGGGAGAGGAGGTGGGGGAGCTCATTTGCATATGAATAGCCATGCATAAATTAACGGTTTTAGAACCCCCAAATCTACCCTACTCCAATCATAATCACAAACACATATGCTCTAGGGAAGATATTCCCTCCATTTCCAAAGAAAGGCACGCCTGACGTCATTTGTTTGTCTCTTCTAAGTGATAAACTACTCACCCCCTCTCTTCATTGTTACCCATTCTATTGTAAGTATCAGTGAGGCAGTGTAAACTAATTTCCTAACAATGCTTAATGCTGACAAACATCTAAATTCATTTTCATACAATAATGTTAATTTACACTACAATCACTCTGGCATTCCCAGTGTTGTGATATAAAATACTGCCTCATTAGCCCCACTAGAAACATAATTATAAATATTTACAACCTATTTTTGGAAATTTTATAATTGGGTTTTTGTCTCCTGAATCTTGTAACACACGGTATTTATCGCTTGTACGTAACACTGCACACGCATTTTACACACGTTATACATCTTGCCTTTTTCTGGCCACTACTTACTGGCTTGGGTTTAATGTGTTTATATATATATACATCTGACATTACAATTTTTATATACAATAAATACTGTACCCTAAACTACTTAAGTCAGTGTTACAAAATGGTTATACTTGCTTAGGTTATTGACATAAAAACTTATACACTCAAGATATGTTTTTATCCTGGTTCATTTTGTAATTATTAAACATATTTACCAAAATGCTCATCCTCTACACAAATATATTTACCACTCTTAATTCTAAGACATAACTTCACAGTATCTGTGTGCTACATAAATCTTTGACTTTAATTATCCTTACCCTTTTTTATTGTTTTGTACTTTATATTCACAATACTCATTGAATTATATCTACATACGTTTACTTTCATATGACATTGAATGATCATTATTACATGTGTCATTTCAAATTTGGCTGCAGTTTACTAAGAAAATGTTCCTCTTCCCCCTTATACATTTATTTCTGTGCTGCATTTATTTATCCTTCCTTATGACATATATACATAGTTAACCCTCTTACATTCCAATACTTTTTTGGGGGCGGTCATTGCTATTCCCTCTCCTGGATCAAATTGTCTATGGCTAAGCATTACTCGTATTCTATGCTTTATTGTGATGTTCCAAAATCTGTTCATGAATAGCTTAAAGGATTCATATGAAATTTCTCCCCCTGATACCATTTGTAGCCAATCTAAAATTTTCTGATCCAAACATCTTTTAACAACTATCACTTTAAATGCTTCCGGTATCTTTTTAATTTGAAAGTACTCTGACAAGTCTGCAATAAACTGTACTGGATTGGAGTTTTCATTAAATTTTGGAAGTGGCAAATCACTTAAGATACAATTATAGTTTTGCAGTCCCTTATTCCCATGTTTAAATTATCTACTGTTACTTGTGTACTCTGAGTTTCGGCGTGGGCTATGGATGAAGCCGCCGCGTCACTCACATTATTAGTCATACCTGAGGAAATACCTCTATCATTATTCTGTGCATCAGATACATTGACATCTCATATATTGACCCTTGAATTCAATTCTAATCTATTTACAGTGCCTTGCAGATTTTCTACTGTGTGTTCCAATTTTCTACTGTGTTCATTTTGAAAATCTTGGTGCTTGTTAATTTGAGAAGTTAGTTTTTGATCCAAATTTATAGACAAAACTTTAACTTCTTCAGACAACTTATTTCTTTGTGTTTCCGACTCCTTCAATTTCAGATATCTCCTCTCTGAAGTTAACTGGCACCTGAATTAAATCTGCATTCGTAGCCTCCATCATCTCTCTTAGCTCACTTGAAATGCTATTCATTCGGCTACCTAACTCTGTACATTTTACATCAACATGTTCAATTTTATTATTAACCTCACTTTTTGGTTAGATATTTCCCTGCTCACATCTGACATTTTCTTTGAAAATTTTCCTATCTCACTTGCTATTATTTCCTGATTTTCATTTCTCATTCTTATCATACTACTATCTAGCTCCATAAATTTCTTTTCAATTTCTTCCCTGTTTTGTTCTAAGCTCTTACCAATATCTTCCCTTTATTCCCTATTACTCTTTTCCAAATCTTCCCTTAATTGATCTGTAATACTCTTACCAATATCTTCCCTCAATTACCTATTATTCTTTTCCATGTTCTGAGTTAGTTTTTTGTTCTAAGCTCCTACCAATATCTTCCTTGTTTTGATTTAATTTCCTATTACTTTCTAATTGGTCTGTAATACTCTTATTTAATGTTTCACCAAAATTTCTCATCAGTTCCATCATCATACCAGCATCAAAATTAACATTTCCTGCTGCATTTACATCTCTTTGTAAACCTTCATTTCCATCACCCGTTACAGTTACTTCACCGCTGTTTGGTACAATACTCTGGCCCACATGTCTAATACATCTATCTCTATCGTCGGCTAGCTGCCCTGAAATGTTTACAACAGTCCCAGGTGTTTGAGTTGAATGACTTGCTATTCTATTCTGACTTTCTTCACTGATATTTCCTCCCTCTAATCCTACATTGTTTTAGCTATTTTCCGTAACCTGCATTGAATTACGGCCAACTGTTACATTATCCCTTTCCATAATTATTTCTGCAGTATTATTAGTAGACATTGTCTTATTGCTTCCACTCCTTCCACTTCTCAACATTTTGTTTCTCACAATTTTTTGTTTGTTTTAGGATACACATAAAATTTACAATCTTCTAACCTTTATGATGCTATCTGATGACGTTGTTTTGATGTCCAGTTTCCTTCCCCTCTCTCCTAGATGTATATGTCGCCTCTGCGTCGCAGCACCATAGATCTACGTCGTCTCGCTGTCCTGGTGTCGAATTCCACTGTTGTCTTCTGTTCTCGTAGTCGCTGATGTCCTCTCATCCGTGTCGTAGTCGATCTGGTGGTTGTTTCTGGGATCTGCGTCTTGTAGTTAATTGCACTGCTCCATTCGTTGCACGTTCTGGTTATTTCGCCCCTTCGTGGTTATTATGCCCCACGTTCTGGGAGCCAAATTTGTCACGGTAATCTGTCGTGTTATCCTTTTTTACTTGGCGTCTGTCATTGTTTTACTATTTTGAATTTTGACTTGTTTGTCCTCCGGCTAGACATTATTACTCAGTCGAACAAATACCTCTAAGCAGGGCGTGTATACGGAAAGGAGTTGTTACTAAAAGATAACACTGATAAAAAATTTATTTTCACACTTTTATTGTCGTCACACTTAATTAATAGTTCACATCTTAAATCTTTATACACGCCTGACTGAAACTGTTATATTTCCGAATATAATTACTGTCGTACATGTACTTCACATTTTGTAACTAACTCTACGACGCGAGAGATTCTGTAGAACTGCGTAATGTGTGCTTCGCGAGAGATTCTGTAGAACTGCGTAATGTGTACTTCACGAATGATCCTTTAGAACTGCGTAATGTGTACCTCGCAAGAGATTGCTGAGAACTGCGTGATGTGTACCTCGTGAATGATTCCTTTGAACTGCGCGATATTTGTTTTTGGCTCAAGAATTTATACTACCTCACCCCGATATGCCTAAACATTATAATAGAGCTGCTATTGGTTACTAAATCGCGCCAACATTAGCGACTGCTTTATAAGCCAATTATAATTACAAACACATATGCTCTAGGGAAGATATTCCCTCCATTTCTAAAGAAAGGCACGACTGACGTCATTTTTTTGTCTCTCCTAAGTGATAAACAACTCACCCCCTCGCTTCATTGTTACCCATTCTATTGTCAGTTTCATTGAGGCCGTGTAAACTTATTTCCTAACAATGCTTATGGCTAACAAACATCTAAAATCATTGTCATACAATAATATTAATTTACACTACAATCACTCTGGCATTCACAGTGTTGTGATATAAAATACTGCCTCAAGTTTATACCTATATGATTATTTATTATTGTGGACCATATTTGATTGCTGAATTTTACCATTTAGATCTTATCCAAGTCTTTACTTTCCTTTCTATTACTTTCTCTACTACGTGTAGCAATTATGTTAAGCACTATATTCCACCCACACATTCGATATCGGGATTTCACCGGAAAATATGTTTTGAGTCCCCTGAATTCGAAAGCATTTTTAGAAAAGTTTGGTGTGTGCATGTGCGTGTGAACAGTATAACTCCAAAAATTGGTTATAGGCAGAATCCGAGATAATAGCCTTGCATGCGTAGTGATATAGACATTATTCAATATTATAGGTTAGTCGTCCTCCGTGGTGTAGTGGTTAACGTGCTAGGCCCTATTTCCAGAGGTCACAGGTTCAAACCTAGTGGAGGGCGATGCATTGTTTCGGGTGTAAACTAGCATATTTCCTTCGGAAGAGAAATAAAGCCGGTGGTCCCTTGTCGTAGATTTACGGCTTGTAAAAGAACCTCAAGCCTCATAATGAGGCCTCGGAGCAAAATTGCCAGTCTCTCATGCCCAATATAGACTGTGACGCTAAGGACCACAGTAGTGAAAGAGCGTCCACAAATAAAACTCAATTTAATTTAATATGATAGGTTAGCCTTTGTTTTATAGGTTGGTTCTTGAAAGGAAAGCTCTTCTTTGGCTTGCGAGAAATATTTTTTTTTCGCCGTCTCGTTGTGGAAAGAGATATTGCCCCCAGACGATGGAGACCCATGTTCACGTCTGTCATATCTAATCACGTCTTTTCAACTATTGTTCATTCGAACATAAAGGATTTTTGAATCTGAACGGAATTTGTATGTGACGGACCTGTTATTTTTCCTGGAGCAATGTAGGAATCCTATAATTTTTAGAACAGGGGTAAAGCACCAAAACACCAGGCTGTTTAAAATGAAATAAACAGTTAACTTTTGTGCACAATAATAATAATAATAAACTTAATTGCAGCACTGAAGAAGGAAATAATACTTAGAAATATTTATGATAGCTAATTTCTTATAAATATTACTTAAAAATACTTACATATATCCATAGCGTGTAAATAAAATATCTGATGTGATACATTTGAAGGGCTTTCCCTTCCCTCTACAGGTGTTTAAGGACGGTGCTCTATATACTGGATTTTGAAAGAGGTTTAAGAGAATGTCCAAGAAATGAAGGGTTGCTTAAGTTGAATTCTTTCCCACATTTTAATTCAAAATAGCATACTCTTCTTGTGGTCCTCTCCAAATAACATTTCTTTGTTTAACATTCCATAAAAAATCGTTTATTATCGGTATCATACAAACAATTCTTGTATTTTACATGCATGTTTTGAAAACGCATGTACTTTACGTTGAGTGTCTGCATGTTTTAAAGTCTCTAGATCAATGTTATTTATATTTTTGCTATACATATATATTTTCTCAGAGGAAATGACTCTTTTGAAGGCCGCTGTATTTGGCCTGAATGTCAGAATGTTTTAAATTCCCCAGATACATGCTATGTACATTTTTATGGTCTCCTGTATTTTACCTCGAGTGTCCGCATGTTTTATATTTTTTCAGTACTTATGTATTTTTTGCTCAGAGGAAATGTGTGTTTTGAGGCCTCTGTATTTTACCTCTTATGTATGCATATTTTAAAGTCCCAAGATCCATGTTATTTACATTTTTGCAATAGTTGTAAATTTTCTCAAACGAAAGTATCTGTTTTGGAGGCCGCTGTATTCTTCCCGAGTGTCTGCATACTTTAAAGTCCCCAGATCTATGTTATTTACATTTTTGATCGTCTTCTGTATTTAAACTTGAGTTTCCGCATGTTTAAAGCCCCTAGATCGATTTTATTTACAGTTTTGGAATATTTGTAAACTTTTGCTCAGAGGAAATGCATGTTTTTAAGATTCCCTGTATTTTACCTCAAGGGTCTGCGTGTTTAAACCCCCCAGATCCATGTTACTTACATTTTTGATGGTCGGCTGTATTTTATCCGAGTGCCTACATGTTTTAAAGTCCCAAGATCCATGTTATTTACATATTTGTAATAGTTATATATTTTCTCAAATGATAAATCGTTTTTATGTTGGGGACCTCGTAATATGCGTTTGTGGAAAAAAGTCATGGCAGTGTAATACATTATATTTTTTCTTCAGCAAATACTCTATGCTATAGCCGGGTACCGAATCTCGGGAAGAGACAGTGCATGCTTTCTCGGAAATGGTACGGAGGCTATTGTAGCAGTATGTTATCACTTTTCTGAAAAAAACGGAAGTGAACTGTATGGAAATGCTGAGGCCATTAAGAGGATGCGAATACCTACGTCTCTGAATATCCTTAAAAGCTGAATTTGTCGAGGTCTGGTTTACCCAACCTCAGAGGGGTATACAACATTTTTGGCAGGGGGTGTTTAAACAAATACATAACTCGCTGGCGCATTCAAACATTCCATATTAATGAAGCGGTAATTATATTAAAGTAGCAGCGTGCTAGCAGAAAGGGGAGGGTGAGGGAGAGAGAGAAGGAGTGTACGTGTGTGTGGGGGGATGAGCGGGTACTTTATTGACATCAACTCTTTTATACTGTATCAATAAAACATACTCAATTGGAATAATTGTAGTAATCGATCGACGGCATGCGTCCAGCGCTTTAGAGTACGTGATACCGGGAATCCAAGACACTTGAGTGTGATATAGCCTTTGTTAGCAGTATAAGTCCTTGATTTCAATGACGCTAAATGATGTTATGCATGGACAAACACTACCTGATTGATTTACACAGATATTTACAACTTTAGCGGTGGAAAGTTCACCCAAACAAAGGTGGGGGAGGAGGGGACTTCCTGTGCCGGGAAAATGCCGTCAAAGGATGCCAAAAAATTTGTAAACACACATATTTACATGTACGTTCAGCTAAACCTTAATTGGCGGTGTCTTTGTGGTCTAAACATCTCCCATGGATTTACGGGGATGGCGGCAGGTCACTGCGGATCCTACGGGGTGGCAAAAGCTTGAAGCGATGTAATCTTGTACATTATCAACGCTTGTCATTCAAATTTGACAGCTACATGACACATCCATTAGCTGTAAGTGATTCAAAGGAGGGTGAGGGTGCGGACATGTCAGAGTAAATCACATAGTGTGGCCTGCGACATAGAACAAAGGCTTATCTTACGCATCTTATCATTCGGCGGCATCTATTTGTGAGCTTGAATGTGCTACTCTGACACCGACAGCTGCATGACACATACATTAGCGTTGGGAACAATAATCCATTGTTCTGAATCTCTGGCGCCCGGCGTTCGGAGTAGCACACAAAGAGAGGGCGTGGCCTGCGGTGTGGAACAAAGAGATATCTGATTACTAAGTCAATAGGGATACAACCTATCAATCGGCGACATCTCAGTTTGTGGGCTGGAGTCCCTAGGTGATATCTACTTACGTCACTCCGTTAACAAAAGGTTACCTGTAGTAACTCCTTTAAAGTAAATGAGAATAAGGAGCTTTTAAATTAAATAAGTTGCTTGAACTGATTTTAGAGAATTCAGCTCTAATCACGAAATTAAAATTCTCTAAGTATATTCTCAAATTCACATTTAATTTAAGTAATGCCTTCAGTCGTTATTAATTGGATACCTACAAGTGATTTCTTATTCCGTTCAGTATTTCCGTAAATTTTATGAAATTGTTCTTATATACTATTATACCATAAATATGAGTATTCAAAATTTAATTAAGATGTTTCTAAGATTTGTTTTGAGTTGTAGAAATACTTACCTTACTTTTTATGCTAATTGACCGGAAGTTCCAAAGTTGAAGAAATCATTATTTTTAAAACAAGATATTGAAATGTCATCCAATAGATACTAGTGGCGGTTGGTGAGTAAATATCTTTGGGGTTGCATCTTGCACTAAATTCCCATAAATGAGAACGTAAAAATAAGTAAAACGCTAAACGGTTTTCGAATCATCTGTGAGATTTCATTTAAAAAGCTAATCTCACCTATTTGAAGGGAAAATGTATTCGCCTCTCCTTTCTGATAGCAAATATTTCAATCGCCCTTTGACTGAAATGAGGTTTCGGCATAGTGAGATCTCGTTCCATTTAAAGCATGACAAGGGCAGAGAATCTGTCGTGGGTCATCGTGTTGCACTGAATTGATTTTAATCTCCTCAGAGTAGAGAAACTGCGTTCTGTTTCGGATGTGGTCATAGGGATAATAAGGACAACGTTGAGTGATTTCACACGTTCACTGAAAGGTCCATTTTAATTATATTCAGTAATGAAGTAAACATAGTTAGAGCACGTGCAATGTCCCTAAGCTTTGTCTTTCATATACGGTAGTCAGTTCTGTTTGTAGTTTCCTCACGTCTATAAAATTGTGGTTCTTGTAAACTGCCTGTAGATGATCTGTGTGAAAAGAATCATGATACTCTGAAAATTTCTGAGAACATAGCTGCTGAAAGGTGGCCTTTGAATTCAAAGCGTTCTGTGCCTTATTGTATTATTATGTCACAGATTTGTTTGGTACCCTGTTTCCTGGTTTCATAAATTCCTCTTTTTTTGCCTTCATCCTCCTGTGCAGTAGAAACATCTATATTTTCTCTAATGATAGAAATAACATTCTCAAATGCTTGTGTATGTTTATGGACATATGATGGCTCACAAGATGTTGTTTTCCTCTGTTTAAAAAGAATGTCAACATGAGGTATTATTTCGTGGAAAAATGAAAGCCAAAACATGAACTTTTCGTTTTGGATAATTTCCTTATAACCACAGGCTTGTGTGACGGTAACTGAATGTGTTATGTCAGTTTTGGTTTGAATTGCCCTCATACAATCAATCAGTTCGCTTCTATACTCATACTGTGTGTTGAGAGTCCGCGATTAAAAATTCCATCTGGTTGGGACAGACTTTGGAAGTAGTTTTTAACCGCTTCATCCAAAAATGCTGTTCTCTGTGGTGATGAGTAAAATGAACAAATACCCTAAAGATTAGAAAAAATACTCTCACGTTCCTATTATCTGATGTTGCATTTTGCATGATCAGAATTCGCTGATGTGCGTAACAGTGATCTGTGTAAAGCTCCTTCATTAGTGCTTGAACCTCACGTGACGATTCACTCATAACTGATGCACCATCATGTGTCTGGGCAATGAGTTTTCTTGGGCAGGATCCTAAATGACGATGAAGCTCATCTGTAATACAGTTTGCCAGGTTTGGAGCATCATGGCCAGGAGGAAAAATGGAGCATCAGAAACTTTCAACAGGTCTATTATTATGAATGTATCTGTATATTGCAACCAATTGGAATTTGTTGGATACATCAGTTGTTTCGTCTGCAATAATGGCTAGGAAATCCGCAGCTGTTATCTGGTTTGTGATTTCATAGTGAAATACTTCTAACATAATTGCAGAAGCTCGTTTTGGATGGTCTTGGACGTTCTTTTGAAAACAAGATGAGTCTTCATAACCTTGTCCAATTCTGCACTGAAATTGGTTAGGCCACCAAAAATACTTGGATTTGAGGACGAACTTCTTGCGTCATTAGCTGTTGGTGGTAATTAGAAAGCCTCACAGAATGTGATGCAATTAATATTAGTATTGGGGATATATCTATTATTGTCAACTTTGTGGTAATGGGGTTCAATGTGCACATTCTATATGCACTATCTAGTTGAGCAGCAATGCCTACATTTCCAAAAAGGGTCAAACCAAGCACATTTTTTACATGTGCGGATGACACTTCGTACTTTTTTTTAACTCTTTCGCTTAAGTGGTTGCACATCAGTCATACCAGTCTTGGTCCACGCTTCTCCACCGAATAGTGAAGAGGGAAAACCAAACTGAGCATGTTTTCGATCACAACTGCATAATCAATCATGTTTCTCAAACATACTAGTGCTGAAAATTCTATTGAAGTCCCTACCTTTCGATGAAGGTTTTGTGTAAGCTTGTTGGCAGGTGTTGGTCTTCCAAGCTTTTTTATTTCGATTTTATCCTGTAACGACCTAGAGGACAATTCTTGTGACTACAAATTACTTAGCGAATTAATTTGACTCGCAATAAGTTTTTATTATCATTATGCTATTGGTACTGTTTACACAATAATACACTAAAATATCACGTTGCATGCGGCTGTTTCAAGTGAGATTACTACAACAACATGTTAGATGCCAGCACTGTTTGGGCGGAGGCACTGTTTACACGTCATTTCCACTAGGTGTATATACGTCTTATAGCTTTGTGTTAACAAAGCCACTTCCCTGTCCGCACCTTCCTGTCGAGGTTCCCTATCGCCAGTAGCAGAGTCTTCGACATGGCCTGTAGAGATGGACATATAAGTACCCTACAAATAACAAGTACTTTTTAAGGCTTCTAGAGACTCGTTATAAACAAATATCGTTGTTTATTAAATGAACCACTGCTTACAATATTTCTGAGGGTAGCGCTAGCTTGCTACATCCTTCCAGAGGCGCCCCTGATAAATACTAATAAAGAGATCTAGCGTATAACATTTTGAAATTTGTCAGGCTGTTTCAAAAATAAAATGAAGTAAAACGAAGTAAGTAGAATACTAAGGGGCCAGCGAGCGCACCGCTAAATTGGGCACTTTTAGCGGATTTGTTCGGAATTTAGCGAGCTTTTCCTGTATTAGGCGGATTTATGAGTCATTTTTGTGGCATTGGGAGAGTTATTTCAGTAACTTTTATGAGGGTCCCAAGCGATGGTACAGGTGTTTTAGCCACTTTGAAAGCATTTAGGACGCTTTTGCAGGTATTTTGGGGTGAGTTTAAAGGTACTTAGTTCTTTTTTACCGATAGTTTTGGCTTCTTTACGAGCACCTTGAGGGTTGTTGTAGGGGATATTTTAGGCATTTTGAAAATATTTTAGGCTGTGGAAAAGGTATTTTTCACATTATTACAGGCAATTAAGGCAATTTTACAAGCATTTGGAGCACTTTCATGGTCAATTGGTGCACTAGCACAGGGATATTGAGTGGTTCTGGTGTGGGGTATTGAGGCACTTTGAAGGTAAATGTTTAATCAGGTATTTGTTATGCTCTTAGAAGCATTCCTATGGTTTTAAAACAGTTATGGTGATTTCAAGCTCATTTGCGATGTTTACAGGTATTTCTTTTGTTTTTACAGTCATATTGGATGTTTAATAAATGTTCCTATATTGAGATGCTTGCGTGTGACCTGAGTAGAATAGATAGGAGATATCGAGCGCACTTTTGCTTTTATATGAGAGATATAGGGTAAATGAGGGTGGGTATCAGGTTGGGAGAGCGTTCAAGGAGGAAAATGCGTTATTATGGGAGAGATAGGGAAAACGAGGAGAGATCCTAGTTAGAGCAGGGCCTGAAGGAGGGGGAATGCACTTTATATGAGAGAAGTAGGGAATACGCGGAGAGGTGAAAGGCTAGACAGAGGTTGAGGAATAGTGTATGGTTTATATGAGAAAGATAGGGAAAACGGGGAGAGATACAAGGATAGACAGAGGCTGAAGGAGGGGGAATGCCCTTTATACGAGATAGGGAAGGAAAACACGGAGAGGTGCTAGGCTAGACAGAAGTTGAAGAGTATGCGTTTATGTGGGAGATATAGGAAAACAAGGAGGGATGCTAGACTAGAGAGAGTTGAGGGGTAGAATACGTCTTTTATATGGGATAGATAGGGGAAACTGGTAGAGATGCTATGATAGGAGAAGGTTGAAGAAGAGGAAATGCGTTTATATGGAAGAGTTGGGGAAAACGAGGAGAGAGGATAGGTGGAGTAGGGGCTGAAGGAGGGAAATGCTTTTATATGTGAGAGCTAGGGAAAACGAGAACAGGTTCTAGGGATGATAGGGTTGCTGCATGTACAATATCAACATCTTCTCCAGGATAGCATAATCTAGCATTCAGCAGGTGAATGAATTCCATGGTTTGGATGCAGTATAGCTCCGTATGATTTCACAGCTAGTTCATATAATGTCGTAGGTATTTAGGGTAATTCAGCTAGTATCACAGGAGAGCAGATTCCATGGTTCGGGTGCTGTATAGTTCCGCATGATTTTACAGCTAGTTCATATAATGTCGTAGATATTTAGGGTAATTCAGGTAGTATCCCAGGTAGACAGAATTCGAGAATTGGGTGTAGCATAGTTCTGTATGATTTCACAGCTAGTTCAGGTAATATCGTAGATATTTAGGCTAATTCAGCCAGTATCACAGGACGGCAGATTCCATGGTTTGGGTGTGTATAGTTCCGAATGTACAGCTAGTTCGGTTAGTATCGTAGGTATTTAGGGTAATTCAGGTAGTATCATACGCTGAAAGATTTCAGGACTTGTGTATAGCATAGTTCCGTATGATTTCACATGTAATTCAAGTAGTATCGTTAATATTTAGGTTAATCCGGGTGGTATAGCAGGTGTTCGTGATTATTTAGATCAGCGATTTGTATCACAACTATTTAAGGTAATTTCAGATGATTCAGGTAGTATCAAAGCTAGTTGGGTCATTTTAGCAGGTAATTTAGCTACTATCGCTGATATGTAGTTTTATCCGTCTAGTATCACAGACGTTCATAGTAATTTCGAGCAGCGATTCGAACCAGAGCTGTTAAGGTAATTTCGCAACTTTGGAGTAGTATCAAAGGTATTTAAGGCGTTTTAATAGGTAATTCGGATAGTATCACAGGTATTTATGGTAATATAGAGAGAAATTCAATTCTTTATAAACATTTCTTATCCAATGTTACAACACTTTTATATACTTTTTTTCTAAACTTTATAAACGTTTATATGTTAAATAGTTAGTGTGTGAGACGTAAAGGGTTAAAATGTATATAGGGTTACAGTGAGGGTATACAGAAGTAGTATACACTAACCCATCCGCATAGTTGAGAAACTATTATAACGTTTTAGTTGGCTTTATTGTTTTATATGGTTACATTTTTCGCCTAAGTGTACCGGCTTTATCAGTTAATCATTGTTTCATTACATAATTCTTGTCAAAATTGACGTCTCTCTCCTTTAGTTAGGCTTGATACTAGCACTAGGATTTGATCCTAATGGCAGCGTTAACATCTGACATTGCATCTTATTCTGCTTCTTCTTTCTTCATCATATCTGCTGCTAGGTGTATACACAACACATAGGCAAACTTCCATTTTTCAAATTGTAGACTACGAGGAATTCATCATCTTCAGGTTACAGTCTCTTAGGCGCTGTTTGTAATACTGTGATATCCATATGCATATGTAGTTATTCCATCCTCGACAATAACTCTTTTGTCATCAAAAGGAATCAATGTGATTTTATTCACTTGCATTGAGGTGACAGCGTACTCTCGTGACAGGATCAGATTGAGGGGCGTTTTTATTATTTTATCTGGTTTTAAGACAGTCTGTATAGCTGTCAAATGTAATATACTAGAAACACAGGCTGATTCTGTGCTCTAAATGTTTTGTCACAGGTTTCAACGATACTGTTCACAAATCGACACTAAACAAACAGATTAATTTTCACACTCTTGTGAATACCAAGCTCTTTATAACCAGCCTTGATTATCCGTTGTTTTGTCTCATTCAGGTACATATTCAGATCCTTATATGATACGCATCATATGAAATATGATTTTAATCGTCCGTCGAATGAAGTTTCATATTCGTTTATGTCACAGTCGTCCATTGAAGATAATAACTGATGCTAAGTAGGCTACAATCTGCTTCTCTTCTCAGGTATGCTTATTCCATATACATCTTCATGCCGCTGTCCCTTGTAGCCACAATTGAAGATTACGCTATAGTGCTTACATTTGAAGAGCCGCTTGCAGCCCATGTCATGCCTTCTCTTATCATAACCTCGCAGGAATTTCTTCCCCATTTACTACAAGCATATCCAGTAACGCTTTGAATGATATCCTTATATGCAGAGTTAATCATCTTCATTCTTGATGTAATAGCGTATTAATCCTTCTTAAAGGCATAAACGCACTACAGCGTCGGATTTGAAATGTAATTTATCTAAGCAGTCCGCGCCTCCTCCATATTTAGGGGTTCCTTCACACGCATGCACCGCAGAAAAACACATAAAATTTAACTCAGATGCTCATACACGCATATACACATCGGACTTACACACACAAAGCAGATACGCTGACACACACACACACATACACTCTTTCCCTTACACCCACACGCATACACACATACTCCCGCACACTTAAACACACACAAGCGCGCGCACACATACAATCACACATAAAACAGAAATAAACACCTTCGAACACCTCTCTAAATACGTGAACATGCACGAAGACCTACGAACAGCTCCGAACACATAGATACATCCGCACAACACCTATAACACTTCCTCCTAGCGCTCGAAGCTCTACGAAGACCTGCGAGCACCTCCGAACATATAGATACACATACTAAACACTCTCTAACACTTCCTCCAAGCACACAAACCTACAGGAAGACCTGCAAACACCTCAGAACACATAGATACATCCTCACAACGCTTCTAACACTTCTTCCAACAATAAAATATGTACAAAGACCTACGAACAGCTCCAAACACATAGATATACATGCTCAACACATTCTAACACTTCCTCCAAGCTCACGAAATATTGAAATATAAGAGGTTGGACGCTTAATCACCGTTTTGTTAGTAAGATTCAGTATATTATTCATCTAAAAGGTCCGTGCTTCCTCTAAAAGTAAGGTGACCTAGGACACTGGACTTCATTATGCTAATTAGCCTTAAGGTGTTAATATCGTGTTCCTTCCAAGAATAATCAGCTTTAGAAGGTGTTATCAAGGTGCAGAGGTCTGCATTTCCTTGAAATAGGATCAATGCGTTATTATATCAAGAATAAAGATGAATAACTCTGCATATAGGGATATCATTCCAAGTGTTACTGGATACGCTTGTAGTAAATGCGGGGAGAAATTCCTGTGAGGGTATGATCAGAGAAGACATGAGAAATAGCCTTCACGCGGCTCTTCAAATGTAAACATTGTAGCGTAAACCTCCATTACAGTTACAAGGGACAGCGGCATGAAGATGTATGTGGAATAAGCATACCCGAGAAGAGAAGCAGATTGCATCCTACTAAACATCAGTTATTATCTACAATGGACAACTGTGGTATGAAAGAATATGAAACTTCATTCGACGGACGATTGAAATCATATTTCATACGATGCGAATCATCTAACAATCTGAATATGTACCTGCATGAGACAAAATTACAGATCATCCAGGCTGTGTATAAAGAGCTTGGTATTGATAAGAGTGTGAAAATTAATCTGTTGGTTGAATGTCAATTTGTGAACAGTATCGGAGAGACCTGCGGCAAAATATTTAAAACACGGAATCAGCTTGTGTTTCTAAAAACGAATTTGGACTCAGCGTTGGAAGCGAAATTCAAGAAATTGGCCACTGAAATCGAGGAGTCGCAGATTAACGGTAGCAAATGGGCCCTGCTTGCTGTAAAAGAAGTTCGACTTCGCATCAACAAGTACAATCCGTTACGAGGAAGTAGGTACATACTACTACTTCCATCTGTCGGAGGTAAGATACCTTGTTTAAACTTCCAAAATTATAACGACGAGAAGTGCTTCATGCGCTCTGTATTAGCAAAATATGTTGAGAATGATACACAACGCATTAGCAAGTACAAGAAGCTTCATGATAAGTACGATTTCAGCTGTGTTTTTGCACTACTCCACTTTCTCAAATATCCAAGTTTGAGAAGCTTAACAGGATGTCTATCAACGTTTTGGGACTGGATGTGAAGCATGAACTGTAACCAATAAAGGCTGCTGAGACTGAACTACCTGAGCATGTGACCTGCTAGTATTGATTGACAGTAGTGGAAAACATCACTACGTGTATATAAAGCACTTTGAAGAACTTACTTGACGTCAGAAAACTAAACATAGTGGAGACTGTGCACTTCCAAGAGGTGTTTCACCCATTTTGATTATCGATATGGACGAAGTAGGTTAGAAAAACTATAAGAACATTTATCCATCTGTAACCAGCATGATATTGTAAGGGTAGTTATGCCAACAAAGGATAACTCTTTTGTACAATTTAAAAGCTTTGAAAGGATGCTGAAACTACCTTACGTCATCTATGCAGACTTTGAAAGCATCCTCGCTCCATGTCATACGCGCATTGTCAATCCCGGAACTTCATACACAACCCATTATAAGGAGCATGCACATATGAGTTTCTGTGTTTACGTGAAACCTGCTCACTCTGTTGAATATGTGGAAACTGGTCTTAAGTGACCCTATGTATATCATGGTTTTTATGCTGCTCAGAACTTTATGCAATACCTGACATGCCTTGCAAAGAAAATTAATAATATATACAAATCTACCATGCCTCGGAAACTTATAGATCAACAGCAGAGAGATTTTGACTCCTCTACAGTGTACTACTAGTGCGGTAAACCCTTTACTGTAAAGAACTACAAAGTACGCGATCATGATCATATCGGTGGTGAATATCACGGAAGTCTACATAATGAATGTAATTTATCCTACAAAACACCTAAATATATTCCCGTCTTCATGCATAACCTCTGTGTGTATTACTCACATTTCATTGTTAAGGAACTAGGATGTACAAGTGAACGGGTTGAGGCAATTCCTAGCTCTGAAGAAAGCAAAAATTCATTTTCCATATATGTAGGACATCGAAAGCTCCGGTTTCTGGATAGCTTTCGGTTCTTTCACTACAATATTGGATAAACGGGTGAAAAATCTTACATCATATCCTGAAACACTGAAGCACTTCGGAGAAGACAAGTTGAAGTTGGTGACTATTAAGGCTGTATTTCCATACGATTACGTCACTTCATGGGATGTTTTGAACGAAATCTGTCGACCTCTTAAGGACTCATTCCACAATAGGGTAAATGAAGAAGAAATTAGTGATGCCGACTACAACTATGGGAGCTGTTTAATGTGAGAAACCTGGGCAAGTAGCCTCAGATGTGCTTCTTCTAGCTAATGTCTTTGAGACATTTAGAGATTAAACTCTCAAAACACACAACGTCGACCCCGCTCATTATTTCACCTCTACTGAACAAACATGGGATACCATGTTACTGCATACTGGCATTCAGCTCGAATTGCTACAGGATTATGGTCAATTACTCATGATAGAATCCGGTATAAGAGGAGGTTTATGCCAAGATTCCCACCGGTATGAAGCAAACAATACCTACATGGATAAGTATGATCCGTCGAGGCCAACCCAATTTATCACCTATAAGGATGCTATTAATCAGTATGGTTGGGTCATGTACCACGCCCTCCGTTATGGTGGAATTGAGTGGGTTTCTTCTAACAAAATCAACTTAGAAACAATAGAAGTAGATGATTCTCATGAATACATATTTGAACTTGACATTGAGTATCCTGCAGAACTTCAGGATCTACACAACGATATACCCTCTGCCTGAGCGTATGAAACCCAAGGAAACATCTAGAAAGAAACTGATACCCCATCTTGGCCCTCGTAAAAGTATGTAGTACATTACATGACTTTGAAGCAATCTTTTAATCATGGTTTATGGTTGAGTAAAATCCATCGTGTGCTACAATCCCGACAGTCACAGTGGTTAGAACCTTATGTGGAATTTAACAACAAGCTAATACAACAGGCGCAAATGATTTCGAGAAGCACCTCTATAAACTCTTTAACAACGTCAAGTTTGGAAAAACTATGGAGAACCTGCGTAATCTTATAGATGTACGACTGGTGACAAATCAGAAGACACTGGAAAAGTTGATTGCCAAGTCCACGTTTATCGATAGGACGAAGATATATGGTGCTAATCTAGCTTCTGACCATATGGCCTCTCGACAGATCGTGTTCCACCAGCCTATATACATTGGAATGAGTGTGTTGGACATCTCTAAGGCATTAATGTACCACTATCATTACGATGTATTGTTGGCATGTTTTTGAGCTCAAAAACTGAAGCTTATGTATATAGACAATGATTCATTCATCCATAGGGTGAAAACGGTAGATGTGTACCAAGACACACTACGTTTTCTTGAGCATATGGATACAGCTGAGTACCCTGTCAACCATATATGCCAATACACTCCGAACAAATAGGTGCTGGGAAAATTTAAAGATGAGCCTAATAGCAAAATCATTGTACGCGTTTTGGACTACGACCTAAGATGTATGCACTAGATATCCAAGGTTCGTTGATAAAAAAGGTTAAAGGTAAAAAACGTAGTGCTATTAAGCAGTATGTTAATTTGACAGCAATACAGACTCTCTTAAAACCAAAAAATAATAAAAACGCCCATGAATCTGATCCTATCACGAGGACAGGCTGTCACCGCAGTACAAGTGAATAAAATCACATTGACTCATTTTGATGACAAGAGAGTTATTGCCGAGGATGGAATAACTACATATGCATATGTAGATCAGCTAGAACATTCTCTACGAAATTATGGTAACTTTGTCGTTGAGCCTTGGTAGAAGAACGTTGGGCCCCAACAAACAGTAACCAATAATGCCGCCTAAAACATTCACAGAAAATCTGTGTTGATGACTTGCTTCAACAGCTGCGTGAGGATTGACGCCGGCCTATTCAAGCCGATTGTAATAATTTACAATCTGACCTCGTTGAATCGACGCTTCACTGTGAACAACACCGTTGCACTAAAATTAAGGTTGACAGTTCGCTGAATAAACCATTCGCAGAAGCGTACCCGTGCAGCGAAATCAGCTGTTGATAGTGCCTGCACACGCTGTAAATGGTATGGTTACATCCGGACCTCGTATAACACTCGCCAGTCATGTGGTCAACATTCATTGTTGCAGCTACTTGTCTTGTACTGACACTAGGGTCGTTCTCAACTGCCTGAAGAATTGCCGCCTCCCGTTGCGGTGTCCTGGTCCTTCTAGGCTTCCCCCGGTCGCGACTGAAATGCCCCATGTTGCCTAAGACGACGCTCAATGGCTTCAAACGTTTTCCTTTCGGGGCACCTTCGTCCTGGAAAACTCTCCCGGTACAAATGTAGAGCGTAAGCACCATGGCCGCTTGCTAATCCATACATCAAATAGGCATCTGCCATCTCTGCATTTGTGTACACTGCCATTACACGAGCCAAGTCTGTGATCAACTCTACTAGTACGTGGTAATCCGTGAGCTTGCCAAGGTCGTACTGCTCACTAGAACAGTTGATGTTACCTGTAAACAAGCAATGACGTATGTCTCATGGCAACAGGGAACTGTAAAACTAAGCACTGGCGCTACACCTACGATAATGACAACGTAACCAGACGTAATCAAGACTGCATGTTCCCCATAATTCTAACGTTCTGTTCGTGTGTGTTTTTCATGATTAATGAGTTGGGGAAAATGAGTTGTAACATGGAAACAAAGCGTTTCCAGACCCATGTTCATTTAACGTAATTTCTTCGTCTACGTGGAGGAATGTGTCCTGCAATTGGTGCCATTAATTTCTGTTACAGCTTATAAGTATATTAAGTTTTTGTCTAGTCTTGTCTTATACAATTCAGATTTCCGTCTTTACTCCGGACACACTTCAGCTTTGGGCTTATTGTGCTACCTCTATCGTTTGATAGCCAATTCATTATTGGTGTACCCTTTAGCAAGGAACACAGTCTCATAACAGATATGGTTTCAAATTCTTCTGGTTCTAAAAAATTTCCCCAAAAGTAATGTGTCTCTTGTAAGCCAAAGACTCACAGAAGCATATAATGTGCTAGGCTGTTTCAGTTTCTTTCTTGCATAATCTGCAATCTAAGTTTCCCCGAAACACTTCCATCATGTTAAAATGTTTTTATGCAAAAGCATATCCTGTGAGAAATGCAATAATTGTTCTCAGCTGAAGTCTGTTACATTTAATTAGTGCTTTAACTCTTTTCTTACATTGTTTTCTAATAAATAGTTTAGCATGTTTGTTTCCTGGAGTTTTAAGTCAGGTTTTATGATGTTCTACTTTGGACTAGTTCTTAATAGTCTCTCTTACTAAACATCGAGATGTTCCTAGAGCCGGCTCTGGCCAAATAAATTGTGAAACTTTCTCTTGTCTTGGACGTTCTTCAGCTTTTTCATTTCCCTTGATGCCACTATAACCCGGAACCTACACAAGTTGAACTTCATTCTATTCTGCCAAGCTTGTGAGCATATTTAGGCAGTTTAAAATCAGTCCTGCCGTTACCTTATTACTACTTAGAGCGTTAAATGCAGCCTGGCTATTTGAGAAGATAAGGATCTGTTTACCAGTGTAAGCTCTGCTTATTTTTTCATGTATGCATTGCATAATAGCATAAATTTCTGTTTCAAAAACAGTAACATATTCACCCAAGGGAAAACGCTTCTTACACCTTGGTCTTACGCCATATACTCCGGATCCTATTTCTGAGTCATCCTTGGGCTATCAGTAAACCACATAAGGTTTTGTCAGGAGTTTCCAGAGTTTTATTCGTCCAACATTCAGGAACAATAAATACACTGGATACAATCTTATGTTTTTCCTAATTCTTAGCAAACCTAATTATATTTCAGGAGTTCTCAGTTATTTAGCGTGTTGCAGTCTACAGAGTCCCATCCTTGCCTCCTTCATTACAACTAAATGCTGCTTCTTGAAGCTTATTTAGTTGATGTTTAGAGCCTGTTTGAAGGACCTTAGGCCACCAAATCAGTACTCTATATGTTATCGATGGTATGACTATCCTCCTGGTATATATCCTATGGATCAAAGAAGGCTATAGTCCCCATCTTTTACCATGCATGTGTCTAACTACTTAATAGGTTGTTTTCGCATGTCTTATTATTTGCTTGAGATGCTGATTCCAGTCCATCTTGGAGTCAAGGGTGATTCCCAAGCATTTGACTTCCTAAGACATTTTAAATTCTTTACCTTGAATATATAGATATCCTAATCCCTATATATCTCTTCTTCTGGTAAATGGTACTATGGCTATTCTATAAGGAATAATAGTTAGGCCTTCATTCACAGCCCATTCTGTCACAATATTCAGGGCCGACTGCATGAGCTCCTTGACTGTTCCTGTGTATTTACCTCAAACTATGATGACGATATCATCAGCATATCCCGTGATATCAAAGCCTAGGTAACTTGCTTGAACAAAGTATCCCAACAACTACCAGGTTCCCGATGACGGTTGATAGCACCGCACCCACTGGACAACCACTCATGTCATTTGCAGCTAGGCTCACAAGATGTATTGAATCCACCGATAACAGCCTTCATCAATTCCATGTTTCCTTGCAACAATAGTTATTGAATTAAAGAAAGGTGTTATCAAAGTCATCCTGAATATCAAATAAGGCATCAAGTGCCAGCTCCTTTTCCTGAATTGTCTTTTCCAGTTTATAGGCAACCTAAAAAAGGGCAGTTTCAATTTCAGTATGATAGGCATGCTGATTCTGGTGCAAAGGATACGCTTCCAAAACACCTCGTATATGCCTATCTATTAATTTCTAAAAAATTTTGAGAATTATTGATATTGTGATATACAAGTATTGTTGCGTATATGACCTTGGCTGCACAGATCGGGTATTGCGTAAGAGAGTGGTGAGGATAAACGAGTTTTAGATAGCGTCAGCACGCTGAGTTAGCGTCAATCAGTCAGTCAGTAGATACAGTCGTGGCTAGTTACTGGAAGAGGCAGGTTGTTTTGTGTACGCGCTACCCATGCGTTCAGACCTGGCGTCCTTACCGGCAGCCATGGGAACAAGGAGGTACTGTATCCCCTTTTATCTGTTTAATTTATCATAGTAGATAGATCCCTTCTCTCATCTACACAATGCAGTAATTTCCTGAAAGTCCCATGTTTATATTTTAATTTTAAGTTCACTTTTAAATTTTTTGCATTGTCTGTCGGTGGCGTGGCGTGGCGGTAAAACTTTTGGCTCCATTTTTCCCCTTAACTTGCCTTCACTTCTGCTAAATTCTGTTTCGGTGATAAATTGTTTGTACTGTGCATTCTAAATTAATTATTTTGTGAATTCTGTAAAATGTGTTTTTGAAACTCTCATAATATAGTTGCGTGTGTTAGCTGGTGTACGTAACATTACGTCATTGTTTGCGTGATTTTGTAATTTGTTGACGACTCGAATGTGAAGCAAATAACGCATAGTGGTAATAATAATGATGATAATTTTGCTTCACCGTTGCCATGTTTGGTTTATCTAGTTAGGCAATGAATATTTTTTGGGGAAACTATTTCAAAATGACTAATTTAAGTAAAAGTTTCAGCTACTACCAGCCTTGCCAGTATCTTCACCTAATTAGTTTAATGTGCCTCCAATATGGACCAGTAGTACGTGGATGTTGATGGATCAGCTATATGTGTGTTACCATATTTTGGAAAGTTGCACTGGAATTTTGTGGTAAAAAGAAAGAATAAGAAACAAAACTTGTAAGTATGTGTACATTGTGTGTGAAAAAGTGTCACAAATCAGACAGGTACGCTAAATTTTTATTGTTATTTCACTGACTGATGCTTAATTAAGCTTTGCTTTTCAGGAATAATGTGTGCTATGTATGTCTCTGCTAAATTGAAAGTTTATCACCATTTTATGTAATTAAAATTTTGAATTCTGTTTTGGGTATTGCAAATTATTTGGTTCTTCATATTATGCTACAGTGAATGTGTTTGATGTGTACTGTGTGCTTAATTAAGCTTTGATTTTCAGGAATGTTATGCGACAGTATTTTTTTTGGTAATGATGTGCTTTGTTCTGTTGCATTCGGTTTCGTTTGGTTTGATTTTGGGTTTCATTATGATGCTGTGATATTTTCTTTGCAGAAAATTGTTGCATGAATAGTGTGTGTTTGTGTTTGTTTGTGTGTGTGTATGTTTGTGAGGTTATGTGAGACATGAGTTAATATTTGCCTCGGTGGAAGTGCCAAAGAGTAACCCCGATGGTGGTAATGTGAGAGATGAGATGAGTTGATGTCAGCTTCGGTGGAAGTGCCAAAGATTAACCCCGATAGTTGAAGTGTAAATGTTTGATTTTTCAGGAGGGCTACATGTACCTGGAAATTCAATGTGATGAGTTGAGAAATATTTTGCTTATTGGTGTTGCTGAAACGTGCCCAGTATAGCGTGTGTGATGTATTCACACGAGAGAGTAAATGCAATGAGTTGAATGCAATTGAGAATATTTTTTTTATGTTTATGCAACAAGTTTAGTACCATCTTACATAACGAGTTTTAATACCATCTATTTTCCAGCTTAATTTTGATTCGGAGGATGTGGATGCAACAGTATAATGTCATGTTATTTGTGTCATTCCTGAAATGTTAATGTGATTTCTTTAAGTTTATACCCATGTTAGGTATTTTTGACTTTGCAGCATGTTGGATGAGACACGTCAGTGAAGATGTTTTATTTTCTCAGTAATTATTGTATACGAGAAAGTTGAGAACTAAGATGATGATGATGATGATTGAAATAATGATGATGATAATAATGAGATGGATGAGATAGTAATGTAGAGGAGAACTTATATGTGACAGTAGAGCATGAGTATTGTAGTTGAAAGAATGTAATGAGGTGTAGTTTCACGTATGTACTGTGGATTTACTTTTGAAGTCTGTAGTAATGCACATAGTAGTTTTGGTCAGTTATTTAAGTGAGTGTTGTGTATAATTTGGGCCATGGTCAGTATGAATGATTCCATTTCATTGTCATGTATGAATGCATTGTAAGTGCATTTATTTCTTTTCTTCATTAGTAGTACCAGCTGGTCATAAATAATATTGGGATCCCAAATAAGTTACTAAATTTGTGTTGTGTTATTGTATGTAAACAATGAATGTAAGTGATGTAATATTTATGTATTCTGGCCCTTGTATGTCTCTGTATTTGGATTCTAAAGCAGTTTGTGTTAAATTTTGGATGGTAACCCCTTGTAAAATTCAGTTTTTATGTCAATGTGTAGTCATTTTTTTCTCTTTACCTCATACTAAAAAAATTGATTGATTGTAAACTTTTTGGCATTTTCAAATCTTATTACTGTACATGACATACTACTTTTTTATGTATGATGATCTACTGGAGCACAATTTCTATCCTTCTGTGATTTATGTTATAGTGACTTTGCTGATTCCGGAGCTCGGGTGTCCAGAGGAGTATCCCTGCTAGACAGACACGCCAGAAGTTTCAGATACACCAGTGGAGAGCTGTCTTTCATCCACTACACTGCAGTGGCATAAGGAGCCACTATTTTGGGGGGCAGTCCAAGCTAGCGATTGCTCCCTCCACATCTTCAGTGACTTGCAGCACCAGAAAGACTCTGCAGCTGCAAATTCGTCGTTGTGGGTAATGTGGAAATTCCACCCACAAACAGTTACGTCGGAACAACCAGGTGCAGTGTAGTGTGCATGTAACAGTGGCAGTACGGTGTACTGTGGGTGTGCGGGGTACTCATACTTAGGCAATCTGTCAAACTAAATCGTCGGTGGCACTCGAGACTCCAAAATGTTTCAATCAGCCAAAATATGTTTTAGTAAACCTTTAATTTCTTTAAGAGATATTTATGCTCCATATTACCCAGATATTGTTTGCTGTAGTCCAATTGTCTAAACTATTCATTGTAAAGTATGTCATATTTTTCTTTTCTTCTTTCTTGTAATTCTTTGTCCACAAAAAGATCCTCCTTGTGTCGACGAGGACGTCGATCTGGTTAGCCAGGGGGAGATGTGATATACAAGTATTGTTGCGTATATGACCTTGGCTGCCCAGATCGGGTATTGCGTAAGAGAGTGGTGGGGATAAACGAGTTTTAGATAGCGTCATCACGCTGAGTTAGCGTCAGTCAGTCAGTCAGTAGACACAGTCGTGGCTAGTTACTGGAAGAGGCAGGTTGTGTTGTGTAAGCGCTAACCATGCGTTCAGGCAAGGCGTCCTTACCGGCAGCCATGGGAACAAGCAGGTACTGTAACCCCTTTTATTAATAAACCCGCTTGCCATCCATTTCTATTCTGTTTAATTTATCATAGTAGATAGATCCCTTCTCTCATCTACACCATGTAGTAATCCTTTTGCTAGGTATTTCCTAATATTTTTCATATTTCTCTTAGCTGCGTCCCTCGTCGTGACCTCGCATAATATAAATTATTAACTTTTAGATTCTTCGGTACCCGAGTTGCGAGTCGCTCTACCCCCCATTGAGCTAGTGTGTTTAGAGGTCAGGACAATATTAAACTGCTGGGCGTTAGGGACTTAGCCAGGGGCAATGTTTTCCCTGGCTTTGGTATAAATACCGCCCTAAGATGCCTCCTGTTCATTGCTATGTATCCTAAGGCCGAACTTTCTCTCAGTGTTTGCATCCAAATTCTTGATAATTCATCAAAACCTCGCTGAAGCATAATGGGCATTATTCCATCGCTTCCTGGAGATTTACAGGCTTAAGATGAGAGCAGTGCCATTTTAATCTTTCATATTTGATGACTTCCTTGACGGTTTTCCAGTCTGCGCTGAAGGCTCTCTTCCCAGAGAACTTCAATCCCAGACTATCTCATTCTCTCTAAAGCTCACTAAGTATAATCGATCCAGGGAAGTGAACTCGAAGAGGTTCTTCCATTATCTCCTTCTATGTTTTAGTATATTCTCCGTTTTCCAATTAGAGATTACAAATAAGGCTTTTGGATCTTTTCTAAGGGCCTTCTGAAGTCTAGCACATTCTGGGGTCGTCTCTATCTTTTCACAGTGCTTCCTCCAGGAGTCCTCTTTAGCCTTCCCGAAGGCTTAATTGGATTCTGTCAATGATCTGCTATACTCAGTCCAGTCAATATTAGTATTTTAAAATAGCTTTGTTTTAGTTTGAAGGAAGACATATAGATTTTATTTATTAAAATAAAGTATAAAAACTAGGTAGATGAAGTGAGGCGTAGTTAGTTGTGTAGTGCTGGATACCAGTACTTTTGGATGCCGCCGGGCTTAGGTGGTAATATATAGTTAAGTTTACTTGTATATCATTTTAAATAGTTTAGCTTTAATTGAAGGAAGATATATATATATATAATTAAATCAATTATAAATAATTAAATTATAAAAAATGTAAGAAAATAAGAAAAAAAGTATAAAAAGAGAAGGGGAGAGGGAAGTGTTAATATATGGATTTAAATAATATAAATGATATTATTTAAAATTGAATTTGGCAATTTTGTAGTTAAAATTGTGGTGTTAAATAATTATATAGATATTTAAAGGGTAAAAATGAACAGTTAATTAAGATATATATTAAAGATCAAATAGTAAAATTTCCCCTTTGTAGCACCAGAGTTCCTGGACGAGTACCATATCACAGGCCTACTGGTTGAAGATTTCGGTAAAGCCCCTCATACCGGGGGACGCCTGGTATCTCAGAGGCTCTGTTAGCAACACACCCCCCATGTGCCATGCACCCCTTCGGTACATTTATTATGGTTTCTCAGTTATACAAAATTCTTTGCGAATGTGGAGGCCTTCACAGGACATTCACACAACTCTCTCTACTCAATCCTCCACTAACTATTTCTGCGATTACTGGTTCTTATAACTACTTCTTGTTAATACAGATAAATCTGCATTACACCAATAAGAAAGAATATATTCTGAATACAACAATATATTTGACGTAAATTATTGTGTACTTTAACGACCACCACATTTGTTTGTGCATTTGTTTATCTATCTCTTACGCTGTACTAATTATACAAAGTCATTCAGAATGCAGCGATCTTCATACACTTCCCAGTAAGTTCGACATATAGTTATATTTTATCTGTTATGCAAAATCTTAAACATTGGTATGTTTATAAAAAGAATATTGTTACACAGTTTTCACAAAATAAAAAATAACGAAATATTTTCCATGTAAAGGGTAGTTTGCGGCGAACAAGTTCGTATCGCGTCCTTGGTAGACGTTGTATTTAACACATAACGTGCGGTCTTGTTTCAAAACATGCTTCGTTTATTATTATTATTATTATTTTTATTATTATTATTATTATTCAGGGAGTCTCAAAATATGCATTTCCTGTTAAATCTCAGCATCCAATTCTTTTAATGAAATGCAATAATATGCTCTACTTAGTATAGGTATGCCGTAGAAATGAGTATTGTACATCCACACAGAACGGACGGCGTGAAATTAATAAAGCATACGTAACGGTTTATACCATTTGATTAACAGCGTTAAACAGTCTAACAGAGGATTAAGCTCGTGCTAAAGGATTCAACTTATAAAGAAAACTTAGAAGTAGTAACAAACCGTCCGTGTAGGTAAAATAAAATTGGATTAGAACATTTAAGGATGACAACCTACGAAAGAGATTAGTGGCATCATTACCCTTTGTTACTCAACGAGATGGCTCAGCTATAACGCGTGAGACTTGCATTTGGGAGGTCCCTGATTCGATTCCCGTCGACCGCCTACACTGACCTTGGGTTTCTCGTTGTTTCCATGGTCGGTAGGCGAATCCTGAGGTTGTTTCTCATTCACCATGATTTATTTTCCACCCTTTTCCTTTCATTCCGTTCCCTTCTCATATTTCAGTTGTGCTTCTAGGTTTCGTGGCGTATGACAGTACCGGGCAGATGCGGCGGATGCTCGCTCAAAGGAAAGAACACTTCCATGGACACCAGAGGGTTGCTTGATCGAAGGATCGTTCATCGTTCTTTCTAGGCAGCTGCAGGAATATGTCGGGGGTCCAAACCCGGCGGAGTGCTGGAGTGCTATGGATTTTGTTAGCATGGCTTTCTTCGGAAGGGAAGTAAAGCCGGTGGTACCGTGTGTAGATTTACGGCACGTAAAAGAACCTCAAGCCTGATAAAGATGCCTCTGAGCAAAGCTTCCGATCTTTTGCAATTAGTATAGAATGGGTCGCTAAGAACCATAGCAGTTATAGAGCGTCCATAAATAAAAACTGATTCCCCTTACCCCCCCCCCCCGTTGTTTATCCTAACGTACGGATAACCTTCGTTCAGCGTTACGTTATGGGAGCGCGGTTTCGAATCTTACGTAGCAATTTATCCTTTTCCACTCCTTTCTTTTCTGCTTTGATGTGAATATTTGGACGTACAGTATTTGTATGAAAGTTATAAACGGCTTCTACCATTAAATTTCTACGTTAGATCAGAAAAAATGAAACTAATATCTATTATGCTCTCCTAAGTGCACATGAGAAAGAATTAATATTAAATAAATACAAATTATCTCAGAGCACTCAATACAGTGCGATGAATTCATAGATATATAATAGTGCTTAACATGTATTTCGGTTAAATTCAGGTGATAAAGAATTACATGTGAATAAATTTACGAAAAATTATATTGATATAACGAGTTTTGAACCAGGAAACGTGGACTGAACCAAATGGTTTACGAGGTACAAGTATATTCCACCACAAGGTAGATCCTCTAATGTGTTATGCTGCGTTCAGTTTAAAGGTAACTTACTGCGCTTTAAACTTCCATGGATTGAAGTGCATTAGTAAAATGGACTGGACTGAAGTAGATCCCGTTCTCTAGAATTAAGGAACGGTTCTGTTGTTTCACCTACAGATACAGCTCAGAGAATAGAGATTGGCGTATTACTATTACTATTGTTTATTGGTGCACCTGATTCCAAACTGAACTTTGTTTGATAGTGGATGACGTAGCCTAGTCAATACATACTGATACTATTACGGATCAGTAACGAATTGACCTGTTGTAAGATAAAATAACATCCTTTCAAGCATATTATAAGTGATTGGTTCATATCCGAGGCATTGTTAAACGTTATTGGTCAATACCAAATATACGGCATATGAATACAATGTGTGTTGTACACTAAAGATATTAGGGGGAGTAGAAAGCGTAAAGTAACAGAATTTGGCATCTTTTGGTTTTTGATGGACAAAAATCTGCTATTATTTCTGATCCAGAGTACATATGCTTTATTGGAGATTTGAAACGCCTGTGTTGATTGCAATGCGTATCTATGGAAATTTAACAGCATTGTTACATTTCTCTGCCATGGAATTGCGGATGTTTACACAAAATTCAAAGTGTGGTTTAGAGAAAACTTAGTGCAGAAATGCGCAAAATAAAATTCACAGTGTGTGTGTGTGTGTGTGTGTGTGTGTGCAGTCCACTTGTATTCTTTTCGTCCAGGGTTTGTAGGAGGGGGAAGAGGCTTGGCTACCCTGACCTTCCCACTACGGCAGGTAAGGCTTGTGCTGATCGAGTGCCAGGCGTGAGCAGTTGGAATGCCGGTGTTGCAATGTTGTCCTTATTATGCGTCATGACCACTCAAAATTGCTTCAACGTGTTTTAAATAGGAAACCTGAGTCTATAGGCCGCAGAAGCTATCAGGAATGTACAATAATCTTGAAAAATGAAGAATAAATAAAACATTAAAATAAACACAAGTAGGGTATATAGAGGAATTCTGGCGCAGTTTTTGCGTTTATATGGGAAAGGATAGCGAAAACGAGGCTAGATGGGGCGGTTCAAGGAGGAAAATGCGTTTTTATGGGGGAGATAGGGAATACGAGGACTGACGCAGGCTAGACAGTGGTAGGAGGGGGAGTGCGCTTCATATGCGAGAGATAGGGAATACGAGGGTCGATGCTAGGCTAGACAGAGGCTGAGTAATGTATGGTTTATATGAGCGGTATAGGAAAACGATGAGAGGTGTTAGACTAGACAGGGCTTGAAACGTAGTGCATGGTTTATATGAGAGATATAGGAAAACGAGGAAAGGTGTTAGGCTAGACAGAAGTCGAGGAGTAGAGTATGGTTTATATGAGAAGTATAGGAAAACGAGGAGAGGTATTAGGTTAGGAGAATTGAGTTTGTGTTTATAAGGAGAGACGAGAAAACGGAGAGAGATCCTATGCTAGGATAGACAGGTGTTAAAGTTAGGTTAGATAGGAAACCAAGGAGTGATACTCAGCTAGAGGGGGGGGCAGGAGGGAATGAGCTTTTGAGAGGTAGGGGATACGGGGAGGGGTGTTAGACTAGGCAGGGCTTGAAACGTAGGGCATGGTTTATATGTATGAGAAGTATAGGAACAGGAAGAGGGGTGATAGGCTAGACAGAGGTTGAGGAGTAGAGTATAGTTTATATGAGAGGTATAGGAAAACGAGGAGAGGAGTTAGACTAGACAGAGGTCGAGGAGCAGAGTATGGTTTATGTGAGAGTCATAGGTAAACAGAGAGGCGTTAGGCTAGACAGAGCTAGAGGAGTAGAGTATGGTTTATATGAGAGGTATAGGAACAGGAGGAGAGGTGTTCGGCTAGACAGGTAGTGTAGCAGTAGGAATATGGACTTATATACAGGAGAGATAGGGAATAGGAGGTGCTAGATTTGAAAGCGACTTTAAACGTGAACTTAGTGGAAAACTGTTTCATGTCAATGTTCTAGACATGCCCATCACGTAACCTATTCAGGGAAAAGGTGACCTGCAACGGAAAAAGCTAACCCACTCACACTAACAGGTAAGTAATTCAGCTAGTATTGCAAGAGGTTGACTGTATCATAGCAGTGTATGATTTCACAGGTAATTCAGAGGATATCGTAGGTATTTAGGATAATTCAAGTAACATAGGTGTTTAGAGTAATTAAGCAAGTATCACAGGAGGCTAGATTCAATGATCAGGGTTTCTTATCAGAGCTATTTAATGTAATTTCACTTGATTCGAGTAGTATCACAGGTAATTAAGTCATTTTAACGGGCAATTCAACTAGTATCACAGGTACTCATGGTAATATAGAGAGTAATTAAATTATAAAACATTTCTCATCCAACGTTACAACACTTTATATACTTTTTTCTAAATCTTACAAACTTATTATATGTTAAACAGTTATTGTACGATGCGGAGAGGGATAAACTACATATTGGTTCACAAATTGAAAAGCTTTACGTCAACATACCTTTATTTTAGTTCGTTGTAGATGTCTCTCCCCTTTTATCTAGGCTTGAGACTAGCACTAGGATTGCTCCTAATGGCAGGGTTACCACCTTCCCTTCCATCTTCTTCTTTCTTCATCAGGCGTCAGCTATCTGCATATACAGCACACAGATAACCTTCATTTTTTAAGATTGTAGACTCACGAGAAAATCTTCATATTCGACTTACATTCTTTTAAGCACTGTTTGTAATGGCGTAATGTCCATAGGCGTATGTCGTTATACCGTCCTCAGCAATAATTCTTTTATCGTCGTATGGTGTCAATGTAATTTTATTCACTTGTACTGTGGCAAGAGCATGCTGTCGCGACAGGATCAGATTCATGGGCGTTCTGATAATTTCTCTGGTTTTAAGGCAGTCAGTATAGCTCTCGAACGTAACGTACTGCTTAATAGCACTAAGTTTTATGCCTTTAATCTTTTTTATCATTGAACCGTCGATATCTAGGGCATACATTTTAGGACGTAGTCCAGCAAAGCGTTGAATGATTTTACCATTAGCCTCATCTTTAAATTTCCCAAGTACCTTCTTGTTTAGAGGTGAATAGCATATATGGCTTGTAGGATAATCAGCAGTATCTAGGTGCTCAAGAAAACGTAGCTTATCCTGGTACACATCTTCAGTTGTAACACGATGAATGAACGAATCAGTGTCCATATACATAAGCTTCAGGTTTTCAGCTCCATAATACGGTAACAACACATCATAGTGATAGTTATACATTAATGTCTTGGAGATATCCAACACACTCATACCGATGTATATAGGCTTGTTGAATACAATCTGACGAGAGGCCATATGTACAGCAGCTAGATTAGAAGCATATATCGTCCTGTCGATAAACGTTGGCTTTGCAATTAACTTTTCCAGAGTCTTCTCATTTGTCACCAGCCGTATATCCATACGATTACGCAGGTTCTCCATAGTTTTTCCAAACATAGCGTTGTTAAAGAGCTTGTAGAGATCCTTCTCGAAATCATTTGTAGCTTGTTGTCGTAGCCTGTTGTTAAATTCCACATAAGGTTTCAACCCCTGAGACTGTCGGAATTTTAGCACACGATGGATTTTTGTTAGTCGTAGTCCATGACTAAGAGCTTGCTTCAAAGCCATGTAATGCACTACATACTTCTTTCGAGGTCCAAGATGAGGTATCAGTTTCTTTGTAGATGATTCCAATGGTTTCATACACTCTGGCAGGAACGGTAGATCGTTGTGTAGATCGTGAAGTTCAGCAGGATACTCGATGTCGACTTCTAATATGTAACCGTAAGGATCATCTTCTTGTAGTCTTTCTAAGTCAATTTTTTCAGGTGATACCCACTGAAATCCACCAAAAGGAAGGGCGTGACACATTGCCCACCCATATTGGTTATTAGCGTCCTCGTATGTGATAAATTGGGTTGGTCTCGACGGATCAAACTTATCCATATAAGTGTTATTAGCCTCAGCATACCGATGGGAAACTTGGCATAAACCTCCTCTTATACCTGATTCCACCATGAGTAGTTGATCATAATCTTGTAACAGTTCCAGCTTAATTCCAGTATACAGTAACATGGCGTCCCATGTAAGACCTGGAGAGGTAAAATAATGGGCAGGATCAACTTTGTGAGTTTTAAGGGTTTGCTCTCTGAACGTCTCAAAGACATCAGCTAGGAGAAGTACATCCGAAGTTAAGTAGAGATCGCTGTACTCTCCCAGGTTTCTCACATTAAACAGCTCCCATACATTTCTAGCATGATCGTAGTCAGTATCAGTAATTTCTTCTTCATTTAATCTATTGTAGAAGTAGTCCTTAGGAGGCAAGCAGGTTTCGTTCAGGACATCCCATGACGTAACAAAATCATAGGGAAATACACCCTTACGGGTCATCAACTTCAATTTGTCTTCTCCAAAGTACTTTAGCGTTTCAGGATACGAGGTTAGATTTTTTTACCAACTTATCCAAGCTTGTACTGAGGAATCGGAAGCTATCCACAAATCGAAGCTTTATATCTCCTACATACTTGGTGAATGACATATAGCTTTCTTCAGAGTTAGGAAATACCTCCACACGTTCACTTGTACAACCCAGCTCCTTAACAATGAAATGAGAGTCATATCCGCTAAGGTTATGCATGAAGACTGGTATATATTTAGGTGTTTTACAGGCTAAATTACATTCATTATGAAGACTTCCACGATATTCACCGCTGATGTGATCATGGTCGCGTACTTTATAGTTCTCTTCTGTAAAGGGTTTTCCACACAAGTAGCATGCTGAAGAAGACTCAAAATCCTTTTGCTCTTGATCCGTAAGTTTCAGAGGCTTAGCAGATTTGTATATGTCATCAATCATTTTTGCAAGAGATGTCAGGTACAGCATAAACTTCTCAGCAGCATCAGCACCACGATACACATAGGGCTGCTTAGGAAGACCAGTTTCGAGATGTTCAACACCAGATGTAGGCTTCACGTAAACACAGAAGCTCATTGGTGTGTGCTCTTGATAAGGGGTTGTATAGGAGGTTTCAGGATTGGGTATACACGTATGGCATGGAGTGAGAATGCATAGATGACATAAGGTACTTTCAGCATCCTCTCAACATTTTTAAACTGTACAATTGCCTTCTCCTTTGTAGGCATAACTACCCTTGCAACACCATGCTGATTACAGATGGTTGCATGCTCTTGTAGTTTTTCCAGTCCACTTCGTCCATATCGATTATCAAAATGTGTAAAGCAGCGCTTGCAGGTATAAACACGTTCATTACATTTAGTTTTCTGGCGTCGAACGAGCTTCTCAAAATTCTTTGTATACACGTAGTGAGGTTTTCCACTACTGTCATTCAATAGTAACAGGTCACAGTGTTCAGCTAGTTCATTGTCAACAACCTTTATCGGATACACTTCATGCTTCTCATCCAGCCCGAAAACGTTAATAGACATCTTGTTAAGCTTCTCAAATTTAGGTATTTGAGAAAGTGGAGTAGGGTAAGAAACACAGCTGAAGTCGTACTTATCTTGAAGTTTCTTATATTTGCTCACCCGTTGTGCATCCTTCTCAACGAATTTGGCCAATACAGAGTACATGAAACATAGCTCATCAGTTAAATTCTGGATGTTAATGCAGGCTTTTCTTGCTTCAACAGAGGGAGGTAGGGGTATGTAGCTACTTCCTCGCAACGGGTTGTACTTGTTAATACGAAGGCGTACCCCTTCCACAGCAAGCAGAGACCAATTGCTTCCCTTAAGCTAAGACTCCTCCATTTCAGTAACCAATTTCTTCATTTTGGCTTCCAGCATAGAGTCCAGGTCCGTTTCTAGGAAAACAGCTTGATTTCTGGTTTTAAATGTTTTGTCACAGGTTTCACCAATACTGTTAACAAATCGACACTCAGCCAGCAGATTAATTTTAACACTCTTATGAATGCTAAGCTCTTTATGCACAGCCTGGATTATCCGTTGTTTTGCCTCTTGCAGATACATATTCAGGTCCTTAGGTGACTCGCATCGTATAAAATACGATTTCAATCGTCCTTCGAATGAAGTTTCGTATTCTTTCATATCACAGTCCTCCATTGTTGACAGCAACTGATGTTTAGTTGGCTCCAATCTTCTTTTCTTCTGAGGGCGGCTTATTTCACATATATCTTCGTGTCGCTGCCCCTTATAACCATCTTTGATGGTTACATTACAATGTTTACATTTGAAGAGCTTCTTGCAGCTCATCTCGTGTCTTCTCTTGTCATAACCTCGGAGGAACTTCTTCCCACATTTTTCGTATGCATATCCAGTAGCGCTTGGAATAATATCCTTATACGCTGAGTTATTCATCTTTATTCTTGATGTAATAACGTATTAATCACTGATCAATGAAATGTAGCCCTCTTCACCTTGATACCACTTTAGAAAGCTGATTATTCTTGGAGAGAACACGATGTTAACACCTCAAGACTAATTAGCACAATGAAGTCCAATGCCCTAGATCACCATATTTATAGAGGGAGCACGAACCTTTTAGATCAATCATAAACTCGTTTCATAACCAGATGTATATGATCGCTCAACGTGTATTAACCCCCCAGCCATATAACCTCAAGTCCAGAGACAGGATGTTTATGACGTCACACCCAGAGACAGGATGTCTGGCAGCATCAAACACGTTTAAACTCGTCTCATAACTACCTGCTTATGATGTCACACCAGCAAGAGAAGTATTCCCACACGCTCATTCAGACATATATTTCAAATTCAAGCCTATCACCACTACCACCACCATCACCACCTATTGTACCAAGGTTAATTCAAGCTGTATTATCACAATACTTAAAAGTAAAAGCTTAAAAGGAAACCTAGAAGATTTTTCCCTTATTTACTTAATTATTTCATGTTTTCATTCCCTTTTCAATTCTTCCTTTCCATCTTCCCACAGAAAGACCATTACACTTCACTGCAATCACGAGAAAAGCAAACGCTCATTCAGGCATATATTTCAAATTCAAAGCCTACCACCACAACCACCACCACCACCACCACCATTACCTATTGTACGAAGGTTAATTCCAGCTGTATTATCACAATTCTTAAAGTAAAAGCTTAAAAGGTAACGTAGAAGATTTTCCCCCTTATTTACTTAATTATTTCATGTTTTTATTCCCTTTTCAATTCTTCCTTTCCATCTTCTCACAGAAAGACCATTACATTTCACTACAATCATGAGAAAAGCTATTTTTCCAGAGTTACACAGATTCTAAGCTTCTAAATCGAACCCGGTAATACTTTTAATAAATGTATTTTAGCTCCCCAATATCAGCATCTACCATTTAATCTTTACTCGAGCCTGATATGATCCATAAGCTTGAAGATATATGAAATCACCCCTTCGGGATTGTATCTAAGTACTTTAAAGTAATTTTTATAACGATAACGATATTTAAGGACTAGATACTCTGTTTACGTTTACCTTGACATGTCTATCTAAATTAAATTACGAGTTATTAAATGTTTGCAAGTAAATTTCATTGAATCGGTATTCGAACCCAGAACACCAGAAACAAAATAATTTATAATATTAGCCTGACATGTTAAACAAAGCTGTATGCAGTTACATTATCGATCTAAGTGATATATTCTAGTGTACAGAGGAAAATTAAGGAAGTCATTAAAAAATCGGGAATCGAACCAAGCACAACTGATTGACAATTATATACAGCATTAATCACCCAGTACAGAACCTATCAATCATGCTTTGCTGCACTCCTCTACCTCACTTAGTTCCCGAGATAATGAAAATTTAAAAATTAAGGATCGAACCCAGGACGTCAGGTACCCAAGTATACATCCACAAGATACTACCTAATAACATAAACGCAATAAAGTTTATTTGGCGTCTTTATCTTAATTGGTTTAGGAGTTATTAAATTTATAATTAAATTCCATCGAATCAGTATTCGAACCCAGAACACCAAGAACAAAATAATTTATAATATGAGTTTAGTATGTTTAAAGGGGTTGTATATAGTTACAGCGTCAATCTAAGTGATATTTTCTAGAGTATAGAGAAAAATTAAGGAAGTCATTAAAAAATCGGGATTCGAACTAGAGACAACTGATACAGTAAAAACAGACCTCTTTAGCAGTCGACAGTGCTTAAACACGTAAACTTTCACCATATGACGTCACAGTCGGGGACAGTTTGACTGTCGCAGCCATGTCAGGACATGCATCTCATATTTTAGAGTCATATACAGAAGTTTCATACCAACGTACTCACTACGCTCGCAAAGATAATCTAAAATTTCATCGTTGATATACTTTGGAAATAGCGTAGAAGTTTTCAGCCCTTATTTAATTAAATTCATGTATATACCCTATTATTTAGTGATTTTTTCAATAATTTCTTCCTCTCATTCGTCAAAAATCAGTGTACAATATGCATTTTTATACGTTTTAATGTCCGTTTATTTTTAAAACCACTGCATTTGTCCGAAATTACGAGCAATAATTTTTTTTCAGATTTACTCAGATGTGTAGCTTCTAGAATCGAATTAGGAAATGTTTTAATAAATGTATTGTATTTTTTAGGTTAAATCATCTACATTTTAAAGCTGCCATGACCGTTATTCGTATTTAGTATAAAGATTGTTATATTTTCATTTTTAAGTCTTCCTTTGTTATAGATAATGTCTTGCAATCTATTTTAAATTTCTTTTAAAACCACCTGAACCCTAGAAATTCACGTGAAAAAATACAAATAAAATGGTTTGAAAGGGAATCGTGATAGCAAATACCGCTACTGCATTAGCCAGCAGACCAGCGAAAATCGTGAGAAACGTAAGGTCAGAGTGCTCGTCCCTACGGGAATCGAATCCGAGACATCTCGAATGCAAAGTGCTGCCGTTATTGTCTGAACAAAACAGTAAAAACAGACCTCATTAGCAGTCGACAGTGCTTAAACACGTTAACTTTCACCATATGACGTCACAGTCGGGGACAGTTTGACTGTCGCCATCATGTCGGGACATGCATCTCATATACAGAAGTTTCATACCAACGTACTCACTACGTCGCAAAGATAGTCTAAGATTTCATCGTTGAAATACTTTGGAAATAGCGTAGAAGTTTTTCAGCCCTTATTTAATTAAATTCATGTATATACCCTATTATTTAGTGATTTTTTCAATAATTTCTTCCTCTCATTCGTCAAAAATCAGTGTACAATACGCATTTTTATACGTTTTAATGTCCGTTTATTTTTAAAACCGCTGCATTTGTCCGTAATTACGAACAATAATTTTTTTCAGATTTACTCAGATGTGTAGCTTGTAGAATCGAATTAGGAAATGTTTTAATAAATGTTTTGTATTTTTTAGCTTAAAGCATCTACATTTTTTAAAGCTGCCATAACCGTTATTTGTATTTAGTATAAAGATTGTTATATTTTCATTTTTAAGACTTCCTTTGTTAAAGATGTCTTGCAATCTATTTTTAAATTTCTTTTGCAAAGATAATCTAAAATTTCATCTTTGAAATACTTTGGAAATAGTGTAGAAGTTTTTCCACCCTTATTTAATTAAAATTCATGTATATACCCTATTATTTAGTGATTTTTTCAATAATTTCTTCCTCTCATTCGTCAAAAATCAGTGTACAATACGCATTTTTATACGTTTTAATGTCTGTTTATTTTTAAAACCGCTGCATTTGTCCGTAATTACGAGCAATAATTTTTTTTCAGATTTACTCAGATGTGTAGCTTGTAGAATCGAATTAGGAAATGTTTTAATAATCTAATTTTAATAAACACCCCTACTGTGAGGTGGGTGAAGAGGGGAGGTGAGGGGAAATATATACGTTTACAGGCCTTTCTATTTGACGGTCTTTATCAAAAAAAATATTTGTATTATTACCGATTATATCCTTGGATTGTAGCTCGGTATTAATTGTTGTTCCAAGTCGGGTTGGAGGACTAGGATTGAATCCCGTGACATGAATACAAAGTCATCCTCGAATAAAATAAAAAAGTAATTAAAAATAAAATGGTGAACGTGCGATATTACATTTATATCAGTAACAAATTTCTTTGTTATGTATATTTGGACATCTGTCATCCTTGCGAATATTATATCTCTTAGATGAATGTATATTTAAATGGTATAGTGAGCGTAAAAACTAGATTACGTAAGACGCTGGCGCGAGCTGTAGCTGTATATGCATGCTACTACGTATAGGTCCGACCCTTACGGCGTGCCTTGCCGTACTGGCGGTCTCGTGTAGCTCTCATAGCCTCATGAAGCCGGCCTTTCATCCTACCTTACTCCCTCCAGGTACCACCCCTCAGCCGCCTATCGCAAGGCTTCTCCTCTCCGCCAGCTGCTCGCTCCCTTCCGATGCCGACATGAAAGGTACGCTTCTAAAAGACGGCTGAAGCAGGCATGTTAGCTTTCCGATACATGGAGGTAGCCATTATAGTTGATAACGTTCGCTTTGGTTTTAAAAGAAATTTAAAAATAGATTGCAAGACATTATCTTAAACAAAGGAAGTCTTAAAAATGAAAATATAACAATCTTTATACTAAATACAAATCGGTCTTGACTATAATTATACACAGTCAGAAGAAGATCGTTGTTTTTCACCTAAAAATACAATACGTTTATTAAAACATTTCCTAATTCGATTCTACAAGCTACACATCTGAGTAAATCTGAAAAAAAATTATTGCTCGTAATTACGGGCAAATGCAGCGGTTTTAAAAATAAACGGACATTAAAACGTATAAAAATGCGTATAGTACACTGATTTTTGACGAATGAGAGGAAGAAATTATTGAAAAAATCACTAAATAATAGGGTATATACATGAATTTTAATTAAATAAGGGTGGAAAAACTTCTACACTATTTCCAAAGTATTTCAACGATGAAATTTTAGATTATCTTTGCAAAAGAAATTTAAAAATAGATTGCAAGACATCTTTAAGAAAGGAAGTCTTAAAAATGAAAATATAACAATCTTTATACTAAATACAAATAACGGTTATGGCAGCTTTAAAAAGTGTAAATGCTTTAAGCTAAAAAATACAAAACATTTATTAAAACATTTCCTAATTCGATTCTACAAGCTACACATCTGAGTAAATCTGAAAAAAATTATTGTTCGTAATTACGGACAAATGCAGCGGTTTTAAAAATAAACGGACATTAAAACGTATAAAAATGCGTATTGTACACTGATTTTTGACGAATGAGAGGAAGAAATTATTGAAAAAATCACTAAATAATAGGGTATATACATGAATTTAATTAAATAAGGGCTGAAAATCTTCTACGCTATTTCCAAAGTATTTCAACGATGAAATTTTAGATTTTCTTTGCAAAAGAAATTTAAAAATAGATTGCAAGACATCTTTAACAAAGGAAGTCTTAAAAATGAAAATATAACAATCTTTATACTAAATACAAATAACGGTTATGGCAGATTTAAAAAATGTAGATGCTTTAAGCTAAAAAATACAAAACATTTATTAAAACATTTCCTAATTCGATTCTACAAGCTACACATCTGAGTAAATCTGAAAAAAAATTATTGTTCGTAATTACGGACAAATGCAGCGGTTTTAAAAATAAACGGACATTAAAACGTATAAAAATGCGTATTGTACACTGATTTTTGACGAATGAGAGGAAGAAATTATTGAAAAAATCACTAAATAATAGGGTATATACATGAATTTAATTAAATAAGGGCTGAAAAACTTCTACGCTATTTCCAAAGTATTTCAACGATGAAATCTTAGACTATCTTTGCGAGCGTAGTGAGTACGTTGGTATGAAACTTCTGTATATGAGATGCATGTCCCGACATGATGGCGACAGTCAAACTGTCCCCGACTGTGACGTCATATGGTGAAAGTTAACGTGTTTAAGCACTGTCGACTGCTAATGAGGTCTGTTTTTACTGTTTTGTTCAGACAATAACGGCAGCACTTTGCATTCGAGATGTCTCGGATTCGATTCCCGTAGGGACGAGCACTCTGACCTTACGTTTCTCACGATTTTCGCTGGTCTGCTGGCTAATGCAGTAGCGGTATTTGCTATCACGATTCCCTTTCAAACCATTTTATTTGTATTTTTTCACGTGAATTTCTAGGGTTCAGGTGGTTTTAAAAGAAATGTAAAATAGCTTGCAAGACATTATCTATAACAAAGGAAGACTTAAAAATGAAAATATAACAATCTTTATACTAAGTACGAATAACGGTCATGGCAGCTTTAAAATGTAGATGCTTTAACCTAAAAAATACAATACATTTATTAAAACATTTCCTAATTCGATTCTACAAGCTACACATCTGAGTAAATCTGAAAAAAAATTATTGCTCGTAATTACGGACAAATGCAGCGGTTTTAAAAATAAACGGACATTAAAACGTATAAAAATGCATATTGTACACTGATTTTTGACGAATGAGAGGAAGAAATTATTGAAAAAATCACTAAATAATAGGGTATATACATGAATTTAATTAAATAAGGGCTGAAAACTTCTACGCTATTTCCAAAGTATTTCAACGATGAAATTTTAGATTATCTTTGCGAGCGTAGTGAGTACGCTGGTATGAAACTTCTGTATATGACTCTAAAATATGAGATGCATGTCCTGACATGGCTGCGACAGTCAAACTGTCCCCGACTGTGACGTCATATGGTGAAAGTTAACGTGTTTAAGCACTGTCGACTGCTAAAGAGGTCTGTTTTTACTGTATCAGTTGTCTCTAGTTCGAATCCCGTTTTTTTAATGACTTCCTTAATTTTTCTCTATACTCTAGAAAATATCACTTAGATTGACGCTGTAACTATATACAACCCCTTTAAACATACCAAACTCATATTATAAATTATTTTGTTCTTGGTGTTCTGGGTTCGAATACTGATTCGATGGAATTTAATTATAAATTTAATAACTCTTAAACCAATTAAGATAAAGACGCCAAATAAACTTTATTGCCTTTATGTTATTAGGTAGTATCTTGTGGATGTATACTTGGGTACCTGACGTCCTGGGTTCGATCCTTAATTTTTAAATTTTCATTATCTCGGGAACTAAGTGAGGTAGAGGAGTGCAGCAAAGCATGATTGATAGGTTCTGTACTGGGTGATTAATGCTGTATATAATTGTCAATCAGTTGTGCTTGGTTCGATTCCCGATTTTTTAATGACTTCCTTAATTTTCCTCTGTACACTAGAATATATCACTTAGATCGATGATGTAACTGCATACAGCTTTGTTTAACATGTCAGGCTAATATTATAAATTATTTTGTTTCTGGTGTTCTGGGTTCGAATACCGATTCAATGAAATTTACTTGCAAACATTTAATAACTCGTAATTTAATTTAGATAGACATGTCAAGGTAAACGTAAACAGAGTATCTAGTCCTTAAATATCGTTATCGTTATAAAAATTACTTTAAAGTACTTAGATACAATCCCGAAGGGGTGATTTCATATATCTTCAAGCTTATGGATCATATCAGGCTCGAGTAAAGATTAAATGGTAGATGCTGATATTGGGGAGCTAAAATACATTTATTAAAAGTATTACCGGGTTCGATTTAGAAGCTTAGAATCTGTGTAACTTTGGAAAAATAGCTTTTCTCATGATTGTAGTGAAATGTAATGGTCTTTCTGTGAGAAGATGGAAAGGAAGAATTGAAAAGGGAATAAAAACATGAAATAATTAAGTAAATAAGGGGGAAAATCTTCTACGTTACCTTTTAAGCTTTTACTTTAAGCATTGTGATAATACAGCTGGAATTAACCTTCGTACAATAGGTAATGGTGGTGGTGGTGGTGGTGGTGGTGGTGGTTGTGGTGGTAGGCTTTGAATTTGAAATATATGCCTGAATGAGCGTTTGCTTTTCTCGTGATTGCAGTGAAATGTAATGGTCTTTCTGTGGGAAGATGGAAAGGAAGAATTGAAAAGGGAATGAAAACATGAAATAATTAAGTAAATAAGGGAAAAATCCTCTAGGTTTCCTTTTAAGCTTTTACTTTTAAGTATTGTGATAATACAGCTTGAATTAACCTTGGTACAATAGGTGGTGATGGTGGTGGTAGTGGTGATAGGCTTGAATTTGAAATATATGTCTGAATGAGCGTGTGGGAATACTTCTCTTGCTGGTGTGACATCATAAGCAGGTAGTTATGAGACGAGTTTAAACGTGTTTGATGCTGCCAGACATCCTGTCTCTGGGTGTGACGTCATAAACATCCTGTCTCTGGACTTGAGGTTATATGGCTGGGGGGTTAATACACGTTGAGCGATCATATACATCTGGTTATGAAACGAGTTTATGATTGATCTAAAAGGTTCGTGCTCCCTCTATAAATATGGTGATCTAGGGCATTGGACTTCATTGTGCTAATTAGTCTTGAGGTGTTAACATCGTGTTCTCTCCAAGAATAATCAGCTTTCTAAAGTGGTATCAAGGTGAAGAGGGCTACATTTCATTGATCAGTGATTAATACGTTATTACATCAAGAATAAAGATGAATAACTCAGCGTATAAGGATATTATTCCAAGCGCTACTGGATATGCATACGAAAAATGTGGGAAGAAGTTCCTCCGAGGTTATGACAAGAGAAGACACGAGATGAGCTGCAAGAAGCTCTTCAAATGTAAACATTGTAATGTAACCATCAAAGATGGTTATAAGGGGCAGCGACACGAAGATATATGTGAAATAAGCCGCCCTCAGAAGAAAAGAAGATTGGAGCCAACTAAACATCAGTTGCTGTCAACAATGGAGGACTGTGATATGAAAGAATACGAAACTTCATTCGAAGGACGATTGAAATCGTATTTTATACGATGCGAGTCACCTAAGGACCTGAATATGTATCTGCAAGAGGCAAAACAACGGATAATCCAGGCTGTGCATAAAGAGCTTAGCATTCATAAGAGTGTTAAAATTAATCTGCTGGCTGAGTGTCGATTTGTTAACAGTATTGGTGAAACCTGTGACAAAACATTTAAAACCAGAAATCAAGCTGTTTTCCTAGAAACGGACCTGGACTCTATGCTGGAAGCCAAAATGAAGAAATTGGTTACTGAAATGGAGGAGTCTCAGCTTAAGGGAAGCAATTGGTCTCTGCTTGCTGTGGAAGGGGTACGCCTTCGTATTAACAAGTACAACCCGTTGCGAGGAAGTAGCTACATACCCCTACCTCCCTCTGTTGAAGCAAGAAAAGCCTGCATTAACATCCAGAATTTAACTGATGAGCTATGTTTCATGTACTCTGTATTGGCCAAATTCGTTGAGAAGGATGCACAACGGGTGAGCAAATATAAGAAACTTCAAGATAAGTACGACTTCAGCTGTGTTTCTTACCCTACTCCACTTTCTCAAATACCTAAATTTGAGAAGCTTAACAAGATGTCTATTAACGTTTTCGGGCTGGATGAGAAGCATGAAGTGTATCCGATAAAGGTTGTTGACAATGAACTAGCTGAACACTGTGACCTGTTACTATTGAATGACAGTAGTGGAAAACCTCACTACGTGTATACAAAGAATTTTGAGAAGCTCGTTCGACGCCAGAAAACTAAATGTAATGAACGTGTTTATACCTGCAAGCGCTGCTTTACACATTTTGATAATCGATATGGACGAATTGGACTGGAAAAACTAGAAGAGCATGCAACCATCTGTAATCAGCATGGTGTTGCAAGGGTAGTTATGCCTACAAAGGAGAAAGCAATTGTACAGTTTAAAAATGTTGAGAGGATGCTGAAAGTACCTTATGTCATCTATGCAGGTTTTGAGAGTATTCTCACTCCATGCCATACGTGTATACCCAATCCTGAAACCTCCTATACAACCCCTTATCAAGAGCACACACCAATGAGCTTCTGTGTTTACGTGAAGCCTACATCTGGTGTTGAACATCTCGAAACTGGTCTTCCTAAGCAGCCCTATGTGTATCGTGGTGCTGATGCTGCTGAGAAGTTTATGCTGTACCTGACATCTCTTGCAAAAATGATTGATGACATATACAAATCTGCTAAGCCTCTGAAACTTACGGATCAAGAGCAAAAGGATTTTGAGTCTTCTTCAGCATGCTACTTGTGTGGAAAACCCTTTACAGAAGAGAACTATAAAGTACGCGACCATGATCACATCAGCGGTGAATATCGTGGAAGTCTTCATAATGAATGTAATTTAGCCTGTAAAACACCTAAATATATACCAGTCTTCATGCATAACCTTAGCGGATATGACTCTCATTTCATTGTTAAGGAGCTGGGTTGTACAAGTGAACGTGTGGAGGTAATTCCTAACTCTGAAGAAAGCTATATCTCATTCACCAAGTATGTAGGAGATATAAAGCTTCGATTTGTGGATAGCTTCCGATTCCTCAGTACAAGCTTGGATAAGTTGGTAAAAAATCTAACCTCGTATCCTGAAACGCTAAAGTACTTTGGAGAAGACAAATTGAAGTTGATGACCCGTAAGGGTGTATTTCCCTATGATTTTGTTACGTCATGGGATGTCCTGAACGAAACCTGCTTGCCTCCTAAGGACTACTTCTACAATAGATTAAATGAAGAAGAAATTACTGATACTGACTACGATCATGCTAGAAATGTATGGGAGCTGTTTAATGTGAGAAACCTGGGAGAGTACAGCGATCTCTACTTAACTTCGGATGTACTTCTCCTAGCTGATGTCTTTGAGACGTTCAGAGAGCAAACCCTTAAAACACACAAAGTTGATCCTGCCCATTATTTTACCTCTCCAGGTCTTACATGGGACGCCATGTTACTTTATACTGGAATTAAGCTGGAACTGTTACAAGATTATGATCAACTACTCATGGTGGAATCAGGTATAAGAGGAGGTTTATGCCAAGTTTCCCATCGGTATGCTGAGGCTAATAACACTTATATGGATAAGTTTGATCCGTCGAGACCAACCCAATTTATCACATACGAGGACGCTAATAACCAATATGGGTGGGCAATGTGTCACGCCCTTCCTTTTGGTGGATTTCAGTGGGTATCACCTGAAAAAATTGACTTAGAAAGACTACAAGAAGATGATCCTTACGGTTACATATTAGAAGTCGACATCGAGTATCCTGCTGAACTTCACGATCTACACAACGATCTACCATTCCTGCCAGAGTGTATGAAACCATTGGAATCATCTACAAAGAAACTGATACCTCATCTTGGACCTCGAAAGAAGTATGTAGTGCATTACATGGCTTTGAAGCAAGCTCTTAGTCATGGACTACGACTAACAAAAATCCATCGTGTGCTAAAATTCCGACAGTCTCAGGGGTTGAAACCTTATGTGGAATTTAACAACAGGCTACGACAACAAGCTACAAATGATTTCGAGAAGGATCTCTACAAGCTCTTTAACAACGCTATGTTTGGAAAAACTATGGAGAACCTGCGTAATCGTATGGATATACGGCTGGTGACAAATGAGAAGACTCTGGAAAAGTTAATTGCAAAGCCAACGTTTATCGACAGGACGATATATGCTTCTAATCTAGCTGCTGTACATATGGCCTCTCGTCAGATTGTATTCAACAAGCCTATATACATCGGTATGAGTGTGTTGGATATCTCCAAGACATTAATGTATAACTATCACTATGATGTGTTGTTACCGTATTATGGAGCTGAAAACCTGAAGCTTATGTATATGGACACTGATTCGTTCATTCATCGTGTTACAACTGAAGATGTGTACCAGGATAAGTTACGTTTTCTTGAGCACCTAGATACTGCTGATTATCCTACAAGCTATATATGCTATTCACCTCTAAACAAGAAGGTACTTGGGAAATTTAAAGATGATGCTAATGGTAAAATCATTCAACGCTTTGCTGGACTACGTCCTAAAATGTATGCCCTAGATATCGACGGTTCAATGATAAAAAAGATTAAAGGCATAAAACGTAGTGCTATTAAGCAGTACGTTACGTTCGAGAGCTATACTGACTGCCTTAAAACCAGAGAAATTATCAGAACGCCCATGAATCTGATCCTGTCGCGACAGCATGCTCTTGCCACAGTACAAGTGAATAAAATTACATTGACACCATACGACGATAAAAGAATTATTGCTGAGGACGGTATAACGACATACGCCTATGGACATTACGCCATTACAAACAGTGCTTAAAAGAATGTAAGTCGAATATGAAGATTTTCTCGTGAGTCTACAATCTTAAAAAATGAAGGTTATCTGTGTGCTGTATATGCAGATAGCTGACGCCTGATGAAGAAAGAAGAAGATGGAAGGGAAGGTGGTAACCCTGCCATTAGGAGCAATCCTAGTGCTAGTCTCAAGCCTAGATAACAGGGGAGAGACATCTACAACGAACTAAAATAAAGGTATGTTGACGTAAAGCTTTTCAATTTGTGAACCAATATGTAGTTTATCCCTCTCCGCATCGTACAATAACTGTTTAACATATAATAAGTTTGTAAGATTTATAAAAAAGTATATAAAGTGTTGTAACGTTGGATGAGAAATGTTTTATAATTTAATTACTCTCTATATTACCATGAGTACCTGTGATACTAGTTGAATTGCCCGTTAAAATGACTTAATTACCTGTGATACTACTCGAATCAAGTGAAATTACATTAAATAGCTCTGATACGAAACCCTGATCATTGAATCTAGCCTCCTGTGATACTTGCTTAATTACTCTAAACACCTATGTTACTTGAATTATCCTAAATACCTACGATACCCTCTGAATTACCTGTGAAATCATACACTGCTATGATACAGTCAACCTCTTGCAATACTAGCTGAATTACTTACCTGTTAGTGTGAGTGGGTTAGCTTTTCCCGTTGCAGGTCACCTTTTCCCTGAATAGGTTACGTGATGGGCATGTCTAGAACATTGACATGAAACAGTTTTCCACTAAGTTCACGTTTAAAGTCGCTTTCAAATCTAGCACCTCCTATTCCCTATCTCTCCTGTATATAAGTCCATATTCCTACTGCTACACTACCTGTCTAGCCGAACACCTCTCCTCCTGTTCCTATACCTCTCATATAAACCATACTCTACTCCTCTAGCTCTGTCTAGCCTAACGCCTCTCTCGTTTACCTATGACTCTCACATAAACCATACTCTGCTCCTCGACCTCTGTCTAGTCTATTTCCTCTCCTCGTTTTCCTATACCTCTCATATAAACTATACTCTACCCCTCAACCTCTGTCTAGCCTAGCACCCCTCTTCCTGTTCCTATACTTCTCATACATATAAACCATGCCCTACGTTTCAAGCCCTGCCTAGTCTAACACCAGTCTCCGTATCCCCTACCTCTCAAAAGCTCATTCCCTCCTGCCCCCCCTCTAGCTGAGTATCACTCCTTGGTTTCCTATCTAACCTAACTTTAACACCTGTCTATCCTAGCATAGGATCTCTCTCCGTTTTCTCGTCTCTCCTTATAAACACAAACTGAACTCTCCTAACCTAATACCTCTCCTCGTTTTCCTATACTTCTGATATAAACCATACTCTACTCCTCGACTTCTGTGTAGCCTAACACCTTTCCTCGTTTTCCTATATCTCTCATATAAACCATGCACTACGTTTCAAGCCCTGTCTAGTCTAACACCTCTCATCGTTTTCCTATACCGCTCATATAAACCATACATTACTCAGCCTCTGTCTAGCCTAGCATCGACCCTCGTATTCCCTATCTCTCGCATATGAAGCGCACTCCCCCTCCTACCACTGTCTAGCCTAGCGTCAGTCCTCGTATTCCCTATCTCCCCCATATAAACGCATTTTCCTCCTTGAACCGCCGCATCTAGCCTCGTTTTCACTATCCTTTCCCATATAAACGCAAAAACTGCGCCAGAATTCCTCTATATACCCTACTAACACAACATTTTATTGTACCATGGAATTGAAATAATATTAATCGTCATCGTCATCTTCTAAAAAGTAAACCTCATCTTCTTGTAGATAGATTACCAAAGGCTGACGGTTTTCCATTATACCTTTAAATGAAAGATATATGTTTTCTACTTCTTCAGTATGACACATATATTTTTATCAGTGAATCTTGTTTTTAATGTCGTTTACCATATTTTGAACTAAGGCTTGAATTCCAGTAACACTTTTTTCTTCCTAAGGCATTGCTGGATGCAATTTTCTTTTTCAGTTCTGACCATACATGTTCTATGGGTTTCAGAGTAACTGATAAGGGGATCGTGCTTAGCAGCTGATTCGTCAACAGCCTGCATGTTGTGTTTATATTATGTTTCTTTTATAAGTTTTCGCAGCTGTAGCATTGTCGTTGGGGGTGGCGTAGGCAGTTGAATATTAAAATCTGATATGAATTGTATTAAATCTTCTCTCTTCCTCGGCACAGACTTCAGCAGACAAGGATGGTATGGGGTGTTGTCCATTATGATTACTGATGATTTTTTTAGGGTCTTTAATATAGTCTCAATCCGTTCTTCAAATATTGCTGAATTCATGGTGCCATAGTAATTCCCTGGGGAGTCCATTACACTCCAGTGAGTTACGAACGAAGCATTGGGCACAAATCCATTTCTACCTCCATTATGTAAAATAACAAGCCTTTCTCCCGTTACAGTTGAAAACTGTGCATTAGAAGCGTCTGTGCCATCGGTCCAACGACGTAAAGTACCATAAAGCGTATCTTACCATGTCTGGTTCAGATACAGGTCTTTATACCCTTGCTCTCTGTAATACACAATTTGAGTCAGGTTCTCGGATCGCAGTATTCATATTCAATGGGATTCACTTTCGGCCATTCTTCTGCGCTGTGCTTTGAATTTAAAATCCACAGATTTAAGTATATCAAACAGTGCTGTTCTTCGGTATGGGATTCATAGTTGATGTTTTCTGTTTTCTTTCAAAGGTCGGTGCTAAATTGTGCTGGTACGGCTCATATATAGTTATCAAGTTATTTGTCGATCAAATTCGTCAATTTTGTTGACTTTTTGTAACCCTTTCGCCACTTGTTTGTCGGCGTTTCATAGTGTGAAGTATCTTGTGTAATATGGTTTTAACTGCGTTTCTAGGCACTCCTGTTGCTTTGCTGTATTTGCTGTGGGGAATTCGCTTCCTAGGGCTTTAAAATATTTACGTATCTTTTGTATAACGTGAGCAGCTTGTTTATATACAGGCTTTTCCCAGCCTTGGGTGACATTTGTAAAGGACAATTGCTGTTCTGTGTATTTATATTATTAGCATGAGTATCGTTCAAATGTTTATTACCACCAGGGAGTTCCTCCCAAGGGCGCCACATGTTATGTAAAGTGGTCGCAGTCAACGTTTCCCCAGTCGGCTACAAGGCGAACGGAAATCTTTGAAGCCTGACCATAAACCCATCAGTAAACGATTAGTAGGGTCTACCCATCCCTCAAATACAATGCGTGGTCCTTTCTCTAGCTCCACCAAAGCAAAGCGTTGTTGCAATGTCATTTCTGTTGTCACTTCGGTTTCAGTACGTTTTAGCAGCTGTGACAGTTAAGCTTATATCTTACTTCTTTAGAGAAGCTATATAGTGTTTTACTTAGTGCAGTTTTGTATGTTTAGCAGTGTTTAATAGTTATTAGCATTTAATAGTTTAATTAAACGAACCAAGTTGCTGACCCTCCGGCCACACCAACAAATGACTCTGCCGAGTACCAATAGTGCCAAGACCACGAAGAAAGGGGGCTACAAAAGCTTTGAATAAGCAAAGCAGATTTTTGTGTGTCATGTTCACGAAGATGTAGAAAAGAACCCTTTACGTGGAAAATGTTTGCTATTGTTTTGAATTTCTCAAAAACAGCTATAACGGTTTTTAGTAAAATACCGCATGTTTAAGATATTTGCATAAAAAATAAAATTTGCATCTTGAATTTTATGTTCTGGGAATAACTTGTAAATTCTTCCTCGTTCTCAACTTTTTGTATAACTGGTACACCGTAAGAGATAGGCAAAATCTTACTGTGCGTAAAATGCAGTCTCAGTAAAGGACACATTTTAGGTCAAATTATGTTAATCATTTCCGGAAAAATCTTTGTTGTTGGTTTGAATTTTGAAATACAAGTTGGAAGTCATGCTAAGAGCATGGAATTTCAAAGTCATCATCTGGTTTTTAAAAATCTGACTATCGCTTTGGCCTATGAATCCTTATATTTACAATGAAATGTGCAATGAAATTTTATCTCGTTTAAGAAGAAGTAGATAGAAGAATAAGCTTTTGTAAATGTAATTTGTAGAAGAGTGAATAGAGATAATCATGTGAATATAACACATAAGATTTCTGTTTTATTTCCTTTCTTTTGCCTTCCGTATTTTTACTTATCCTGTATTTTATAATAAACTTATTCATTTAAGTAAACAGAAGCTGTCATGTTTATTAATCTTACATCTTAAACAATACACAACCTCTTCTTATATTAGCTTTATATTAATAAAAACATTGTTGTGAAGCAAATTTATCATGTTTTCAAAGCTACGTAAAAAAGCACCTATCTTCCAAGAGTAATACAAAGACCTGCGTTCGCTTTACGTTTTTCACCTGCTTCTTCTTCTTTTTTAATTTTACATATTTACTGTTTTTGTTTACATCTTCTGGAACTTGGTTTTACTAACATTCTGTGGTTACAGGACAAACAAAATAAAAAATACTTTCACCATAGCTCACCATAATTACAGTAAGCAAAACTGCAAACATCCAACCCTTATTTATAAAAATTAACTTTTACGTTAAATAGCATAATCAAAAATGAGGCGTTTTTTTGGGAGTAAGAGTTCTTTTCAAAATAAATTCATATTTATGTATTTTAATTATTTAATGATAGTCCAACAATGTATAGTTCATTCGGAACATGTTTCTAAGTTTCTCTCGGATATATTCACATGTAGTTCCATTCTTGTAGCGTAGTATATTAGTTCAGGTCATCCTCAGTTATATTTTAAAGCGTTTGTAACATAAATTTAATCATTATTCGATGCATAGTTGTTTACTGCATTTGTGTATAAAGCAAGCAGACAAACTGCATGATTGTATTCTGTACATATGGAAATCAGCTACAAAGTTTTGCTTTTAAATACTATTTTAAATGTGGCAACAACGCGCATGTGCACATGGATGTCGCTAATATGTTTATGATGTTTTTGGTTAGGGAGGGTAGGGAACAAGTGTTTGGCTACTGCACAAAGGCCGCCGCTTGGGGATCCTTAGACTGCGACGACCTTAGCTGATACGAGGTTTTCAATGACCGCCTCTTTTTCTATTCACATGTAATAGAGATTAGATCGTTCAACATCGCCTGCGCTGTTTACATACCTACTGTGCTGATTGCCTTCTGCCCCTTCCTGTACGGACCTGTACTTCCCTCCCTTTCCCCATCTGCTGGCCAAAAAGAATGCAAACAGACTATATATACATTCAATGGAACAAGGGGTACAGCTCATTGCTACATACAGAAGAAGAGGAGTATTGCTTATTGATGGGTAGCTGTACTATAAGACGCGAAATAACAGAGGTGAGAAATATTTGGAATGCTGGAAGATTAAGACTAAAGAATGCAATGCCATAGCTTCAACAATTCGAGATAAGGTGAACAACCAGCTCTACAAGATGTTTCTGAATCTCCAGTTTCACATTCTCCTAACCAAAAGAAGAAAAGGCGGAAAATGTGAAGAGCAGGCTGAAAAGAATGGCAGAAAATCGACCAGAATTGCTTCCGGCCCAGATTCTTCACAAGTTTTTGAAGTGGATATTTGTTAGTAGTTGGAAGATGCTTCATGTTTATATGCACAACGTATGGGAGCCAATTTGTCGCGGTAACTCGTCGTGTTATCTATTTCTGAGCGCCTATTATTGTTTCACTATTTTGCATTTTGGGTTCATTGTCCTCCGGCTAGCTATTATTATTATTCAGTCGAGCAAATCTCTTAAACAGGGTGTGTAAACGGAAAGGATTTGTTACTGAAAGATATCACTGATAAAAGAATTTGTTTTTACACTTTTATTGCCGTCACACGTTATTCATTTCACATAATTATTCTTGATACACGCCAAACTGAAACTGTTATATTTTCTAATATCACTATAATCACTTATTTGCCGCACTTTATTAATTCGCGTATTTCACATTTATAAATAACTTTACGACGCGAGAGATTCTGTAGAATTGCGTACCGCGTAATTCGCGAACGATTCTGATGAACTAAGCGACGTTTAACTTCTGAATGGTTCTGTTGGACTCAGCGACGTGTAACGCGTGGATGATTTTGTTGAACTGGGCAATACTTGCCTCTGGCTTTAGCTTTTTTATACTCCCACACCCTAATGTGCCTAAAGATTATAACCGAGCTGCTATTGGTTAATAAAACGCGCCAACATTAGCGTCTATATTTATATCCAATCAGAAATTACGAAAGCATATGCTCTAGGGAAGAAATTCCAGCCATTTCTAAGAAAAGCGCGCCAATCTGACGTCATTTGCTTGTCTCTTCTAATTAATAAACAACTCACCTCCTCGCTCATTGTTATCCGCTCCTATTGTCAGTTTCAGTGAGGCCGTGTAAACTTATTTCCTAACATGCTTATAATTAACAAACATTTCAAATCAATGTCATACAGTAATGCTTATTTACACTATAATCACTCTGGTATTTACATTATTGTGATACAAATTACTGCCACATTTTTCAAGGTTTATTCATTAGTATGTAAGGCTAGAGTATCGGGAACATAACCCTAACATGAAGTTTGGGCTAGTCAAATTTTTAGATAGATACTTTTTTGTTCCTTTTTAAGAAAATAAAACTATTTGCAACATCCTTTGCGACGTCTAACAGACTGTCACAGTTTTCATTGCATTTATGTAAATCATTAGTTTATGGCTGTAGATTCTGACACCAGAACATTTTCAACAATTCTTTTCTTAAACATAGTTATTTGAGTTTTACTTTCTGTAGTATAACTTGCATGTTTTCATTACTTATTTGCTTTGTTTATGTAATTAATATTGGTTTCAAATTTAACCTTTTTATACCACACATATATTCCATTTCAACTGTACCTGACCGTTTTTATTTTTTAAAACTTTTTGTCTGTGAACAGCATAACTTTTGTTTTTTTATTCCTTTTATTTGCGTGTAAATACCGGAACAGGAGTGGATGGATATGGCAACTTGGAACAGCAGTGAATGACACCAGTACTTTACAGTGGGTTAATCACATGCTCTTCTACATTTAGCACCTAGAGTCTCCGTAAATGCGGGAGATCCAAGGACAGATGTCCTCCTCCCAGCGTTCTTTCCAGAGGAAAATCTGGATGGCCTGTACATTCTCTGCGTCTTCAACTTTTAGAATCCAGAAATAGGTAGCAAATATCTCCCAAGTAAGTGAATCTGTCAACTTCTTATCGTCGTGATAGAATTGAGGAGTCAAATAGCCTTCCAGTAGAACACTTGTAGGTCCCTCAAGTCACACCGCCCATAGTAGTTAAAGCGCATCCATAAATTAAAAATAACAAAGATCACACCAATCTATCAATTAACCCAGTCCCAAATAGAGTGTACGGCCAATTGTGGTGCAAGGTTTTCACCACAGGGCATCCATTGCAGAGATTTGATGCTGCTCTGCCATGTCGTCACAATTTGTCAGCTTCGATACAACCTCATTGGCAGCTGAGTATACTGCAGCTTTTCGTATTTGTAAATGTGTTCCAAATGGCCTACCATTGTCTCGGCGAATAGTTTCGCTGTACACGGAGTAGAAAAGTGATGGTAGTCATGAGATATTTGTCAAAGAGAACAGTTAACCTTTGATTGTTCGTTGTTGCAGATTCAAAAAGGTCTCCCACCACCGCCGAAATTTGGATAGCCGCTTACCTGTAAGATAAAGTTATTCTGCCCAAACATATTCCTTTAGCGAAAGGCCCGCACCCTCCAGAAAATGCAATATGGTTTTTCACAAGAAATGTCAAACATTTCGTATCCTCTGATATCAGGCCACAACCACCTTTATTAACTGGAAGTCGGAGTTGTTCCTTGGCGATCCGATAAGCAGCTCCGGACCTAAGAAAGTAACCAATAGGACATTCGATCCTCTGAGAAAATTGCGTGGTAATAGGTAGCACTTGAGCTGTATACCAAATCCTTCTGTGTGCGTAAGTATGCACATACGAAACTCGTTGAAAAAGGTTCAGTGTCCGAGTCCCGTAAATTGGTCAGTTTTTCAATCCAATTAAGCGCCACAGTCCTCCGAACGCAGTGCGCAAACACAACGCCCAAGATCTTCGCGTGGCTTAGAATCCGCATACCTAGCAGGTTAAGTGCTTCTCGCCAGTGACCAGACTGTTAAACCCCCGACTTGGTAAAATTTAGATTTACTCCAGAAACGGCCCTATAGTCTCGAAGACACTGATGGATGGTGACCATGACATCATTACTTCCCACGAATACCGTCACATTATCCGCACATGACGTAAGTTGGAATCGCTGACCATGCAGTTCCACACTGCCCAGGGGTGATTGTAGTTGCCGCAAAAGGGGATAGAGGTTAAAAGAAAAAAAACCATAGACAGGGGATAACCCTGTCGGAGTGATTTCCCTATTCGGATTATCGGAGAAGGATATCCGTAGCGGAGTATTTTGATGTCGCTGGAGCATAAAATTTTGTAATAAGGAAAGAAACTTTCCTGAGGTCCTCAAATGCCGCATAAGCGACCAAAGGTAAAATGACTAACATAGTCAAAATCCTTTTCAAAGTCAAGGTTAAACAAAGCCACTGGAATGTTCACTGTTTCAGCATGACAAAAAATATCCCTCAATAAGCCAATATTCTGTAAGATGTTCCTGGCTGTCGGTTCTACAGCCTGGACGTTGCAGAGAATTGCTCCATATAAATGTAGCCTCGAAGTTAATGCTTTTGCAAATAACTTGTTACAATCGAGCAAAGTAATTGGCTTATGCTCGGCAACAGATCTAGCCGTCGACGCTTCGGTAGGAGAAGTATAATGCCCTCAAAAAATTTTCTGGAGTTGCAGAGATACGTTGAACTTATTCAAACTCCGCTGTCAGTTCTGTAGCAATGACGCCACAAAACGTGGAATAGAAGGCATACGGAATACCATCAGATCCAGGAGCCGCGTTCCGCTTTACACTCTTCACAATAGCAGCTAGTTTCTTGGTGGCAGTAGATCGCAAAGGAGAGCAACCAATTTGCGAAGGTAGTTGAGATTGCAGTGGGGACGAGGCGACATCAGTATCTTGACTTTTAGAAAATAAATCACTGAAATATTCACCAAAACAGGTAATGATAGCAGGGGATCCGGAAATTAGCTACTCGCCAAGACAACGTTCTTGTACATAACATGATTGCATTGTTCGCAATCTCCGGCAAGATGGAAGAGAGCAGCCATGTGCCGACGATGGGAGACTCGCGATGCATTTCCAATTGCTTTAGTGACATTTGTTCCTTGATATCATGCAGACGGTTGGACACATCGCGACTGGCTCTTTGCAGTTCGGTGAGATCCTGTAAAATAGCATAATGGAAATCCAGTAGCTCTCGCCGTTTCCTGGCTCGTTGGAAAACGATCGTTTTGAAAAGGAAACAATAACTAGTTTAGTCTTATAAAGCCACCATGAGAGTTTGTTCTGGGAGATGATGAAGGAGGGTTGCCACTTCCTCCACAGTAAGCGGAAGATTGTACTCCGTGGTGTAGTAGTTACCATGATAGTCTTTAGTTCTCGAGGTCACGGGTTCAAACCCTGCGGAATTCAATGGATTTTTTTCTGGCGTAAAAATCATGTGTATGGCTTTCTTCGGAAGGGAAGTAAAGCCGGTGGTCCCGTGTCGTAGATTTACGGCACGTAAATTAACCTCAAGCCTGTTAAAGAGGCCTCTGAGCAAAATTACCGGTCTTTCACGCCCAATATAGACTGGGGCAGTAAGGACCGCAGCAGTTAAAGAGCGTCCATAAATAAATTAAAAAAGACTCAAGTAAGTAGAACTCTCGTTGGCAATCTTTCTCCGCGAAAATTCACAAAGGAATCCTCTAGTAACTTCTCCCAGGAGTGGGAATATGTGCAACCCGAGTGATCTGGCAGACGACTGAATGGTGGTCACTGAACGCAAGAGGATGAGCTTGTATATTATGAACAGTGGGAACCAACAAGCCAGAAAAATAAAATCTGTCAATGCTAGAAGCCGACAATCCACGGACAAAGGTAAAACCCACACGTGAACCTAATTTTGATTCCCAGGCAAATTGATTCCCAAATTGCGTTGCGATCCGCTTGAGCATAGGCCTAAGATTGGGCATACCACGTTGTTCTTTGGTGGCAACGGTGTAGTTAGAATCTCCACCAATGTGATGTTTAAAACCATTAGATGGGGCACTGAGAAGAGCTGCTTTGAAGGATTCCCGTTCACATCGACGTTGAGAGACGGAAGGTGGATAGAGGTTGACAAGGACTATATCGGTACACAGGGCGGAGATTAGGAGAGGGATGGAGGTTGACAGTAGTAATACGCATCCCTTTTCTGTAAACCAATGCCGTTCTTCGACCGTACGGACCAAGATTTATAAGGTTCTCATAATTACACAAAAAATCAGGATTGGACATATTCACTTCTTGTAAAAATCCAACATCAACATCAATCAATTGTATAAATGCGGCAGGTAAGCGCTTATTGACGGGATTTCGAATGCCATTAACATTTACAGGACGTGAAGAATAGGAACAAAGTCGTGTCATATAAAGAAAACCACGCGAGAGAAGATCCTTCGAATAAGAAGCATCGAACAAGGGAATGAAGCAGTACTAAGAGACCGGACACGAACATAATGGAAGGTTTAAAGTCATCCGTCACTCTTCTCGCCCGGTTTGTCCGGCCGTACTGCCAGTAAGGCATACGGACGCATTCTGTGTGTGTGTGATGATTTGTCTTTCTTCTTGTCAGTCTTCCCAAAATCGTCATCCGGGTCAGTGCGGTCAGGATAGGAAAATCGGAAGTATCCATTCTATTAGCCACCAACGGTAAGGAGCACATCCTCTGACCAGGGTTGAAGGACCGTGTCGCTTCCGTGTCGTGGAGGTTCCAGTTTGGGAAGCCGTAGATCTCGTGACTGCATCTCTTTCTCTCTTAGCAATCTACAGCCTCAACTCCTGGAGCTCGAGAAGATACCGCCACACCTTTTAACCTCCTGGAGTCAGGCTCGCCTTCTAGGCAACTGCATTGCAAGGGGTCCGTAGTAGCCCTGTCCGATGAGATTGAATTTGCTGCCTCGTTGTCAATATTGGCAGTCACTGAAGTTACCGATATCAATACCGCGACATCCATAATCGCCCAGTGAATATCACTAACCGCTATCACGTCCGGTGATACGTCTTCTGCTGTAGGTACTACATGACTTAGAACACCGTTTTTCGGACGACACTAGTTTAAACATATCAGTCATAAGCTGTTGACGTAGCCGTGACTGAGAAGGAACAGTTGCGCTTAACCAGCGTTGAGGACAATCTGCTTTCAGGTGTGTGTTATCCTCAGAAATGAAACAAACCTGTTCTTGTTCACTGTAGGCGATGTATGCCTCAAAAGCTGCAATCTTGAACATTGAAGATTACGATTTGGTAATTTAAATATGTAGCAAACGTATAAAGGTGTAAACTGGAAATCTTTAAAAGACCAGACCAGCAGTCAGTATTGATGTGCAGTATTTTTCAGTAATGTTGAAGCTCGTAAGCAACCCTGTCGTTACTGATTTCCGGTGGCACATTGTAGACGCGAACCAAAGTATATTCTCCATCCGCCGCCATAATTTTTCCATCCGTCACTTCACCGGATATTAAAGCAAACCGGAAAGCCCCCTCGTGTTTACGTGGTATCTCTTCATAAACACTGCACTGATAAACCGCGTTTTCTCTTCTCACCAACTGAATCGTCTGTACCTGCTCTGGAGTGAGTTCCAATGTGCTGTACATCCATTCTTGTATTTCAAAAGCCGCGGGCCGTGCATACCTTTATTAAACACAACTTTAGACTTTACTGTCTTCTTTTGCTCCATTCCAGTGCCGACACTCAATACAAAACGAACACAAAAACAAGAGGTAACACACCAAGCGCTTTCCAACTCACACGATATGCAGCTGCCAAGAGCCAGGCCGCGACTAGTCTTCTTAGAACTTACGTACGCAATGTCCCATCCGGGTTCCCCAGTCATTTGCTTAACCGGGAGAACATTAGACAGTCTCCTAGAGAGTTAGATGGCATGGGTAGTTTCGTAGTTGTTCACTACAATAGGAATTGTGAAAAGATCTGGCCGACAACTTGGAGAGTACAACGTAGAAGTTCCACTGGCTCTAAAATTTTCAGTACTGTATTCTAAAGAGCAGGTGTTGTATATCATTGTCCTTAATAAATTAGTACCAGGTATTATAGAATCTAAAAAATTCCAATCAGGACAAATTTAAAAAAGCCATTGTATATAGCTGTATGGAAGTGTTTCCGATTACGTCGAATAGTTGCTTTCTATTTCCGTTTCCGCAAGATCCAGCCAGAAGGTCTTCAAGAAACATATCAGGTGGTTCAACTGCGCCGTATTTCAAGTGTGTAGGTATTCATTCATTTGTTAAAAGAGTTGTAGAGCTCAAGGGCGCAATTCAAAGCAAACACAAGTCAGTAAGAACTGGCGAATTAGTGCGAGTTACATTTATACCCCACCATTACCTACAATGGTCTTATCGACGGCCTTTCGTTTGGAACAAATTATTGCCTAAGGCAATGGTGTTAACCCGTATTCGCTTGTCGTTGGATTTCTAGTAAACTTTGGGCTTTAATCATTAAATCACATACACAATCACACTCTCATTCATACTTCTAGACTCCGGGGAGGATAGGGAATAACCTTAGCTAGAGAAAAATTCCCAACACCAAGACGGGAATCAAACACGGTACTCCTTGCACAGTAGGCATGTGCTCTACCGAATGAACTACCGGACCAGCCGAGCTTCGTACTACTACTACTACTACTACTACTACTACTACTACTACTACTACTACTACTACTACTACTACTACTACTACTACTACTACTACTACTACTACTACTCCTCTTGCTTATCAAAGGCGATGAGCGAATAGCACCCACTGAGAGGCACTTCCTGGACCTGCAATAGTGTAGAGTCTGTGATGACAGACAAAAAACAAACCATTGCACTAGAGTGTACTGTTTGTGATGATAGACAAGAATAGACCGAAACATCTAAGAGTATCTTAATTTTTAGTTACACTGGCTATATTATCGAGTGAATAATCTTACTTTTTAGACTGTGAAATACTTAATTTGTCTTTATTTGACCGATTCGTATGCGCCCAAAGCCATTTTTAACTGTTTTTACGGTGTTCTTGTCTAACATTACAGAGTATAGGCAACAAACATAACAGCACGCAGTGTTTCACTACAATTTTTTCCCTTGCTATATAATTGCTACTATTATTATTATTATTATCATCATCATCATCATCATCATCATCTAAAGGTACTGTTATGCTGACTTTGCTCATTCAATAGGTATTCGAAATATTCCCGGTTGATGTTTTGATAGGATGTTCCAACCGTCTCTGTATTCAATACGGACCTTTCGGAGCACCGCTGGTGAAATAGTAGTACTAGTAGTAGCAGTAGTAGTATTAGTAGTAGTAGTAAAAGTAGTGATAGTAGTAGTAGTGGTAGTAGGAGTAGAATAGTAGTGGTAGTAGTAGAAATAGTGGTAGAAGTAGTGGTAGTAGTAGTAGAAGTGATAGTGGTGGTAGTAGTAGAAGTAGTAGTAAAAGTACTGACAGTCGTAGTAGTAGTGGTAGTAGCAGTGGTAGTAGTAAAACTACTGATAGTAGTAGTATTGGTAATAGTAGAGGTAGTAGGTGGTAGTAGTAGTAGAAGTGGAAGTAGTGGTAGTAGTAGTGGTAGTAGAAGTAGTGATAGTGGTAGTAGTACTAGAAGTAGTAGTAAAAGTAGTGATAGTCCTAGTAGTAGTGGTAGTAGAAGTAGTAATAGTGGTAGTACAAGTACTAGTATAGAAGTAGTGATAGTAGTAGAAGTACTAGTAGTAGTGGTAGTAGAAGTAGTAGTATAGAAGTAGTGATAGTAGTCGAAGTAGTAGTAGTGGTAGAATATTAGTAGTGGTAGTAGTAGAAGTTGTAGTGGTAGTAGAAGAGTAGTAATGGTAGTAGTAGAAGTAGTAGTAGTGGTGGTAGTAGAAGTAGTAGTAATATTAGTGGTAGTATAGTGGTAGTAGAACTAGTAGTATTGGTAGTAGTAAAATTAGTGATAGTCGTAGTAGTAGTGGAGGTATAGTGGTAGTAGAAGTAGTAGTAATATTAGTGGTAGTATAGTGGTAGTAGAAGTAGTAGTATTGGTAGTAGAAGTATTAGTGGTGGTAGTAGTAGAAGTAGTAGTGGTAGACGTGGTAGTAGAAGTAGAAGTAATGGTAGTAGAAGTAGTGGTAGTAGTTGTAGTAGTGGTAGTAGAAGTAGTAGTGGTAGTAGTGGTAGGAGAAGAAGTAGTAGTGGTAGTAGTAGAAGTAGTGGTAGTGGTAGTGATGGTAGTAGTGGTGGTAGTAGAAGTAGTGGTAGTAGTGGTAGTAGTAGTGGTAGTAGAAGTAGTAGTACAAGTAGTAGTAGTGGTAGTAGTGGTAGTAGTAATGGTTGTGGTAGAAGTGGTAGTAGTAGTGGTAGTAGTAGAAGTAGTAGTAGTAGTGGTAGTGGAAGTTGTAGTAGTGGTGGTGATAGAAGTAGTAGCGGTGGTAGTAGTAGTCGTATTAGTGGTAGTAGTAGTAGTGGTAGTAGAAGTAGTAGTAGTGATAGTAGAAGTAGTAGTAGTGGTAGTAGTGGTAATAGTAGTGGTAATAGTAGTGATAGTAGTAGTGGTAGTAGTATTAGTAGTAGTGGTAGTAGTAGTGGTAGTAGTAGTAGTGGTAGTAGTAGAAGTAGTAATAGTGGTAGTAGTAGAATTAGTAGTGGTAGTAGTAGTGGTAGTAGTAGAAATAGTAGTGGTAGTAGTAGTGGTAGTGGTAGTAGTAGTGGAAGTGGTAGTAGTAGAAGTAGTAGTAGTGATAGTAGAAGTAGTAGTAGTGGTAGTAGAAGTAGTAGTGGTAGTAGAAGTAGTAGTGGTAGTAGAAGTAGTAGTGATAGTAGAAGTAGTAGTAGTGGTAGTAGAAGTAGTAGTGGTAGTAGGAGTAGTAGTGGTAGTAGAAGTAGTAGTAGTGATAGTAGAAGTAGTAGTAGTAGTGGTAGTAGAAGTAGTAGTGGTAGTAGAAGTAGTAGTGGTAGTAGAAGTAGTAGTGATAGTAGAAGTAGTAGTAGTAGTGGTAGTAGAAGTAGTAGTGGTAGTAGGAGTAGTAGTGGTAGTAGAAGTAGTAGTAGTGGTGGTTTTTATGGCGCATTGCGCCAGTTTACCACTGACCTTTGTTTACTTGAAATTGCCGCGTTGAGTTCTGCAACTCTGTTAACGCATGACTCTGCACACGTCAAATACGGCGCGGTTGGGCCTGCCGGTATAATAATATTACGGACAGTGTGAAGCTAGCGATCATTGGTATTTGTTCCACCAGATGATGTTCCAGACGTCTTCATTGGAAAGCAGTATAATATGCAGAGACAGATGAACAATGACAGATATTTTATCGAGGCATATCAATGGTGTACGAGTTAGTTGTAGAAGAATAGCTTCACCACGTTAACCCTGTTCGGCTTTGGAACCAATATGAAGTGACACTCCAGATCATACATAAAAGGAATAACATCAGTAAAGGATGACACAACAAATTCTAACCTGTTGTTGTTAAAGATCGTTCTAATCCTTGTACCACTTTAGGGCAACGCCAAAAAGAACAGGGTGACACAGTCCATTTTAGCAGACTTTGGAATGGGCAAACCCGTACGAGCAACACCTAAAAGGAAGTGGTTGAAAACGCAGAATGTACTGCGCCCAGTCGCCTTGGAGTACCAAAAATAAATATAAAGATGAAGAATGGAGGCTCAAAAACGTGAGGGAAGTTAGCAACAATATCAACTCACATTGTACAAAATCATTTTTCGTTTATTAAAGTACTATTACAATATCAGCCAATCGTGTACTAAATTGGTTTATGTTTATCAATGGTACAATTATTTATGTTTAATACATTTATAATTTTCAATTCAAACATATTAAAAGAAATCGTAATTTGCAAATTAAAGTATTTAAATATTGAGAGGAAAGGGTATTAGGAGTATATGAATTTACACAATAATGTTAAGAAAAAGTATTTAGGATTTAACAGTATGAAGAGAGGTGACCACAGTAAATAATGGGCAAGTCAGGAGGTAATACAGGATGCAGCTAGTGATGATTACCCACCTAGACTGCACTAGTAATACCTTTGGACTTAATTTTTAACTGTTATTTATCTCAAAACCACGTTTTGCTAACATATGTTCCTTTTTCTCAAAGATGCTCCAAGGCTGAAATTTTTCGCACCTGTGTACTGTATGCACTGAAATGCAGACATATATAATTTTTAAAAAAATGTGGATTTGTTCTGAAAAATATAAATTTAAGTATTGCTTAATTTTCTTCAGGAAGAAAAAGTTAGAACCAGAAATAATTTTGTCAGTCTCATTTTCTTGCACAGTGGTATGAGGCAGAATTCCTTTATATGTAGTAAAACTCTCCGCTCTCTACTTCAAATACTTTTGAGAAGAACCTAATGTTATTAAATGTTTCCTCTTTATCAAACAAATCTGTTTTAGAAGTTAATAATTTTTTAGCCAAACTACAAAAGATATTATTATGAACATTATAATGACAACAAATAGTTTTTATACATTTATCTGCCATTTACTATCAGAAATGTCCCTGTTTCAGCTGCATGGCAATTCTGAGGTGGTTCACGTCTTACTATACGAGCATGTGTCATTTTATTAATAACCTAAAAATACGGAATACAGGCTTAAAACCGTAACAGACGGCTGTAACGTCAGTCTGGTATAGACCTGGAATAATTATATCACGCTTTAATATAGCCAAATAGTAACATGATCACTCGTTGAGTGTTGCAGAATCAAAGCGCAGGTTCAATTCTTATAATATCAGATTAAGTTTGCGCCTTTGTTTATTGCATTGGGCCTAAGACTTGAGATTTCTGAATAAAACTTTGTGTTAAAGCAAGTAAAAAGCAATAGCGGCGCTGACGTTCAACGTCAATCAGGAAGAATTAAAACCAATATTTTTGTTGTAATTGAGAAATAGTTTATATACGTGTAAATAAAGGTATATTACCGGTTACAGCACACTGCATTATGTAGTTTTAATATTTTGGTAACCTCTTAGGCACAGGGAATAAAGCATAAGAACGGAATAAATAAAATCCTGATCATGAGGATTAAACCATGGTTATGATAGACCAGCTCCCTACATGTATTGGATGCTGAGCCATTTATCCCCGCGAGGTTTTGCTCAGGTGGAGTGAAGCGAAACGTTTCTGACTCATCCTGCCTTCAGATCATCGCCAACCAATTGTTTTTGGTTTTTTTCAACTTCTTTGAATTTTTGCAAGAATTAGTAATTACAGGAATAAGTCAATATATGTATATGCTATAGGAAGAAGCTTGTAAATTGTGGCTTAAGTAGTTATGACTGATTCACCCGGAGCTTTTTAACAGAGTACTCTTAAATTTAAGGGTAAGCAGCACAGTAATACGAAAGTTTTCAGAGTCAACAAACACCAATACTTTTCTCAGTGGAAATCAGAAAACCAAATTCGTGCATCACGAGTGGCGATGTTTTTCTAGCAGAAAGACACGCACATTTACCTTAGGCGGATAAGGGCGTACGGTGGATTTTAAGTGTTTATTATATTAAATCTTTACCTTAATTTCGAAAAAAGCATTATAACTGTGTGGACGGATGTTTTTAGGCTCCACAGAAGTCACTGCGATATAATTCTTATGTGTTGCAACAGGCTCTTGTATAATGCCGCCCAAAAATTTCTAATCATTTATATAACCATACTCCCTTTTTGCATTGCATTTAAATCAGATAAACCCCATACCGGGTTAGTGAACAATCGATTAACACCAGATCGATTCGTGTGACCATCGAATATTAATGGCATTAATTATTTCCAGACGAGAAGTCGATCGCAGTCGATACACGTCACTTCTCTCTGCGGGCAAAACTCAATTATGCATTGGTGTTGCTAGACCACTGCACACATGCGTCATGCCATTTTCATACTGTTTCGCTGTCCTCACTGCAGAACAAAGCTCAGCTTATAAATAACTAAGGGAATCAAACATTTAAATTATACTGCAAAAAGCCCCAAGCATATCAAATGTCAAATACAAATATTCACTCATTAGTCTCGTACATCCTTCTTGTGTATTCATATCGGATACATCAAAATTTCTTTCCTGTTATTTATATTATTCATATAAAATACCATCCGCTGTTCATGGTTTGATCTCAGGTTTAGAAAGCACTGGTATGTTTTCAAAGTGTGATGAAATGATTTATTTTATGCATTATTACTTTAAAAAAGCACTATCAGCTTAGGGGGGGTGACAGAGATATACCTCTGCACTTCTATTGTTACTTAGAAGTAAGTTGAAGTATAGAAATAATTATGTAGTAATATTTAAGGTTTCATTATTGCTCCATTTGCATTTGCACTTTCACAGAAATACAGACACAAATAGTATTGTATCACACTGATTGGTATTCATTCTTATCAGGCAGAGGAATGCTTAAGTAGTTGGCTTCAAGTTATCTACACTCAAACCCTTATGAATACAAAGAATGTAAACAACCACGGGCAGATAAATACGGTATGGTGAGTGGTAGCTGAAAGCGTCAATATACTGTACGAGGGATAAGCGATGTTACTGCTTAAAGTCCAGTAACAGTTTAACTTCAGTTTCCTTCGTCCTGGCTTTAATGCTTAAAAATTAAATTGATTTGTAACAGATGTGGTCCTTAACAGAATATTTTATATTGGGCGTGAAACACGGGAAATTTTTCTCAGTAGCCTGCTTATCAGGCTGAGCTTCTTTTACGTGTCGTAAATCTACGACACGGGACCACGGCTCTAGTTCCCTTCCGAAGGAAGTCATGCTATGCATTTTTACACCCGAAGAATCCGTCGTTATTGACCGGGTTTGAATCCGCGACCTCGGGAACCAGAGGATAGCATGGTACCCCTACATCACGGAGGACACTTTAATGCTTAGAAATTCCTATACCTGAATCTCTTAAACGGAATAGATATTACTTCAATTTGCTTGAACATTAAAATGGTTACACACTATTTTGATTCGTTTTATTTTTTGTACACTTTATCTAAGGCAGAGGACGCGCTACAACATTTTAAAAATTTGGTTATCGCGGTTTCATCGGGCGGATACTCACATGGAGGCATCTGTATGAATGTGTGCGTTTGTTATATAAACGGTACAACTGAAAAACAAAAGTCCTATAAATATCACTCTTCATGCTTATGTCTACCATATTTTAAGGAATGTAGAAGGATTACCAAAATTGCGTTCGAATGCATCCCAGCAGGAAAAAGAGGACGACCACAAACGACATGAAAAGTGGGATTTATGGAAGCTAGGAATACAACGCATTTACAAGAAAGAATGTGGGTGACTAGATGAAATTAATTATGTGTTTTAATTCTGTGTTCAAATTATATTATATGCATGTGTATAAATTAGTATTTTACTTTTTCAAGATTTTAAATAACAAAACGACTAAATAATAATAATAATAATAATAATAATAATAATAATAATAATAATAACAAGGGATGAAGCCTTGCTACCGTCGATATCTCGATACTCTCCATAGTCGGTGGTATCGAAGTATGTCTAATACCTTAAGATAAACCATCGATACTTTTAATTTTTAAGTTTTCCATTATTGAAAGTTGTTGCGTTTAACTTGATGCTAGATAAGGAATTAAAGGAGTCGAGACTTCATTATATGCCTCGCACGTGTCCCCAAGGGGTTACTAGACTACAGATGTTGATAGACCGTGACTGCGTGGGTGAATGAATGCAAACGCTCCATAGACTGTTGTGTCTATGCAAAAGCATTCAAAACAGTGGGGGGAGGAGTAGAGGTGCTCATGTAACATGCAGCGTTAACTGAGTTGTGAATAAAGCTGATTTAGCTGACGTTTCTACAATAGCCTGGCTGGATAACTCACTCCCAAAGTCTATGAATCCAGCAGAAAAAATTAGAGCTTAAGTGGTGAGATAACGCAGCGCATGGAAATATTTGTTCTTTCAAGAATGCTCATGCTCTTAAACAAAAATCTTTGATACCTTTATATCTCTGCATTTCACAAATACTTCCTTGATTTTTTCTTCAGAATTTTAAGTGTGTTCAATATGTCTTTGTATTAAAAATGCATATGCTAATGTAAGAGGGTGGGTAGTAAAGAACCTTAATCCACAAACCTACTATGTTTCCGAGTGTTATATGGCTAATTACTTATTATCGGTTAAAAAAATACATAGATATGTTACGTGGTAGTTGTGAATAGCGGTAGAATAGCGTAACACACATTACGTTTAGTTGTTTGAGTTCCATGTAAAATATATACATTGATTTATATTTTCAAGATTGCAGAACAAAGAAGAATTGCCAACATTTGTTTTTCTATGGATAGAAGATCGTTTACCCCTTTCAGGTACATAAGAAAACGAAATGGCTAAGGGTTGAAATGTATGTATCCTTGTGTTAATTTACAGGTTTATAAACAGAATACTATATTATTTCAAAACATTTTGTTTGTACTGCTAAAAAATTGTTGGGTCATATTTGTCTCTATATACCTTAAAGGACAGTTACATAATAGACTGCACATTATATATCGAAGAACTACAAACCCTATGTATCTGTTGTCTATTTGATGTGATATTCCGCAAAACAGTTTCTGCTTTAAGTAATAAATTAACAACACACTGCTTACAGATAACGTAAGTGCGACTTTTAACATGCTTTGAATCACAAAGAATACACCTTTTCCTTATGTCCGATTTTATCATTCGGTGCTATAGACTCTTTGGGTTACAGCACGTTTATAACCTTCCTGAGATTTTTACAGCTGTCAATAAATTCCTTTGTCTGCTTGAATAATTGCCGATTAGGCTTATTGCAATGTCTTGTCTGGACTCCAGAGATGGTAATGTTGATTTCATTCCTGCTTCTGCTGCCAGTTTTGAATATTTACATGGCACTATTCACGCCAATGTCAAGAAGATCAAAGTAAACTCTCAGATACTTCATTTTTGCCTTTCTGTCAATCTCATAAGTCACTTTCTTCTGATCCATGAGATCCACCCCTCCCATCCACTTGTTCTTTCACATCATAAAGGGACCTGAACACTGATCTCAGAAGAACTAGGCTGACACCTCTTCACAGGTGCACAGGGTATTGGGGAATAAAATTAGTCAGTATATAAACTGGCTTGTTATCCGTACATTTGAGGGTTGTTAGTCCATTGTTACTAAGACTGTATGTATCACCCCTTTTCATTTTCCTGTGTGGAGTCAATGACTGGTAAGCTTTTGCGGTTGGTGCGTGCTGTTCTACAAGATCTGACATTTTCTAAAGCAGGGCAATACTGCGGAACTGAAGAGTTAAAAAATATTATCTATGTAAATTTCACATCCCAGTCCGGATATAGATTTTATCAGCTATAGAATAACTGACTTATGGAGTCCTACTTCAGCACCTGAGCTTTTTCTGCTAGTTTATGCATCAAATTCAAATATATAACCAGTTTCTGAATCACATCTACACTACATTTTGAAACCCCATTTGATTGGCTCATCTTTTATGTACTGTCGCATGATATTCCAACATTTGAACCTGATCATATGCTCATGTACAGATTGAGTCCTGGTTGCACTAAGAGATTCTTGGAAGGTTTTGTTCAAATGTTCAATTACAGATCTCACTTCGTATGCACGATCATTTTTTATTGATTGATCTCAATTGTTGAGAATATTAGTACTTTCGAATCTCTTCATATTGGTGTAGTGGCATAATCTGAGCTACATAAGGAAGACCTATAGCAGGCTCAGTTGACCAATAGCTTCTAAATGTAGGTAATATATGGTACCCCATTACCAGGTTCATACAAAGAAATGCCTTCATTTCATTTTTATTTGTGCAGAAAGCATTGCCAATTTGTTCTGCATACCGAATGCTTTCAGGAATTAGTATATCATGCACCAAGCCTTTTAGGTCTATTATCGAAGAAAAATCCCAAATGGCATTGGCATCTCACAATCTTCACTGGTGCTAAACAAAAGCACTTTCCCAAATTCATGATTCACATCATCAATGAACTGTGCTAGTTGGTAAGTTCTGGTCCATTTAAATTATGGTAAATCTGCAAGGCATTCAGGTACCTCAGTATTTGGCTATGATGTGACTTCTTCCGTCTGTCTTCTTTTGCAAGCTACACATGCCTTTTTCAGGATATTCTATAATAGCATGTTCACTTCCATTTTCCAAATCACCTTCAAGAAAATGTTATCCTCTCCATCTGGTAACAGCCTATCTTCATCGTCAGCACTATTACAAGCCTCCAAAATCTGCATAGCACTTTCATCAGTGATGAAGAGTTCCTTTTTCTGGAGCACATGACCTAAAAGAGGATTTGAAGTTATGTAGGTAAAATATTTTCGCTTGTATAAATAGAAAGGATGATAATATATTTCCAAGCGAAATTAAAATAAAATGTTGCTCGGTTTATTTACACAAAAATGAAGCTTTGGTATCATTCAAGATATTGAAATTCAAGTACATAAGTTACGATTGTGGTACATTGGGACAACTGTGTCCCATGGAATGAAAATAAGAATTTTCACTGATTGCAGTTTTTCTCCAAATAAATGGACCAAAGTAAAACATAAACTTACCAAGTATTGTTTCAAGCCTAGAAGGCAAGGCAGAGATCATAAAGCACACACAATATGCGAGTAAATATGTATGCGCGCTTGAAGCAGGAATAACCAACAATAGCAAACAATTGGTGGCAGTTATAGCAAGTGTTGCCAACAAAAAAGATATGAAATTAAAGAAAACAAATGCCCCTGCTTGAAGTAGAGCACCCACAATGCATTTACTCTGATTACAACCCTTTTATTAAGGGGATTTATATATGGGTCAAATGTTTCCCATGTACGCGAAAGGGTTGAAAGCAAGTTTTCTGCCAAAAATATAGTTACATAAAATGGAAGCAAAGAAATTATTGATATTGTTATCATCATTAATGTTATTGTTTTCTTCATCTTCTTCTTATTATTAATATTAGTCTTGACTAACAATATGGAATATATAACCTGTGGCATTATGAAGATAAAGAAATTGCTGCCATTTGGAGAAAGTCAAAGGAACAAACGGAATTAGTATGCATACCAAATTGGTTACACGCGTTTATACACAGAAAGCTGCTAATAAGAACATAATTCAGTGAACAAGCTTCAAGGGAGTAAGATAAATTTCTAAGGACTTCTCACCGGACCATTATAATTTACTATACACGTACCCTTGGTGGGATGGTCCACGTCTCTCACGCGTATCGCATGTGAAATTACATCTTTCATTTTATATTTTGGTAAATATATCTCTAAGAATTTTGATTAAAGCACCATGAGGCTTGAGGTACCTACCGGAGGGGGACACCACGCCATTGCGTCCAACTAGATGCATTGTGGCTACACTCCCCGGAGGCAGGGAAGAAGTGAAGAAGCCGCAGGCAGACGGGAGTACAGAGACACACGAAAGTGCCTATCAGTTGCTTGCAGGCAGGCCAACGCGCCTTGTCTTTGCCGGGGAGAAATCCCACCAAAGTGCAGCGACCATGCACTCTATTACCAGACATGCTACGGAATCCGGAGACACTGCCTGAAAGATAAAACGGAGAAAGGTGAAATGACAGGAAATTTTTTCTGGCGCAAAAATCCTTAGCATGGCTTCCTTCGGAAGGGAAGTAAAGCCGGTGGTACCGTGACGTAGATTTTCGGCACGTAGAAGAACCTCGAGCCTGATAAAGCGGCCTCTGGGCAAAGTTACCGGTCTTTCACGCCCAGTATAAAATGGGACGCTAAGAGACAAAGTAGGTAAAGATCGTCCATAAATAAGAAAAACCCTCTGAGAATCGAATCCGGGATCTCCGGAATGCAGGTCACAGAGGATGCCGTCTTTGCCATCCCGCTCGGTACTAAAGCATTATAAACTTTACATACTGGTGTAACGCATATAAAGTAAAGTAGGAGACGTGTTTGAAAGTACGTACCGATAATGCTTTAAGGCGTAATATAACTTTATTTAACAAATACTTTATTATCATTCTTATCTTACACCATACACTACTTTTTATTCTATTTTATTTTACGTCGCTTTAACTCCTTGGTCATATCGCCACGGATCTGTTGGTGGATATCTCTTTGAACGATATGTGATGGACAGTTAGCCTTCTAGGTTTCATTCCTGTAGCCCCTGCTTCATGCTGTGCAGATGGCATAAGGGTGCCGTCTAGTCTAACCGCCGCCCTCACACGGAAAGGCGGACAGTTAGCCTTCTAGGTCTCATGCCTGTAACCCCTGCTTCATGCCGTGTAGATGGCATAAGGGTACCGTCTAGTCTAACCGCCGCCCTCACACGGAAAGGCGGACAGTTAGCCTTCTAGGTCTCATGCCTGTAACCCCTGCTTCATGCCGTGTAGATGGCATAAGGGTACCGTCTAGTCTAACCGCCGCCCTCACACGGAAAGGCGGATAGTTAGCCTTCAAGGTCTCATCCCTATAACCCCTGTTTCATTCTGTGCAGATGGCATAAGAGTGCCGTCTAGTCTAACCGCCGCCCTGACACGGAAAGGCGGATAGTTAGCCTTCAAGGTCTCATCCCTGTAACCCCTGCTTCATGCCGTGCAGATGGCATTAGGATGCCGCCCAGTCTAACTGCTTACATTGTCTGTAGATAGATAGCATAGCATTCGCTATTACCACTTATTTTTCATTTTACTATTGTTTTAGACTTAAGATGTAACTTTGGGTCGTGGTATTAAATATCCAATCCGGTATTTACCTTGGCGACTGAGGAAAACCACAAGGATTGGTCGACCCACGGGATTTGAAGCCGGCACCTCCCGAATGCGGGCCACCTGAGCCATCCCGCTCGGTCTTAAACTACTTCTCCACGTATTCAGGCACTTGTAACGGAAACCAGTTGATGTATGCCTTCGTCAAAGAATTATGCTTCCTGTGATGAAAGCCAAGCTTGCACTCCTTTTTTCACATCATCGTCATTGAAATTTCTTCTACCAAGGTTGTTAATTGTGTTAGTTAACGTCCAGGATGGTTCTAATAATTGCAGACGTGCAGGGCTATCTTACATTCAGGTCCTCAGTCTAGTTTCATGTCAGAGTCTTGTGCTCAACGCCAGGAACTACAGAGGCAGCATAACCGCTAGTCAATACAGGAAATTGGAGGTACTGTCTCACAAACTAAACATAGTGTTACGGTTCAGGTTGCTTCACGTTTGAGTAATTTCGTTACCCCAGTAGAGTGTTTGTTATTGTCCAAAGTTGCGGAGGAATTTTCATGTCGGTTCATTGATCCCAAGGAATAGAGTCTGTCACACCACCTTCCAGTGGCTTACCCAGAGTTTCATAAGTCAGGGAAAATTGATATTCTGTTAGGTGCTACGGATTGGAACTATATTCAGAGGCCGGGCAGACTATTGAGAGACGCTGATCACCCTGTTCTTCAGGAAACGGAGTTTCGATGGACACTAGCAGGAAAGTATTGTAAATATGCTGTTCCCTCCGATACATCACGGCGGCCGGTAGTTTCGTGCTTTGCAAGTAAAGAGGAAGGTATTGCTAAACAGTTTCAGAAATTTTCGGAAATTGAAGAGCTATCCCACACTCTAAGAACTAGGGAAGAAGTAGAATGTGAAGCCCTTTTCAGGGGCAACACAATTCGGGATTCAACAGAACGATTCATTGTGCGACTCCCCTTTAAACAAAATCGAAAGGTATTAGAAGACTCATTGGCTAAAGCTAAGAAACGACTTCAACTCCTTTATAGAAAATTAGCTAAACAAGATAAACTAAGAGAGGATTATGTAAAGCTTCTCAAGGAATATAAACAAATGAGTCACATAGAATTAACCAACATTCCGTTCAAGACACGGCTATTATATGTCTCACTATTCTTATTTGTAGACCGATAACTCCACAACAATAACGAGTCGTTTTTGACTGTTCTGCAGCTTCCAGTAGTAAAGTTTTATTAAACGATTTTCTTCGCGTTGGGCCGACAGTCCAACAAGACCGTTACTCTTTTATTTTGAGATTTAGAGTTCAAGCCATCGCTTTAACTGCTGAGATAGAAAAAATGTTCAGGCTAATATTGTTGGACCCACAAGATTGTGCCTATAAGAGAATACCATGGAGAGGTAATCCATCTGCTCCATTAGCTGAATATGAGCTAAAAAGGTTACATATGGAGTGGCAAGCTCTCCCTCTTTAGCCACTCGCTGTCTTAGCAATTAGCAATTCGACGAGACTCGGGGGTTTCCCAAGGTAGTTGAGATATTATTAAGGGACATCTATGTAGATGGTTTTATATCGGGATGTGCAACTTGATCTCCTGTTGTTGTATTCGTCAGTTTGTATTCCTGACTTCCATTTACTGGCTAAAAGTTCAGTTTTGTTCAGCTTTCTCTTCCCACAGTACTATTTACAATTAGTTTAATTTATATTGTAGCACGTACGTATGTTTATGGCTTTAAGCCTTTTCTCGGCACAAATATAACGTTTCTTCCGCTTTGAAAAGAAATAGCACTTTCCGAGACTTATTTTCCACAGACCCTTATTCAATGGCTCAGTGCACTTGTATACGTACCGACAGAACTTTCCTGTCCCAAGAAAAGGGATGGGCTGGTGACTCGAACCTTACTTCCTCAAACAATTGCAATATTGTGTATGAAGGTTTTTCCTATCAAGTTACAATATTAAATACAACATCTTTGTTTAATTTATATACAATAAAATAAAATACGGAGCCGAGTTGACATTTTACATCTTTATTTAATCTATATACAATCAAATCAAATACGGGGCCTAGTTGAACCGTATCATATGCCCTCACTTGGAATTTCTCAATGGACTGTAAGGACATAAGGAATTTATTGTGAAGCTCCATTAGAGCCGTAGGTTATGGTGACATATCTCTTTGCATTAATTCACGGTTATTACGGAGTGACGGTTTTCTACGAATGGTTGTTGGCGTTCCTGCTGCATTTGTTACAATCATGACAAATTACAATGTAAACTTAATTACTATACATACCTTACTGGTTACCTATTTTTGTTTATTGGTTTATTGACTCTGCATTGTTGTGAAACCATCCACAAGTTGTCAGTTCTATTGATATGAACTTTGGAAGCACTTTCTGTTTCAGATACCTCACATGTGCCTTGGTACACAAAAGTCAAGGGGACATTATACAAGACCATTGTGTTAGTCCTTCTTCATTCCTTTTGTATAAACTGTCCACTTCTATCACACATTTCGTTCAAGAATATTTGTATTCGTTCACTTGGTCCATTTAATGCAACAGGGTGAAGAGAACTTGTAATCCGGATGTAGACAGGGTACTATACTTAGAAATGTTTCTTATGATTAGCTAGCAATTAAAACATTACATTTAAAAGACATTAATCAGATTTAAGCAGTACGTTGTCAATATATACAATGATACCTACAGATTGGTATTACCATATGCATTAAAGAACTTTACTTAAGCCAAGACATTATCAACAGACACAGTGATGCACGTATGATGTACACCGTGATACACGTTCAAAAGTGCATTTGTGTCTCTTTGTGTAAACATTGTAACTATCAATATTGATGTACACATATTCATCACTTCAGACATAACCGATTCACCAGAAAATTAATGTAATTTAACATAGCACATACATGACAGGACATTGACATAGTTTTATACAACACATTATAGACATGAATATTACTGTATACGTTATTTCCTTTAAATGGAGTATGTGCAACAAATTACCTCTTACTTACATACAGTTTTTTCTTAGATGTAGTCTTGAAAGGGTGATTACCAGTAATTGTTCTACCCTACCTTTTTGCCTTTGCATATTTCTATACGTTTTTTGTTGACAGTTGTGTATCGTCTCAGCCTCCAAATTGGGATTTTTTTAACAGAAATCAATTCGTTAGTGGAGATTTGATTGCCTCCTTATATGGCCTCATTAGAACTATGTTATATCTGCCTATTATTTTGCCAGTTTTCAAATGTTGAGGTTGGTAAACACGGTCGCCTATCTGCCCCACCACTCTGAAAGGTCCCTTCCATGCAAGATGCATTCTCCAATATAGTTTTTTTCTGCAGCGACGACTTTTCCAAAAATTTGATTAGTACTTTATCGCCGATTTTGGGGTTCCAGTTGTGGGTGTATCTTTTTTTCTTGAAGCCTCGTTTCTCGGCGCGTTGCTTTAACCTCTCGTATGCGCGTTCAATTCGTGTAGCGTCGGATTCTGATATAACCGGAATTGGTGTCGGTATACCTCTGACAATCTCCTGGAGTTCCTGGCCAAGTTGTAATGTCAGCGGAACCTCCCTTGTATTTCTGTTAATACTGTGATTGAACACAAACTCTATGTAGGACAAATATTCTGGCCACTTCGTGTGTTGCGTATCCACTAAAGTTCGTAGATAAAAGTCATATCCCTCATCACGCACTCACATGGGTTAGCTTATTGGTGGTAATAGCTAGTGTTAATGTTGTTCACTAATAACACATATTGGAATCCCTTGCACAATCCCGTTTTTTTTCGAAAATACCTCTATGTTTGATAAGAATGGTGAACAGGTGCTCCTTCTGCCAGTCATTTAAATGGACGGTCGTGTCAAACCGCTCCCTTATCCGTGTGGTAAATGACAGATTACAATGCCCTTCTACCTGAATGTGGGTCGGCTCTGTAAGCATCGTGATAGTTTCCTCGGCTTCGCAAAACATTCCGTACGACTGTATGACGTTGTTATCAGCTGTGCTTTCGTCTGACGTCATCACTGCTTCATACCTTCCATCGTCCGGTGCGACCAGCTGTGGCAACATTCTCACGATTTGCGCGCTCTTTTCAATATTCAAATATTCGACGAAAAATGTTTCTGTGTTAACCATATTTTCTTCTTCGGTCAACATAACCCTATCATCATTTGAGGATCGTGCAAAAGGCACAACTACGGAGGTCTTTGGCGCATAAAATGTCAATTGTGCGCGTCCATAATCAATGATAGCTCTCATAGCAAATAGCACGTCGTTACCCAATATTAATTCCACTGCGAGCTTAGAAATCACAATATAGACAAACTCAAGCTTACATCCACATATTGCTGCCGTTAACATGACTTGCTGCGTTATCCTCTGTTTCGCTCTCCCGACCGCCAAAATACAAAAAGTGTTCTTTACAGGAAGAATCTGTAGTTCACATTCCTAGTTTTCAAGTGCTCGAACAGAGCCTGGCTACACGCAGAGATGAATGAACCTGAATCTACGGTTATTAAAAATGTTTCATTTTCTATTACTGCTTCTACACGTGGTGCTTCCATTATTTCTTGTGCGACGGTAACATCCCTACAGTCAGTTGCAACATTTTGCTGATTGGTTTCCAGAGAGCTACTTTTCGCTCTTTTCCTGTTCCATTCGCACTAGTCATTCCACTTACGTCCCCTTGATAGCGCGAGATTTGACTATTATCTCTTCGGGTCGCATCCGGAGACGTATCTATAATTCCACCCGCATCTGGTTTTCCGAAGTCGGTGATGGTTGCCTATTTATCGGGGGTGAGCCTACCATAGCCGGGGTCGTTATGGCTGGCTGGACTGCGCTAATTGGCGCGGATGCTTGTAGATTGTCTAGTTCCATATTGGGAGATCTGCGCCCCCCTCATCGTATTGGACTTCGCTACTATTCAGCCTCTCTTCCCTGTCGCCGTGGCCAATTTGACCTCTGGGCCTATTGTAGTACTCGCTTGGGTCTTCGTATTGGTGCTGGTGCCTACCTCGGTTTTGGTTTCTCCCAAACCTCATGTAATTTACCGGGAAACTTCTCGGCGGACCCGTGGGACCATTTGTTTCTCTTCGGCCATTTCTGGGCTATTTTCATATCTATGGTGGTTTCTAGAATAGAGGTCATAATTCTGCAGTACTCCGTAATTTCTTCCTCTATCTTGATTCCGAACACCGTTTGCCCTCGCTCCATCTGCGTGTTGGGTGCTCCAGGGCCTCATACCGGTCCTATCCCGCATTTGCATATCGGGCCTATCTTCGGGTCTGTTTCCCATATTTCGCCCCTCACGTCCCTGCAACGCTGTCAGTAATGATATCGCGTCACTTAGTGTTCGCGGACGCGCTAACACGAGATGATGTCTTATGTTATCGGGGAAGTGCCTCATCATGTGTGAGATAAATTCCTGTTCACCAAGTGGGGGTTCTAGGAGCCTACTGATTTGCCCATAACGCAGGAAATAATCAACAAGGCTTTCGCCGGCGTTTGGTTAGTACCTTTCGTTGGTTATTTTAGTGCGTATCATGTACTCTACATTGGCTCCCTAGTATTTATCTAAAAATGCCGCCTTAAAGTGGACTTTTTCTGCATATTCGCCGATTGTTAGGCGGAACCAGCTAAGCGCGGGACCTATCAAACTTCTCTGCACTAGAATCATCCGAAATGTTTTCGGCATACTTCTAAGTTAAAAATATGCCTCCAGATCACTAATGAATTGTTTTGCATTATCCACATTACTGTCACATTTTTGAACGGGCAGTTCATTAAGAAATTGCATTGACACGGGCGTGTTCATTTGCGTGCTGGGCATATTCATTGGTGTTTGACTATTAGGCATGTTTACATTTTCATAATTAATACTAACGTGAGGCGAGGCCGTGAGCGCGGTTATATGATCGCTCGGCCTTTCCTCACTATCATTACATGGTGAATGGGGTGACCTCAGTGCGTGGGTGGCAGTGGTTTGGGGCCTAACTGCACCCTTTCCATTACCTGGCGCATTTCGGTCAATTCCCTTGATTTTTCCTGAAGGGTTAGCACCGCCTCCTTTTGAGCAGCGATAACTTGCGACATCTATCCCCTCATCTGTGCAATTTCACCCAGTTGTGAGTTTTCCTTATCCTCCATTATTGCTCTGAATTTATTCAGTTCAGCGTTCACTCCTACCTCGAAGGTACGCTGTCGGCCTTCTATTGCATCGCAAGCTGCCTTGCTACATCTTTTATTTGTTCTCTGATTTCATTTATTCGTTCCCTGTCCAACTCGGTTTGCCACTTAACATTTTCAATTTCAGCGCTCAGTTGTACCCTTACTTCTACTGAGCTGCTACTACCTCACTTCTGATATTCTCTACTTCCTCTTGCACGCCTTCCTGCACGGATCTCATGTCAGGGGCTATGCTCTGCGAGGTGTTTCCAGTTTGCGATGTGTATTCAGCTGCTGCTAAATTATTTCTCCTTTAATGGTTTCTAACTGATTCTCTAATTGACTTTCTAGCTTACATGACAGTTGTTGCTGTAACAATTCCCCTTGATTTTCTAATTTCTTTCACAATTGTGGCTGTACTAATTGTCCTTGATTTTCTAATTCATTTGACAACTGTTGCTGTAATAATTGTCCTTGATTTTCTAATTTCTTTGACAATTGTTGCTGTAATAATTCACCTTGGTTTTCTAATTTATTTGACAACTGTTGCTGTAACATTTCCCCCTTGGTCTGTTATTTTTTTCGACAATTGTCCAAATTGTAACATCATTTGTCTTATCACGCATGCCAAGTCGGTCGACTCTGTTTCTTCATTCATCGCGACTTGGTTTGCGTTTACTGTCTCCTGCCTGCTATCGTTATTTTCATCCACTTTCGGCATAGCGTTACTTCTCTGATTGTCCCCTTCTAATTCCAAGCTACATTCGTTCTCTACAACTTTGTTATTTTCCATTTTATTTTCTACTGTTTTTCCCACTAATTTATTATTCCTCAGCCTCATCTAATAATTATGCTTAGGACAGAATGCCCCCGTCTAGGGTTATTCCCACAGCAATAATGAATCTGTATTTTACTTCCATAAGCAATCTAACCTACTAATAACAACCTTAATGATACCCATCAAAAATACATTAAACTAATATTGTCTTTGTGACTTACCCGTTGGTGCTGCGAGCCTCCTGATTCGACGAGTCGATGTGCTGGTACATTCACTAAAAAAGAACACTTCTCACTAACATAACAAGAGGAGGAATCGATGCTCGTAGTATAGGGGAAAGGGGTGCTGGTGTCACTTCTTGGATAAGGGAGGGCTATGCTGGCGTGTCGGCGCTGCTGGTGTAGTGTGTTGTACCTCCGGATCTCGCCGCATTCGCTGGTCTCGTTGCCCTCTCGATTGCGTTCCTGCTTCTCTGTCGTCTCAGGTTGGATGTTTAGAGTACTAGTTGTGCGCAGTGACGTCGGGTGTCTTCGGTGATGCTGAGCTGCCATCCGGTGTTTCTGTCCATCGACTCGGATCTCATTGGTATCTCCAACTTCAGTTTTTCTTTGAATCTATTCTGCCACCTTGTTGTTTTTGGAATGTTTGAGCTCGTTGCACGATATATTACAGATCGATGTTGTATTTATTCGACCCAGCACGTTGGGCGCCATATGAAGCTGGCCACGTCCACGATGCGTAACAATTAAGTCTCTTCTTTCTCCGGCTAGCGTTGAACAGTTTCGGCTCTGTAAAGTCTACAGAGGGTGGTAGAATTATATATATTGCGATAATAAAACATCGGCTCTGGTAAATATTGACTTAATTACACTGTTATGTTACACATTCAGGAACGCGAGCCACCACTCCGTCAATTATCCGCGACTGACATAGAGATGATTTTTTAGTCGGCAGTATTAAGAAGTATTGTAATGTTTTCCCTACGTTCATAGCCGCGGCCTAACTTGTACGGTGCGGAGTTCAGCTAAGTCTGAAGTTACTTGTATTCCGGCGCAGAGTTCAACTAAGAGTGTTTACATATCACAGGGTTCCGCGAAGAGCGTAGTTACATGGCGCAGGGTTCAGCGAAGAGTGTAGTTACTTGTATTTTGTGAATTTCGCCATGTCCGATTTCATCCCTACTCCGCATATGTCACGTGATTATTTTGTTCGATTTTCAATTATGTGACGATCTCCTGTTGTCGTATTCGTCAGTTTGTATTCTTGACTTCCATTTACTGGCTAAAATTTCAGTTCTGTTCTGCTTTCTCTTCCCACGGTACTATTTACAATTAGTTAAATTTATATTGTAGCACGTACGTATGTGTATGGCTTTAAGCCTTTTCTCGGCACAAATATCACGTTTCTTCCGCTTTGAAAAGAACTAGCACTTTCCGAGACTTATGTTTCACAACCCTTATTCAATGGCTCAGTGCACTTGTATACGTACCGACAGAACTTTCCTGTCCCAAGAAAAGGGATGGGCTGGTGACTCGAACCTTACTTCCTCAAACAATTACAATATTGTGTATGAAGGTTTTTCCTATCAAGTTACAATATTAAATACAACATCTTTGTTTAATTTATATACAATAAAATCAAATACGGAGCCAAGTTGACATTTTACATCTTTATTTAATCTATATACAATCAAATAGAGGCCTAGTTGAACCGTATCAAACTTTAGAGGAAGCACTTCACTTACAAAAAGAACGGACAGGCCTGCTGGAGAGAGGAGGTTTTTGTCGTCGTAAATGGTGCAACAATCTTCCGGGGCTTTTCGCGAATATACCAACTGACTCAAGGGAGAAAAGTTTACTGTTACAATTTGACCAAGGTGCGGTCAGAACGCTTGGTCTGATATGGTATCCAGCAACGAACAATTTCCAAATTTTGAATGCTGCAAGAACAGACTGTTATCCTCACGGTTTTACTAAACCATCATCCTGTCGGTTGTTTCAGAAACATTTGATCCATTTGGATTGTTCAGCCCTGTTGTCATATTAGGTAAGATGCTTCTACAGAAGTTGTGGCAAGAACGCTTCATGTGGGTTCAACTCTTGTCGGAACTTATAAGCACTTGGCATACAATGTATGACCATCTGCCAAAGATTGAATAATTTGGTATTCATCGGAGGATTCTTGGACATGGTCCTCTTGTTAATATAGAGCTTCATGTGCTTTGCGATGCTACAGAAAAGCCATACGGAGACTGCATCTATGTCCATTCTACAAGACATGACAGAACCATTACAATAAGGTGCTTTGCTCGAAATCTCGAGTTGCTCCGCTTAGGAAGATTCTCTGCCGCGACTTGAGCGGTGTGGAGCTCTTCTGTTAGCCCGTCTGTTCCTACTTTCACTGAAAGGATTAAATATTAAATTTCATCAAATGTATTTTGGGACAGATAGTTTTGGCCTGCATCTCTGCACCGCCAACAAAATAAAAGACCTTCGTTGCGAACAGGCTTTCGGAAATTCCAGAAAGCAGACAAATTGCTGAGTGGCGCCATATAGCCTCTGAGGGGAATCCTGCAGAGCTCATTTCACGGAGTGTACAACCCAGAGATATTTTGTCGAGCAGACTCTAGTGGTAAGGGCAATTCTGTTTAACTGAACGCACCACAGGTTGGTCTTTGAGCGCAATTACATAGGATGGATCTGAACTTCCAGAACAAAACCGACGGTACGAATCCCCTTCATTTGGCATATAGCCACAACCGTAGATTATAGTTTAATGAACAAGCTTCCAATTTACCAAGATTTCAGTGCGTTGTTGCATGTCGTAATAGTTCTTGCAACACTTGCTGAAAACTTAAGGAGAGTCGCTCATCAGGTCCACCTTCTACTTATGAACTCAACCTCGCATGGGATCAGTGTATTCGCCTTTCTCAGTTGGTAGCTTATGGAAGAGAGATACGACAACTATAACCTAAAGGAACTCTTCACCCTGCTAAGTAGTTCATAAAACTAACTCCATTTCTGGATCATACTCATCTGCTAAGAATACAGAGAAGATTGCAAAATGCTGATTTGACAGATGACAACGACATCAAATCATCTTTCCTCCAAATCATCACCTAACAAGTTTAATTTTTGAACATGAACACAGGTGATTACTTTGCGCTGGATGTCAGTTGCTCCTCTCATCACTCAAATAGAGATTTTGGGTTGTCAGTGGGAAACTTTACAATAGAGCGATTATTCATAATTGCCTAGTTCGTTTTCGACTTAAGGCAAGGGCTACACACCAGCTAGTGGGATAGTTACCGCCAAACAGAGTAAAGGGCATAAGATCAACAACTGCAGCATTGATTGTACTAGTGCATTTTTTTGTTAAATCTGGATCTCGCAAGTCAAAACTAAAAGTGAGGTGTTGTGTGGCAATCTCTGTGTGCCTAGCAATGAGAGCACTTCACATAGAAGTAGTTCGGGACATGTCCAGCAAGGCATTTTTATCAGCTTTAAGACGGTTTGTGACGTCCAGAGGCCGCTGTCGGACAATCTTTTGCAACAATGGAATCTGGGGGGGGGCAGAAAGAGAACTGCAAGAGATAGAAATGATCTCAAATTTTATGAACTTGAAACAGAGTTCGACCAATTTGACTTTCAGAAAGGAATCACCTGGAAGTTCATCCCTCCCAGAGCACTACACTTCGGTGGTCTATGAGAGGCAGGATATAAATAATTTAAACATAATCTCCAACGTGTAATGGGAATTTATAGCACTCAGAGTTCAAATTGAGGCCTGCCTTAATTTTAATCCTCTAATTTTGCTTTTTGGTGACCCAAATGATCCTGAAGTCCTGACACCTGGTCGTTATTTATTTGGCGGTGCGCTTACTAGTCTCCCTCAGGCAGATCTGGTCAATGACAACCTTAGTTTGCTGACTCGATGGGAGACAATACAACAGCAGCTTAAGTTATTTTGGAGGAGGTGGTCTGGAGATTACCTTAATCATCTCCAGCAACGCTCCAAGTGGAGGACCGCTACTCCCGGTTGACTCCGAGTATGGTAGTCAATCTGAAGGAAGATAACTTGCCGCCATTACTCTGGAAATTGGACATAGTTGAAGAAGTACATCCGGGCAGTGACGGATTAGTGCGTGTGGCCACAGTTCGTATCTCGAGTGGAGTCTTGAAGGGACCTATTGTGAAACTTTGCTCTCTTCCATCTGAAGCTGATTTATAAATAACTTCTATATGCTTTTGTTTTATAATGACATAGATTACAATTTTGTGTTTTATGTTTTTGTTTATTGAAGTGCTTAGAAATAATATTTCTGGCGAGTGGTATGTTGCGTCATGCCTTGTAGATGCCGACACTGGCCAGAAAAGCATTGCCAAAATGGTTTGTTCCTTAGTATGGGTGGCCTTTGCTGGCTCTTTGAGAAACGTCAAGAGAGGTGGTGACTATGAGGATGGAACTGAGAGATTGCTTTGTTTTGAAGACAACATAGGAGCCAAGACGAGACTGAAAAGAACGGCTCACATATACATCATCTCCTGAACCTTTAGTACAAGTTCGAGCGAACCAACGTTTGGGATGTTGCAACTGTTTAGTTTTTATTATTAATATGTGTTAGTTGTTAAGAGTGTTAAATTAAATATTTAAAGCAGTACTACGTATTGCTCATTATTATTTAATGAGTTAACCTTGAACACACGCAGTCCTTTAGGATAGTAAACCACTTGACGGTGCCATTCACACTACGAGAAACAGCTTCCTAATTAATTTTATTCTCAGAAAGCATATATACTGGCAATAATTTTGGCAGTGGCAGGCAGCCATTCATAATACACTTTGGTAGTAATATGTGTCAGTAGTGTGATGTAAGCATGCAAAGCCACTTTACATAAGAAACCATTTAAGAATGATATAATCCGGTCGTTAATTATGACAGTTATGGATGCCGCCAAAAGGTTGCATGCATAATGCCATAAAGTAGTTCAACCATGGCAGTTATGGAGTGAGCAAGGCGTTATAATAATATATATGCAACAAATTAAGTTAACGATGATGTAAAGTACTGTTTACAATGACTAATAAAATTATGGAAAATACAATAGCATGCTTGACCCTCGTACCTAGGTCGTGAGATACGACTTTCAAATAAATATGCTAGATGTGCAATCAGTTATAGGATATGGGTCATAAAATCACCACTTCAAACAGTGCTGGTAGACCCTATACATTCGCCGTTATGATTGAATACCCTATTTGATTGGAGCAACATATAAATCATAAATACGTAATTTCAAGAGTTCAAAGAGGCCGCTAACCTCTATCGACTGAGTGGCGCATATAGATAAAAAGGATCCACAGTTTTTCTCAAGGTTTCATAGAGGGACGCCGACATCCACCCCCTTTTTAATCCGAAAAAGTAAATTGTAATAACAGTAAATACTAACTACAAGGGGGAAACAGCCCAACTGCGCCAGAGACTTGCCTCCTATACGCCTACCCCAATCGAGGTCTCGCATTCCGCAGGAGGTATGACAACACTCGGGGTAGACACCTGACGGGGTGCATAGGGCCTATGGATCAGAGAGTGAAAGACTAGGGTGGGTGATCAGCCACATGCCCGGGATGAAAGCGAGGAAGTGGATGATAGATGCACATGAGAGATGAATGATAGGGAAGATGATGATGAAGTACTGGTGGAATGATACATGGCTTGGGAAACCAGAGAACCCCGAGAAAACCCACCGAGACGCCGTTGTGTCCACCACCGGGTCCGGGTCCTTGGGATTGAACCCGGGCTACCTGGGTGAGAGGCGAGCGATCTAACTATTCAGCTACAGCGCCGCCTCTAATTGTAGTAATAGTTACTGTAAATATATCCATTCCTATAACAAAACAACACGTCCTCTTCTCGTGATTCCAATGGTGCTAGCACATTTTATCTAACTTTAATGTTAAATGAATAAGCGAGAAGATTGATAATAATATTGGAAATGGTAATAAACAATTAATACGCACAGTAATAATTGCAACCTTAAGGAAATTCCGCATAGGAGAAGATGAGAGAAATGGAGAGAGCGGAAGGAGAGAGGGAGGTTGAGAGAATTCAGGGATAAGGCAAACAATGATAAACGGTTATTTATACACAGTCTATTGACTATACGCGCGCATATACACATATTCATATACACGCACTCAAATCCTTATACTAAATTTAATAGTAATCGTGGAAGCGTTGCATTTGTATTTCTTAGCTAACAGATGCACAGTGGGCTTATTATATGTGGCCTCTACTCCTTCTGGAGCCTCTTTTAGTGGCCACGAGGTGACCATGCTGGTATCCTCACTCTGAGTATCCGGTGAGACCGCTTATTCAATAAGCAAGATAGGTGAATCAAGACTCCAACCAAACCCAAATAATTCAAAGGGATGATTACTTGATGTAGGGACGTTATAATGCTCGCCATAAGCATTACAAATTAATATAGGGTACTTCCAGCGCGGAAGTAAACGAGACGTAAAGGAAATCTTTTTAGGAGAGGAGAATTGTTCATTGTTGGCAACTGGAAGGAATTTTAAATATTTAATCGAAACGTTCAGGCGCAGGCGAAGCTTAAAGAAGTAACCCATTTTTAAACTCAAAAAATGCAATCATTCAGCCATTCCCCTAACTTTAGCATTTAAAATCAAAGAGGCGACGGAATAAACGAATAAACTGACTAGAATATCATGCTTAAAAGCCCAATATTTTCTCTAGATTACACATCGCAAATGAGAGTCACCCTTTGAACACAAACTCCCTTTTTGTTATTCTCTATAGGAGCGATAGTTGTTACGAAATAAAATACTGACATTATGTCAATGCCTCAAAGATTAAAACACATATTTAAAAAGACCTTTCCTTTGGGTGAAAGAAAACAACTAAACCCCAAAAATATATGCTTGGCTAACATATACCGATACAACGTTAAACTCTTTTAAAAAATAGGTAAGTTGCTGGTGCGATAAATATATGTCTAACTATACGAGTAACAGTGAAAATTCTAGAAAACTTGATATACGTATTTTAAGCGAAAAAATCTAAGAATACTATAACGGGCAGGAAGTGATAATAATGTATAACCTTAAATTTATAATTTGAAGTTCTCTTGAGAAAAGGAAACAATAAGCGACAAATAAGAGAAGTTATTTAAATAAAAAATGCGAAATTCTTTGCGAACCGGAAATAGTGTCTAAAGCTAAAGATGTAATACAATTCACTTGAAGAGTCACGAAAAAATACGAAGTTCAAAGTATAAATTGTTACCTTCATAAAAATTTAACCCTTCCAGTTGTAAACGAAAAAAACGATGAAATGGTGTTTAAAATATTTCAGAGTTAAAACGCGTGGGTTTATCATACTATGAGAAATGTGCATGTCATTGCTATCATTCAAAAACGTCAATTTCGACTATTAAGCTATAACAATTTTGAAAATATGCAACCTTTATACCAAGGTAAAACACCTGGTTTTTACCATCGCGCGAAACAATGCTAATGGTATTCTCAAAAATATCTTCCTAAACGCCTTAACATATACTACTCATATAAACACTAAATCCCCCAAAGGCATGCTATTAACTGGTTCTAACACATCTGTGAAGTCATTTGAGCACCTGCGTTTAAATGGCTCCAGAATCTCTGTGATATCATTACCGAATCTTAGGCTGCATGAAATCCTTACTCTGTATACTAACACCTGCATGCTGTTATCATAGTTAGATTCCTACACAGAAGATGCAACTGCGCAATATTAATTATTTAATGCCCGTGAGGGAACGCAAGGCGTTCGAGAAGTGGCACGGGAAGATGTATGCCTCCGACTACGTCTTCGACATGAAGAAGGGGAGTTACTGCAAGATACATGTAGAGCTGCTGTGATAAAGAGTGCCGAGGTTTCCAAGGAAATATCTGGATGATAACCGAGAGTGCACGGCAGTTCCCTAGCGTGCATGAACTTGTATAGGAAGTGTTTCATGCTTCGCATCGAAAGGAGTTACCGTCGTATTCCCGGGCGGATATAGGCCGGTCGATAGAGAATCGAGCATCGCAAGTATCTGGCTGACCTGGCTCGAGCGCATCGCGAAGGTGGCTATCCAGCACGTTTTAGCGTTCGCGGAGTTAAAGTTATGGTTCGCAAGGTGGACGGATACAGGAAGGACGAAAACGGAGGCAGGTTGAAGTACTTTTTCACGGCTGTTTCTATCGCAGATCCCTTGGTACTGCACCAACCGCCGTGTACCTCTCTGTGAAAGCGAAAACGAGACTATGGCCTCCAGATATGAGGAGACCCAGAGAGACAGGTAAATAATGGAAAATGTGGTGTTGAAGGTAGTCGAGATGTGGGAGTTCAATTTCAACACCCAGTAGAGCAGAATTCTGTGATAGGAGAGTTCGTTCAGGATCTAAGCTAATTCCATTCGGAAACTCTGAAACCTAGGGTCGCATTTTACAGAGGGTAAAACTACTTTGGCCAGACAGAAGGGGAGAAGAAGATTTCGTACTACGACGTATGCAGACATTATTCTACGTGATCTAGACAATAAAACGTGCCCCATGGGCCAACTTGAATATCACACAGGTGACTTTCCTTCTCTCGAAGTGTGCTTTGTGACCTGGTCAATTTCAATGGTCTGTCCCCGCAAAGCATCCATCATGCGGTGTTCCTCGTGCGTCTGCAAGCAAAAACGGGTTTGTCGGCTCTTAATGCCGTGCGCCATATACGTTGTCCAAGAAGAGTGCCCTCATGAGTGCGAGAAAAAAGGTTTTATTTCAGGAACTTTGGTTTTGAACTAGGCCAAATTTCCGATAGAGGAAGTTCACGTCCCGAAGAAGTTGTACGAAATTTGGAAGTACGATATCGCCAAATACGATCCTGCAATTGGCGTAAAAGTTTCCGCAAAGGCTACGTGTGTCACTGGTTGAAGATAAAGACAGAGACGTCAGGCTGGCTACAGGGTTGCGACACCAAGTTCGATAGACTGAAATAACTCTAATCGAGCGAAGGTGTCATACTGGATACGAATGCCATTTGCCAAAGTACGGGGAAACGTTTGTTGGTGAAATTTATGTTCAACAACTTCTGAGGAATGTACGGGCAACGCAACAGATTTTCGATATATGAATGAATCGAAGGCTACCAGCGATTGGTGCAACTGTTGGACAATCCGAGTGGAGGTTTTATATTACATACCTGTCAATGACAACTTCTTCTCTATGGGGTACAAAAACGTCAAGGAGGTGCTCAAATTGAGCCGCACCTCTAACGTGGTGATCACGCGATCTACATTCAACATGGCGCACGCGCATTTGCAGCTCTATTAATACCTGAAGAGATAGAGCAGGCGCGTTAGTTACTTCGACACCAATACGCGACCGGCACGTATGGACCCGTTGACTGGATGTTGTCCTAGTGACCGTATCTGGTAGACATGACCGACAAACTTGAAAGGTATGGAGAAGGCGCGTACATAAACCGGTTGCCCTCACCAGTTCCAAGAGCTAGAGTTATAAGATTAAAAGAATAACGCCAAATTCAGGAGATGAGACAGCGTCAATGCCGACGTTATTTTCGAGATTCTGTTGAAGGATCGCTTGAGATTTATAGAGCTAAGTCGAATCCTGAGAGTACAGCTGTGGCACGTCTTCACTCCGAAGATGAGGACGTTTCGGATGACGTTTAGAGAACGAGTGATATGTGATGACTGTGATTCGTATCTCTATGGGTATGAAATATCAGACACAGGCGCGGAGCACTTGTAGGAGACAAGTGGCAATGAGGAGGAAACTCGATGAAGAGATGAACAGGCGAAGCTCCTTGGTCCCTGCGATAACAAGCGACTCAGGTGTGACGCGTCGCAGCAAAACGGTGCAACCTGCGAATCATCGTATTAGGTTGTGTATATCCGGACAGCAAACAATGGCGGTGTTGGCGCAAGACATTCGGCAGCCAACGCACAGCAACGACCCTTGACACCGTTTCCATATTTCAGGCACAGCAGCATTAAGAGGAAAGCAACGTTTCCCCTGGGTATCCCCACAAGCTGCTAATATTTCCAAGAAAGAAGGCGAAGCGAAACGGAATAAAGAGATGATCGCTCTCGCCGCCAGAGGTGCTAATTTCTCTATCGAAATGAAAGATGGTTCCCCTAAAGGGATCAAAGAGGCAATCCCAAGTTTCAATATATGTTAACGAAATCGACACGGAATGTTTTTGTCATCACGCAAAGACTTGGAAGGCAAACGTGTCAACGAAGCAACCCATCGCCACCGCTTAGGAATCGTGATCGTTTCTCGAGGGCGCAAAACTAAGGGAGGAGGTGGAAGAAGAATCCCAACCGGGACCACCTTTGCAAGACATGAAGATGGCTGAAAGGCGAGTCGGTGACCGGCAAATTGACACTTCTCCTAGATCCCATCTGTGGTTCACGATCCGCCTAATAGAAGAGGCACAGTCTCTGGAGACACGACGAGGAGGACAAACCTCGCGTGCTTTGTCCAAGAGAACTGAAAGGCAAGAGAGGCGCATTCTAAAAGAGATGTCGTCTTCCAAGTATTCGATGCAAAGCCACGCAAGATTGCGGGTCGGTGAGGAAGAGGAGCACGAAGGATCACTTGGATGCATAACCAAGATGTAAAAGAGATGCACGACTCATTGGACGCGAACGTGCTCTCGTCGTTCGAATCTGTCCAACAAGAAGAGAAGACAGAGGGCATCGAAGGACAAAGACTGACACAGGGCCACGAAACCGGAAAAAGAAGCGTTTCCCCCATGGAGTTCCATTCCGTTGCGGAGGAGCGAATGCAAATGTCAACAAGAGCTTCTCCCATGCATTTGGGCTCTGATGTAGAGCAGAAGGAAAGAGAGAGGAGACAGCATCGAGAAAGAGCGAGCAAAAAAAAAGGTGCTCGAAGAAGGGACCAAATTTCTTCCAAGGGTTTACGCGCAGGAAGAGGAGAAGAAGTACGCGTATCCCTTTCCCCCGTCTGAAATGCAGATGGCTCATCGTATATGAGCGTGGTGAGGATGTTGGAGCTGATGTTTTATCGTCCTTAGGTTTGCGGTTAGAGCCGGGACATCTGGACGTGGTCCGATTTCATGAAGGTCACTGGCCCTTCCCGATGTGTAAAACATCGTTGGTGAAGAATTTTAAGGTGAACGCCAAACGCACTTTCGACCGTTTCGAGAAGAGACCCGTATTGTCCCATCCCCGGAAATATCTTCCGTGCGCCAGATGTTTTTTTGCGATTGACATGCACCGGGGCTTTCTGTATTTGGTGCTATTCAGAAAGTGCACAATTTTTAATCTTCGACGACCTCATGTACGAGTCGAAGTCCAGTGACGTCTTCAACGTCTGAACCAAGGACTTCCATCGCAGAAAATACGAAATTATATACATAATGCAGTACTCTTTTCGCATGGTAAAAGGTTTTGGACCATTTCTCTCAATGCGAACTACATCATCGTGTTTAACATCAGCAAAAATAAAAGGCAAATCGAAAACCTTTCCGGCAGATGGAACCACGAAACTCCGAAATTCTTCCGAAGACCATTCAACACGCCATGAAAAACCTCACGAATATCTGGTGTGGACTGAACACATTACGCTCTAGACCGTTGTCGATACAGAACCGGCATGCTGCCCGTGAGGCTCCTTCTTGCTTCGTAATAGTAAAAAACGACGTTCTCCGCGTAGAAGGACCCACTTTCTCTATCTGTTTTTTTTGTACGAGACATGAGAATTACCGCCAGAACGAAAGAGAAAGAGATGAAGCTCAATACTCGGTTCAAGATTCGCAAACTCCACTCTCCCAAATCCGCGAAGCAATGCAATACTCTCATCGTGTTGAAAGGCAAAAATCGCATCCTCAGGTAGTTGCTCAAATACGCGAGCCCCTATGTGGCGAGGGCCAAATGCGAATGCGTCCTCAAATCCTCAATGCGATCAATGGCAACACATCCGTATTGGCTGGATGCACGAAAAGGATAGAAGGTTCTCGTATCGTTCGCCAGCGTCCTAGCCTGTAAAATCGCGGCATGACTCGGCCCAAACAGATCGTACCACTGCGATCGTAGCTTGAAATCTCCAAGTAGTTTCACGTCATCAACAATTCTATGACCCAGATAACCCACAGGATAAGACTTATCTAACATTCTTCTGGGAGGTTCTGGTCAAGTCGAGAAGTTTTCCCGAAAACCTCATTTCGTGGTTTAAGTTTTTCGACTTCATGTCGCCATGATCAGGCAGAAGTCTTTCTTAATCACTTGCCAGTAACGCCTTCGTGGTCGGATTCCTGGACAACACTACCTCCCGCTTCTCCATTGCCTTGCTGGAAATGATAGTGCTACATGTTGAGTAGGAAATGGCTGTCATGAAATGCTTCCCATGAGATTTTACAACATCTCTAATCGCACAAATTTCGACCAGACCTGTAGGCGTTTTATGAGGAACACCAGACTTTACCGCCCAAGTATGCCGCTTTCTCGTTCAGCTTCGACGACGACATGGAGATCTACGCGACGACTCTGGTACATAAGATCAACGACTGCAGAGGACGCAGAAGTGCCGGAATCTTCATATATGACTTGAGGGCCACCAAACGCTCGTCGTGTACACCAATGCCGTCGACAGGAGGACATTCGATCCTTCCGTACATGAATGTGTGTACAAACCAGATCTCGCAGCGCCTCGCCACGCCGAGATCAAATCGGTCGTTGTGGAGTAGGTTTTGCTCTTGTGAATGCTCAGATCTTCGTCCAAAGGAGATGGAAAAGGAAACGTCGAGAAGGAGGGGACTATACATTCGTACTGCCTCTATTAGAAGCCGTCTATTAAGAGACACTCAAGCCCCCGGATCTAAGCGCAAGGGGAAGTTGGAACCTGCAGATCCACAGTCTATATCACGAAGACGCTTTGACACCTCAGCGCACCATAAGTCTCATATACACACTAGTTTCATCTCTCTCACTAACCAGGTTGCTGGACTGGGAATCCGGCACCGACATGGTGGACATCATTAAAAGACACTGTGCCATGGGTACGTAGAGGAGATAACCTCACCAGATCTTCTCTATTACTACCTGTTAGCACCGCATAGGGTAGGCGATACCGTTACTTAGATTATGGGCATCACCTGGGAGATTTCGATACGCGCAGCGACAGGTTCGCGAGATAATGTCATTCTTACCTATTCACGGGATATCTTTGTTGCAGGAGGGCCTCAGGGTCGTGAAAGTGCATTTAAGGGACTTCCATGTGAAGACCCGAAGGTTTCTATCGGATTTTCTTCCATCTCGGTCCTATACTTCGGGACGAAGACTTACCATAACCTTCCATCGTAACACGCTAGCCATCTAACCTCATTACCTGTATAGGCCCGGCGACGGAACAAACAATCGCTATTTGGTTCTCTCGTTAGCGGGTGTTACTTTTAGAGGGGCAACAGACGCAGTCGTTCTCTTGGCTACCACTTCAGCAAGATGTTCTGGGTTCTGTTGGTGGCGCGAGGACTGTCGAAAAGCAGGGCCAAAGATGGGCGCTAAAGTTCTCACCGACGTCACTATCATCAGATTCTAACAGGCCTTCAAGTCTCGCCAGACCGAGCCGATACGCATTCTCACGAGGAGTACCGTGCCTGAGTTAGACCGGGTGATAGAATTGCGAATCAAACGACGGAGCCGCATTCGAAACGTCTCAGTTCCAAGACCAAGACGAAGAGGAAGACCATGAATGTCCAAGGTCTTGTCAGCGTAGGTGGCATAGATGCAAAACGACGAGAAGAAGGTCTCACTTTGGAACGAAATGGCTAAAGCCGGGAGACAGGGTGGCATGGATGCACTCGACATCTGTGCACTATGACGATGTACATGAACTTCAAGTTAGACGTTTTCAAGCAAACTCTTTCCAGAACGACGAAGCAGTTATAAAAGAACGTGTCTCTCGGTCCTCAAAACGCGCTATTGGGCACTTCTTCAACTACCATCCCCTCCTTCGGTAATACCGAAGACTACATGGACGTCTCTTTTGTGTTCCTGGAATCGGGTGTTAGAATACTCAAACAGGACAAGATAAGGCACGGAGAAGTCGGCAATGTTACCTTCGTTGAACAACTCCTAAAATTCCCAATTTCAATAGTTCACGGTGGCTTTGAAGAATGCCATCGTATCCCTTTCCCAGGGTGTATACTCCTTGAACCCTTTCTGAACCGCTTCTCAGCTACACATCGATGTCTTAATGCACAACTGCTGTTCAGCCTCTGGCGTACATGCGCCCCTGGACAGGTGGACAAATTCCCACACAAAGAAGGTTTGTGGTGACGATACAACTACACGAAGATGAGTGAGGTTGTTCACAATCACAGTTGTCTCTGCAACGCAATTTTCGCTCCTAGGTTACGTAATGCTGGTTAATACTCTCACTTCTTCTTCGCTGGAGTTTCTCCTGATTTCCGCTTACCCGTTAAAGGGATTAACACAGTTCACCTAAGCGACGCTGCACTTCAGAAGTGCAGGCCGAGTCCGACCGTTAAGCTGTTGCATCAGAAGGCGATGGTCAAGAGCAACGCCTTGAGGCAACTCCAATATTTTGAGTTTCTTGCTCTCAACATTCCGAGAGGGGCGAAAAGCGTCACCTTCAACCACATCTTTTTGGCTACATCCGCTTGAGAATAATCGTTTCGTACGTTCCCTGTACGATATACACGAGCTTCATCCAGAATAATCCTCACAATATTCCACATTTCAACATAAATCACCTTCACGTATACATCAGTTGCCTTTCCAAACATCCTCTGCTGCCCAAATTTGTCAAATCGAAGTACCTGTGATGCTATCAAACCCTGCGGGGCGATCTGTGATATTATCTCAAGAAGAAGGTCCGCAACATCGCTTGGTCCGATTACCGCAAGGATACATCCTCCTCGCCTTCAAGTTTACACCGGACCTTTCCGACAACAAGAGCTACATTTCGTGCTCGCATCATTTCGCCCTCTCTAAAAGCATCGGATTCGAGGCGCAGCTCACGGTATGTATCAAATTTCTCGTTTTATTGGAAATGCATCACACCATGGAATTCGTGCTCGTGTCATGAACTCGCAGCAGAAACGTCGCATCCCATCCAAGCGTCCGCATTTTGCCGTAGTTTTTCCTTCTGATATTTTGTGGACGAAAAGGCACAACCGCCTTCCCGCATCCTTGGTTGTCAAAGCTGATCCCCGCACTCGTCTCGAAAAGCCATGAGTATGCATCTGCATGACTTAAGATGGACGCAGAGGCTACCTCGACAGCTACTACGGCTTTCTCCTATTCTTACCGCCTATTTCCTCCTTTCAGCATCAATCTTGTCGGCAAACTGAACCCACAACGCAAATACAATTACAATGCAATAGATCCGTCAGTTGTAGGCACTACGTGGTCTTTTTCTGCACCATCGATGTCTTCATATACCAGAATGCGAATTCGTAAGTTTAAAATATCCAACTATTCTCCCCCTGGTTCTATCCATAACGTTCACGTCCAGAGCTGCACGGCCACACGCTTTCCTCTAGAAATAAGTGTTGCAAACAGCTGCACATGGGTATGCTTATTAATTCGTCATAATTGTTTTACCCTTCTACTCTCTCTACTCATCTACTTTTGATGATCTCTTTCTTTCTCTCGTCCTCAAGATTTTTTCTTTCCTTTTCCAGAGCGAAACACCGAATAGCGACAACGTGGACCTATAAAACGGCGAATTCATTAATGTAACCAACAGCTGGCGTGCGGTCACCTGGCTTCTCGGTCGAAACATGTAAATGTATTTAGCTCATTCTCTCTTCTTGTTGCTTCAGTTTTCTGCAACGTCACACACATTTTCTTCACTCTGTCGTTTAAGGTCGGCATGAAGAAAAGCGCTCGTAAGACCAAGGAGAAGGAGAACGGCGGTGCGTTCGTTCCGCCTCGACCAATGTTGGACTACGAGGTCTAAAGCAGAGACATTCCGACGCCCAGCGACGCCATAGGGTCACAGTCGCCGCGGTTGCTCACCTGCGACAAGGCGCCATGGGCCCTACTCCGAAATCATATTCATCAACATAGCGCAGACCAAATTCGTGCGCCTCGGCTACTTATTAGCCGTACAACGCGATGCTCGCCTTGTGCCTTCGACGCGGAGCTTCGTTCCGGTAAAGAGTGGACGGAAGTCATGGAAATATTTCCGAACATCGTCATCTATTACCCAAGGTCCACCCGAGAGAGTAAGTTCACCCGATCGCGCCGGAAATCTCCTTTCACCTCAAGCCGATATCCGTGGTGCCGACGGTCGTCATGGAGACTACTTATGGTGCCAGCATATCCCTCACCAAATGCAAATTGAGAAATCAGGTCCCACTGATAAAACTCGTCTGTGCGCTTCACCATTACTTGAAGATTAACGAGGACGAAATGCCCCTGCTGGTAGTGGGTTTCGAGAATTACGCTGTGCACGTAGCTCTCACTGTAAGAGGTGAGAAGAAATGCTTATGTGGTGACTTGAGTTATTCACACTTCGGCAGTCTTTATCTCGTCGGCACTTTAGAGCTCTCTACGAAACCTCCTATCATTTGGTAACCAGAGTAATACAATTAGCCAACGACCGCTTGAGAATGGAACGCCAGTGCGACCGTAAAGCATCCTTCACCCCGGTTTTTTCTGCCCGATGACCCGCGCACCGGCTCCATCATCAATCTCAAGAGCTTTCGCAAAGCTTTCAAGAACACGCAAGCGAGCCTCAGTTACCTAATGACAGATTAAGAACGTTGACACATCTCTTCTCCCCTTTTATCGCTGGACCTTTGAAGCACGATGTGGGACGAATTAAACAGTGCCTGATCGAATGCGATCTGCGTTACTTGGCACCAGACTGAATGTTGACGTCGTTTTAGTTGTGGATGGATATATGAAATTTAATTATCTAATCAAAAGGGTAAAACCCTCAACACCAGTCACTATAAAACACCAGAAAACCGATCATGAGCACTAGTATTCGCTATCTCTTCGATGTCCTCCTTGCTTTATATCTCCAGCCCTGCATGGCCTTCCTCACTGTCGGAAGAGGAGCGCGACATCCTGCCGTGTCCCATATACCACTGCTCCTACTGCATTCACAGCGTCTGCTTCTTTAACATTCGGCATTGGCAAACGTCCTGCTTCCCTCTATTCCATTTCGGTGTTTACATAGACTTGAGGCAGCTCAACGCCCTGATCAATAATTACATAAGATACTATGCAATGGCGACACAGAATCTCCATTGTGGGCCCTTGCGGCCATACATTCACAACAAGCATACACATACACAACAGGTATACTCAAATACACCTACATAACAAGTATACAAACATTTACAACATGCACACACGCGCGAACTACAGGCATACACACATACGCAACTTGTACAGATACATACATAACAACCATACACAACATGTATACACACATACATAACATGTACACACACATACACAACAAGTATGCAGACATTCACAACATGTACACACGCGCGCACTACAGGCATACACACATACGCAACATGTATGTACACATACACAACATGTATACACACATTCGCAACAAGCATGTACACATACACATAGAGCATATACTCATTCACAATAAGCATACACACATACACATGTATAACAAGCACAAACACACACATACACGGCAAACGTACACAGACATACACAACAAGCCTTCCCAGATACACAAAAAGTATGCAAAATACACAACATATATGCACACATACATAACAGGTATAAGCACATAAATAACAAGCATAAACAGGTACACATCATACATAAAAAGCTAGCACACAATACAAATCATTCATACATACAGACATAAGAAGCACATACTGATACACAACATGTACATACGCGTACACAACTAGCATGCACAGATGCACAACATGTACAGACACATACATGCCATGCATACAGACAGGCACAAGAAATATAAACACATACACGCAGACACATAGAGATCACGCATACTCACATACACAGGAAGACACATACACACTCGTTTGGGTAACAAGTACACAAAATATGCATAAACGTCACCCATACATACATCCATTGATAACAAGCAGAAACATACACATACACAGACACATCATGCATACATACATAGGCAATAAGCATATATACACAACACCAATACACACATTCACACAAGCATACATACATACACAACATGTATACATACATACATAACAAGCATACACGCATAAACACATTTAAACAAGAATACACATACACAACATATATACATAACCATAAGAAAAATACACACATACACAAGCTGCATACACACATACACATAACATATATACACACATTCACCAGAAGCGTACATACCTACACAACACGTATACACACATACACATACATAAGGTGCATAGACACACACATATCAAGCATTCACACATACACATAACATATGTACACAGATTCACCAGAAGCGTACATACATTCACAACACGTATACACACGTACACAGCAAGCATTCACACATACACATGTATACACACATACACGAGTATACATACATACATACATACATACATAACGTGTATGCACACAAACACATCAAGCGTACAAAAATAAACATAACATCTATAGACACACACACACAACAAGCCTACAGACATACACAGCATGTATACACACATTCATAAATAGAATACACACATACACACGATCTATACATATACATCAAGCGTAGACACATAAACGTAACATCTATAGACACATACACAACACGTCTACAGACATACACAGAATGTATACACACATTCACAAAAAGAATACACAAATACACACCATCTATACACATATACATTAAGCGTAGACACATAAACGTAACATCTATAGACACATACAGAACAAGCCTACAGACATACACAGAATGTATACACACATTCATAAAAAGAATACACACATACACACTATCTATACACACATACACTCAAGCGTAGACACATAAAGATAACATCTATAGACACATACACAACAAGCCTACAGACATACACAGCATGTATACACACATTCATAAAAAGAATACACACCATATATACACACATATACATCAAGCGTAGACACATACACAACAAGCCTACAGACATACACTGCATGTATACGCACATTCATAACAAGCATACACGCATACGCCTAACATGTATACACACATAACTAAAAAGAATACTCGCATACACAATATGTATTCACATATCAAAAATGACATACATAACATGTATATAAAAATGCATTATCAAGCATATACACATAGAATGTTTGCACACATACATACCAAGCATACACACATCTGACATTCATACACACAAGCATAGACGGATGTATAACATGCACACGCATATATACATCATGTATCCACATATACATATCAAACATAAGTACACATATAACATGTTACACACATACATATCAAGCATGAAAACCTACATAATATGTTCAAACACATACATAATATTTATACCCACATACATATAAATAAAATAAACACATACATAATATGTTTACACATACAAATCAGTTATACATACATACATTCATATCATACATAAACATATGTACATAACATATATACACATAAATAACAAGCATAGAGATATACATAACATCTATACACACATACATAACAAGCATACAAACGTACACAGCATGTATACACACATACACATCGTGTAGTGGTTACCATGCTAGTTTCTAGCACCCGAGATCGCGGGTTCAAGCCCGGCGGATGGCAATTGATTTTTTTCGGACTTAAAGATCCTTAGTATGGCTTTCTTTGGAAGGGATTAAAAGCCGGTGGTTCCGTGTCGTAGATTTACGGCACGTGGAAGAACCTCAGACCTGTAAAAGAGATCTGTGAGCAAAATTTCCGGTCTTTCACGCTCAACATAAAACTGGACGCTGAGGACCACAGATGTTAAAGAGCGTCCATAAATAAACTCGGTTTATTATTAACACATACATATCATGTGTACACACATACGGAACATGCATACACATAGACACAAGATGTATGAATTCTAGCGGTGTGCACATCGTGTGGAACGTGCGCTCCGCCTTATAGTGCATTGCGTGCTTTACCGTTTTCCAGCCTTCTTTGTGTTTACCTACTCAGTATCGTATTTGTATGCGATAACAACAAGATACATTCGTCAAAATACTATAAAGACTACTTTCAAGAAAGGCGATCCACGGCCATCAACTCTTGATCTATATCGTTGGATTGGCGAAGAACTACATGTTAAGGATAAGGAACTACTAGCAATTCAACTGGTAGGCAAACAGAACGCAGCTTATACTAAATTTACCAATCAGATGGTGTATAACAGGTATTTTCAGCGTCACAGAGGTGAAGCTTCCATTGAACTGTTAAATGGGGCAACTACTTTCGTAAACATCACTATGGCAGAAGAGGACCTGCTTACTGCACGTATTCTCAACATACCAATCGAAGTTCCTAATGACTGCGTACGAAATGTGTTGGTTCACTAAGGCGAGATCCATTCGGTTGAACGGGAAAATAAGGCATACAGGTATTGGTTTAAAGTTGGAATCGGTATTCGAATCGCTTCCATGCAGTTTAGTAAAGCGATTCCATTCAACAGCGTTGTTGTTGGGCACGAGGTCTACGTCATATATCCTGGAGATGCACAGGTTTGTTTCTCGTGTGGCAGTATATCACATCTGGCGACATGCATGTCCCAACAGAGATTACCGCCAGTCTGCCAGTGTTCAACCAAGAACCCGGCTCACTTTCAGTGATCTCTTCAAGGCACATAGATCCTCATCTCTCCGGCTACTGGTGACCCCTCCTTGGCTCCAACTACCTCTTCTGCAACTCCTGATGTCCCCATGGTAGCGTCTACTGCTGATGTGGTTGAGATGGAGACTGAGCTGTAGGGTGGATGCCTCCACGGTGCCACGTCTCAGCTTGTCCTTGGAATAGGAGACACTTCCTGACTATGAGCAGTGCAATGCAGCTACTGCGGTACCTCACTGCACTGCTTCAAAACGCGGTACAGCTCGTTCGGAATCAGGAACGGACACTGTTGATGAACTTCCCAAGGGATTCGCTGATTCGCCTGTTCCACCCCGAATGCTTTTGAGCGCTACTGATGACGTCCCTGGGTCTGCTGGAGTTAGTGTCTTATCCGCTGGTGAGAGCAGCGGCACTACTCCTTTGGAGTTGAGCGCTATCTGCCGATGTTTCACAGAATGTTTCACGGGAGGTGCTGAGAGAGGAGTTGATTGCTGTTTCAGCAAGTATGCGTCGCAGAAACGCTGCAGACAGTAAACACTTCTTCGTTCCCAGGAATAGCGACTGTAGTGGGAAACGGTTGTGGTCTAACTTTGTAGCGGGATATCTTTGGTCAGTAGCTCCTGGAAAGCGTTGTCCCTCTGGTGGATGCTACCTGTTGCAGTGTTCTTCCTTGGCTATGGATGCTCGTCGGATGCTGTGTTTTCTATTCCTAACGTTTCCCTATATATATAATTCGTGGTTCACAGTTTTATCGTGGGTGAGGCAAATTAAACATATACTGCATTTCCCTTAATAAATGTGGTTTATTGACAATTTAAATATTTATGGGGCGGCTAGCCTTTCCCATTATACCAATCCCACCATGTGAATAAATCAGGAGCCTAAATATCTGCACACACATTCCCACCCGTATGCACACACGTGCATCTGTCGTCAAGAGCGTAACACTTTGTCGCCGAAATTCTAGAAGGGAGAGTGTTAATCTGGAGCCTTGTTTGGCCTTATATACCTGAGCCTAGTGACGTTCACATCTGCGTTTCAAAACGTAACGACGTTTCTAATTGGTCCTCTGACCGCGTTACCTTAACATGAATGAGAATATGTTAATTCAAATTCGTGCGCTTGCGCGTCACCATGGCGCGTTGTGAGGCGTGTGCAATACCTCCGTCTCTTTCTTTTATCTATCTGTCTCTTTTTATTTCTCCTTACCGTTACCGGCTTGGTGTAAGTTGGGCTCTACTTAGAATTGCCTTTTACCTGGAATTAGCTAGCTCGCCCGCTTCTTACAATCTGCTTTGTACAAATCTTGGTTGTTGAACATTTTAACATGTTTCTTGGTGAATTATATTATTACTATGCACAATTCTTATATATGTATGGTATATCCCCTTTCACGACCACATGCTGACACGTTTGATTTCTCGGTCTTTCCTTACCTCACCGTCCTATTTTCTCTCCCCTGTATGACCTGCATTTTCCATGTTGCTACCGCTAACTACAATGGCAGTTACTCCCAGACCAAATTATATGCATTAGAATGTTTTATATATGATTTCGATATTGATATCCTGTTCCTACAGGAAGTCTCCTTCTCCGATTTTTCCTCTCTTCGCAACTACACGGTGCATGTGAACTTAGGGACCGACCGCAGGGGTACGGCACGTATCAACAAGCCTGGTATTGCTCTCCACTCTATTGAACGTCTTCCCTCTGGACGAGGCATATGTGGTGTTTATGCCCCCTCCGGGAGTAATAAACGACAGGAGAGAGGACTTATTTTGCACGGACTTGCCGCATCTGCTTCGCACTTTACCTGATCATTATGTATTGGGTCGAGAATTTAACTGCGTACTTCGTCCGGATGGCTGTATCGGTTGCTATCGACCTAGTCGGAGTTTGCGGCAATTGACTGCATGTTGTGGATGCCTGGCTGGTGCAACGACAGACTGTGTCATTTACCCATGTTACCACAAATTCTGCTTCCCGACAGAATCGCTTCTATCTTCCTCAGGACCTTGGAAAGCATATCCGCTCCATTGAGCATGACCCACTCTGCTTTTGCGACTGTTTAGTTCTTCTGCACATTGATCTGAACCTCCCCTTTCCACCCATTGGTTGATTCTATTGGAAACTATACACCACCTGTCTTCATCGTGAGTCAATTGCGGCCGAGATATCCAGCTTATGGAATTAGTGGTCGGATAAAAAATCTCGCTATGCCGACTTTTCCGATTAATGGGACTTATATGTCAAGCCCCAGTTGCAACGGTTTTTTAGATGCGCATACAGAGCACTCCTTCAGGACGAGGAGCATACACTACAATTTTACTTTGATTGTCTTCGGAATCCTCAGGAGAGTCACATCGATTTGGTTAACCGTCGCACGAAGACGAATTATTACAGGGTAAAATTTCATCCATTTATAGGAGGCGTATGGAGGGTCTAAAGGTTCGCAGTCGTCTGCGTACTCCGGTTGAGAAGGAAAGAATCAATCTGATCCATCTCATGGAGACTTATAAACGACGTCGAGCAAATAATGTTTTACAGGTGTAAGATGAACCTGTAACCATGCATACTGCTCAAAATTCCATTTGCCGTTCTTTTCGATCCTATTTTGAACACCTTTTCCACTGAGACATTCGTCGCCCTCCTTCTGTCAGTCACCTAAACGCCTATAGACCTCACCTCGTTCTGAGCAGGACAGTCAATGCCTTGACCAACCCATTTATAATTCTGAAGTCTTTGCTGCCCGTCTTCAGGGGAAGAGTCCAAAACTCCTGGGAGTGAAGGTCTGCCCATGGGGTTCTATCGTTGCTTTTGGAATGTGATTGGTGATGACTTAACAGCGGTGTATAATGCCATTTTACAACATGGACAACTCTGTGCTTCACAAAAGCGGGGAATTTTAATCTCCTCATTAAGAAGAAATTCCACTCTTGCTATTGCTGATTTTCACCCGATTACTCTCCTCAACTTTGATTATGAACTTCTGGCCCGCGTATTGACCAATCGACATTTCTCGGCAAGCTTATCATCCCTCACAACACTGTGGTGTCCTGCAACGAAACATTTTTGATTTTGCGTGTTGCTTACGTGACTCCATTGCATATTCCTCCTCCCAGAGCGCCCACTTTGCCTTACTTTCTTTGGACTTCAGGCGCGCAGTTGACAGTGTTCATCATGATTATTTGTTTGAATCTTTCGCTTGGACCGGCTTTAGTGACACCTTTATCTCATATATCAAATTTTTATATAACGGAATTTCGAGTTGCGGGCAGGTTAATGGGCTTCTCTGCCATGAATTTTCTATTGGCAGATCGGTCCGGCAAGGCTGCCCAGCCTCGATGTCTTTGTTCATTCTTCCTTTGTGTGCATTGCTTTGTCAGCTGCAAAACACGGTAGTAGGCCTTTCCTTACTCTCTTACAAATTGAGTGCACTGCCATGTGCCGATGACGTTAGTGCTATCCTTACCGATGCTGCTGATCTACGCTTCTTGTGGGATGTTTTACTCTAGTTTAGCGTTATCTCCGGCCTTGAAATAAATCAGAAGATGTCTAAAGCTCTTATCGTTGGACGATAGACACCACCTCCATCGCTGGCACCACTGCAGGTAATTTCGAATCTCAAGATTTTGGTCATTACTTTTACCACATCTTTGGGTGTTATGCAACATCTAAACTGGAAACCAATTGTTAGCGGCATTAAGAACACAGCGCAGACCTTCTGTCGTCGTGAGCTGTGTCTGTATCAACGCATTTAGGTGGTGCATATGTACGTCCTATCGCGGTGTTGGTTTGTGGCCCAAGTTTTGCCATTGCCGGCAGATCACCTGTGGGAGCTCCTGGTTCCTCTGGCAGAGCTTTGTCTTTAAAGTTCCTATGTCTATCTTGCACTTATCTTCTCTTAGAGGAGGTATCGGGCTCATTAATGTTGGCTTTAAGTGCTTAGCGCTATTCCTTTGCCGCGGGAGGAAGATACAAGACTTGAAGTCCACCTTTTCTGCCTCTTGGATGACTATTTGGTCCACTCACCTGGATCTCCGAAATTCCGTGGATGTTTGATCCATTCCTGCATCTCTATTCTAACTGCGCAAATGATTCTTGGAATTCTGTTATATGAGTTTACACTGTCAACAGCCTGGCAAGCATATGAAGCGCAAAATTTATGAAGATCTCATTCGAGTATGCGAGTTGCCTTCGATGCGCCTTGAACGTATTGCGCCAGCAATCCTTGACTAGGAATAATTCTGGAAAAATTTCACTAGCACTATACTACATTTTACGGTTGGCATCATTTGGTTCCAGGCGTTCCACGACGTGATACCAACCCATCTGCGGCTCGCGTATATTAATTTATGTGACTCCCCATTGTTCCTCCGTTGTCAACACCCGGATACTCTAATACGTCACTTTACCGGTTGCTCCATGACATCTCGTGTGTATATATATATAACCTTGCGTTGGCCTATTTGCAAGTTGGATTTCCATAGTTGCAGTCCGGAAAGCTTTCTTCTTCCGGACTTCCGGTTTCCGCATATTCAGCACAATAGCCTCATTTGGATCATTGGACACAATGTCTACTATCTACTTTGGAATTTCCCCGAGGCTACTGATGCTCAGCGGTATTTAGATTTCTTGCGCAGAACACGATGGAAGATTTGCTCTGGTCTCAACTTTCAACGCACCTTTGGTGACTATCTACAAGATCTCGATTCTTGGTCTGGCCGAGAACTTACCGTCTTCGTTTTCCCATTCCTATGGGGAATAATGCAATAAAATGCTGTTTTACCCTGCCCATACGTTTTCTCTCAGGTGAAAACACCCCATAAAACGAAAACAAAACAAAAAAGCGAAAAAAATCGAAATAAAATAAATTAAAAGGATAAAAAAGATCACCCGAAAATATTTCACCACGCGCCAATTTAAAAAAAAGTAAAAAAAAAAGAGGCACGCACTCTTACACAAGAAACATACACGGATACACAACATGTACATACACATACACAGATGCACAACATGTACAGAAATATACATGCCATGCATCCAGACAGACCGAAGAAACATGCACACAGACACAAACAGATAACGCATACTCACATACACAAGAAGAAACCATATACACATAGGCAACAAGCACACAAACATATGCATACACACCAACCACACACACACACACAATTATAAAGCAGCAACATACACATACACAAACAGACACATCATGCCTACACACGTAGGTAACAAGCATACATATATACACATCACCCATACACACATTCACAACAAGCATACACACATACACAATATTTATTCACACATACAAAACAGGCATGCACGTATAAACGCATTCAAAATAAGCATACACATACACTACATGTATACACATACATAAGAAACTTACACATACACAGAATGTGTATACACGCATACATATCAAGCATACCCACATACACACAACATACGAGTATATACACAGATTCACGAGAAGCATACGTGCATAGATGCACAACCCGTATACACACATACTCAGCAAGCATACACACATACACAACATGTATACACACCTAGACAACGAGCATACATGCATAAAGTGTATACACACAAACATACACATAACATCTGTAGACACATACACAACAAGCCTACAGGCATACACAGCTTGTATACACACATTCATAAAAAGAATGCTCACATACACCTGTATGCACACATACAGATCAAGCGTACACATATAAACATAACATCTATAGACACATACACAACAAGCCTATTGGCATACACTGCATGTATACAGATACATTCATAACAAGCACACACATACGCATAACATGCATACACACATAATAAAAAGAATGCTCACTTACACAACTAGTATACACACTTATCAAGGAAAGACATACATAACAAGTATACACAAATACATATCAGGCATACACACACATAACATGTTTGCACACATACATACCAAGCATACACACATCTATCTTTCATACATGCAAGCATATCCAGCATACACATACGTAACTTTATACACAAATACATATAAAACCTACACAGATACATAACATGCACACACATACACAAATCATATATACACAAATACATAACATGTATATTCACATACTTATCAAGCATAAAAACATACATAACATTTATAAAAATACGAGGAGATGTACTAGAATAGACAGGGCTTGAAGGGTAGAATATGACTTTTATATGGAAGACGTATTACGCTAGGAGGGCTTGAATAGTAGAGTATAGTTTATATGGAGAGACGAGGGCTGATTCTACGTCGAGAGAACCTTCAAGGAGGAAAATGCGTTTATATGCGAGAAGTAGGGAATACGAGGGGAGGTAGCAGGTTAGACACAGATTGAGCAGTAGTGTATACGTTTATGTGGAGGAAGATATGGAAAACGTGGAGAGATCCTATGCTAGGAGAGAGTTGAAGGAGCAGCAATGCGCTTTATATGTGAGAGGCGGAAAACACGAGGAGAGGTGCCAGTCTAGGCAGAGGTTGAGGAGTAGAGTATGCGTTTATATGGGAAAATATGGAAAACGGGGAGAGATGCTAGGCTAGACAGCGGCTGAAGGAAGGGGAATGTGGGTTTATGCAGGTGAGGTAGAAAACCAAGGGGAGAAGTTAGGCTAGACAAATGCTGAAGGAGGGAGAGATATGCTTTATACGGAAGAGATAGGGAAAACGTGGAGAGATGCTGGGATAGACAGAGTTGAAGGTTGAATGTGTTTTATGGGAGAGAGATATAGCAAACCGAGGAGAGGTATTAGGTTAGGGGGGTTGAATGTTAGAGTATGCGTTTACATGGAGAGAGAAGGAAAAGCAGGATAGATGCTAGGTTGAGAGAGCCCTCAAGGAGGAAAATGCCTTTATATGAGAGCGGTAGGGAATACGAGGAGAGGTGCTAGTCTAGACAGAGGTTGTGGAGTAGGGTATGCGTTTATATTGGAAAATATGGAAAACGGGAGAGATGCTAGGCTAGACGGAGGCTGAAGCAAGGAGAATGTGGCTTTATACAGGTGAGGTAGGAAACAAAGGGGAGATGCAGAAGAAGGAACGGATATGCTTTATACGTAAGATATAGGGGAAACGTGGAGAGATGCTAGGATAGACAGAGATAAAGGAGGAAGAGGTTTAGACCACAAAGACACTGCCAATTAAAGTTTACAAATGTTTTGACACCCTTTGACGGTATTTTCTCGACACTTTGGACGAAGTCCCCCCCCGGCGCTAAAGTTCTAAAATATCTGTGTCAGATAATGTTCGTCCATGCATAATATCATTTAGACTCATTGACTTCAAGATTTATACTGCTAGCGTCCCAGATTAATGTAAATAAGTGTATATGTAGGGATAACCGATTAGTAACACAAATGGTCATGGTAATTCAGAGCAGCGATTCGTACCAGAGCTATTGTAATTTTCATGATTCGGGTAGAATGTAGGGTATTTAAGTCATTTTAACAGATAATACAGATAGCGACACTCATATTGTAACAGCTATTTCAGATAGCGTCACTGATATTCATGGTAATATAGGGAGCAATTAGATTACTTCTATGATCTTTTTCCTGCATCTTACAAACTTTTTATATGTTAAACAGTTAGTGTGTGAAACGGAGAGGGATTAACTGCATATTAGGTTACAGTAAAGGTATATAGAAGTATTCTAAACTAACCCCGCACCCAACACCCTAACCTATCCCTACCTTGACTTCTCATGGTCTATTCAATCCTATCATCATCTAAACTAACCAACGTAACAAGACGTCACATAACGTAACATAACCGCATGATACGACGTCGCACTACGTAACATAAGCACGTAACCACGTAAGAAGACGTCACACAGCGTAACTTGATCGCATGACAAGACGTCGCACTACGTAACATAAGCACGTAACCACCTGTCAAGACGTAACACAGCGTAACATAGATATGTAGCAAGACGTCACACTACGTAACATAAGCACGTAACCGCATAACAAGAGTCACACAACGTAACATAACTGCATGACAAGACGTCGCACTAATTAACATAAGTACGTAACCACGTGTCAAGACGTAACACAGCGTAACATAGCTACGTACCAAGCCGTCACACTAAGTAACATAAGCACGTAACCACGTAACAAGACGTCACACAGCGTAACATAATCGCATGACAAGACGTCGCACTAAGTAACATAAGCACGTAACCACCTGTCAAGACGTAACACAGTGTAACATAGCTACGTAGCAAGACGTCACACTACGTAACATAAGCACGTAACCGCATAACAAGACGTCACACAACGTAACATAACCGCATGACAAGACGTCGCACTAATTAACATAAGCACGTAACCACGTGTCAAGACGTAACACAGCGTACCATAGCCACGTAAAAAGACGTTACACTACGTAACATAAACACGTAACCACGTGTCAAGGCGTAACATAGCGTAACATAACCACGTAACAAGACGTGACAGTACGTAACATAAGCACCTAACCACGTAACAAGCCGTCACACAACGTCACATAACCGCATGACAAGACGTCCCACTACGTAACATAAGCACGTAATCATGTAACAAGACGTCACACAACGTAATATAACTGCATGACAAGACGTCGCACTAGTAACATAAGCAGGTAACCAAGTGTCAAGACGTAGCACAGCGTAACATAGCACGTAACAAGACGTCACGCTACGTAACATAAGCACGTAATAACGTGGCAAGACGTCACACAACATAACACAGCCGCATGACAAGACGTCGCACTACGTAACATAAGCACGTAACCACTTGTCAACGCGTAACACCGTAACATAGCCAAGTAACAGGACGTCACAGTACGTAACATAAGCACGTAACCACGTGACAAGACGTAACACCACGTAACATAAGCAGTATCCACGTAACACGGCGTAACATCACGTAACATAAACACGAAGACAAGGTGTAACACCACGTAACATAAGAACGTAACAACGTGACAAGACGTAACATAACCGCGTAACCAACCCATTGCTAAGGCAATCTAAGCTAACCCATTCTTCATAACTTAGACAATTAGTACGCGAGTCTACCCTAATGTAACATACCCTAGCCTACCCTAATCTAACAAATCCCAGACCATCCTCTCATCATCTATTCTACTCAGTCATAGTCTAACCTAATTTGACTAACGCGAGAAAACCTTGACATTCTTTTTAGCGAAATTGCGACGTTTTATTTCGGTTTTATTATTTGAGAGTCTTAATTGAAAAGTGTTACGTCAACATACCTTTATTTTCGTTCACTGTAGACGCCTCTCCCCTATATCTAGGCATGAGAATAGCACTAGGATTTGCTTCTAATGGTAGGGTTAACGCCTTCCCCTTCATTCTTCTTATTCTTCTTTCTTCATCAGATGTGTGCAGCACTCGGGTAAACTTTCATTTAAAAATTGTAGTCTCATGGGGAAGATCATTCTCTTGAGATTCAAGTTACATTCCCTTAAGTATTGTTTGTAATGCGTAATATCCATACGATTATGTTGCTATTTCAACCTCGTCAATAACTTTTATCATCATAGACAGTAAACTTGATTATATCCACTTATACTAACGTAACAATACGACTTCGAGATGATGCCAAAATTCAGGATTGTCATAATGATTTTACTGCGGTATGTTCTTATGGTTCTTGGCAGGATTTTTTTGAGAATATATTAAAAAAATCAGCACATATAATATAAGTTAATTTCAGCAATCTTGCAGCATTTATCACAAGAATATCCTGAGGCACAGGAATGATATACCTATATGAGGACTTATTCATCTTTACTGTGATGTAATAACGTGTTAACCTTTGTTCATGGAAATGTACACCTGTTCACCATGATAACACTTTAGAAAGCCAATTATTTTCTGAGGTCACAACGATGTTGTCACCTCGGAGATAATTAACAGAATGAGGGCCAATGCTCGAGAACGCTCTATTTATAAAGGAGGCACAAACCTTTTTAGATCAATTATATCTGAATTTTAATACTAAAAACGGTGATTAAACGTCTAAGCTCTTATATTTCAATTCGTGTTACACTGATGTTCGGGTGTATTCTTAGGTCTGCACGCATGTTCATGTATTTAGAGAGGCGTGCAGAGATGTTCATGTGTGATTGTACGTCTTCGTATAGCTTCGGGTGCTTGGGAGAAGTGAACGCGTGTATCAATTTCTTCGTATAGCTTAGAGGGAGTGAGCAAAGTATTGCGATGATCTATGTATTGTTCGGTGATGTTCGGGCGTCTCTGTACAGGTTCGGATGCTTAGAGTAAGCGTAAGGTATTGTGAAGATGTATGTATTGTTCGGGCATAATCGTGCAGATTCGGGTGCTTGACTCGCGAGAGCGATGAACGATTTGTCAACCGAGCAAGGGAAACGTATCCTTTGAGCAAGCATTCACCATTCGCAATGAAACCCAGAAGCACAAGGATGGGAAAGTAAATCGTGATAGCATACACCACTCCGGTTTTCGCCTGCACACCAACTGTGAGGTAATTAAATCGATTACAGACCATTTTAGTTGGCGGTCTCTCACGAAAAATATCTATTATTACCGGTAAATGCATATATCTCCTGAATGGAAGGAGATGGCGATATGCGGTAAAGAGTGATTATATCCTTGGAATGTGGTGTGTCGTTTACTGTTGTTCCAAGTTGTCCTGGTGGTCTTGGGTTGAATCCAGTAACATGAATACAAATTCATCTTCGAATAACGTCAAACGTAATTAAGATAAATACGTCGAATAAACGTTTTTATCATAAACTAGATTCTTTGTAATGCATATTTGACTACTGTCTTCCTGACGAATATTACATCTCTTAGATGAATGCATGACTAAAAGGTAAAGTTGACGAAAATAACTCAAAGAACACGCGAGACTCTGACGTGCCTTAAAGAGGTTCGGGGACCTATCGCTCCGGCGTGTACGGAAGCATCTGTACTAGACATGGGGCGATTCATGAACGAATCGTTCATATGAACGACTACAAGGAAAGAATCGCAAGAAGCATGTCAGTTTTAGCATGAATCGTCGTTCAAAATGAATCGTAAGAATCGTGCACGAATCATGGTTCAAAATCAATCCTAAGAATTGTCCATGAATCGTCGTTCCAAAATAATCGCAGGAATCGTGCATGAATCGTCGTTCAAAAAGAATCGTGATCAGGGCATTCTCGATTCATTCTCGCTTGCGCTTTGTTTACAACCTACTCTTAGCTTTGGCTTCTAAGCCGGGCCCGGACGAATGCTGCCGAGTGAGTACGATGATGAGCAGAGAAGATAGCAAGCATTGTGATGCTATATCGTAGTATACGAAAACAGAACAGCACCGCTATAATATATATTGCCGAGTTCTGTCGATTCGGATTAGTGAATTGCATAGGTTGAAAGATTCGTTAGAATTTATAATGCGAATTTACAGATTAACATGATTCTTTCAGATGCTAATGCATAATCTAGGAGTATCGAGTTCAGCCGAGAAAGATTAATTCTTAAAAACAAATTGCGTAAATAGCTGTAAAGCGCAGTTAAAGAAATCGTAGGCATTGCCAATGAATGAACGGAGGCTGCAGTACGTGGTATGAGCAATAGAAGTAATTTTCAGTACTTAACTGAGAGATTTGATACACAGTATTGCATGATTACAGTGTAGTAAGTATTATAATATACAGTACCAAAATATATGCAAAATGTAGGAAAAATAGGGAATTTTGGATTCTAGGTTTGAATAACATTTTAAAATCATATAATTTAAAGTCATTCATTTGTATACAATAATCTACATTAAAAGTATAAGAACATGCATCGTTATAACTAAGCCAATTCTAATACATTAAAAGTACCTCGAATGTGCTGATGTAAAATTTATGTAAAAATTATTATTCTCTGCATATCGGTCTTATAGCTTTTCACGTATTTACAAAAATTATATAGCTTATTTTCGTAGTGGCGACGAATAACAGTAATAATAAAATTGGACAAAAGTAAAATTCAGACAGCGGAAATGAGATTTTTACGAAGAACTTGAGAATGCACTAGATTAGACCTAATAAGAAATGAAACGATAAGATTAGAGAACTGAATGTTTATAAATAATATGATAAAGTTGAAGAAAACTAATTTAACTGGAAAGAGACATGAAATACAAGATTGAAGAAAGAATACCACTATTAATTAATACATACAAACCGTCAGGAAAACGAGACATCGGATACCCTAGAAAAAGAGAGGAGTAAAGTAAAAAATTGAAGACAGGTGGAATGACTTATCATGGAAATGAAGAATATAATAATATTAATATTATAATAATATCTTCATAATTACTTTGCATAATACCTTATGTAATCGTAACTTAAGTGGAAATTCCAGGTGTATTACCCAAAAGAACGGGGAAAGCGCTTTTACATACATTGTCTTTTGTATGCCAAGGAAAAAAGATCATAGCTCCTATCGTAACAAAAAAGCTCATATTGCGTATTTTGGCTGCAAACTGCGAAGTACAAACGGGGGCGATTCATATAAGAATCGTGAGTGAGAATAGGCGGCAGGCAAGGCGACGATTCATGAACGAATCGCGCACTAGGGCAGGCCAGCAGACAGGGGTACGATTCATGATTGAATCGTGCAGTAGGTTAGACCAGTAGGCAAGGGGACGATTCATTAACGAATCGTGCACCAAGGCAGGCCAGCAAAAAAGGGTACGATTCATGATTGAATCATGCAGTAGGGTAGACCAGCAGACAAAGTGACGATTCATGAACGAATCGTGCGTTAGAAGAGACTAGCGGACAGGTAGCAAGAGGACGATTCAGGAATCGTGAACAAATCGCATGAATCAATTACTGCAAAGGAATCGCTCGACCCAACTCTAATCCGTACGACTAATGATCTCTGCATCCTGCCTCCATGGCTAGGCCGGGTTATCCCCACTCTCGCTGCTGCTACCATCCCCCACTCCTTCCCTTTTCCTGTCTGACAAAACCTTCCGCGCGCTCTGTCGCCCATCAAAAGAAAGTGCACTTTCCGGCCTGCGGGGAACAAGGTGGCAGTAGCCATATTGGAGGGCTTAGCGTGGATGACCGCCATGTTGGAGTATTTAACATATGAAGACAGCCATTATATGCGTTATACGCGTGCTTGAGTTGATTTTAAAAGAAACTTAAAAATGGATTGCAAGACATTATCTTTAACAAAGGCGACCTTAAAAATGAAATATGACGATCTTTAGACTGAATGCAAATAGCAGGGATCAGTGACTTTTAAATGTGTAACACTTTGAGCTAAAATACAACAAAGTTCCTTATACGATTCTACAAGTTTAAAATCGGAGCAACTCTGGAAAAAATTATTTTGCTCGTGACTGCGGTCAAATGTAGCGGTTTTCTGTGATACATGCGTATTAAGCGTGGTTTTCTGTGATAAATGGGTATTAAGCGTGGTTTTCTCTGATAAATATACATTAAGCGTATAAAATGTCATATTGTGTACTGATTCTTTAGGTGTGAATGAGGGTGAGATATAAAGAAAGCATTATAAGCGTGGTTTTCTCTGATAAATGGACATTAAGCGTATAAAAATGTCACATTGTGTACCGATTCTTTAGGGTGAATTAGGGCAAGATGTAAAGAATGCATTGAAAAGGATTGAAAACACGAAATAATAGGATATATACCTGAATATAATTAAATAAGGGTAGAAAAATTTCTACGTTATTTCTAAAGCATTATAATAAAAATTATGTTAATTTTGGTGTGTAATGGGTTGCGGTGGTGGGTATGGTAGGCATTGAATGGAAATATCTGTCTGAATGGTCGTGCGAAAATATTTCTCTGCGCGTTTCAACATGTCGGGCTGTTCCCAAAAAGTCTGTCTACAGGTATGAAGTCATCTGATATGGTAGGCTATTGTCCTGAGTGGTGTGGGATAAGCCTGTTTTTACGGTCTGGTTCAGGGATAACGTCCGTGGTTTGCATTCGGAAGTCCCTGGCTCGATTTCCGTAGGGACAGTCGCTCTGACCTTAGGTTTCTCGCGGTTTTCCCTGGTCTGCAGGAGAATGCCTGAGTGGTGTATGCTAGCACGATTTCCTTTCATTCTATATAATTTGCATCTTTCACGTGTGCTTCTAGAGCCTCTGGTGCGATTTCCCGTCGGTCGCTCACTCTGACCTCGTATTTTTCGTGATTTTCCCCGATATGCAGGCGAATGCCTAAGTGGCGTATGCTAGCAGGATTTCCTCATTCACGTATGCTTCTAGAACCCCTGTTTCGATTACCGTCGTTCGCTCACTTTGACCTCAGGTTTTTCATGGCTTTCCCTGGCCTGCATGCGAATGCCTGGGTGATTACTCATCTATCACGATTACTTTTCATTTTATTTCATTTACGTCTTTAACGTGTACAATCTGAAGATCTCCCTGGTTCGATTTCTCGTCGTTCGCTCACTCTGACCTCGGATTTCTCATGATTCTCTCTGGTCTGCAGGCGAATGCCTGGGTGGTTTCTCATCTATCACGATTTCCTTTCCCTTTCATTCGCATCTTACACGTGTGCTTCTAGGGCCCCTGGTTGAATTTTCCGTCGGTTGCTCACTCTGACCTCGGATTTTTCGTGATTTTCCCTGGTCTGTAGGCAAATGCCTGGGTGGTTTCTCATCCATCACGATTTCCTTTCATTCTATGTAATTTCCAAACTACACGTGTGCTTCTAGGACTCCTGGTTCGATTACCGTCGGCATCTCACACTGATATGAGATTTTTCGTGATTTTCCCTGGTCTGCAAGCGAATGCCTGGGTGGTTTCTCATCTACGACGATTCCCTTTCATTCTATTTCATTTGCGTCTTTTACGTGTGCTTCTAGAATCCTTGGTTTTATTTCCCGTCGGTCGCTCACTCTAGCCTCGGATTTTTCGTGGTTTTCCTTGGTGTGCAGTCAAATGCCGGAGTGATGTATGCTATCACGATTTACTTTCCCTTCCATTCTATTTCATTCCCATCTTTGTGCTTCTGGGTTTCATTGCGAATGGTGAATGCTTGCTCAAAGGATACTTTTCCCTTGCTCGGTTGACAAATCGTTCATCGCCCTCGCGAGTCAAGCACCCGAATCTGCACGATTATGCCCGAACAATACATAGATCATCGCAATACTTTGCTCACTCCCTCTAAGCTATACGAAGAAATTGATACACGCGTTCACTTCTCCCAAGCACCCGAAGCTATACAAAGACGTACGAATACGTACAATCACACATGAACATCTCTGCACGCCTCTCTAAGTACATGAACATGCGTGAAGACCTAAGGATACACCCGAACATCAGTGTAACACGAACTGAAATATAAGAGGTTAGACCTTTAATCACCGTTTTTAGTATTAAAATTCAACATATAATTGATCTAAAAAAGGTTCGTGCCTCCTTTATAAATAGAGCGTTCTCGAGCATTGGCCTTCATTCTGTTAATTATCTCCGAGGTGACAACATCCTTGTACTCTCAGAAAATAATTGGCTTTCTAAAGTGTTATTATGGTGAACAGGCGTACATTTCCTTGAAGAAAGGGTAATACGTTATTACATCACAGTAAAGATGAATAAGTCATCATATAAGGATATCGTTCCTAGTGCTTTAGGATATACTTGTGGTAAATGCTGCAAGAAATGCTTCCGTGGTTATGATAAAAGAAGGCATGTGCTATATTGTAAGAAGCTCTTCAAATGTAAATATTGTAATGTAGCCTTCAAAGTCAGTTATATGGGTCACCGACACGAAGTGTGAAATAAAGAAATCTGAGAAGAAACGTAGATTAGAACCTACTAAGCAAGATTTATTATCTATCATGTATGACTATGACATGAAAGGATATGAAACTTCATTCAATGGACGCTTGAAATCATATTTTATACGTTGTGAATCAACTAAGGACGTGAATATGTACCTGCATGAGGCAAAACAGCTGACAATCCTGGCTGTACATAAACAGCTTGGCATTCACCAGAGTGTGAAAATTAATCTGCTAGCTAAGTGTACATTTGTTATCAGTATCGGAGAAACCTGCGACAAAACATTTAAAACCTGGAATCAAGCTGTTTTCCTAGAAACGGACCTGGACTCTATGCTGGAAACGAAAATGAAGAAGTTGGTTACTGAAATGGAGAAATCACAACTTAAGGGTAGCAACTGGACTCTGCTTGCTGTGGAAGGGGTTCGCCTTCGTATTAACAGGTACAATCCGTTACGCGGATGTAGCTACATACCCCTGCCACCATCTGTTGGAGCTAAAGAAGCCTGCATTAACATCCAGAATTTAACTGATGAACTATGCTTTATGTATTCTGTATTAACTAAATTCGTTGAGAAGGATGCACAACGCGTGTGCAAATACAAGCAACTTAAAAATAAATATGACTTCAGTGGTGTTACTTATTCAACTCCATTTTCTCAAATATCTAATTTTGAGAAGCTTAACACGATGTCTATCAATGTCTTCGGCCTGGATGAGAAGCATGAAGTGTATCTGATAAAGGTCGCCTAGACTGAACTATCTGATTACCGTGGCCTCCTTCTATTTAGTGTCTGTAGTGGGAAACATCACTACATATATATAAAGAATTTTGAAAAACTTATTCGACGTCAGAATACTATGCATAATGGATGTGTTTGTATCTGTGAGCGTTGTTTTACAAATTTTGATGATTAGGGCGGACGAAGTGACTGGAAAAACTGGAGAAACATAAGGAATTGTGTATACCACATGATGTTACTATCGAGTATGATGGTTGGTAAGGATACCAAGTGAAAAGATTGCTGAAATTAACTTACGTTATATGTGCTGATTTTTTGAACATATACTAAAAAAAACCTCCAAGAACCATAAGAACATACTGTAGTGAAATCATTACAACACTTCTGAATTTTGACATCATCTCGAAGTCGTATTGGTACGTTAGTATAAGTGGATAAGATCAAATTTACTGTCTATGATGCTAAAAGTTATTGACGAGGTTGAAATAGTGACATAATCGTATGAATATTACAGCATTTCAAACAATACTTAAGAGAATGTAACTTGGATCTCAAGAGAATGATCTTCCCCATGAGACTACAATTTTTAAATGAAAGTTTACTCCAGTGCTGCACACATCTGATGAAGAAAGAAGAATAAGAAGATTGAAGGGGAAGGCGTTAACCCTGCCATTAGGAGCAAATCCTAGTGCTATTCTCATGCCTAGATATAGGGGAGAGACGTCTACAGTGAACTAAAATAAAGGTATATTGACGTAACACTTTTCAATTAAGACACTCAAATAATAAAACCGGAATAAAACGTCGCAATTTCGCTAAAAAGAATGTCAAGGTTATCTCTCGTTAGTCAGATTAGGTTTAGACGATGACTGAGTAGAATAGATGATGAGAGAATGGTCTGGGATTTGTTAGATTAGGGTAGGCTAGGGTATGGTACATTAGGATAGATTCTGATTGTCTAAGTTATGAAGGATGGGTTAGCTTAGATTGTCTTAGATGGGTTGGTTACGCGGTTATGTTACGTCTTGTCACGCTGTTGCGTTCTTATGTTACGTGGTGTTACGTTCTGTCTTCGTGTTTATGTTACGTGATGTTACGCCTTGTTACGTGGTTACTGCTTATGTTACGTGGTGTTACGTCTTGTTACTTTGTTTCGTACTTATGTTACGTGGTGTTACAATTGTCACGTGTTTACGTGTTGTTCTTACGTCTTGTTACGTGGTTATGTTACGCGGTGTTACGTGGGTACATGGTTATGTCACGAATAGTTATGTGTGGTTACGTGGTCATATTACGCTGTGTTACGTCTTGTTACGTGGATATGTTACGTGGTATTACGCCTTGTTACGTGGTTACGTGCTTATGTTACGTGGTTTTAAGTCTTGTCAAACGGTTATGTTACGTTGTGAAGCGTCTTGTTACGTGTTATGTTACGTAGTGTGACGTCTTGTTACGTGGTTATGTTACACTGTGTTACGTCTTGACACGTGGTTACGTACTTATGTTACGTAGTGCGACGTCTTGTCATGCGGTAATGTTACGTTGTTTGACATCTTGTTACTTGGATACGTGCTTATGTTGCGTAGTGTGACGTCTTGCTACGTAGCTATGTTACGCTGTGTTACGTCTTGACACGTGGTTACGTGCTTATGTTACGTAGTGCGTCGTCTTGTCATGCGATTATGTTACGCTGTGTGACTTCTTGTTACGTGGTTATGTGCTTATGTTACGTAGTGTGACGGCCTGTTATGTAGCTATGGTACGCTGTGTTACGTCTTGACACGTGGTTACGTGCTTATGTTACGTAGTGCGACGTCTTGTCATGCGGTTATGTTACGTTATGTGACGTCTTGTTACGTTGGTTAGGTTAGACGATGATAGGATTGAATAGACTATGAGAAGTCAAGGTAGCGATAGGTTATGGAGTTCGGTGTAGGGTTAGTTTAGAATATTTCTATATACCTTTACTGTAACCTAATATGCAGTTAATCCCTCTCCGTTTCGCACACTAACTGTTTAACATATCAAAAGTTTGTAAGATGTAGAAAAAAGTACATAGAAGTAATCTAATTACTCCCTATATTACCATGAATATCAGTGACGCTATCTGAATTGTCTGTTAAAATGACTTAAATACCCTACTTTCTACCCGAATCATATGAAAATTACATTAAATAGCTCTGGTACGAATCGCTGCTCTGAATTACCATGACCATTTGTGACACTAATCGGTTTACCCTACATACACACTTATTTACATTAATCTGGGACGCTAGCAGTATAAATCTTGAAGTCAAAGAGTCTAAATGATATTGTACATGGACGGACATTACGTGACACTGATATTTTAGAACCTTAGCGCCGGGGGGGGGGGGACTTTATCCAAAGTGTCGAGAAAATACCGTTAAAGGGTGTCAAAACATTTGTAAACTTTTAATTGGCGGTGTCTCTGTGGCCTAAATCTCTTCCTCCTTTATCTTTGTCTATCCCAGCATTTTCCCACGTTTCCCCTATCTCATTCGTATAAAGCATATCCCTCCCTCTTTCAGCATCTCCCATTTGTTTCCTACCTCACCTGTATAAACCCACATTCTCGTTCTTTCAGCCTCTGTCTAGCCTAGCATCTCTCCCGTTTTCCATATTTTCCCATATAAACGCATACTCTACTCCGCAAACTCTGTCTAGGCTATCACCTCTCCTCGTATTCCCTACCGCTCTCATATAAATGAATTTTCCTCCTTGAAGGCTCTCTCAACCTAGCATCTATCCTTGTTTTCCCTGTCTCTCCATGTAAACACGTACTCTACCATTCAAACTCCCCTAACCTAATACCTTTCCTCGGCTTACTATCTCTCTCTCCCATAAAACACATTCTGCCTTTAACTCTGTCTATCCGAGCATCTCTCCACGTTTCCCCTACCTCTTCCGTATAAAGCATATCCCTCCCTCCTTCAGCATCTGTCTAGCCTACAATCTCCCCTTGTTTTCCTAACTTACCTGTACAAAACCACATTCCCCTTCCTTCAGACGCTGTCTAGCCTAGCATCTCTCCCCTTTTTCCTAATTTTCCCATATAAACGCATACTCTACTCCTCAACCTCTGCCTAGACTAGCACCTCTCCTCGTATTTTCCGCCTCTCACATATAAAGCGCATTGCTCCTTCTTCAATTCTCTCCTAGCATAGGATCTCTCCACGTTTTCCATATCTTCCACCACATAAACGTATACCCTACTCCTCAAACTCTGTCTAACCTACTACCTCTCCTCGTATTCCCTATCTCTCCCATATAAACGCATTTTCCTCCTTGAGGTTTTCGCAAACTAGAATCTGCCCCCGTCTCTCCATATAAACGTATACTCTAATATACAAGCCCTCCTAGCCTAATACCTATCCCATATTAAAGTCATATTCTACCCTTCAAGGCCTGTTTAGTCTAGTACATCTCGTATTCCCTATCTCTCCCGTATAAGCCCATATTCCCCTTCCTTCAGCATCTTTCTAGGCCACGTTTTTCCTATCTTTCCCATATAAACGCATATTCCACACCTCAAACTCTCTCTAGTCTAGCACTTCTCCTCGTATTCCCTACTTTTACATATAAAGCTTATCCCTCACTCCTTCAACCCCTGTCTAGCCTAGCATCGTTCTTCGTAGTCCCTATCCTCCCCATATAAACGCATTTTCCTCCTTGAGCCGTCGCATCTACCCTCGTTCTACCTATCCTTTCCCATATAAACGCAAAAACAGTGCTCGAATCCCTGTATATATCTTATTAACACATATATAATATGCTTACACACATACATAAACATAACTTATACACATAAATAACAAGCATAGAGATATACACAAAATGTATACACATATCTAACAAACATATACACGTACACAATATGCATACACACATACACTTCGTGTAGTGGTTACCATGCTAGTTTCTAGCTCTCGAGGTTGCGGGTTCAAACCTGGCGGATGACGAAGGATTTTTTTCGGGCATAAAGATCCTTAGAATGGTTTTCTTCGTAAAGGATGAAAAGCCGGTGGTCCCGTGTCGTAGATAGAACCTCAGACCTGATAAAAAATCTGTGAGCAAAATTACCGGTCTTTCACGCCCAATATAGAATGGGACGCTAAGGACCACAGAAGTTAAAGATCGTCCATAAATAAAACTCAGTTTAATATTAATACATACGCATCATGTATACACATATACGCAACATGCATACACATATACACAACATGTATACACACGCATAGTATGTATACACACAAATACCTACTTAACAAGCGTAAACAAACGCATAACCCGCATAAACTCATACATAACGAACATACACACATACACAATTTGCTTAAAGCCATACATAGCAAGCATACACATATACACAGATTGCTTACACACATACACATCACGTATGCATAGATTCACAACAAGCATGCACACACACAACCTACACAAACTCAATTACAACACGAAACACACAGATACATACCATACACTACACACATAATATAACATATACACACATTCCTAACCTGCATAAATTCATACACAAGCATACACGCATAAACTTAACGCATACACTCATACACATTGCGTGTACACAGACACAAGCTGCATAAACCAATACATAATAAGCATGCATAGATACACATAACGCATATACATATACCTAACCTGCATATACTAATACATAGCAAGTATACACACATACGCATAACGCATGCAAACATAAACGTAACGCATACGCAAATACGTAACCTGCATAAATTCATACATAACAAGTATATACATGTACACATAACGCATGGACACATACGCAGCCTGCGTATACTCATACATAGCAGGTATACACACATACATATCGTATATACACATTTCTGACCTGCATATACTCATATAAAGCAAGTATACACTTATACACATAACGCATATACACATACACAACCTGCATAAACTCATACATAGCAAGTATACACACATACGCATAACGCATGCAAACATAAACGTAACGCATACGCAAATACGTAACCTGCATAAACTCATACATAACAAGTATATACATGTACACATAACGCATATACACATACACAACCTGCATAAACTCATACATAACAAGTATACACACATACACATAACGCATATACACATACACTCATACAAAGTATAAACACATACAAGTAATACATATACACATACACAGCCTGCATAAACTCATACATAGCAAGTATACATACATACATACATACATACATACATACAAATAATACATGTATACATATCGCATATACACACACCTAAGCTGCAAAAACTCATATGTAGCAAGTATGCTCACATAGACATCGCATATAGACATACCTAATCTGCATGTACTCATACATAGCAACTATACACACATACATATCGTATATACACATATCTGACCTGCATATACTCATACATAGCAAGTATATACTCATACACATAACGCATATACACATATACAGCCTGCATAAACTCATACAAAGTATAAACGCATACAAATAATACATATACACATACACAGCCTGCATAAACTCATACTTATCAAGTATACATACATACAAATAATACATATATACATACACAATCTGCAAAAATTCATATACAGGGTGAATCACCATGAACTTGAATCGCAAATATTTCGGAAAAATGAAAGTGCTATTAATATGATTTTTTCACAACAGTGATTGGTAGTCAGGGGCTCATACACTTAGCCTATAAACAGATTTTAATAACACTGAGAAAGTGTATTTTTTTAGCAAACATACAATTTTTTAAATGGAACAAGGCCTGGTTACATCAACAGAATAATGGTAGGGTAAATTAAAATGCCAATGGTGTTTGTTGCAGGATTCTAGTGCAAGGGGTTTACGTGACATAGTATTTTGAAAAGTTTCCACCCCGACAATTGTTTGTCCCATTCAACCTGCTTAGTTGCTAGGTACGATATTGATATGTTTATTTGCATTGATTGCCTTGCGACTTTCTGGTAACTTAGTTTGTGACAGTTCAAGCAGTAAGTCGTGAGTGGAAAATGGGGTTTACTAATGCAGAAAAAGCCGACATGCGCATGGTGTATGGAGAGTGTAGGAAGAATGCAGTTCGTTCCTGTACGGTGTGTGCGGATACGTATATCAATAGACATCAACCATCTCGGCAATTATTTATCAACCTCTTCAACCAGTTACGTGAATGTGGTACTGTAACACCTGGAAAACGTCACAAACAAACAAGTGACTAGAGAAGAGGCATAATTTAATGTTTTGGTTGCCGTTGCAGTAGATCCGCAAATTGGTTCCCGCACAATCACACGTGGAATTGGCATAAGTCAGGAAAGTGTACTGCGCATCCTTCATCGACATATTTTCCATCCCTATCACATCTCCCTCCATCAAGAGCTGCATGGAACCGATTTTGAGAATCGTGTTAACTTTTGTACATGGGCATTAATACATGATACTCCAGATACAACACGTATCTTGTTTAGTGACGAGGCAAGTTTTACTAATCCTGGCCAAGTAAACCGCAGAAACATGTACTATTGGTCTGTTGACAATCCCCGTTGGCTTTGTCAGGTGGAACGTCAGCGTCCATGGAGTTAAAACGTGTGGTGTGGGATAGTGAACTATCAGCTTATAGGCCCTTTGTTCATAGAAGACGTTCCTTTGGAGACTAGGAGGAACATGTGGCACCAACATGATGGCTGTCCAGCCCATAGTGCACGAAGTACTACAGCTCGTCTTAACGGATTGTTTCCAAATCGTTGGATTGGACGAAGAGGACCTGTACCTTGGCCGGCCCGTTCACCGGATCTGACCCCTTTAGACCTTTTTCTGTGAGAAAGGCTGAAATACACTGTCTACAAGGATGTACCAACTACACCAGACGATATGAATCGACGTATTACTGCTGGCTGCTCTGAAATTTCCACTGAAATGCTAGAACGTGTGCAGCAGTTTTTCCATAGGAGACTGGAAGCGTGTATTAAAGCTGCCGGTGGTCATTTTGAACACAACGTTTGAAGGGCTATGTTGTCTTTACTTGTAAGAATCCACAGAAGTATTGTAATTCCCTTTTGTTTTTCTTTAGTTTGCGCTACCACAGATTGAACAAGTGTCCGTGCGTGAAAGTTTCAAAATAAGATTTCTCGTAAACCACTTGCACTAGAATCTTGCAACAAACGCCACTGACATTCTAATTTACCGTAGCTTAAATCTATTGATGTAACTAGGCATTGTTCCATTTAAAATTGTATGTTTTCTCAAAAATTACACTTTCTCAGTATTATTAATATTTGTTTATAGGCTAAATGTACGAGACTCTGACTGCCAATCAATGCTGTGAAAACTGCACATCAATAGCACTTCCCATTTCCGAAGTATTTGCGGTACAAATTTTAGGTGATTCACCCTGTATAGTCAGTATACACACAAATAACACATATGCAGATACACAGCTTGTATAAACTCATACATAGCACGTATACACACATACACATAAAGCATACGTGCATACCTAACCTGATAAACTGATACATAGTCAGTATACACACATACCAATAAATCATAAAGACATACACAAACTGCATAAATTCCTACATAAGAAGCATATACACATTACACATAACTCATACGCACACAAACAACCTGCATAAACTCATACACAACAAGCATGCACACATACACAACCTGTACAAACTTGTACATAACAAGCAGACACACATACACATAACGCATACACACATACCCAACCTGAATTAACTCATACACAACAGGTATACACACATGCACATAACACATGCACATATACACACAATGCATACACAGATACACAATATACAAACATGCATACACAACAAGCTAACACACATACACAGTAGACATATATGCATGCGCAGCAAGCAATGGCTCATACACAACATGAAACAGATATACAACAAGCAAGCTCACACAGACATGAAACATACATATATACACAACAAGTACACACACAGATACATATTAAGCAAGCACACATACACGGAAACATACACACATACGCAACAAATATACAAACTTACACAACAAACGTACACACATACACAACAAGTATACACAGTTACACAATACGCATGCACACATCCGCAACAAACATACACACACAGACAACAAGCATGCACACATAGACAACAAGCATGCACAGATACACCCCAGGCATACACAAATACCCAACAATAATACGTGCATATACGACAAGCAAGCACTCATACACGTGTACGTAACAAGCATACACACATGCACACTTGCACTTGTAGGAAATACGCACAAGCATACAGACATATACTTCAATCAAACACACCATAAGGGAACACACACACACTTACACATCAAGCAATCACACGTACGCACATACGCAACAAGCAAACACACAATAAGGAAACACCCATAGGTACAGACTTACATAAAAAGCATACTCACATACACGACAAGCGTACACACATTGGCACATACACAACATGCAAACACACAGCAAGGAAACACACATACACAACAAGCATACTGACATACACAACAAGCAAACAAACAACAAGGAAACACACATACACGCATACACAGCAAGCATACTCTTCGCAGTGAAACACACATACAAACAAGCAAACACACATACCCTCATACACAACAAGCATACAGACATAAGGAAACACACATACGAACATACACAACAAGGAGACACACAATAAGGAAACGTACATATACAAGCACACAAAAAGCAAGCATACAAGGAAACACATATACACATATCGCAACTAACATACACACATGCACAAAAAAGTAACATACAATATACACATACACAACAAGGAATCACACATACGCAACAAGTAAATACACATACGCAACAAGCATCCACACATACGCGCATACACAATAAGCATCTGCACATACGCACATACACAACAAGCAAACACACATACGTATATACACAACAAGCACACTGACATACACAACTGGCATACACTACAAGCAAACATACAACAAGCCTACACACATACGTGACAAGCATACACAGATTCTCTATAAGCATGCGCACATACACAAATTCACACACATATATACATGCATACTCAAACATACACAACAAGAAAACGCACAAAAAGGCTACACACATACACTACAAGCATGCACAGATACGCTATGAGCATAGATACATACACAACAAACACAAATTCACACACATACATACATGCATACTGAAACATGTACACAACGCATGCTCATGATCTTTGTTTGTGTTCAGGTGACCTCAAACGTGTAATTCTAATAACCAAGTTTCTGGTTGGATTTCAGTACTTTTACCTACCATTGGAAGCCCATAGAGGAACTCAAACTTACAATATTTTTAAAGTGAGCAGAACTGACATCTTCTGTTTACTAGACGTGTGAACTGTACGCCTTTGGTACGAAGCTTTTGTTTCATATTTCAACCAACTTTACGGTTTATTATACAAGAAAGTGACTAATCCTAAGAAATATATTCAGCACATTTGCCTACTTTCAATGTTTAGAAAAATAATGTCCTAAATTTGGTTGGAAATGAAGCTGTGTTACGAAGTATTGGTTACTTACATATCTGAAAAATTTTCTTACGATATTTCAAGTATCCCTCCTCAAACCTGCTCCTTTGGCAATTTTAAATTTATTGGTTCCTTTAAATAAGTATTAGGTACATTAATATGGACATCAAAGCAGTTTCATGTCAGAGGTGCGCTGTTACCAGAAGTGCTTACTTTTCATAATTAAAAGTAGGATGTAGTTTTCTAACTTAATTCGTCAAGCATTAAATGCTACTGGTTTTGAAGTAGGCAAGCTAATGGTAAATGGAGGGGTTAATTATTGTTTTAGAAGGAGTGAAATTGTTTAAAACTCCATGGGAAAACTAATCTAGCTCTTAATCCAAATTCTAGGAAAGTATCCATCTCAAAAAGGAAAGTTGCGTTTATTTATGCTAATGACGAATGACATTAGCTTTAATTACTGAAATCATGACTGAGTGGGGGACCCTTGAACTGACATTAGCTTTCAGATCGTTCGTGTCGGACATGCAACGGAATTCAAAGAGGCAAGCGGCAAGAAAACCGTCCATTATTTTCCCGGATTTCCTCTGGGATGGCTACAGATAAGGTCATTAATTACCGAAGCAGAAAAGAAACACGCCAAGAAGATAATGAATATGTAAGAGTGGCCGGGTCACTCCGAATTTAAACCATCAGCGACTAACGACCTGCATGAGTTGTTAAATGATCTTATTTAATATAATATATTACTCAAATTCATACGCATCTAAAGTCCGACCAGATACTTCACATTTCTGTGCGGGGTGCAGGATATCTGGCAAAAGAGGTCGTAATCTGTTAATAAGCACCCGCGCCAGAAGTTTTTAGTCATAGGTCAGTAAACTAATGGGCCTATAGTTAGCGACATCGGACGAATCGCCTCGCTTGGGAATAAGCGTTACCACTCCCTCCTTTTGTAAATCGCATAAACGTTTATGTTCCAGAATAGCTTTCAAAACATCCAAAAAGTCAGCACCGACGATGTCCCGAAGGCCACATAAAGCTCTTGGAATTACAGTCGATGCCTGGAGCTTTGGAACGTTTTCGTTGTAGGAGGGCTACATAAACTTCTGTCTTACGAATTGGGAGCATCAGTTCTTCCTGTGCCTCCTTAGTAGTGTGCAATGCGGCTGGAAGGGGAAAAGCGGCAAGGAAGGGAGACGGCCCCGGCTGAGCGGCAAAAAGTTGCGTGCAGAACAAACGAAAACACCGTTAGATATCCTGTCGCTGTGTAAATGAGTTTCCATTTGTATCACGAACACTTAAAATCATCCGAGCTGTGCGGCGTTTAAAAACGTGCATCAAACGAAACAGATTCGTATTTTCATTTGGAAGTTATTGCTGTGCTCTGCTGCGAATCCGAACACCTTCCACACGACGTCTATAAATAGTAGTGATTTTGGCCTACTAGTAACTAAGTTTATTTTGTAAAAACGTCGAGGGGTGATAATTCTCCTGAATATCCGAAACACAGCCATAATGAAAAATTAAAAGGCATTCCTCATCCTAATACGCAGCCTAGGCATAACTTTTACAAAAGCCTTTAATTTTACGCTTTATGAAAAAGTCCCACAGTAAGCTATATCGGCATATTTACGTTTCTGGGACTGCCAAGCCTGCGCGAAGTCTTGTATAAACCCGAGGGCAGATAAAACATTCACGGTTCAGTTTCCAAAACTATCGCCCCATTGGGAAGTACACAACGTCCAATTTAAGATGCAAAATTACAGATCCGTGATTACTAAACGAAACACCCACCGTATTTACACTTTGAGCACTAGACGTCAATCCAGTGGGTACATATAGTCTACCAAGTCTAGCTGCAGAATTACTAGAAAAATAAGTAAACTGGATAGAACCACGTAAAATGGTCCAGACATAAACCATTCATAGTTGTGATGTCAAAGCAATTAACGGCGCGCTAGGCTGGTAAACACCTGTACAATCACGTGCATTTAACACACAGTTCAATTCACTACCAAAAATATATTGTTCTGGAAGGTTACGTAACAAATAGGGCACTTCAACCTGAAAAAAGGCATTCGGTTCACGGCGCTTAGCACTAACCGCCGGAGCATATATATTAAAAAAACAGATGGCCTGAAAACTACCACCTAGACCTCGCCCTCATGGAGGAGTAACAGATCGTTGACTGGTAGAGGCAGTCCGCTAGCTGGAACGATTCAGGAGCTGGAAACGCTAGGGACACACAGCGTAATGCAAGTTGTGCAGATCTATACAGAGCACCAAACTTTAATTCAGGAGGTAAAATTTCGTCGAAATGTAGATGACAGGGACGCGTCACGATGTTGAACGGTCCGAAATCTGGAAATGTTAGGGACAATCCGTTGTGCGGATGACGAGTGTTTCCAGAGAGCATCCTTTTCCACGAATGTTTCCAGAGAGCATCCTTTTTCCATGCTCGCACTCGCCATGTTCTGGTTACGTGGCGTTGTAACGTAATGTTACGCTGTTAGGATGGTTTAGGAGACATGACAGGCAAAAGGCGGGGGTCCGTACCCCTTAAAGATTTGAACCTGAGGTCTGTCTCATTCAACCTGACGTCTACTGGCTCCGTGAACAATAGTTGTCTAGATGACTAATGTTTCAAGAGAGTATCCTTTCCCGCTGCTATGCATAGATCGCGATTCGCTCCGTCGTCCTCATCCGGGATATATATATATATAGTTGCGTGTTATGAATTCATTCATTCGCTTTTAATTCCTTCGAGCGTTAGCATTCACGTATTGATTTATATTTCTTTTAGATTTAGCATGAGCTACTGCCGGAGAAAATCTGTGCAACTAACGAATGAGAAACTCAAATTTTAATACATTACACATGGAGGAAAACGCGTTATTAGATGTTGTATATGCGGGCGGATTTTTAAGAATCGTTCTTTGTCAAGATTTAAGCTTCATAGAGCAACATGTTATACTGAATCGACTCTCTCTCCTACACTCGAAGATCCGAAGATGTATAGAGGGGGGTGTTATACCGGATCAAGCCTCTGTCCTTCACTGGAGACTACTGTTGGTGAAAAATCTGGATACAGCGGAAGTTGCGAGAATATGAAATCTTCATATGATGATGATTCATTGATATCTACGCTTGAAAATCCGAATAGACTAGTAAATATATTGAGGTTACTAATTGCATCGAGGGACGCTGGTAATAATAGTCACACACAAGAGATTGAGGAAATTATAAGTAAGCTGAAAGCTTCTAAAGTTATAGCATGACAGGATCCAGAAATTGTGTTAATCAATTACGGCCATGGCTAACAGGAACTTTGAAATATCAAAAACTTGTAATTATAAAATACATCATCCAGACATTGTTGAGATGTTTAGTTTTTTTACGGATAATGCAGGTCTCTTTCTGTGTGATGTATATGATTATATAACTGAGTGTTTAGAATGTCTAGACTATCATACAAAGTGAGCGACTCTTCACATAGAGTGTAGTTCTTACGTTTTGTTACTTGGTTACATAGTTGCTACGTGTTGTTACGTCGTGTGACGTTTCTGGTTACGAGATGTCACGTGATGTTGCGTGGTTATGTTACTTAGTATGACGTCTTGTCATGCTGTTATGTTACGTTGTGTTACGTCTTGTTACGTGGTTACGTTAGATGATGATAGGAATAAGAAGATCCAGAACATACAAGGTGGGAATAGGTTAGGACGTATAGTTCACTGTAAACCGATATACAGTTTGTTCCTCTCCGTTTCGCGCACTACTGTTTAACATATATAAAGTTTGTAAGGTTTAGAAAATAAGTATATAAAAGTGTTGTAACGCTGGATGAGAAAAGTTTTATAATCGAATTACTCTCTATATTACTGTATAAACCTACATTCCTCCTCCTTCAACCCTGTCTATCCTTGTATCTCTCCCGTTTTCCATATTTCTCCCATATAAACGTATACTCTACTCCTCAAACCATGTCTAGACTAGCACCTCTCCTCGTATGCCCTACCACTCTCATATAAATGCATTTTCCTCCTTGAAGACTCTCTCAACCTAGCACCTACCTTCGTTTTCCCTATCTTTTCCCATATAGACGCATACTCTGTCATTCAGACCTTCCTGACTAGCCTAGCACTTCTCCTCATATTCCCCTACCTCTCTCATATATAAGATGCATTCCCTCCTTCAACACCGTCTAGCCTAGCCTCGACCCTCGTATTCCCTATCTCTCGCATATAAACGCCAACTCTATCATTCAAAACTCCTATCCTAATACCTCTCCTCGGTTCGCTATATCGCTCATATAAAGCGCCATATTCTACCATTCAAGTCCTGTTTAGTATACCATCTTTCCTTGTATTCCCTATCTCTCTCGTATAAAGCATATCCCTTCCTCCTTTAGCATCTGACTAGCCTAGCATCAGCCCTGGTATTCCCTATCTCTCCCCTATAAATGCATTTTCCTCCTTGAAGACTCTCTCAACCTAGCACCTACCTTCGTTTTCCCTATCTTTTCCCATATAGACGCATACTCTGTCATTCAGACCTTCCTGACTAGCCTAGCACTTCTCCTCATATTCCCCTACCTCTCTCATATATAAGATGCATTCCCTCCTTCAACACCGTCTAGCCTAGCATCGACCCACGTATTCCCTATCTCTCGCATATAAACGCCTACTCTGTCATTCAAAACTCCTATCCTAATACCTCTCCTCGGTTCGCTATATCGCTCATATTAAACGCCATATTCTACCCTTCAAGTCCTGTTTAGTATACCATCTTACCTTGTATTCCCTATCTCTCTCGTATAAAGCATATCCCTTCCTCCTTTAGCATCTGACTAGCCTAGCATCAGCCCTGGTATTCCCTATCTCTCCCCTATAAATGCATTTTCCTCCTTGAAGACTCTCTCAACCTAGCACCTACCTTCGTTTTCCCTATCTTTTCCCATATAGACGCATACTCTGTCATTCAGACCTTCCTGACTAGCCTAGCACTTCTCCTCATATTCCCCTACCTCTCTCATATATAAGATGCATTCCCTCCTTCAACACCGTCTAGCCTAGCATCGACCCTCGTATTCCCTATCTCTCGCATATAAACGCCTACTCTGTCATTCAAAACTCCTATTCTAATACCTCTCCTCGGTTCGCTATATCGCTCATATAAAACGCCATATTCTACCCTTCAAGTCCTGTTTAGTATACCATCTTTCCTTGTATTCCCTATCTCTCTCGTATAAAGCATATCCCTTCCTCCTTTAGCATCTGACTAGCCTAGCATCAGCCCTGATATTCCCTATCTCTCCCCTATAAATGCATTTTCCTCCTTGAACCGTCGCATCTACCCTCGTTTTCCCTATCCTTTCCCATATAAACGCAAAAGTGGACCAGCTTCTGTCTATAATACCGTCTGTCTCCGTTTTCCATATATTCCTCATATAATCGTATACCGTACTCCTTAACCGCCAACTGAGGAATGGACAAGTATCTTTTTGAGCAGACATTCGCATGCAGACCAGGGAAAACTACGAAAAAATCAAAGGTCTGAGCGAGTGGCCGACGGTAATCCAGTCAGAGTGTCTTAGAAGCACGTAGGTTAAGATAGATTGATATAACATCAAAAACGTGGTAGCATACGGTGCTCAGGCATTCGCCTGCAGACCAGGGAAAACCAAAAGAAATCAAAGATCTGAGCAACTGACCGTCAATCTGGTTACGTGGCATTGTAACGTAATGTTAAGCTGTAAGGGTGGTTCAGGAGACATGATAGGCAAAAAGGGGGCGGCCCTACCGTTTAAAGATTTGAACTTGGAGTCTGTCCCATCCGTCCTGACGTCTCCGGCTCTGTGAACAATTTCTGTCTAGATGCCTAATGTTTCAGGAGAGCATCCTTTCCCCTATAACTGCATGTTTAGAAGGTCTAGACTATCACTTTTGTCTTTAGGAAATATGTTCGGGTTTTTTGTGAAGGAATGTAATAGGATAATGTTTTATAAAAAATAAATGTTGTTTATATTGCATAGCCCTCATTTTTTATTAATCTTTTTATACAACTCATATAATACAGTCCAATATTAAGATGGTTCTGGCTTCTAGATTCCCATTTATTCAAGTCTCTTTCAGTAATAGTTCAATAATTTTTTTTGTTTAGATTTCATGTAGCATCAACGTTTTAAGATAATGCATTCTTGTTTAAACAATTATGAAATTATTTATGAAATCAATGGTATTGGCAGGTATAGCAGTAATAATGAGTATATAATTTATATATTATTGCTATATTCTACACACGCAAATGTTCCATGCTGCACGGTGCTGCAATTCTTCATGTTGAGAATGTTCCTATCACATTTCTGTTCATGTTGTTTTAAGCTGTCTCGTTCTTCCTCTTCATTTACATTCATCTGGACATTCCCGTAACAAACATTCACATTATTTGCAGCTTGTTGTAGGTATATACTTCGATGCGGAGAATCATTGCAAGGGGTATTAAACTTCTTTCTGCACAAAATCACTCAGACTACAATCTAGACATTATTTACACATATTTGTGTTGATACAGTGATGCATGCTTTGACAACTGCTATCCTAATGGAAATTATTTGCAACTTGCTGTAGGTATCTGCTTTGAGGTAAAGATTCAGTGCATAGACTATTAAACTTCTTTCTGCAGGTCCTCGCCCAGAGTACATCCTAGGCGTTATTTACACAGTGATGTATACTTTAGATGAACGTTATCCTAGTGAAGTGTGAATTTATAAACTCAATGAATGTAACTCTAAATGAAGCTTTGAAAGGATAGCTGAATTATTTCTACAAACCTTAACAGGAAGAAAAGACAATTTACATGTCTTAAACTTGCCGGATGGTACTACACCATGATATACCATTTGAAACTTTCCTGGCATTTCCTCCAACTGTTGGCTTGTTAGGGTTGAATATCTTGTCGGAAGAAACACTTGCTTATTGTCTAAAACTGCAACCACTCTAGCACCGTATCTCGTATCAATGTTTGTTATGGATTTTATATTATAAGTCTCCTCTGGCTGAAGATCTTGTAGTCTTTGAACGGTCGGGTAAATGCTACCCTCAGCCAATGTGTTAAGTTGAGATGTCAAACTTTCTGCATTAGGAAGAGAAAAAAACATATTCTTTATTAGAGAATGTGTTGCATAACTAAATTTCATTTATTTTAAAGTTTCAAAATTATTAACTTTTTTCTGTATAATAGAATAATAAAAATGATAATATGTGTAAATATAATTGAGGTTCTGATTCACTAATGAAGTTCATTAAGTACTGTATTTTCCGATTTAAATGTTTTAATATAATGTAAACATTTACTTTGTTAGAGAGAATGATTCGCGCAACAGACTTTTTGTAATATTCTAAAGTAAAAACGTTAATAAGGTATTCAAATAATTGTATTTTGTCTAGAAAGGAATATAATTCACTTGGCGAAAACACGTATTTAAATACCTGGAATAATAATTACTCAACAAGATGACTACTTAATTAACTTTTCACATTTTTTTGAGAATTCACACAGCTAGATATTAACACTAGAAGTTCAACTATTTGCGTATAAATACCCAATATTAAAAAACAAGAACGCAAATATAAGTTAAATGTACATAGTAATAATTTAACTTTGAAAGTAAATGAAGTGCTTTTACATAAAGAAAAATTATATATTATTACGTTAATTTACTTTATTGCGAATAGCTTATACAGGGGAAATGTCGATGCATTTTTTAACACCTGAGAAATTTTCTATGACAAACAAAGCACGTGTATTTCTCGATACAATCATGGAAAATATCTCTTTTTAACGTGATGGAAACAGACTGGAAGTATTTACTAAATAAATGTGCGAGAGGAATGAAACATTAACTGATGAATTTCGATCAATGCATGCAAACATGAAGTCCCCGGATCGATTACCACCGGTTACCCTCGGAAGAATATTTATACAGAACATTTTTTATTCGATTCGAAGGGTATTCAAGTAATTGTATTTTGTCTAGAAAGGAATAGAATTCACTTGGTTAAAACACATATTTAAATATACGGAATAATAATTACTCAACAGGATGAGTACTTAACTAAACTGTTCACATTTTTGAGAATTCGCTCAGTTAGCTATTAAATGTAGAATAAGCTTGCCTAAAATGAATACTTAACTAAACTGTTCACATTTCAGAAAAATTCAACTGTCTTGCTATTATCTTTTAGAATGCTCAGCTATTTACTTTATTGCGAATAGCTTATACAGGGAAAATGTCGATGTATTTTTAAACACCTGAGAAATTTCTATGACAAAATAAAGTACCTGTATTATTCGACACACTCATGGAAAATATCTCTTTTTAACGTGATGGAAACAGACTGAAAGTTTTTACTAAATAAAATGCACAAGAGGAATGAAACATTAACTGATGAATGTTCGATCAATGCATGCAAACATGAAGTCCCCGTATCGATTACCACCGGTTACCCTCGGAAGATAATTTATACAGAACATTTTTTATTCGATTCGTAGGGTATTCAAGTAATTGTATTTTGTCTAGAAAGGAATATAATTCACTCTGTGAAATCCTGTATTTAAATATCTGGAATATAAATTACTCAACAAGATGAATACTTAACTAAATTGTTCACATTTTTCAGGATTCGCGCAGTTAGCTATTAAATGTAGAATAAGCTTGCCTAAAATGAATACTTAACTAAACTGTTCACATTTCAGAAAATTCAACTGTCTAGCTATTAACTTTTAGAACGCTCAGCTATTTACAAATAAAGGTCCGTCATTAAAAACAAGAACGCAAATATAAATACAACTTACCAGACATGATGTTCGATGAAATTTCACGTTGAAAGAATAAAGTTTGCAGAGTGCTTAGATCGCTGTGTTCTCACGATACTGTGAAAATCATTGGAGAAGCTGCTGCTTTTATATCATTTCCTCCGATAAAAGCTGAAGGGGTGAGAGTTGTGCAGGGCACTTAGGAAAACAATTACTGACATTGTTCGCTAATGACTGTATACAGATCCGGGATGCTATCTTAAAAGTCTATTAATGTGCTGAAAGCGTCTATCGTTGTCAGCTAATGTATACATGGACATTACCGTTATCCTCAGACAGAAGTAGGTTGCGGGGTTTTCATTACCTGTGCGGCTGTTGTTCGCTAATGTGTGTATACATAAACATTACCGTTATCCTCAGAGAGAAGTAGGTTGCAGGGTTTTCATTACATTGCGGACTGTTCTCATGAGCGTGCTACTTTTACAAACATATACGAGACGATCACTTGCGCTCGAGTCAATTCTTATACAATTAATTAATCAAAAAACTTAATTGAATAATGTTTGACGAACATTACCTAATTGAATTGCCGAGGGGCGGCAGGCGTCGAGAAAACAAATCCCTCAAGTCAGGACGCCACGGCACGCGACTAGACCGCATGGGGGAGGGGGGTAGGACCTGTCGGCACAGACACGGTCGGCATTTGGTAAGCGCACAAAGAGAGAGGGGGCGGGGCCTAACGACACGAGACCTGGCGGCATGTGAGGCCTCAAAGGGAGCCGACGGGCTTGTCGGCGTAGAACAATGGACCTTATCAGTTGTCGGCATCTTCCTTTGGCTCCGTAGCGGCTTTTTATTTCTACTTACCTGATGGCTTCAAAGGTAATTTGGTTAATATTAGACCTTGAACCGGCAACTCTAGGCCGAGCCCGAGCTATGTAATTATTAATAATTTGAGTAATTAATTTTTAGTGAAATTAATTTGTGCTATGATCAGCTTTTTTCTATTTACTGCCTGTGTAGCTTAAGAAGAGTGATTTAATGATAGGTTTGTATTTAGGTTACTAATATTAGAGGAGTAATAAAGTGTTTAATGTAAATAATATAAGCAGTATGTTAAAATACTGTCCATAACGAGATATTTTATCTGCAGGGAAGGTGTCTTCGAAGGCAAGAAGTGCGTTTTACCATGTCTCTCTGGTAGCAAGAGTATTGTTCATACAGCGAGGGCGTAGAGCTATCGTCCTTTTGTAAAGTAATTCGCCGTGACCGGAGGGAGGGAGACAACAAGCTTAACGGTAAAATTAAAAAAAGCGCGATTTATGTTAAAATTGGACCAATGAGATCCCAGTAAATAGATATGAAAAAGTGAGACGCGTTGAGTGGCGCTAAAAATGCACCAATAGGAAATTAAGCAGCTCAAGAAGCCTGGGACTATAAACAGATCTGCTAAGACCAAAATCAGGGGTCACCTCTAAACTTCAAGCGGGGAAAGATGCTACCGGATATTTGAGAGATGTCGCGCTAAAAGTTGGTGAACTAAGATAGGTTTCGCTACACACATAGGAATCGCTACGAGTAAAGATATCTGTTAAGTATATAAATTTCGCGTCATTTCAGCGCCGTGTTTCAACAGCAGTGGACAGTGTTTTAACGGCGACAATATCAGTGTTGTGAACTACTCGAAATAGCTAAATAAAAGAAACAGTGGTGTCGTCTTTTTTGTAACTAAACACGTCTATTTTCTCTCCTTTACCACACCCGAGATCTGCGTTTCCTTTACCAAGGAAAAGTCCATACTCTGACATATTTCAGTAATAACTTCAGTTAGCTGAGGATAAAATATACAGAGAATCATCACACTTCGAACCCCCAAGGTCTTCGTGGAGGCCGCAGAAAGGTAAGCCGCGAGCTACGGGCATTACAAACCAAAACAACATCGGACAGGAGGAGATACTGCCACAACATTTTGTGCAACTCTCCCTCCTCTGACCACGATCCCTACATATTTTTGCTGGGATCACAAATATAGCTCACTTCCTTTTTCAGCTCTCTCTTCTCTGTCCAATGTTATGTCAGTTTTTATTATATTATACGCCTCAAAATGTGTAGTTTCGGTTGTTTATATATTAAGAGTGGTATCGAGAAAATAAAAGCTTTTAAACATGAAGAGTTCAAGACAGAAAAGCGCAAGCAATAGCTGCAGAACCCACACAGAAGAGTGAAAAGTAAGAATAAAAGGGAAATATGACAGCCAAAATTGATCCATCAGTGCAACCTTAAAGTGAGAGGAGTAGAGCAGTTATCCAGCATCACGTTATCGATCAAAACTAAGATCAAAGTAATTTGTTCTCCATTGGAGTACATTTAGCTGTTATAGTTAAAAACCGGTTCTTCCAATGTTTGAATTTAGAGCACAAAGTAACGCACATGGGTTTCGAAGAACAATTACAATGACATTGCTACAATGTGGTAACATTAATACAAAGCATAGAGAAACAACAGCTCATTTTATAAAGGGCATTATGATGATATGAGTAGACATAATTTGACGGTTCCCAAACAAAGGGATATCGTTAATTAATAACACGTGTAAAAACGTGTTTACAAGTATATGCACACCTCCCCTCCTGCCCTTCTTTGTGTCACTCACCGCTAATGTGTCATGTAGCTGTCAAAATTAATTGACAGGTGCTTGATAAGGATTGATAGGTGATATATCATGTAAATCAGATAATTATCATACATGTGTAAGATTATCTCGCTTCATTGACTTCAAAGGGCAGAAGCCTCGGCCAAGGCCTTTATCGACTTCTAGAACTGGAATTTGCCGAGCCCTCCCCTAATTTGATGGTGGCGTGCCTCGAAGATGATCTTCCGCCCCCCTTGTCCTCCCGGTAGTTGCGTGCCACCGCCCCCTAAATCGATGGAAGAGATCCATCACACAGAGGCGTCGACAAATAATGACCCGTGTAATCCGATTGGTTTAATCGAGCTTGCAATTGCATGTTCTTACAAATGTTTTGACATCCTTTGCCGGATTTTCCCGACACAGGAAGTCCTCCCTCCCACTCCTTTGTGTGGGTGAAATCCACAGCCACTGAAGTTCTATATAGTTGGCCGCGTGGTATAGGTTGCTTAATACACTGGTGTGCAAAACCTAAGGACGAAAGTAATCTTCGCATTTTGTGACATAGCCAAGTAATATAGCTCCATGAAACTTGAATCATACATAGAGGAAACTGCTACGGTATGCTACAGTAGGCAACTAAACAAAATATGCAATGAAACGTACAGAAATGCCACTTTTATTCATAGACCAGAAACTACACTAAAGTCAATACGACATATGATGGCTCTCTAAATTTACAGAAACAGATACATGGTGCTTAAAAGGGCCTATGATCATCACGGACAGCAATGGATGCTCCCATGCTGGCCACAAGGTTGGTAAGCAGTTCCTGTGGTAGGGCGTTCCATTCCATTGACAACTGTTGGATGGTCGTTGGTGCACGTGGATGTGTTGCAATGCATCTCCCCAAAGCAACCCACATGGGCTCGATTTAAATCGGAGGAACGGGCAGGCAGTCCATTCGCCGAATATCCTATAGTTCCAAGAGATCCGCCACCTGCGCTTTTCGATGCGGCCGCGCATTGTCATCCACAAAAATGAAGTTAGGGCCGACTGCATCCCTGAAAAGACGTACATGTGAAGCAGTACAGTATCACAATAACGTTGACCAGTGAGCGTACCCTGTTCAAGGATGTGGAGGTCAGTGCACCTATGTAACATTATGCCTCCCCAAAAGATAACAACCGAACAAACGATCATGTTCAAGGATGTTCCTGGGTCCATTACGTGTTCCCACCTCTCGCCAGATGAGGGTACGTCCAGAATCACTACTTAGACTGAATCTGCTCTCATCCGAGAAGAGCATGCGACCCCATTCCTCGTTGATCCAATGTTGAAGCTGTTGGGACCATCGGAAACGGTGTCGCCGATGTGCTGATGTCAATGGAACACAACGTACTGGCCGTCGGGCAAAGAGACAACCTCTGTGTAGTCGCCGTGCCACTGTGTATCGTGAGATTGCGTTCCTAGTTGTCCTGTGAAATGTGGTTGCAATTGCACCCGCTGTTTGGCGTGGATCCCTTCTTGCCTGTTGTAACAATATAACGGTCATCTGCTGCTGTAGTTGAGCATGGGCGACCACCGATCCTTGGGACAGCAGTGCCTGTGGTTTGGAAGGTTCCCCATGCACGTGAAACAATGCTGTGAACAATTCCAAACTCCTGAGCAACACTCGTCACACTTCGCCTTTTTTCCAGTTTCCGGATGATTCTTTCCCTATGAAGTCATCCAAATGGTGTCTACGAGCCATGTTGCAATGAAAAACACCACTACAGTGCACCGTAACAGCTCGCTAATTGCCACACACCGTCTTGTCCTGTTTCGTCAACTGCCCCGTGTTTCAGGACCAGACTCATTTGACACTATAGGCTCGCCACACTCATACCATGTGACGTCCAGCCTTCTGTGTACGTGTGAGAGATCTCTGACAACATGCTCCCGCAGCTTCTTCTACTTCCAGCAAGTAGTTCATTTGTTATGTTACTTTACTAATCTTATCCTTCGGTTTTACACACCGGTGTATAATTGAGTGTATATCAATCGACTCCCGATACTTCAAAAGCTTGTCACCGTGTGTGTGTATGAGCAAATCCACGTGCAAGGAGGCGTTACTCATGTCGGCATTGATTCAATTTGAATATTAAATGAACCGGCTAATGAGTTTAATTGAGGGAAGAATTGATTACATGTGTAATGACTTATGTTTTGATAAGTTGTCTTTGAGGTGGCTTACTGCCGAAAGAGACTGCATCTCTAAGTGCTTGTCAATCAATCACATAATGTTGGTGCATGTGTAAAATCATCGCACCTCACTGACGTCAATGTCTTAAACCGCTAATAAAAGCTATATCGCCCTTAAGCGGCTTAGATTCCCAGTATACTCTACCCTAAATGGCTGGTCGTGTGCCAATGATAGCTTAATATAATTGCTGCGCGTCATTTGTCTTATAGGATTGAAGCCTCGTGCAAGGAAGTGGGTACCGCCGTCTCGTGTATTTGATTAATATATTTAAGTGTATATTAATTGACTGTCGCACCTGATTGACGACGTATGTGTGTTAGCATATGTATAACTATCCCATCTCATTGTTCTTAATCTGTCCAGCAACCCTTCGCGTTGTATTCGAAAACCGGCAGCTGGCTGCAATCTGGCGATGATGACAATAACAAGTCTCGAACTACATTTCGCCCCCTCCTGAACTGCTGTGTGACGTCACTAACAAGTCTCGACCTGCAAACTAACCCGGACCCAGTCTGTAGGTGTTGATAAAAGGTGCTAAAACCTGCTCAGTAACCCGTTCCCTTGTAATCGAGAGCAGCCAGCCGGCTCATATATAGCGTTGATGTCAATAACAGGTCTCAACCTGAATTCCACTCCTTCCACACCCACTGCATGGCGTCATTAACAGGTTTATATGTGTAAACAGGCGGTTCTGTATATAAATAGCAATCCTCCTGGTGAGTATTAATTCTTTGAGGTGTCCAGTGCTATTCGAAATGACTGATGATAACGCTGTGAATGTATCAGATTTACATATTGATTGGAGCGAGTGCGGTGAAGATAATTATCATTATATATACTGTCATAACGAAACCTGCAATGACTTAATTATTACAATATTGTGTACTCAACCGTTGTATCATAATCAGATGTCTACAATGGTTGTGTGTACAGAGAACTGTGCGATTTATCAAAGAGGAGACGTGTAAGTAATATTTTTTTCTATTATACAACAATATATTGCATGAGTGTTACATGAAATCTAATCTGAAACCGAGGAACTCGTATGAAAGACGACCATGTTAGTGATATCGACGAAGTCGACGTCTTTGTATGGAGGCACTTGTGTGAATGTGATACACAATCATGCAATGGATACATGAATTCAGATTTTTGTACCATTTTCGCCTAGCACGAGTGCATATCATCCTTCCTATGTGATGATGACTGCGTAGTCTACCAACGCAGGAAAAGAAATCTTGAGTGAGTAGAAGAAATGGTAAATTACATATTCATTTATTGCTTCTAATGCTACTCTCCTGTGTCTAACCTATAAATAATTTATTATAGATTGCGAATGACCATGCCTAAGGTACACGTGCCAATAGAGGAGCTGGATCCTGAGAGACGTGACGTCGATATAGGGGAATATTTAATCGCAGAGCGCCATACCAAGCCTGTTGATAAGGATGTCGCTTCATTCCCCCTCATTACTGCTCCTGATGATGAAGCTACGAGGGTTGAGTTGTGGATAAATCAGACGATTCCAGATTGCTCACCCGAGATACAGCCAGAACCTCGCAAAACCTTCAAGCGAGTATGACACTTTAATCATACATTTGTGTTACATGTGAAGAGCATTTTCTAACACATGTATTTCTCTTTCAGATGTATGAAATTGTTTGCTATACCTAATTCTAACATTGTTTTGAATATATATGTCACAGGATAACGAGGAGGGAGCGAAGAAAGAGGAAGAACAACACCGACCAGAAAAAGCAGAAGCGGTGGTGTAAGAGGAGGATCCCCCAACGAAAGTCCCATAGGTTTCTGATTCATTGAAGACTCACAACATACGCCGGAGGAGGATGGAGAATCGATTAGTCGTGCTTGATGACGTCAGTATATCTCCCTCACATTCCCTGAACATCGGTTAATGTTATGACGATCCCGTCCCTCTAATTAAAGTGTGAAAGTGATAAATAATTTGTTTATATTATGAAATCAGACTGGTACATAATATCCAAAACATGGCATATCGTCTGCAAGAAGAAAAAGAGTTTGCGTGTTTAGAATATGGTGATAATGTAGTTTATGCATACAATATTATTGTATTTCTTGACAATTCAATTCACTTCAGAAATACTTATTTAAGCAATAACGTAATATCCTTAGACATTTAAGGTGTAGGGAATCTAAAGCGGCTATTGTCCTGTATTGAAACTCACTTCAATATTTTAAATAAATTCTACAAGTTAGGAGCATCTGGTTTTTCAGGGAGTACGAAGTTGAGAAGGAAAATGCTTGATATGTATAATAAAGAAATAAAAGGGTGTTATAGTATATGAATTTAATTTATTATTCATAAAATTATGCTTCTACAACTCTTCACAATAAACATACACCCATTTTCAAACACACATACTTATATAATTGTTTGCATCACATGGGAAACAGGTTTTTAGGTAAATACTTTGCCATATAGAATCAGACAATACTGTAGCGTCTGGGTAGGGATATTTGCAGATGCCCAAATCTCGAGACTGGTGTTCACAGCTCCATTTATAGCCTGCTCTGTTTGGTGAGAACAGTCTATCACGAATAATGATGTACGGTGAACAAAACCCTTTCTCTTCAAGAGGAACCAATAATGTCTTTCATAATAGGAACTCTTAAATTTACAGTACACTCATATAGTGAAGCAAATTGTGAATTTTAAAGCCCAAGTTCAAATCATGGTAGCGGTAGCATTCACTGTTGAGGAATAGTCTCAAATTAGTAATGTCACATTGGTCAAACTCGGAACTGTTCTTGCTATAATCACCATTCTTGCAGTCTGCGCACCCGCAATGATGAAGCTGGATTTCTTGTGCTTAGATGTTGTTCCTACGTTCCACTTGAAAGACCTTATCTGTGTTACAGCGGGCTGGGCATGAATATCCATGGAATAAAAGGTATTGTGCAGAGGTCTATCAGGTTTTACAATTTTTATAATGTGAACCCTTTCAGAATCAGAAAGACTAATTACATGCATCCTCCATTCGATTCTAGTTAACTTTATATTAGCTTCCACGCCATTCGAAGGCTGAACACAGTTTCTAGAATCTTTGAATCTTATGAGAACCAATTTAAACTTGCTGTTGAGTATGAGCTCCTTGTGATCATCAGCAAATCCTAGGAGCATCGGCAGCTGGGCTATAACATTGAAAGCCCCATTCGCAGCATGTACTATATCGACTTCTTCATTAGTAAATATCCATCCAGCATTCCTCAGTCGATTGGACTTCAGAGGGTTGAAAGCCCCATAATTTCGTATAGTTGTAGTAATTCCAGGATTCCTTGTTCTGACTATAATTGTAGTATTCATATCTAGACGAATTTAATCAAACATGAAGGCTACATCGTTATTAGTGAGCTTTGGTGTAGTAGTAGGACCTTCATCTACCTTGGTAAGAGCACCTACGATGTATACTTAACGCTTGTTAGGTAGCGTATGCAAATCTTCAGCTTGCCAGGATATTCTGATATCATCATTTACATCCAGAACGGAGGTTGTATGGCAGAAAACCATGCTCCTCCTCTTTAGTGATCTTGTCATTAAAGGCCGGAACATGTGTTACGTTTAAGATTCCTATTATAACGGTATGTAGCTTATCCCATCGAGGAACTTGCGGTTAGCACGTGGTCACTCCTCGGTATTTACGAAGGTATTATGCTTCAAACGTGCCATATCGGTGTTTACGGTGTTTGCGATGCCTTTTATACTTTTGTATACTTTCTATAAGTTGGTTGTTAGCATGGAGCTTGTTCAAGCAGCACTGCTCTCTACCTATTCAGGTATTAGTCTTTAAAAGCGACTTTAGATGCATTCGCCATGGGAAGCTATTTCTCTCTAATGTCAAAGCTCTTATTTTAGGGAGGTCCAGTGCAGGGAGAACAAACGTATTACTCAATATGCTTCTCCATGCGAATGGGCTACCCTTTGAAAACTTGTATATTTATTCAAAGTCTCTCTATCACTCAAAGTATCAATATCTAATTAAAGTACTAGCAAATATCACTGGTATTGAAGTGAACACTTTCAACAACGGAGAAGTTATTTGGCATCCTTCTGAAGTGAAAGAAAATCCAATCTTGTTATTTGATGTCATCACCACTGAAAAACAGGGAAAGATAGCGTCCTTTTACAGTATGGGTAGACATCGCAATATCGACTCTGTATATCTTGGACAATCCTATGTTAAAGGATTCCCGATAATACAAACAGGATTATACTCTTCAGGAACGAAAATTTAAACTTGAAGCATACGCATGAAGATTATGTAAATACTGACATGGCCTACAATGAACTAAGAGATCTGTGTAAGGGTTTATGGGAGAGTATATCAGAAGGAAGACGCTTTGTTGTGATAGTTGCTGAATCTCACATGAATGATCGGCGATATAAGAATGGTTTTGACGTATATATTACGCGTGATAAAAAATAAAATAATCATTCCTAGTTAATTATGAGCATCAACAGGTTCGTCTCCTAGAGAACTGCTTCAATCAGAACAGTACTTGATCTTTTTATAATAAATAGAGATGTCATTAGAAACTACAAATTCAAGATCAAGTGTCTGTGGAATGTTCTAGATCCTGAAGATAATAATGATGCATCCAATAAGAATTATGTGGATGCTCTCAAAAATAGGATGCTGGACTTTTCTCAGCAAAATGCTAGCAACGTTGAGGTTATGGTTAAGGCCATGATCGATGAATTGATTTAAGATAAATTCTCAAGAGGGCTAAGGAAAATAACATCGTCATTTACAAAGTAGATTGGAAGTATTGCTAGATCCAGTTCACAATAATGGTGTACCGAATAGAAAGTGAATGTATTAATTCCCGTATGCAACAGACAGATAATAATGGTAACAGTATTTTTGGCAATAAGAGAAGCATTGATATAGCAGCTCCTCTTAGAGATATGGATGCTGTAAATAAAAGGTATACTAGAGGTATGATCATTAGGAAATCGAACGAAACGGGACAGCAGTTAAACAGTTACATACCAAAGGAAATTGGAATGCAAATAGTCAAAAAAATGCAATGATTCAACGCAAATTTGGACAAAACTACGGAGAAAGTGAATGCTTTAACGATTTAAACATAAGAAAGGACAGATTCTTTAATGACTTCTATTTAATGACTGGCAGGGGCTGTTGGGAAGACAGAAAGCAGTCATCCAAAGCATGTGTAATGGGAAAATATATAATTTGTAAAAATTAGCGATTAGACAAATTTCAAGTCGGAACAATCAGTCAGTTAAAGGCTGAGAGTTTGAATATTCTAAAAAGCTATATACAGCAGTTAAACAAATACATACCAAAGGAATTCGAGACACAAATACGTAAGAAGGTATAACAGAAAATTTGAATAAAACTACGGTAAAACGGATACTCTAACACCTTCTACAAAAGACAGGATGGATTCTCTCATGGTCTCTATTAAACAACATACCGCGGAGCTTGCTAGAGACAAAAAAATCTTCAGAATCGATGTAATCACAAAATTATTATTTTAGAAAGTATAACAATTAGGCGAATTTCAGATCTAGAGGATACAGTCAAGCAGATAAAGACAGAGGTTTTGTATACTGTCAAGCTGATTCCTCAATGATAAACTTAAGATATTAGAAGAAAATGTAAAAATGATGATGGATACCCACAACAATCATATGCAGCAAATTACAAGTCTAGAAGCATCGGTCAGAAGCCAGTACGCTAATACGGCTATCTTTGCTGAGGATTTCGAGACACATACATAGGAACATAAGAAAGAAACCGAACAGCCGAGAACTTCAATCAATATGTTTAATAGGGCTATCGACACATTGAGAACTCAAGTTGAACTCATACTATAAATTGAAGGTAATCATCTATTTTCACATCATTTATAAGATGGATAGTGAAAGCATTAGAGTTAAAGAGTGTGTAGATATACACACCAAAGCTGTAAAAGAAACACTGAGAGCTCTAAAAGGGCTCAAGTTTGAGACTCAGCATATAATGCCCTAAGCTTTGAAACCCCCAACCAGCCCCCTCAAGGATATTTTGGATACTCAACGGGAATTGACTGAGAAGACCTGCAAGAATGAGGGTGACGAATCTAGAGGTATTTCTACTTACCATTAACAAGTTCGCTCAAAAGACAAGGATCGTACTGATACATTGTACTGTGTGAGATACCAGGATGGTAGTTATATGCTTGGAAATAAATATATTCATTTTATAATTAATAAAATATTGATAGGTGATGCAACTTGTGAGTCTACCAGCGGTATGAAGGAGCTCATCTTTAAGCGACTACCACAGATGCCTGCATACAACAGTGAAGATTTAGACACGTACGCTAAGATTCTGAAAAGGACTTTTCCTCATAGACGTGGCTATACCAGGCATGGTCGTTTGAGATCTGGTATAAATACAATAATATAATAGTTCCTCTGCTCAATGCACATCCAGGTCTAGGACTGGTATGGAAGGAGTATAAACCAGATAAGGAGGTTGACTACGTTTTCTGAAGAAATCCTAACACATTAGTGAACAGGCTGAGGCTACTTATTATATCGAGGGACGCTGGTAATAATAGCCACACTGAAGAGATTGAGAAAAATTTCAGGGCGTTGAAAGCATCTAAAATTATAGCATGACTGCCAAAAGGAATATCGCCAGAGAGCTTCCGGTTCAGCGGAAAGGAGCTTCATACGACGCAATATTATCAGCAAAGGTCTCAATGATTTATTACAAATTGACTTGATTGAAATGATAGCGTATGCAAGAGTGAACAAAAGTTTCAAATATATCCTGAACGCAATCAACGTTTACTCTAAAATAGCATGTGCAAAACCTTTAAAGGAAAAGACCGGAGTTAATGTTGCAAAGGCTATGGAGGACATACTTCAAGAGTTGGAGCCCCACCCAGGAATATTCAAAGTGATAACGGGGAATAATTTTATAACTAGTTCTTTAAGCGATTAATATTAAAATATAATATTAATTACTAGAGCACCTATAGCAATGTGAAGGCTGCAGCTGTTCAGCGTTTAATACGAACCTTGTAGAATATGATGTACCGAGTGTTTTTAGTCCAAGGCTCATACAAGGGGTTAGACCTTCTACTTAGGATCATTTTTAAAGTAAATGATACTTTTAATTCGACTATACGTATGACGATGAATGAACTGAAAAAATTTACCTTCTTCTGTCTGTATGAAACTGTAATCAAGATCGAAGAGAGATGAAGGGTGCAAAGAAGTTTAGTGTTGGTGATTTTGTCAGGGTATCTAAACATAAAGTACATTTTGAAAAGGATTTTGAATCTAAATTGTGTGTTGAAAACTTGCTAGTTTCTCGGGTGAAGCATACGAATCCCGCAACATACATGGCAACGGATGAGGATGGTGAGGTGTAAAAGTTGCCTTCTATGGACATTAACTAACAAGTACTAATTATCTTAACACGTATTCAATAGACAAAGTTCTACGAAGATGTGATATCAGATACTTTGTAAAGTGGTATGGTTAGGAGATACTCAATGGATCAATAAAGAGCATTTGGTTTAATATATGAGGAAAAAAGGTCAATAAAAATAAATATTTTATGGCTGTAAGGCCATTGCAGTTTTTTATTATTTTATAAAGTTCCTTGCTTTCAGGTAAAATGCAAGTTTTAAAAACCCTAGTCGATGAAAAAGTATGATATACAAATACACGGTTTGAGGGAAAAATTAAGAATAATACAACAATCTTTAAAAATCCTCATCGATAAAAGCATATATATATATAAAAGAAACATATTCTTCGACAAAAATATAACTAATGCAATAAATTAAAACCTCCTCGTCAACGAAAAACAGGCACACATAAAAACAAACACATTCATTGAGGGAGAAAACTAATACTGATACAATGAATTAAAGAACCATCATCAGTGAAAATATATATACAAAAACTAATATATTCTTTCAGGGAATAATGAAATACTAATGCAATGAATTTAAAAAAGAACACATCAATGAAAACATATACAAAATCATTTCACCATTTTCTCAGCCAAATAAAAATATCACAATAATAGTTGAAAACACTCACAGTATGTACAATATTGACAAGTCTACAGGCTAGGTGCTAACAGGCGTCAGGTACAAGGGATTAATGGCCCCAAGCTAGCGTTTCATATGTTCCTTCCACTCCCTTCCTCTTATCATCTCCCCCTTGCAATGCCAATTTATTGCTCTCAATGGTTGTAATTTTGTGTCTTTTACTCCGAAACGTTTTCTGTATCGTATGATATATGATGTTTTGATGTTTTAAACAATTAAAATGGTTCTCAATATCCAGATTTTCCATACCTGATCCGATGGTGCCCTTTGCCTATTTCACAGTCTGGCCTGAACATTTATACGCATATAATTTCGATATCAGCCCTACATATTCCTCCATAACCATGCCGCACAATTCGTCTTTGAACAAGCCAATATTTTTCTTGCTGGCTTGCTGGATGTCATATGCATTATCTTTAGGGTAATTTGAGGTGTCAAAATAGTGGGGGTTATCTCTGATGAATTTATAGATATCAGAACTCGTTTTAAAAAATGAACGAGTCTGTGTCCATATAATTGAACGCTAAGTCCCTTAAATTGCTTTATGGCATAAAAACATACATAATAAATTTTGATATGTCTAAAATTGCATGCCCTATATAGATTGTCTTGTTCATGTATAGTTCCTCTCTAGCCAACTCAATACCTACGATATTCTCCTCGAGGATTATCGACCTGAAATACGTGCTGCAGGCTGTTAATTTCCTGGCTTGCTCCCATTTTGACACAATCTTGAAGTCTGTATATATCCGCACGTTCTCTATGAATTTTCCGTATACTGCATTATTCAGTTTTAAATAAGGTTTGTCCAAATTTTGACATTTATTTTGCTCTCTTCTGTGTATTGAGGTCGAAGTAGGTCTTAAGCCAGTTGAACTGGTCGTATGATACCACCCTGTGAGTATGTCTCACAGTTAGGCCCTACTCTTTACACTGCTGTATGACCCTGTAGTGCAAGACGTATTTGCTCTTGTTTTGTAATGTTTTAAGCAGCTTTTTATATCGCCCGTTTGGTGGTATCGAGCATAGAGGGCAGAAAGGCAGCTCGTTATGAGCGTCATGGATATGCGAGGGATATTCAATATTTACTTCCATCACATAGCCTGTTTTTGAATCTTTCGGAACTGTCATAAAATCAATGGACTTAATTTCATTCTCTGTGAGGCATCGAAGAATTCCATAATGCATAACTGTAACCATAGAGGGACCATATAAATTATTAATGTCCAGATACGACATGTACCTAACAGGTGCATGCTGATCAAAGTTTAGCATGCAACTGTGGTTGGCCTTAGAGTACTCCTTCACCACAGTGCACATCAAACCCATAATTCCAGAGTCGAGGAATTCCAGCATGCTCTTGTCATGTATTAACGGGACCCTTGCCGTTGTTGATTTCAACATGGCGTCGAAAGCAAGTCCTGGTAAATTATAAATCCACGCTGGATCGAGGTTATACATTTCCAGCAAGAGATTTCGAAGCTTCTCGAAAATGTCTGCCAGTAGCAGTATATCAGTCTTTAGATACAGATCGCTGTATTCTCCGAGATTCAGGACATTAAATGTATCACAGACTTTTTCAGCATGCCTGTAATCCTCTTCACTTATGTCGTGCCCTTTCAGTATGCTGTAGAATGCTTCCTTTGGTGGTAGCTCTGTCTCATTAAACTTTCCGGGGATGATACATAATCGTAAGGGAATACACCCTTAGTCGTTGCCAGCATAAAAAGGTCTGCAACAGGATATTCAGCTGTTGTAATTTTGAAATCATCCTCCTCGAGCATTTCAGTCAGGTTGGATAGCTTATCATCCAAGAATTTAAAGCTATCTAGAAACCTGAACTGAATGCTCCTATACCTTTTGGTGAATGATAAATATCTTTAAGAGAATTGTGCTATGCAAGATATACGCTTATCATTATAAGCCAGGGGTCTTATCAGAAAGTGGCTGTCATAATTTGATAGGCAATAGACAAAGATACGTATAAGGTCAGGAACCTTTCTATTTATATTACACTCATTATAAGCAGCACCCAGATATTTCCCTGTCACATGAATTAGGTTCCTCGTAAAAATATCATCGATAGAAAAACCGTTAAGGCATATGTGACACGAAGATATTGTTGAACTTCCGTTGCTCTTCAGAAGTCAGATCCATCGGTTTGGGATTCGATTGCACATCGATTAATTTATCAGCAATTGATTTTAAGTGTTTGAAGCAGTCAATGACGGCATTGGAACCTCTGAATAGGAAGAATTTCGATAATATCTCGTCATGTCTACACACTACGTTTAAAGCTATTAACATTTCCTCATGCTGTTGAATAGCTCGGGTCGAACTCTAATTGCTAGAGGGCTCACCAAAGTGGACCTTTGCCATAACAGATTCACTGTCAGCGTAGACAACAAAAGGTACAGGAGCGCTTTTGGAGAATGATATGAATTCAATGCTCTCATCCTATTGTGGCATTTTAAGTAATTGACATTTTCCACATCTACGTTTATGCGCTTCGAGAGCCTTTTCATTAGCACATCTCTTCTGGCATGCCTTGCATGTCTATATTCTACCACCATGTTTAGTAACCTGTGCCCATGTCAGTCAGGATAAACCTCTAATGAGACAGTAGTGAGCCTTTTCATTGTCTTCTGTGTATAAGAGATTGATATTCTGCCCTTTTTCAGGTTTTTGTTATAGATGGATAATGTTTTCATTTTCCTCTATAGCAAACACGGAAATTGATACTCCATTATTCTGCTTTTCAGAACCTTCAATTTTCTACAGGGGTACCGGAAATTCAATACCCTTATAATTGAATGCTGTGAAAAGCTGTTAAAATAGGTATACTGTTGTTTGGTATCCATTATTCTTAGCAGGGTATTTAGATGCTAGCAGGCACTATGCGACACAGAAATTGTCCTTATTCTTTATATTCATCATTGTATTCTCATTCACGATTTTCTTGGGAAATTCCATGTAAGATGCTGCATGTAGAGGATCATAAAATGAAGAGCTATTTATCAGAGCATGTATGGCAAACAAAGATTTTGATGAAGCACCGTCCTCGAATTTAGTAATAGTTTTCAAAAATGTCCGCGGCTATTGAAGAGAAGATCTGATCGAGATCGCTCGATGAAAGGATTAGGCAAGTCTAGGAATTAAAGAATTATAAAATTCTCATCTTTTCTTCATCCTTGTGGATTAAATGTAAAATCTCCAGAGAGCAATTCGTTTTTAACCCAGAGCTGCTTTTGTAGAAGATGTCTTTCAACCCTGTAATTACGAGAACCTTATACTTGTACAAAAATACCCATGGGTGAAGTATTTCTAATATATTATAAATCTTACTATTATAGTACTCCTCTTGAATGCAGATTCAATAATCATGCATTCCAGACACAGACAGCCATTAGCACTAACTTTTGACGTTTTAATGGTGAGAGGATCGTTGTCGGTTTGCTTTCTTTTCCCCCTCAGCTGGCCTGTTACCCCACTGGATGTTGACGGGCTGCTGAATCGGGAGGCTGATGTTTTATAGACCATGATGAGAGGCTCCGGTCTCAGCGGAGTATTCCTGGATGAGGAGGAGACTAATGTTGCAGCGAACATGTTTAGAGTCTCCGGCCTCAGCGAAGTGTTCCTCGATGAGGGGGAGGTTGATGTTGCAGTGACCATGTTTAGAGGTTCAGACCTCAGTGGAGTCTGGCTGGAGGAGAAAGAGGCTGATGTTGCAGCGAGCATGCTGCGGGGCTCCGGCTTCAGCGGAGTCATGCCTGAGGAGGCTGTTGCTGCAGCGAGCATGTTGCAAGGACCCGAGGTCAAACCTCCACGGAAATGGACCGTTGCTCTATCCGGTGAAGCTCCTGCAAAAGTAACAATAATAATAATAAGAAGAAGAAGAAGAAGAAGAAGAAGGAGAAAAGAAGGAGTATGAGGAGGAAGAATTAATATATAATAAAACACAGTGCGAATAAAGTACAAAGATTCTCACCATTCGCATGCGCAATCGCTGCGCCCATCCTGGCTGGGGAAGAAGGTAGGAGACTGCATTCGCGTCCATCGGTCCTTGGAGGCTACCCGCCTCGTTAGCAAATGCTGCCATGACTGGATTAATAATAATAATAACAATAATAATGATAATAGTAAGAAAGAGCAGTAGAAAGCATGTATGAGGAGGAAGATTTGTTGTATTATAAAATTAAGTGCAAATAATGTGTAAAGGTTCTCACCATTCGCATGCGTTTTCGCTCCGTCCCCCCTGGCTGGAGGAAGAAAGCAGGGTGCGCACCGGCGTCCATCGGCGCGTAGAGGTTGCCGGACTCGTCGTCAAACGGAACGACTGAAATATTAATAATAATATTAATAATAATAATAATAATAATAATAGGAGGAAGAAGAAAAGCAGTACGAAGAGGAAGAATTGTTGTATAATAAAATACAGTGCAAATAATGTGTAAATATTCTCACCATTCGCATCCGAATTCGCTGCGCCCTCCCTGACTGGGGGAAGAAGGTAGGAGGCTGCTCCCGCGTCCATCGGTCCGTGTAGCCTACCCGCCGCGTCAGCAAGCGCTCTGTTTAAAGAAAAATATGCACTTATTAAAAATGTTTAGATAACAGTAACAAAAATATATGTTCATGCATTCCGAAAGTAACATTAGAATATTCACGTAATGGACTTCTGTTGAGAGCCGCATTTAGTTTGATATAACTATCATTTGAGGGGGTAGTAGATAATAAGAAACACTCTGAGCATTTTATTAGTTATTGAATAAAAAAACAGGTGATTCAAAGCAACTATCTTTAGAAAATTAAATTCTTAAATATACATAATTTTATTGTTATTAGAGGTTAGCTTAAAAGGATGTATATCGTAAGCCACGTTCTCTTGTTTAAATATGAGAATAAAGAATTTTTCCGTTCTGATAACTAAATATCCCGTCTAGTATAGCTGTAATAGTACATTTACAGTGATACAGTCAGTATTATGGTCACGTATTTAGCTCAAAATAATTATCATTAGAGACTAAACTAATGACGAAAAACAAACAAATGGGAAGCTTTCCATGAATATTACTATTGATATGTTTTACTTCAAAATGCAACAGTTACGCGTATTAAAGAAAGTAGATTTTTTTCGAAATAATTTCATTTCTTTCAAAATTTATACATGTTATAAGCTTGTATATGTATAAAACATCTTACAGTACATGCAATACGAGACCTATTTTAAAGAAATAAAAAGAGAAAATCTTTTAAAACACACCAGAGATTTTCGTTGAGTGTAACTAAGGGCTTACGCGAGGAATAATGTAGTCACAGAGCACAAATTCCAAAAGCACAGGTGGGGTTCTTGTGAGAGACAGTGAACTTTCTGGATGAATACAAACTTTTATATCATCCCCCCGATAGAAATATTATATGCTTGAATGAATAACATTCCTGCGCAGTGAATTATAAATATATGGATCTGATTGGCTATTCTATTTTTACACACCCATGTTGATTGTCCTTGAATGAAAACTCCTTTTATTGACATGCAACAATTTTTCTTACTAGGTTACTTTGGAAAGGTAGATAGCGTAGGGATAGATCGTGTTCAGACTTGCCGAATGTTAAAATCTGTGTGAGTAAACACTTTTAAATGATGTGCATTCAGCCTTAATAAGACACGCATTTCCTAATTAGGTTATTTTCGTGTTTAAACCGGTGATGGCAAGTATACACACATGTTTTTTTTCTTCGAAATGTAAGGTAAACCTTTAGTCAGTTGAAAGAATATTTTGCAAGTAATGTTCATTCATCCATAAAAGAAATGAATTTTCTATTTAGCAGATTTTCGTGTTTGAACAGATACTCCTAAGGGTATATGTTTTTCTCGGAAATGTAACGTAAACATTCAGTCAGTTTAAAACATATTTTCAAGTAATGCTCATTCATGCAAGACACTGATTTTCTATTTAGGAGTTTTTCATGTTTGAACAGGTCTTTTTATATATATCGGAAATGTGAGGTAAACATGCCATCAGTTGTGAACAACAAAAGGTCTTGTTTCATTTTGTTTTTCGAGTCGATATCTGCCACTGATGGTTGTGTGGTTTTAAAATATTATCGTAAACATATTCTTAGAAATATGCCTTGTCATGTGTTTTTGAGGGATATTCCACCTGTTCTAGTCATATCCAGTAAAACGTTAATTGTTTATTGTTAAGTATATTTTTTCTCAGAAATGCCACGGAGGGTATTGTAACACTCGCAAACAATTCTTGTATTTGTCAGGACTTGATTTTGCTTGGCGTTGCAGAAAATCGAGAGCATGCCGTTGCTGACATGTCTAAAGGTTGTCACATTTCATTTTAAGGCTGCTTTTGTTAAAAATAATGTCTTGTAACCCTCGATTTAAAGGCAGGCATATGTCACTCTCTAAACCCGTATACACCTGTTAAATCAAGTGTTATAGACAAACAAACATCTCCTTTTAAACTGTTTATAGTGAAGTCACACTTGAAATGACATGAATCCACCATCTACTAGAAATAATATTTTTCTGAGAATTTCAGAGGTTCGCAGTGTGCCTAAACAATCATTAAAGAAAACAACAAAGGGAATGGTTTGTTGTGCTGAGAGTTTAAGGATCCACATATTTAATTTTGTATTTTTTTCAGTCAAGCCAGCGTGTAAACATACCTTGGAAATAATAGATCTTGAAAGCTGAAGCTTCCTTAGTTGTAAATATGTCTCTTTCAAAAGATTTACGCTCGCCCTATTCCTTTTATTTTTTGGAAATGCTAACAGCATATCTTGGCGGGGCTTCTAGCATTTTTGCCTCATACGGAAACCGGTCAAACAGGGGGTATGGTCCTAGTTGCGTGACAGAGAGCGGATAGGGGTGGTGCGGAAGAAATAGAATTAACGGCTCAAGACGTGTGCGAGAGCAAGCTTGCCCTTCTGAATCCGCTTTCCCCTTTTGTCACTATTGTATGGGTAAGTATACCAGTGGCTTGCCGATATGAAGTGCTCCTACCGAGTCAGAACTCCTGCGAGAGTAGATGTATACTTTCATGCTGCCGAAAGTACCCCTTTTAAATGCGTTAATGTCTTGCGCATTTTTGAATAAATCATTTACGTTAACTCTGTTTATTAGTTATGCACTTTCAATTAAACTAAGAGGTGTAATATTCTTATAAGCCTGAAAATTTCCATCTTAGCAGAACTAGATAAGTGCTATTAATCGTAATAATTATACACTCGTAATAATCACTTAGTTGGGTTTGTCGATTAATTGCCAGCTGTCTTTCAATGTCTTATATATCGTGGAGGGGGTGAAATGTATATCGGGACCTGTTATTACCATCATCGCCAGACAAAAGCCAGCTGACAGTTTTCGATTAAAGGGGGAGGATTGCTGGACAGGTTAAGATCAATAAGGTGTGATAATTATACATATGCTAACACACGCATACAGCGACATCCAGGTGCACGAAGCAATTAATATACACTTAATTATATTAATAAAATATATATGATTATATTAATCTATCAATGGTACGAGACCAGCCATTTAGCGTACGTAATACCGGGCATCCAAGCCGCTAGAGCCTTTGTTAGCGGTTTAAGACTTTGAAGTCAATGAGCCGAGATGGTGTTACACATGGACGAACATTATCTGATTGATTGGCAAGCACTTAGAGATGCAGTCTCTTTCGGCATTAAGCCACCTCAAAGATGACGCGTCAAAACACATTTCATTACACTTGGAATCAATTATTACCTCAATAAACTTATTAGCCGGCTCCTTTAATATACGAATTGCGTCAAAGCTGACGAGAGTGACGACTCCTTGCATGTGGTTTCACTTATACACACATACGGTGACAGGTCTTTGAAGGATCGCGAGCCAAATGATATACACTTAATTATATTAAGCAATCAATAGCACGTAACCAACTACTTAGAATTCTAGCTGCGACGGACTTTACCCACACAAAGGATAGGGAGGGGGAGTTCCTGTGTCGCGAAAATACTGGCAAAGGGTGTCAAAACATTTGCAGACACATATAATTACACGCATGGATTAAACTAATCGGATTTCACGGGTCATTAATTGCCGGCGCCTATGTGTGCTGGACCTCTTCCATCGATTTAGGGGCGGGCGGTGGCACGCAACCACCGAGAGGACGCGGGGACGGAAGATCCTCTTCGAGGCCCTCGAACATCAATTTAGGGGAGGGCTCGGAAAATTCCAGTCCTAGAGGGCGGCAAAGACTATGACCGCGGCTTCCGCCCTTTGAAGTCAATGAAGTGAGATAATCTTACACATGTACGATAATTATATGATTGATTGACATGACATCCATCACATGTAAACCCTCATCAAACCCTTTCCAACCCTTGTCAATGAAATTTGACAGCTACATGTCACATTAGCAGTGAGTGACACAAAGCAGGGGTGAGAGTGAGGTGAGAAAACACTTGTAAACACTCGTTTTACACGTGTTATCAATTAGCAATATCCCTTTTTTTTGGGAACTGTCATATTAGCCTTACTTGTATGAACCATACATTGACAGAAACATTGCAAGCGAGGTGAGTGTTATGAATGAAAAGCACAAAGTTGATGTGCATAAAGTATGACAAGAGACTACATAGAAAATATTGCCTTATAATTTTTATAGAAAGTGAAGCTTTTAACATCCGAGCTGTATTAAAGTAACAAAGCATTTGTTTTACTTTTGAGTGAAATCGTCGATGTCTGAAATAGAAATATACATATGTTTCACTAAAATTTGTTCCAAGTCAGTGAAAGGTAGCGGAGGTAATAGTGGTCATCAAGGCTGGAAATATATTAAACAGGAGTCACATAGACGGATTTCACTTTTACCACAAGTCCCAAAGCTGTATGAAAAATTATTGTTAAAACAATTAAAATCCGTATTAGAGAAAAATAAACTAATACCAGAACACGAGTATGGTTCTACAAATAAGCGTTTAATAATTCTTATTGCACTTAGTATTGTTGATGTCATAGAGGGAATATTAGAGGAGAAGCAAATCTCTTCCGGTGTATTCTTAAACTTGGCCAAAGTGTTTGATAAAGTATGACGTAAAGGATTAATATGTAAATTTCAAGGTGGTGTACCTAGTCAATTTTATAAACGTTTGAAATTCTGCATAGAAAGGACATACTTCACAGTTAAACACGAAATCTTATACTCTGGTCTAAAGAATATAGCTGTTAGAGCACCTCAAGGTAGTGTACTAGGTCCAATTTTGTACCTTTTATGTACTAGGGGTATCCCACAATAAGGTGATACAACTATGGCTACTTTTGCCGATGATACAGGAATAATGGCAGAAACATATACAATAGAGGAGTCTATGAATAAATTCCAAATATCTGTAATTAAAGTCTACAAGTGCACAAGGAAGTGGCGCGTTAAACTAAACTAATTTGATTCTTTACGGCATATCAGCTTTACGAAGAAGAAAATAAAGACAATAAACATAGTAAACAAACAGTTCCTCAAGCGCAAATTGTAAAATATTAGGTATGACCTTAGATTCAAAGCTAAATTGGAAATAGTATATTGAAACTAAAAGAAAATAGTTGAACATTATATACAGTAAATTTTATTGACTCATTGGTAGGAGTTTAGGACCTCGATGAGATAATAATTTACTGATATATAAGCAGGTGATAGAACCAGTTTGGACTTAGGGTCTGCAACAAACTGACTAATTGCAAACACATACAAACATTTCAAAATAAAGTTTTAAGAACAGTAGTTAATGTACCACCGTACATGCATAATGACCACATCAATACAGACAGCAAGAGAAAATCAAAAAGGTTGCATCGGAGCATCGGAAGAGAGTGTTACATCATGAAGACATAGAAATGTTGAAAGTGCTAAGCAAGTGTGAAGTCCGATGGTTGAAAAGAACTAAATCATTAGACTTGATTTAACACGTAACCATAGGAACTAGTGTATAAACATTTTGGGGGTATTCATCGGAAGACTCACCTATGGCAGTGAATTTAATTGAGACATAAACATTACTGGATAAATTTATGCTTAATTGTAATTGTAAAAAATATATTATCCACGAAATGAAATTACTAAAACTTGTACCTTGATCTTTCTTTATTAATGAGTTACGTTGTCTTTTTGAGCAGATCCTATTTTAAAAATAGTAATGTTTCAACAAAATTGTTATTCCCATAATACAAAACATACGTTAAATAGTAAACAATCACATGAATATGGTTGTTGGTGGGAAGCAGTCGGCATAAGCACCGCCTTTGGCGGTGAGGACAATGCGTAAGCTGCCGCGTTCAGCCAGGATGGCGGTCTCTGGCTAGGGCTATTTGCCGGGGATATTCGGACAGGAGCAAAAGTGGGCTCCATGTTACTTCATCTACCAGCAAATGACGCACTTTAGGAACTCGCAGGTGACCACCCATGAATTATGACTGACCGTAAACTTCTAGCTCAGTTTTATTTTTTATAAAATTGGTTTTCTGAGTGAAGGCGTTCTTGGCGGTGTTGCGATGAGCTGGTATTTAATGTGGCACGTAATCTTCCTTACGGAAGCTGGGCTGAGCTACATCATATTTATTATATGAATGTGAGATTATATTTGGTTAGCGGCCACTTCTCCATGTGTTTGAGGGGAACCGGACATTGTGCTGCGCAGGGTGGCAAGTGTGGAGGAGGCCATACCTCCGTGGGCTCCCGTGAGGGCGGTAGCGGTCTGATTTAATGGAGCTATGCAGGTGGAAAGCACTTTTAGTGGCCTCATTTTCTCTATGAGGTAGCTGATGGGGTTAAAGTGGAGTGTTAAATTAGGATTCGTGGAGAGGGAGGTGTTGCTGCTGTAAAAAGAGGAAGTGGATGTTGTGATGGGTCAAGGGTAAAAGGTGAGGTTGATAGCACATGGGAAAGGAGAGCGAAGAGGGCACTGAGAGCTTTCGGCCACATTAGTATCCATAAAAGCTTCCCCGAGAGCCTGGATTTGACTCAGCGTCATCTTTACAATCTTCAGGTGGGTGGAGAGGCTTGCTTCGATTTCTCAATGCTATAGATGTTGAGAATAGTAACTTTAGTGTTGCATGGAAAATATATGATGAGGAAACCTACAGAGAGAATGTGTTTGTCCGTTTAATGGACCAGCTGCACTTAAAGTAAATGTTCCTGCGGCAGAGAATTAAGTGTTAGCCCCTAGTTTCCGAGGTCGCGGGTTCAAACCCGGCGGAGTGCGATGGATTTTTCGGCAGTAAAATCCTTAGCATGGCTTACTTCGGAAGGGAAGTAAAGCCGGTGGTCCGGTGTTGTAGATTTACGACATGTAAAAGGACCTCAAGCCTGATAAGGAGACCTTTGAGGAACATTTTCGGACTTTCACGCCCAAAATCGAATGGAATATTAAGAACCATAGTAGTTAAAGAGCGTCCGTAAATAAAACTAATTTTAATTTAAGTGCGGATCTCTGTTAGATAGTATAGAGAAAGGAAGCAAAAGAGGGAGCAAATGCAGATCGTAGGCGCCAAAAGGCACGCACACTGGAGGGCCGAATCACGCAAAATGCCGTCCATGTCCATAAGGAGTATTTGGTTATGGCCGTGATGTCCCACCTAGCGAGGCTGCAAAACAGGCAGAAAATAGGGAACCACTGACAGTAGCCTGAGGGCGATTTGCGGCAGCTTTTATATGCGACGCGGTGTCTCCGGCTGGTCTATATACTCTTGGTTTGTAAACACGCTGGCCATGCAGTTCAACTGTTTCGTGCTGTCTTCAGGACTTGAACGAAGTGTCTACGACCTCTAATGTGCTTAATTGACGAAAGGAAAGGTATCGATGACTGCGACGCTCATATCCTCATACTGTCATATCAGTTCTTTTCCCCATTTCCATGTTGCCCATCGCTTGCTTTGTAAACACACACAAAAAGAACGGAATATTGCTCTTAGTCGAGCTGTCTATTGCATTTCCAGCAACCCGTAGTACCGGAATGCCTTGTTCGTGGTGTGAAACTGCAAGAAACGGCGTGGTCCGGCCTCCTGTTATATTAGCGTTAAACTGAAAGTAGGATTAAAGACAAATATCTCTAGAACAACCAGGAAATTCGCCCTATTGTCGAAAGTTTTAGTGGTACGGTGCTCCCTATGGTGGTTAAGATGATTGGAGTTTAAACTTGCTTACCTAGAGAACTTCAATTTATTTGATTTTAATCATGCATCACTTTAGCCGAAGAGCTTAAATGAAACACTAATAACTTAAGTATGTAATTATTTTGGACCGATGAGAGTTTTTATTTATTTAATTTCAATTCTATTTCAGATGTTTCCAGTAGAGCACCACAAGCATACGTGGAAGATACCAACCCCTACTGTCAGATCGTTATATTAAATGAACGGTACTGATGTTATTCAGTTGTGTAATATTTTAATAAGCAACGTCCTATAAAAGGTATAATCTTGCCGTTTGCTAGGAAAACTGACTATTCCCGTTTCGAAACCTTGCGTTCATATTATTGGCCTTTAGCTCAAGTTTAAACCTTTATTAGATATTTTAGTTTTATTAAGTGGCATTAGTCACAGTAGTTGAATAATTAAGTTAACATTCCCTTTTCGATGTAATGTACACCATCCATTTTTGACTTAGATGTGTCTCGTGATTGGCTGTAACCTATCTCTTTTAATTGCTTCAATCCTTTTTTCTCACAGTGGTTCAATGTGATAAGTATTTTACTTATGAGTTTTCGGAGATGAATAGCTGAAATACACTCTGCAGTAAAAGTGTATATATATATATATATATATATATATATATATATATATATATTTATAGAGCTTTGGTTTTCTCTTAGTGTTTAACGGAGGATACTGATGAAATAATATGAGATTATAATGTTTGAAGGAAATGTAAGAAAACTTCCTAGCCTACGTTTAGTGCGCTCCCTCGGCATTTGAGTATTGCGAGGACTGGAAGATATCTCAGGTTTGGAGGGATTTGAACCTCGGACCTATCGTTCAGGAATCTGCGCCTTAACATCTCGGCCACCCATGTCAGTGTGCATATCTGACGTTTAACAGGTTTCATGCATTAAAACAACTAAATGTAATACCTTGTATATATAAAATGGGGTGCGTTCTATAAAAGACTCTATAGTAGAATTAATATGTAATCCTAATTTAAGTTTGAGTGATTAAGGGCGTTAGAGAACTTATTCGGAAGCTGCTACTGACTACAACTTTTGTTTTTATTACTATTACTGGTATCGTAGTAGTAGTAGTAGTAGTAGTAGTAGTAGTAGTAGTAGTAGTAGTAGTAGTAGTAGTAGTAGTAGTAGTTTATATCAAAGAACTAATATTTTCCACTCCAAATGTGGATTACAGAAGCGTATGCGTATACTAACGTTTTAAAGACAAGCATATTATTATTATTATTATTATTATTATTATTATTATCCGTATTATGGTTGCGTCCCATTAGAAGCATCTGATTTTGGAAACCACTGACTTGGAGTAATGATCTGTAGGGTTAATTTAGTATGGGAGCATATTAGCATGTTCAGTAAAGGTTTTTGACCAAATATGATGTTACTGCTGTTGATCTGAAAATAAATGACAGGAATTAACGCCCTATACAGGGTGAATCGTCTAAAACTTGCAGCGCAAATATTTCGGAAATGGAGAGTGCTATAGATGTGCAGTTTTCACAGCATTGATTGGCAGTCAGAGGCTAGTACATTTAGCCTATAAACAGATATTAATAATACTGAGAAAGTGCAATTTTTGAGAAAACATACAATTTTTAAATGGAACAATGCCCAGTTACATCAATAGATTTAAGCTACGGTAAATTAGAATGTCAGGGGCGTTTGTTGCAAGATTCTAGTGCAAGTGGTTTACGAGATATCCTATTTTGAAACTTTCACGCACCGACACTTGTTCAATCTGTGGTAGCGCAAACTAAAGAAAAAAAAGGGTATTACAACACATTTGTGGATTCTTAAAAGTAAAGAGAACATAGCCCTTCAAATGTTGTGTTCAAAATGATCACCGGCAGCTTCAATACAGGCTTCCAGTCTGCTATGGAAAGGCTGCTGCACACGTTCTAGCATTTCAGCGGAAATTTCAGAGCAGGCAGCAGTAATACGTCGTTTCACATGGTCTGGTGTAGTTGGTACATCCTTGTAGACGGTGTCTTTAAGCCTTCCCCACATAAGAAAGTCTAAAGGGATCAGATTCGGTGAACGGGTCGGCCAAGGTAAAGGTCCACTTCTTCCATTCCAACGATTTGGAAACAATCCGTTAAGACGAGCTGTAATACTTCGTGCACTATGGGCTGGACAGCCATCATGGTGGTACCACATGTTCCTCCTAGTCTGCAAAGGAACGTCTTCCAGCAGCTAAGGCAGATGGTCTGTTAGGAGGCTGCGATACTTGTGCGAGTTTTTTGTTCCTTCTAGGAACAAAGGGCCTATGAGCTGATAGTTCACTATCCCACACCATACGTTTAAACTCCATGGACGCTCACGTTCCACCTGACGAATCCAACTGGGATTGTCAACAGACCAATAGTACATGTTTCCGCGGTTTACTTGGCCATGATTAGTAAAACGTCCTCATCACTAAACAAGATACATGATGAATCTGGAGTATCATGTATTAATGCCCATGTAAAAAAGTTAACACGATTCTCAAAATCTTTTCCATGCAGCTCTTGATGGAGGGAGATGTGATAGAAATGGAACCTACGGCGATGGAAAAGGCGCAGTACACTTGCCTGACTTATGCCACTTCCACGTGCGATTGTGCGGCAACTAATTTGCGAATCTACTGCAACGGCAGCCAAAACATTAATTTCTGCCTCTTCCCCAGTCACGTGTTTGTTTCTGTTACGTTTTCTACGTGTTAGAGTACCACTTTCATGTAATTGGTTGAAGAAGTTGATAAATAATTTCCGAGATGTTTGACGTCCATTGGGATACGTTTCCGCCTACACCGTACAGGAACGAACTGCATTCTTTCTACACTCTCTATACACCATGGGCATCTCGGCTTTTTCTGCATTAGTAAACCCCATCTTCTACTCACGACTTACTGCCTGAACTGTCACAAACTAACTGACCTAGCCGCAATGCAATCAATGAACAGAAAACACAATGCAAACAAACATAACAACATCATACCTAGCAACTAAGCAGGTTGAATGGTACAAACAATTGTCGGTTTGGAAACTTTTCAAAATAGGATTTCTCGTAAACCACTTGCACTAGAATCCTGCAACAAAGACCATTGACATTCTAATTTACCCTACCTTTATTCTATTGATGAAACTGGGCATTGTTCCATTTAAAATTGTATGTTTGCTCAATACATACACTTTCTCAGTATTATTAAAATCTGTTTATTGGCTAAATGTACGAGCCCCTGACTACCAAGCAATGCATTGAAAACTGCACATCAATAGCACTTTCCATTTCCGAAATATTTGCGGTGCAAGATTTACGTGATTCACCCTATATAGCAAGCAGACATCAAGTATTGCAGTCAATGCATTCTTGTATAATTCCTCGTTTTAATTAATTAGAACTTTCACATATATTATTGGAACATAGTTTCTTGGTTCCCTTCTTTACTGATACAAGAAATGAGTTGAAGAAGAGAGTGGAGCAGTATTGAATCCAGCCGGGGAAATTGAGATTCCGGGAGGAATACACAAAGTTGGGAAGTAATTGTACCAATATCACACTTACTGTGACCAATTTATTTCAGAGACCTCTGGCCTTTTTTTAAAACATAATATATGATACTATACACGGGAATTTTTTCTGATCGGGTTCATAGGAGTAAATTGAGAAACCCTAAATGTTTAGTATATTTTAATTGTGGTTATTTTAATTTAACCAATGAAATAACTAAACATGTTGTTTGCCTTATTCACCGAAATTTTTACTAGAACACAAATGAATAACTTTACGGATGTAACTGCCGGAAATTCCTCATGAGCTTCATGCATGCATTAATTCCTTGGATGGTGTCCTCCGTTGTCTAGCTGTTACCATGCTACCCTTTAGTCCTCGAGGTCGCAGATCCAAACCCGGCGGAGGGCGATGGAGTTTTTCGTGCGTAAGTATCCTTAGCATGGCTACCTTCGGAAGGGAATTAAAGTCGGTGGTCCTATGTCGTACATTTACGGCACGTAAGATAACCTCAAGCCTGATAAAGAGGCCTCTAAGCAAAATTACCAGTCTATCACACCCAATGTAGTATGGGACACTAAGGACCACAGCAGTTAAAGAGCGTCCATAAATAAAACTCAATTTCAATTTTGAATTTCAATTCCTTGAATTTCGGAGACTTGTGCGAATACGATTCATTGCACTGAATGATAGTTTTGCTGTGGGTGTAGATAATGGCAAACTCCACAAACAGATACACAGCTTTTTAGATGTTCGTTCCCAACACTAGTTTGTAGAATTAGGGTTCAATGTTATTACGAAACATATTTATACTAGCGCATACAATGTCACGCTTCAGTTTTATTGCTGATAAGTTGATAACATCATTTTGAGCTAATGTGTTGAATGCTTCTACATGCGAAATTTAGCAGATAGCGTTATTAGGGAGAAGTCGTTATCATTGAATTTGTCGCGGTATCTTTCGTGTTATCTTATTTGCTGAGCACCTGTTATTGTATTACTAGTTTGAATTTTGGGTTCTTTGTCCTCCGGCTAACTATTATTACTCAGTCGAGCAAATCTCTTGAACAGGGTTTGTAAACGGAAAGGAGTTGTTACTAAAAGATAACACTGATAAAAGAATTTGTTTTTACATTTTTATTGCCGTCACAATTAATTAATTTCACATGATTACTCTTAATACACGCCCGACTGAAACTGTTTTGTTTTCGAATGTAACTATAATCACCTATTTGCCGCGCATTATTAATTCGAGTATTTCACATTTTTTTAACTAGCTTTACGACGCGAGAGATTCTGTAGAACTGCGCGACGTGTAACCTGTGAATGATTCTGTTGCACTGAGCGATGTGTAACTTGTGAATGATTCTGTAGAACTGTGTGACGTGTAAGCCGCGAATGATTCTGTTGGAGTGAGCGTTACCCGTCTCTGGCTTCAGAATTTATACTCCCTCACCCCGATATGCCTAAAGATTATAATCGAGCTGCTATTGGTTAATAAAACGCGCCAGCATTAGCGTCTATTTTTATATTCAATCAAAATTACGAACACAGGGAAAATATTCCCTCCATTTCTAAAGAAAAGCGCGCTAATCTGACGTCATTTGCTTGTCTCTTCTAATTAATAAACAACTCAGCCCCTCGCTCATTGTTACCCGCTCCTATTGTCAGTTTCAGTGAGGCCGTGTAAACTTATTTCCTAACAATGGTTATAATTTACAAACATCTCAAATTATTGTAATACAATAATGCAAATTTACACTACAATCACTTTGGCATTCACAGTGCTGTGATATAAAATACTGCGTCAAATTTAGTCTTTATTTCGTTTATCATCGTATCTAAAATTTTCTTGCACGGTTTCAAAGTCTTACCAACTTTGATTAAGAGCAACACGTTGGTATGTGGAGACCTTTTACTTCATCTCTTCAAAGGTTTGGAGAATTTACTGTTAGGTTTTCAATTACACTTTCTGATGTAGTCCAAGTAACTGTAGACTGTTGACATAAATGTAGGAAGTGCTGACAACACTATAGCCCCTTTTGTAAAATTTAGCTCAAACCAGTTACAGCCAAAAGAATCATATCCATAATTACCAGAAATCCTTATTTCTCCATTTCTAGCTAAACCCTCCTGCTAGTGTTGCTATATCCGCAACTTCCAAATGCGTGTGCACACAAGGCATCATTATATCTACGTGACACAATTTTGCAGCATACCCTAATTCATAGTTACTAGGTCATCTACCATCAGTATATTCTGAAATTTTCAAAATATAGAATAAAGCAGATATTATCATATATGATCGCATTTAATGGGAGGATACTTGCTGCGTCCACTACTCAAAGCTTTAGACAAAGCGTGGACGTTGTTTCTCTTTGAACCCTTTCCTGACAAATTCTGTCGAACTAGTGTAACCTGCAATGTTGCCTGAAAAAGTAGCTGGATAGAAGCTTTCCGCGAGTGCTGCGGTAACTGAGTATTCCAACTCAACTAACAAGAGAAGTATCGAAGGTCCACTTGCCGAGCCGTGCCTCTGGTTTTCACGGTTCGCTCCGCGTGGATACATGTCCCGTGCATAAATTGAGCTACCTCTTTGAAGTGGAAGACTAACAAACTGTGGTGGATTTTGATTTTCAGGCTTGAGAGAGCAGCAGATGATGTTTTCGTATTAAGCATGATTGACACTACAGTTTTAATTATACAATTTACCCCAAAAATATACGTAAAAACAACCATATAAACCAAAGTATTCTGCATATAATTTCTGCCTTGTTCAGCTTACTGCATGCACTTAATCAACAGGTACAGAATTCTATACATTATTGCAATTCATAAATAAAACATGCAGTAAAACTCATCCATCAAAGTAAGGTAAATTAAAGTATATTAATAATTATTGTAGTATTCCCTTCAGGAGCAGGAAGCCTTCTACCATTTATATTATACGGTGTATCCGTACGTTAAAGGACATCGGTTAAAATTTCAGTGGGGAACACACAGGTTTATAGCAAACGGATATTCTCTGCTTTATTTTCACAAAATGAATGATTTGGATATCTTAGTCACACATACCTGCATAGCTATATGCATAACTATATGTTTAGTGAATATATTTCTTTTAGGTTCCTACGTTCTATAATATTTATTCACACGTCAGAATAAGAACATAAATTCTTAACTGGGAACCACCAGAGTTTATTTTTGCTCGTTGCTTAACCTTATCTCGTGTCTAAATGCACATGTGATGAATCCACATCAAGAATTGGAAAAATATTCAAGAGTATAGAATAAATTGTAAGACATTATTATAATCTACATGCCTTTAAAAATATAGTAAACAAATAACCTTGACTGTAGCTAAATTAACCTAATTAATATTCTTGCACACGAAGTCTATTCTCCTCTCCTTTCGTTCAGCAAAATGGTTGAAATCAGGGCCTTCTCAATATAACATGTGGCTAATATATTAAGTCCGTCTTTTTGCTATTAGCGCTATTCATTGCGATTCCTTGAGTAACTAATTTAACTTCAAATGTAGACTTACAGATTTTTAGCGGTCTCCACCAAGAGCATACCACCTTCATTGAATTAATTGGTTGAGTTAGGTATTTTACACAATACGTGCTTCTGAACCTTGTACAAAGTGAATCACATCACTGTGTGTTAGCGCGTGAATTGTGATTACGTTACGCGCAAATAAAAGCGACCAACATAGATTGTAGTATAAGAGGAATTATTTATTTTCTGCTCTGAATCTTTTAACTCTACAATGATTACCTTAAATTGCAGTATAACTTTAGAATTTAATTAAGTTTTAGATGAATTTTTAAAACAGAATTAAATTCTAGACGGGGCTGAGTGCATTTTTTTCATACGGTGGTCGCAATGAAATTGAATGACTCCACGTGGAAAAGTCCGCGTGGAGAAGGAACCAATAGCGAAGCCCTTCGGACTCCGCCAAACTGCTATTACCCCCCTGCACCCCTCGCCATTATTCGAAGCATTCCCCTCCGGACGTCTCACCTCTAGCAGTATCCACAGACGCGATGTTTCCCGGACGCACTTGATGTAGTCCGAAACACACTCCGTAATGAAAACATTCGCGCTACTACAGTTTCAGGTTGCAAAAATGTTTTCGACAAAACAAAATCTATAAACTAAACCGGGAAGTGCGGAAATTAATACTGCAATGACATCCGATGTTATGCTTCCTTTCCTGTTTTTATTTTTTACTTACGAGGCGTTTATTTATGGGGAGGGCACCGCCCTAGAGCCTTCCACCACCAGCCGCCACTGCTGACAAACATAGGACCAAACTACACTTAGGTGTGACTGCAACTGCTTGGATTGAATGCCCCTGGCGCCAACCTAATGTTGATGTTTGAGCGAGCGGTGAGTGAGGGAGAACAGATAATGGGGCTCCTGAACAGTGGTGTTACATATATACAGGCAAACTGTTGAGAAACTGTCTCAATGTCTCATTACCGCCTCATCCCTGTATGACTATTTTCAGGGTTCTTGAACTGAAAGAAGAATATTTGCAAGGTGTTCCTCACAGCGAGAGGTCTTAAAAACCATTTACCTGTTTCAGTTCTCATAGAGTTATTTCCACGATAAAGATGTTTCTTCTACGGAAGGAATAAATTCAAAAGAAGAAGAAATGACCGATTATATTAATGATACAATTGACTGTAATCAAGCAGTAAGACAGTATTACAGCCCCCTCTCAAATTAATAACCTTATTATATATTCTGTTTCTCACGTACTTCATTTAAAAACTGTAATCTCATGTGTAACATTGGTTGGATATATTGTATATTATGTCAGGGTAATGTATAAAATGTTACACTGTATGAATATCCCATTAATGTATAATAATATATAATAGAAGTGTAATATAATGTAAACTTGACTTTAAACCTCCAACGAGCAAGAGAAAGCTAGCAGTTATAAATATAACAGAACTGTTTTATGCAAAAAAGGCAGGAAGTGATTAACAGATTTAAAGGGACGGTTTGGGAAGCCAACGTTAAGATTTTAAACAATTTTAAATGTCAGTGTTCTGATAAAGGAACCTATAAGATCTAAATAAAGATATGTAAAGTTAGGAAATACGAGACGCCAAGCAAAGTAGCGTCTGAAAGGTTAGTTAACAGCATACTACACTAGAAACAAGTCACATATAACATGATGCTCCAGAGAAGTTACATAACTGTGCGTTAAATTGCCATAAATAATGATATAAACTATGAATTTGTAACGTCTATACTTCAAGCAATAGACTGATGTATGTTTCATAGTTCTCTGTGTACGTTATTGAATTTATGAGATACGTAGTATCTTTGATACTACTCAGGGAAACGCGTGTAGTAACATCTCATAACCCAGTGAAAGACATATTGTGCATGTACACTTTTATGATGGCTTAACGAGTTAATTAGTTAAACACAAAGTTAACATATTATAGGTGTTATCATTTCAATAGTACTGTTGTAGATTGTACACGCCCTGGTAAAAAGAGCATAAATACACCGTTGAGCACAGCCGAGGAAAGCGATAATAATCACCCAACAGCCACAATCTATCCCATCATCAGATTCACCAACATCGGATGATATCGACATCCTAAGGAACAACAACGTCGAAGATCATCGGAGGCGCCCAGCAGACAACAGATAAAGTACAGCATCGTCACAATTGGCTCCCATACCATGGATCGAGTAAGCAACGAAAATGGAGCCTGGAAGTGAGGCTAACTGCTTTAACAGTTCCATTGTTTTATGCAAACTTCTCTTGAGTTAAATCAGAACAAAATGAGAGTGATAGCAGCAATGATTCTGATCGTAAAACCCGTTCTTAGTAGGCAGAAGGTGGGAACTTAATAGCACAAACAGATGCCGACAACTGATAGGTTGTAATGTGATATCCCTTTGTTACACGCCGCCGACCACGCCCTCTCTTTGTGCACTAGTAGCATGCCGCCCGTCAGGGGATTAGAACAATGGGTTATTGTCCTTTTGTGCTCTGCTCTGAATGCCGCCCGGCGGTGAATTGGGACAATGGGTTATTGTCCTCGTACGATGGCAATGGGTATTTAATTGTTCTGTGTCGCCGGCAATGTCCCTGTTTGTGCGCTATGGTCCTGCCGCCCGACAGAGAATTAGAACAATAGGCTATTATCGTTTGTGTGCTCGTCTGAATGCCGGCCGTGGACATGAGTAGAACAATGGTTTATTGTCCTTGCACGAGGACAACACGGTATTGTTCTCGTCGCTAATGGAGGTGGTTCTTTGTGCGCTACTGATACCGGCAGCCGGAGATCGTCGAAGAGTGGGCTATTGCTTTCGTCGCGTGCCGCCGCCCCCGCAAATCGATGTAGGAGATAATTGTGTCAATCAATCAGGTATTGCTCGTCCATGCATAACATAATCTAAAATTATTGAAAACTAATCAAGGATTTACACTCCTAACGTCCCAGCATCGCGCCTCTAAAGGGCTAGACGCAGATCGAAGTGCCCCGCCGCATGTATTCTGATTGATTAATGTAATTAAACGCTGCTCGTCGATTGATGAATACAATTAAGTATTTTTCATTGATTCATGTAAATAAGTGTATATGAATTGACTCGCGCACCTGGTTGCCATCGTATATGTGTGTGTTAAGGTGATTATTACGCGTGTACAATTATTACGAATAATAACACTTGTTTAATTGTGCTTTTGAGGGAATTTTTCTGGGAGTTATAAGAATATTACATCACTTAATGAATTAAGGATCCATGACTGAAAGGTAAAGATAGCGTAAATAGTTAACACGAGATGTTAACGAGCGATTCTTTCACTGAAAACCCGAGCGCGAGGTCCATCTCGAGTAAGCGCTATCGAGCTAATGAACCCTCGGATCTGCAACCATGGCTAGACCGGGTTATCCCTACTCTGCAATGGCTCCTACCGCCCCACTCCTTCCGTTTTCCCGGCCTGTCACCGCCTTCCGCACGCTTCTTTTACGCTCTCTAGAGGACAGCGACGAAGGTTCACTCTTCCGGCCTGCGGGGGAGAAGGCGGAAGTCGGCCGTTTGAAGGGTTTAATACCTCGGATGGCGGCCATGTTGGCTCCCGGGAAATAACTAGCATAAATCATTTGAAGGGTGATAAGGATTTCGCGCTTCAAGATACTTTTTCTAAGGTTTGTTTACACGTAGGGCTGGCTCCGAAAAATAAATAAATAAATACTGGTTAACATTATAGTTAAATAATAAAGACGTTATTAATAAATAAATAACTAATGAAATAATGGAATATGGAGAGTACCCTAAAGAAACATTCCCTCTGTTGCACTTTTAATTAACTCCAGTTAAAGAGCATTCATAAATAACAAACTATTTTTATTGATTGTTTAGATATGCCATGTCTAAAGCGGTATTGAATACCAGCGAGAAATCGAACTCTGAACTCAAGCTAAAAACACATGGCCTTTCAAAATAGTCGTTGTCGATAAAGTACCCCCACCCACTCGCGCAAAAACATTCATAGACAGGGACTTTAAAACAATCGTTGTCGATAAAGTACCAGGTTTGAGACATGTAAATTGTCTTTTCTTCCTGTTAAGCTTTAAAAGTCATTGTCGATAAAGCACTCCACCCACCGCACAATCGCGCGCATATTCATGGACTTTAAAACAGTCATTGTCGATAAATTACCCCTCCCATCGCTCAAGCACGTGAATAGGCAGGAGCTTTAAAACAGCCATTGTCGGTAAAAAAACCGCATCCACCACGCAAGCACACACGCACTCTCTCTCCTTCTCTCTCTCCTTTGCGTAGTCAGGGACTTTAAAACAGTCATTATTAATAAAGTAATGCTATATAGTAGAAGTTCTTGTTAACTATCGCCGAAATTCATTAATGCCATCATCGTGTCTGTCATGCTATAACTTTAGAGGCTTTCGGCTTTGTTTTACGCTAAAATTATAATTAAATGATACATACGTAAATGAATAATGAAATCTTTATAAGCGCAGGTGTAATATAATTCCTAGAGGGCATGGTGTATGGATCCTGTATAACGCTGTACTTAAACGTTCGTAACTTTCGCAATTATTATTATTATTATTATTATTATTATTATTATTATTATCGTCAAGAAAGCTTACCAATTCACTGATATGTTATGTCAGAGACAACGACGATTTATATACCGGTTTACACACCCCTTGCAAAATATGTTGTATATCCCTGAAGAGGGTAAACCAGGTCTCGGGAAATTCCGGGCAGCAGAATTCCCTCCTATAGACACTACCGGACAATGCCAAACCCTCCCATTAAGCGTCTTTATAAGCGTACGTGTAATATATTTCCTGGGGTCATGATGCACAGATCCTGTATAACACTGTACTTAAACATTCGTATCTTTCGCAATTACTATATATTTTTATCCCCGTAACAAAAATGAAAAGATGAGTGTAACAGACTCGCGATTGTTTAGATATGGAATGTCTAAAGCGGTATTGAATACCAGGGGGAAATCGAACTCTGAACTCAAACTAAAAAATGATGCATTCCTTTCTTAGTAAATATATAAGTATCGCGAAAGGGTGTAAATAACATAGGACGAGAACGTTTAAACGTTACACATTGAAAGAAATTTTGACTACTCCAGCAGAGAGATCGAACCATTACCAAGACTTCAAATATAAGTTTGATATTTGTATAAAATTCTTTTTCTAAAGATCCATACCAGTGGTCTTCGAGAAATTCCACAATGAGTTACACAGTTTTACACCCTTGACAAGGGTAAACCTGGACTTGGGAAATTCCAGTTTTGGGGGTCATCCGCACTTACATCTTAATGGATGGGATTCCTGAGGAGAGATAACATTTAAAAGCGAATGTTTCAAATTTAACACTTGAGTGTATTGTAGCAATACATGTAAAACTAATATATATTTTTTATTCTATTTTATTTTCCACCCTCATATACAGAAGGATTTCCCTTACAGACATGTAGCGTGATGGAGGAATTCCCCACATCAAGTTTAAACGGGTTTTATGAAATACCTCCTACGCGAGGCTAGCTCTCCTACATGCTCGAGGGGGTTGGAGTAGCCAATCAAAATCGATGTATTTTATACCATCACACCTCTCACATACATTTTTATATTGCAAAAGAGAGATATATTAGACTGCTTCACGGAAATTCTTACAGTTTCTCGACTGACATCGAAGAGTTAAGATCTCTTCAGGCTTTACTTCACGTCGTGAAATTTCATCAAACACAATGTCTGGTAAGTTTTAAAAGCACTTCATTTACTTTAAAAGTGAACTTATTACTCACTACATTTAACTGATAATTGCGTTCTTGTTTTCAATGGCGGTGTTTATATGCAAATAGTTGAACATTCTACAGTTAATAGCTAGCTGCGCGAATTCGTTTGCTCAAAAAGAAATGTGAACAGGTTAGTTAAGTATTAATTTTTTTAAGCAAACCTATTATTCCATGTGTTTAAATACGGGATTTCACTGAGTGAATTGTATTCAATTTAGAGGAAATACAATTATTTGAATACCAAGCGTATCGAATAAAAATGTTTTTTATACGGAATAGAAATTTATTTCCAGGATGATCGATGGGATTCGAACCCGCGGCCTTCTGATTGCACGCCTCGGTTGAACATTGTTCAGTTAATAACTATTTGGATATGTTTCATTTCTCTAACGCATTCATTTACTGAAAACATTCACTCTGTTTCCATTACGTTAAAAGAGATATATTCTATGACTGTGACGAATAATAAATGTTCTTTATTTGCAGGTTAAAATACATCGACATTTCCGTGTATGTAAGCTATTCGCAATAAAGTAAATTAACTTAATAATATAGCTTTTCTTTTTTAAAATAAATGAAATCTAACACGCAAATTATATATGTTTTCAGTATTCAGATCTACTAATGTAGCTGAAGACTACCACCAGCCCCAGCAAGATACTCGTTGCCGACTGCTGTATCATTCCTCGAATAACGCGATGATTCAGGCGTCCGATCATTACGGATGGGGCCCTGCCGCACGCATTAATCAACCACCGAGTGGTAAGAATTCTTCAAAATTTGATGAAGTACTTTTACACATTGTATACTATTATTATTATTATTATTATTATTATTATTATTATTATTATTATTATTATTCCAGGGAGTGCACTATATTTCGGGACGGATCTAGTTCAACACGCGACCGCTGCACCCGCACCGCCGCCACAAGGGTTCCATGCCTTCCCAGCTAAAAACTGTCAGGGATTTGGCCCTGCCCCATGCATGCAGCAACGACCGGATGGTAAGAATTATTCAACATTTTATGAAGTTCTTTTACTCATGCTATACTACTACTACTATTATTATAATTATTATTATTCCAGTGGGTGGGCTTTATTTCGGGACGGGTCTCGTTCAACACGCCACCGCCGCCACCAGGCTTCCATGCCTTCCCGAGACCAAATCATCAGGGATGGGGCCCTGCTCCATGCATGCAGCAACCACCGAATGGTAAGAATTATTTAACATTTATGGAGTTATTTTACACATGCTATATTATTATTATTATTATTATTATTATTATTATTATTATTATTATTATTATTCCAGTGAGTGGACTTTATTTCTGGACGGGTCTCATTCAACACGCGACCGCTGCACCGTCAGCCTTCCCTGCAATATCATTATGGATGCAGCTCTGCCCCATACATGCAGCAACCGGAAAATGTTAACAATTCTTCAACATTTTATTAACTTATTTTACACATGCTATACTATAATTATTGCTAGTATTATTATTCCAGGGATCGAACTCTATTTTGGGACGGGTCTCGTTCAACACGCGACCGCTGCACCAGCACCGCCGTCACCAGGCTTCCAGGCCTTCCCGGTACCAAATCATCAGGGATAGCGCCCTGCCCCATACATGCAGCAAGCGCTGAATGGTAAGAATACTTAAAGATTTTATGAAGTTCTTTTACACATTGTATACTATCATTATTAGTATTATGATTATTGTTATTCCAGGGAGTGGACTATATTTCGGGACGGGTCTCGTTCAACAAGCGACGGCTGCACCATTCACCATGCATACCTTCCCCGTACCAAATACTCAGGGATGGGGCCCTGCCCCATACATGCAGCAACCGCCGAATGGTAAAACTTCTTCAACATTTTATGAAGTTCTTTGACGCATTCTATACTACTATTGTTATTATTATTATTATTATTATTATTATTATTATAGGGAGCGGACATTATTTCGGGATGCGTCTCGTCCAACACGCGAGCGGTGCAACATTCGCCATCCATACCTTCCCGGTAGAAAATCATCAGTATGGGGCCCTGCCCCATACATGCAGATGCCGGCAAATGGTAAGAATCCTTCAGTGTTTTAAAAAATTGATGTAGCAAATCACGTTAACATCCTTTTACATATGCTATATTATTATTCCAGTAAATATCCTGACTGACGAGGGAAGCCAGCTCATGGACATTACAGCACTGAGCTCCGAGTTGCAGGAGAGGGTTGATTAAGTCGCGGCCGCTGCACCGTCAGCCTTCCCATCACCAGACATGCCTGTAGAAGTTGTACCCGCTGTAGCGTCAACCTCCTCATCACCAAACGCAATTGATGAAGCCGCTGCACCGTCAACCACCTCATCATCCAATGATACAGCACTCGTGTACGGTAAGAAAAGACAGGCATCGGATGGAAGCGCGCAGCCTACCATTAAAAAGCGAAGGTTAATGCTAGCAATTGTCAGGGTCTGGAATGCCATACCATTCAATCGGCATTCAAGGGACGTATTTTTAATAGTAAAATAGAGAATACATTAAAAATACTCAACGCAGAGTCTTTTTAGATGAGTGCAAGGAGCTTATAATTAAAGAAGGCGAAAACCTTTTGCAGAAAAGCAGGAGTGACTGAAAATAAATAGTTCCCTGGAACCTAAACATTTAATCCATAAACCTAATGAAGAGGCGCGCGTTTCCTCATTCTTTGATTCTAAGTCAATGCTGATACTTCCGTCAAGCGACCTCAATCAGATCTTTTCTTCAATTGCCGGGGATATTTTAGAAAACATTTCCAAATATGAGGGGGGAGCATCGTTAAATTCCTTGTTAGACATACTTAGCCTGGTGATGAGCTCTACATACTATGACCCTCAACATGCAGCATAAAATATTGAATTGCCTCTTAAAATGAGGAAAAACATACAGTGATAAATATAAAGAACGAAGACAACTCCTGCTTTGCATGCTGCATGCTAACCTCTAAATAATCTGCTAAACACGATGGATGTAAAACAACAGCATACCCAGAGGAAATACTTTTCAAAGCATTAAATTATGAGGATATTAAATTCCCAGTACCCCTGCATCAAATTGAATGGCCTGAAAATCAATAATGGAGTATCCATTTCTGTTTGGTATAAAGGAGAATGAGGACATTATTCCACTATACCAAAAGAGCTGAAAAGAAGCAGAACCATGTCAACGTGCTGTATATTAAACAGGAGTAAGTGTCCCACTACTGTCTCGTTAATGATTTATCCAGACTTGTAAGGAGTCAAGTCAGGAAACATAAGGTTAGAACAAGGGCATACGAGGCATGCCTCAAGAGGTGTACCACTGAGAAGGCTCTGGAAGTACATATATTAAGATGTAGAATCTACCAGCTACTTAAAATGGCTCAACAGGATGACTGCATTGAATTTAAGGCATTCTCCAAAAGCGTTCCTGTACCTTTTGTCATATACGCTGACATTGAATCAGTTCTGGCAAAGGTCTACTCTTGCGAGCCCTCAAGCAACTCCAGTTGGACCCAAGCCATTCAAGAGCACGGAACAATGTCTATTGCCTTAAAGCTGGTATGTAGACGTTAAGAGACATGGTCGAAATTCTTTCTCTTCAGAAGCCCAAATGCCATCGATGACTTCTTTAAGCTATTAAAATCAATTGCTGATGAGGTCATCCATGTGTATACCTAAACCTATGTATCTATTCCCTGTAGAGCAACAGAATTTCAATAATGCCTCTGAATGGCATATATGACTTGGCAGTTTTATTATGGGCGATTTGCGCGTTTGAGATCAGGATCATGTGACTGGGGAATATCTGAGTGCTGCTCATAATAGACGCAATTTAAATAGAAAGGTCCCGGTTTTCATACCGAACTTTTATCATTGTCTATCTAATCATGACAGTCATTTCCTGATAAGGCGCCTGGCATATGATAATAAACCCATGTCGTACATAGCTCAAAGAGGTGAAAGGTATCTATCGTTCAGCAAAAGATACAGGGACATCAGGTTCCGGTTTCTGGGAAGCTTTAAGTTTTTTGGCGACAAGCTGTCCAGCCTGGCTGAAGTGCTGGAGGAGAGTGACTTTAAAATAACCAGGGCAGAATATCCTGTTGAAGAGCAGTTTAAGCTGGCAACAGGGAAAGGGATATTCCCCTATGACTATGTGTCAAGCTTTGCAAAACTTGAGGAAACTGCTCTACAAACAAAGGAGGCCTTCCTCAGCACTCTACAAATCACATCACAGACGAGGAATACAGACATGCTGTAAAAGCCTGGGATACATTCAATATCCGGAATTTCGGGGAATACAGCGATCTATATCTCAAAATAGATATACTGCTCTTGTGAGATATTTTTGAAAAGTTTCGTGATCTCATCCTAGGAGTATATAAACTATACCCAGCGTGGTTTTATACACTACCAGGACCTACCTTTGACGCAATGCTGAAAACGATAAAGGCGAAACCTTCTTTAATATCTGACAAGAGCATGCTGGAGTTTTTCGAGTCGGTATTAGAGGGGGATTGTGCACTCTGGTGAAGGGCTACACCACAGCTAACCACAGGTACAGGTCCAGCTTTGACCAGCATGCTCCTGTTAAGCACCTGTCATATTGGGACATAAACAATTTATACGGTGCCTTAATGGTATCGGCCCTCCCCTATAAAACCTGAAAAGGCTCACCAGGGAAGAGATTGAGAGTATACATTTCATGAACATCAAAGAAGATTCAGAGACTGCGCATGAGCTACAAGTAGATATCGAATACCCTGATCATAACCACGACGTCAATAACGAGCTTCCTTTCTAACCACAGAGCGCGACACCACCGAAAGGACAATACAAGAAACTTGTTCCAACATTCGACAAGCAAAGCAAATATGTCTTGCACTACAGGGTGTTGCAACAGTGTATCAAGCAGGGTCTAACTGTGAGACATATTCACAGGGTGGTGTCCTACGACCAGTCTAACTGGCTAAAGATATATATGGATGTTTATACTAAGAAGAGAGCTCAAGAAAAGCAAAATTTGGACAAAACCTCTGGAAAAAATGAATAATGCTGTATACGGGAAATTCATAGAGAATGTAAGGAAGTCCGCATATTTTAAAACAGTTAGCAAATAAGAACAGACAAAGAAGTTGACAGCTCGCAGCACTTATATAAGTAGCATCATTTTCGAATAAAATCTTAAAGGCATCAAACTGGGCAGAGAGGAGGTGTATATGAATAAGCCAATCTACATTGGACATGCAATTTTGGACATTTCTAAATTTATAATGTATGATTTTTATATAATATTATGAAACCGAATTTGAAAGACTTGCTGCTAAATTACAAGGATAAAGACTCGTTCACTTTTGAAACGAGTTCTGATATCTGTGAATTCATCAGAGAGAACCCGCAGTATTTCGACACTTCACATCGAGAAAAAGATAACGCATTAGGCATTCAGCAGGCCAACAAGAAAAGGATTGGTTTGTTCAAGGATGAATTGGGTGGCGTGGTTATGGAAGAGTATGTCGGTATCAGAGTAAACTTATATGCATCCAGATACAGCGGGCAGACAATAATGAAAGCAAAGGGCCTCAACAGGGTGGGCATGGAGAAAAGAGGTTTCGGCCATTATTTTGAATGCTTAAACGATCACAGCCTAAAAATTTAATCACTCAAAAACATTTCGTACCAAAAACACAAAATTACCACTATTGAAACAAACAACTTAGCGTTGAAGAGGGTGGCGACAAGAGGAAGGAACCTATAAGACTCTGGCCTGGGGCCATTTTCCTTTAGACCTGGCGATTGCTAGTGCCCATCCTTGTCAAAATGTAAATAATGTATAAAAAAGAGAGATTTCAAGTATGTGATGGTTTTTTTGTATTACTTTCCCCTCAGTTGATTTTAATTTTATATACAGTTTCATATTTATTTCAAGTTTTTGCGGTTTTTTATGTATTACTTTTCCCTCAGTTGAGTTTAATATTGTATATAGTTTCATATTCATTTATAGTGCGTGAAGGTTTTTTATGTATTACTTTTCCCTCTGATGATTTTAATATTATATAGTGTTATATCCATTTCAAATGTGTGAGGGGTTTTTATATATTAGCTTTCCCTCTAATGAATTTTAATATTGTATATTGTAACGTATGGGTCAAGTTAAGTTAAATTATTTTCCTAAAAATTACTTTTCTTTAGAATTTGGTTCATGTAAAGCTTATTTCTTGCATTCTTACTTCATATGGTGCAACACAGGATGCATGAGCTGGATATTCAGTGCCAGTCATATCCTTGTGATATTATGTGGGTGATGCCAACTCATAGAGTAGAAGTTATCTCTCCATATATGGAATGTCCTGTGTGGAGGCGTCTATCTATGATATAAAACCCTTTTATAAGTCTATGGGCATGGTAGTCTTGATAGGAACAACCCAGGTGCAGCCGAAGGCGCTGCCCAGATCAACATTTACCTTTGGGTATGGCAACCAGCGTAACATCTGCTCAATGGCAGTAGGTAACTAGAAACTGTTCTGTCTTAAATACTTAATCCTAAAAATGGCTTGCTTGCTCACTGTCTGTGTGTCTACTCGTTTATTATATTAAATCTGTTATTCTTTTTGTTAATTGTGTCTTGCTATTCGGAGTTGCTCACCAACCCTTAATCCTGCTACGCTCCCAAATGCACGTCCTCAACCCCCTTCAAATCTAAGGCGTGACATTAGTGGTGGATGCGCCGATTTCAGCATTTTAATTATTCTTGCTAGAAATATGGTACGATCTCGTACCTTTTCTACCATACTTCACCCCTACACTAGTTCATAGTATTGCTAATTTCACATTTTGTTGGTACAAGTGAGCTTTAATTTGTTTCCCAAACTCTTTTTATATTCAAGGTTTTCAAGTTACTTATCTATTTAAATCTATAAGTTACAGTATTCTATTTATCTTTGCTTTGAATTGCTTGAATGCTTGATATTTTATGTTCTTATTTTATAATGTTCGCTCTAAATATGCACAATAATTGTTAAACGCATTTGCATGTCCAAAAGTCACTTACGTTCTCGAACACACCTTATTCCACCGAATTACCAGCTCCACCCTGAACTTCCATCTGCTAGCTCACACAATATTCCTTCGCCACCTATAATACCGCTTAAATTAACTTTTGTAGATACCCCAGAAAAGGTTACAATGCCTGACGTTAAGGACCCACACACAACCAATCCGGTTCCCGCTAGCCTACCTTTTGTGCGACCATTTATAGACCCTGGTCAGTTTAACGGGAAACCTGATCAGAATGTGCAAAAGTATTTGCACAATTTGAAATCAACTCTAAAACTAATGCATGGGAGAATTCACATAAAAATCAGTATCTCCCTTGTTATTTAAAAGATGCTGCTTCAATGTGGTATAAAATCTATGCACATAGGCGACCCGATCACTCTTGGCAACAATTAAAGTATGCCTTGGAAAACGCCTTTACACAGATGGCGCAAGACGAGATCCTTGAATTTCGCCTAAGGCAGCGAGTTCAGGAACTCTCGGAACCAATAGAGCATTATCTATATGATGTTTTGGCACTGTGTGACCAGGTTAATCCACATATGTCTGAAACCGAACAAATCCGCCATATCTTGCGTGGTTTGAAGCCTTCCTTAATTGGACACATTTTACCAGCAAACCCTCAGACGGTTGCTGAATTGCTGCAGAGTGCTCGTCGTATTGAGACGGCGAGATACCTAGCCGGTCGCAGAGTAGACCTAGTTTCTTCTTTCCCACCCACCCCAGTGAACTCCCTTCAGTCCTCCCCTCTTGAACAGAAGATTGATGCTTTAGCAGAACAGCTTAATATCTTGGCTCAGCAAATGAAACAGATACAACAAGGGCGTCCTAAGTGTCAAAATAATGTTGCAAGCAAACCTATTCGCTCTAAACCTAACAGGAACCCTGGGCGTGGTCAGTCGAACAATAATGACCATTCGCATAGAAATTGGGAACGTCCTAGACGTGAACGTACAACGGATAGACGCCCCATTTGCTTTAATTGTAATAAGCAGGGACATGTAGCATTAAATTGTAGACGTCCACGGAACCACCCAAAAGGCATAAGCGAGTCACGGACGTAGGATTCGTGGCTCGAAATTCTGAATCAAGCTGAGATAAGCAAAGGACCACTGTTCAAGCTGCTAATGTTTTGCTTACAAATTGCACCATAAATGGTACTAATGTTGAGGTTTTGATGGACACAGGTATTGCTGTAAGCATAGTTAATCAAAAATATATACAGACCCATTTAATACCCTTAGCTCAAAGTATGATCATACGCTCGGCTGATAACAAGTTAAATGATGTTAATTTCCCTACTATCTGTGATTTTACATTAGGTGATGCACATTTTTCGGAACAACTTTTAGTGATTCCAGATTTGCCCCATGATATATTATTGGGTATGGATTTTCTTCGGCGATATAAGGCACTAATTGATTTAGTTAATTCTAACATTGTGTTGCAAATTACAAAGGCTAAGACAGTTAATATATTTTGCAATGAAAGGATTGGTTGTCCCTTACCTCAGATTACGTTAGAACCGGAGGATGGCGTATGTGTAATCGGTTAAGCTACGTGTGCACAGGATGTAGAACTTCCGCCATTTAGCTCAATCCAATTATATCTCAAGCTTTCTCTGCCCCACCCAGGTTCATTTTTACTCGAACCATCGGAAACTATTGCGCAAAAGAAGCAAATTGATATACCATCAGTGTTATGAACAAATGAATCGGATATAGTTATCCCTATTTGTAATAAGACAGCCCTTCCCCAAGTACTTTTTGCTAAGACTACCATAGCTTATATACATGAAGTAGCGCTAGTTCAAGCTGCTAATTGGAACGAACAACATACACACGATGTCAATATTAAAGATGCAAATTTCCACCTTAATTCAGAACTGACGGCTCCTCAACGCTGCCAGTTATAATCTCTTTTGGCAAAATACAGACATATCTTTTGCAACTAAATTACGGGAATTGGGTACTACTAACCTAGGTGAATTAGAAATCAAACTTACTGACCCCGACCCATTAGACAGCGCCCTTATCGCGTCTCACAAAAAACAGCGCGATATAATTAACACACAAGTTAAAGAAATGAAAGAGGGCAACATTATCACAGATTCTAATAGTCGTTTTGCTGCATCTGTAGTTCTAGTTCGTAAGAAGGATGGTGAATTTAGATTTAGCGTAGACTACCGCAAATTAAATGCAGTTACAGAAACCTTATCATTCCCTCTACCACTTATTGACGATCTTTTAAGCTATTTAGGAAACTCAAAATGGTACTGCACCCTGGATTTGCTTAGTGCTTATTTTAAAGCACCTATAGCGGAAGACAGTAAGAAATTCTCTGCCTTTATAACGACGGAATCTGTTTTTGAATTTCAAAATCTATCATTTGGTTTGAAAAACGCGCCAAAATTTTTCAGTTACTTAGGATATAAATTGCTAGGTGATTTTAAATATAAGAAAGCCTTAGTGTACCTCGACGGTATAGTAGTGTTTTCCACTGATTTCAAACAGTTATTGCGAAATCTAGAGGAAGTCTTTTAATAGTTAGAACAGCACAATTTTAAACTCAAACCTCAGAAATGTTTCTTCGCTATGTCCAAGATTAAGTTATTGGGTTTTGAATTGTCTGAACAAGGGATAGAACCTGGCCAAGATGAACTGCGTGCAATCAAAGAATTGCCCATTCCTAAAATGTACGTCAGCTGCGACGAGTTTTAGGACTCTGTGGTTTTTACCGCAGATTTATCTCTAATTTTGCATCTATAGCCGAACCCCTGTTCTCTCTCCCCAAGAAAAATCAGGAATTTATTTGGACTAATGACCATCAAATAGCGTTTGAAACACTCAAAAATGTTTTAGTTTCACCACCAGTGTTAATACATTACACACCTGGAGCCCCTACTAGAATACACGCCGATGCCTCAGGTGTTGGTATAGCATCTTGTTTGTTACAGGAACATCATGGTCAATTTCACCATGTAGATTTTTGCAGTCGCACTGTTTCGAAATTTGAGAAGAACTACAGTGTATCCGAATTAGAGCTCTTAGCTATTGTTCATGCCCTCACTCACTTTCGACCCTATATCTATGGTTACCCTGTGACATAGTTAGCGATCACCATGCACTTTGCTATTTGCGTAACTTAAAGGACGCCACTGGTCGTCTAGGCAGATGGGCTTTAAAACTTCAGGAATACGATTACCGTATTATTTACAAAAGTGGCGCTAGCCATTCAGATGCTGATGCTTTGTCGAGACTTCCTGTCGCTGATTCCACTCGCGAGGAACTATATCAAATAGAACATCTCATCACCTGTTTATTATCCCCACTAGAGGTAGCTCGACACCAGAAGTCGGACCCTCTGCTAGTACCGCTTTTCGATGCTTTACAACAACCGGATGTAGCCACCCCTAAGCTGCGTCGACAGGCTGCTACTTATATTCTTAAATCAGGAGTTCTTTACCGCAAAAATACTGGCACTACTGGACGGCTCCATTTGTTAGTTACTCCGGAGTCACTTAAACATGAAATTTTGTCTGCATGTCACACCGACCCTTTGTCTGGACACATGGGTTTCACCAGGACTTTTCATAAAATCCATTCGCGCTACTACTGGATAGGTATGCGAAAGGATATCGACAAGTATGTTAAGACTCGGAAAGGACCTAAAAATGTCAAGCCTGCTGGATTACCTCAGCCTATCACGGCCACACAAGTAGGCTACACGTGGTCAATTGATTTGCTTGGACCAATACACAGGTCTAAGTCAGGAAAAACAATGATCGTAGTCGCAGTCGACTATGGATCTAGGTACTGCGAAGCTGCCGCGCTCCCTAGGGGCTCAATTGAGCATGTTGCCAAATTTATCTTGGAAAGGATTATTTGTCGTCACGGAGCACCTGCTAGAATACTCTCAGATAGAGGTTCTGTTTTTATTAGTGACGTAACACGACAGTTGTTGAAATTGATGGGTGTCCAACCCACATTCACAACGGCTTATAATCCAGCATGTAATGGTTTGGTGGAACGCCCAAATCAAACAATCATTAATATGCTTTCTCACTATACCTCTACCAACCAAACAGATTGGGACGTGGCTCTGCCACATGTAGTGTTTGCTTATAACACTAGTAGCCAAGAGTCGACTAAAGAAACCCCATTCTTTCTAATGTACGGGCGACACCCGACCTTGCCCGAGGAAGTCCAATTGAAAAGCACCACTGATAACTTATTTGTTCAGCAGACATTGAAAAACATCCAACAAGCACGCCAGTTAGCAATTGATAATATCAGCAAACGGCAAGTTAGGCAAACGCGGCATTTCGATCGTAAAAGACGCATCGTTTCATTTAGAATTGACCAGCTCGTGAAACTTTTCACTCCAGTACGCAAAAGGAAAGACTACAAAATTATTGCATAATTTTCATGGTCCCTATGAAGTATTACAAAAACTTTTCCCTGTAAATTATCGTATTAGACAAACAACAGGAACTAAACGTAAAGATATAGTTGTCCATGTAAAAAGGCTTCATCCTTATTACATTTGATTCACACTATGGAGGATGTGATGTTCATTAATTAGTAAACCTATGTAGCTGAATCTTACAAAGGCATAGTTATGTTCAACATTAAAGTATAAACTTTTCACCTCTGACACAATTAAAGAATTTAGTGTATGTGAACATTAGTATTAGCTTGCACAAGCGTTCCGTAGAAGTCTTATCTGTCACAGGATGTGGTCACTAGGTATTCTCCATATTTACTGCTACCGCGATACACTGGTCAAGATTGTTGATGAAATCCTGTATGCCACTGTTTCTTGGATATATTATGTTTATCTTTTCTCTAACCCTCGTACTCTTCCGGAATCATATCATGTTTGAATGAGTTAATAATGTCAAGCTTCGGAAACATAACATACCATATGTTCTAATAAGGTTATCGTTATGAGTATGCAGGCAGTAAAAAGCATTTAATTTGCTCTGAGTTATATATGCAAAAGCAAGAATGGTTATTTCTTGCGTGTTATGTTGTTCATTGTGAATTTGAAACTGTGATAGCCCTCATCCTCTTATGCCTCGTCTGCAATGATTTACATTACTGCCCCACCGCTCTACTCTCTCTCACCCTCTCCCTCTTTTCCAGAAAACCTAGAAAGAAATATAATTTTTAATATGGTTTGAAATATTTAAAGCAATATTTTATATCATGATTTTTCCAAGCACTGTTTCTTCAGACATATAACGGAGCCCCATTAAGATATAAACTCACGATTATTTTGAGCAGGATGTCCATTTTAGTTTTCCTCGAATACCGGAAATGCTTATAGTTAAATAATTATGTATGCTCGAGTTTATCACTATTACCTTTCATCACTGGACACTTTCTTTTTCAAAATCTATTTGAATACTATATATTAGCCCCACATGTTATTTGTTAATACAATTGCCAATTATTTAACGCTTGCAATCAAAGGTTTGAGTTTTAAAATAAATACATATTGTAGATCTCCAATGATGACCTAAACATAGTGCTTATCGGAATTCTATTGCTTTACACCCTTATATACATAATTTTTTTGTGTTTTACCATTTTATTCTATTGCGAGATATACTCTCATTTACTTTTAGTTCTGTTCACAGATTGTATAGTTTGAGCTACGATTTTTTATGCTACTTCATATTGCACTGCTCAGGAGTCGCACACAGTATTTTAAAAGCACTGCTCGAGGTGTATTGTTGCGATTCACTCTTATGAGGTCTATAGATTTGAACGGCAACAGCTTCTCTCCACTCTGATTCAGCAATTTATTATTTTTTTTTGTTTGAGCACATTTACACCTCAAGAAAGTTTGTTTATTGCAGGTGTGGAAGATGCACTTTCTCATCGTTGGAACATTGGTTCCCTAACTCGTGTCCCTTAGAATATCCATTTTTTTGGTAATATTAGATACTCTGTACTTTAGTGTAGAATATGGAAGCGCTTCCCTAGATTAATTTACTTAGATTTGTGTTCTAGATTTATTACTCACATTGGCAATAATTATGGGACACTCCTACGGTTTTGTTGTTGTTATTGTTCTGAGAAACATAGCTTCACGGGTTAGCCTGATGGTCCTGTGGATGTGCTATGACGTCATTGATTTTCATGGTATGTATGTTTTTTCTCTTAGGCTATGCCTGATGGCCCCTTAGAGATAACTTACAAGTAAGATGAAGAGATAATTTTCATCCGGCGCAGTGTGAGTGCGCACATTTAGAATAAACATTGAAATACTTTGTCATTGTTTTTCACATTTAAGTGGTACACAAACAAAAGAATGCATTCTTTCACATTCAGGTTAAGATTAAAATATTTTGTGCACCTGTAAGTTACACCCTCTTGGAGAACCTGGATATACTTTATCCAGGGGAGTTAGTAATATGATATTAATGAATAATCTTCAATAAACAAGAATAAGTTAATAGTTAGTGCTCAATGTAGATGCATGTTCATTTACAAACAGTTGGTACCAATGTATAATAATAACTAATAGTGTATCACAGTGGTTCATATCAACAACGTTAACAGATTAAATTCAATGCCGAACTTTGGTAGACATAGTATCACTAGTGGATGTCAGTTTAAATTTCAAAACATACCTTTTTCTACTTTAATTCTGTGAAATAATTTTTGTTCTCCTCTGAAACAAATTCTTTAAATTTTTACTCAGAAAGCTTGTATTTTTCTGTGAGACCGATTCCTACTATATGTTGGGATTAACTTGAAGATAGGAAGTGACATTTATACTTTATGATTGTTATAATCACAAGCGTATGTGTAATTTCGTTTACGAAAAGTTTGGTATTTATTAAATATTCTATTTGGTAAAATAAGCAAGCTTCTGATATTAATTTGTGTTGAAACCTGCCCCACAGGGATGTTGACTTTACTGTTAAATGTTAACAAGTATATGCAGCTTGTCAGGAATGCAGGTAATAAAGAGGAGCAGAAAAGAATTTTAGGTACATAAATCAAATTTTCTGAACACGTATATTTTGTGTGTAAAATTGTAATTTGTGGAAACACAGTAGCTTCTAAACTTTGTTTTTCATTTGCAATTGTTGCTATTACATTCGATATTTTTAACCTAAATCTTGTTTTCACTAACACTAATGAAAAGCTCATAAATTTAAAAAAATTCAGTAATGTGTGTAGCATTGAGTTAACTGATAACACCTTATTATTGCACACACCTGTCACTTCATTGTAAATATTGTCGTTGTTTGTATAATAACTGAATTTTAAGAGAGTTAAGCTGATGAGAATTAAACGGATTATGTCATGACTGTTGTGAATTGGGGGAATTTTGTGAATTCTGCTTATGTAAAAATTTTGACTAGTGAACAGATGTGCTTATGTAAATTTTTTTTATTTATAACATGATATCGATGGTAAATTTATTCAAGCACAAATAATGTTAATGGTACTGTATGTTGTACGGATATTGTCATGTATACAACAATGTAATATTTCTTTAATGTATTTGTGTTTATAATGTTATGTCATGTATTTATTTTGTACAACTTCTTGATATTTTATGCCTTTCTTATGTAAAAGTTCAAATTGCTTTTTTGTTTTTTTACAAGCAAGCTTTTTCTTAATTTTTTTATAATTTTTTCTTTTTTGGTACGGTCACGTTAATTTTTTTTCATTTTATCAAATATTCTGTAATGTATTCTTTATGAGTCATAAGGTCTCTGAGTGTTTCCCTTTTGTGTCATAATGACTTTTAATATGAGTGTTCTGAATCCATCACCATTAAGTGCTTCGAACGGCTTACAAACATACAAGAGCCACAGTATTCTGACACATACCTGCATATGATATGGACTTATTGCGTGCGGAATATCCTTGCTGCCAACAGTACGTCGCACTTCCGAAGTATTCACTATGGACTAATACTTGGTGTATTCATCAGCCAGTCTCCGCAGACCACTGCTGTATATTTACTTCTTCATACAATGGATACCAGACGTCCTTTACAACAGTGGACAAGACTTGGAGTTTACCTTAGTTGTTATTTGTCTCCAGAGTAAGCTGTTACTGCAGCTCATATCCCTGGCCAAATCCTCCTCTGCAGGAAGTGATAACGAAATGTTGGTTTTTGCAGCTTTGTCGGCATAGCCGATATACAGGGTATGTCACTCACTTCGTTACTTCAAGAATTACATGTGTAATTCCTCCAACTTACGGCCCATGGTTCAATGCCCAAGGATGACCAAGATATTTCGATGTACTCAAGCACTCTACTCAATTATTTTCCTCCTTTTTGACCTTTTCTTTGACTCACTACTGTTATTATTGTAATTTGTAATTGTTTTTACTCATGTAATAATTTTTGTGTGTTTATGTGACCTTGTACCATTCCTTTGATTTTTTTATCAACACACAGTAGCAGTGTGTTATTTTGAATCCGGGGCAGATGTAACGTATGGGTCAAGTTAAGTTAAATTATTTTCCTAAAAATTACTTTTCTTTAGAATTTGGTTCATGTAAAGCTTATTTCTTGCATTCTTACTTAACATGGTGAAACACAGGATGCATGAGCTGGACATTCAGTGCCAGCCAAATCCTTGTGATATTATGTGGGTGATGCCAACTCATAGAGTAGAAGTTATCTCTCTATATACGGAATGTCCAGTGTGGAGGCGTCTATCTATGATATAAAACCCCTTTCATAAGTCTATGGGCATGGTAGTCTTGATAGGAACAACCCAGGTGCAGCCGGAGGCGCTGCCGAGATCAACATTTAACTTTGGGTATGGCAACCAGCGTAACATCTGCTCAATGGCACAAGGTAACTAGAAACTGTTCTGTCTTAAATACTTAATCCTAAAAATGGCTTGCTTGCTCACTGTCTGTGTGTCTACTCGTTTATTATATTAAATCTGTTATCTTTTTTGTTAATTGTGTCTTGCTATTCGGAGTTGCTCACCAGCCCTTAATCGTGCTACGCTCCCAAATGCACGTCCTCAACCCCCTTTAAATCTAAGGCGTGACAATATAGTTTTATATTCATTTCAAATCTGTGTGTGGGTTTTTTATGTATGACTTTCCCTCTGATGATTTTAATATTCTATACAGGTTCAGATTCATTTCAAATGTGCGAGGGTTGTTTATGTATTACTTTCACTCTGATGAACCTTCATAGTGTATATAGCTTTATATTCATTTCAAATATGTGAGGGTTTTTATGTATTACTTTTCCTCTGATGAATTTTAATATTGTATATAGCTTTATATTCATTTAAAATATGTGAGACTTTTAGGTATATACATTTTTTACTGAAACATTTATACGATGGAGTTTTAAAAATAAAAAAAAATAGTAATGATTTTTACAATCATAAAACGCTAGTATTTATTAATTCCTAATACATTACACCAAATCCTTTAGATCAATCCATTCGGTCTCTGCAAAACCATACCACTTTACAAGAACTTTGTTTCCACGTTTACATATAACATTTTCTACTAAATATGTGTTAGGACAGTTAGTCTTTTGTAGTTCATTTCCATAGAAGGCACCTTTTATCACCTCCCCATTCCTATCCTTTAGTATAAATGCCGTAGGCTTGGTGGTATTCACACGAAATACTTTGAAGATTTCAATACTCCAGTTAGATTCAAAACCCGTTTCAAAATGTCCTTTATGTTTAGATACCCTGGCCTTATCACCAACAATAAACTTCCTTGTAGCCTTCTTATCTCTTCGTTCTTGATTATAATTATACACAGTCAGAAGAAGATCGTTGTTTTTCACTTCATTCGGCTTCATGCGAATAGTAGAATGAAAAGTGTCACTGTACTTAACAAGGATTCTGTAAAAGATCTAGCCACCTGTATGAGCCTTGGACTAAAAACACTCGATACGTCATATTCTTCAAGGTTCGAATTAAACGCTCAACAGCTACAGCCTTCACATTGGTATAGGTCCTGTAAAGGTTAATATTATACTTTAACATTAATCGTTTAAAACTTGTTATAAATGTCTTTCCCGTTGTCACTTTGAGTATTCTGGGGTGGGACATCCATTTTTTGTAATATATCCTCCAAGGCCTTTGCAACGTTGATTCCACCCTTGTCTTTAAGGGTTTTAGAGTATAAGCTGACTGCAATCAGAATATATTTGAAATTTTTGTTCACTCTTTAATCAAATCAATTTGTAATGAATAATTCGGACCTTTTCTGATAGTTTTGCGTCGTAAATATTTCCTCCTCGCCGATCCGTGAAGCTCTCTGGTGATATTCTGTTTGGCGGTCATGCTATAATTTTAGATGCTTTCAACACTCGCATAATTTCCTCAATTTATTGTGTGTGACTATTATTACCTGCGCCCCTCGAAGCATTAATCAGCCTCAGTTTGTTCACTAATGTGTTAGGATTTCTGCAGAAAACGTAGTTAACCTCCTTATCAGGCTTATGCTCCTTCTATGGCAGTCCTGGACCTGAATGTGTATTGATCAGGGGACGTATTATATTCTTGTATTTATACAATTTACCAGATGGCAAACGTTCATGTCTGGTGTAGCCACTTCTATGAAGAAGGTACTTTTCAGAATATTAGCATACCCCTCAAGTCTTTACTGGTGTATGCAGAAATCTGAGGTGATCGCGTAAAGAATGAGTTCCGTCAAACCAGCGCTAGACTCATAGGTTTCATCACCTATCAATATTTGATTATTTATAAAACGAAGATCTTTATTTCCAAGCATATAACTACTATCCTGATATCTCACACAGTACAATGTATCAATACGATCCTTGTCTTTTGAGCGAACGTATTAAAGGTAAATAGAAATACTTGTAGAATCGCCAGCTTCATTCTTGACGGTCTTCGCAGTCAACCCCCGCTAAGTATCCAGAATATCCTTTAGGGGGGCGGTTACGGGCTTCAAACTTCGAACATGACATGCTGAGTCTGAAAGTTGAGACCTGTTTGAGCTCTCAGTTTTTCTTTTACAGTCCTGGTATGCTCGGCTAAAGACTCTTTAAGTCTTATGCCTTCACTGTCCATCTTACAAATGATGTGAGAATGGAAGATTACCTTCAAATTATAGTCTGCGTCCAGCTTGAGATCTCAATGTTTCGATAGCCTTAGCTAAAATCTCTATCGAAGTTCTCAGTTGCTCGCTTTCTTTCTTATGTTTCTGTGTATGTGTCTTGAAAGCCTCAGCAAAGATTGCTGTATTAGCGTACTGGCTTCTGACCGATTCCTCTAGACTTGTAATTTGCTGCACATGATTTTTGTAGGTGTCCATCATTATGTTAGCATTTTCCTCCAATTTCTTAAGTTTATCATTGCAGGTATCAGTTTGTAGAGTATTCAAAACTTCCGTCTTTAACTGCTTGACTGTATCCACTAGATCTGAAACTCGCTTCATTGTCAACGTTTCTAAATTATTCATTTTTTGATTACAAAGATTCTGAAATTTCTTTTTTCTCTATTAAGCTCCGCGGTAACTTGTTTAATAAAGTCCATTATAGAATTGCCCTGCTTTTGTAGAACTTGTTAGAGTATCCACTTTACTCGTAGTTCTATTTAAATTTGCTGTGATGTCCAGCAGCTGCTTACCTATTTGCATCTCTGTTTCCTTTGACATGTATTTTTTTAACTGCTTTATATAGCTTTTTAGAGTGTTTAAAGTCTCAAAGTTTAATTGGTTGATTGTACCGTCCAGACTTGAAATTTGTCTATTTGTTAATTTTTCCAAATGATTAACTTACTCAATACATATACTTTGGATGACTGTTTTCTCTTTTTCCAGTATCTCTGCTTGTTGTTTAATGGAAGTCATTAGGGATTCTGTCCTTTCCTTTGTTGAAAGTGTTAAAACATACATTTGCTCCTAGTTTTGTTCAAATTGGCATTGAACCCTTGCAGTTTCTTGTCTATTTACATTCCGTTTTGCTTCGGCAAGTACCTGTTTAACTGCTGGCGCCTCTCGTTCGATTTCCAAATGATCGTACCTCTAGCATATCATTTATTTACAGCATCCATATCACCAAGAGAACTTGCTATATCAATGATTCTCTTATTGCTGAATATAATGTAACTATTATCATCTCTCGACTGCGTCCGTGAAATGACATATCCATTGATCAACTCTGTGTTCTTGACATCATTATCGTTAACAGAATCTAGCAATACCTTCAATCTAACTTTATCGATCTCGATGTTATTTTCCTTATCCCTCTTGAGAATATATCTCGAAATAAATTCTTCACTCAGGGTCTTAGCCATAACCTCAACATTGCTAGTATCTTGCTGAGAGAATTTGGGCATCCTAATTTCGAGAGCATCCACATAATTCTTATTGGATGCATCATGATTATCTTCAGGATCGTGAACATTGCACAATCTGTTATTCTTGAATTGATAGTTGCCTTTGACACCTATATTTATGATTAAAATCAGACACTCTTTTAACTGGAGCAGTTCTGTGAGAACCGAACCTATCGATGCTCATGATTAACTACGAATGATCATATTCGTTTTTGTCAAGCTTAATATATACATCAAAACCGTTCATATGTCGGCCCTCATTCATTTGAAATTCAGGAACTATCACAACAAAGGGTTTTCCTTCAGATACACTCTCCCAAACACTCTTACATAGATCTTTAAATTCATTGTAGGTTATGTCGGTAACTACATAATCCTCGTAAACATGCTTCAAGTTTAAATTATCTTGCCTGAAGAGTATTGTCATGTTTGTATTATCGCGAATTAAATGTTTTGGAACTTTAGCATAGGACTGCGCTAGATATACAGAGTCGACATTTCGATGTCTACCCATACTATAAAACGATGCTATCTTTTCCTGCTTTTCAGTAATGATGTCATCAAATATAAAGATTGAATATTCTTTGACTTCGGAAGGATGCACTACATCTTCTCCATTGTCGAAAGTGTTCCTTCTATACTATTGATATTTCCAAGTAATTTAATTAGGTATTGATACTTTGCTTGATAGGGAGACTTTGAACAAGTATACAAGTTTTTAAAGCGTAGTCCATTCTCATGGAGTAGTTCATTGAGTTCATTGAGTTTTCCCTCCACAGGAACTCCCTAAAATAAGAGCTCTGATATTAGATGGGAATACCGTCCCTTGACGATCGCATCTAAAGTAACTTTCAAAGCCTAATACCAGTGTGTTTGAACAAGCTCCATGCTAACAACTAACTTATAAAATGTATGCGCTGTTTATATTACCGAGTGATTGGATTCGTTTTGCAGCATGTGGTTACGTTTCTATAAGACCTCAAACGAAGATATAAAAGGGCTAATGCATGCACTTACTCGATTAGTATATACTGAGAGCTAAGAGAGGGAGGTCGTTGCATTATAAGAGCGGTTCTGGAATTATTAATTTAATAATCAATTCACACCCCTTTGAAGCTCACTTGCCCGGGTATATATATTGTGGCCAAGGCACTAAATTGGAAGAACGTCTAAAAAGAGAAGACCCGGGAATTAATCAATTAGACGAAGGTTGCAAACAGCACGACCTCGCATACGTTGAGCATAAGGACAGAGCTTCAAGACAAATAGATAGATTCTTGCAGAGAAGGCCTAGAAGCGCGTCCAGTCATCAGATTCAGCTTTTGGTGAAAGGTTAGCTGAGAGGATGGTAACTTCAATCATGAAAGGAAAGGTTGCAGTGGGAGCCGGAAAGAGACAGAGGAAGAGAGGAGGTTTTTACCATTGATACCCATCATTGCTGCTTTAGGCGCTGCAGCCGGCGGCGCTGCTCACAAAGCCTCTGCAGTCAATAAAAAGGCTGCTGATAGGCACTTAGCGAAGTTGCGAGTCATAACAAGGCGATGGAGGCCCGAGGAAAGGGACTCCGAAAGAGAAGGTGTAAGAAAGGGAATAAAGGACGATTGTTACCTGTAATGCCGCTGATGTCGTCTTTAGCCGTTGCATCTAAAATCGCAAGGTCCTTGAAAAATAGAAGGTCTAAAGGCAAGGTTGTAAAGAAGAAGCCAAAAAACGGTGGAAAAGGATTGTACATTAACCGGAGGAAGCCCTAAGTAACGTAGACATCGAATGTTATGCTAAACTCTTAAAAATTCCTTATTTTAGAGGAGTATATATGATTGACAAACTACCTTTAAAGCTTCACTTCAAAAAGTGACTTATTATCAATCTTGATACCTCTAATAATGAAGGATCACACTGTGTTGCTGTAACGAAAGAAGGTGCTGTCGCATACTACTTCGATAGTTTCGGTAATTTAAAGCCGCCTCCTGAAATAGAGAAATACCCACAAGGTGTTAAAATCTTCTATAATATACAAAGACACCAGAATTTCGATTCAGTCATCTGTGGGCACTTTTGATTGCAATTGCTTTTATCCTGGGAGCTGCTAGATTGTCAAGCTGAGTTATAAAGTTACAGTTAACGGGTCAGGCACTATTATTTCAACGTATCTAAACCCGCCTCTACGGCTAGATCCTCCAGGGCATGATGAGAATGCTCTCTTGAATTTTGACACATTCTATTCAATACTAAACGTCGATGAAGGTAATAATCGATTTCACTAGATTCATAATGGTAAACCTGAAACCATTGCCATCCCTCATGGCACCTACGAGGTTGCCGATATAAATACATTTCTGAAGGACAAACTAGGTTTGAACGACGAAGTATTCTTCATAAGGCCTAACAATACAAAGAAGGCTGAAATTAAATGTCCTTATACAATGGACTTTTCTAAGGCTTGATCTATTGCTTTGTTTCTAGGATTCACCGACACTAAAATAATTCCTGCTGGAGAAGCGTTTGAATCTGTAAACCTTGTGAATATATTTAAAGTATCATACGTGTGGAGTGCAGTATTGCAACAGCCACTAAGATTGACGGTAAAAGTGGACATTCGCTCTACAAGTTTTTTCCCTTCTGTTCCACCAGGCTATCACATCTCTCCAGAACCCTCGAACCCTATATATTTACCAGTCATAGATATAAACTATATAAATCAGATCAATATTTGTGTGGTAGATCAACACGAGAAGGCAATCAACTTCAGGAACGAGATTATCACTACAAGACTTCACATAAGGCGCAATGGCAATACATTTTAACTCTCCGTCAGGCGCGCGCTTTGGTAGAACGCCGTTAGTCGCGCGGGGCCTAGTAGACCCGGGCTATATTTTTGTTGTTATTGTTTGTATTTTTATTTTCTTTCGTTTATTTTCTTTTTTCGTGTGTTTACCTTTATTTAGATTAAGCGTACAAGGCTTTCATTAGTAGGCATTATGTTAAAACATAAAAATACAAGCTAAAATACGAGTACATATACGTTATTAATTGTATTACAGTAAGTATAAAGAAATACATTGCCATTTCCAGGTATACATACAACTTGTAATTTCAAATGTTCAGTTACTCAGAATCATTTGCTATCTCACCCGTGTTTTCCCCGACTAAGCAACTTTCGCAAATAATTTTAGCATGTTTGCTCAAACACAGGGCGGTGTTGCATTTCCCACATGCATATTTAGTTTTGCAGTTCATTTTGTCTTTGTTGCAGGGAGCACATCGTTTCCTTTTCAATGTGCCTAGTGGTGTATTTGACAATTCATCTACCCCGGATTCTTCAGGTTTATATTTTGTCAAAAGGCCTTTCAAATCACCGGGTAGATTTGATGCTGTTGCTCTCCTTTGTAGCTGTTGTAACAGTAAAGCTAAAGATAGTGCTTTCAAACACTCTTTCCTTGTGGAATATTTATTTTGGTTTCAAAGGAAGATAACCCTAGAATTAATACCTGCAATATTCAAGATGTAAAAAATTACCATGGGCCACCTTCTCGTTGTTCTTGCTACATTGTATGTAGCCCACAATTTATCTACTACATCAAATCCAGATTTACTGTCGTAACGCAGGATTATTTCAGGCTTCTTCTCAGCATCTTCTGATAACTGTGTGGATGAAACATGTAGACTTGAGAGTAAATCTACCGTTTTACCACTGTTTGGAACATATGAAACAAGCGTTTCATTTTTTGTGAAGCCAAATATGCCTTCGTACTGACTGCGATCTTTTGGAGAAGTGAAATTAGTGGATAATTCTTGTTTGTTCTTTCGCACTGTACCGACGAAAGAAAGTTGTCTTTTGCGCAATTCATTCACCAGCGATACAGTGGTAAACCAATTATCTGCAGTAACGTTTCGTCCAGTGCCAGAGATTGGTTTAGTTAGTCTCAGCACTACAGCCTCTGCCGAGTTAGTTTGCAAATATGGTCCGTCCGGATGCTGTCCAGGATAAATCTTCATGTTAGTTGTATAAAACAGTTTTGCATGACTCAAACAGAATCTATTTATGCCATACTTATTTGACTTGGATGGTATATATTGTCTAACACCACATCGACCACGAAATGCCGGCAACTGTTCGTCGACAGTGACATTTTGTCCAAGAGAATAATGGTTCTGACAGTTGTTCAGAAACAATGTAAACATTTCTCTAACAGCAGCCAATTTATCTAATCTTCGTCGCTCCAGTCATGAGCTTTTGTCATCAAAACGAATACAGCGTATTAGAAAATGAATCGTTTTTCGGACATAGCCATTTGGAATAGACGAATTCCAAGATCATAGGTTCTCCAAAACTCGTGAATATTCTGGCATCCACCACGAAAAATTCCTGCCAGGTACAATAAGCCTAGGAAAGCTTTTATTTTTATTACATCTGTAGGTCTGCTGTCTCTTTGACGATCAAACTTGTGCTGCACACTGCTAATGTAAGTATTTGAGCTTTCGACAATCAAATAAACTATATCTTCGGTAACAAAAATCAATTTGCGTTTTCGCGTTTTTGGCAGCTCCTACCACACCAGGAATTTTGGTCAATATATTGTGAGCTCTTGTCTGTGTTATATTCCAAGGTGTTTTTTTCCATGTTGTTCCATCTCTTCCTGTAAATAACAACAGAATGTATTGTCAATAATAATAATAATAATAATAAGAAGAAGAAGAACAAGAAGAAAAATTAGTATGATAAGCATATGATGTTACCTATAAAATACAGGTTATCAAACAAGCTGCTTTCATCGTCTTTTTCTTCATCTTCATGCTCAGTTTCTGAATCTAAAGATCTCGTTGCGAGTTTATCTTCTGAATCCGAATCATCTGCTTCATATCAGTTATCATCCACGAACAGGGCATCATAATCGCAAAGTAGGCGATGTACTTCTTCCAAATTATTCGGATTCTGTAGATCGTACCAATATTGTACAAAAGCTAATGAGAAACAAATCTGTCAACAATATGTAACGAGAGCAGGCGCGCGGGGCCTGGTTGACCTGTGCGATACGTAACTGCTGATTAGTCATTCCTCCAGCCAAACAAATAAACAGATAAGGTTATCGCTGCAGCAAATAATCGCGCAAGGTGTAATGTTAGATGTCCTAGCCAGGCAGTTGCATAGTTGCGTTCGTTCGAAAATTATAACATTTATATAATGCCAGGGGTCTCTCAGGCCCCTAGCGACTGACGGAGGGTTAAGAGACATCGCAAATACTATAATAGCCGACGTACAGCACGTTTGAAGCATACAACCTTTCCAGCTTCCGAGGAGTTAACACGTGCTAACCGCAAGTTCCTCGAGAGTTTAGGTTACAAATCGCTATTATGGACATCTTAAACGTGACAGATGTTCCGTCCTTTGATAACAAGATCACCAAGGAGGAGGCGCATGCTTTCTACCTACAACACCTCCGTTCTGTATGTAAATGATGAAATTAGAATACCCTGCCAAACTGAAGATTTGTACGCGCTACCTAACAAGAGATATCCCTACATCGAAGGTGTTCTCACCAAGGTAGATGGATCTCCTACTACTACAGCAAAGCTCAGTAATAATGCTATAGCCTGCATGTTACGTCTAGATATGAATGCTACAACTATAGACCGAACAAGGAATCCTGGAATTACTACAACTTTAAGAAATTATGTGACTTTCAACCCTATGGAGTCAAATCGACTGCTGAATGCAGGATGGGCCTTTCCTGTTGAAGACGTTGATACAGTACCTGCGGCAAATGGGGCTCTCAATGCTGTAGTCCCTCTCTCGATGCTCCTAGGATTTTCTGATGATCCCAAGGAGCTTATACTCAACAGCAAGTTTGAAATGATTCTCATAAGATTCAAAGATTCTAGAAATTGTGTCCAGACTTCGAATGGAGAGGAAGCTAATGCAACGTTAACTATAATCGAATGAAGGATGCCTGAAATTCGTCTCCGATGCTGAAAGGGTTCACATTCTAAAGCTTGTCAAGCCTGATTGACCTCTACACCTTGTGTTTCTATGCATGGATCTTCATACCCAGCCTGCTTTATCCCAGACAAGATCTTTCACTGGAATGTAGCAACAACATCTAAGCTTGAGAAACCCCACTTCATCATAGTGTGTGCGCAAACTGCAAGATTGGGTGATTATAGCAAGAAGAGTTCCGAGTTTGATCACTGCAACATTATTAATTTGAGACTATTCTTTAACAGTGAATGCTACCCATACCATGATTTAAACTTGGACTTTAAAGATTCAAAGTTTGCTTCACTATATGAAATGTAATGTAAATTTCAAAGTTTCTGTTATGAAAGAGAAGTATTCCCTTTTGAAGAGAAATGATTTTCTTCACTGTGCACCATTATTCGTAACAGACTGTTCTCATCTGCCCGAGGTGGTTATAAATGGAACTGTGAACACTAGATTCGAGATTCAAGCATATGCAAATGTCCACGCCCAGACGTCACTGTACTACATGGTTCTGCATGACATAGTATTTACCTAAAACCTCTTTCTCATGTGATGCAGGCAACTAAACTATGTGTATGTTTGGGTGAATTGTTTTTTGTAGAGGATTGTACTGGGATAAGTTTATGAATAATAAATTGAATTCATATACTAAAACACTCTTTTAATGACTTTAGCATACATTTCAAGCATTTTCCTTCTAGCCCTCCTACTCCCTGTAGATGCTCCTGATTTTAGAAGTCATTTAAAATATTGAAGTGTCTTTCAATATAGGGCAATAGCTGTTTTAGATTCCTTACACCCTCAATGTCGAAAGATATTACATTATTGTTTAAACAAGTATTTATGAAGTGAACTGAATGGTCAAGAAATACTATAATATTGTATGCATAAATTACATTGTCACAATATTCATAACACGTAAACTTTTTTTCTTGGTATAGGTAATCTTCACTCATTGGAATGTTTTCGGATATCATATCCCAGTCTGATTTTGTAATATAAACTTGTGATTTATCACACTTTATGTAGAGGGAGGGGATGCCATAGTATAGTCCAAAGTTCACGGTATGGGAGGGGGTATGCTGAAGTCATCAAGCGCGAGTATTCGATTCTCTGTGCTCCTCCGGCGAATGCAGGGTATCTTCAATGCATAAGAAGACCATGGGACCCTCGTTGAGGATCCTCTTCTTGCACCGCCTCTTCTGCTTTTACTCACCAGTCTCGTTCTTCCTCTTTCTCCGCTCCCTCCTCACACTCCTGCAACATATATATTAAAACCAATAAAAGAAATAGGTTTAGCAAATGATTTCATTCGCCTGAAAGAGAAAGTACATATATTAAAGAAATCCTCTTCCCTTGTCGCACAAAAGTACGATTAAAGGGTGTCATGTGTACTTCAAGGGTTTGCAAGGTTCTGGGTGTATCTCAGGCGAGCATTCTGGACTCGTCTTATTTATCCACTCCTCAACCCGCGTAGCTTTATCATCTGGAGCAGTAATAATGGAGAATGAAGCGACATCCTCATCCATAGACTGTGCATGGCTCTCTGCGATTGGATATTCCACTGTATCGACATCGCGTCTCTCAGGATCCAGTTCTCTATTACCAAGGGCACCTTAGGTGTAGTCATTCGCAGTCTGTAATAATTTAATTTTAGGTTAGAAAAAGAATAGCATTTGAAGCAGAAAATGAATATGTAATTTAACATGTCTTCTACTTACTCGAGTGTTCTCTTCCTGCACTGGTAGACCTCGCAGTTGTCGTTACGTAGGAAGAAGGATGTCATACGTTCATGTTGGGCCGGTTTAGTACAAAGTACAGAATGCATTTTTCCGGTGCAGGTCTCTGTATAACTTTCAGATAGGTGTTTCGAGACGAAGACATCATCAAACACATGGACATCGCTAAGATTCTCCGCATCATCTTCCATGCGATTTTCTCTGAAAGAGTGAAATAATTTCAAGTTAGATTTCATTTAACATGCATGCAATACATTACTGAATTATAGAAAAAATTTATTACTCACATGCTCGCTCCTCGATAAACAGGACAGCTCTCTATGCACACTTCCAATGTAGTCATCTGATCATGATGCGATGGTTGAGTACACAATATTGAATGCATTAAACCATTTCAGGTTTCGTTATGGAAGTATACGTAGTTATAATAATCTTCTGCGCACTCGCTCCAGCAATCATTCACGTCAGATGCAAGATTATCTCCAACGTTTCGATTATCAATGAATGAACAGTGAAAAAACAATAAATCATCGCTCTGGCTGCGGTCGCTCCTTATATGCCGTAGATACTTCTTCGGTGACGTCACGTAGCATGTGTGGAGGGGTGGAATGCATGTTAAAACCTGTTATTCACCCGCTAGACAGAAATCAGATGGCTGTTTTCGAATACAAAGAAAAGGCTTTGGCGAGCGGGTTTTAACATGCTTTATCGACGCAGAAAGAGTGGAGCCGGACTGGTCTACATGTCGAGACTTGTTTGTGACGTCACGCCGCAGTCGCGTAGGGTGTGAAACTTGTTATTCGCAGGCAGAAGCCGGCTGCTGGGGTTTTTTTATTACAAGGTGGAGGGCTGTCGGGTAGGTTAAGACAATGAGTGTGATAGCTATACATATGCTAACACACACATAGACGATGCCAAGCAGGTGTGCGAGTCATATACACTTATTTAAATTAATCAATAAAAATAGTTGATTGCATTCATCGATCGACGAGCAGCGTTTAATTACATTAATGAATCAAAATACATGCGGCGGGGTACTTCGGTCTGCGTCCAGCCCTTTAGAAGCGCGATGCTGGGATGTTAGGAGTATAAATCCTTGATTCTTTTTCAATAAAGTTAGATGATGTTAGGCATGGACGAACATTACCTGATTGATTGACACAATTATCTCCTACATCGATTTGCTGGGGCCGCGGCACGCGACGAAAACAATAGCCCATTCTTCGACGATCCCCGGCTGCCGGTATCAGTAGCGCACAAGGAACCACCTCCATTAGCGACGAGAACAATACCCTGTTGCCCTCGTGCAAGGACAATAACGCATTGTTGTTATACTCATGTGCATGGCCGGCATTCAGACGAGCACACAAAGGACAATAGCCTATTTATCTAATTCTCTGTCGGGCGGCATGACAGTAGCGCACAAACGGGGGGGGGTGTTGCCAGCGGCACAGAACAATACCCATTGTCGTCCTACGAGGGACAATAACTTATTATCCCAATTCACCCCGGGTGGCATTCAGACCAGAGCACAAAGGACAATAACCCATTGTTCTAATCCCCTGACGGGCGGCATGCTAGTAGCGCACAAATAGGGGACGTGGTCCGCGGCCTGGAACAAACGGATATCATATTACATCTTATCGGTTGTCGGCATCTGTTTGCGCTCTTACATCCCCACCTTTTACCTGCTATTCTTCAATCACAAACAATGATGAAGAATCGAGTCCGAGGAACCACATGAATTCCTGGTATTTAATGATGCGGCAAATCTGTCTTGGTGTAAGTCATCGTGTACCAGTTTTATTTCTGATGCAGAAAAGAAACCAGTAATATTCGAATTTCTGGATTAATGAAGGCACCAAGAAGGGCGGTGATTTACAAACGTTTGAAGATACCTTCACTAAGTTACATCGGAACGTCTCCTTTGCATGCAGAAGAAACTGGTTTAAAATTGGAATTAAAATCGAATTTGCAGACAAATTTTTTCTCGATTTCAGGAGGCTGGAAAGGCAAAACTACATGTTAGTGATGCAGACTTGCGACTGTGGGCTGTGGATATATCGCAAGTACTTAAGCCTATGATGGATGATTTCTGCGCATCTTCTGCGAGATTGATCAATTCAATAGAAACACGGGATTAAGAGCAGGATATTCCTAAACTTCTTTAACGATACCACTATATGATGATCCAGGAATTAATACAGCAGCGGAGGAATTTGTGGGTACAGTCCTAGGGCAGTTTATTAATTATACGCCCTCCTCAATTTACAAAACGGACCATAGTGGATTTGAGAGAAGAATGCAGTGTAAACGGAACCTATCCTTTGCTGGTGAGAGATACGCTCACTCAATAGCACAATTTATTAGTGCAATAATTCACTTATTTAGGCCTTTTTATTAGCATGAAGGGTTACCTGCTAGCAAATTCATTCTATTTATTCGGTTGCAGGAGCCCTCAGGAAGCCTCAACCCAATAATTTTGTATATGAGTTTAAAACTGATAAACTATTGTCACAGCGACAAGATCTTGAAAAACTGGAAAGGGAGGGTTAAGACAGTGACTTAGTACAGCCTTCTTTCCGTATTTGGCAGGTGTTATTTGTTCTCTTATTATTGACTCTTGACTGCATATACTGATACAGCATGTCAGGACATTCCCCCAGGAATAACCATTTCCAATACCTCTGCAAAAGTCTCAAATCTAGAGAAATTCTTCTTCCGAGAAACCGAAGATAATGATGGCTCGTCAAAACCTTAATGTTCATGTTTACCGTATAGATACTATTCTTAAATGACAGCCTTCCATTAATTTTCATTTCTTACTTTAAGGATTCAACGACAAGGTAAAACATTCCTGGTTTGCTGCAAAATACGCAACGGAGCGATCTGATAATGTTGTAGTTCCCATTAAATATTGCCTAAACACGAAAAATGAAACATACGCAGAACAGTGTTGCAATGAAGTATTGATTGGTTATGGACAGTGTCAAAAGGACTTGTTTCCCGAACATTCCATCACTACTAGACATTTTTGCTTTACTTATATCCCCTGAAACAATACCCCTCGTTTCTTTTAATCTAGTTTTTGTATTAAATTAACTTATTCTAAGCCATTTAACAATCTACAGCTACTGACTTCAGAACACACGTGGCTAAACTCCGACCCTTCGAGTTTTTCTGCTGGTTGCAGTGTACCTCCTCGCAGGAATGTCCAGCCGTGTTACATTCCTTGTGCGATATCAGGATTCCAACTTCGATTTTGGGACGTGTCAGTAGAAAACAGAAGCTCGGTTTTACATGGGGCCCCCACAACACATGGATTGAATCATTAAATCCAGAGATACATCTCGGCACGAAAACCTAAGATACTTCTCTTGTGAGCATAAAGCTTTCTTTGATATTATTATTTGCATCCACATACCAAACAATAAGAGTTAACCCTGAAGCATTCCTTGTATTAACTCCTTCAGGTGCCATTATTTAAAGCATTATGTTGTAATGCTAACAAATGTCATGCAATCTAAAATTTCACCAGCTACTATAACACTTCACGTCCCGTGGCCTTGTTTACGTAATCATCTCGACAACTTCGGTTATTTACTCAGTTATTGAGGGAGATGTTTTTCAGCATTCACTATATTCCAAGGGGTTCATAATTAGTAGAGTGGGGAATCTTTAACTTGGCTAAGATATTCAACTGCAAAATAGAGATGGCAGTGAATGTCTACTTTCAGATACTTGTTTCTCACTCTCACTATACTTAATTGTATGAGTTGTATTCCTAACATTCAGTAGAAACACTATTTTAATGGAGACGCTTTGTATATGATGCCTAGAACTGGCAGATTTGGGCAGTTAGCCTGCTTTAACCGTTGCCTCTTTGCATGCTGCAAAGGGATAGCGACGAACTTGCCACCTATTTGTGTAAGATGTTGTTATCAGTTTTAAAAGCTACAAAAGCGTAGGCAAACGCGCGTGATATAGTAGCCCAAGCCATCAACGAAGGTTTTGAGTGTGGCGATTCGAGAACGCAAACCCGTATGATACAGTCGGCCAGGCATTGTTAAACGCTTTGATTGTCTTCTCTTCTAGACGCTCTGATATCTCATTCTGGAGTTCTGCATAGGGGTAACTCCCTAACGGCTGGAGTCCATGAATAGGTAGCATAAAATAAATGTGAGTTAGTTACGGGATGGCTTTGGCCGAGTCACGATCAACTGGGGAGTCAGAGGTGAAACGAGAGCTTCTAACACATTACACGTAATATATAAGCTTTGTTACGAGTTAACCGGTGTTTTTGTTTGTCACAACTGGAGTCAAGAAGTGCGATTTAACAATGACAGAGATGTTGGCACAATATCTTTTGGTGTGACTCGAGAAAAGACAGATATGAAAACGGCAAAAAAATGTGCGAATGAAAACGGGAATGATGGAGATGAAAGAAGATTTATAGGGGGCAGTGGAACAATAACTGGCCGGGCGAAGCGATAAAGTGAAACGCTTTGAAGAGCGCATTAATGCCTTAGAAATCATGGGAGAACGTTTTAATGACCTGGAAGAAAGAGGCGATTGCAGCCGTGGTGGAGAAAGCGGTCGGAAAAAGAGTCCAGGATTTGAAGGTCGAAGCGCCAGGACGTGACATAACTTCCACGTTCTTCGAGCCACCAAAGTACAACGGAATATAAAGTTTCGAAGTTTTCCGCCCAGAATTTAGCACAGTTGTCAGGCTTAACAGATGGACACTAAAGGAAGAAGCTGCGCAGCCAGTAGGCAGCTTCCAGCGATGGACGGCAAAAGGTTTGCACACGATTTCAATGTCGGCACCGTCCTAGGACATATAGGACGCACTCTGTAACCGGTTCGGATATCACAGCTTGGCCATATTTTTCTGAAGTCAGCTTAAATTGAGGTTGTAACAGCCAGAGGCGATGCTCAGAAGTTTGACCTGGCAATAGAGTAATTCGTGAATAAAGCTTTGGACAACCTCATGCCCCACTAAATGTCTGAAGAAACCCTTACTCCTTTGCCGACGGCTTCTGTGACGCCCAGATATAACATTGCCTAACGCACGACGAGCACAAGACCTCCAAAATTTGTCAACGACCCCACTAAGGACATAGGTGGCAAAGCTACTGATATATCACCTGGAAGATAAGAACTATCCACTGCAGCAGGGCTAGAGTATTACCCCATTGACATCGAAAATATCTCCAAGTGGTGTGTTGAGGGAGCGGCCAGTCGGGATATCTGGTTATGGACTGTCCATTTGGTACAGACGAGGAGGCGGGAAACGAATAAGAACCTGCTTGGCGTTGGGTATATCTGCACCGTCACCACCTTCTTGAGTGACACCACGTGCCCTCCACAGAAGAACCATTGGCAGCCTCGTCGTAGACTAGTAGATTCAGGCGCAGCCAGGACCCGAGTTGGCAAAAGGTTTTCCGTCAAGAAAACTACCTGTTAGTTAGGGCATCGGACGACAGATTGCTCTTGGGAAAGGAGATACTGCTGCAGTTTACTCCGTGGCGGGCGTTATGAGTTTATCGTTGTTCGTCGAGAGGGTCACTAAGGATGTTATACTGCGATTCTCAGGAGCTAAAAGGCGACGGTCGACATCGAAATGATGTTTTAGATTCGGACAAGGCTAGTTGACCCTTCAGAGTCCTGACGTACATCCGGGAATCTGCGGGGGTGTTCCTTAAGGTGGATACGGTTGTGCCTGTAAGAAGCGAGGTGGTGGTGATGGCGCGACTCCAGGGCTAGTAGTGGTGGAACCTGGTTTTGGACCGTAAAGCATCCTTACATGGACTATGTGTCGCCAGAAGACAATTGCCGCGCTTAGAGGAAGTGTCCGTGTGACTGTTAAACCCTTTGGGCACCGATCAACACATTCAGGTAGTGAGCGACCGCATGAAAACCCGTTACGGCCGACAAAGAAACTGCTAAGGTTTCTAGCAGAGTCACATTTGTGGAATTCTCCCTATCCAAACCTGAAAGCGTTGCGCCAGGCTTCTACAACTCTGGCAAAGACCTACGTGTGGTGAAGAGGATTAAGGAAGTAGCCTACCGCATCCAGAGACTGCCCTATGGGAAGATGTAAATGGTACATCTGGACCAACTAGCCAGATACGAGAACCACTTTCAGGACGACCCGCTTTGAGGAGGGAGCAGTGCGGCCGAATCCGCGTGATTCAGGCGACCAAATATTGGAAAGGATTTTGAGTGGCTCCTGTGCTACAAAGTTTTCTATCTGCATTGTAGAACATTCCGATGCATTGTATTAATGTGTCCTCTTAACAACAGGGGGCCACAAAAAGACGGTGGGAAATAAATGTGAGTCGGTTACTGGATAACTGCGAAGAATTTACGAGTAATTTGTAAACCAGTGTTGCAAAGTAGGCGTTTTAAGGCATTTCGCTAATAATGTGTCTGTATCAACAGACTGATCTGTTCAGGTAGCTTAGTATCGGCCGTGTTGGCATCCAGTAATAAGTTATTGAAGAAGTGGATACTCTTGAAGATTATAGCAGAGGAGGATGTTTCTTACGTATATCACATTCAGATTTTCTAAGAGTTATTTACATTTTATGCAATCTTAGCATTTTTTATTTTTGTTTTTTAATTGTTTACTCAGTTTATGATCACTGTGTTTTACTGTTTACTTTACAGTTTATTACTGCAATTACACCTACATAAACACAAACACCCATGCCCGCGAACCTCAGCTTGGAGGAGTGTTGAAGCTATACTCTCCAGCAACCACGGCTACGACGGCCGGCACGCGTTGACATAAATGCGAGAATCTTCGTATGTTATACGGCATTAGCTTATTTTTCTATTTCGTTTACTATTATCTGGTATGCTGAACAATTAAATAGCCACTTGGATGCATTCCCTTCCAGGGAGAGAAGGGAGGAGTTACGACCTGTGATGAAGCCAATTATTAGTACGGTATGGAAGGTAATTATTAATGTAGATCTTAATTATTCTATATAATAATAATGTACAGACGTTCGTGCATCCTTGTTGTTCAGAAAAAAATTACAAAAGGGTTTAACCTTCTATTTATAAGCTGCTGATAATTGGAACACCAATATCACGAGAGTGTTTTAGGAAAAGAGTATCACAAAACGGATTCTTCTTCTGTTTGAAAGTCGCAGAAAGTTGGAATACTAATATCACGTCATTGCCACAAGAAAAGAATATCACCAAACGGTGTCATCCACACTTCGTAAGCCGCGGCAAGTTGGAATACTAATATCACGTCATTCTTACAGGTAAAGACTATTACAAAACGCTTTCAGCTACTGTTTGTAAGTCGCGGCAAGTTGAATACTAATATCACGTCATTCTTACAGGAAACGACTATTACAAAACGGTTTCAGCTACTGTTTGTAAGTCGCGGCAGGCTGGAATACTAATATCACGTCATTCTTACAGGAAAAGAATATCACAAAACGGTTTCATCTACTGTTTGTAAGTCGCGGTAATTTGGAATACTAATAACACGTCAATCTTACAGGAATAGACGATTACAAAACAGTTTCATCCACTGTTTGTAAGTCGCGGCAGGCTGGAATACTAATATCACGTCATTCTTACAAGAAAAGACTATTACAAAACAGTTTCATCTACTGTTTGTAAGTCGCGGCAGGCTGAAATACTAATATCACGTCATTCTTACAGGAAAAGAATATCACAAAACGGTTTCATCTACTGTTTGTAAGTCGCGGCAAGTTGGAATACTAATATCACGTCAATCTTACAGGAAACGACGATTACAAAACAGTTTCATCTACTGTTTTTAAGTCGCGGCAAGTTGGAATACTAATATCACGTCATTCTTACAGAAAAACAATATCACAAAACGGTTGCATCTACTGTTTGTAAGTCGCGGCAGGCTGGAATACTAATATCACGTCATTCTTACAAGAAAAGACTATTACAAAACAGTTTCATCTACTGTTTGTAAGTCGCGGCAAGCTAAAATACTAATATCACGTCATTCTTACAGGAAAAGAATATCCCAAAACGGTTTCATCTACTGTTTGTAAGTCGCGGCAGGCTGGAATACTAATATCACGTCATTCTTAAAGAAAAACAATATCACAAAACGGTTTCATCTACTGTTTGTAAGCCGCGGCACGCTGGAATACTAATATCACGTCATTCTTAAAGAAAAAGAATATCAAAAAACGGTTTCATCTACTGTTTGTAAGTCGCGGCAGGCTGGAATACTAATATCACGTCATTCTTACAGGAAAAGAATATCACAAAACGGTTTCATCTACTGTTTGCAAGTCGCGGCAAGTTGGAATACTAATATCACGTCAATCTTACAGGAAAAGACGATTACAAAACAGTTTCATCTACTGTTTTCAAGTCGCGGCAAGTTGGAATACTAATATCACGTCATTCTTACAGAAAAACAATATCACAAAACGGTTTCATCTACTGTTTGTAAGTCGCGGCAAACTGAAATACTAATATCACGTCATTCTTACAGGAAAAGAATATCCCAAAACGCTTTCATCTACTGTTTGTAAGTCGCGGCAGGCTGGAATACTAATATCACGTCATTCTTAAAGAAAAACAATATCACAAAACGGTTTCATCTACTGTTTGTAAGCCGCGGCATGCTGGAATACTAATATCACGTTATTCTTAAAGAAAAAGAATATCACAAAACGGTTTCATCTACTGTTTGTAAGTCGCGGCAGGCTGGAATGCTAATATCACGTCATTCTTAAAGAAAAAGAATATCCCAAAACGGTTTCATCTACTGTTTGTAAGTCGCGGCAGGCTGGAATACTAATATCACGTCATTCTTACAGGAAAGGACTATCACAAAACAGTTTCGTCTACTGTTTGTAAATCGCGGCAGGCTGGAATACTAATATCACGCCATTCTTACAGGAAAGGACTATCCCAAAACAGTTTCGTCTACTGTTTGTAAATCGTCGCAGGCTGGAATACTAATATCACGTCATTCTTACAGGAAAGGACTATCCCAAAACGGTTTCATCTACTGTTTGTAAATCGCGGCAGGCTGGAATACTAATATCACGTCATTCTTACAGGAAAGGCCTATCACAAAACGGTTTCATCTACTGTTTGTATGGTGCGGCAGGCTGGAATACCAAAATCACGTCATCCTTACAGAAAAAGAATATAAAACGTTTTTATCTACTGTTTGTAAGACGCGGCAAGTTGGAATACTGGTGGTTTCACCTACTGTTTATAAGTCGCGGCAAGCCTGAAAATCAATATCACGTCATTCTCACGGGAAGAGAATATTACAAAACGGTATCATCTTCTGTTAGTAAGTCGTTGCAAGCTGGAATACTAATATCATTCTTACAGGAAAAGAATATCACAAAACGATTTCATCTACCGTTTGTAAGTCGCTGCAAGCTCGAATACCAACATCCCATTATTGTCACTGGAATGGAATATCACAAAACGCTTTAGTAGTAAAAAACGGCCGGTACGGGGAGAATGGGTGCGTTGTTCTGATTAGAAGAATAGGACTAATGACCCTTTTATGTGTCACCGACCACGCCCTTTCTTTCTGCGCTACTGTCATGCCGTCAGACAGAGGTGTAGAACAATGGGTTATTGTCCCTTGTGTGCTGGTCTGAATGCCACCCGGTAGAGGTGTAAAACAATAGGCTATCACTCTTGGTGTGGTGGTCTGAATGCCGGCCAGGAACAGGAGCAGAACAATGGGTTATGGTCCTTGCACAGGATAATGGGTTATTGTTCTCGTCGCTAATGGAGGTGACCTTTTGTGCGCTACTGATACCGGCAGATGGAGATCGTAGAACAATGGGCTATCGTTTTCGTTGCGTGCCGTCACTATCGCCCCCGCAAATCGATGGAGGAGATAAGTTCTTAAATATTTGTGTCAATCAATCAGGTAATGTTCGTCCATGCATAACATCATCTAACATTATTAAAAAATCAAGGATTTATACTGCTAACATACCGGCATCGAGGCTTTAAATGGCTGGACGCAGACCCTCGATCAATGTACCCCGCCGCATTTATTTTGATTGATTAATGTAAATAAGTATATATGAGTTAACTCGCGCACCTGGTTGCTTGGTAAACATATAAGTATCGCGAAAGGTTGTAAAAAACATAGCGATAGGCTTCTAAACATCTCCCCCTTCAAAAGATATGTTGACTACTCCAGCAGAGAGATCGAACCATTACAAGGACTTCAAATATAAATTTGGTATTGGTTTTAAAATCGTTTTTCTAAAGACGCACACCAGTGGTCTTCGAGAAATTCGAAAATGTGTTATTCAGTTTTACATCCCTTGCAAAAATATGTTGTACGCCCCTGAAGAGAGTAAACGTGGTCTTGGGAAATTCCAGTTTTGGGGCCATCAGCACATTCAGCATAATGGATGGGATTCCTGAGCAGAGATAACATCTAAAAGCGAATGTTTAACATTTAATACATGATTGGATTTTTATCAATACATGTCTTCAAAAGAATTTCCCAGAGTTATACAGGCGAGTGGAATTCCCCTACAGACGCGGGTAATTACATCAAGAGAAACAACGATAACTTCTTTGCATTACTGGCACTAAAATTATTGTTAAAAATACGTTATTTATAAATAAATCATTAAATCTAAACCATCCCAAACGGACTGGTGTTTCAGCCGCCAAGACTAAAAATTATTTGATCCCGCATTGCTCCATGGTGATAATAAATGAATATCAGGTTTCTTTGAGATGTACTGTGTCTATTCAGATTCGAGCGGTCCCGAGTTCGAATCTCGGTTAGGTGAGTTAACGGGCAAGGGTAAGTCCTCCCATTAACGGTCGTTATAAACGCAGGGGTAATATATTTCCTAGGGTTATGGTGTATAGATCCTGTATATAGAACACTGTACTTAAGCACTCGTAAGTTTTGCAATTATTATTATTTTTTATTATGTGTTTGTTTTTATTCCCGTAACAAATATGAAAAGACTCCTTAACAGACCCGTAAATGTTTAGATATGCAATGTGTAAATCAGTATTGAATACCAGTAGGACATCGAGCTATGAACTCAAACTAAAAAAAATTACACGGTGTTTCGAAACATGCATTCGTTTCTTAGCGCATGGGTAGGGACCTTAAAACAGGCTTTGTCGATAAAGTACCACACCCGCCAGCGCAAGCACTCCAATAGACAGGGACTTTAAAACAGTCATTGTCGATAAAGTACCCCGCATACTCGCGCAAGCAGGCGCATAGGTAGGGACCTTAAAACAGTCATTGTCGATAAAGTACCCCGCCTACTCGCGCAAGCAAGCGCATAGGTAGGAATTTTAAAACAGTCATTGTCAATAAAGTACAACCACCCACTCACGCAATCAGGATCATAGGTAGGGACATTAAACAGACATTGTCAATAAAGTACAGAACCGCTCACGCAGGCACATGCGTAGGCAGGGACTTTAAAACAGTTATTGTCGGTAAAGTACCGCGTCCACCACGCAAACACACACACTCTCTCTCTCATTTGCGCTAGCACAACGCTTCAGTAAGATAATTACCAGTTCACTGATACGTTATGCCTGAGGTGCCGACGATTTATATAGCGGTACACACCCCTTAGAAAATATCTTGTATATCACTGAAGAGGGTAAACCAGGTCTCGGAAAATTCCGGGCAGCAGGATTCCCTCCACCGGAAACTATCGGACAATAGAACACCCCCCCATTAAGCGACTTTATAAGCGCAGGTGTAATATATTTCCTGGGGTTATAATGTATAGATCCGGTATATAAAACACTGTACTTAAACATTCGTAACTTAGGCAAACATTATTATTATTATTATTATTATTGTTATTATCATCATTATCCTCAAGAAAACTTTTGTTAGTTCCATTTAAACAGACAGGCGTTTCAGCCTGCTTGTCTAAAAAATTATATGATTCCGCATCGCTCCAAGGCAATAATAAATAAATAGCAGGCTTCTTTGAGAGGTAGCAGTCCCGAGTTCGAATCTCGGGCAGGTGAGTTACCGGGTAAGGGCAAAACCTATCATTAAGAGCCGTTATAACCGCAGGTGTATACTGCATGTTTTTAAAATTATTACTCATTCGCCTGAAAACACCGTTCTTATCGGAAAAACCTCCCCATATAGATGATGCAGCAAATTTTCTAACTTGTTTAGCCACATTTTATTTATATACCTGTCAAATACAAGAATTGTTTGTGTGATACCGATAATAAACTGATTTTTATGGAATGTTAAACAAAGAAATATGATTTGGACAGCGTGCTAAGAAGAGTATGGTATTTAGAATTAAAATGAGAGAAAGAATTCAACTTAAGCATCGCTTCATTTCTAGGACATTCTCTTAAATATATATTCCATAAGGTGATCCAGAGCCCGATGTGGAGTTGCCTTTAGTGTCGGAACAGACTTCACTGTATATTCTTGAAGAAAGAAGATCCGTAACTAGCGCCGTCTGTAATCAAGATAGTCCTTTAAGACGACTACGCAACTAAGGTCATTTGCGTGTACCACACTAAATAATCGACCGGAATAGTTTAGACGGTAACGTCTATGGACCGCATTCGGAGGTTGTGAGTTCATGTCCCAGCAGCTGACGCTTCTGTACCCCGGAGTGTTTCGGAGTTTTCCCTGTGTGCTAGGCTAATACAGCGAAGGTTCATTACATCCGCGAATTTTTTCTCCATTCCGTTTCACCTACATTCTCATTTTACTCCGCCTTTCATCTCTCCGGCTCTGACCGGTAATATTTAATACCGAAATCGAGACTCATGCGATACAAATGTTTCATGGATAAAGAAACGCAGATGTATGTTGCATTTAGCTAAAACGGCAGGAATGGCATTATGTTTCAAACAGAAATTTTTGCACCCTCGAGATAAAATGAAGAGAACGCCCTCAAAACATGCATTTCCGAGAAGATAAGTTGTAAAGGTCCTGTATATAGAGTGCTCTCCTTAAACAGTCGTAGAGAGAAGGGAGAACCATTCGAGTGTATGGTTTTTACTTCTCTTTTGATGTGACAGCATATACAGCTAGCAATGACCCATGCTTAAAGATGTCAGTCGGTGACTAGACCGTCTATCTCATGGTGTGATATCATATGGTGAGGGTAGACTATTGTCACGAGTGCTACACAACAATCCCGTTCCTTTTCTACGACATGGTTCAGACGGTATCGCCTGCGGTTCGCATTCGAGAGGTTCCGGGTTAGATTCTCGTCCGTCGCACACTCTAACCCCGGATTTTGCGCGGTTTTCCCTGATTGACCAAGGTGAATGCCGGAGTGGTGTATGATACCACGATTTCCTTTCCCTTTCATTCGCATCTTTCATGTGTGCTTCTAGGTGTATCGTTGCACATGTAAATGCTTGCTCAAAGGATACTTGTACCTAGCTCGGCTGACGGATCGTTCATCACCCTCGCTAGCTAGCTTGTGTTTCCTGTCTCTCTTTCTCTCTCTCTCTCTCTCTCTCTCTCTCTCTCACACACACACGTACACACACACAATCAATCGTGCATAAACAGGCATAAATACCTCTCAGATAAGTTGTATATGTCCTCTATAAAGAGCGCTGTACTTAAACACCTGTAGAAGGAAGGGAAGCAATTCGACTGTATCATCACAGATATTTTTCTTTGTGCCCGTTTTGACGACCTGGTTTATATGTGAATTAAATACGTGATGGATGACAGTCTTATTTAACTCGTGTAAAAGTTTTTTAAACCATGTTTTGATAAAAACTACTTCTCGGTAACGCGTGAGGCCTGCATTCGAGAGATCACAGGTTCGATTCCCGGTGAGCACCCTGTCTAACTTTAGGACCCGCACGATGGTCTACGAATGCATAGATACATGCGTACCCTTCCGCCAAGCACCCAAGGCTGCACGGAGGCGTACGATCATAGCCGAGCAATACGTACATCCTCGCAATTATTTAAGCACTCACTTTAAACATCCGAAACACACGAAGGTCCAAGAATATATAGATACATGCGTACACTTCCACCAAGCACCCAAAATTGCACGAAGACGTAGATCATACCCGAGTATTACATACATTCTCGCAATGCTTTGAACACTCACTCTAAGCATTCAAACCTGTACGGAGAAGTCCGAACACGTTGATATACATGCTCACCATTCTAAAACCTCGTTCAAGCACACGAAGTTATATGAAGACCTATGAATACATGCAATCACACGTAAAATTCTAAGAGCGACTCTTTAAATACCCGAACATCATCGAAGACCTACGGACATGCCCTTACCAGAACCCATAATAAGATTGTAATGACAGACTTTATTGCAGATATTTATTTACAACCATAAGAAGAACACATCGCATCTAAACAGTGTCTAAGACAGGAACGTTCTCTTTAAGGCACGCTATGTATGCTATTCGCATGTTTAAACTCAATAGAGGTTCTAAACGTACATATCGGAAAACACTTGTAGGCAATTTAGGGTACCCTTACAGTTAAGATAATTTTATCGCGGATTCTCTTAAAGGGAGCCATTACAGGCAACATTTACCTGATAATGTTTCTTATATATGCTTTTAATTGCGAGTTCATGCCTTCAGATGCATGTATCCGACAATCAACTGACTTGTTCACGGTTTTGCGCAGGCGCTTTATAAATATCCGGTTATATATTCAATACGGTGACACAGAGCCTGATGGGAAGCTGTCTTTTTGTTGGAATGGGTATCGCAGTTTAATCTTGAAGACAGAAGATCCATTACTAGGACCATCTGTAAATAAGATAGTGCCCTAAGACGACTACACCGCTAAGGAAATTAAAATGGAGTTTTATTTATGGACGCTCCTTAACTGATGTGCTCCTTAGCGTCCCATTTTATATTGGGCGTGCAAGATGGTAATTTTGCTCAGAGGCCTCTATCAGGCTTGAGGTTCTTTTACGTGCCGTATATCTACGACACGGGACCACCGGCTTTACTTCCCTTCAGGAGGAAGCCATGCTAAGAATTTTTACTCCCGAAAAAGTCCACCGCCCTCCGCCGGGTTTGAACCCGCGACCTCGGGAACTAGAGGCTAGCATGGTAGCACTTCACCACGGAGGACAACATACAACTAAGGTCACTTGTGTGTACTACACTGACTAATCGATTTGAATGTCTCAGGTGGTAACATCTGTGGCTTACCTTGGGGATCGATGGTTCAATCCCAGCAACCTACACCCCCTGACCTGTGACGTTTGTTTTTCATGTTTTTTCCGTTCTCTTGTCGAATGCTGTGAAGGTTCGTTCCACCTCTGTTTTTTCCTCCCTCCTTTACACCTCCATCCTCATTTTACTCCATCTTTCAATTCCTTGGTGGTTTCAAGATTGAAAGTGTCGGAGGGGGAAGTCTCGGCATACGCAAAACAGGGAAAAGGATGCTGTCTGTAACCTTCATCTACGTAATGAGGGTCGTCTCCCAATCCTGGACCTATCAGAAGATGTGGGATTCTGCAGTCCTCGAGAGGAGCCACAGATTGCGCCAATTACCACCAGAGAATTTATAATCCGTGAAAGGTAGGGGTCCTACCCTCAAACCTGTAGATGTTACCTGTCTCCACACACCTCACACCCGTGAAATTACATACTACAGCAATGTCTGGATAATGTATTTTATATAGTAGAACCTCTTGTTAACTATCGTCGAAATTCAGTAATGCCATTATCGTGTCTCTCATGCTATAACTTTAGATGCTTTCAGCTCACTTTTAATATTCCAATCTATTCATATTTTCAAGCGTAGAAAGCATTGAATTATCGCCATAGGGAAACGTCAAATTAGTAAACAGACGATTTGCAGTATATTCCAATTCCTCACATGCAGGAGCCTCAAGTGCAGGTCAGAGATCGACCGTAGATATTCCTGAATTGTCGCCAAATGGAAACGTAAAAGCTAGTAAACACACGACTTTCGGTGTATTCAGATTCCTCGACTACAAGAGAGTCCAGTGTAGGGGAGAGAGGCGATTCAGTATAACATCTTCTTCTATAAGCTGAAGTGTTTTCAAAGAACGATTCTTTAAAATCGGTCCGCATACACAGTATTTAACGACTCGTCTTCCTCCGAGTGTAGGAGGTGAAATACTGAGTTTCTCATAGGTTGGTTTTACAGACTTTCTCTGGTAATAGGTCATGCTGAAACTGTAAAAGAAATTAAATAAATACGTGAATTCTAACGCTCGAAGGAATTAAAAGCGAGTGAATGAATTCATAAAACGCCGCTCTGTAACATCACGTTACACCTCCACGTAGCCAGAATTTGGGGAGTGCGAGTAAAGGAAAAGGATGCTCTCTGGAAGCATTCATCATCCAGACAATGATTGTTCACGAGTCAGTAGACTTCAGGTTGGATGGAACAGGTTCCAAGTTCAAATCTTTAAAGGGTAGGGACCCAGCCTTTAACTGTCATGTGTCCTGGACCATGCTAAACGCGTAACACAACCGCGTAACACTGCGGAACCAGTAAACGTAACCAGTAAATGTAACAACGAAACCAGTAAATGTAACCAAAATAACCAGTAAATGTAACCAATTTAACCAATGTAAGCTGTAAACGTAGCAACGTAACCAGTATATGTAGCCAATTTAATCAGTAAATGTAACATCGCAAGCAGTTAATGTAACAACGTAAACAGTAAATCTAACCAATGTAACCCCTAAATATAACCAATGTAACCAGTAAATGTAACCAATATAACCAGCAAATGTAACCAATAAAACAGTATATGTAACCAAAATAACCAGTAAACATAACGAACGTAACGATTAAACATAACAGGCAGACCAGCTCCCGGACCGTTCCAACTAGAACTGTGTCTCCGCAATCCTTTTTTTCGACGATCTGTTGTCACCTGAAGGATGAGGATAGTGGTCGAAATACACCTATACAGCATGCATTGCGATGTGTGTCCCTAACATTTACAGCTCTCGGACCGTTCCAGCTAGTCGCGCGTCTCTACCATCTACATATAAACGATCTGTTGTCTTCTTCTAAAGGAAAGTTTGATGGTCGGAATAGATCTGAGGAGCTTGCGATGCGCTGGGTGTCTCTAACATTTATTGCTCTCGTACTGTTCCAGCTAGTCGCGCGTCTGTGTGATCTACATGTCGACGAACTGTTGCCTTCTTAATTAAGCTTTGGCGGTCGGTATAGATCTGAAAAGCTTGGCGATGCGCTGGGTGTACCATAACATTACCAGATCTAGGACCGTTCCGGCTCGTCTCTCGTTTTTGTCGTCTCTATGTCGACGATCTGTTGCCTTCCAAAGTACAGTTTGGAGATCGGTTTATAACTGTACAGCCAGTATTGCACAAGGTGTCCATAACATTTCCAGCTCTTGGAAGGTTCCAGCTAGTCACGCGTGTCTACCATCTACATATCGACGATCTATTGTCTTCTGAAGGAAAGTTTGGTGGTCGGTATAGATCTGTACAGCTTGCATTGCGTCGGGTGTTCCTAAAATTTTCAGCTCCCGGACTGTTCCAGGTCGTTGCGCGTCTCTGTCATCTGTATGTAGACGATCTGTTGCCTTTTGAAGTAAAGTTTGGTGGTTGGATTAGATATGTACAGCCTGCATTGCGTTGGATGTGGCTAACATTTCCAGCTCTCGGATCGTTTCATGTAGTCGCGTGTCTCCGTCATCCGCATGTCGACGATCTGTTGTCTTCTGAAGTAAAGTTTGGCAGTCGGTATAGATCTGAACAGCTAGAAATGCGCTAGGTATCCCTAACATTTCTAGCTCTCGGAGCGTCTCAGCTAGTCGCGCGTCTACACCACCTTCATGTCGACTACCTGTTGCCGTCTGAAGTAAAGTTTGGTGATCGGTTTAGATCTGTACAGCTTGCATTGCGCTGGATGCCCCTACAATTTCCAGATCCCGGACCGTTCCAGCTAGTCGCGCGTCTCCGTAATCTGCATGTCGACGATCTGTTGTCTTCTGAAGTAAAGTTTAGTAGTCGGTATAGATCTGAACAGCTAGAAATGCGCTAGGTGTCTCTAACATTTCCAGCTTTCGGAGCGTCCCAGCTAGTCACTCGTCTCTTCATGTCGACTATCTGTTGCCTGCTGAAGTAAAATTTGGTGATCGGTTTAGATCTTTGTAGCTTGCATTGCGCTAGATATCCCTAACATTTTCAGCTTTTGGATCATTCCAGCTAGTTGCGCGTCTCCACCATCTTCATGTCAACGATCTGTTACCTTCTGAATGAGAGTTTGGTGATCGGTATAAATCTGTAGTCTGCTTTGCGCTGATTGTCCCTAAAATTTCCAGCTCTCGGACCGCTACAGCTCGTCGCGCATCTCTGTCATCTACATGTCTATGATGTGTGCCATTCTGAAGGAACGTTTGGTGGTCAGTATAGAACTCTGCATCATGCTTAGGGAGGCGCATAACTGTTTGACACCTATTCCAGAGAGCATCCTCTTTCTATGCTCGCAGTCTCCCCTTCTTCTGGTTACGTGGCGTGATGGTGATGAAATGGGGTTAAGGGCGCTAAATATCGACGGTCATCAGCGCCCATACAACGTATGAAATTTAAAATACTAAAACTGAAAAACGGGACACAAACCCGCGTATTCGAAAACACTAAAACATGGCAACAAATGCTAAAACCACCACAATAAAAATCTGGCAAATAAAATAATAAAAGCGTAAAACCACGTGTCAGGAACTGTAGAAGTCAAGGGACCAGAGCGCCATATGTCCCCGAGGGAGAAGGTCCCCATTAAAACAGACAATATAAAATCACAAAACCAAAGGACGCTCATCGCATCAAATGCGCTTACTAAAACCGCTGTTACTGATAAAACGTAAAAGACATTCTACAGCATGCGCGTCATCTGCCAAAACGTTGGCCATGCCAACAGGCAGAGACACATGAACGCGCAATGGAACTAAAACCTGACACTCAGCTAAGATATGACGCACCGTTAAGGGCGCATCACACTGCTCACAGAGTGGTGCGGGGTCACCACTGAGCAGGTGCTTATGGTTAAAAAGGCAATCATCGATACGTAAGCGAGCTAAAATTACCTCCTCCCGACGCCACGAAAGAGAAGTGGTACCCAAGACTAACGTAAGAGGTTTAACTTCCCGCAACGTGTTACCCGGAGGGCCCTCCACTCATCGCGCCAAAGCGAGAGGATGCGGTGACGTAAAATAACACACAAAGCCGACGAGGGAACAATAGAGGTAAAAATCTGGGTGATAAAATCACCGAATTGGCGACGGCGTCAGCAGATTCGTTCCCTGAGATGCCCACATGACCCGAAATTCACACAAACGTGACGCTGGTACCGAGCGAGTGGAGCAGATCATGTATGCGCTGTACGAGTGAGTGGTAAATGTACAGCGCGTTTATGCTCTGAAGGGCACTCAGGGGGTCTGTGCAAAGAACACAGTGACGTAACTCATGCCGTTGGATGTATAAAAGTGACTGATAAATACTAAAATGTTCGGCGGTAAAATCGAAAATTGCCCGATAAACGAAAGGTAAAATTACGTCTCCCAAAAACAAAGGCACACCGTAATTCATCATCAGTCTTAGATCCATCAGTATATATAAAGTTAAAGTCCCCGAATTGCGCCTGAAGTTCTAAAAACGCTGATCTAAGGATTGAAGAAGAGATCGCATTCTTCGGCATCGACGTTAACCCAAGGTGACAGTGGGCTTCAGCGCGCAACCATGCAGGAAAACGCGTTTTACCCCTGGGAAGGGCCGGCGATGGCGTAACGTCCAAATGCCGAAGAAGCTGTCGAAATCGAACCCCTGGAGGGAGCAATGCAGAGGAGCTAACTAAATATTGTCGATCAAGTGAATCCTCGAAAAATAAATCGAAAGACGGGTAGTCAGGCCAACTTGAGAGTCGACAGGCATAGCTGCACAAAAGCATCTCACGCTTGAAGAACAGCGGAGGCTCTGCAGCTTCAGCATATAGACTAGGTACAGGGCTGGTTGAAAAGGCCCCTGTAGCGACTCTTATGCCATGATGGTGAATGCCATTTAATCGACGTAAAACAGATGGACGTGACGGGGAATAGACAATGCACCCGTAATCAAGCTTGGATCGGACCAAACAGCGATAAAGTCGCATAAGGACGGTCCGATCAGCTCCCCAGGATGTGCCACTTAAAACACGTAAAAGGTTAAGAGAACGGTCACACTTTGCATTTAAAATGAAATGTACGAAGTACAGCTGAGCTTTCTATCAAAGATCAACCCCAAAAATTTCGCCTCGTTTGCAAACGGAAGCATTCCCGGCCCAAGATGGAGTGAGGGCGGAAGGAAAGCCTTCCGGCGCCAGAAATTAATACAGACAGACTTCTCGGCGGAGAAATTAACGCCGTTGGCGTTACTTCAGGCATACAGACGGTCGATACAGCTCTGGAGACGGCGTTCGAGCAGAGAAGTCCGCTGTGAACTGCAATAAATGGCAAAATCGTCAACGAAAAGGGACGATGAAATACCAGGTGGAATACAATCAACAATGAGGTTGATAATAATCGCAAAAAGTCTAACACTGGGTACAGAGCCCTGCGTTACACCGTTCTCTAGAATAAAACTACTAGATAAAACCGAGCCCACACGTACAGGAAAGACGCAGTTCGTCATAAACTCCCGAAGAAATATGGGAAGACAACCGCGTTAATGCATGGAGTATACGTAAAATACCGCCCGTCCAACAACTGTTATAAGCTTTCTCCAGGTTAAAAAACACAGCCACTGTTTGACACTATCTCAGAAATTCATTCGTAATATGCGTCGACAGACACACCAGATGGTCGACGGTAGAGCGTTTGTGACGAAATCCGCACTGAGCGTTCGCAAGAAGTTTGAGAATCAAGTCACCATGTCAACCGCCCGTTGATCATGTGCTGCATCACCTTGCAAATGCAAATGGTGAGGGAGAAAGGGATGGTAGCTGGAAGGTTGTTGGAGATCCTTCCCTGGCTTAAGTTTGGGGACAATGTTGGCTTCGCGCCAAACGGAAGGAAAATGGCCGTCTTGCTAAATAAGGTTATAGACCTCAAAGCTAAAAAAAAGAAATGAAATTGAGTTTTATTTACGGACGCTCTTTAACCACTGTGGTTCTTAGCGTCCCATTCTACATTGGGCGTGAAAGACCGGATATTTTGCTCAGAGGCCTCTTTATCAGGCTTGAGGTTCTTTTACGTGCCGTAATTCTACGACACGGGACCACCGGCTTTACTTCCCTTCCGAAGGAAGCCGTGCTAAGGATTTTTACGCCCGAAAAAAATCCATCGCGCTCCGCCGGGTTTGAACCCGCCACCTCGGGAACTAAAGGCTAGCACGGTACCACTAGTCCACGGAGGACGACTCAAAGATAAAATAGTTTACTGTCGGCTGAAAGGTTCCTTAAGATCAGGACATGAATGCCGTCCGGCCCAGAAGCGGAGTGCCTAGAGCAATGAAGAGCGTGCCCCAACTCTCTGATTGTGAAAAGTTCATTATATAATTCCTTATTAGCAGACCAAAAATTATAGGTCTCGGTATCGAGCCGGTCGTTGAGAGTCCGATAGCCATTGGAATAACGGGCAGAACTGGAAACCACCTCAAAGGCAGCACCCAGAGTGTTAGCCATGGCAGCGGGATCCACTACGGTGGCATTCGAAACCTGAAGGCCAGACACAGTACAATGCGACACTTTACCGAGAAGCGACAATGTTTCTCCCAAACAACAGAGGAAGCCGTGAAGCAATTAAAAGTCTCGACAAAACGAGTCGAGGACGCCCTCTTGCTATCCTGAATATTGCGACAATCCCTGGCGCGCGATTGTTTAAAAGTAACCAAATTAGCAAGTGTAGGGTGTCACCGAAACACCCGAAACGCAGTTCTACCGGCACGAACGACGTCCCGACATCCCCGTTCCACCACGGAACAGGAATACGCCGAGGATGAGAGGATTAACGGGGAATTGTGCGTTCGGCGGCAGATTGAATCGTAGATGAAAAGTGGTTCAACATTTGGTTAACGTCAGTGAAGGGCTGGTCCTCAAAACACACGAGACTGGAATGCAATCTCCAGTCGGCCTTTCTGAATATCCAGGTAGGTACTCTGAATGCTGGACGTGGTGAGACAGAAGGGAAACGATACAGGGATAATGGTCGCGGGATACGGTGTCAGCGACGATGTTCCACTGCAGACGACTAGCAAGCTGGTGTGAGCAAACGGCAAGCTCGAAGTGAGAGAATGTACCACAAGAATCAGACAGAAAGTAGCTCACTTGTATTGAGGATGGAGAGAGTGAACTGATTCAAAATGTCGGAACAAAGAGTTCCCCTCACACAGGCCCTTGGGGAATGCCACAGGGGGTGATGGGCATTAAAATCTCCCAACAGAAGAAATGTTGTTGGGAGAGCAGACAGGAGATCTCGAATGTCAGCGTTAGCAAGGGGAGACAATGGAGGTGAATAGACAGTGCAAACAGAAAAGAAAAAGCCGGATAATTGAAGCCTAACGGCAACAGCTTCGAAGTCGGACGTAAGTGTGAGAGATTGAAAATGAACGTCGTTAGGCACTAAGATCACGGCACCTCCATGAGCAAGAGTAACCTCATTCGGTGCAAGATCGTAGCGAACCGGAGTATACCTTCGGAGAACAGAAGGGTCGTGAGAATGAAGCTTGATCTCCTGCAAACACACGACCATAGGTGAATGGGAACGCAAAAAGGTTGCAGTTGGGCCCTATGCGATCGTACACCACGTAAATTCCAGGTCAGGATAGCTATGAATAAAAGGATTAAACTATCTACTTAGAAGGCCGGCTCAAAATAAGGTTTTGCTTAACCTTGGGGCTCGGGATTTTGGTATGGAGTTGGTCAGAATCCATAGGCTCCTCAAAGCGACGGCCCAGGCGCTCAGTGCCAGAAACCGATTCAAGCACCGAGAATCTGTTCTGGGTGGAAATGTGTGATGGGCGCCGATGAGCGCGGCTTGTCCCAGGAGCATCCTGGGACTGCGATCTTCGAGGAGGAGAAGGTGTACTTTTCTTTCCACACGCACGCGGAGGGTCTTAAGAAAATCTTCCCTGAGTAGTTTCTGCTTTGGCTTATTTTCAGTGCTTTGAGACTTCAGAACCTTAGGACCAACTTTAGATGGCTTGATAACAGTGCCAGAAACGGATGGCCGGATGGCAGTGGCGGTCAATGCGGTCATGTCCAGGTCTGTGTTTAGGCATCCTTCCGGGTTACTGGCGAGGCAACAACAGAACTAAATGTACCAGATCGCAGGAGCGAAGTTTGGCGAGCATGGTAACTCCTCCGGCGTTCAGCGAAGGAGAGCTCTTTACCCGGATCTCCTGGATCGTCTTCTTGTCCAAGTACCGCGGACAGTCGGCAAATGACGTAGAATGAGACCCCGGATGAATAGGTACCATCGTGTGACGGCTGGCTACATGAGGTACAGATAGTAACGGCACTCTTACACGAGACTTGCGTATGCCCAAAACGTTGGCATTTAAAACAACGCAGTGGTCTAGGAATATAAGACCTCACCGTAATACATTCGTGCCCTGCTGAAATGCTTGTGGATATATCGACGCTATCGAACGTGAGAAACAGGGTACGAAATGGTACAAACACCCCGTCGTGTTTAGTCTGCACTCGATCAACTGCTGTCACCTTTTGTTCTGAAAGATATTCGACTAGGTCATCGTCGGATACACCATCGAGGCTATGCGTGGTGCCGACGCCTCGACAGGAATTCAAGGTGCGCTGCATCTCAACACGGATGTGATAACCGTGGAGAAGCGTAGCGCGCAAGAAGGTCTTAGTTTGTTGATCGGACTTGCTTTGCATTAATAATGTCCCGTTTCGAAGTCAAGTGCAGGAATGAACCGATAGAGCAATAGAGTCAATGCCCTTCTGTACTATAAAAGGTTTCACCTTCTCAAAGGATTGTCCTTCCTCTGTTCGCGTAATGTCTAAGTAACAACCAGAAGTTGATGGTGCTACTTTTGTTGGAAATGCTTTTCGGCGCTTGTTATTAATAGTGAAGAAATGGGGCTCAACAGCGAAAGCAATCCTCCACTATTATAACCGTATTCGACCTCGGTGTCTGACTTCCCGGGGTTACCCCGGCTTGGATTAGTGGCCTATCTATACCAGACTCACCCTATGGTCACACATCGCAGAACATAGACAGAGGGACCTAATGGCCGTCAGAAGTCAGCAGCTCATGAAATGGCCTCCCGCGGGACTGCAGTTGAACAGCGGATACGAACACATACCCTACATGACGACCCCGGGTGGTGGGGATGACGCCATTACCCACTCACCCAGCTGCGCACCCAGTGCGCTTGTATCTGTCACGTTGTGTCCATGATGGATTAAAATGAAAGGGGAAAAGAAACCAAAAGCGTGTGGGCGTATCGCACTCAAGGTAGACCGGCGAGAAAGAAAAAGAGATGTGCGAATGGTCGTGGTGCGAATTGGTCGGAAAGAGACTAGACAAGAAAGAAACGATGGCGAGGGGCGGCATGGAACGAAATGCAAACAACCCACGAGAGCCTACTTTTGTCCCCGATCACGAGAACGAACCCACCTCGAACAGACGGGGATGAAGGGATGAATATGGCGATGAGTGTCTCGGGTACGCCAAACCCGTACTCACATAACGTGAGCCCCAGGGGGTGGTTACGTGGCGGTGTAATGTGATGTTACACTGTTAGGAAGGTCCAAAAAGCATGACAGCCAAAGGGATGGGTCCTTTCCTTTTAAAGATTTGAACAAGGGGTCTGTTTCAACCAACCACGGGTGTACGAATCCTGAGGCCAATTGCTGTTTAGATGACTAACGCTTCCAGAGAGCGTCTTTTCCCGCTGCTATGCATAGGTCGAGGTTTTCCCGCTGTTCTCTTCCGAGATGTATATGGTATGGGTGTTATGAATTCATTCATTCGCTGTTAATTCCTTCGAGCGTTAGCATTCACGTATTCATTTAATTGTTTTACAGTTTTAGCATGAGCTATTGCCAGATTAAGTCTGTGAAACCAACTTATGAGAAACTCAATATTTCACCCCTACATTCGGAGGAAGACGAGTCGTTAAATACTGTGTATGCGGACCGATTTTAAAGAATCGTTCTTTGAAAACACTTCAGCTTATAGAAGAAGATGTTATACTGAATCGCCTCTCTCCCCTACACTGGAGTCTCTTGTAGGCGAGGAATCTGAATACACCGAAAGTCGTGTGTTAACTAGCTTTTACGTTTCCATTTGGCGACACTTCAGGAATATCTAGGTCGATCTCTGACCTGCACTTGAGGCTCCTGCATGTGAGGAATTGGAATATACTGCAAATCGTCTGTTTACTAATTTGACGTTTCCCTATGGCGATAATTCAATGCTTTCTACGCTTGAAAATATGAATAGATTGGAATATTAAAAGTGAGCTGAAAGCATCTAAAGTTATAGCATGAGAGACACGATAATGGCATTACTGAATTTCGACGATAGTTAACAAGAGGTTCTACTATATAAAATACATTATCCAGACATTGCTGTAGTATGTAATTTCACGGGTGTGAGGGGCGAGGTGTGTGGAGTAAGGTAACATCTACAGGTTTGAGGGTAGGGCCCCTAACTTTCACGGATTATAAATTCTCTGGTGGTAATTGGCGCAATCTGTGGCTCCTCTCGAGGACTGCAGAATCCCACATCTTCTGATAGGTCCAGGATTGGGAGACGACCCTCATTGCGTAGATGAAGGTTACAGACAGCATCCTTTTCCCTGTTTTGCGTATGCCGAGACTTCCCCCTCCGACACTTTCAATCTTGAAACCACCAAGGAATTGAAAGATGGAGTAAAATGAGGATGGAGGTTTAAAGGAGGGAGGAAAAACAGAGGTGGAACGAACCTTCACAGCATTCGACAAGAGAACGGAAAAAACATGAAAAACAAACGTCACAGGTCAGGGGGTGTAGGTTGCTGGGATTGAACCATCGATCCCCAAGGTAAGCCACAGATGTTACCACCTGAGACATTCAAATCGATTAGTCAGTGTAGTACACACAAGTGACCTTAGTTGTATGTTGTCCTCCGTGGTGAAGTGCTACCATGCTAGCCTCTAGTTCCCGAGGTCGCGGGTTCAAACCCGGCGGAGGGCGGTGGACTTTTTCGGGAGTAAAAATTCTTAGCATGGCTTCCTCCTGAAGGGAAGTAAAGCCGGTGGTCCCGTGTCGTAGATATACGGCACGTAAAAGAACCTCAAGCCTGATAGAGGCCTCTGAGCAAAATTACCATCTTGCACGCCCAATATCAAATGGGACGCTAAGGAGCACATTAGTTAAGGGGCGTCCATAAATAAAACTCCATTTCAATTTCCTTAGCGGTGTAGTCGTCCTAGAGCACTATCTTGATTACAGATGGTCCAAGTAATGGATCTTCTTTCTTTAAGATTAATCCATGAGGCCCATTCCAACAAAAGGTCATCTCCCCATCAGGCTCTGGGTCACCTTATTGAATACATAGCCACGTATTTGTCAAGCGCCTAAGCAAAACCGTGAAAAAATTAGTTGATTGTCGGATACGTGTATCTGAAGTCACGACCTCGCAATTGTAAGCATATATAAGAAGCATTATCCAGTAAATTTTGCCTGTCATGCGTCCCTTTAAGAGAATCCTCGATAAAATTATCTTAACTTTAAGAGTACCCTAAATTGCCTACAAATGTTTTCCGATATGTCAGTTTAGCACCTGTATTGTGTTTAAACACGCGAATAGCATACATAGCATGCCTTAAAGAGAATGTTCCTGTCTAAGACACTGTTTAGATGTGATGTGTTATTGTTATGGTTGTAAACAAATATCTGCATTCAAGACTGTCAATCCAATCTGATTATGGGTTCTGGTAAGGGCAAGTCCGTAGGTCTTCGAGCATGTTCGGCTATTTACAGAGTCCGTCAGACATGTTTATGTGTGATTGCATGTGTTCATGGTTCTTCGTATAGCTTCGTGTGCTTGAACGAAGTTTTCGAATGGCTGATCATGTATTTCAACGTGTTCAGACGTCTCCGTACAGGTTCGGATGCTTAGGTGAGAGTTTAAGTTATTACGAGGATGTATGTAGTGCTCGGGTATGATCGTATGTCTACGTTCAGGTTTGGGTGCTTGGCGGAAGTGTACGCATGTATCTATGCACTCTAAGATCTTCGTGCAGGTCCTAAAGTCAGACACAGTGGTCCGGGAATCGAACCGGCGGCCTCTCGAATGCAGGCCTCACATGTTATCGCGAACTAGTTTTTACCGGAACATGGTTTAAAAACCTTTTACACAAGTTAAGTAAGACCTTCGTCCATCACGTATTTAATTCATCTATAAACCAGGTCGTAAAACGGGTTTGCCTGAAGGACACATAAAGAAAAGTATGTGTGATGTTACAGTCGAATGGACATCCCTTCCTTCTACAGATGTTTAAGCACAGTTCTCTTTATAGAGGACGTATCCAACTTATCTGGGAGGTATATATGTCTGTTTATTCATGATTGAGTGTGTGTGTACGTGAGAGAGAGAAAGTAAACACAAGCTTGCTAACGAGGGTGATGAACGATCCGTCATCCGAGCAAGGGACAAGTATCCTTTGAGCAAGCATTCACCATGCGCAACGAAACCTAGAAAGGCACGTGAATGATGCGAATGAAAGGGAAAGGAAATCGTGGTAGCATACACCACTCCGGCATTCGCCTTGATTAACCAGGGAAAACCGCGAAAAATCCGGGGCTAGATTGTGCAACCGACGAGAATCTAACCCGGAACCTCTCAAATGCGAACCGCAGGCGATACCGTCTGAACCATATCGTAAAAAATGAACGGGACTTTTGTATACCACTCGTGACAATACTCTATCCTCATCACAAGACATCACACCATGAGATAGACGGTCTAGTCACTGACCGACATTTTTAAGCATGGGTCATTACTAGCTGTATATGCTGCCACATCAAAGTAGATGTAAAAAGCTTACACTCCAATGGTTTTCCCTTCCTTCTACGAATGTTTAAGGATAGCACTATATACAGGACCTTTACAACTTATCTTCTCGGAAATGCATGTTTTGAGGGCGTTCTCTTCATTTTATCTCGAGGGTGCAAAAATTTCTGTTTTAAACATAATGCCATTCCTGTCGTTTTAGCTAAATGCAATATACATCTGAGTTTCTTTATCCATAAAACATTTGTATCGCATGAGTCTCGATTTCAGTATTAAATATTACCGGTCAGAGCCGGAGAGATGAAAGGCGGAGTAAAATGAGAATGTATGTGAAATGGGATGGAGGAAAAATTCGCGGTTGTAATGAACCTACGCTGTATTAGCCTAGCACCCAGGGAAAACTCCGAAACACCACGGGGGTCAGGAGTGTCACCTACTGGGAATTGAACTCACAACCTCCGAATGCGGTCCATAGACGTTACCATCTGAACCACTCCGGTCGATTGGTTAGTGCGTTACACTTAATTGACCTCAGTTGTGCAGTCGTCTTAGAGGACTATGATGATTACAGACGGAGCTAGTTACGGATCTTCTTTCTTCAAGAATATACAATGAAGTCTGTTCCGACACTAAAGGCAACTCCACATCAGGCCCTGGATCATCTTATGGAATATATATTTAAGAGTATGTCCTAGAAATGAAGGGATGCTTAAGTTGAATTCTTTCTCTCATTTTAATTCTAAATACCATACTCCTCTTATCACGCTGTCCAAATCATATTTCTTTGTTTAACATTCCATAAAAATTAGTTTATTATCGGTATCACACAAACAATTCTTGTATTTGACAGGTATATAAATAAAATGCGACTAAACAAGTTAGAAGATTTGCTGCATCATCTATATGGGGAGGTTTTTCCGATAAGAACGGTGTTTTCAGGCGAATGAGTAATAATTTTAAAAAGCATGCAATATACACCTGCGCTTATAACGGCTATTAATGGGAGGTTTTGCCCTTACCCGGTAACTCACCTGTCCGAGATTTGAACTCGGGACCGCTACCTCTCAAAGAAGCCTGCTATTTATTTATTATTGCCTTGGAGCGATGCGGAATCATATAATTTTTTAGACATGGAGGCTGAAACGGCAGTCTGTTTAAATCGAACTCACAAAAGTTTTCTTGAGAATAATGATAATAATAATAATATTTGCCTAAGTTACGAATGCTTAAGTACAGTGTTTTATATACCGGATCTATACATTATAACCCCAGGAAATATATTACACCTACGCTTATAAAGTCGCTTAATGGGGGGTGTTCTATTGTCCGATAGTGTCCGTAGGAGGGAATCCTGCTGCCCGGAATTTCCCGAGACCTGGTTTACTCTCTTCAGGGATATGCATCATATTTTGCAAGGGGTGTGTAAACCGCTATATAAATCGTCGGCGTCTCTGACATAACGTATCAGTGAATTGGTAATTATATTACAGCAGCGTTGTGCTAGCGCAAAGGAGAGAGAGAGTGTGTGTGCTTGCGTGGTGGACGCGGTACTTTACCGACTATGGCTATTTAAAAGTTCCTGCCTACTCGTGTGTTTGCGTGAGTGGGTGGTGGTACTTCATCGACAATGTCGTGTTTATAGTCCCTAACTGTGCGCTTCCTTGCGCGAGTGAGCGGGGTACTTTATCGACAATGACTGTTTTGATATCCCGGTCTATGAGAATGCTTGCGCGGTGGGTGTGGTACCTTATCGCCAATGCCTGTTTTAAAGTTCCTACCTTTGCGGCTGCTTGCGCTAAGAAAGGAATCCATGTTTTGAAAGTCCTTGTGTTTGTTTTAGTTTGAGTTCAGAGCTCCATTTGCCTGTGGTATTCATTACCGCTTTAGACATTGCATATCAAAACAATCACGAGTCTGTTACATGAAACTTTTAATATTTGTTACGGGATAAAAAGAAATAGATAATAATAAGAATAATACGAATAATATCTGCGAAAGTTACGAATGCTTACGTACAGTGTTCTATATAGAGGATCTATACACCATAACCCCAGAAAATATACTACACCTGCACTTATAAGCGCTTTAATGGGAGGGCTTGCCCTTTTCCGGTAACTCTCCTAATCGGGTTTTGAAATCGGGACCGCTCGAATGTGAACAGGGCCGCTACCTCTCAAAGAAAGCTGATGTTTACTTATTATCAGTTTGGAAGGATGCGGGATCAAATATTCTTTAGACATGTCGGCTGAAACACCAGCCTGTTTGCTATGATTTATATTTCATTATTTATTTTATTATAAATAACGTATTGTTTGACAATAATTTTTTTGCCGTTAATGAAAATAATTTATCGTTGTTTCTCTTGATGTAATTCCCCGCGTCTGTAGAGGAAATTCACGCGCCTGTATAAGTCTGGGCAATTCTTTTGAAGACATGTATTACTAAAAACCCACTCAAGTGATAGATTTGAAACATTCGCTTGTAGATGTTATCTCTCCTCAGGGAATCCCATCCATTATGCTATAAGTGCGGGTGGCCCCACAACTGGAATTTCCCAAGACCAGGTTTACCCTCTTCAAGGGTGTACGACATATTTTTGCAAGGGGTGTACAACTGAATAACTCATTGTTGAATTTTTCGAAGACCACTGGTGTGCGTGTTTGCAAAATCGATTTTAAAACGACTATCAAAGTTATATTTGAAGTCTTCGTAATGGATTGATCTCTCTGCTGGAGTAGTGAACATATTTTTCGAAGAGGGAAATGTTTAGAGATCCTCTCCCTATGTTATTTACACCCTTTTGCGATACCTATATATTTACTAAGAAAGGAATGCATCTTTTGAAAGTCGCGCGGAGGGGGGATGTTAGGTGAAGAAATGACCGGTCATGAAGAGATATCATTATTGTTAGAGTGCCTACAGGATGTGAACCACGCGCTCGGGTTTTCTGTGAAAGAATCACTCGTTAACGTCTCGTGTTAGCTATTTACACTAACTCCGTCCTTTCAGTCATGCATTTTTTTTAAATCACCTAAGTGATATAATATTCTTATAAACCCCCAAAAATTTCTTTCAAAGCAGAATTAAACAAGTGTTATTAGTCGTAATAATTATACACGCGTAATAATCACCTTAACGCACACACACACACGTACGATGGCAACCACGTGCACGAGTCAATTAATTTGCACTTATTTACATTAATTAATCAACATACATGCGGCGGGGTACTTCGATCGAGTGTCTGCGTCCAGCCCTTTAGGGGCTCGATGCCGGGACGTTAGCAGTATAAATCCTTGGTTCTTTTTCAATAATGTTAGATGAGTTATGCGTGGACGAGCATTACCTGATTGATTGACACATATATTTAAGAACTTATCTCCTCCATCGATTTGCAGGGGCAATAGTGGCGGCACGCGACGAAAACAATAGCTCACTGTTCTACGATCTCCGGCTGCCGGTATCAGTAGCACACAAAGAGCCACCTCCATTAGCGACGGGAACAATAACGCATTCTCTTCCTGCAAGGGCAATAACTCATTGTTCTACTCCTGTGCCCGGCCGGCATTCAGACCACCACACAAAGGACAATAGCCTATTGTTCTACACCTTTACTGGGCGGCATTCAGACGAGCACACAAAGGACAATAACCCACTGTTCTGCTCTCCCGGGCGGCATTCAGAGCAGCACACAAAGGACAATAGCCCATTGTTCTACACCTCTGTCTGGCGGCATCACAGTAGCGCACAAAGAGGGGCGTGGTCGGCGGCACTAAAGAAGGGTCATTAATCATATTGTTCTGATGTGAACAATGCCCCCGTGGTCCCCGTACGGGCCTTTTTTACTACTCGGTTTCATCTTGTGTTTGTAAGTCGCGGCAAGCTGGAATACCAACATCACATCATTTTCACTGGAAAGGAATATCACAAAATGGTTTCTTCTTTCGTTTTTAAGTCGTGGCAAGCTGGAATATTAATAACATTCTTACAGGTAAAGAATATCACAAAACGGTTTCATCTTCTGTTTGTAAGTCGCAGCAAGCTGGAATACCAGTATCACATCAATGTCACTGGAAAAGAATATCACAAGTCGCGACAGGCTTAAATACTAATATCACGTCGTTCTTACAGGAAAAGAATATAACAAAACGGTTTCATCTGCGGTTTTTATGTTGCGGCAAGTTGGAATACTACCACCACGTCATTGTTATAGGTAAAAATATCACAAAACGGTTTTATCTATTGTCTGTAGGCTACGGCAAGTTGGAATACCGTTGTCACATCATTGTTACGGGAAAGGAATATTACAAAACGGTTTCATCTTCTGTTTGTAAGCCCGGCAAGCTGGAATACAAATATCATTCTTACAGGAAAAGAATATTACATAACGGTTTTATCTACTGTTTGTATGTCGCGGGAAGCTGGAATACAAACATCATATCATTGTCAGTGCTAGAGAATATCACAAGACGGTTTCATCTTCTGTTTGTAAGTCGCGGCAAGCTGGAATACTAATATCATTCTTACAGGAAAAGAATATTACAAAACGGTTTTATCTACTGTTTGTATGTCGCGGGAAGCTGGAATACCAACATCATATCATTGTCACTGCTAGAGAATATCACAAGACGGTTTCATCTTCTGTTTGTAAGTCGCGGCAAGCTGGAATACTAATATCATTCTTACAGGAAAAGAATATTACAAAACGGTTTTATCTACTGTTTGTACGTCGCGGGAAGCTGGAATACCAACATCATATCATTTTCACTGCTAGAGAATATCACAAGACGGTTTCATCTTCTGTTTGTAAATCGCGGCAAGCTGGAATACTAATATCATTCTTACAGGAAAAGAATATTACAAAACGGTTCTATCTACTGTTTGTATGTCGCGGGAAGCTGGAATACCAACATCATATCATTGTCACTGCTAGAGAATATCACAAGACGGTTTCATCTTCTGTTTGTAAGTCGCGGCAAGCTGGAATACTAATATCATTCTTACAGGAAAAGAATATTACAAAACGGTTTTATCTACTGTTTGTATGTCGCGGGAAGCTGGAATACCAACATCATATCATTGTCACTGCTAGAGAATATCACAAGACGGTTTCATCTTCTGTTTGTAAGTCGCGGCAAGCTGGAATGCTAATATCATTCTTACAGGAAAAGAATATCACAAAACGGTTTTATCTACTGTTTGTATGTCGCGGGAAGCTGGAATACCAACATCATATCATTGTCACTGCTAGAAAATATCACAAGACGGTTTCATCTTCTGTTTGTAAGTCGCGGCAAGCTGGAATACCTACATCACATAATTGTAACTGGAAGAGAATATCAAAATTCGCCGCAGGGAAGAGATCACGTGCCACTGCTGGTTAGAGGAAAGTCGTGTGTAGGTATATACGAAGCTGCAGTGGGGGACAGTTCTATATTAATTGTGATTGGATCGGGTCATTAGCAGGTGAGTTATTGTTGCAGAGCTATTGTCCTGCAAGACATTTTCAGATTTGTGCTGTCCTCGGTGCCAAAGCGATGCGTTATGTCGCGGTCCATCGGATGTTACTTGCATTAAAGCCGTATTTTTGGTCAAAAAGTAGCACTCCAAATCCCTTCCCATTCTCTCGCTAGCTAGCTGAGGGATGCAAGCGGAGTTGAGATTATTGAGCAATCCTCTCTTCTTCTGCCTAAGATCTAAAAACTGTTTTTGTTTTAACGTTATAAAAGCTGTTGTAGTAGCATTTATATAAAATGTACGCTTATTTGTGTAAAACACGTTTAAAGGAAGCTAGGGTATGAAGATTAACCTTTTAAAAGCAGCTTATGAAGGATAATGCATGTTTGCGAATTGTAATGATAAAAAACTACTTCAACAATGGTGTGATTTCGAGTCAATAAATGTGAAGCACACACAGTAGAGAGAAATTGGGAAAGGTGTTAGGAATTTTACAAATACTCATATGCAGAGTTCGAAATATTTCTTATTTCACCGTTACTGTATTCCTGCTAAATTATATATTGATTTATTTATAATTGCATTCATTTATCCATTACAATAACTTATACCTATATGAATAAAATAATGAAACATCAAAATCATAAGCAATATAGAAAGCCCGAAAAGAACAGAAGGCAAATATTTAATGACAACCCTCGTATTTAGGGTGTTTTAAAACACCACTTCTTTAATTTTTATTGTATTCCTACTAAATTGCACACTTGTTTATTTGTTTGTTTATTTATTCGTTTATCCATATCCAAATTACATAGAATAATGTAATTATTCTTCTTCGAAAGACGCCCCTCTTCGTAGGACATACGCCCCAGTGTCAGTAGCCTGTTGAGGAACAAGCAAACTCCGTATCATAGCATATCCAGAAGAGGTGATCAGCCTGTCCAGGAGCAAGCAAGCTCTGGATCATAGCATATTATGGATGGGTGATCAGTCCAATGTCTTGGGTCAGTAGCCGGTCGAGGAACAAGCAAACTCTGGATCATAACATATCCAGGAGGGGTGATCAGCCCAATGTCTTGGGTCAGTAGCCGGTCGAGAAACAAACAAACTCTGGATCATAACATATCCAGGAGGGGTGATCAGCCTGTCGAGGAGCAAAGCAAGCTCTGGATCATAGCATATTACGGATGCGTGATCAGTCCAATGTCTTGGATTAGTAGCCTGTCGAGGAGCAAGTAAAATCTGGATCACAGCATAGCCAGGAGGGTTAATCAGCCCAATGTGTGGTATGGAGATGAAGAAGATGGAAATGAAATGTAGTGATGAAAGGGATGATAGGTAAATTCCTGGATCAAATTATTCAACCCAGCATTTGCTTGCGACCGAGAAAAATCCCAAAAACCTTCGGTTAGATTATTCGGGCCCTTTTGTTTGAACACAAGACTTCCAGAATGCGGGCTACCGACGTTACCGCCTGAGCCATGCTACTCTGCATAGATTAGTATAATGCAATAGGAGAATGTAATATCAAAGTCAAAAGAGAAACACAATGCATGAAAAGGTGCGGCAAATGCTGATAAGTGTCCATAATAATCATAAGCGGATAACATCAACAAAAATGACAGTACGAGTATACAACTCTTACATATTAACCGTGTTGAAAAGGAGTATATAAATCAGCTATGGAAATTATTTTTAAAATTTTTTTAGTTCTTGTATGCCAGAAGTATAAACCACTGGATTGCTCATGTGTTTGTTTAAACTATGACACACTCTTAAAAGAGGGAACTTTTTCAACTGTATTCCAGGTAACGTATGTTGCTCGCAAGTAGAAATGCATTAATTGCAAAATTTCCTATGTTAATATAATGGGGTCCAAAATGTGTACAAGAAAACGTACACACCTTAAACTGTATTAACAGACATATGAAGATATGGAAGACAATCGAAGCCATCATTGAGCTCTGCACGATTATCACCCGGCACCTATGATCTCGGCGTACTATTCCAAGAACACCATCGACTCTTGTGTCGAAAGAGAGTTTCTCGCTAGCCATTTAAATTTCCTTGTAGTTCACCTGGTGTAGTTGGTTACCTTCCATACACCAAAGGTTAAGCTGCAGTGGTGTTAAGCCAGGACAACGTGGAGCTCATAATGATCTTGCGTTGCTCAAAATTCAAGCATGTCTCTTCCATTTTGCACTCGTAATGTCCCTTTGTTATGACGCCGAAACTCAATAACATAGATAACGTCAATTAAGGTGTACATACATTTTTCAAGCCTGTCTGTTTTTTCTTTTTAATGTGCTAAAGTTGATTTTGATAAATCGTTAACATAGGTAGCCAAATAGATGAAGTAAGTTGCAGTTAACTCCATGAAAATTAATTGTACACAGCTTTCATTTGCTGTCTTTAGTATTCACAAACGTAAAACTGAAATTTCTATAAGCTTCGTTTATGATTTGATTTTCAATGAACCTAAAGCGCATATAATGAGTAATAATACTACGTAAATCTAAAGTATCATATTGATGTTTTATCAATTCCTTCCTTATTAGTAGTATAAACGCTTTCTGTTGTTAGCATGAACGTAAGTAAAATAGAGCAGCTTGAGCGAGCAAGGCTGCCCAATAGAACATGCACATTTTAAGGGATACTATTCATTTTTGGAGAGGAAACGTACCCAACGAGGATCAAATCTTAAACTCAGCTTCTTTCCAGGATAATAAATGTTAATTACATAGCTTTAACGATATGCACGTACTCACTTTTTAATACAGAGTAATAAGAAATTTCATAATTCTTTTGTGACTTAACTTATTCACTTTAGTATTATTTGTAAAGAAGTCTTCTAAGAAGTACTAAATCAAGATTCACATTTAAGATGCTGGAATAATTCACATGTCAGTAGTCTCAAAAGTCAACAAAATCATTAACAAGCAACTGTTAAAATATAATCAGCTATAATAAGCATTGCGGATACCAAATTACCGCAATTTATTGCCAAATTTGACTAATTTATTGATATGAATATCTTGGCTGATATAAATGTAATTCGTTTTGTATGGGCATACATACAAGGTTCCGAAGTTTGGAATCATATCTTTAAATCCCACACAATTATAAAACTCGTATATAGTCTATCTTTCATAATCACCGCCCATATCTTCAAGTTATGCATGGTTCGCTTTCCATGTTGAAGTGGCTAATGGCGTTCAGTAGATTCCCTTATATTGTCAGGTACTACTGTGCACCTATTTTACGTAAATATCTTTAAATTATTCTCATTATAAAACTAGTTTATTGCCGTATTAATATTTAAACTACATGAACAAACTCGTCTGCTTTAAACTAAGATATTCGACTTTTTCACCAGAAGATATCTTTGTGCGTTTAATGGTTACAACAATGAATATCTCGGGAATCTGGACATTAGAATTATGCATCCAAAAATTATTCAAAGTTATAAATTGGAAAGTAATTTCGCTTTTGATGCTGCGGATGTTTAGTTTTTCGTGTAACAAGGTAATAATATGAAATTAATATTAAATTCATTTGAAATTTGAAATTTTTGGAATGTTTCTTCTCAGCACTTTGGCTTGCTCAAGATGTTACACCCGATGGTCTATTTAGTCATATCTTCTGAAAGTATTCATGCATATTCCAAAAAGTCAATTAAATTGTAACAGAAATTCTTAGAATAGCGGATTTAATTCACTGATTCTAATTTAATAATGAGCTGTAAAGTATACATCTGTGATAGATTTTTTAAAAATTATTTTCTTCTGAATTAAAATTAACACAAATATTATAGGACAATTTTGTGCGCTATGACCAGACAAGGGTCACGGAAGTTTAAAAGAAAGACTATTTTAATAATTTAACTGTGCGGAAGATGTGGCATAAGACATGACAAACTTATTTTTGAAATTCAATAACTTAAAAATTAAAATATATGCAGAAACGAAATTTAAAAAAATTCAGTCTTACATTAGAGAAACCTTGGATTAAATTTTCAGGAAATTTGCACAAAGCTTCAGCAAATAACACTTTCAGTGGTAAATTCCCTTATCTACGACTTGCAAATGACACAAAAATATAAGCATGCGTACAAGGCAGGACTAATTCATTTGTGATAGTTATCGCAAAACTCGGATATTTATTGTAATAAAATATACGTGTACGCAGAAAAAGAGCAGAGCCAGGTTTCAAACAAGAATCCCTATGTTGAATGTTGTTTTTGTTCTCTCGGTCCGGGAACGACGCATAGTTTGCTCTCAACGGAGCAACTGAGACGAACCTCAAAACTTTACATAAGCCTAACTAAGAACGGCTTTGGTGCGAAGGAAACGAGAAATGTACAGTGACCGAAGGTTGAGCACTTTAAAACAGCCTTCAAACACCCTGTCCTCGAGGTTGCGAGGGAAATGGAAAAGGGAATTGGAAGGATGGGTGCGACGTTTTCTTGTTCTGCAGACACCGCAACGAATGGGGCAAAAATATTTTACTCCTGCATGGCAATGTGGGGTACGAAGCCCTTTACAAGGATGACAAGTAGCATATGGCCCAGGAGAAGATAGATGACTTTGTTTGTGAGAGAGGGGAGGTGGTCATGGTGATACTGGGGTCTTTCTCTGGCGCTCGCTGTGTCAAAATTAAAATTTCACCCCAGTGGTCAGAGTGATTTATACTGGGTGTCCAATCCTGCTACATTTACGCTGTGCTACCAAAGCAATATTCTTCATCTCAACTAGAAATCATGCATTATAAGCTGTTTTTGTGTACTCACCGATCTCAAAATAAGGATCTGCATAAATAATCAGAATGTAGGATGAAAGGAGTTTTCCAAATGCAGCTATACGTAGAAAAGCATGTAGCCCTGCAGGAGCGGGTTCCCCTACAAATTCATCAGAGAGGACACATATACCCATTTGCTTGTTCAGTATTATTATTATTACTTAATTAATTAATCCTTATTATGACCGGTGTAGTGAGCCAAAAGTAGGTTGACACCAAGTTAAACCCTGGAAATTTTAGAATGACCAACTCTAAGATTTTAGTTTTTGCACACACCTTTATCTGAATTTTTGTGTCTCCTACGTAAAACGTCGGTCTAATTAGTTAATGTTTTTCTATTGTTTCAAACGCAGAATTAATGCTTTGGGAAATTGAAAGTTGTTTGTTATGATACGTTCTCTGAAACATCTGTGCAAAACTTTGAATCCATGTCATAAATTCCGTCTTATACAAAATTTAGCATCACCTCTAAATACGAATGTTTGTAAAAGGAAAGTATACAGTAAATGATATGTAATTGAAAAATTAATAATTCGTTTTCTAAATGCCATTTCTTCGTAACTTACAGAAAAACATGCATGCCAAAATTTTCTTAGCGAAACTCACGCAGCGTACAGCTTCTCAAAATTGTCCAAGAAGATAACCTAAAATTCAGGCAGAATTTAGGCTTTAATTACTGAAAAATCTATGACAAATTAAAGACAATAGTTACAAGTTAACAAATAATGAGTGCATTGAAAAGGTTAAAACTGCTATATTACCAGTAAAATATGGCACTTATTAAATGTAATTTACTATACATTTTCTTCTTCCTTGTGAAAATTAGGTAAATAAAAGAAAGTTAAGGAACCTCAATAAATGTGCTGCTTAGTTCATTGCAGTGTTTAACTTTTGTGACTAGCAAGATTGTACGCTTGAAGAAGCCTCTACTTCCGAGTAACCAATGTATGCTGCTTTCTCATTCCTCAAAAAACGAAACTTTTGAATAAAGCACCTTGCAATTGCTCTTACCAACGTAAATAATAACGAATGGGTTATGTGTCCGTTGATTTGATTACTTTCCACGGTAGGACGGCTTCCTTGTATCTGTCAGTGCACTTGCAGCCGCCTTCGAGTCCAGGTGGATTCATCGGTAGTACGTACCTACAACTAGCGATCACCGAGTAGCAGCCATCAGTTCCGTTCAAGTCGCTTCTAACTGGCTGTGGTGAAATGGTTCTCATTTACGGGGAATCCAGGAGACATGTGGAACAAGCTATTCTTCTGTACGCGGAGAGGCATGTTGATAGAAGAACTCCATCAAGAACTTCATTATATCTTGTGATAAAACAATTTTACGAAGAAGGCAGTGTCCAGCCAAAGAAAAGGAGGCACAGAAGAACAGCTACGGACGAAGATAGGGGAGTTGGGATGCTAAATGCAGTGAATTACAACCCCCATGTCAGTTCTCACGAATTAGCAACCTATGCGGGAATATCCTAAAGCAGTGTGCTCAGAATATTGAAGCGGCATAAATTCTATCCATACCATTTGTCATTACATCAACAACTGCACGGTGACGATATTTTGAATACACTAACGTTCTGTAGGTGGGCACAAGACAGAACGCGGACCTTATTATTTTTTTTAAAGTTTCTTTACCTACACAGTTCATGATTACTGTGTTTTATTGTTTACTTTATCGCTTATTACCGTAATTACACATAAAACATACACACACCAACACCTATGCCCATGGCGGGACTCGAACCCGCAACCCTCAGCTTGGCGGAGGGCTGAAGGTATACGCTCCAGCGATCATGGCTATGAGGGCCGGACACTCTGAGAACTTGGTCTGTTAATCTGTGGTGTGGGATTTTGTTCCCTACTTCATTGATGGCAACTTAACAGGTGCAAAGTACAGAAAGTTTTTAATGGAGGAGTTACCGTTATTGTTAGAAGATGTGCCATTACAAACCAGGTCGCAAATGTTGTATCAGCACGACGGATGCACGTGCTACTAGGGATATTTTAAATAACAATTACCATGATCGTTGGAGAGGACGGCCAGCTCGGTCTCCTGACCTTACATCACCAGCATTTTTCTTATGGGGTTACCTCAAGGAGAAAGCGTATTGTGAAACACCAACGACTACGGGCAACATGAAAGCGCGCATACGAAATGCTTATGCCAGTATTGAAAGAGATATGCGTTTACGCATACATAAATCGATCATTCCCAGAGTTGGAAAATGCATTGAGATAGAAGGGCATTATTTTGAACATTTATTACCCTAGTAGGTGGTGATACTCTGTGGACCTAGCTTTCATCAATGTTTAATTGTCTACACCAGTGAAATAACCATGGACTATGTAGAAAATGTTTTGTAAAAAGCTGTTTATTTTGTGATGAGGAATAAGGAAACCAAATCAAAAACGTTGGTTCCCAATTACGAAACGTAACTTGACACTCAAATGACCATCCGTGGATGGTCCAACTATTCATTGCGCTCTTCCTACACAGTAATTCAGAATTTTTCTTATTTACGTTGGTGTAACAGCATTTGTAAACTGCCCTATACACATGTTATTTAGTTTTTTATGAGGAATGAGAAAACAACAAAGATTTGGTTCCGATTTAAAGAAGATTAAATTGACTCTAAAATGACCATAACAACGTTCTCCAAATAAAACACGACTAGTGGTATTTATTTTCTCCCATAATATCAGCAACTTTTATATGTGCGTGTGTGTTTGTGAAATAAATAAACATTTATGATTAACACTTCATGGTCCTTGAAATACATTTATTGATCAAAACTTCAAATGTTTAAGGTGTCCTTCCTCAGACACTAATCTTTTTACCTAAAAATTGAACTGTTTTTAACAAATATATTCACCAATTATCGTAATGGGTCGTTCGAAAGTGACACTATTTTTAAACAAATAAGTAACATATTTTTAACCTGGGTGATTCTTAATTATGCAAAAGCTAAGCGAAAACATTGAGTTAGAGCAAGGTTTAAATTTTGGCGCATCTGGTAATGATTTGGACCTATCCACTTAACAGGTCATATTATTTGGGGTTTAATGCCCCACATATAAAAAGTATTCATTTTTATTAAGAGTCTATAAATTATGAATTATGAACAATTAAATTATGCTTCGTGATTCTTTTGTTATATGTCAGAATTCCGTTACCTTGAATACGAGTTCAAAGGATATCTACCGTTCGTAATTAATTGTTCGTTTACACAGGTGATGTGTAGGACAAGGTTGGGAAATTAGAATCCCACTGAAAAATTAATCCCGTAGCCGGATTTTGAACTGCAGATCTTCCGGTTTTCGTCTGGTTGCTGAAACAAACTGAGCTACCATGGTGACATTACATTCCGTAAATTACTTGCAGGTTAGGCCCTAAACCACAAGGAGATCTAAAATTCACTTTGAGATGACATACGCCGATGGCGACTTACAATGTCGTTAAGTACATTTAAGCAAATATTAAGTTAATGGTAATTAATTGTTTCTTTCACACAAGCCGTGTGTAGAATAATCACAATGATTCCACCGATATCTACCAATTTATTACATATAATCAAAGAATACTCAAATGAACTCTGGCTTTTAACCCTTGGGACAATATTATAAAAGTGTGACCAACTGCGCGCTCATGCGATGAGACCAGTATCCATTTGTACTCGAGATAACTTGGAAAGCTACTGTAAGGGTTACTGTTGAGGTCACCTTTACTCCCTTACTGTTTGGATGCGAAATGCGTGCTGACATTCTTTTTGAACTTTGCAACTCTCTGTATATCCTTGAAAATACGTTGCTAAGATACTTTATTTTGTAGAGTCAAACATATCACCTACTGCGAAAATAAGACAAACGCAGGTGAAGAGCGGTTTATTCGAGCTACCAAAGTGTTGGCGAAAATACGAATAATTCCTAAAATATTCATTTACAAAAATAAAAGCGTCTATAGGTCAGAGGAATTCTGTACAGCTGTTGGCTAACCTGATGTAAACATTGACCAACAAGCCCTTAGCATAATACTTTGTAACAAACAACTCTATCTCTGCAAATAACTTTGGGATGTTTTGTAAAGACAGAACGCTTTTCTTGGAATGGAACTTTAATCGGAGAGGACTCGGTACTTAATCCTAGTGTGGGTATTGCACCTATGCCCTTCGAAGGGGCGCCCCCGGGAGGGAGGTATTAGCTCAGAGGAGAAACCAGGCGTCCGGAATCAAGAGTAACGGCACAGTAATGATAGGTCTCTAAAGTTTCCAGATTCAGACGCCCGAATTCGGACAGGGAGAACGGGAACCCCGCCCAAACAGAAGGTTCAACACACCCCAAGAGGTGTTTGTATACCTCGGCAACCTGCAGAAATCGGAGGAACGGAGAAAGTTCCACAGAGAGCATTCTTTTCCCTGACTCGCCGCACCAAAACACCAGTCCCCAACACTTGCAACCCTGAAAGAGACCTAAGGTGGTGCAGGCGGAATAGAATTATTAATGGAACGAAATGGAGGGACAGGAAATTCGGAGGCTGAGAGAAACCACAGCGGCATTTATCTGACGACCCGAGAAAACTCCAGAAAAACCAAAAGGGTAAAAGTGGGCGGTCGCCAGCAATTTAATCAGGAAACTCCCGAATGCCAGTCGCACGCGTTAACGTGGCGCTACCTCGCTCGGTAAGTAGTATATATAGGGGGTAGCTGGGCCACTATTTTGCGTTTATATGGGAAAGGATAGGGAAAACGAGGGTATATGCTAGATTGAGAGGCCCCTCAAGGAGGAAAAATGCGTTTATATGGGGAAGATAGGGACTACGAGGATCGATGCTAGGCTAGATAGAGGCTGAAGGAGTGGGGATGCGCTTTATATGAGAGATACGGGGGAATACGAGGAGAAGTGTTAGACTAGATAGAGTTTGAGATGTGGAATATGCGTTTATATGGGAAAGATAGGGAGAACGTGAACAGATGCTAGGATAGACAGATGCTGAAGCAGGGGGGATATGAACATATATACAGGAGAGTTAGGGGATACGAGGAGAGGTACTAGACTATTCAGGGTTTAAAGGGTAGAGTATGGCTTTTCATATGAAGAGACGAGGAAAACAAGGGTATATGCTAGGTTGAGAGAACCTTCAAGGAGGAAAGATGCGTTTATATGGAGAAGATAGGGAAAACGAGTTGAGTTCCGAGGTAGAGCACGGACTGAAGGAGGGAGAGATATGCTTTATACGACAGAGATAGGGCATACGAGGGGAGGTGCCAATGTAGACAGAGGTTACGGAGTAGGGTATACGTTTATATGAGGAATATATGGAAAACGGGGACAGATGGTATGATAGAAGCTGGGACACATTTGCGTTTATATGGGAAAGGATAGGGAAAACGAGGGTAGAAGCGGCGGTTCAAGGAGGCAAATGCGTTTATAGGGGAGAGATAGGGAATACCAGGGCTGATGCTAGGCTGGTCAGATGCTGAAGGAGGGAGGGATACGCTTTATACGAGAGAGATAGGGAATACAAGGAAAGATGCTATACTAAACAGGACTTGAAGGGTACAATATGGCGTTTTATATGGGAGAGATAGCGAACCGAGGAGAGGTATTATGCTAGGAGGTTTGAATGATAGAGTAGGCGTTTATGTGCGAGAGATAGGGAATACGAGGGTCGATGTTAGGCTAGACAGGCCTGAAGTAGGGGAATCGCCTTATATGAGAGAGGTAAGGGAATATGAGGAGAAGTGCTAGGCTATACAGGGTTTTTAGTTGTAGAGTATGACTTTTATGGGAAAGATAGGGAAAACGTGAACAGATAATAGGCTAGACAGATGCTGAAGGAGGGGAATATAGGCATATACGGGAGAGATAGGGAATACGAGGAGAGGTGCTAGACTAGACTGATGCTGAAGAAGGAGCGGATACGCTTTATACGGTAGAGATAGGGAATACGAGGGTCGATGCTAGGCTAGACAGGCCTGAAGTAGGGGAATGCGCCTTATATGAGAAAGGTAGGTTTATATGAGGAGAAGTGCTAGGCTATACAGGGATTGAGGTGTGGAGTATGACTTTTATGGGAAAGATAGGGAAAGTGTGAACAGATAATAGGCTAGACAGATGCTGAAGGAGGGGAATATAGGCTTATACAGGAGAGATAGGGAATACGAGGAGAGGTGCTAGACTAGACTGATGCTGAACAAGGAGGGGATACACTTTATACGGTAGAGATGGGGAATACGAGGAGAGGTACTAGACCATACAGGCCTTGAAGGGTAGAATATGGCGTTTTATATGGGAGAGCTAGAAAACCGAGGAGAGGTATTAGGCAGGAAGGTTTGAATGGCAGAGTATGCGTATATATGGAGAGACGAGGAAAAGGAGTGTAGCTGCTAGGTTGAGAGAGACTTCAAAGAGAAAAATGCAATTATATGAGAGCTGTAGGAAATACGAGGAGAGGTGCTAGTCTAGAGAGGGGTTGAGGAGTAGAGTATGCGTTTATATGGGAGAAATATGGAAAACGGGAGAGATACAAGGATAGACAGGGGTTGATGGAGGAGGAGGAGGAATGTAGGTTTATACAGTAATATAGAGAGTAATTCGATTATAAAACATTTCTCATCCAAAATTACAACACTTTTATATACTTTTTTTCCTAAACCTTACAAACTTTTATGTTAAACAGTAGTGCGCGAGACGAAAATAGACAAACTGTATATCGGTTTACAGTGAAGTATACGTCCTAAACTATTCCCACCTTGTACGCTCTGGATCTTCTCATTGTCTATTCATTCCTATCATCATCTAACATAATCACGTAACAAGACGTAACCAACAAACGTAACCACGTAACAAGACGTAACACAACGTAACATAACCGCATGACAAGTCGTTACACTACGTAACATACGCACGTAACCACGTGTCAAGGCGTCACACTAAGTAACACAAGCACGTATCGACGTAACATCACGTGACATGACGTAACCAGAAACGTCACACGACGCAACAACACGTAGCAACTATGTGCGCACGTAACAAAACGTGAGAACAACACGTAACCAGCCCATTGCTATGGCAATCTAAACTTACCCATCCTTCATAACTTAGACAATAAGTACGAGGGCCTAGCCTAGATTAACCTGACCAATCCCAAGCGTTCGTCTCATCATCTATTCTACTCAGTCATCGTCTAAACTAATCCGGCTAACCCAAAATAACGTCGACTTTCTTTCAGCGAAATTGCAATGTTTTATTCATGTTTTATTATTCGAGAATTTTAATTGAAAGTTTTACGTAAACATACCTTTATTTTAATTCGTTGTAGGAGTCTCTCCCCTTTTTATCTAGGCTTGAGACTAGCACTAGGAGTGCTCCAAATGGCAAGGTTACCACCTTCCCTTCCATCTTCTTCTTTCTTCATCAGTCTTCAGCTAGTTGCATATACAGCACACGGATAACCTTCAATTTCTAAGACTGTAGACTCACGAGAAAATCTTCATTTTCGACTTACATTCTTTTAATCGTTGGTTGTAATGCTGTGATGTCCATAGGCATATGTCGTTATTCCATCCTCAGCAATAACTCTTATCATCAAACGGAGTCAAGGTGATTTTATTCACTTGCACTGTGGCAAGAGCATGCTCCCGAGACAGGATCAGATTCATGGGTGTTCTGATGATTTCTCCGGTTTTAAGACAGTCAGTATAACTCTGAAATGTAATGCACTGATTAATGGCACTACGTTTAATGCCTTTAATCTTTTTTATCATTGAACCATGGATATCTAGTGCATACATCTTAGGTCGTATTCAGACAAAGGGCTGGATGATTTTACCATTAGCCACATCTTTAAATTTTCCCAACACCTTCTTATTTAGAACTGAATAGCATACATGGTTGACAGGGTAATCAGCTGTATGTAAGTGTTCGAGAAAACGTAGCTTGCCCTGGTACACATCTTCAGTCATCACACGATGAATGAACGAATCAGTATCCATATACATGAGCTTCAGCTTTTCAGATCCATAATATGGCAGCAACACATCATAATGATAGTGGTACATTAATGTCTTGGAGATGTCCAACACACTCATACCGATGTATATAGGCTGGTTGAATACGATCTGACGAGAGGACATATGTACAGCGGCTAGATTTGCAGCATATATTGTTCGATCAATAAACGTAGGCTTGGCAATTAACTTTTCCAGAGTCCTCTCATTTGTCACCAGTCGTATATCCATACGGTTTCCAATGTTTTTCCAAACATAGCGTTGTTAAACAGTTTGTAGAGGTCCCTCTCAAAATCATTTGCAGCTTATTGCCGTAATCTGTTGTTAAATTTCCACATACGGTTTTAACCACTGTGACTGGCGGAATTGTAGCACACGATGAATTTTTGTTAACCGTAGTCCATGATTAAGTGCTTGCTTCAAAGCCATGTAATGTACTACATACTACTTTGGAGGTCCAAGATGAGGTATCAGTATCTTTGTACTCGAGTCCTTAGGCTACGTACACTCGGGCAGCAATAGTAAATCATTATGCAGATCGTGAAGTTCTGCAGGATATTCGATACAGACTTCTAATATATATCCATGAGGATATTCTTCTTGTAGTTTTTCTAAGTCGATTTTTTCAAGTGATATCCACTCATATCCACCATAAGGGAGTGCGTGACACATGGCCCACCCACATTGGTTATTAGCGTCCTCATATGTAATGAATTGGGTTGGTCTCGACGGATCATGCTTCTCCATGTAGGCGTTGTTTGCTTCGGCATAACGGTGGGAGACTTGACATAAACCTTCTCTTATGCCGGATTCCACGATGAGTAATTGGTCATAATCCTGTAACAATTCCAGCTGAATTCCTGTATGCAGCAACATGGCATCCCACGTAAGTCCCGGTGAGGTAAAATAATGAGCAGGGTCGACTTTATGTGTTTTGAGGGTTTGCTCTCTAAATGTCTCAAAGACATCAGCTAGAAGAAGTACATCAGATATTAAGTAGAGGTCGCTGTACTCACCCAAGTTTCTTGCATTAAACAGCTCCCATACATTTGTAGAGCGTTCGTAGTCAATATCACTAATTTCTTCTTCATTTAATCTACTGTAGAAGGCGTCTTTTGGAGGCAGGCACGGTTCGTTCAAAACATCCCATGAAGTAATACAATCATAGGGAGATACAGCCTTGCGTGTCATCAACTTCATCCTGTCTTCATCGAAGTGTTTCAGGGTACGATGTTAGATTCTTCACCAGCTTATCCAAGCTTGTACTGAGAAAGCGAAAGCTATCTACAAACCGAAGCTTTATATCTCCTACATACATGGAGAATGATATATAGCTTTCTTCAGAGCTAGGAATTACTTCCTCCCGCTCACTTGTACATCCCAGCTCCTTCACAATGAAGTCTAACCCATATCCGCTGAGGGTGTGCATGAAGACTGGAATATATTTAGGTGTTTTACAGGCCAAATTACATTCATTATTTAGACTTCCCCGATATTCACCACTGATGTGATCATGGTCGCGTACTGTATAGTTCTCTTCAGTAAAGGTTTTACCACACAAGTAGCATACTGTAGAGGCGTTAAAATCCATCTGCTGTTGATTTGTAAGCTTCAGAGGCATGGCGGATTTGTATATATTATTAATTTCCTTTGCAAGAAACGACAGGTATTCCATAAACTTCTGGGCAGCATCAACACCACGATATACATAGGGCTGCTTAGTAAGGCCAGTTTCCAGATGTTCAACGTCTGTTGATGGTTTAACGTAAACGCAGAAACTCATGGGAACATGCTGCTGATAAGGGGATGTATATGAAGTTTGGGATTGTGTATGCATGTATGACATGGGGCGAGAATGCTTTCAAAGTCTGCGTAGATGACGTAGGTCGATTATTTTCTGAGAGGACAGCGATGGTAACATCTCAGAGATTGAAGCTGGTTATCGAGACCCAGGAGAAATAATAATAATAATAATAATAATAATAATAATAATAATAATAATAATAATAATAATAATAATAATAATATACGATCGAACATAGCGACGAAAATGTGCTGAATTCATATTAGGAATGGGTTTTGTCGGGAAGACAGAGAAACAAAGTTTGTTCCCTCGAAGCAGAGGTATTTTACCTGCGATGGTCAACGAACCCGCATACCGGAAGTCTCGCCTTTATACTTTTGGCTCGGACAGGGTTTACAACGGTTCTCAAGGCTTAAAAGGGTGAGGAAGTAGATGTGCCTTATCTACGATCTAAGAATGTTCGGGGGAAGATTTTAAAACTCAAAATAAGCTGTGAGAAGCAGATGTGAAAGTTGTCACGTGGGGGAAGCCAATAACAAAAAAATCATGAAACAAAAATTATAGCCAATCGAAAGATCTGGTAGGCATCACATGGTACGTTTTGAACTTAAAACAGAACGAAACTTAAGAAAGGGAGAGGGGAAAATTCTACAGTTTGGCGAAAGGCGTGAAGGAGGAAAGACACGCCGAGACAGTCGGGTACAAACTAACCATGACAACGGCCGAGGCACATTCCGGTACAAATTAACCACGAGGACGCGACGAAACAGAATTAGAACAAAATAATCAGAAGATTTATAGCGTAAAAGTGAAGTTGTGAAATCTAGGCAATTCGAGGGCTAGTCGGAGAAACATATAAGTAGCGACTTCGAGAGTAATAAGAATAACAGTGGTTTCGACGACGAAGGTGGCGGGTTGACCAGATAGGAATCTACGTAACAAAATAAAGATATCACCCAAACTTCTCCGGCAGTATTATTAATCTCATCAAGGCAGTGTCACCACCCCTGAAAAACAAGAACCTCAGCTCTACCGAATCAAATCCCAAATCCCTGCCATCCAACCATCGAACCCAGGACTCTGAGTCCACTGAAACAACTGCCAGGAACAACACAGATGCGTCAGAGGTCAGCGTCATTTGGCGCCCACTACGTTGGGGCTCGAAATACTGCCAGCGGATAACGCACCCGGAGAACCGACAACGGAAGGAAGACGACGCCGATGACGACATCAGCAACCACCAGCAGCAGAGTGTACCGATAGACGTGGGGCAACAAACGACATCGACGCCGCTCCATTACAACAAGGAAGCAGACATTCAGCGCAGACATCATCAGTGTTCAAAAAGTGTGTAAGTGTAGTGAAGTGTTTTGTGAACTATTACAACACTTCGCAGCAGCTCAACCCAGCACCGAGTAAGTGTTAACTGCATGATACATAGGTTAATAAAATTTTGGAGGGGAGTGTATATGCAATAGATATAAGTAAACTGGGTTATGTATGTTTGTAAATGCTGTTAAGAAACAAGAAATTAACCGGCAACGATATGGAAGGTAATAGCAATGAACAAGGGGAAAATTTCACTAACAATAGCACGCGGGTAGGTGTAGAAAATGGAGATAGCGAAACATTAGAAAACCAAGTTACCGGATCGCTTAACACGAGCGAAATGATGCAACAAATGTTGGCTCAATTGAGCCTCCTCAACACTAAAATATCAGAACAAGAGCAAACAATAGGGCAAACTTTGACTCAACGATTATCAGAACAAGAGCAAACACTGGCTCAACGATTATCAGAACAAGAGCGAACACTTGGGCAAACACTGACTCAACGATTATCAGAACAAGAGCAAACACTAGAGCAAACACTAACACAGCGATTAACAGTACAGGAGCAAACACTAAAACAACAATTGTCCACCCAAGAACAAACATTGCAGCAGCAGATAGCCTCACAATTAGGCATCCAACATAAGGAAATCAGCCAGGGCTTAGAAAATAAAATACAGGGTGTCTTGTTAGAAATTAGAGCAAGTCAAAATGTAATCTACGAGGATGTAGAATATATAAGAAACGAACTAAAAGCAACACAGAATAGTGTAGAGGTAGTAAGGAAGGAACTTGTCGTGGAAATAGACGCCATCAGGGCACAACAAATTGTAAGCAATGAAAACTTAATATGTACAATTAGTGATAAGGCAAGGGAAGAAGCAATGACAGTCTGTGTAGCATTACAGAATAAGCAGCAGGCAGTGGAAGCAGGGGTAAATGATAAAATTAACAAAATAAGGGAGACCATAGAGGCACAGAGTAGCTCGCAGATAAGCGAGATCGCTAAATTAAGGGAGGAACTGACACAGACCGTCAATGCTCGCAGGGACGCACTAGCGGAAATCGAACCGCGACCCAGGGAGCCACGGACGCGCGAATTACCTCTCAGGTTTCCGCGTTTTCGTCGTTCCAGTGTAACAACCCGAGTAGCGAACCGAGGTCGAACGAACCTGCCTGCACTCCTTCGGCCTCACCGCACCCGGCAAGTGAAATGTCAAGCACCGTAGGGCCCCTGCAACAATGCAATATACCTATACAATTTTTGAATGAACTGCCAATCCCCAAGTTCAACAGTGAAGTCGATAATGCGAAGCAGTTCATTAATGACCTCGAATCTTATTTCGCGCTTAGGGGAATTCCCGACCGTTTCAAAATGGTAATTATAAAAAGGAGCTTGATAGGCCCGTCCCTGAGTTGGTTTCGATTGACGGTAGGCGAGCATGCACAATATGAACATTTTAGGTCTGCATTTTTGGAAAAATATTGGAGTGGCGTTGCACAGTACAGGGTGCGCGCAGAAATAAATAATGGCCGATACAGGGAAGAGAAGCGTGAGTCGATGGTTGACTACTTCTTGCGACTCGGCCAATTAAGCCAACTCCTGGACCCACCGATGCCCGAAGGTGAATTTGTATCCCTCCTGACACGACACTTCCCAGACGTTATACGTCATCACCTCGTGGTAGCACGCCCGAGGACGCTGAGCGAAGCCATTGAACTACTTACCGCTCTGCAGGGGTACGGAACGCGGGAAGAAGATAGGCCCAGAATCAGGACTGAAGGCAGACACAGTGATCGGATAAATTCGCATCGTAATGATGGGACGAGGGCACAAGGTGCGTTGAACAACTACTCCACAGTCCGACAGCGTTATCAAGAGCCATTTGCAAGAAATCGGGAGAGAAGCTATAGGCCATGGAACCAAACGGGCACGGGTAGGCCACCGAGGCAACATGAGGAGTATCCCGTTCACTACATGAGATTCTCCAGGTACCCGGCGAATGGTAGGCAACACCGGGGAAATAACCTCCACGGTGGAACAGCGGATAGGCCAAGAACGCCTCCGAACCGCCCAGAAACTCCCCCGAACCGACCTGGAAACACCCCGGGCAGGCCTAGGACACCTCCGAACAGGCCAAGAACGCCTCCGAATTGCCCAGAAACTCCCCGGAACAGGCCAAGGACACCTCCGAACAGGCCAAGAACACCTCCAAGCCGGCCAGCGACCCCACGACGTAGAGATGAGGACCAGGAGTTCTCAAGCATGCCTACGTACAGCTACGCATGGACGCCGAGCGCGTATCTATCACAGACACGACAGCCGCAAAATGTCCACCGCGAAATGGATGACGCGATAGGTCACCGAAGCGGGGCAATGGCAGGACGAAGCATAGGCCAAGGGACAGGCCCCAGTCAAGGATCGTGGCCACGACGGTCGGAAAACTGGAGACAGGAAGAATTGTAGCGTTCCCAGGCTCAACCTCAGAGAATGCGCGCAGGTTCTCGCATTACACAGGGAACGAGAACAAAAATACCAGAAGAACCATTTTTATTGAATATTTGCACATTGGGAAAAGGCATTAACGTGGTAAGAATTTTCACGCAACAACTGTGCGAAGGGAGAGATCTTAACGACACGCCACTGCCGTCAGCTGATGAGCCAGAAGTAGGTCAAGCACCCCAGTATTGTGAGTTAAACACAGAAAATGAAAATGTTTATTTCGGTGAGAGACCGGACGACTCGCAGGTAGTGGGTAAACAAAACATGTCCCTATCAGGTATACACGAACGTGTAGCATCAACAGACTGCTTAAACCATCAAGAGAAAGAAGGAATACAGACGTATGCATATGTGTTGGAAAGGTCCTTATCGGATATCACAAACCTTCGGGGACAGGGTATTTCAACTCCAACAGTTAAGGACCGGGAAAATAATCGGTAGGTACCATCTATCATTGATTCGTCCATTCAAACAGACCCAAGGAAATTTAGTAGAGTCGGATAGGGAAAATGTACAAACGCACTCGGAACACGAGTAAGGAAAGTCAAATATGCGAACATTGTTTACAAACAAATTGGTAGCTTCGGGATAGCAATGTCCTGTTAAAACAGTGTGCTTGACATTCACGATGTTAATGACATAGAGTAAGAAAACCGGACAGAATGTATACCTGGCAAAAAAAAAAAAAAAAAAAGGTACCAAAAGGTGTCTTGAGTGTGGAGGCTGCTAATAGCTTCAAGAAAACCAGTATTGTATGTAATGTGCAAGAGAGAGAGAGAGAGAGAGAGAGAGAGAGAGAGAGAGAGAGAGAGAAAGAAAGATGGAACTAAGATGTGTAATTAAAAAAAATTATTGTTTGAAGAATGTATTGTGTGTATAAACAGATTTCTTAAATGTAAATGTTTTGTAGCCTGGTTGTTGACGGCCAGATATTATGTAGATTGTTTTTCTTTTACTTGGTGAAAATACTTGTGTAAATTTGAAATTGTATTGTGTACAGTGATTGAAATGTATTGTGAACAGAATAAATGTGTAACGGTGGGCTCGCCATCAAATCGTCGTAAGCCACTAAGCAAACGTATGAACAAATAAATAAAATGATAAATGAAAGGAACCGAGGGAGAGAGGGACTTTAGATTAGCTTAGATGGGACATTAACGATAAACCCATCATCCAACCTAAAGGTCCGATGATAAGTTTACCGTCAGGGCATATGAAGCTGGTTATCGAGACCCAGGAGAAATAATAATAATAATAATAATAATAATAATAATATACGATCGAACATAGCGACGAAAATGTGCTGAATTCATATTAGGAATGGGTTTTGTCGGGAAGACAGAGAAACAAAGTTTGTTCCCTCGAAGCAGAGGTATTTTACCTGCGATGGTCAACGAACCCGCATACCGGAAGTCTCGCCTTTATACTTTTGGCTCGGACAGGGTTTACAACGGTTCTCAAGGCTTAAAAGGGTGAGGAAGTAGATGTGCCTTATCTACGATCTAAGAATGTTCGGGGGAAGATTTTAAAACTCAAAATAAGCTGTGAGAAGCAGATGTGAAAGTTGTCACGTGGGGGAAGCCAATAACAAAAAAATCATGAAACAAAAATTATAGCCAATCGAAAGATCGCGTAGGCATCACATGGTACGTTTTGAACTTAAAACAGAACGAAACTTAAGAAAGGGAGAGGGGAAAATTCTACAGTTTGGCGAAAGGCGTGAAGGAGGAAAGACACGCCGAGACAGTCGGGTACAAACTAACCATGACAACGGCCGAGGCACATTCCGGTACAAATTAACCACGAGGACGCGACGAAACAGAATTAGAACAAAATAATCAGAAGATTTATAGCGTAAAAGTGAAGTTGTGAAATCTAGGCAATTCGAGGGCTAGTCGGAGAAACATATAAGTAGCGACTTCGAGAGTAATAAGAATAACAGTGGTTTCGACGACGAAGGTGGCGGGTTGACCAGATAGGAATCTACGTAACAAAATAAAGATATCACCCAAACTTCTCCGGCAGTATTATTAATCTCATCAAGGCAGTGTCACCACCCCTGAAAAACAAGAACCTCAGCTCTACCGAATCAAATCCCAAATCCCTGCCATCCAACCATCGAACCCAGGACTCTGAGTCCACTGAAACAACTGCCAGGAACAACACAGATGCGTCAGAGGTCAGCGTCAAGATGATTAACAGAATGAAGTTCAATGCTAGAGATCGCTCCATTTATAGAGGAAGCACGAACATTTCTGATTCAATTATATAACGTATTAACCTTTCTTCAAGGAAATGTTCGCCTTTTCACCTTGATAACACTTTAGAAAGCCGATTATTCTTTGGGAGAACAACGTTGTTGTCACCTCAGACTTATTTATCAGAATGAAGTCCAATGCTCGGGATCACACTATTTATAGAGGAGGCGCGAATCTTTTTGTATCAATTATACTGAATATTAATACTAAAAACGGTGATGAAGCGTGTAAGCTCTTATATTTCAATTCGTGTTACACTGAGGTTCGAGCGTCTACATACACGTTCGAGTGCTTAGAGAAAGTGTAATGTATTGCGAGGATGTATTGTTCGGGTATAGTCGTACATATTCGGGTGCTTGACTCGTGAAGGTGATGAACGATCCGTTGACGGAGCAAGAGGCAAGAATTCCCCCTGAGCAACGAAACTTAGAAGCACAAAGATGCGAATGAAAGGAAATCGTGATAGCATACACCCCTCCGTCATTCGCCTACGGACCAGGGAAAGTCATAAAAAATCCGTAACCAGAGTGAGCGGATTACGGTAATCGAAACAGGGAGACATTAGAAGCACGTTTTAAAGATGCGAAAGAAATAAAATGAAAGCGTGGCCCCATACGCCACTCAGGCATTCGCCTGCAGATCAAGGAAAACCATAAAAATATGACGTCAAAGTGAGCAAGCAATGGGTATCAAACTCCTGAACCCTAAAAGTACACGTAAAGTTGAAAATTATTTATAATGAAGGGTATTCGGAATCGATGAGAAACCTCTCAGGCATTCGCCTGCAGACCAAGCAAAATCATGAAAAATGTCAGAGTGAACAACCAACAGGAATCGAACTCCTGAACCCTAAAAGCACACGCAAAAGTTATAAATCAAATGAAATGAAAGGAAATAGAAATCGATGCGAAACCACTAATGCATTCGCCTGCAGACCAGGGAAATGGAGAAAACTCTAATGTCAGAGTGAACAACCAACGGCAATCGAACCAGGGAGACCTTCGGATTGTACAGTGAGAGACGTAGATTATGTAGAATGAAAGGAAATCGCGACAGATGAGAAACCAGCCTAGTATTCGCCTGCAGACCAGGGAAAACCGCGAATAATCTCAGGTCAGGCTGAACAGCCGATGGTAATCGAACCAAGGAGACCATCGGATTGCACACGTGAAAGATGTAAATGAAAGGGAAAAGTAAATCGTGATAGATGAGAAAGCAACCAGGCAATCGCAGACCAGCGAAAACTGCGAGAAACCTAAGGTCAGAGTGACCGTCCCAACGGAAATCGAACCAGAGACCTCCGAATGCAAACCACAGAAGTTATCGTCTGAATCAGACCGTAAAACAGGTTTATACCATACAACTCATAACAATAGGATGCCATACCAGATGACGTCATACCTGTAGACAGACTGTCTGGGATCAGACCGACATGTTGAAACGCGCTCGATCATTCAGACAGATGTTTACATTCAACTCCTACCATACCAACACCGCAATCCATTACACAGCAAGGTTAAAATAATTTCTATTTTAATACTTTAGAAAAAAAACGTAGAAGGTTTTTCCCTCCTTGTTTAATAAAATTCATGTATATACCCTATTAGTTTTGTGTTTTCAATCCTTCAGTACTTTCTCTACAATTTGTCCTCATTTACTCCAAAGAATCAGTACACATAATGACATTTTTATACGTTTAATCTCCATTTATCATAGAAAATCACGCTTAAAATACTTTCTTTACATTTACCCTCATTCACACTAAAGAATCAGTACACAATATTTTATACGCTTAATGTCCATTTATCACCGAAAACCACGCTTAATACACAGTTATCACAGAAAACAGCAACATTTGACTGTAATCACGAGCAAAGTAATTTTTTCCAGAATTACTCCGATTTTAAGCTTAAAGAATCGTATTAGAAAATTTATCATATTTTTTCAGTTCAAAGTGGGTAAACATTTTTAAAGTGATCAATTCCAGCTGTATACATTTGGCGTAAGGTTATCATATTTCATTTTTAAAGCCGTCGTGTTAAATATAATGTCTCGCAATCCATTTTTAAAATCAAATCAAGTGTGCGTTTAAGACATATAATGGATGTCTTCATATACCCAATATGGCTGCCATGCGCGTTAAACCCTTCAATATGGCCACTTCCTCACAGCTACTCATCGTGAGTGGGAGAGCGTGATTTCGACTCTCTCGGCTAGACTGCGCGCGTGATACACTTTACGAGCTGTGCTGAGAGAGTAGTGAGGGGAGGCTGCCGGTCCTAGTGAGAGTGTGGCGGAAATAAACATGTTTAACTACGTATGTGGTATAGAGGGAACTTCAGTGTGCCCGAGAGGCTCGTCCAGGGAGAATGTATAGCTCTCGCATTCACTTTAAGACGCGCCAACGTATCGTGTGTTCGTTACGTTATTTTTACTTATTTAAGTCAAGCATTCATCCAGGAGATGTAATATTCGTCAGGACGACAGTAGTCAAATATGCACTACAAAGAAACTAGTTTGTTTTAGAAACGTTTATTCGACGTCTTTATCTTAAGTACTTTTTTATGTTATTTGAAGATGAAATTGTATTGATGTCACTGGATTCAACCCAAGACCTCTAGGTCAACTTGGAACAACAGTCGATGTCGCGTCGCATTCCAGGGATATAATCACCCTTCACCGCATATCGCTGTCTCTTTCCATTCAAGAGATATAAGCATTTATCGGTAATAATACATTCATTTTGTGACGCACCGCCAATTAAAATAGGCTGTAATCCAATTAATTACCCACACAGTAGAAAAAGAGTTTTCCTTTAAGGCTTCAAAGAGATGTTGTCGACTCCCACCCCGATTTTGTTCCCTATTCCAATAACGCTATTAACGATGAGAACAATATTATTGCATTGTTTGGCGTCTCTGATTTGCGGTGAAAGAATAGCACACAAAAGGAGAGGCGTGAAAACACTTAACCTTTGTGGTCTCACCTTTAAAAGCCACTGGCCTTCACCCTCCCTGCTCCGTGCTCTACTTCAACGCTGGCATAAGCGATGAGTACAATGGCAAATTGTTCTCCAGTACCGAGGCCATCATTAGGTCAGGCCACAAAGAGGGGTGTGGTCACACCCCCTCTGCAGGGAGGCCTGACAGTAGAGCACAAAGAGAGTTTGTGACCAGTGTATGGGTAGGATCAAAAAGAAGAGGGGAGGGGAGGCGTTCGTCAGCTGCGCAAGGGGTGAGACCACAAAGGAGGGGTCGTGGTCGGCGGCTTTAAGAGTAAGGCCACAAAGAAAGGGGGAGGAATCAGCGGCTTTAAGGGTTAGCGCACAAAGCAAGGGGGAGCCGGCGGCTTTTAAGGGTCAACACACAAAGCAAGGGGGAGGAGTCGGCGGCATTTCTTTGTGCTCTTGAAAGAACACTCCTTTTCTACTGTGGGGGTAATTAATTCTATTACAGGCTATTTTAATTGGCGGTGCGTCACAAAGTAAATGTATTATTACCGTTAAATGCTTATATCTCGTGAAGTGAAAGAGATAGCGATATGCGGTAGAGGGTGATTATATGGTTGGAATGTGACGCTTAATCGACTGTTGTTCCAAGTTGACTTGGAGTTCTTGGGTTGAATCCAGTGACATCACTACAATTTCATCTTCGAATAACATAAAAAAGTACTTAAAATAAAGACGTCGAATAAACGTTTCTAAAACAAACTAGTTTCTTTGTAATGCATATTTGACTACCGTCGTCCTGACGAATATTACATCTGTTGGATGAATGCATTACTAAAACAGGTAAAAATAACGTAACGAACTCGCGATACGTTGGCGCGTCTTTAAGTGAATGCCAGAGGTAGACTTCCTCCTTGGATGAGCCTCTCGGGCACACTGAAGTGCGCTCTATACAACATCCGTAGTTAAACATGTTTATTCCCGCCCCGCTGTCGCTATGACCGGCAGCCTCCCCTCACTACTCTCTCAGCACAGGTCGTAACATGCAGCACGCGCGCAATCTAGCCGAGAGAGTGGAAAGCACGCTCTCCCACACACCATGAGTAGCTGTGAGGAAGCGGCCATATTGAAGGGTTTAACGCGCATGGCAGCCATATTGGGTATATGAAGACATCCATTATATGTCTTAAACGCACACTTGATTTGATTTTAAAAATGGATTGCGAGACATTATATTTAACACGACGGCTTTAAAAATGAAATATGATAATCTTACGCCAAATGTATACAGCTGGAATTGATCACTTTAAAAATGTTTACCCACTTTGAACTGAAAAAATATGATAAATTTTCTAATACGATTCTTTAAGCTTAAAATCGGAGTAATTCTGGAAAAAATTACTTTGCTCGTGATTACAGTCAAATGTTGCGGTTTTCTGTGATAACTGTGTATTAAGCGTGGTTTTCGGTGATAAATGGACATTAAGCGTATAAAATATTGTGTACTGATTCTTTAGTGTGAATGAGGGTAAATGTAAAGAAAGTATTTTAAGCGTGATTTTCTATGATAAATGGAGATTAAGCGTATAAAAATGTCATTATGTGTACTGATTCTTTGGAGTAAATGAGGACAAATTGTAGAGAAAGTACTGAAGGATTGAAAACACAAAACTAATAGGGTATATACATGAATTTTATTAAACAAGGAGGGAAAAACCTTCTACGTTTTTTTTTCTAAAGTATTAAAATAGAAATTATTTTAACCTTGCTGTGTAATGGATTGCGGTGTTGGTATGGTAGGAGTTGAATGTAAACATCTGTCTGAATGATCGAGCGCGTTTCAACATGTCGGTCTGATCCCAGACAGTCTGTCTACAGGTATGACGTCATCTGGTATGGCATCCTATTGTTATGAGTTGTATGGTATAAACCTGTTTTACGGTCTGATTCAGACGATAACTTCTGTGGTTTGCATTCGGAGGTCTCTGGTTCGATTTCCGTTGGGACGGTCACTCTGACCTTAGGTTTCTCGCAGTTTTCGCTAGTCTGCGATTGCCTGGTTGCTTTCTCATCTATCACGATTTACTTTCCCTTTCATTTACATCTTTCACGTGTGCAATCCGATGGTCTCCTTGGTTCGATTACCATCGGCTGTTCAGCCTGACCTGAGATTTTTCGCGGTTTTCCCTGGTCTGCAGGCGAATGCTAGGCTGGTTTCTCATCTGTCACGACTTCCTTTAATTCTATATAATCTACATCTTTCACTGTACAATCTGAAGGTCTCCCTGCTTCGATTGCCGTTGGTTGTTCACTCTGACATTATAGTTTCCTCCATTTCCCTGGTCTGCAGGCGAGTGCCTGAGTGGTTTCTCATCGATTTCTGTTTCCTTTCATTTTATTTGACTTGCATCTTTTCGTGTGCTTTTAGGGTTCAGGAGTTCGATTCCTGTTGGTTGTTCACTCTAATATTTTTCATGATTTTCCCTGGTCTGCGGGTGAATGTCTGGGTGGTTTCCCATCTATCATGATTTTCTTTCGTTTTATTTCATTGTATTTTTCAGGTGTACAATCTGAAGTTCTCCCTGGTTTGATTTCCGCTGATTGCTCACCCTGACATCATATTTTTTATGATTTTCTTTGGTCTGCAGGTGAATGCCTTAAAGGTTTCTCATCGATTCCGATTTCCGTTCATTCTATATAATTTTCATCTGTGCGTGTGCTTTTATGGTTCTGGAGTTCAATACCCATTGGTTTCTCAATCTGACATCATATTGTTATGGTTTTCCTTGGTCTGCAGGCGAATGCCTGAGTGGCGTATGCTGCCACGCTTTCATTTTATTTCATTCGCATCTTTGTGCTTCTAGGTTTCGTTGCTCAGGGGGAATGCTTGCCTCTTGCTCGTTCAACGGATCGTTCATCAATATCACGAGTCAAGCACCCGAATCTGTACGATTATATCCGAACAATACATCATACTCGCAATACATTACACTTTCTCTAAGCACTCGAACGTGTATGTAGACGCTCGAACATCAGTGTAACACGAATTTAAATATAAGAGCTTACACGCTTCATCACCGTTTTTAGTATTAATATTCAGTATAATTGATCCACAAAGGTTCGTGCTTCCTCTATAAATAGTGTGATCTCGAGCATTGGACTTCATTCTGATAAATAAGTCTGAGGTGACAACAACGTTGTTCTCTCAGAGAATAATCGGCTTTCTAAAGTGTTATCAAGGTGAAAAGGCGAACATTTCCTTGAAGAAGGGTTAATACGTTATATAATTGAGTCAAAAAGGTTCGTGCTTCCTCTATAAATAGAGGGACCTCTAGCATTGAACGTCTTTCTGTTAAAGATTTCTGAGGTGTTACCATCGCTGTTCTCTCAGAAAATAATCGACCTTCTAAAGTTTTATCAAGGTAAGGAGGCGTATTTCCTTGAAGAAAGGCTAATACGTTATTATATCAAGAACAAAGATGAATAAGTCCCCATATAAGGATATCATTCCTAGAGCCTCAGGATATTCTTGTGGTAAATGCTGTAAGAAGTTCCTCAGTGGGTGTGATAAAAGACGACCTGAGCTACGTTGTAAAAAGCTCTTCAAGTGTAAATATTGCAATGTAGCCTTCAAAGACTGTTATAAGTGTCGCCGACACGAAGATGCGTGTGAAATAAACAGACCTGTGAAAAACGTAGATTAGAACCGACTAAGCATGAGTGATTGTCTACCATGGATGACTGTAACATGATAAAGTATGAAACTTCATTCAATGGACGCTTGAAATCATATTTTATACGTTGTGAATCAGCTATGGACCTGAATATGTACCTGCATGAGGCGAAACATCGGATAATCCAGGCTGTACATAAACAGCTTGGTATTCACAAAAGTGTGAAAATTAATCTGTAAACTGAGTGCAGATTTGTTAACAGTGTCGGCGAAACCTGCGACAAAACCTTTAAAACAGGGAATCAAGCTGTTTTCCTAGAAACGGATCTGAACTCTATGCTGGGAACGAAAATAAAGAAGTTGGTTACTTAAATGGAGGAATCACAACTTAAGGGTAGGAACTGGGCTCTGCTTGCTGTAGAAGAAATTCTTCTTACTTTAACAAGTACAATCCGTTACGAGGAAGTAGTTACATACCCCTACCGTCATCTGTTGAAGCAAGAAAAGCCTGCATTAACATCCAGAATTTAACTGATGAGCTATGATTTATGTATTCTATAGTAGCCAAATTTATCAGCGTCAAGCCTCAACCGGTGAGCAAATACAAGCAACTTCAAAATAAATACGAATTCAGCTGTGTTTCCAACCCTACGCCACTTTCTCAAATACCTAAATTTGAGAAGCTTAACAGGATATCTTTCAAGTTCTTCGGACTGGATGAGAAGCATGAAGTGTATCCGATAAAGGTCGCTGAGACTGAACTACCTGACCACGGTGACCTCCTACTATTGAGTGACAGTAATGGGAGACATCACTACGTTTACATAAAGAATTTTGAAAAACTTATTTGCCGTCAGAAAACTATGCATAAAGAACGTGTTTATACCTGTAAGAGTTGTTTTACACATTTCGATGATCGATATGGAGAAAGTGGACTGGAAAAACTACAAGAACATGCCTCCATCTGTAATCAGCATGGTGTTGCAAGGGTAATTATGCCTACAAAGGAGAATTAAATTGTACAGTTTAAAAATTTTAAAAGCATGTTGAAACTACCTTGCGTCATCTACGCAGACTTTGAAAGCATTCTCGTCCCATGTCATACGTGCATACCCAATCCTGAAACTTCATATACATCCCCTTATCAGCAGCATGTTCCCATGAGTTTCTGCGTTTACGTTAAACCATCAACAGACGTTGAACATCTGGAAACTGGCCTTACTAAGCATCCCTAAGTATATCGTGGTGTTGATGCTGCTCAGAAGTTTATGGAATACCTGTCGTTCCTTGCAAAGGAAATTAATAATGTATACAAATCCGTCATGCATCTGAAACTTACAGATCAACAGCAGATGGATTTCAACGCCTCTAAAGTATGCTACTTGTGTGGAAAAACCTTTACTGAAGAGAACTATAAAGTTTCGCGACCATGATCACATCAGTGGTGAATATCGGGTAAGTCTACATAATGAATGTAATTTGGCCTGTAAAACACCTAAATATATTCCAGTCTTCATGCAAAACCTCAGCGGGTATGACTCACACTTCATTGCTAAAGAGCTGGGATGAACAAGTGAGCGGGTTGAAGTAATTCCTAGCTCTGAAGAAAGCTATATATCATTCTACAAGTATGTAGGAGATGTTAGGCTTCGGTTTGTAGATAATTTTCGGTTTCTCAGTACAAGCTTGGATAAACTGGTGAAGAATCTAACATCGTACCCTGAAACACTTCGGAGAAGACAAGATTAAGTTGTTGACACGTAAGGATGTATTTCCCTATGATTATAATACTTCATGGGATGTTTTGAACGAACCCTGCCTGCCTCCAAAGGACTCCTACAATAGATTAAATGAAGAAGAAATTAGTGATATTGACTACGAACGCTCTACAAATGTATGGGAGCTGTTTAAAGCAAGAAACTTGGGTGAGTACAGCGACCTCTACTTAATATCTGATGTACTTCTTCTAGCTGATGTCTTTGAGACATTTAGAGAGCAAACCCTCAAAACACATAAAGTCGACTCTGCTCATTATTTTACCTCTCCGGGACTTACATGGGATGCCATGTTGCTGCATACAGGAATTCAGCTGGAATTGTTACAGGATTATGACCAATTACTCATCGTGGAATCCGGCATAAGAGAAGGTTTATGTCAAGTCTCCCACCGTTATGCCGAAGCAAACAACGCCTACATGGAGAAGCATGATCCGTCGAGACCAACCCAATTCATTACATATGAGAACGCTAGTAACCAATGTGGGTGGGCCATGTGTCACGCACTCCCTTATGGTGGATTTGAGCGGATATCACTTGAAAAAATCGACTTAGAAAAACTACAAGAAGAATATCCTCCTGGAAATATATTAGAAGACTGTATCGAATATCCTGCAGAACTCCACGATCTGTATAATGATTTACCATTGCTGCCCGAGTGTATGAAGCCTAAGGACTCGAGTACAAAGATACTGATACCTCCTCTTGGACCTCGAAAGTAGTATGTAGTACATTACATGGCTTGAAGCAAGCACTTAATCATGGACTACGGTTAACAAAAATTCATCGTGTGCTACAATTCCGCCAGTCACAGTGGTTAAAACCGTATGTGGAAATTTAACAACAGATTACGGCAAAAAGCTGCAAATGATTTTGAGAGGGACCTCTACAAACTGTTTAACAACGCTATGTTTGGAAAAACAATGGAAAACCTTCGTAACCGTATGGATATACGACTGGTGACAAATGAGAGGACTCTGGAAAAGTTAATTGCCAAGCCTACGTTTATCGATCGAACAATATATGCCGCAAATCTAGCCGCTGTACATATGTCCTCTCGTCAGATCGTATTCAACAAGCCTATATACATCGGTATGAGTGTGTTGGACATCTCCAAGACATTAATGTACCACTATCATTATGATGTATTGCTGCCATATTATGGATCTGAAAAGCTGAAGCTCATGTATATGGATACTGATTCGTTCATTCATCGTGTGATGACTGAAGATGTGTACCAGGGCAAGCTACGTTTTCTCGAACACTTACATACAGCTGATTACCCTGTCAACCATGTATGCTATTCAGTTCTAAACAAGAAGGTGTTGGGAAGATTTAAAGATGTGGCTAATGGTAAAATCATCCAGTGCTTTGTCGGACTACGACCTAAGATATATGCACTAGATATCCACGGCTCAGTGATAAAAAAGATTAAAGGCATTAAACGTAGTGCTATTAAGCAGTACATTACATTTCAGAGTTATACTGACTGTCTTAAAACCGGAGAAATCATCAGAATAACCATGAATCTGATCCTGTCTCGGGAGCATGCTCTTGCCACAGTGCAAGTGAATAAAATCACATTGACTCCGTTTGATGATAAAAGAGTTATTGCTGAGGATGGAATAACGACATATGCCTATGGACATTACTGCATTACAACCAGCGTTTAAAAGAATGTAAGTCGAAGATGAAGATTTTCTCGTGAGTCTACAATCTTTATAATTGAAGGTTATCCGTGTGCTGTATATGCAACTAGCTGACGACTGATGAAGAAAGAAGAAGATGGAAGGGAAGGTGGTAACCCTGCCATTAGGAGCAATCCTAGTGCTAGTCTCAAGCCTAGACAAAAAGGGGAAAGACACCTACAACGAACTAAAATAAAGGTATGTTTACGTAAACTTTTTAATTACAACTCTCGAATAATAAACCCGAATAAAACATTGCAATTTCGCTAAAAGAAAGTCGAGGTTATCTCTGGTTAGCCGGATTAGGTTAGACGATGACTGAGTAGAATAGATGATGAGAGGAACGCTTGGAATTGGTCAGGTTAATCTAGGCTAAGCCCTCGTACTTATTGTCTAAGTTATGAAGGAAGGGTTAGTTTAGATTGCCTTAGCAATGGGCTAGTTACGTGTTGTTCTTACGTTTTGTTACGTAGTTACATAATTGCTACATGTTGTTACGTCGTGTGACGTTTCTGTTTACGTCATGTCACGTGATGTTACGTGGATACGTGCTTGTGTTACTTAGTGTGACGTCTTGTTACTTGGTGTTGCGTCTTGACACGTGGTTACGTGCTTATGTTACGTAGTGTAACGTCTTGGCATACTGTTATGTTACGTTGTGTTACGTCTTGTTACGTGGTTACGTTTGTTGGTTACGTCTTGTTACGTGATTATGTTAGATGATGATAGGAATAAATAGACAATGAGAAGATCAAGAGCGTACAAGGTGGGGATATGTTAGGACGTATACTTCACTGTAAACCGATATACAGTTTGCCCCTCTTCGTCTCGCGCACTACTGTTTAACATATAACAGTTTGTAACGTTTAGGAAAAAAAGTATATAAAAGTGTTGTAACGTTGGATGAGAAATGTTTTATAATCGAATTGCTCTCTATATTACTGTATAAACCTACATTCCTCCTCCTCCTTCAACCCCTGTCCATCCTTGTATCTCTCCCGTTTTCCATATTTCTCCCATATAAACGCATACTCTACTCCTCAACCCCTCTCTAGACTAGCACCTCTCCTCGTATTCCCTACAGCTCTCATATAATTGCATTTTCCTCCTTGAAGACTCTCTCATCCTAGCACCTACCTTCGTTTTCCTCGTCTCTCCATATATACGCATACTCTGTCATTCAAGCCTTCCTGCCTAATACCTCTCCTCGGTTTGCTAGCTCTCCCATATAAAACGCCATATTCTACCCTTCAAGTCCTGTATGGTCTAGTACCTCTTCCCGTATTCCCTATATCTTCCGTATAAAGCGTATCCCCTCCTTCTTCAGCATTAATCTAGTCTAGCACCTCTCCTTGTATTCCCTATCTCTCCCGTAGAAGCCTATATTCCCCTCTTTCAGCATCTATCCATCCTATTATTGTTCACGTTTTCCCTATCTTTCCCATAAGTCATACACTACACCTCAAACCCTGTATAGCCTAGCACTTCTCCTCATATTCCCCTACCTCTCTCATATAAGGCACATTCGCCTACTTCAGCCCTGTCTAGCCTAGCATCGGCCCTCGTATTCCCTATCTCTCGCATATAAACGCCTACTCTATCATTCAAACCTCTTAGCCTAATACCTCTCCTCGGTTCGCTATCTCTCCCATATAAAACGCCATATTGTACCCTTCAAGTCCTGTTTGGTACAGCATCTTTCCTTGTATTCCCTATCTCTCTCGTATAAAGCGTATCCCTCCCTCCTTCAGCATCTGACTAGCCTAGCATCAGCCCTGGTATTCCCTATCTCTCCCCTATAAACGCATTTTCCTCCTGGAACCGTGGTCACTACCCTAGTTTTACCTATCCTTTCCAATATAAACACAAAGGTGGCCCAGCTTCTATCATACCATCTGTCCGAGTTTCTTATATTTTCCTCATATTAACGTATACCCTACTCCTTAGCCTCTGTCTACGCCAGCATCTCCCCTCGTATGCCCTATCTCTGTCATATAAAGCATAACTTTCCCTCCTTCAGTGCCTGCTCTACCTCGGAACTTAACTCGTTTTCCCTATCTTCTCCATATAAACGCATCTTTCCTCCTTGAAGGTTCTCTCTACCTAGCATATACCCTCGTTTTCGTCGTTCTTCATATAAAAAGCCATACTCTACGCTTTAAACCCTGAATAGTCTAGTACCTCTCCTCGTATCCCCTATCTCCCCTGTATGTTCATATCCCCCCTGCTTCAGCATCTGTCTATTCTAGCATCTGTTCACGTTCTCCCTATCTTTCCCATATAAACGCATATTCCACATTTCAAACTCTATCTAGTCTAACACTTCTCCTCGTATTCTCCCGTATCTCCTATATAAAGCGCATCCCCACTCCTTCAACCTCGATCTAGCCTAGCATCGATCCTCGTAGTCCCTATCTTCCCTATATAAACGCATTTTCCTCCTAGAAGGGCCTCTCAACCTAGCATATACCCTCGTTTTCCCTATCCTTTCCCATATAAACGCAAAAAAGTGGCCCAGCTTCCCCTTATATATGCTACTTCGGTAAATGCCTTTCTTTGTATTATCTCCCTTTCGCAGTATCAAACTTATGCAAAACTACTCACTGGCATTAGTTACACCTTCAGTAGGAGAATCATGGGTACTTGTGGAGGGTGTTATCCATATTCGCTTAGCTTTGATACTAAAAGAGGAGAGGATTATGCATGCAGAGATAAAATACTGTGGAAAGTCGAAGAAAACTATGTAAAACGATGGAAAGGATATGTAGTGGAGTTTGTTTGGCAGGAAACATGAGAATGACTATAATACACTGGTGTGCAAAACCTAAGAGACGAAAATAATCTTCGCATTCTGTGACACTGCTAAGTAACATAGTTCGAAGAAACTTGAATCATACATAGAGGGAACATCTACAGTAGGGAACTAAACGAAAAATGCAATGAGACGAACAGAAATGCCACTTTTGTTCATAGACCATAAGCTACACTAAAGTCAATACGACATATGCTGGCTCTTTATATTTACAGAAACAGATACATAGTGCCTTAAAGGATGTATGATGATAACGGACAGCAATGCATGCTCTGCATCGTGCTCACATGCTGGCCACAAGATCGGTAAGCAGTTCTTGTGGTAGGGCGTTCCATTCCTCCACTAGCGCTGTTGACAACTGTTGGATGGTCATTGGTGCATGTGGATGTGCTGCAATGCGCCTCCGCAAAGCATCCCACACATGTTGTATGGGATTTGAATCGGGGGAACGGGCATTCCAGTCCATTCGCCGAATATCCTCTCGTTCCAAGAGATCCTCCACCTGCGCTTTTCGATGCGTTCGCGCATTGTCATCCATAAAAATGAAATCAGGGCCGACTGCACCCCTGAAAAGACGCACATGGGGAAGGAGTAGAGTATCACGATAACGTTGACCAGTGAGCGTACCGTGTTCAAAGATTTGGAGGTCGGTGCGCCCATGCTACATTAGGTCTCCCCAAACCATAACATCCGGACCACCAAACGATCATGTTCAAGGATGTTCCTAGGTTCATTGCGTGTTCCCACCTCTCGCCAGATGAGGGTACGTCGTGAATCACTACTTAGACTGAATCTGCTCTCATCCGAGAAGAACACACGACCATATTCCTCGTTGGTATAATTTTGAAGCTCTTGGGACCATCGCAAATGGTGCCGCCGATGTGCGGATGTCAATAGAACAGAACATAGTGGCCGTCGGGCAAAGGGACTACCTCTGTGTAGTCGCCATGCAACTGTGTATCGTGAGATTGCGTGCTTAGCTGTCCTGTTAAATGTGGTTGCAATTGCACCCGCTGTTTGCCGTGGTTACCTTCCTGCTTGTTTCACAATGTAGGGGTCATCTGCGGCTGTAGTTGACCGTGGTCGACCAGCATCACTCCTTGGGACAGCAGTGACTGTGGTTTGGAAGGTTCCCCATGCACGTGAAACAATGCTGTGAGCAATTACAAACTCCTGAGCAACACTCGTCACACTTCACCCTTCTTCCAGTTTCCCGATGATTCTTCCCCTGTGAAGTCATCAAAATGGTGTCTACGGGCTATGTTGCAATGAAATACACCACTACAGTGCACCGTAACAACTCGCTAATTGCCTCATACCGCCTTGTCCTGTTTTGTCAAATGCCCCGTGTTTCGGGACCACACTCATTTGGCACTATAGGTTCGCTACACTCACGGCATCTGACGTCCAGCTTTGTGTGCATGTGTGAGAGACCTCTGGTAACATGCTTCCACACCTTCATCTACTTCCACTAAGTAGTTAATTTATGTTACTTAACCCATCTCGTCCTTTGGTTTTGCACACCAGTGTATATAAAGGTTTGTGTAATAGCAAATTTTACGAAAAACGAAACAAAAAGAATGTAAGAAAATCCTTGGTGGTGGTTAAGGTAGAAAGCCACGGAGGAAAGATTATCACTTAGGAAAAAACATTTCTAATCTTCCACAGCGCGAGATTTTTCAAACGTTCAATGGGCTTTTTTATCTGAAATAGACTTCCCTATGCACATCTTAGTCATCATGTAAATGGTAACATTTGAGGAAGGGATAAGTTAAGCAGGGTTGTCTTTTAGTATAAACATATAGAAATAAATATCTAAATGTGTTTTTTTTGCGATCTTAGGTATGTTATGAAGTAAAAACTAATTTCTGAACGACTACCTTCACACAGTACCCAGAAAACGCGGTGTGGTATTTCAGGAAAGGGAGAGCGTTGTTAAGGGAAATAAGACAAGATTGTAATGGCAGACCATTAGAGCATTTAATGATGCTGTCCTCAGCAAGCCCATAAATTAAGTGAAAAACGCAAAATTGAATTCAGTGGGACTTTTGAAACATACATGTAATGTTGCTGAAGAAAACATCTTAAACTTAAAGATGAGTTTCTTTATACTGTGTATTTATAGCTTAAGGTTGCAAACAATAACTTTCATGCCAGCTATTTAAACTAGAACATACATTGTGATGAAATTTGCAGATAGGTGTTTTTAAGAAGCATAAAAGTGGATCTCAGCAATTTGGTATCCAGAATTGCAACTAACTCTAGAATGTTGATCTATATGCTGAAAAATTAGCACACGAAATAAAATTAGATCTAGGTTTAGTTGTCACACCAAATAGTATAACACCATGGACACTGAGCTTACAAACCAGAAACGTCGATGTGCAGATCTTTATGGAATATTTTTGTGGAACGCTTATCGATTCCAGAAAAGAAAAAAAAACGAATGGGCAAAAATAGGTGATTAAACAGCATTAATAACTGTAATCTACATATGTAATTTAATATAAAATGACGTAAATTCAGGTTCTGAATATACCAAAGATATGGATATAATTAATAACGACGCCCTAATCATTTATATCCAGAACTCTATGGGGCTACTGGATATAAAATATTTGACCCCCCCAATCAAAATATATCCAGAATGGAATCTCTCCACAAACATCTCACCTCATACCTTATATATGATGCTAATTGTGAAAAGTACCAAAAAGGTGAGTAATATTTAAAGCTTCAATTCTATTTAACGAAGATATATTTTAATATAAATCGAACCTGATTAGTTCTTGTTATAGAAATGCTGAAGTAGATCCCGCGCTCTTGATGCTGCTACCGAAGACGTGAAAGAAAAGTGAGCATGAGGAAGTGTTACCTAAAATGCACAGTCTTACACGTCCCGGTGTTGTGCTGCAAGATGAACATGAATATGTTTCCATATTTGCAGCTTGATGAGCAGGTTACGAGAGAAAACATGTATGTATTAACTCAATTCTATGTAAGGTACTATTTCTCACAAAAGTAGAAGGTCAAGTTCAGTGAGACCTGCGAGAAGAGTCACCCAATTCATAGGCGTTCTTTCATAAATGGTATGCCTCCCTTACTGTGCAGATGGCACGGCAGCCATCATATCAACTCGCAGTTTTGAAAAGCAATATTCCAGCTGTCATTGTAAACTAACGGCAAATATTGCAAATTCAACTTCAGTACGTCATTAGAAAATATGTTGTTATTCTGTTTCGGTTAAGTAGTGGACCAAAAGTAAAACCGATTCTAGTTTGGGGTACCTTGCTTACAAACGTAAGCTTAATCAGTAAACAGGTTGTTTCTGTGCTTGGGATAGTTGAACTCGTTAATGGACGTTATTTCTGACCAACAGTGGTGACGAAACTTGGAACGAATCCCATGTAACGTGAAGGTTTTCTGTTTTTATAGGAAACATAATAATTTATATAACCCGTTCCAACTATAAAATTATGCAATTTAAGGGACCCTGTTTGTGATAAAACTCCTGCTTGAGAGCGGCAAATTACATGGTTACTTTTACTTCCCGTTGCGGTGTAACTTCGTCCTTCGTCTTACGAACGCTACAAATGCTTTGAAAATTTACATCTGAATGCCTTATAAAATATTAGTTGCAATTGCTGCAAACAAAACAGGGAATACGCCGAAATCAGCTGTGAGCCATTTCTCCCAAAGTTAATAACATTTTAATTTAAATATCCACATTCAAATGAATCTCTCTATAAATCTCGAAGAATATTACCATGTTAAAGAATTTACTTCATTCAGGCAATGGTAACGTTTACAATCAATATGAGGCAGCATTGTATCTTCTTCGTGTTAGAAGGCGTCGACAAGCAGAAAACTAAAACGTTTCAGCCACAATAAACGAAAACAATCCTTATTGAAATGAGTGAACTCGTCATATTACATTCCTTTATAGTTAGTTATGCAGCAATACGACACAAATACCATGCTGTATCAGAACAATACTCAAAGTATCGAAAGCAAATGAATCTAATACATTATATTATTGGAGAGCATTTAATAATGAAAAGGCGCTGTTGATGGTTACAAAAGTGCATTGTCACAAGAATAGGATGCCAGTAAATAAAATAATTAATAATATAATGACCAAAAACCAATGAGTTGCAGAATACGTGAAGCAAACTTTTGCACCTAGCAGCCTTGACATTTTGTTTATTTCCAAGCACTATACAATATTTCCATGTACTCATTAACTGAATTCCTTGGAGTATGTCTATTCTGATTCTCTTTTCCAGGCCAAAGAATCTAGATGAATTAAAGACGTTTCCTAATTTTCCATTTTAGAAGATAAGCATGACGGAGGCGAGGATGGAACCATCAACAACTGCCACTTTGGAATTCTACGGATAGCGATGCAACGATCTCGGTTATTCCTCAATTGGGTAACATATGCTCTGTTCATATGTCATTAAGTTTCATTTTGTCTCTAACTTAGCAACAAATTTTATTCCAAGCTGAAAAGTTGGTAGCATTCTGAGAAATGGTTAAAATACCTTGCTTTTGTTTCTAGATATTCATTTACATTTATTTAGAGGACAAAAGGGAAACATTATTTAGAACAAACATAGTATCGCAGTGTTCATTACGAAGTGTAAGTTCCTTAGCTGTTTTTATTAAGGAAAGACAATTGAAGATCAAATGGTTAATACAATATAATAGTTCTTACACATTTCCATTGATAGGCATTTGAAAATATTGTCCTTCAGATTCACGCTTATACAAGACGGCGGATTGAATACTGAATACGTGATGACTTACAGGCACCACTGATGCTATAAACTTAAAATTTGTTATACCTAATAGGCACTATAGTTCATAACGTTAACTTCATAATCAAACCCTCCAACTTTGTGTAGCAGAGAGTCTCTGCTTTGCACTCTGAAAAATGGACTCCTGTTGCAATGAGTGGGTAACTATGTCTTTCTTTCACGATTTTCAATATGGCTCAAATTATTTATTTCCAGCACTTGTAATCAGGCATTTATCTTATTAGACCTGAGATGTTACTAGGTATACTAAATTAATAAAAACAAAAATATCATTGGTATTATTACACAAGGTATTATTAAACTTGCACCGCAAATATTTCGGAAATGGAAAGTCCTATTGATGTGCAGTTTTCAAAGCATTGATTGGTAGTCAAGGGCTCGTACATTTATCCTATAAACAGATTTTAGTAATACTGAGAAAGTGTATTTTTTGAGCAAACATACCATTTTTAAATGGAATAATGCCTAGTTATATCAACAGAATAAAGGTAGGGTAAATTAGAATGTCAGTGATCTTTGTTGCAGGATTCTAGTGCAAGTGGTTTACGAGAAATCCTATTTTGAAAAGTTTCCATCCCGACAATTGTTTGTCACATTCAACCTGCTTAGTTGCTAGGTATGATGTTATGTTTGTTTGCATTGTGTTTTCTGTTCATTGATTGCATTGCGACTTTCTGGTCAGTTAGTTTGTGACAGTTCAAGTAGTAAGTAGTGAGTGGAAGATGGGGTTTACTAATGCAGAAAAAGCCCACATGCTCATGGTGTATGGAGAGTGTAGGAAGAATGCAGTTCGTTCCTGTACGGTGTATGCGGAAACGTATCCCAATAGACGTCAACCATCACGGCAATTATTTATCAACCTCTTCAACCAATTACCTGAAAGTGGTACTGTAACATCTAGGAAACGTAACAGAAACAAACAAGTGACTGGAGAACAGGGAGAAATTAATATTTTGGCTGCCGTTGCAGTAGATCTGCAAATTAGTTCCCGCACAATCGCACGAGGAAGAGTTTGAGTTTTTATTTTGTTTTTATTTATGGACGCTCTTTAACTACTATGGTTCTTAGCGTCCCATTCTATATTGGGCGTGAAAGACCAGGTAATTTTGCTCTTTATCAGGCTTGAGGTTCTTTTGCGTGCGGAAGTCTACGACACGGGACCACCGGGTTCACTTCCGAAAAAAAAGCCATGCTAAGAATTTTTACGCCCGAAAAAATTCATCGCCCTCCGCCGGGTTTGAACCCGCGACCTTGGGAACTAGAGGCTACACGGTATCGCCAGTCCACGGAGGACGACACGCATGGAAGTGGCATAAGTCAGGCATTCTCCATCGACATAGGTTCCATCCCTATAACATCTCCCTCCATCAAGAGCTGCATTGAAACAATTTTGAGAATCGTGTTAACTTTTATACATGGGCATTAAGACAGGATACTTCAGGTTCATCATGTATATTGTTTAGTGACGAGGCAACATTTACTAATCATGGCCAGGTAAGTCGCAGAAACATGCACTATTGGTCTGTTGACAATCCCCGTTGACTTCGTCTGGTGGAACATCAACGTCCATGGAGTTTAAACATGTGGTGTTGGATAGTGAACCATCAGCTCAAAGGCCCTTTGTTCATAGAAGGAACAATGAACTCGCACAAGTATCGCAGCCTCCTGACAAACCATTTGCCACTGATGCTAGAAGACGTTCCTTTGCAGTCTAGGAGGAACCTATGGTACCAATATGATGGCTGTCCAGCCCAAAGTCCACGAAGTACTACAGCTTGCCTTAACGAATTGTTGCCAAATCTTTGGATTGGACGAAGAGGACCTGTACCTTGGCCGGCCCTTTCAACGGACCTGACTCCTTTAGACTTTTTTTCTGTGGGGAAGGCTGATAGACACTGTCTACAAGGATGTATCAACTACACCGGATGATATGAAACGAAGTATTGCTGCTGCCTGGCCTGAAATTTCCGCTGAAATGCTAGAATGTGTATAGCAGCCTTTCCGTAGCAGACTGGAAGCATTTATTGAAGCTGCCGGTGGTAATTTTAACAGAACCTTTGAACGGCTATGTTCTTTACTTGCAAGAATCCACAGAAGTATTGTAATTCCCTTTTGTTTGTCTTTAGTTTGTGCTACCACGGATTGTACAAGTGTCGGTGCGTAGAAGTATCAAAATAAGATTTCTCGTAAACCACTTGCACTAGAATCTTGCAACAAACGCCACTGACATTTTAATTTACCCTACCATTATTCTGTCGGTGTAACTAGGCATTGTTCTGTTTAAAAATAATATTTCCTCAAAAAAATACACTTTCTCAGTATTATTAAAATCGGTTTATAGGCTAAACGTACGAGCCTCTGACTATCAATCAATACTGTGAAAACTGCACACAACAGCACTTTCCATTTCCAAAATATTTGTTCTGAAAGCTTCAGGTGATTCACCCTGTGTATTTAACGGGATGGTTAAGGAAGAAATTAAGAATATATATTGCCCTCGAAAGCGTGTTTTGTGAATAAGAATGATAAATTATCACCATTTAGGCAAAACGGTAAGAGAAGTAGTTTTCGTATCTGGTGGTATTTAGACATTGCCTAAAATTTAAGGACATCTAAAAAATAACAGAGCACCTATGTTAGGACAACTTCCTCCAAACTTAAGGAATTTTAATGAACAGAACCTTTCAGAGTGTGATGGTGTTAAGGCACTTAATTGAGGAATATATTCTGTGAATGTAAATGAATTCTAATCCATTATTGTACCCCCAGTTTACAACATGTTAAGCAGGGAACGTAGGTGAGAATAGATGTTTACAAAGAATTGACAATAACTCCTAAAGTGTTTAAGATAATGTAATAAGACTTGGTTTCAGCAATTAAAGCACAATATATTCACTAATCTCGAAAGCTATAAACGATTTCCCGGAATATTACGATCGCAAGCGCAAATAAAAGGCAATTTCGATAAACATCTTCCTGTACATTTTCTAAAAATCCTAACAAAGCAATTGTAATAAAACTTTGTGGTCAAGTTCCTTATGTATTTATTATAAATCTTGTCTATAAAATGTTTCATTAAGATATTAGTTATTTTAACAAAATATTCAGTTTTTGTTTGGAAAAAATTCCTTAATTTCACTGGTATGTTTTATCATAGACACTATTATTCACAAAATATCAAAACATTGCTATACTGAATTGTTCATAGTACACTTCTAGAAGATGCCAACGAGTTTCACAGCTCTGAGGGAAGTACTTTCAGAGAAAGGGTGCACTATTTGTGGAAAAATGTAGTTTTCTGGACAACAGTGCAGAAGATTTGCTTTATTTTAAAGTTTGATGTTTCTTTCCCTACTCTAGTAATGCTGACCATATGCATAGTTACCATCCTCCTGCTGCTATTTTCTCTTCATATGCTTCCGATGTTCAGCTGCCTGTTGCAAATTTTCTACACTTCTCGGAGCTTTGGTGAGTCGATCCTCATTAATGCTCCTCAATGTGCTAAATGTGAATGGTGCTGGTTTGAGTGCTAGTCTGTGCCTGTATTTCTACTGTTAAACACAACAGGCATCATATGCCTCAATCTTCACAACAGTTGAGGATATAAGCATTGTTTTTGGACAGGGTTTCCAGATCAGATTACTGTATCTCTCATTAAGGTATGTAAGAGAGAGAGAGAGAGAGAGCTGGCGCAGAAAATTGCATTTATATGGGAAGAGATAGGGAAAACAAGGGAGATGCTAGGAAGGCTAGAATTGAAGGGAGGAAAATGCCTTTATATCTGAGGGATAGGAAAACTAGGAGAAGTGCTAGGAAGACTAGGAAGGCTGTGGGTTGTAGGTGTTCCAGGGTGTTTCTGGGAACAATTTAGCGTTCATTGGAGATGGAAATGAAGGGGTAGGAGTATACGCGCATCCTCATTCGTTGTTGGGTATGCCGTATGATTAACTTAAGAGATATCTGTAGCGAATGTATCTAGGTCTATCTTGAACTAAACCCTGCTCTAATAATAGCCTCTATCCAAAGTTAGATCGTGCTTTGATCATTTACCCTATACTCTCATCTCCTAAAATAACCTAACCCAACCGATATTATAAAAACTAACCCAACCTAGAAAAACCCTTTGATTAAGTAAATGAAGAGCCTCTGCTTATCTAAACGGATCCATAGAACATATAAACGGCGCAATAAATAAGTCATTTAGAGGAAACCTTCATGACTATTTCGAAATTCCTTGAGGGTATTGTGAGTCCTTTGAGATATTGTGGTCCCTTTTTTAGGCCTTATAGACACTAGGACAGGTATTTTATTGCAAATAGCGTATGATCTGAAGATATTTTAATCATCTTCGATCATTTTTACTCACCTAAGCAGGTATTTTCAGGTTATTGGTACAGCGTTTTAGGGGATTTCGAGACAGTTTGAAGGTATTTGATGACGTTTTAAAGTACGTTTATGCCGTTTTCCATGAACTTTCACAATTTTGAAGCTATTTTAGCCACTGGGACGGCCATTTTAGGGCATTTTAGGACATTTAGAAGGTATTTTAGCCACCGGCGCAAGTATTCCGTGTATTGATATAAGGTTTTAGCGCATTTCTTGAAAGATCGGTAGAGGTATTTCAAGCTCATTGAAGGTACTTTTTAAGGAATGTAGCAGGAATTTTCAGGTATTGGTACAATAAATTAGGAGATTTCGGAACATTTTGAAGCTATTTCACGTTGATTTAAAATATGTTTTTAGTTTTTCAGTCATTTCGAAGGTGTTTTAGACACGGAAGCCTCTAGTTCCCGAGGTCACGGTTCAAACCCGCCGTACGGCGATGGACGTTTTTGGGCGTAAAAGTCCTTAGTATGGCTTCCTTCGGAAGGGAATTAAAGTCAATGGTCAGGTGTCGTATTTTTACGGCACGTAAAAGAACATCAAGCTTGATAAAGAGTTTCTGAGAAAAATTCCCGGTCTCTCACGCCCAATATAGAATGGAACGTTAGGGTTTACAGCAGTTAAAGGAGCTTTCACAAATAAAACCAAAAAAGGACACTGTAGCGTGAATATGTTTGGGAGGGGAGGTACTTTAAATTATTTTGTGTAATTTTGAAGGCATTTCCAACCACTTTACGGCATTTATACACACTTTTAAGGTTTTCGGACTAGGAGTAACTATCTCAAGCTGTAGTAGAGGTATTTAGAACGCTACTACAGAACGTTAAGCTCATTTTTGAATATTGTGAATGTTTTGAACCCATTATACTGTATTGTGACAGCATTTCTCACACTTTATAGTAGCTTTAACACATTTCAGGGTCATTTGCTATGTTATAAATATATTTGTCTAGTTTTAACAGCGAGTTCCTATGATTTACAAGAATTTGATGGTGTTTTCGCAGATTTGAACCCTTTACAGTATCTGACACATTTTCGCTAGTTTTAGATAAGTTATAATCATTTTTGCACTGATAGAGTACATTTTATAAATGTTTAAGGTACTTCTCCAAGTGCTTTGTAAACTGCTGTATGTTGCGTTGTTCGCGTGTGAAACGTACATGTAGATGAACTGTGTATGGCTTACAGTCCTTCTTAGGTACATTCAACTAACCTAATCTGAGCAATCAAACACTAACCTAACCTTGCACCAAACATTCTAAACTAACCTGCAGCAAAGCATGTTTTAGTCATCTGTTCCATCAGTGCATCTCTTGCCCTAACCTTACAGCAAGCATTCTAACATAAACTATACAATTCCTTATCTTTTACTCTAACTCACCATCCTCCAACTCAACTTAACCCATTATCGTCTAACCTAACGTCTAACCTACTATGCTAACCAAACCTATCTCTGCCTAACCTGCTCAAGAATCTCCTCTCATTGCCTATTTTATCTTGCCATCATCTAACCCAACCTGTCACCAACATTTCTGGCCTGAAGAAAAGCATAACGTAACCAGACATAAGCAGATGTGACCAGAAATGTGACCACATGTGATCAAAATATGACCATACGTGACCAAACATGACCAGAAGTGACAAAAACGTGACCAAACGTGAACAGCTGTAACCAGAAACCTGACCAAACCTGACCGAAAACGTGAATATATGCTATCATAAACATGACCAATAACGTGACGAAATGTAACCAGAAATGTGACTAGACGTGACCAATAACGGCACCAAACTGACAGTATTTGATCAAACCTGACCTAACATGTAACCAAATGTAACCAACCCAGAGGTAAGACAAGCTAAGCTAACCTATCCTTCAAAACTTAGATAAGTCAGTATGCAAGGGTGATATAACCCAGCTTAGACTATCCGCTCATTATGTACTCTAACGAGTCATCGTCTAACTTAATCGGATACCATACTAACCTGATACCAAGCATTGCAAGCTAAACTAAATTATTCTTCATCTATCCTAAGTCGCCTACCCTGACCTAGCACCAAATATCTTAACATAATCAGAGCTATTCAACACTAACCAAAGCTGCCTTGAGTTCTTTTAATGAAATTGTAGTGTTTTATTCAGGTTTTATTATTTGGGAGCCTCAATTAGAAAATCTTATCTCAACATAGTTTAATTTACAAATTCATTTTAGTTTTTATTTGGCGTCTCTCCACTTTTATCTGGGCTGGAGACCAGCATCAGGACTTACTGTTAGTGCAGAGTTACCGTCTTACAATGCCATTACTCTTATTCTTCTTCATACTTCGTTATATTTTTGCCGGGTGTCTGTATGTGATGGTCGAGTAATCCACAATTTTCTGTGTTTTCTGTGAGAAAACAAACATGTTAAGGAATTCAAGACTTTCTTGTGCAGGGTTCACAATGCTGCAATGACAATAAGAGTATGGACTGTTTTGTCGTAATGAAATGTTGGAGCGATTTTCTTAGCTTCAACTTTCGAAACAATATTAGGATGGGACTGAACGAAATTCATTGGAGTTCCTAAGATTTCGTTGCTGTTTTGTCAATCCGTATAACTACTGAATATAATTTAGTGGTTAATATCCCTTTATAAAATACTCTTATTTTTTTAATTTACTTTTTATGAAGTATCGAAGGCATACACTTTAGGTCCACGACCCACAAAGCGTTGAATGGTTTTTGCTTTGGCTTCTTTCTAAATATTCCCAACACGTTTTTGTTTTGAGCCGCACATTGTATATGTATATGCACAAAAGGTGTTCTGAAAATTTGAAATGAAGAAAACGGAAAAATCATTCGATGACAATGGCCCGCTGAACCTCCTCTGTCACGCAAGTATATCCACCAGTTGTCTAAATTTTTCCTTTTGAAATGTAGTTTAGGTTATACAAGACAAAATAAGGATTATAAAATTTGGGAACCGAAATTGCATGTCTTACACTGCCACCCTGTTACCACCCTTCCAGATAGCGCAAACTGTAACCCTCGTGATTCCATCCTGTGCTACATTCCCCATCTTTTCCATGATGATTGATGAGGGCGTCGATGGCGTGGCCGTTGGGCTTAAGTCATAACATATTCAGGAAAAACCCAACAAAATCCGCGATAAGCAAAGGCGTAGCACATGGCGAACCATACTGGTCTTTAGCGTCCTCGTATGTGATATGTTGAGATGCCTTCAGCGGATCAAAGTTCTGCATGTCTACATAGCTTCTGCATACTGGTGTGAAACTTGATACAATCCTCCCCTTATACCAGGTTCCACCATGATATACTGATAGTAATTCAGTAGTGATTCCAGCTCAATTCTGGTGTATAGGGGCATGGCGCCCGAAGTAATTTCAGGGAAGGTGAAATAATGTACAGGATCTGCTTTGTGCGTTTTCAGGATCTGGTCTCTGAATGTCTGAAAACATCAACGAGGATGAAAGCATGGGAGGATATGTAAAGTTTGATGTATTCGCCTAAATTTCTCACCTTAAACCACTCCAACACATTTTAGCATGCTGTTAGTGATCATCACTTATTCCTTCTTCATTCAGTTTATCATAAAATAATTCCTTAGACGGCAGATATATATCGTTTAAAGCATCCCACGATGTAACATTTGATATAGGAAAATACACCCTTAACAGTTATTAAACCCGACTATTCCTCTCTAAAGTACCTCTCTGTTTCGGGATTTGCTGTTAGGATTTTTACTAGGTTATCCAGATTTGTACTCAGGAAATAATACGTATCCACAAATCTGAGCGTTATATTTCATACATACTTGGAGAATGAGATCTAGCTTTCTTCGCAGTTCGGAATTACCTCTACTCTTTCGTTTGTACATTCCAACTGCTTAACGATTAAATGCGAATCTAATTCACCCTGGTTATGAAGCAAGACAGGAATATATTTGGGTGCTTTGCAGGCTAAATTTTACTTATTATCCAGACTTCGTCGGTATTCACTACTGATATGGTCATGGTCGGGCGCTTTGGAGTTTCCTTCTGTAACTTCCTCAGGACATTAGTATCAGTCTATAGAAGGCTCGAAATCCATATATTGTTCACCTATAGGTTTCAAAGGCTTTGGAAATTTGTATAAACCATTGATCGTCTTCACAAGGGATGTTAGGTAATCCATCAATTACCCAGAAGCATCACAGCCACGGTCATCAAAATGGCTACACTATAAATTACATATATACATGGCTCCATTATTTTAAATTTTCTTGCGTCGAACGATGTTCTCGGAATTCTTCATAATAATCCTGTTAGCACCAGGATGGATCTGATCGGCTTTCTGAAACCGGTTGTAGACAGCCAGACGCCTGCCTCTCTTTACCGGTGTAAAGTGCCAAGGGTTTTAAACGAAAAAATCAATGTTGCAATAAACTGCATATAACTCGCGAGATCTGACTGCCAATCCCCGGAAACGTATTTAATAATAATAATAATGTCCATGTTGAGTAACATACGTTTATAACATTTATAGATAGGATAACTTCATAACAGCTCTAAAATAGAGCAACAAATATAATATTCTTATGAGAATAAAATTATTTTTGTACTTTAAATTTAAAAAATCGGTGTTCAAAATGCACATAAGATTAACAAAAATATATAAATTTAAAGATTGACATTCCGTAAACAGATGACATGCATAGAGAGAGAGCCGGTTTTTAAATCGAATTTACATTTTAGATTATAAAACAGTAAAGTGTAAAAGTGTACAACAACATAGTTATTTGGTACTCACCAAAATCTTGAAATGAAGAATACTATACTTTTAGAGCCAAGGTATGTGTTGTAAAGTCTTTTGTTGAAATATAAGCGTTACGAGTTGTCCCCACTCAGCTATATTAATGTACTTTTTATATTGAAGGCGGTATTAAATACAAAATAATAATTATATGAATTAGTGAAGTTTGGCTAAATTAATATGGTATGTGGTATATAAAATAGAAAATACTTCTTCAGCACATTTAAAATACACACGAGTCTTGGGCATAAATTTTAACAAAAACACCTCAAATTTATTTTAACGCTTATGAAGTATTGCACATTTTGTGTGCAACCCTTCGTCATACTTGACACACACAGTTCTCCATCGTCGTCTTTGTTCTGGAGTATGACACAATGCACTGTGTTCCATTTTTTCCAGGTAGCAATTTCACACCGCACACCGGTCTGTTGTCATTTGCAAGAGTCAGTAATGTTGAATAAATATTACTTCGGGCTGATAACCATTTTTCACTTAATGAGTTTATAATGGAAGCGTAAAACTGTAGCCGAGTAATTTTCGTTCCATTGAAGTTTTCAAGATATATAAGATATGCATTTAGTACTATTCTTGAAATAATGTTAAAGGCAAACTTTTTCCAATATTTCAAAGTTCTGCGTTCACCTAAATAAAAATACAGGTTCATGTTATTGACATCTATTACCCCATATAGCGATTGTAGTCCAAGATTACGTTGGGCTTCATTTTAGGTTCATTTGTGTTTCTAACTGCGGGAGTCGCGTTAGATTCTTTTGCAGTTCCGTAGGTTGACAAAAGCATTATCTGATTCTTTTGACATAGGTTTTTGCTTAGATGCTACAAGGAACAAAGGCCCTTGTAGTATTTGTTTAATATTGTTTTAAATTTGTTCTTAGCAGCAGTCGGAATTCCCTTTCTCTTACGCCTAATTGTGCCGTTAAAAAGTTCCCGTGGAATATAGATATTTGGCAAGAAGAATGGATGTAAAAAATTATCTATGTACATATGATGCCCTTTCATGTGGTAATTGCCAATTGAAAGTAGTTTGTTAACTACTGCGTATGCTAAGTCATCGGTTTTATAGCTGTTTTGTTCTCGGAAGATTTTGCACCCCTATAGGTGTAGAAACCTAAACAGTGTTTACTGACCGCATCACATATCATCCAGAATTTTATCCCCTATTTATGCTGGTGTTTGCTTGGTATGTTCTGCATGAGCTGAGTGTGACATTTGGTTCCCACTAAACTTTCATCAATTGACAGTTGCTGATGAGGAGTGTAATGATGCCGAAATACTCTGTTTGCATGTTCCAAAATAGGCTGGAATCTAGCACTGGGTCATAATTTGGAGAACAAGGAGGAGAAAGCTTGGTGTTATCCGTCAAATGAAGAAATTTCAAAAGAAGTTCAAATTTCTTCTTGGAATTTTTTTTCCCAAACAAGGAGTATAGAGAATGTCTTTGGTATCAAGTATAAAACCACGTTTGGGTTTTTCACAAGCCCCATGTTCAAAATAACTACAATGAAGGCCCTTATCTCCTGCTCGGTTGCTTTTAGCCAGGATTTTGATCTTGCACATAGTGAGAGATCTCTTGCCGCAAGCACTTGATTTGCGTAACGATTTTTCCCGGCAACAATGAGGTTCAGGAATGTAGTGGTGTAAAACAGATTGAAGTAAAATATAGGTGAGGAATCAGGGTTAGTGACATGCTTTGAGCCAGAGAATTCCATAAAGGAGAATGTAGGTAAGGGGGCGTGGTCAGCTTCCTGCAGAGTACCATTTTCCTCATTGTTGCCATCAGCATCAGTAGAATCCTCTCCGGATTCTGAATCAACTCCATTGTCAAGTACGTTGTCTTCTACAGACGAAACGTTAAATTTCATCTTCTTTTGCGGTGGAGAACCAGGGGGCGTTCCCGGGATGATCCCAAAAGAATAATCGATTTCGCTATCACTATCCGATAATAGCTCATCTGAGACAACTTCACAATTATCGTAATACTCTAACAACTTTTCTGCGTCTACGGCTGGTTTGAAAAAATCACGAGAAGCACTTGCCATCTTTCACTACTACAACAGCACAATAGGCTATCATAAGCTGAGGGGTTGTTTGTTTTTGTGAAAGTCAAATATATCATTATAGACCGTCCTGTCGAAGGACAAAAGATGCACCCTTCCATGGGTTGCATTCCGTTGGATTAGGATGTCACAGAGTACGTTAACCATGTTAAGTTTTCGTAAGCCGATCTCCTCGGCGCTGGCACTAAAGCAGGTGGGTTTTAAAAGCCGATCTGCTCGTATCTGGCACTTTATTAGACGGTCGCCGCTCTACCGCTTGGCACCAAGAGGGTTAACAGAGTTTTGTTGTCTAGAAGCATCACTCAACAGAGGAAGGTCCCGCTGGTCGGACAGCAATCATTGACGACCTTTATAGGAAACACTGCTTGTTTCTCATTTAGTTCAAACACATTTATAGACATGTTATTCATTTTCAGAAACTTAGGGATTTGAGCAACATCGTAGCAAATATGTCGCATGAGAAATTATATGCTAGAACGTTGTGGATCCTTTTGTATGGGTTTTGCCAGGATAAAATACATCAAGCAGTTTTCATCATGGCAGACCTGTGAATTTATACAGGCGTTTATTGCTTCAGCAGTTGCTGGTAGGGGAATATAACTGCTTCCTTGAAGGGGATTGTATAAATCGGTATTCAGCCAGTAGATTAATTTTTGCAGGTATATAAACTTTAAGTTCTTTCTGAAAGGCTTGAATTATTCGTCGTTTCGCCTCGTATGGATAAACATTCATGTGCTTGGATGAATCATAGCAAATTATGTAAGGTTTCAGAGCCTTTAAAGGTTTTTCTTACTCTCTCATTTTGTAACCCTCATCCATTACTCATAACAGTTGATGTTTCGTAGGTTCCGTCCTCATTTTTTGCAAGCGGTAGAGAATCTAATTATCTCTTCATGACGTTCTTCGTTATAGCCATCATTGAAGAATGCATTGCAATGTTTGCGCATAAAGAGGCGTTTGCATCCTATGTCATGTCATCTCTTGTCATAGGCTCGTAGAAATCTGTTTCCACATTTTCTACAGCCATACCCAATAGAGCTTGGAATGATTTCCTGGTATGCAGCGTTATGCATTTCTACACTTGATGAAATTACATATTAATACTTAATCAAACGATCACACTTCTTCACCTTGGCAACTTCCAGATACACTGGAGAGCTAATTTGCTTAGAGGAGATGATGTTCTCAACTCGAAGCAAACCAGCACAATGAAGGTCTGATTTTTTGTGGGGAAAAGTGCATTACTGCATTTATTCCCAGCAGGTGTGCTATGGCTGCGCAACATGTGGGGGTTGACGCTCAATCGCGGAATACCCACAAAAAACACCTTCACGTGTTATTCGTGTATTGCTTTGTAATTACTTTCTTTCCTGCGCTTGTCGGTCCCGCATAGAACCCCGATTAGTATGTGTGTAGATATGTTGCTGCCATGCATTGCATGCGATCGCAGCTGGTTAATTGCTGGGATGGTCAATGAAACCTGAACAATACCAGTGAGAGATCAAGCGTTAATGTTGTGGGTGTTTTAATTGTTGACTCTCTAATTGTTATGAGTATGAGCAGGGAGTTCATGCGGGCCTTAAATTAAATTCTTAATTTAGCTAAAGAATTTGTGTACTATTATTCTACTAAGTTTAGAGCTTAAGTGTATTAATAATGTAATGATAGCGTAGAAATGTTAATGTATTATCACGTGCTGTTTCTTCTTATGCCAGTCTTCGTAGGTGCCCCTGCCCGTCAGTAGTGCACAGGCACCCGATCTTTAATCCGGCTCTCTGTCCTTAGTCTGGCTCGTTTTGCCAGTGTCATCTGTGTGACCGACTCCAATAATGCAGCTTTCGCTGCCCACGTCGATCACGGTGAGAGGCTCTTTCTTCCGGGTCGCGAAGGCTTGAAGCTCTGCAATTCGCTAGGTCTGAAGCAAATGGTAAGAAGAAACGCAATATTAATGATGGGATTTAGTGAGGATAGTCCTGTGTCAGTGTTCTGGTCATGATTTGAGGAGATTGCCGAGGAAGCGTTTTTGAGATCTTGGAATAACGTTCGTTCGAATAGAGACACGTGCCGGTTGTGTTTGTTATTTTGGGTGTCGTAGTGCCCTAATGCTTTTATTAGTGGATTATGATGAGAGTGTAGTTTTTCGTACATATCGTGTGTTAATTTCTTGATGGATTCCTTTACTGTGTGCATTTTAAGCTCGTCATGTAGCGAACCAGATGGACCTACATAAAGTACTTTGGTTATCATGTGCAATATTTTGTTTTGAAAGTTTGTAATTTTTTTTATGATGTTTTGGCGGTACACTCCCATACTAGTGCAGCGTATGTGAATATTGGGCATATCAGTGTTTTGTATTGCCTGAGTCCCCGTTTTGAAGTTTATTTGGGAAGTATATGGATAATATGGTAGTCGGCTTAGTTTGGCATTGGCTTTACCCCGTGTTTGTAATATATGTTTTTTCCATGTTGGTCCTTGGTTCATTTTCTGTCCTAGTCATGTTTCCGGGTTTTTGCATACAATATTTGCACCAGATGTGGTAAATGGCGGTAGCTGGAGTTTCGGAAATTTGTGGTCGTTATGCTTTGTGAATAATAGCGCTTGTGCTTTAGTGCATTAACTGTAATGTACCATTTTGTAAGCCAGTCCTTTAGATACTTGAGGGCGCTATGTAATCTTCTGTGTATGAATTCGGCTTTGTATGATTGTGTTACTACTGCTGTATCGTCAACATATATGTATAAGTTTGCGTTTCCGGTTTTTTGGGATGTCGTTTATATATACATTAAGTAGAGTCGGCACAAGTAAGCTTCCTTGCCGGTATGCCTGCTTTGTTTGTACTCTCGGTTGAGGGGTGATTGTTCACTCTCGATTGTAATTCTCGGTTGTTTAAGTAGTTTGCTGTAAGTATGATTGGCAAGTCGTGTATGCTTAGCATTTTGAGCTACTTCAGTAAGCCAACGTGCCATATCTGTTGACTGCTCGTTCAACGTCGAGCGAAAGTGCGACTTTTGATTTGTTTATGTCAAATCCGTGGGTAATACTTTCAGTTTGTCTAATTTTTTGTAGGGTTGTTGAATGTGTCGCTGGAAATCAAAACTGTTCCGGAATTGGGATATTTTGCTTAATTAATTGGGTGTGAGGCGTTTAAGTATTACCTTTTTGAGGAATTTTAGTAGTGCGCTCAGTAGAATAATTGGTCTGTATCTATGCAGTTTTGACATATTTTTCCCCTTTTTGGGGAAGTGAACCACAGTGGCCAGCTTCCGCCTGCCCGGGTGGTGTCCGCTTTGTAGAGCATAGTTGAACATTTTCGATAAAGACTTATTGCATCCTCTGGCGAATGCATGAGGGTTGCTATAAGGATACTGTCTGGCGTTAAGGCCTTTCTCCTTGGGAGATGCCTGATTAAGCATTTAATTACGCATGGGCTAGTTTTTCGCACTAGGTTCCTGTTTCTTATGGTTGCCGGTTTTCGTCGGAGATTCTGTCGTGAAATGTGGACAGGACGGAGTGGAATACTGTGTAAGTATTCTTTGTAGCGCGTCTGCTAGTGTCTCCGCTTTTTGTTAATCTGTCGAAGCGATTGTTTGGCTGTAGTCTAGAGGGATAATTTGAGTTTTGTCGCGTGTTATGCAGCAAACTATTTTCCACACAGATTATCGTTCATAGCTGAGGTTCTCTAGTGTATGCCATTACTGGGAGATGAAGTTTGTTGTTATTTCCCTTACTAGCGCGTTTAAGTATCTGAAGTATTCTAGTTCCGCGATGTGTCGCGATTTCTGCCATTTCCATCTAGCTCGATTTCTTTCTTCTGCTAGTATGAATATATGTTATGGCAGTTGAGATTGGGTTTCTCTTGATTTACTAAACTGTACCGCCACTGTGGTTGTGGTCTTAATAGCTTGTTCAATTGTATAACTGCCGCGTTCATTTATTTGACCGTGTTTAGTTACATTGTGGATAGGTTTTCTTTTAAGATCATTGCAAACATTTCCAGTTTACTTTTTTGTAGTTACGTCGCTAGACTGGCGAGACTTGGGCTGCTAAACCCTCTAAGATTACTAATAGAGGTAAATGATCAGAGAAGAGTTCGTTCTTTACTTGTTGGTTAATTGTGCGAGTTAGGTTGCGAGTGATTGCTAAGTCTGGCCGTTGATTTATGCTAAAAGGAGTGTATGTGTGTTCCGCTGGAGTGTGAATTAAGTAATTTGTATTGTTTCCTAGGTTTAGTAGGGCCGTAAATTCGGGGTTGGTCTCGTTGCAATCCCAAATTTGGTGCTTCGCATTTAGATCACCTGCGTTTATTGCTCTCTTGTTTAATTGCATGAGTGCGCTTATGACGGCTGTATTCAATACACTTGGTGGGGTATATGCCGCCACTACTAGTACTGCTTAATATCTACCATGATATTAATGCTAGCTGCTGCTAATGTTTTGAAATTGGTTGTGCTGCTTAATTATGTGCTATGTACTGCTTAATCATAATGGCTCCTGCGCCTGTTTCTATCGTTTCGGCGTGTGGTGTATCTTAGTATGTTGGATCTATCTTAGTCGCAAGGATAAATTTCGATGACTACTGCTATATGTGTGCGGTTTTGTATGAGAAAGTCTATTAGTTCCGTCTTTCGTCTTCGTAGTCCACATGCATTCCAAGTTTGAAAAAAATGTGTTTATTTGTAATAGGAAGCCCGGAGTGTTGCGTGCTTGGAAGAAATCGCGGTAAGTGGCAGGGATCACTAGGGTCTCTGACTCCACCGTTGACATCAGCATGTAGATGAAGCGCAGCTAAGCCCTCCTAAGGTTCTGGTTCTCCATTCCGGTAGCCTTGGTCTTGTGGCACATCTGGCACTGGTTCTCCAGACGTGGGTCTGCGAATTTTTCCTGTCACGTAGGTCTGTCCCTCGTTGAATGACGTGGCCTACCTTATGGCTGGCTAAGCCTCTGAATCCTGGGACTACTCTCTGTTTCAGTCGCTTCAGCCGCATATCAGGCTCACCGGAGGCGAGTGATCCCCGCTTCGGAGCGTCTCCTAGCACACGACGTCCACTCGTTCGCTTTCCCGAGCGACCACCGGTTTCCTGGAAGTTGCGCGCCGTAGCAATATGTCTCTAGTACTTAGAACACGCCCGGTATCTAGCTCCGTGATCCAAACTGAGGCATACGGCGCACTTCCTCTGCGGTGGTGGAACGTTTCGGTTTCGTGAATCGTGAGCACCCGTGCACTTGGAGCATACTTCTGTGCTCACGGTGTACCTCAGTATGCCGGTGCTGCTTGCATCACCTGCATTGCAGCGCAACCTTCACAAGAAAGTGAAGCATGTACTCGATCAGCCGTAGCCGATCCAGGTCATCAGCTGTCGTCAGGTCCACCAGGTAAAACGAAGAGGAGTTTGGGCCTGGTTATAACACCTGGATTGCACAACACGCAGCCCTGAAACGTCCGTGGCCTACAACTACGTTTTAGTGTTCTCCTCGGTGTCGTCATAGTCAACCTGCTTCTCCACTGCACGGAAGGTCTGGCTTTCAGCCCTCGTCAGCTGGAATTGAATCCTGCTCTCCCGCAGAAAGCTAGTTAGTTGCGCGTAGTCGCCCGCATACCTAGTGTGCACCAGCAAGTCGCATTAGTACAGGGCTCTAGAAATGGCATAGCCGTCATTAGAGTGTAGTATGTCGAAGTCTGGTAGAGTCTGAAGCAGGTTGGGATGGTTCCTAGAAATGTAAATAGGAGCCTGGAGCTGAGAGAGTATGGCATCAGCGTAGGAGGAAGGAGGACGGGAGGGGGCAGAGTTGGGTTCGGATGGTATTGGGATGAGTCAACAGGGATCCAAAGGAGGGAAGGGGGAGGGTAATTTGGAATAGAAAGAAGGCCAGAGGAGAACACTGCTCAGGAATAGGAAATATAGGGTGGGGAGTGGTGCTAAAAATACGTAAACGGGCGGAGCAGGAAGAGGATGAGCGGAACGGGAGAAGAGTTGTGTAAAGGCCAGCCACGGAGAGAGTAGATGTTGAGATGGACAGGCAGGAGGAAAGCGGATAGAGCAGAGGAAAATGCGCGGAAGCGGGTGCAGAGGAAGGAGGAGGGGTAGGAGCAGAAGGAGCGAAGTTAGGAGAGGAAGGACCACAACGTAGCTAAGTCTTGAATACCGACTCTCTGGTGAGTCGCATATCCGATGGAAAGGGCTTCTTGGCATTACGTGTAGCCATACGGAAGGACCGTGTAAGGTATGCGCAATAAATAAGCTCTAAGAAGAGCGAAGAGTGGGTAATAAGTTTCAAAATACCTAAGGGGAGCTTAAAACATAGTTTAAACTGGAAACGAAAGAATTCTCAAAGAGAAAGAACATGAGGGCGCAAAAAGGCTTGAGAAGCAGTAGTCCTACTCGAAGGTGGGCTATGTTTCCAGTCAGAAGACTGTTAGCAGTGGACGTGCTTTTCTACCCAGTAAGAATGTTGAGTAGGCACGGGTACCCCTGTTTGTTTTTGGCGCTAGGACTAGGAAATGACGGTCCGATCCAGCGGTGGCAGCTTCTTTGGTATGGGTCGAAGTTTTTTTCCGTGGGGGAGAAAATGCAATAATGCATTCAACCCCCACCTGGTGTGCAATGCCTGGAAGAGTATGTGGGTTTCGCCGTTCAATCGCGGAATACCCACTAAAACGCATCCACGTGTTAATCGTGTATTCCTGTTTCTACGTGCGTACATGCATTAATCGGGTGCCACATAGCACTCCAGTTAGTATGTGTATGGCTAGGTTGCTGGCATACATAGCATGCGAGCACGTCAATGTTCGACTGCTGAGATTGTCCATGAGACCTGGACAATACCAGTGGAGATCATGCGTTAAATTTCTTATTTTCTAATGTTGTGAGTGTACACAGGGAGTATCTGCTAGTCATGATATTTATAGCCTTACCTTAGGGGTTAGTGAGATTTATTCTACTAATTTTAGACCTTAAGTGTATTTAATGTAGTGATAATGTAAAAATGCTGATACGATAAAGTATTGTTGCTTCCTGTGATGGTCTTTGCACGTGATCTCTGCTCGTTAGATGTGCACAGACACCCGTGGATTTAAATCCGGCTCTCCATCCTTCGTCAGGTTTGTTGTGCATGCAATTGCTGGTGTCGTATGTAAGACCGACTCCATAATGCTGCGGCCCGTCCTTCTCTTCCCACGTCTAAGCTCGGAAGGACCTCTAATTATAGAGGAGGCACGGACATCTCAGAAAACATGACGTATCAGATCTAGTTCCGTGATATTTTATGATTTTCCTCTTTGACGCCCATATTGTATGCACATCGAGGATTTGAAAAGGTAAATAAAATATTGAAAAACTTCTTTTTTGTTTTATATGTTTTATCCTTTTTATGCTTTCAATCCAATGATGCAGTGATTTAATCATTTGAATCCTAATTAACTTTCCAAAATCGAATTATTTCATTAATACATGTATTATCTTTTAACGATATATAACACTAGCCGGGCGCTTTCCCCCTGCATCCTCGCAGTACGGCAACAGCGAGGACATCTGCTTTGACTAAGTGGCCACAGAAGACCCCATAATCACCACAGCGGATACCATTACAAACGCCGATCATCCCTATCAACGAGGAAACGTAGGACCTGCGTGACGCCATGCAGGACCTTCATGCTGGGTTCGGGAAACCTGTCGTCGAAGCTGACGGCCCTGGATGACTGCTTCCATCAACTTCAGATCTCCATAGACTCATCACTCAGAACACATTAGTCTATTTCAGACTCAACAAAGAAAAACCTAGTCTCCATAGACTTCACGCTAAGAGCACCTTAAAACCCCAACGCCACATCTGAGACCCTATATTTAGAAGAATTCTAAACCACCGCAGCCACTCAGCTCTCGCCGAAAGCCGTCGAGCATAGCCGAGATCTACAGGTCTAGACCGATCTACTGACGTCTTCGGACTATACTGATCACATAGCACTTCTGCATCCCCACCATCACCACCGAATCGTCATCCCAATGTCACCACCGAACCTCTAGACTGCCGTTTAATGGCCTTAGCCTAGTACTTATTCTTGACCTGCTCCCGCATGTAGGCCGGCAGCACAGTACCTTTCGCGTACTAACACGGGTGCTATGGAGTACCGCGCTACCTTCTGGGAGCTGGGATAGTGACTAATAGCGTTCTCTCCTAAAATCGAAAAACGTTGACCTGTATTGTGTTAATTTGCTTCGAGTCGACAGCTCTAAAAGAAAATAGCTCTCGAGTATATCTAGAGGTTGTCAAGTTAAGGAAGTATGATCCTTTGAATAAGTATTTTTATGTAATTTCATCAAGCGTAGTGTTGCATAACACTACATACCGGGAAATCATTCCAAGCGCTAATGGATATGCCTGTAACAAAGGTGGAACGAGATTTCTGCGAGGTTACGACGAGAGTCGACATGGGCTACGATGAAAGCAGCTCTTCAGGTGCAAACATCGTGATGCATTTTTCAATGATGGCTATAAACTCGGCTAGAAACGGAGAACGTCATGAAGAGATATATAGATTTACTAAAATTTGCAAAAAAAAAAAAAAAAAAAAAGAATGAAGACGGAGCCCGCGAAAAATCAACTGTTATCAATAATGGATGAGGGTAGCAATACGAGAGAATACGAAACAGGCTTTCAAGGGTGTCTGAAATCTTATTTGCTGTGATTCATCCAAGAACATGAATTTTTATCTACACGAGGCGAAACGAAGCGTGATTCAAGCCGTTCAGAAGGGGCTTAGAGTTCATAAATGTGGGAAAATATAATCTACGGTTTGAATGACAATTTGTGAACCCTTGTTGGAGAAACAACTGATGAAATACTTAAAACACGTAAGATTCCCGTGTATCTAGAAGCGGATTCACCCGGTATGTTAGATGCGAAGTTCAGGAAAATTACTACTAACATGAAGGAGACAACTTAAGGGTAGCAACTGGGCACTTTCCTGCTGTGGAGGTGGTTCTCATCCATATTAATAGGTACAATCCTCTTCGAGGAAGCAGCTATATTCCTCTACCAGCCTATGTTGAAGCAAGGAAGTCTGCATAAACCCCCAGAACAACCGTGATGAAAAATGATTGATGTACGTTATTCTTGATAAAACGTCGCACAAAAGGATCCACAACGTCTGAGAATATACAAGGACCTGGAAGATAAATATGATTTCACATGTATTGCGGTTCCTATGAATGTGGCTCAAATCTCTTAGTTTGGGAGAAGGAACAACATGTCTATAAATGTGTTTCGACTGAATAAAAAACAAGAAGTGTTTCCTATAACGGTCGCTAATAAAGTGCTATTCGATCATCGTGACTTTCTGTTGAGTAATGCTACTGGGCTACAATGCTATGTTAAATGAAGAATTTCCAGAGGCTCATTCGGCGCCGGAAGACTAAACACAATGGAGTGATATATGCATATAAGCGATGCTGCACGCATTTTGATGATCAGTGTGGACGAAGCGGTCTGGAAAACTACAAGAACATACACTATCAGCAGTCAACATAATATTGCAAGGACAGTTATGCCTACAAAGGACAACTCTATTGTTCAATTGGAAAACGTGGAGGGGATACTGAAACTACCCTGTGGCATCTATGTGGATTTTATGGTATTTTCATGCGATATCGTACATGCTCTGCTAATCCTGAAGCTTTAAGAGCAGCTCTATATTGGAAACATTCCCCGATGAAGTTTTTTATTTACGTAAAGCCGTCATCCAGCGTTAAACGTCTAGAAACTGGGTTTTCTTACTCGCCCTATTGATATCGAGCTTAGAATGCCGGTTGAAAATTCATGGAATACGTAGTATCCCTTCGGAGAAGATTTATGGAATATAAAAATCTGCTAATTATATGAAACATACAGATAAATAGCAAAGACATTTCGAGTCTTCCACAGAGCGCTACTTATGTGCTAAGAAATTTACAAAAGAGAAATACAAAGTGCGCGATCACGACAATATCAATATGGAATACCGAGGTAGTCTGCATTATAAAAGTAATTTAGTCTATAAAACACTTAAACATATTCTTGTCTTCCTTCAGAACGTGAGCACATATGATTCAGATGTCATCGTTAAGCAGTTGAGATGTACAAGCCAAAGGGTACAGGCAATTTTGATCTCTGAAGAAAGCTGCATCTAATTCTCTAGGTATGTAGGGGATATAAAACTCAGGTTTGTGAATATCTATCGTTTACTGAGCACAGGCTTGGATAACCTAGTAAAACTCTAGGAGTATAACCTAAAGCAGAGGTATTTTGGAGAATAGAAATCGAGTTTTATTACTCGTAAGAGTGTATCTACCTGCAACTATGTGACATCTTGGGATGTTTTGAACGATACATGTCTACCAAATAAGGAATCGTTCTACAACAAATCGAATAGTGAAGGAATTAATGACGATCACTATGAGCATGCTGAAAGCGTGTAAGAGCAGTTTGATGTGAGAAATTTAGGCGAATGCAGGGACTTCTTCTTAACCTCCGATGTTCTCCCCACTGACGTTTTTGAGACATTCAGAGGCCAGATCATGAGAACGCATAAAGTTGATCCAGCACATCATTGCACGTCACTTGGACTTACCTGGGATTGTCATAGTCCTATACAAAGGGGACCATTTAATTTGAGACTAGAAATGCCTTGATTAAAAGTTTCTTGACATTATGTCGGGAAAGTAAATGTTACGAGTCATGTTTTATTTGGAGCAACTTTTGATGGTCACTTTAGGGTTAATTTAATTTTTTTAAATGGTAATCTATCTTTCTGTGTTGTTTTCTCACTCCTCAGAAGAAACTAAACAACATTCGTACATATAAAGCACTTTGCAATTGTTTTTCCCCCAACGTAAATAGCAACAACAATTTTGAATGGCTGTATACAAAGAGCGCAATGAATCGTTGGACCATCCATGGGTGGTCATTTAGGGTGAAATTGCGTTTCTTAATTGGGAACCAATATTTCTTATTTGGTTTCCTTGTTCCTCATCGCAAAATATATAGCTTTTTATATAGACCATTTCCTAACGAGAAAATAACATTCAAACTATGGGTTCCCTTTTAGAAAAATGAAATGGATCCTAAAATGACTATCATAACGGCCTCCAAACAAAAGAAAACTAATGGCATTTACCTTTCGCCATAATATAAAGCAAAGTTTATTAACTAAGCTTTATTTATTTCTAGAAGACTTAGTTTTGGAGATATTGTACAATCACAACTTAAATGATCCACCCTGTGTACTGGAATTGAGTTGGAATTACTACTGGATTACGCTCAGCTTCCCATGGTGGATACTGGTATAAGGGAGGTTTGTGTCAAGCTTCCCACTGGTGTGTAGAAACAAAGAATCTCTACGTGGAGAAGTTTGATTCGCTGAAGGCATCTAAACTTTTCATATACGAGGACGCCAATAACCAATATGACTGGACAATGTGCCACGCCCTTTCTTATGGCGGATTAGAATGGGTTTTCTCTGAAGATATCGATCTAAATTGTTTGAAGGAAGACGGCCATTACGGATATGTTTTAGAGGTTGATATCGTAAACCTTGCTGAATTCCACAATTCCATATAAGAATTCACCATTCCTACCCGAGTGAAATCAAACGTTTTTTCTACAAAGACACTAATTCCATACCTTAGATCTGGACGAAAGCATGATGTTCATTACAGGGCCATGAAACAGGCTTTGTTTCATGACTAAAGCTAAGCAATAATTCACCGCACAGTACGATTTCAAGAACCTTACTTAAAATCTAATAACAACCTGCGGCAAGATGCTAGAAACGATTAGAAGAAGGATCTCTATAAGCTGTTCAACAATGGAATGTTCGGGAAGGCAATGGAGAACACCCAGAATCGGATGGAACTACGAATTGCGGTAGATGGTAAAACTTGTAGCAAAAACCACTTTCATTAATAGAACTGCGTATGGAGTTAACGTGGCAGCTGTGCATGTGGATTTACGGCGGATTATGTTTAGGAAACCAATATACATAGGTATGAGTGTGCCGGACATTATATAAATCCTCATTTACGCGTATCAATATGGTCCCCCCTCTGGCAAACTGGCAAAAGTGAACATTTTTAATTTTACAGGAGGGATAAAAGAAGTTTCACTTATTTCTATAAAATCCATTAATTTTGTTTTTCGCTCGCTTTTACTACTAAGTGCACTCATTAGTGAACATGATTGTAGGGTGGTTTAATTTTAGCACTTGTCTGAATTTTAACAGCATAAATGGCAGTTTCGTTAATCCTCCAGAGTGATTTTACCTTTCGTGTGTTTAATAGTCCTCTTGCAACGTATCGAATCTGCAATATAATTGCAAAAAAAGAAAACATACAATAATCTGGATACATTTTTGTACTATTGGACATTCTTAAAGACAATATTAAAAGAATCCAATAATTTATATGACATATTGAACGCAAAAAGAAATCAAGTAAACTAATAGATGAATTAGCGAACCAAAGTCCTACACAGATAAATTTAAAGTTTACTTAAAATCTGAAACTTCTTACATATTTGGTTCCGGGAGTTCAACTCTCACTGTTTCTGATGACGGAAAGTTTTCATAAAATGCGTGATAAGCCTTTGGAATTTACAGGTAATTATAAAGTTTTTTTAGATCCTTCCGTTTTTCATCAGAGATACACGATCTTGCAGGATACGTTTTCCCTAATTCATAGTCTGATGGGCGGTCTCTTCGATTCCTGAGAACAAACTTTCTGAGCACATTATCTTCATAACAAATTTTTATCTCAACTGTATCTGGTTCGTTATTGGTGTAACGAAACCAAACAGCTTTTCGGAAGGGCAAAGTATTCTTACCTTCAATCAAAGTAATACTGTTTTTTCGGGTTGAAGTCAGTAAAATCAGAGTACAACAATGAAGAAACCATGTAGGGTGATAGATTCTTGCATGCGTTTTGATTTGTTGAATCCATCCTTCGGGAGTGTACACTGGGAGGTTGTTTACAGACATAAGTATATTTTGATGAATGGAATCAGATTCCATTAAACTGTGCCGTTGCTCAAAATAAATGTGATCCATCTGCTGGAGCTTTTGGTGATTTTATTGCTTCTAGACATATGCAAAATGTGAGATCATTATTACAATCTCAATATCAGAATGTGCCATAAGGTATGAGTAAATGCTGCTCGGGATATCCACACTTCCTCTCTTTCCTTCAGACTTATCCCTAACGACACAATCTATTGCGGTATCACCTAAATTGTAAATTAAGTTGCAGATGGCTAGCTTTCTTACGTAGAAAAATATACCTGGGCTCCTTTTGGAGTACTTAACACAACTTGCAAATCTAATTCGAAAGCTAACATAGTTTTCTCATTTTACCAATATCTTTCAAATTACAAACAGCGTTTTTCTTTCCAAGTGTTTTATCACTATTTATTTACGTTTATATTAATTTCAACTATTTTCAGTTTCTTGTCATACTTTGAGCAAGTTTTGCAGTTGTCTTTTATAGGGATATGAAGTGAAAGTTTGTATTCACGAAAACTCTCCTGTACTTTTCAATACTTGCACAACTCTTCCCTCAATCTCGACATTTCACTTTGTAAAGCTCGTGTATAATCGCCATCTTTAGGCAGAGCTCGAGGTACCTGTATTGACTTTTTCGACAATAATGTTAATCTACACTGCGAAAAGACAGAATATGTCTTCTGATGAACTTGTAAACTTCTACCTTAAGCTTATTCTTTGGTTCATGTTTCCTTCTCATCTCAGGAAGTAAAATTCCTTTTTCATTTCTTTTACACAGTGTTTCTTTTACTAAACCATCTGGGATATTTAACGCATGTAGCAAAAATTCACTGTAAACGCAAAGTTTATCACTACCTGTAATAACATTGTAGCTCTTAGTATAACATGCTCTTTAGGGGCCAGCAGTAGATTTTGTTTTCTGATCTGCTCAGATACATAGTCAAACTGGCTTTTTTCAGAAAAACTAGATAGATTCCGAAGTCTTTATAGATTTTTTCCGCATTTTCAGTAGAAAACTTATTTGAAGAGCTGTGATTTTTCTTATTTAAATATTTTGGGATTTTCAAAGAACTTGGTACCATCTGTTTCCCCTTAATAATTTCATAACTTTCTCCTTTCAGGCGCCGAGCTCTCTGAATATTTCTCTTCCACTTTTTTGATTCAGAGTTCTTACGTTCCTTTGGTAATGTTTGTACCTGGGTTAGCAGCCATGGATCGTTAAACGGGTCTTCAGGGTTGTTTTAGCTTGAGAGCTTTCGTCGTGATGTACGTTTTTCAAACACTGCCTGGGCGGGTACTGGAAGCTTCTAAACCTCCTGCCTAGAATTACTGTCAAGCAAATGCATTAATGATGATAATCGTTTATGTTTTGACCATGGACCTAGGATGATAGTCAGGATCCTTATCTGAGTCATCTCGAAATAGAGAAAAAACTGAGTCAGTCTCTGAATTCTCATTATCACTACCCTTATAGGGATCTTCAATGACCTTTCGATTTTCCTGAAACTATAAAATCTTCTTTAAAGGTTTCATTCGGAAGGGAAGTAAAGCCGGGTGTTCCGTGTTGTAGATTTACGGCACGTAAAAGTACCTCAAGCCTGATAAAGAGGCCTCTGAGCAAAATTACCGCTCTTACACGCCTTATATAGAATGCGACGGTAAGGTCCATAGCAGGTAAAATGCGTTCATAAATAAAACTCAGTTGTTATTTATTTCTTCTTTAAGGGACAACGTATGCATTAAAGATACGTTGTAAATAAATATGTTGCAAGTAGTGATCATGTTTTAATGTATTCTTGGTACCTATATGAAATAAGTCACCATAACAATGTCGTAACTGGTAATTTTAGCACTGTGGTATTGCTAGATAAACACTGTTTCACTTGTCCTTTTGAATATGAGTTAAATTTAAATATCTTATATTAATTCCTTGATAATTATCCTCAATTTATTTTATGTATACTATGTTACATTTATACTGTGTTTTTATTTGTTTGATCAATAGCTTTAGGTATTTTCGTTTAGCTTCTGTACTTTATACATTTTGTTGGTCATACAAAATGAAGAAATTAAAACTAAGATTTTAAAAATATGGATTTTAATAGCAGGTTAAATGAATAATTTACCTGAATTGTACTTGATATACCCGGGACTGGACCAAATGATGTTGAAATATTATTGCCATCAGTAGGAAGGCTATTGCTGCATGAAATATTTCTTGGATCTTTATTTTCCCAAGCAAGCAGTACAAGTATTTCTTCACGTGTCTTTGGAAACCTATCCATAGATTCTACTAAGACCCACTATTAAAACACCACTTTCGAGTAGTTCAAGACAAACACGTTCGAAGAATAAACCAACTTGAACTGTAACTGATTGTTGAACATATTGTCAGTAAAACCGCGGAATGCCATTTGCAGTTTCATTAATTTGCCGCGCAGTGAGAAGGCAGAAGACTAGCGGATAACGCAGCAAACAAGCGAATCTGACACATTGTTTAATTCGCTGTAGTAAAAATTGCTGTATACTATTGTGATGACTATGGAAAACTAACAAAGTGCAAATTCGCTACTTTTCCATAGTAAGAAACACATTGTACGTAGTTTAGTAAATAAGGAAGAGCTAATTGCTGCGAAATTTAACGTGCTACAGATACGATACTTTGCTAGGCTCTGGATCTTATATAATGATTAATTCTATGATGTTTATAGCAGATTCGGTATTTTTGCGCTTTTGATAGTTTGTCAGAGATGATACGATTTGTTACATCCCTTTTATGCAGATGAAAACCTCAATCTCCCTAATGGATGCCGAAACAGAAAAACCATTCAACGTTTTGTGAGTCTTATACCTAAAATGTAAGCCTTCGATATTGATGAAAGTGTAATTAAAATGTTTAAGTGTATTGAACAAAGTGCTATTGACCACTATATTGCATTCAATAGTTATGCAGATTGTCTAAATAGTAATGAAATCATAAGAACTCCGATGAATTTAGTTCAGTCTCACCAACATATTGTTTCGGCATTCGAAGCTAGCTACGTCGCTCTATTGTCTCATGACGACAAGAGAGTGATTGGAGATGATGGAATATGTGTATGGATTTAGTTCAGTCTGACCATCATACTGTTTCGGCAATTGAAGCTAACAACGTCGCTCTATCATCTCATGACGACAAGAGAGTGATTGCAGATGATGGAATATGTGTATACGCTTATGGCTATTACAGCATTGTGAGCTGCGTATAAGGGAATGTTTTCTCTACTTTAATATGTTGGTTTTTTCCACTATCCATCACATATATCCGGTATAAACATGGCAAAGAAAGATTAGGAATAATGGTAGTGACAGGCGCAACTCTGCCACTAAGGGCAATATCAGGTGCTGGCCTCAAGACCAAACAAAAGAGCAGATACAAACAAGCAACAAACTAAAATAAACCTGGAAATACAGTTACAATGAAATAAAACATTCCAATTAAGACTCTAATGTTAGAACCTGACTAAATCGCTGCAATTTCACTAAAAGAAAATCAAGGTCAGCTATGGTTAGTTTTGGATAACTGTGGATATGTTAAAATGTTTGGTGTTAGTTTAGGGTAGACGAATACAGCATAGTTAAGGGATTGTGTAGTTTCAGATAGACTGCTTGGTATAAGGTTAGGATGGTATCAGATTAGGTTAGATAATGACTGAATAGAAGACATGATGAGAGTATTGTCTAAGCTATGTTAGGTTAGGTTTCTGTGCTAATTATCTAATCTATGAATTATGGATTAGCGTAGATTGTCCTAGCAACCAGTTAATTAAGTTTGGTTATGTATTTCGTGACGTCTGGTTATTTCTGTAGCGACGTTTGACAAGGTTACTGGTCTCGTTTTTGGTCATATCTGGCTACTTTTCTAGTCACGTTTTGCTACTATTTTATTTGCATCCGATAGCGTCTGGTCACGAAAGGCCACGGTTGGTCAAGCTTGTGGTCCAGTTTGGTCACGTTTCGGTCACGTCTAGTCACTATTGGACACGTCGGGTCAAGTTTGGTCATTTTTGGTGACGTTAGGTCATGATTATGGTCAAACGTATTTACACTTTGTTTCGTTATGCTGTTCATCAGGCTAGAAGGGTTGGTGAGAGGTTACGTTAGACGATGGAAAACTAGAATAGGTATTGAGAGATTTTCTCGAACAGGATAGGCAGAGGTACGGTAGTTTAGGATGTTCGGTGTGAGCTTAGATTAGACAGTGGTATGGTTGAATAGATGATGTGGAATTATGTAGTTTAGTTTAGGATTTTCGGTGCAAGATTGGGGCAGAAGATGCAAGGATGCATTAGATGGCTGCAGAAAGCTTTAAGTCAGGCTAGTTTAGGACATTCAATGCAAGGTTAGGTTAGTGTCGGATAGCTCTGGTGAGATTAGCTGAATATACCTCAGAAGGACTGTAAGCCATACATAGTTTATCCTTCCACGTTTCACACGCCAGCAACTCAACATGCAGAAGTTTACAAAAGGTTTAGAATAGTACTTTAAAAGTTTATAACATGTACTGTAACAGTGAAAAAAATGCTTGTAAAGTACCTCAAACGAGTGAAAAAGTGCTTGAAATACTGTAAAAGTGTGAAAAACTGCGTAAACCCCATCAATGTCTTGTAAAACATAGGTTATTAATGAAAAACTGGAGAAATATCTGTAAAACATAGAAAATGATCATGAAAACGGAATAAAGTTACCATAAAAGCTGAGAAATATTTGTCAAAATATAGTAGAACGCCTTGAAGACGCTCAGAATATTCATAAAATAGCCTAAATTCTTGTAGAAGTCTTCAAAGTACTTCTACAGGAGCTTGAGATAGCTGTTTCTGAGCCTGAAATGGTTTCACAGCGTGTAAAAAGACCGTATAGGAGTTTGAAATAACCTTAAAATGCCCTAAAATGTTCCAAAGGTGCTCCGCTGCCGAAACTAAGTAGGCTTTAGTGTTTAAAATACATTCGAAATGTCTGCAAAGTTGTATAAATCTACTTTAAAACAAGATGAAATACCGTATCAACGTCCTAAAACCCAAAAACTACCTCCTCAATTACATATTATATCTGCAATGTGCCTTAAGTGCCTCATCTAATGTTACAGAATGTGCTAAAAGCTTATATCAATACCCAAAAATATCCGCATCAGTGTCTAGAATATCTTCTAAGTTTCCCATAGTGCCCTACAACATACCTCGTAATGGTCATAGAAGTGTACTAAAATTACTGACCTAAGAAGTTGTTTAGCTGATGCATGGATCCGTTTAGATGTGCAGAGACCCTTCATTTACCTAATAAGAGGGTTCTTCTAGGTTAGGTTAGCTTTGTTCGGATTTTTTGGTTTGGGTCAGGTTAGGAGATGAGAGTATAGGGTAGGTGATCGAAGAACTATTTAACTTAGGATAGAAGGCACTGTCAGCGGAGGGTTAAGTTTAAGATAGACCTAGATGCATTCGAAATGGAAAGCTATTAAGCTTTGCTGCATCATATAATATACTTGAAACCGAACGAGGATGCAATATACCCCTACCCCTACATGTCCAATGAGCGTTAATTTTTTCTCAGAAACAGCTTCGAACACCTTCTAATTTGGGCTTCCTATCATCCTTGCACCTCTCATTGTTTTCCCCATCTCTTCCCATATAAACGAAATTTTCTGCGCCAGCTCTCTTTACATAGCCCACTACTTTCACTTGGGCACTGGGGTTTTCCATGTGTAATTTTTTTGAGTACATCTGGATTTCCCAGAAATCTGAAGTAAATCTTGATAACATCCATTACTGCCTCTGGTAAACTATGTTTATGTTTGTAGGTTTTGCCATCAACCTTAGCCTATTGGTATTTGCACCAAGAAATATCGCTCAGCCTATGTTGAGACATAATGTCGTTTGACTGTTTATGAAATATAATGCCCACACTGCTTTTTGAATTTTCCTTAACATTTCCAGCGTTGTCTCTAATGCCTTTGCCACAATAAATTTGAAAAGTCCGAATTTCTTTGTCAGTAAGTCTGTTGGCACCTTAAATAGCTTTTCATTGCTAAGTGGTTTACCTCCCATATACTTTTTCAGTTTTAAAAGGTCCCTCCCATTCTATTTTGTATATGCCCTATACACTCCAACGTTTACAGCTTTACGTCAGGTCCATAATATTCACGTTCTGACAATCCTTTAAATTCACTTGAGTCACCATCTAGGTATTTTAAACATGGCGCACCATGCTTTTCTTCAGAAGCTGGAAAACTAATTTTATTTCAGCTGTCTCCATATCACGACAGGCCACCTGTTTTCCTCCTTCTGGCCGTTACACTTTTTCCTTAGGCCTTAGTGACTGCAATGCTTACTCATTACTTGGAAGTCTAAAATGTTACTGGTGTTCAATATGATTACTGATGGCCCTCCATGACGTGAGGTATGGCTTCTTTTCATCTAAGTGGAGTTACGGGAAACACATAAACAGTTTTTATGCCTTATTCATAATTTAAATTATTTACCTCTTCAAATGCAGGTGACAGATTTTATCCATATTCATTTTGAAGTGCTATTATGTTGAGAATATCCATTTACGGGTGAAGGCATGTTCATCCAACCACAAAACAAGATTTCGCCTACTCTGCCTAAACCCAAGTATCTTATCGCATAAACTGACCCTATATTTGCCTTATATATCTTGTCATGCTGAAGCTCTGAATTGCAGAAACGTACCTTCTCTTCAAATAATTTCCGGTTTTTTGGTAACACAGTTAGCTCAGCCACATGAAGAACAAACAATGTCTGTAAGAATTCTAAAATCTATTACTCTAAAACCACTTGAATACTCGTAATCACTGTTTTCAGTATGCAAATCGTCATAAATTTCACTATCAAGACTTTTCGCTTAAGCACTTACATTTTTAGAGCTACTAGGCTCGTTACATGCATGATTTTCATAACTTTTTTGGTTAGCGTGTAATTGTTTATCTTTTTCACGTAAAATACGATCCTTTGAAACATTTCTAAACAACTTTGATTGAGATCTGCCCATAATGTTCACCAGAAAAACCTCCAAACAAAAGAAAAGCTCAGTCAGAATTAGCACCTCTAAACCATATGTGCTGCTGTTTGCAAACAAAGAAACCGGAAATGCGCTTTATGTCATCTTCCCACAGCGTTCTACAGCTTATAAACAGAAGCTTAGGGCATTGTGACAGGAAAAGTTCTTTAAAAAGGTGACATGTGTTTCATGTATGGACGTGGAGCTTTAAAATGTGGGCGTGGCAGTTTCTGACTTTCACAAAATAACTTTTAAACGTATCTGTAGTTAGATTTAATACTTGAAGCTTATGTAGCATGTGATTTGAACTATACCTAATGTAACCAGCGAATACGAAAATAATTTTTGACTATTGGCACCTACATCCACTCTAATAAAACAAGAGTTTGTGATGTGATAACCACTTTGTTTGCACAGAAGGGCAAAAAAACTGACTTACCTTAAAGCACCTGTAAGTGCTAGAGATGTTGATTAAAACAATGTTGCAAATTCGATGGTTGTTAAACACGTTCTTAGAGACAGTATATGTTCTGGGTTGGTAATAAATATAACTTCATAATTGATATTACTTGTTTCTGATGTGAAAAAATTAGAAAACTCTAGGATATAAAACGCAAGAAAACAGGTGCCTGGAACATAGGGTATGTAAGAATAACTTAAAAAACGAACAATTAAAATATGAGAACTGCTTACAATATTCTTCAGTATTTGAAGAAGAAACATAAAACCAAATATCAACTCAAATTAACATCCGTAATGTACGGGGATGCAAGACAATTTAACATCTATTGTAATCACCACCATTGTCAATTACGTCTGGCAGACTTTCTTGTATGTTGAATAGAGTTCTTGAGCACTGATGAGGGTTACACAAGTAATGTTCCACATTTCCAATAGATGAGTTTTTAGGACTTGCCGCATTCTGTTTTCACGGCGCACCTCCCACTCCCGAACTATTAACGTCCACATGTAGTTAATGGGTTCAAATCACGAGACTTCAGGAGCCAATCGATGCACAGAATTTCTTGGTATCACAATAACCAGTTTTGGTGAAACTAGATGTGTGCACAGTACTGTGTTCGTTCGTAAACAGATATTCCCCTATTTCGGGAAATTAGTCCGTAGAGATGCAACGGAATATTCTGTTCAATATAACTGCACACAGGTCATTCTCTTCGTCACCGTATTAAGTTATTCTAGTCCATATGCTATCATATAGGTCCAAAAGTGAGCTGATGATCTTGTACTCTACCGGAGAGATTTTCACGCACTACATATCTGAGATCGTATCTAGTGCCACGCGGCCTATAGTGTCACACCCTGCGTTGCCTGTCAGGCAGGAGCATCCTCTCGTCCGACCAGATCGTTAGATCCCACTAGGCCTGCGGTATCCCAATGTTTCTTTGGGCACATTCTAAATTTACCATCTTTGTGAGCTTCAGTGAGGATTGTTTTGGTTGTAGGACGACGACATTCAAGACAAGCCTTCTTTAATCCCCGTCGTACAGATTCATGAGAACACCCATATTCCATAGTATTATCGAGAAAAATCGATCTGTGTGTAATGGGTTGCTCTCTTACTTCTGCCACCAGTGCCTCGTTCTGTGACGCGGTAATTGCCCAAGACCTTCCCAATCGTGTTAGCGACTTGACACATTCAACGCTTTCAGTTGATGTCGGTAGAGGCATTTCTTGACCTTCTTACGGTTAAGTGAAAGTTCTCTAGAGATCTGAGAAACACCCTGGCCCTGTGAGAAAGTCCCATGATCTCGATCCTGTTTGCTGTTGTCAACTCTTGGCAACCACGTGGACGAGGTATATTGCATCGTTTTGCAACGAATGTCTCAGAGTGAGTGAGAGAATCACAGAACAGCAGAAGTGCTGTTTCATGCTCACGCTTTTGACACTTTAAGATGATAAGGAGGAGAAAACATAAACATTGCGAATCAAGTATGAATATGAATCCAGTTGTCACTATTTTCGAATGCCTATTAAAGGAAACGTGTAACAACCATTATATGGTTTTAACAATTTCATCATGATTTGTCTGTCAGTAGTATACGAGGCTCTTGAGTCCGTTCGTTGACCCCTGATGACGTCATCACCGTAGGGCATGTAACATATACAAGGCCGCCGCCGCTGCTGCTGCTGCGTCCACGTGTTGTTGCGTCGACCTTGGCGTAGCTAGCACGTGACCACCCTAAGTCATGAAGGCCGCTGCGACCACACCTAAACAGGTGTTTATTAGAACCCGGCCTTGGTCTAGCTAGCACTTTCTTGGCATTGAAGCCTGAATTTATCATCTAAATAAAAGATTGCACTAGCTGATCCTTTTCTTTAATTACTACTGATTTTTCTAGGTATAATTGAGGATGGAAGGAGATTTCCCCTATATTCTGATGTAAAGGAAAAAAGTTGGAAAATAAAAGACGTGAAGGTAAGTTCGTTTTTTATTCATTCTTATAAGATACAAGTGTCGAGTTTATTTCGTCACAAATAACATCGTAAAGGACGAAACATGAAGCATTTTCTTCTGGAAGTACATAAGTGCTACTACCTGAAGCACTGTTAATATAGACTATTATATCTGTTGTGGCTAAGACATATTTTGCAAGTTGGTGTTGCAACACATTTGCATTGCTCAATAGAAAGTTTACATCATCTAAACAAAGGATGACGTGTGAGTCTTCGCATTGTATCCTGGCACGATGCCCATTTATAGATTTGAGGCGAAACTGTTCTTCGATGCATCTGTACGACTGCCCTTTGCAGAGATGTTCGGCAAGTTTAGGTAGGTGATTCAGCAAAGTCGCGAAGTAGTAGGACGAGAGGACGACTTCTCCCTGCTTTACTCCGCCAATTTCCACGTGAGCTTCGTAATTTCTTCTTTTGAAGAAACCCAGGCTGATGTATCTGGAGTGATGTTTGTTGAGAAAGTAGGTCCTGCGATGCAACACGAGTTCCGGAGGAGGAGTCACCCGGCGCAGTGGCATACTGATCTGTTTACCTCTTGAGCTCATCTCGTCGACTGCTCCACAGCTGAAACAAAACGAAGCATCGTGTCTGCTAGAGCTATCAGCAGGACATCAGGTGTTAAGTTTTTTAAGCTTATGATGCTTCAACCAATTGAACATGGCGTGAGCGTGTTTGCATGCACAGTGAGTGTTTGAGAACTTATGACAAGGATATTCGCAGTGTAACTGATGATAGAGATTTTCTGGCTTGAGGCAACTAAATTCTTTTCTTAAATTGATAAACGTTCTATCGCAGAGTGCGGAAAGAACTTCACATTTATTCTCATCATAAGCGAAGAGAGAGATATGCCCCGCCACCACCTCTTCCATCACAGTTTTTAGCATGCTTTAAGGGACGTAACCATCATTGAAATGCAATCCATTTTTATTTTCTTTGTTAAATGCATCTAATTTACTATTCCAAGGGTATGGGCTTGCAAAATGAAAGGTTCGAACAATCCCTTTTCCAATGATCGCCAACTCCTTTATGATTAATTCTTTGCCGTTTCCTCTGAGCGCTGTATAATCTATGACAAGACCTCCTTCCATCTTGCACAAAGACTGGCCGAAAAATAAATGAACTACTTACCTTTATACTCGGTAGGCATCGCTGTCCCTTGTTGCACCGCCAGACTGAAAACTCTCTGTGGAACATCTCCCTGGCCTGACGATCTGGATCGGTAGAGTTGAACAGGGCTACGAACTCGTTCATGGTGTATCCTCTGGTGCAGACGTAGAGAGTATAGAGGCACGCGTACTGGCCGCAGATGTCAGAGTAGAGGCTTTGAAGTTGGCAATGATTCACAATGAAGTGAAATGGCATGAAGTCTTTCAAGGATTTTATAAAGGGAGGGAGGCCGTACGATTCGAAATACCATGCAAAAGAATTTGAATTTTGAGTTACAGCTATCCAGTGTGAACCAGGTACGTTGTGAGGATCTAAATTTATTACGAATGTTGACGGTTTAGTAAACTCTGTAGGCAACATGTCCGATGCAAAAACGCCTGCAAAATTTGGAATGCCTCGCAAAGTTTGTTCTATTTGTAAGGTGTTCATAATTAATAATCGGTGTGCACTCTCAGATCTTTGTCTATCTGAATAGAATTTTCGTACTCACAGTACATGATACACGCGATGGCTTGTGTTAACTTTGTTTTAAATCTGAGCTCTATTCTTATATTTCCGTTATTTAATAGAGAAACATGACCTTCTGAAGCTGCCTGTCGTTAAATCGAAAAGCACTAGGAAATAACCCATTATATACATATCGTGCGTGATTTGAATTCCGCTGTTGGTGTGATGGATGCCAGAACCGGAAAAGAGCGTTTGGTAGGCTAACGTTGAACCTTTTTCGTTAGAGGTATCGATATAAAGACCTTCTGCCGGAATTTGCTGGCCGTTAACGTAAATCGCAAAATATTCCAAATGGAAGTGCTTAAACTTGAAATGGTTTGTGGTGTGAGTTCCGGAAAAATTTGTATTTTCTGTTATACCTACGAGTATTCTTTTAGGTAGCGGACCAAATACAGCCTTGTTTATAGAGATGGTACTTTGCCCTGCTGTGAAAGTAAAGGACCTGACATCGACTCGCGTTATATCGTATCTCGCATTTTATTTTTCTAAAGCATTCATATGGGCCATTAAGAGGCTAGGAGCTGGTTTTATCTTTTTCACGTATAGAGTGGCATCTAAGAATTTAAATCTAGCATGTAGACCCGCACTTTCACTCATTATATAAAACGAGTCCTTCGCTTTAGTCAACTTGATTTGAAGTGTAAGTCCCGGTAGTAACAAAGTGGGTAAATTGAAAATATCCCCATGTAATTAACTAAACATGACTATTTCTTTAGACGCATTGCTCTTATGATGACGTTCTTTCCATCTGTGGTTAGAATCTCCGACTTCCAGCGTTCCGTTTTTCGAAGCATCGGCCCCGGAAAGACCGTGGAGAGCCGTATCGATGTACCAGAAAGCATTAGTAAGATGGCTTTTCGATGCATCGTGACCGTACGTTAATAAGGTTTCTAAATAGCTACGATAATGATAAAGATCTTCAGACGGAGTGATGGATGTTCCATTTAGGGAAACGCTCAATTGGCTAAAGAAGGAGTGTAATAAATTGTTAACACCCGTCGTTTTATCTGTTGCTGCTAAAAGTTGGAACCATCCGGCTTTACAAATTTTCCTTTTACCATTAAATAAACATTTAAATCAATGTAGTGTTCCTTATCTCCAGGAATAACAAATACCAATACGGATTGATCTACTGGTGCGATGGGTTTGATTAGGGTAGTGAAGTTTCCTAACACTGCCGACTGAATTGGTATTCTTGCAAAAATATCAAATTCGGATTTTGTGCAGGCAATCATGGAGCACGGGAGCACGTGCTGGTGGCATCGTGTTGCACCCTGTATTTAATCCAAAATGTCTCTAGCTTTTTTGGCTTTATATGGAGCTGATCTCTTTCTGTTGCCCTTTCCTTGTTGTAACCTACCAACTAACTTTTTTGTACCTTCCGTGACTCGTTTTGCCACGATATCTGTGACTTTGGTACCTTCCTGTCGTGCAGCAATATTGGTCATGATGTTTGCACTCGTGGTGAGGGATTCCCAGCCCAAAGTTTTGGCCCCGGATAGGAGGATGGGCTTAAAAATTCTGAATAGACTACCCAAAAAGTTACCTATGCCTCCAACGTGCTGTACGTATGGGCTTCCTACGTACAGCGGTGCGATGTACTGACCGAGGCGCCCTCCACTCTGGTTTACATAGTACGCTTTAAGCGGATCCATTGCCAAATGCATGGATTTTAAATTTAGGGGCCTAATTTATATTGACCCGCTTAAAGAAATCCATTGGGAATGAATTTAAATTTAAATATTAAATTCCCAACGGTTTTCGTTTACCCATCTATCTATACCTAGTGTCTCCGATCTGGCACACCTGACGGTGTTAAACCAAAATGGCTTTCCTAAGCTTAGGCTTGGCGCTTTTAAGCACGTGCAGCATGTGATAGTTGGATCTTATCCGCTTGCTCATGCTGATATGCTACGACAGGGAGCTCCGATGGAAAGATGTTGGTTCTAAATCGTAATCTGCTATCGGTCTCTTGGCACAGATCAAAAAGCATATAACCGTGAGGATTCTCCGTAGCATCCAGATACGCCTTAAAAAGCGATTTCCAATTTTCGGGGTATATTTGTCTGATGATGAGCCACATGATTTTTATCTCTTACGTTTTTAAAAACCACAATGTATTTAGCGTTTAACGAGATGTCGCTGCAATACCTGCCTTGATGAAACAAATTTTGAGTGATTAAAATTACGCTTATGTTCCTATGATGACTTCCCTTCGTGAAAAGGTCGCACACCTCTCTGGAGTATGCAGAGTTTAAGAGATCGTCTAATATTACTAGTTTTGGCTCTTCTTTCTGGTTCTCACACTCCAGCACACCAACGTGAAATTTTACGTGTTTTAACTTTGGCACGGCCGATTTTTCGCTAAAACACCACAATATTTCTTTAAACTTTCCAACAGTGCACAAATGCTTCAAATGTTTTACTAAATTTACACAAAATACGGTCTTACCAGAACCCGAACTACCACTAACGATCAGCGTAAAGGGGTGCTGATATTTTACTACGGGAAACATTACATCGTCGAAACATCTTTAGTTTTTCCCTCAATTCGTCGGTTAACCTGTACATTATGTAATCTACATCGAAGGGAGGATATTGAGCAAACACTTCTAAGGGAATGAGCGCTACCTCCTCGTTTGTAGAATATTTTAAGCCTCTCTGCCTTCTTCGGTTTTCCACGTACTTTGGTACTGCTCGTTCCACCTCGGAATCCATAATGAGAGGAGGCGGCTCGTTCAGTCAGGCTTTATATTTCCGAAAGGGACGGAATCGTTAGAAATTCTTTTTCTCTTGTGAAAGCAAATTCTATAGATTTTATCTTTCGGTTCTGAGACGATATACACGCCATGGGATCTTTTGCGCTTTATTTTCTTTTCCGTTCTTACTACAATGTTTCGATCCACGTTTTCTCCAAGAATGAAATATTTTATTGAATCAAAATTAACCAACTGCAAAAAGGCGTAATTCAATGTTATTCCTCTCACTTTACACACATCTTTGAAATCACCATTTGGTAGGCGTATTTTGTACGCGTAATTTTTTGGGCCTCCGGATACGAATTCTGAAATGTAGGAATTCGTTCCATAGTCCGCTAGCTCATCCGTCATGTCTCCCAGGTTATCGCCGCATTCGACGCTACACTTCTCGCCTTCCCTAACCGTAAACACTATCGAATCCGTATCTGTGTATAATATGTCCCTATTCAGTGCCTCTAGGTAGGTGTATAACTTAAGCCTTGCACCTGCGGTAACGTAGGCTCCTAACACCTCATTGGTGTACGCCAGTGGAGGGCACTCGACCTCTTCGGCATATTTCCACGAGAGCCAGACTATCTCGTCGCTCGCAAACATTAGGTTCTGCACCTCTATGCAGGGCGTGGTCAGGAACATAAACAATTCCGCGGGCTCCCTAATAATTTTCTTGCGCGACCGATTGCTTTGTTCGGTGACCTTTCCCCAAAAACTGTTTAGACACAATTTTGCTAGAGACCTTGCACCTGGATTTTTTTTCTAATTGTCGACTTATCCAAAAGAATTCCTTGGCTCTGAAAAAAGCTTCGAACGTATTTTTCCTTATCCTCATCGCTCTTAACCCAAGAGGGATACCCGCTGGCCTCTGCTTTTAATTTTAAAAAACTATTAATGTAATCTACAACGAGCTCTCCTTTATTTTCATTTTATCATATTGTTCCATTTTGTATTCGTAAAATTCAACAATTTCTCCCACTTCGTAACCCATTTCAACGGCTTTTCGTACCTCGTCTACGATTCAAGTACCAATTAGCTCCCCGTCGTGGTTACATTCACCGTCATTTTCCTCCTTCGCACAGATGTAACAAAGACCAAATATTTACTTTTGTCAACATCTAAACGGCAAGACGGGTTGATAAAGACTTCTATTTTTTGCCGAAACTCTACATTTTATAACCCCCTCTTTTTTTAAGCATTTCCGTAATATTGGCGCAATCTTCGCCAATGTGAATTATGGGATGACCTACGGTAAACTTAAAATATTTACATGTATAAGGATACAGACATCACGTCGTAATACTTAATGCGAGTTTTTACGTCGGCTTTGCAATAGGTTTTCAATGCTTCCGTTATACCTCCGTAGAGGGAATCTCTAAGAATGAGTGGAACATTTTTCACAACGGGATCGTTGTGTAGAGCCGAGTGTTGTTTTAGAATGTCCTCAAATTCAGATTGCCACATGACGTGACAGACGTAACCTGCCGACAAAATTTTATCTATTCGGCTCATGGTGAGCTCGTATCTATCTGCAAGCGTCTCTGTTCGCGTGTCTACGACGGGCACATCTCTATAAGTAAGACACACGTGGCCATGGTAGTAACACCCCATCAATTCAAACATCTCTCTCGTCTCCTCACAAAAACCATCTAATTTGAAGATAGGTAATTCGGGTATTCTCACTTCTCTACCATGACCTGCATGTTTAATGCAAATCCCCCTTTTAATTTCTTCATACCTAAGCCACATGAGAGCTTTCATGGATTGTTTATCGGCTTTCCTATAACCTCCACAAGGAATAAGTCCTATAGTTTTCGGTTTCAAATATTTTTTTCTATATACTTTGTTGCATGCCGAAGCTATTGTAATAAATTCTTGAAATACGTCAATGCTTCCGATATCTAGGAAAGTATTTATAAATATAGAACACCCTTCTCTCAACACTCCAACATCTGTCATACAGTAGGCTTCAATCTCTTTTCTAAAATATAAAATGCCATCTTTTTCCTTCTCGTACCATTCGAAAAATTCTCTGTGTTCGTCTTGCATCATGTAATCGATGCCGTAATGAACGGGGTCGGGATAACAACCAGCATAGTTCATATTTTCAGGAGTATTAAAGTAATGCGGAAAGTGGCCTTTTGTCACACAATCTATTCCAAAAGCTTTCTTTAAACTTCTCTATTTCATGGGTAAAAAGTTCAAACTATCCAAAAAGGTTATGTGTTCCATTTTCATGGATAAAATTTTAGCACCATTCATTACTAAATCCGGTACCCATCCCTGTTTTATTGCATATGAACATGAGATCGTAGGCTCTAGCATTATGTGCAATTGCTCCTTTCACAATAAGGTCTATTTTGGCGCAAATATTCCATAAATTGTTTGATGCCGCCATTGCCCCAAAATGAATGCCTACGCTTTCCACACTGACTGCACCCTTCGGTCATATCCTTGTTTTTTCGCAAAGAAAACAAGAGTGTTCTAAGCAGAGTAAATTTGGAATATGAGGATATGTATTGTCTCCTATTTGCGTGTTTTGACTACATTCTATGTCGTAAAACACGAATAAGACCTCTTCCGATGATGGTATTTTTGCGCTAAGCGTTGGCATATAGCAAAAGTGGCCCGGCATCTCGTTACTTTTACAGCTTCTACGATATGACATATAGCACTGATGATTTGGCTTTAACTGTTGACTACAAATTAAACAATGCCGCTTCCATTCGCAAATTATTTGAGTGCCAAATTTATTCTGCACATGATTATTCATGCAGCTTTGGCTTCTAAAGTACCTATTGCATTTATTACAGTATATGTAGTTTCCTTCAACAATGCAGGGCGGAAGTGAATTACATCCGGAGCATCGATAATTGCATTTATGCGTCTTTGCTCCCTCCTAACTCATTCCCTTATTGCATCCTTCGCAAACATATTCTTTAGACATGGCACCCGTGTGTTTTACAATCACATTATAGTGTTTTTCCTGTGCATCATACAGGAAATTGAAACGTTTTTGTGAATTTTTGTTCCCATCATATATTATATTTTCGCAACGCAATCCTTCATAAACTATGATTCTTTATTCGGAAAGATGGTCCTGAAATTTTTGCAATTCTGTTATTCCTCCACCATTGCTTAGATCAACATTTGTGGCCTTTAGAAGCTCATGGACTTTGGAATAAATTTTTCGACCTTTTCTATAACTTATGTAATTTGGGTCTCTATCGAAATGTGCTATAGCTGCCAATAGAGCATGAGCTAAGCATTTTGTTCTGCTTTTAATTCTAACGATGGACCTTTTTATGTGCGTCAATGCGGATAAATGTCTACCTTTTGTTTTGATTCTACCATGTCCTAAAGGTATTTCAACGTGATCTACTTTTACGGATAAAGCATCTGTGTCACAAAAATTAGCGTTAGATTGGCATACTTTCTCTATAACAGCCATTAATACATCCAAAGATATCTGATCGCTTCTGCGGAAGCATGGTCCTATCGGTTTATGTTGTACATTCACAGAGATTCCTATTGACAGATCTACCACATCATTGGGTTTCACACCACTTAAAATAATATCTAACACAGCTTGCATGCTATTTCTAAAGTAAAGGATAGGATTTTCATCTTTGGAAGCAGGATTTATCTGAATATCGTAATGCCTCCCGTGAGCGTTGAACCTTTTATACTCTCTACGTATTTCATTTAGGACATTAATATTTTCCATGCTAAAAGAACAGACCAAAATAGTATAAGCGCACGTAAAAGCTAATTGAATTTCCAAATACTGTTAACTTTGTGTTACTTACATTTTCTGTCGTGCAGTAGCAGGTTTAACAGCAGCAGGGTTTAACGTGGAACTGTTGGTGGCCGAGATTGTCTCTCCCGTCTTATATACCTAATAGATGCAGTTTAAAAATGCAACTTTCACTTGTCGTCCTTGGTGCTGATGCAATGTGCAGCTGTATATAACGAGGCCATCAGTTGCATTGAAACATCAGTTTACCCTAGACGCTGCAGCAATCAACAAGGTAAATTATTTTACTCTATTTATTATTCCCAAAAGAAAACTAAAACTATTTCAAATAGTTATTGGTGCATACTTATCTTCTTTACAAAATGGATTTCCTTACAAGATTTAATCAAGAAAAGAATATTAAATTGATGCAAATTAGGGATCTATTAATGAATGTTCCATATAAAGCGATCGGAGCTACAAACGTCACCACCAAATATGGACCCTCAATATCTATTAAACTTCAGAAATGCTGAAGTCTTTCTTCCAAGAAAATATACCAACGAGTTTAAGGAAACGGACATTGATGATATTAATAATGAAAAACCTTCGTTAACGTTTTTATTTTTAGGGTTTACTTCTAATAACGGTTATGATATTTTATTTCAGAGGAACTAAAAGTTCTCATTATCTTCTCAGATGACCCTACAGATCAAGTTACTTAGATCTAATACTAAGAGGCTCGTAAGATGCACTGAAGAATCCGTTGGTTTAGACATTTATTTACCTAAAGCGCATGAAATACAACCTCTGCAAGCCGTAATGATCCCAACAGGAATTTCTGCAACATCCCCCGAAGACACTTATCTTCGCATTGCTGAAAAGTCTAGGCTAGCGCTTTTAGGTTTATCAATAAGAGAAAGGTGCATAGATATAAATTTTACAGGGGAATGTTTTGTATTAATGTTACACAACTCAAATAAAAACAACATATTCTTAAAAATCAAAAAATTGCTCAATTGATATGTGAAAAATATGTATACCAAAACTAAAATATGTTAAAAAATTAGGTGTTACCTATAGGGGTAACAATGGTTTTGGCAATACGGAAAAATTTTAGTAATTTATTTTTATTTTTGCATTTTTATAGATGGATACTTTCATCTTTAGTTCTACAAGGGAATTAACAAACAGATATAATTTACTACAAAAAGAAACTGGTTTCAAAACCTTTTTTGAAGAGTTTGTACCTGTCCGTTTTCCAGAATACTGGTCTACTATTGTTTGGATTATGCACTGGCTATCAAAGGAAAATATTTGTTGTGCTCTGGAAGGCACATTTCGGTGCTATATGGCCGGAATATTGGACATAGAACCTAAATGTGTTTGCTTATATGTTGCTATAAACATAAATCAGAAGGAAGAAGAGATGTTAAGATTCATGTTATGTCCGATTGCTAATTACGTTACAAATGACGTTAATTTTATACCTAGCCATTCAAAAAAATGTAGTCTATTTTATTTGCCTACAAAATCTTTATTTTGGAAAGTGGAATGCGAAACATATGAGCCTATAATTAAGGTAACCTACGTTCATACCAAAGAACCTGTAACCTTGCAAAACAATTGGGTGGATTTCATGTATTTTCTTTTTAGAGGTTTTAGGTTTGACTTTCAAAAACTTGTAATGTTTGGTTCATTTCACAACGATCTGTTTTCTAAGCAGTATCTTTGTGATCCCATAGCAAAGTTAAATGGTTGGGGTCAAACCCAAGCACCACCTTACAAAAATATAAAAACCTGTTTCACTGTAGTGAAACAATTCACTTGCAATTGAAAAATCTGTATTAAGAGCCCTTCTTCATTAAATGGTTTAGCATCAAACATTTTATTTGAAAACGCAAAATTAAATTTTTTGCATGCAGACACACATTATAATAATTTTATGTATATAATTTTTAATGCATACGAATTCATCTCTCAATTGAACAAATAATTCCTATAGATTTTCCTATTAAAATTAAAGCCTTTTATTACCCTATCGATACTAACAACCGATGCCACCTTTTGTGTTACAGAGAAGAACACTATAGAGCTTTTAAAGATAGAAAAGTCATGAAATATGAAGATTCTTTTATTAACGAAATGGTTTACGCAAAAGATAATTGGTTTTGTTGTATATGCTCTAAACATTATTTGTACTTATTTATATGTAAAAAAGTGTAAATTTTTGTTTCATGTACTCAAAGGTATTGTATTTATTAATATGTAAGAAAAATATTAATTGTGTATGCTGTAAACCATTATTTGTACTTATTAAAATATAAATTTTGCTTACCTAACTATATGTACTCAAAATATTGTACTTATTAATATGTAAAACAAACATTAATTGTTTTTGTTGTCTATGGTCAAACCATTATTTGTACCTCTTAATATGTAAAAAGATATAAATATTTGCCTCAAAGATAATGTACTTATTAATATGTAAAAGAAAATATTGCTAAGTTTGCTTATTCTAACAAATGTACATCTTATAAAATATATATGTTAAACTCATAGCTTACCTTATTTATTCCTGTTCCCATCTGTTCCTATTCCCCCGTCTAAGTCATAATCTTACAAAGACAGCGCAATGTTTTATATACATTGCAACAAGGAAATGAATCTAGCCTTAACAAAGTAAAAGGCGCGTGACTTTATATGGAATGCACTGTATTCAGGAAGAGAAATCTGGGCTTGGCACGCGTAACCTTGTATGCAATGTGCTGCAGCCAGGAAGAGAAATATCAGTTGATCTAGACTTGGCAATCATTTACTTGCTGCTGTGTATTCTTATAAGGCTACTTCACGTCAAAACGATATCGCAAGGCATTTCCTAAGGTAAAGAAAAAATGTTTAGCAAAAAAAAATGATATTTGTATTGCAATGGTATCAAATAAACAATATTACTAATATCCAATAAATGCTATTTAATTATTCATTCTTTTTTATCAGTACTTTATAAAAAATAAATTTATATTGTATTGCCGCGACCGAGACCAACACATTCATTCATTCATTATCTGTTTACCCTCCTCTTATATAGGACTTACACCCCCCAGGACTTATAAGCGCGTGCCTGGGGTCAGAGGCCCGTCGAGGAGCAGACACTCATGGATCAGACAGAGCATCCAGGATGGGTGATCAGCCCAATGCCTGGTATGGGATGAAGGAAGTAGATGAAACGAAATGTTGGTGAAATGGATGAAAGGAAAGGTGATGATGGAGCAGTTGGTGGAATGAATGGCGGGGGAAACCGGAGAACCCGGAGAAAACCCGCCCAGACGCCGCTTCGTCCACCACAAATCCCACATGCAGGTCCCTGGGATTGAACCCGGGCCGCCTCGGCGAGACCAACACAGCGGGTTTTAAAAACACCTGTTTAGGTGTGGTCGCAGCGGCGGACTTGTCCGCGACCTAAACCAAGGTCACCGCAACAACACGTGCGCGCAGCAGCAGCAGCAGCGGCGGCGGCGGCCTTGTTTATGTTACATGCCCTGCGGTGATGACGTCATCAGGGCTAACGAACGGACTAAAGAGCCTCTTATACTACTTCTGTCGTTAATCAGAACAACTAAATGAACTTATACTCCACACTAAGTACTACGACACTCATGTTTGTTCTAGATAATGTTCCCTTCTTATCCCCTGAATAAAAGTAAGCGAATATTTAGAAACAAAAGTAAAATATTTTAACCATTTCTAAGGAAAGTTAGAGACAGAATAAACTTAGTATCATATGAATAGAGCTTAAATCGCCCAATTGAGGAACAACCGAGAACATTGCATCGCTATCTATAGAATTCAATAGTGCCAGCTGTTTATGGTTCCATCCTTGCCCCTTATCTTTTAAATGGAAAACTAACAAATATTTTTAATTCATCTAGATTCTTTGATCAGGAATGGATAATCAGAATAAAGACGCTTCAAGAAATTGAGTTAATTGGGACATGGCCATATTATATAGTACTTGAAAATAAACAAAATGGCAACGCTGCTAGGTGATAAAGTTTGCTTCACGTAATCTCCAACTCATTGGGTTTTGATCAATATATCATTAATTACTTTATTTACTGACATCCAGTTCGCCTATCAATGCACTTTTGTAACCATCAATTAAATAAGCACCACTATTGTAACCACCACTATTAAATCCTTTCCTAAGATATGTAATGTATTAAATTCATTTCCTTTCGATACTTTGAGTATTTTTCTGACTCAGCATGGTATTTCTGACGTATTACTGCATAATTACCTATAAAACAATGTGATATATCGAGTACACTCATTGTTTCTAAAATGATTGTTTTCGTTTCATGTGTTTGAAAAGTTTTAACTTTCTGCTTGTCGAGACCTTCTAACACGAGGAAGACACAATGCTGCCTTATATTGATTGTAAGCTAATATAAACGTTAGGAGTGCATGGATGAGGTAAATTATTTAACTTGGTAAAAGTCTTTGAGATTTTTGTAGAGATGTCTTTGAATGTGGGTATTTAAAGTAAAGCGTTATTTAACTTCGGGAGGAATGATGGACAGTTGAGTTAGGCGTATTCCCTATTTTGTTTTCAGCAATTGCGCTCCAAAATCTCAATCGTATTGCATCGTTCGTAAGACGGCTGGCAAAATCACAACGCTATGCGGAATAAAAATGGCGAACTAATTTACCACTTTAAAGGAGGAGGATTATCTAAAAGGGTTCATTATTTTGTATAATTTTATGTTTGTCACAGGTGATATAAATTATGCTATTTGCTATAAAAACAGAGAACCACGCGTTACATGTGATTTTATTCACGTTTCGCCACCAATGTTGATCGGCAGTAATAAGCTTTAACGAGCTCAGCTATCCTCACCACAGAAAAAACGTGCTGCTGGATTAAGCTTACTCTTGTAAATAAAGGATCCAACACTGGAATCGTTTTTACCTCTGGTCCGCTACTTAATCGAAACCCATAATAACATGCTATCTACAGGTGTACTGAAGTTGAATCTGGAATGTTTGACTTTAGTTTGCAATGGCTGCTGAAATATTGCTTTTCAAAACTGGGACTTGAGCTGATAGTTGCCATGTCCTTTGCACTGCAAGGAAAGCATTTGACAAATTTCATTCTCATACCTTCTGTGCAAGAATGTCTGTGTATTAGGTGACTCTTCGCGTAGGTCTCAGTGAATGTGACGATTTAATTTTATGAAAACTCGTATCCTAAATATTACAAAACCGGAAAGCAGGAGCAGAATAGGAATCCGCAAACAAAGAAGAACATCTTCAATGAGCATGCACTGGTCTTCATCTACAATCCTCAGTACCAATTAGGACAGTGGAATGATGATTGTAAAAAAAAAACAACGAGGAAAAGTGTAAACAACTTTATCAATAGAAAAGAGTAAGTTAAAGTATATAACCTCTCTTTATTTCTCCTTTCCTTTTAATTAGATAACTGTGTGTTTACGTACATGGTTTATCGTGCAACGTAAATTAAAATAGGCTTGTCTCTGTAGGAAAATTAGTTTATTTTCGATCCTTATGTTGAAAACTTGAGTGAAAATCTCCTATGGTTTATGTGAATAATGAATGACAGGTATGGGCGATATTGAAGCAATATAATCTATTTTCAAAAGTGTGTCACCTTTTTACCGCATTAAGCACTTTTCAGCTCTGAATACACTTTATAAACTGATGCCGATTTTGATTTGGCGAAATCCAAACTCATATCACGATTAGGATAACATTCACATTTGGGAAAAAAATTCAAATCAGTAATATCACAATGATAAACTTCAGAACGGTTTTTACTTGTGTCATTTAATCTTCAAGTTTGTGCTCCCACTATAACGAAACATGGCTTTCAAACTTCGATGTCGTGGCAATTCCATGAATTATCTAGACTGAGGTACAGAAGTTTGAATATCAACATTAAGGTTCGAAAAGTGATATATTGCAATGGATTGTCAAACTTGTCAATTTTAAGAATTTCCACTTTCTCAGTCATATAGGCGAATGACGGCAAGTATCCATTCAATTCATGCAATTTGACAAGCGCCTCCTCTGCTTCAAAATGGTTCCTGGAATCTTTGGATCGAAAAAATACCAATTAAAATTTTCTGTTTAGGATAAGATTCCTGCAATCTTCGGCGAAATCTAGAAGCATCGAAACAGAAACTATAGCATCGAAGCTTCTACTTTTAGCATGCACGATATGGGCGTCTTTACCGGAGATGCTCCGTTTAACATGCATTAAACGATTTTATTCCATCGGGTTGAGATCCGCATGGTTAAAAACGGTTGAAATAACAGGATTTCTAGTGCTATCTATAATTGCTCCAGTCATGTCTGGAGGAATTTCATGAAAATGAAAGCAAAAGCATTATTGGTAAGCTTGGCAATAGAATGCTTTCCATTGCGTTTTGAGGTAGATCCTTCAATACAGTGATACTTTCTGTTGGGTAGGGTATACAAATGTTGAGCTTAACAAGGAATTCTAACCTCAGGCCTTGAATCTAGACCTCATAATTGTATGGTATAAAATTGTCCTGCTCTTGTTCGGTAGTTTTTTCATCAAATGTAGGGACCTCAGTCACGTTCAATACATCTATTATAGAACTCTCTAGAACTTTCCAGAAATGGTGTATTACAGCACATTAACCCCTTATTAGGCAAAGGTAGATTGTGAGTGAATCTTAATAGGAGGGGTCTATTATACATCTGATGCTGACGTTTAAAATTAATACGTATTTCGCCTAATGAGAGTCATGCAGTTATAATCCAGCTTCCAAAGTCGACGGTCTTGCCGTCATGATAGCCTACTCTAAGAGTAATATTAGTGTTTGATGTTTGTGTCAATTACAGACAAATATATAGGACTTGAAGGCTCTTGAGATCTGTGATATGTTTGAGAAGATGATGAAAAATCTCATACAGAGAATGACGACACTTGCCATCCATGAAAGAACGAGTTGCAATATTTTAGTTTCTACGTATGATACATTAAATATATTCACAATATAATCGGATTCGCTTAGCACAACTCCATGCAGATTCCGATTATCATTGAAATCCAGAAGCGAGCCTGAAAACATAGGTTTACAAAAATCTATTTCAAAAGCACATTGAAGTTCAGACTTCATTCTGTTATTATAATGAAGTATGAAGAAGACACCATCATCCAGTATAAGTCTATACTTGAGAATTGTAATTGTATAATCAGTTTTAATGGTTGCAGTAGCAATTTATATGCTTGTAGGTATTCCAATAAAAGTATAATTAAATGGGTTATTGCTTTTATCGACATTTTCATTCAATGGTTGTTTCAAAATTCAAGATATTAGTTTAGTATAGATCTTTCTTCTCCTAGATCTTATTATACACTGATGAATGCACATGCCACTCAAATGTTTTATACACTGCAGCAATTAGTATAAGGACGAGATATTACTCTACTGGCTCCCATTATAAATTAAAAGGTAAATGCAGGTAACGAAAGATTCTTGAACTCAATTGGATGATGGAGTTATTATCGTAAAAGTGTGCAGTTGCAATGCAAGCCTTGGACTTTGACGGCAGTATCAAGAAGGATGTCATGAATATATATTTCCAGGTAATGTTAGAGCATTTATGCTAGGGAGCTCTTGTGGTGGCATAGCAAACGTTTTGAAGAATTTGCTGCCTCGCGGAAATGGGCTTCGTTTCGAGAATATGTGTATTTATTATATCTGTTTAAGGTACTTGGGAATTATGGTTGAGATCTGAATCGACGAACTATTTGCAAGATGTATTCTAAAGAGAAATCAAGATAATAACAATTTCATTGACAAGAATTGATGAAAGTGTTACTTGATCCAAGTACATGCTCATAATGTACCGAATAGAAAGTTCAACGAATATATAAATTCTCAAACATAAGCCCTAGATGGTGAAACTTTTTATTTGGCAAAAGATAGAGTTATTGGTATAGTAGATCCTATTTCAGATATGCATAATGTAAATAAAAGATATACTAGAGGTCTTGTTATAATGAAATCGAACGAAACTCGGGAACAGCGAATTTGCATTCTGAATGTTTGCATTCTGATAGGAAATCGAAATGCAAATAATGAAGAAATTTAAGTTGTCACTGTAAATTTGGACAAGACTGTGAATACGGGGAATACGCTGATCAATTCTACCAAAGAGACGGCAGATTCTCCAATGAGTTCTATTAAGCAAATGGAAGAGAACTCTGATAACGGCGAAACAAATGTTCAGAATATGGGCAACGAGAAAATGAATCCATTAGAATAATGATGATGAAACAAGTTTCAAGTTCAGAAAATGCAATAAACCAGCTAAAGATGGAGATTTCGAATATTCCCAAACCATTCTCACAATGAGAAACCAAATGGATTAGAAACAAATGTAAAGATGTTTGACAGCCACATAAATAAAGTGCATCAAATGACTAGTCTAGAAGTGCCGACCAGGAATCAATATACCCATATAGCAGTCTTTGCCGATGTATTCAAGACTCGGGTGCATGATGATAGTAATGATATAGAATGCCTGAAAGCTTCGGTTGAGATTATATCTAAGGCTGTCGGTGCATTGAGAACTCACCTGCGATGCAAACTATAAATTGAAAAGGAAAAACACATTTCAATTCCTTTTAAAATGGATTTGTCGAGTAAAACACTTATGAACAGCTGTAGTCAGATATGCCAATGCTATAAGAGAAATATTACGAATAGTCGCAATGGTAACATCCGTAGTGTAATGCCGAAGCTCTTCAACCAGTAACCGAGCCGCTTATTAATATATTAAACATTGAGAAAGGAGCGTATCCGAAGATCAGTGATTAGTCTACTTCAAAATACTTGAATCATGTTCGCCCAAATAGGTATAGTGATAACCCGGATACCGTATACAGCGTGCGCTATAATCATGAAAGCTACACGCTAGGCAATAAAATAAATCACTTTGTAAACAATGAGACTCAAATATGAATTGAAACACTTAAACCTACTCTTGGATGTACTGAATCCATCTTTAAGCATGTGCCTCAAATGGAAGCGTTCCATAATGAAGATTTGGATATTTATACAAAAATTTGAGAAAATACTCTAGTTCATAAACGAGAAGTCAGCATATGAGGACGTGTGAAATTAAGTACTCCTACAAGTATGAAACATTATACATCTTCTATTACAAAAGCAAACTTGACTGGGCTCGAGTGGAAGCAACATCGCCCCGATAGGAAGTTCGACTACGTCTACTGTAGCAATCCTAATTCTCTAGTTAATCGATTAAGAATGCTCATTGCATCCCAAGATGATGGATATATAAACAATTCGAGTGAACCTGAAGAGATTACTCAAGAATTGAAGTGTTCGTAAATTATAACACGATAGCTAAAGCATCTATCACAAAAGAGCTAGATGCTCCTGCCCAAAATAATTAATGTGCAGGAAAGTAATCAGCAAAGAATTACAGGATTTCCTTCAAATCGATTTGATGGAAATGATTCCATATACTAAAACAAAAAGTATTACAAATACATACCCATTGCAATTTATTTATTTTCTAAAATGGCATATACTTAACCTTTAACAGACAAGAATGGTGCTAATGTGGCAAAGGCAATAGAATGTATGTGTTGGATACATTTCTCAAGAATTTTCCAAGCAAATAGTTTTAGAATAAACATTTTAAAGCTTTGTTGTTGAAGTATAATATTAACCCTTACAATACATACATAACATAAAGGCTGTAGTTGTAGAACCCTTAATAAGGAACAAAATAATATGATGTATAGAGAGCTGTTAGCTAAAGGATCATACAAATAGTAGCTATCCCACCTATAAACACTGCTAAATGCACTGGCACATGACATTCAACCATCGAAATGAAACCAAAGGAAGTGAATAATAATTACCTCATTCTCACAGCTTATCTCAACCTAAAACCCGGGAGGGAGAAGCGGAATGAAAAGGAGTTCACTGTTTGTGATCCACGAAGTATATCTAAATATAATGGACTCTTGGAAAAGCTTTCACGTCAAACTAGAGTACTGGAATGTTTCAAGTTCCTCAAGTGAAACGCACCAAACGAATTACCCATCTAATCAAGCATAACAAAGGAAATGGAATTAGAGGTTTCACTTATGGACATGTACTCCTCAAGCGATTATATCCAAATGACTATATTGTAGAGAGCCTTTTCAGATAGAGAGGAATCACGATGCTTGTGAAATAGTAGGGGTTTCGCAATACTCAATGGTTCGAAAAAATTATTTTGTTAAATAGAGAAAAGCATTTAACATTGACTACTTATTTGAAGAAAATTCCTGAAAAATAAATATAACAATTTCCAAAAAAAATTTACAAATAAATGTGATAGTCGTAAAATCCAAGGACTTTGTGTATAAACGCTATTTTCAATAACCAAATAATTGTAAAATCCGTATATGGTTTACAAGCTCAAAACTATAACCATTTGAGGGCCCGCTTCTATGAAATGAGGATGAGGCTGCCCAGGTAGGCAATAGAAATCACTATGATCTGGTTGAATAAAGGCCCCATATGATCCTGCAATGGATCATCAAGCAATTTACGCTTGTCATCTCCTCCATGTAATGGAATTTTGTTGGTGTGTATGGTTAGAAGTTTATGTTTTGTGCTCCGAAAGCAAATCTGAAAATCGTTGTTAGTATGTTTCAAACATTGACAATATTTCCCGAAATATTTATACTGCATTCCACTTTTATTTAGCCCTTTCGCCTCCAGGACGGTCTGGTCACATCTTATCTATAGCTGTATAATTTCGATGGCAACCCTGTATACTCTTATGATCATTCTGCTCAATTCACCTTTGAACAAGCCAGTGATTTTCTTATTAGCCTACTTAGTACCATGTATATCATCCTCGGTATAATCTGATGTATCGTAACGCTGGTGATTGTTTTTGATGAATTTATAAGACGCCATTAGTTTATAAATTGAATGTCCATAGAATTTCAGACCACGTCCTTCAAATTAGGTGTCATTACTTTATAAAATGTTTTAATGATAAGTTTTAAAATGTCCAAAATTGCATGCCCAATATAGATCAGCTTATTCATGAAGACTTCATATACAGCCAACATGCCGGAAAGATCATTATCGAAAATGATACTTCTTATAAAGCTGGGACGAACAGACATTTTGCGTACCTCTTTCAGGTGGTTGGGATGTTTAAATCCCTGTAATTGCGCAAATTGTAACGAACTTGCCCAACACAGCGTTTTTCATAGTTTTGTCAGAGATTCTAAGCAAACATTGAGGCTTCCCTAACTCGCTTTTCGACATTAACTTTCTTAGCGTCAGAGCCGATCTGATCGGCTTCTGAAACCTGCTGTAGAGTGTCAGACGCCTGCCTCCCTCTCTCTACTGGTATAAAGTGCCAAGGATTTTAAGTGGAAAAATTACTGTTGCAATAAACTGCATATAACTCACGAGATCTGACTGCCAACGCCCGGAAACTTATTTAATAATAATGTCTATGTTGTGTAACATACGCTTATAACATGTATGGACACGATAACTCCATAACAGCTCCAAAATATAGCAAGAAGTATAATCTTTTTATGAGAATAAAATTATTTTTCTAATTTAAGTTTAAAACGTTCGTGTTCAAAATGCACATAAGATTAATAAAAATATATAAATTTATAGATTGACATTCAGTAAACAGGTGACATGCATAAAGGGAGCCGATTTATAAATCGTATTAACATTTTAGATCATAAAACCATAAAGTGTCAAAGTGTAAACAAGGCAGAGTTTTCTGGTACTCACAAAATCTTGAAATGAAGAATAGGATCCTTTTAGAGGCAAGGTATGTTGTGTAACGTCTTCTATTGAAATGTAAGCGTTACGAATTGTCCCCACTCAGCTATATTAATGTATTTTTGATATTAAAGGCACTAATAAACACTAAATAATAACTATATAAATTAATGAATATGGGCTAAATTAATATAGTATGTGGTATATAATATAGAAAATGCGTCTTCAGCAGATTTAAATTACACACGAGCCTATACACATAAATGTTTACAAAAACACCTCAAATTTATTTTTAACACTTATGAAGGGTTTCGCATTTTATATGCAATCCTTTGTCATACTTGACGCACACAGTTGTCGATCGTCGTATTTGTTTTGGAGTATGACACACAGTGTATAGCCTTTCCTTTTTTCAGGTAGTAATTTATCACCGCACAACGGTCTGTTGTCATTTGCAAGGGTCAGTAATGTTGTATAAGTATTATTTCGGGCAGATGCTCGCTCTTCACTTATGGAATTTATAATGGAAGCGTAAAACTGTAGCCGAGTTCTTTTATTTCCATTGCAGTTTTCAAAATTACATTTAGTACCATTCTTAAAATAACGTTAATGGCAAACTTTTCCAATATTTCAAAGTTCTGCATTCATCTAAATAAAAATACACCATCGTGTCATTGACATCTATTCCCCCATATAGCGATTGTATTCCAAGATTTCGTCCGGATTCATTTTAGGCTCATTTGTGTTTCTAACTGTGGGAGTCACGTTAGGTTCTTTGCAGTTCCGTAGGTTGACAAAATCATTATCTGGTTCTTTTGAGATTTCATTGCTCAAATGCTACAAGTAACAAAGGCCCTTGTCTGAAGTATTTGTATGATGTTTTAAATTTATTCGTAGCATCAGTCGGAATTCCCTTTCTGTTACACCTAATTTTGCCAGTTAAAAAGTTCCTGCTGAATATAGATATTTGGCAAGAGGAATGGATGTAAAAAATTATCTGTGTATACATGATCCACTTTCATGAAGTAATTGCCAACTGAAAGTAGGTTGTTATCCACTGTATATGCTAAGTCGTCGGTTTTTATACCTGTTTTTTCCTCGGAAGATTTTGTACACCGAAGATATTGAAACCTAAACAGTGTTTGCTGATCGCATCACATATCATCCAGAATTTTATCCCCCATTTATGATGGTGTTTGCTTGGCATGTACTGCATGAGCTGAGTGTGACATTTGGTTCCCACTAAACTTTCATCAACTGACAGTTGATGTTGAGGAGTGTAATGATGCCGAAATACTCTGTTTGCGTGTTCCAAAATAGGCTCGAATATAGCACACGGTCATAATTTGGAGAAAAGGAGGAGAAAGCTTGGTGCTATCCGTGAAATGAAAAAAATTCAAAAGAAGTTGAGATCTGTTCCTGGAAAAAATTTCCAAACCAAGGAGTATGGAAAATGTCTTTGGTACCCCAGTAGGAAAACACGGGTTTTTCACAAGCCCCATGTTCAAAATAACTGCAATGAAGGCCCTTATATCCTGCTCGGTTGTTCTTCACCAGGATTTTGTTCTTGAACACGGTGAGAGATCTCTTGCCGCAAGCACCTGATTTGTGTACCGATTTGTTTTGGCAACAACGAGGTTCAGGAATGTAGTGGTGAAGAGCAGACTGAAGTAAAGTATAGGTGAAGAATCATGGTTAGGGGCATGCATTGGTCCAGGGAGTTCCATAAAAGAGAATGTAGGTAAGGGGGTGTGGTCAGTATGGTTAGGATAAACTTCAGCGAAGGTTTCCTGCGGAATACCATTTTCCTTATTGTTGCCGTCATCATCAGTATAATCCTGTTTGAATTCCGAATAAACTCCATTATGAAGTACGTTGTCTTCTCCAAAGGAAACGTTCAATTTCATCGTCTTTTGCGGTGCAGAACTAGGGGCGTGCCCGGTATGATACCATTAGAAGAATCCATTTCGTTATCACTATCCGATAGTAGTTCATCTGCATCAAATTCACAATTATCGAAATACTCTAACAACTTTTCTTTGTCTACGCCTGGTTTGAAAAAATCACCAGAAGCACTTGCTATTTTTCACTACTATAGCACAACAGACTAATGTAAACTGAGGGGTTGTTTGTTGTCATGAAAGCCAAATACATTGTTACAAACCTTCCTGTTGAAGGACAAAAGAGGTACCCTTCAAAGTGTTTGCATTTCGTTGCTATAGGAAGTCATAAAGGTATGTTAACCATGTTAAGTTTTCGTATGCCCATCTCGTCGGCGCTGACACTAGAGCGGGTGGATTTTGAAAGCCAATCTGCTCGTATCTGACACTTTAACGGAGGTCCGCTGCTCTACCGCTTGGCACCAAGGGGTTAAGGTCTATGTAGACCTTTAACCGCTTGGATTGGTCATATTATACCAAACGGAAAATGTGTCTCAATGACACCCGTAAATTGATGCACTGCTGGAAATTGCTGTAATGCAAGACATATTTTAGTCAGTGTTTCCATCAGTTCCTTGGATTGGCCCCCGGGTTCCATTTACACCTTAGAACAGAGAGGAACGTTGTTATGAATGTAATGAAGACGAGCAGGACAGTCTAGATCTACCTCTAGAATGAGCACTGTATCAGGATTTGCAGGGATTACGAGAAAGACTGAATAGTTGATTTCCCTCCTATTGAGCCATCTTAGATTTCCATGGGGCGTTGATGAAGCCATGCTTGCACAGGATTACTTTTTGATTTCCAGGTGTGATAGATCCTTTGATGATTCAAGTGAAATGTACCCTGGCAGTGTTTGTGGTTAGAATATCCCTTCAATCCCGTGCATACACCTCCTCGAATAACATCCTAAAATGGATGCATATCGGGATCGAAAATTAAGTTAAGTTGCAACATTATTGTCTTTAGCATTGACTCAAAGGCAATCCATGGTAACGTGCAATACGAATAGAAATGCGGATTTCAAATATCCAAAGACAAATGTGTGAATTTCTCGAAGACATCTGCTAAAAGCAATGCATCCTTCTACAAATAAAGATCTATACATTCCTCAATATTCCTGAAACTGGAGTTGCTCAATACTTTTTCGCGTGGCGTACTGCTCTTCAGAGATATTGTCAAAAACCTGGAGGGGTAGTAGCACCTCCTCTTTGACCTTCACGATATCATCCATATGGATATAGGCAAATATACCTTTTTTGATGGGTTCTGTGCCTGTATACCCAGCATTAGTGATCTTTAAGTCATCAACGGTCATTATATCTGCCAAGCTGAATAACTGTCAAGCTGAGTAATCGAGGATTTTGTAGCTATCGAGGAACCTGAAGCATACGCTCCTGTGCATTTTAGTGAATGCTAAATATCGTTCCGAGGATTGAACTTTGTATGATATAGGCTCATTGCCATATTTCGGATGTCTCATTTAAAATTGAATGCCATAGATAGATAATAATAAATATGCTATAAAATATGGTAATTTCCCATTAAATTGCATCTGGTATGAATAGCAAGTAGGAAAGCACCTGTAATATGACAATGAAATATCGCCTTGTTATCATACTTATCAAATGTCTCTTACATGTATGACAATGATAAACATTATGAGAATTGTCCTCTTCTTGATCAGACATATGCAATGGTTCAATACTGGCATATTTTGCAATGACTTCATCAGTAACCACTTCAGTCTACTAAAGGAGTCGTTGATTGCATTGTCTCCTCCAAAGCGCATGAATCTCGATAATGACTGGTCATGTCTACGTAAACATTTAAAGATATAAATATCTCATGTTCTTATATGGAGCGCGTCCAATCTCTAAGCACCAGGGTTTGCAGGAGTAAACTAGTTAAAAACCTGACTCAAAAAGATACAGAAGTATTTTTTGAAATTGCTTTAGATTGCATTATGTCGTCATGGTTTGCGATTTTCAATAGTTAACGTTTATTGCTTTTAAATTTATGCTGTTCCAAGAATTCTCATTAAGATAGTTTGTCAGATAAACATTGCATACCCACAGTTTAGATTTGTGCTGAGTTATGTGACTATCTGGTTATATTGGTTATGAGTCAGTATTGCGCTTCATCTTCTTGTTGAATCCTCAGAAGATTCATGTAATGATCTTTCTTCTCCGACTACTTGAGTGTTGGTGTAATGGCTTATCTTGATTCAGTGTCAAAGACCTATAGACAAGCATGCCAGGGTTTAGGGTTTCAAAGGGCTTTATCTGGTCTAAAGAGACAGGAAAAGAAATGTCGTTATAGTTCAATTCGTCGAGATTCATACATTTGGATATGATGATGTTATATATCTATTAGCCTTTGCATGATGTTTAGAGACTAGCAAGCACCAAGCAGAAGAGTAGTTGTACTGGTTTTTATGCTCGTTGTTGCTTTGTTTTGCATGATCGATTCTGGAAGTTCAATGTAGAAGGAAGCAAAAGGGAATTATCCAGGCCGCCACTATTTTTCAGACAGTGGCTTGCATAGAGAGATTTTGACCTAGGTTATCTTTCAAACTTCATCAAGTTTTACAGAATTTCATCAGTATTTGGACGAACGAGAAAATTAAGTTTCTTTCTTGTAAATCTCTTAGGTTTTTAAATAAAGTAGTATATATTGGCTTGTTCCTTCTTAAGCATCTGGATTAAATATGAAACTTCAAGGAGAAGCCCATTTTTTATTTTATTTAGAGTGGATATAATCTACTTAATTACACGATCAGCACATCTATTCATGATTCGCATGGTTGTGGTATTTATGTGGTACTTTTAATTCCACTATTAAATATACGACCTTTGAGGGCGCATTGAAGTATATAACATTGAGCAATTATTTTAACACACCCTGTTTGCAGGATATGGCGATGATAATGATGAAGATGATGCCCTTATATTTGATGCGTTGCCACACTACATCGCTTCAAAAGGCCTGGCCAGCGGAGGGTTTTGCTCCTGGAGCTATTCGAGTCCCCAGCTGCGAAATCCTCAATGCCTCAGTTAACTCTGGAAGATAGTTAATAAAAGTAATAATAGCCAGTGAAAAGCAAATGTACTTATTTTGGTAACATAGACAGCGATTAATATGATAACAATTCAATGTGCTATGAATGGCTAATGCTGCTGATAATAATAATAGTAATACAACGGAGTGAAAAAAGAATTAAGCTATCTATCCAGAGAGGTTTGAAAAAAATTCATTTATACGTCATTTCTCCTTGGGTATAACATGAAACGAGTCGAGCGGGGCATCTCTGTAATTCGATGAAACTATATCCTTCGGCTGATCTGAACATACAGCAATAATATTAGTTTACATTTTTAAACATATATAGTCATGCTACATAACAAATGCATAGTCTACTTTAAGTTTACCATGCATATATACCTCGTTCTAATTTGAGATTTCCTTACTGCTCGATTTCGCGCCATCATTGTGCACCAAAGATAATGTTCATTTAGCAACAATTCTGTAGGTTTTCTTCGTTCATTTTGCACAACATATTTCATTTTTTAACACTCATACATACCACAACGGTTTCCAGGTTTACGTTAGCCCTCTGGATTTTCCCTACGTGCTCCTGCCTATGATATGCAATACTCTTAAGTAGTGTTTCATGATATCGTCGCTTAGACATCTCAGTTCCGAAGGCAACAACAGGTGTTCTTTATCAATATGGGCAACTACTCGATCGCCATATTTTGTAACTACTCTGATATTTCTCATAATAAATGACTTCCTCTGCTACAGAAAGGAAAGCGTAGATTGAAAGCTAAGCCTTTGTTTTATTTCCTTATTTGGTCCTATATGGTTTTGCAAAGAAAGTATTAATTCATCAGCTATTTGCTCAAATTCTGTTTATGTAGTGTAAACACACATTATCTTCAATAAATACAAATTTTATAGATATTTGCAATTAAGACCCTTAAAGCATATCCCTAAGCTAAGCGTTTAAATATCCGGTTACCAACTACTATTTAATCAATTATCCTCATGCTCTACTGCTTTGTTTCATTTCTACCTCAACGCTAATTACCCTATTTGTGCTTATATGTTTATTCCATTTTGATTGGGAAAGAATCAATACAGACTTACCAGCCATATCGCTCCAATGCCAGTTGAGAGAAGGATTGATTAAAGTGTGTGGTTGCTCTTCAATATCCTCCGCTTTTGTATACTTTCATAGCATATTTGGTGAATTTCTTTACATCATTTTGAAGCACATTCACAAATAGCTTCTTCCCTCAACTTCTGTGATTCATGTGCAACGTTTATCATCTTTCGGTATGAAAGTATTACCGCGATTTCATATGTTTCTTATTCAACTAAAATTAAATATACACATTTTATATTGCATAAATTAGAGGTTCTTTGTAGGTTTAACGTTGCACTTCTATAGTTCGTGTGGTGTGTTAAAAAATTTTCAGGTTTTTTTCGCACCAATGTCCAATATTTTTATTCTCAATCTGATTATGATTTGTTTCGCAGTAATAAGGCGCTATCGCAAGTGTTATAACTGTTTTCTGCATCTTATATGTGTAAGTCCTCTGAATTAATGTGTAATTTAATGCACTAATTTAACATTGCATAAACTATTTGTTGTCTCTGCAGTATTCAAATATCGCATAACATTGTGTTTGGACTTTTTATGGTATGTTATTTGTTTCACTAGACCTTTTTTCATAATTGGGGTTCTTATTTTTTATTCAGAGTATAAATGTGTGGGGGATATTTCTTGAGAGTGTCACATACTAGGAAATTGTATAAACTTTAACAGCATCAGTATAATCATTAAAATTGGTCACCTTTTCGTAATGCTGGCTGTGTTTGTTTGTCCGCTATTTGTATAAAGATTGTTGCAAATTCCACATATTGTTGTTTCTGTACTAATATCGTTTCACTTTGATGCTATTTTACTATTAGTTTTGCAATATTGGCGCTTTCGCAATGTATGCGAATCTTGTGGAATATTTAGCAAGCAGAAGGCAATATGTGGTAAATATTTACATTCAGTTTTTCCGTGTCATTCACTCTTTACAATTGGTGATTTTATCTATCAGTGTATAATTCACAATTTACAAAACATTAGTATTATAAAGTTCTGCATTCGTTTCCTTACATTGATAGATTTAGCGTTATAAACGTGTAGCTGCGACGTTGTGTTTTGTCGTTGTACTGGATTATTGATTGTGAACATACTTATTGGTTTTCGTCTCAATGTCCGCCTAAAAATTTCGTTTTGACGTTATAGAAGTATATTTTTCCATTGCATAAATATAATCGAGTTCGCAATAATGTAATTGACTTTGGTTTATCCGCTGTGTTATTTCCTTTACCCATCACGGAGCTCCAACTGCATCACAATAGAGCTTCCTCTATTTAATTAGCTCCATATTTTAAAATTTCTCCACAATTCTAGGAGCAATACTTTCAAACTTACACCTTTTGGCCATCACGGTGCTTGAACCTATACAAACCGCATCACAATCTAGAGGGTGTTCATTCTAACTTCCCCCACTTAATTTCATCTATTTTTAAATTATTTCCCACAATTATACAAATACACTTTCAAATATACAACCTTTAATCATAACGGGGCTTGAACCTATACGTACTGCATCACAATCTATACGAACATTTTTTTTATAGTTTTTCCTTAATTCTAGAAACAATATGTTCAAAATTTAGTATTTATACTAACCACTGCCTCGAAGTAATGCCCGTTGTAGGTGAGCAGCATTCCTGCGGCATTTCAACATCATCTTTGGCACATCGCATGCAATAAATTAAAAGAAAATCCACAATTTATATCCAAAGCTATATGGGAATTCTGGATATGTTTTTGATTATGACGGGGTTGATTATTATATATCCAGAAGTCCAATGGGTTTCTGGTTATAAATGTTTAGGGCGTGCAATTTACATTTGCATCCAGAACCCAATTTACCTACTAATATCAGGCCTGGGTGTTTTCATAGGTTAAGCTAAAACTTTGCAACTGGTCAGTTTTAGAGATAAGGAACCTCATATATCGAAATAATGCGATAATTCATCAGTGTCAGTTTCCCTGTATGTCTGTTTTCCGTTTATAAACTTCTTAATTATTTGCTTAAATTATACCTTTATGTATTGCATTAAGACAATTTAGTGACCCTTTTTAAGGTCTTTTCAATAAGTTATTTCTTTACACATATTTCTGTTTTATGAAAAATGCACATTGCTGCAATTATAAGGTTTCGGATTAATAGCGAGAAAGTGTTTGTTGGAATGCACCGGACATTTTGTTCCAGAGCTTATGTATGAATATTGCAATGTGAAATAGCGAAAAAAAATTATTACCATTAAAGGTACCAATTTCATAATAATAAGAGCCACAAAACACGGAAGCACCAAAACGGAGCCACAATCGACGAAGAGAAACGAAAAACAGTTTTCGTCGTTCGGTGCTGTGAGTTTTTTTTATCGTGCATGTCACACGGTTCATACGTGGCACCAGACCATTCCCACAGTCTCCTGCTATGTAAACACGGGCACGTCCATTAGAAAGCACAAGTGCATGTCATATATAGTAGAAGTTCAGAAGGTGATGGTGTGTCAACAGTAACTATGAGGGCTCTTATCCTTTTCAAGTCGTCTCGAGCATTAACGTAATGCGTTACCTCTTTAGCTGGACCACAATATTACTTGCAAAGCTACATAAAGATTCCTCCATCTGTTGTTTAACAGATGCCAATGCTGTGTGATAACGTACTTGTTGGAAGTGGGCGGATTTATCGTCCTCAAGGGCTACATGCTTTACGTTTGTGGAACAGAAATATACCTGTAAAAGTTAACATATGCCATTTGCGTCCTTCTGTTTTGAAAACTAAAACAACTAGAATTTTTAAAACGCTCCAATTTACTATTTTGAATACGTTTACTTCGCCATATTTCAGAGATCATGAGAGCTGCAAGATAGTGCGCCTCAAGTTGCAGGAAAATCTCCATTTTTTATTTCTACTGATTCTTTCCTTGGGCTTTCTAGCTGATACTTATGTTCTAAAATTATCCGACAGCGCCAAGGATAAAACCTTAGGAAATTGGAAGTATTATGGAAATAGCTTCACGTCAGTTGCAAAGTGGAGTGATGTGAATAGTAGGTATTGTGGGTAAAGGGTGAATATCAAAACGAATTTAAATAGTATTCTTCATTTCTCAAATACAACAACTTGCGGAGGAAAAAGCCATAAATCTTACTGGCACACGAGGGACAAACAAAGGAAAATCAAGCAATTCCTCCATGGATCATCATTGTCATTTCCCACTTTTGCGTGCAATTGTTAAGAAAGCACTCTAATGGCCGGTTTCACGAACCATCGTTTATGGTTTTCAGGATTGTGTATTCTTTGACGATCATTTAACTGTTATTTTACCCTTTCTTCAATCCAGGTTCATTTTGACCATCATCATACACATTGTTAAAATTGATGTAACGTTTCTCAGTGTTCAATTAAATGACGATTTGTTGTAAACAATATAACTTCTATGCAGTAGGAATTATTCAGAAGTTACTCAATGAGGATTATAGATAATCTTGGCGCTGAGTTATTGTACACATATTTACAGCAAAATGTAGGTCCTGAATGCGTGATATCTGAGTGGAATGACCATATCTACACAATGTATCATTATTCAAAATTCACTACAAGATACAGTTATACAAGAACATAGTATTGCAAATGTTTGCACAAATTGAAAATAGACTAGCGTACCCTACTAACAGAAACAGAGTGTTAACGCCCCCTCCCAACCAATACAACAGGTGCTTTTAACTCTACGTTTCTGTGCTACTGGTTCTTTTCAAATATTAATAGCAGATCTAAATGGAATGTGTAAATGAACTATATGTCAATATATCAAAAAGGTTTCAGAACCTTCTCTTACACCCACCTCTGTACGTGAATTTCCCACAAGGTGAGGAAGTTCGTTCAGTTATTCAGAACTTGTACATGACATGATACCCTAGTTATTAACGGGAATATATAACTAATGAAATAAAGAAGTAAATAGTAATTTATTTGTAATAAATAATTTCCACACATAGAATCAATGCATAAATGAGGAAGAAAGGGTTACAGCTTTGCAAGTGGTTATTCACTTATAAGTCAGTACAAGGCATATTACGGTTCAGAAAAAGTAATTAGTTCAGGTGTAGAAATGCTAAGGTAATTAAGCCTTTCGGCGAACTTAAGTCAACAAGAAATCCATTAACTAAAGATTCAGGTAGCTAGAATTCAAGATTTTAAGAAACAAGAGATGTGAAGCTGCACGTAGTCCAGTTCGGAAAATTGAGACGATGAAATAATTCTTAGAATTTAGTCGCCAAAGAGTAAAAGTTATGTTTCAGATGCGTAAAATTTGGCAACGTATAATGTAGGTACTTTGTTGCGGTAGTTCTAAAGTAGGCAGGACTTAAGTTAATAAAAGAGCGTTTATTGAAAAAATTAATGTGTTTCTTTCTTTTCTTTCGTGTATAGCCTTAGGGGCCCACAGTCTTTTACGGTGATGGGCAGGTTGTAGCGTCTAAACCCACCCGGGGTTATCAGTTACTTAGCGATAGCTACGACGGGTTTTGCCTGTAAATAGTTTAGCTAGTCACAGCAAGTCACGCTTCGAGTTTATTTTGTTGCGGAAACAGTTACTTCAGATCGTAAAATTGATACTGTAGAAGTTAGCACGTATAATGGTTAGTTGATATAGTTTCGAGTGCTACGATTCATAATCACTTTCATTGTTTATCTTCAAAAGGTCGACAACTCGCTTCAGTAGCTCAGTATTGTATGACATTTAACTTCTCAGTCAATTTAAACTGGTGTTATCCTACCACCCCGAGAAAAAGATCTTATAATCAAGTGCTGTAGCAGCCCGCAGCAGAATCAACAGCAGATATTGGAGACGACGTCAAAAGATGACACCGAATACGACTTCAAAGATTAGCGCCTCATCGTGGTGCAATATGGCTTCAATGGTAAATCAATTCTATAGAGTAAAAGGGGCCATTGATTATATTCATGATGGTCATAATGAGGATGACTTTCGCAACATTAATGTGCAGCAGTGTTCCTAAGTTATAATTACAAATGTAGTAGCTCTCTGGCCAGGGTCAGTTCATGACAGTTTTATTTTTGACAATTCTGAAATAAGAATGTTGCGAAGTAGGAAACGTCCGAGAAGGACATTTACTACGTGATATCGGATAGACACTTATTCAATTTCTTCTTAAATCCAAGAAAACAAGGAGTAGCAAATTTAAATAGAGTACATATTAATACCTGAAACACTGTCGAACGATAGTACGAAGTTTGTAAATGAGATTTCCGGCTTTATCGTTAGGATTGACTACTTCAGTAACGTCACTGCTTATTATTATTATTATTATTATTATTATTATTATTATTATTATGGCTACTTCTGTATTTCAGAACATTTCTATACAAACAAGGAAGAGCACCCCCAGAAGATTAATAATTCAATCGCCTCCTTGAAGAGTAAACGCTATTTAATAGGGATTATTTAACTTTTAAGGAAGTTTACGCACATGGTGTAGTAGTTATATGGAATAACAAAGAAAAAACACAAGCCCTCTGTTATCATTACTCTGAAGTAAACAAGAAAACGTATGTTTGAGATTACAAGGTGTTGTTAAGCTTCTAATTCCAGATAATTTTAAATTTTGTGTAAGCTATATTGTTAGTACATACTAGAGAATATAGAATAATGTGTGTAATGCACTATGCATTTAGTGTAATGGTATTGTTTTCCGGTTGCACAGTTTCACAGTGCGCCGTGGTATGTGAAAAGTCGCATCTTAGAATAATATACTACCGGCACGAAAGTCTTTAGGTTTTCATTGCCTTGTTTCATCTTTTGTGTATAATTTTTAATCTCCAAGAAAACCAATTCTTCGTTGTGTTTTTTGAAACAAATCTCGTTCATATCTGTAGAGATGTGTTTCCGCTTCTGACAATTGGGATAACTGAAAAGCAAACCTTTACGTTATTACACTGCAAAATTCCTCTTAAATGGAAATGCATAGATAAGGTGGCATGGCTACTAAACATCTTATTTGAATTTATGCAGCAGGTACAAGAAGAAGTTCTTCACAGATGCAAAGCCGAACGTTCGCCCCTGTTGTGCATATCAGGAAATGCATCAGCGTCACTAACCTCACGCAGACAGACACAGACGGACGGAGCAGAACGGCAATCCATCATTTGCGTGCGGACACAATAGCCCTGTGTCTTTCTTTACCGCGCGAGCCTGCTTGCGAACTTCCGGTTTTCATCCCCTGCCCATGTTAACATCCCCGTCAGCACGAGCCAAGCACATGCCAGGAAGTGAGAAATATTGAAATGAACCGTACAGACTCTCGAGTTAACGCTGCCATACCTAAAACGCTAGTATTGCCAAATGTGAATTAGACGAGAAAAGTTGCTTAAACGTGACATGAGAAGTCCTACAAATGTTTGCTCAGTTTACCACATGAATGTTTTGACAAGATGATAAAGAAATACAGAACAAAGGAGTTGGATGTGTCACACTACACCATCTTTTTCTATCCATTACCACTTCACATAATCCCTCATATGTAATATTAGTCTTCATAGAGCAAGCTGATGTATTCACGTTATTTACAATAAATAATTTCAATTTGAATAATAGGAACTTGACGATACTAAACAGAAAGCACAATTCTTCATGTATTATTGTCAACTTTTTGTCACTAATGAACCAGATTGTGACGAGGTCTCGGGGTTTTCGCCATGGCGCGGAGTTACGCTTGCCGTCTTCAAGTCTCAGGTATGATGTTCTGTCGACTGATGCCTCGTACATGAAAATTCTCTAAATCAAATCTAGCCCATATCAACTCTTTTCTTAGAAGTGGGTAATGAGAGCAACCACGTGTTTGGTTATTAGCTCTATTTTATTCCAGTTGCAAAATGACATTTTGAAGGGGATAGCCAAATTTAATAATAATAATAATAATAATAATAATAATAGTAATAAAAATTCCGCGGCGCTATAGCCCATGAAGAGCCTATACGTTCCACCCGACTGCGGTCCTCAGACCCAGTACACTCGCTTCTATTTATGCCGTACTCGGTTTGGGAGACGTTCTATTGGTCTTCACAGGTGAGTATGTGTAGCAAGGAGGAGGTGTGTGTATCTGTTTACCTTTTCGCGCATGCAGTGGTGTCCTATTTTAGTGCCCAATTCTGGATTATTCACATAACTTTGATCAATATCATCAGCTACAGATTAACCTTGTTTAAATATATAACTAAATAAAGCCCTGTTTTGCACAATATCTATATGAAAATGTATTTTCAATAGCAGCTAATGTGAAACCGAAATACATTATACTTTTTACTCTCAAATAGGACACATTTACTAGACATTATTTTAATAATCCGTGCAGTCCCCATTCTTGTCCAATACCTGATTTAGCCGCTTAGGCACCGAATCACTCGTATGAAATTTGGGAACATATCCGTTTAGAGTCAGAGTTCTTCCAGCAGCTGGGTGTTTGTGTGGTTGTCCATGTATGTTTGTGTGTTTTTATGTGTACGCGTTTGGGTGTGTGTGTGGAGAGTAATATCCGAAACCACTCAACAAATTTTGATAAGTCTTTCACTATTTACAACTGTTGTTCTTTCCGGCGGACATATACCATAAACTATTTTCAAAATACTTAAAGCAGGAGGGGGTGTTTGGGGGGTTTCACCCAATTTCAATCCGGTTTCGTAGAGTGCTGTAACAAATTAGAACACCAGTTACTGTGAAACAAACTTTATTTATCACTAGGCACTTAGCGTAGCACAAACGTAACACGTGAGTCACTTTTGGTACGCACTCGGAACGCAACACAACTGATCCGTCGAATCAAATCACAACTGAATTTCTGAGTCACAACTCACAACTGAACTGCACTTTCGCTGTCCACTTTTCACTTCATAACTTCTTAACCGACTGAGCTCCACTCCACGCAAGAGCAGCAACTTATATAGGCCTAGCATACAAAACGGAAAGTTCTAGAAAGAAAGCATACTAGAACATGTCTAAAGGGTTGTTCTCGAACAGGTAAGCGGCACGCAATGGCCAATGATCGAAGGTTCACCTACGTGGCGGGCCGAGAGGCGCGTACCGGCGGCCTGCAGGTAGCCTCGCGCGCCCAGTCCCAATAGAATATCAGAGAATACTGTTTGGTACCTAAATGCCAACATGAAATGTTTAATACCCAAAGAGGTAAATTGGAAGTTTGAAACGTTTTGAAGGTAGCAGCATGTCGTGTTCATATCACCAAATATCTCACTGATTTTGCTGAACTTTGTGCTAAAGTAGCATTTTAATATTATTTGACAAAACTTGGTACACTAAGGTTTTAGAATCTTGCAAAATTGATAAGCTATTCTACAGTTTCAAAAAACTTTCGTTATCCTTATTTTCAAACCACGCTTTGAACCCCCAACATACAAAGCAGCACCCTTTGGAATATCCAACGAAAACTATAGGCTACCTTATAAATCTGAAAAGCTACCCCTACCATATCTTGATAAAACATTGTACAATTATACCATTGGAACTGAAAAACATCAGAGATTACTTTACAGCTTCAAAGAACTATCCAGCCCCTAAGTTCAATCATATTGTCGTAACCTCTACATTTTTAAATAAATCACGGGGGTAGAGCAATAGGTATCGGCGTTTAAGACATCATAAACTACACGAGGTCCGACGGGACGAGCTCAACAAAGTTCCTAAATACACCTGAAAATTCCTAAAACATTGTATGGGAAGGAAGAAGGATCAAATAGCTACTGAAAATCGCATGCACGAACTTAAGATGGCCAAAAGTGTATTAAGTATAAATGGATACAAAATGTTACCTGTTTGCCATCGGCGACGAGTCGATCATGTTGTGGCCATCCTGCACGGGTGTTCCCTTGCAAGAGAGAGAAGCAACTCACGCTACCTTCTAACGAACCGGTTTCCCCACTATTCTGACATCATCCGATCTCTGTTACCAACCCAAACAATAGTAAATACATTTCCCAACCAACAAACAAACATTACCCTAGCCAAATGTCACATCTCCCCCTGGCCACCCAGATGGACGTCCCCGTCGAGGCAAGAAGGATTTTATCACTTACAGAAAATTACAAAGAACAGAGACAGCATAAATAAATGACATACTTTACAAAATTATCTGAATATTTACAAAAGATGGAGCCGAAAAGACTGTCAAAGCAGATGTAAAAGAAACCGTTATTAAGCTAATACTAGCATGAAGTCTCGAGTGCCACCGACGATATTCAAAGATGTCTTGTCTCATTAAGTGGAACCCCGCACATGCATAATGCACCTTGCTGCCACTGTCCCACCCACACTACACTGCACCATATCTTGTCGTAACTGTTTATGGGTGGAATGATCCCATCACCCACAACGACGAGGAGTCAGCCGCAGAGTTGTTGTTGGTTCACGATGCTGATGACATGGGGGTAATTGCTGGCTTGGACTGCCCCCTGAACAGTGGCTTCTTTTGGCACCTGCAGTGTAGTGAACTGGCAGTAGCTCTCCCTGGTATATCTCTGTGCAGCCTCTGGTATGGCGCTGTACTGCGGGGTCGCTGCTCTGGACACTCGAACTCCAAAATCAGCAAATTCACTATAACAGGGGTAATAACCAGGTATAATGTGTACTCCAAAAACATCATACAGGGATGAAGAAAAAAGTAGTATGTCATTTAAGAAAATATAATCAAAAGAAGCCACAAATTTTGCAAAAATTTAGAAACATTGAAACTAAATACTAAGAAAAAAATGATTACACATTGACATAAAAACTGAATTTTGTAAAGGGGTGCAGGCGAAAAATTCACAAAAAAATGTTTACAAATCAAATTACAGAGACATGAAGTGGTCAGAATACAGAAATATGATGTGAATTATATTCACAGTTTACACATAATAACAGAACACAAATATATTAAAACGTTTGGAATCCCAATATTAAATTTAACCAGCTGGTACAACTAATAACCAAAATGAATAAGTGCACTTATCAATCATTCATACATGACAATGAAATAAAATCATTTGTACTGACCATGGCTCAAATAATACATAACACTCAGTTTAATAACTACCCAAAGCTACTAAGAACATTGTTACATACTTCAAAAATAACCACCACATTACATGCGTCAAACTACAAATATTCATGCTTTACTTGCAATCACACAAATTTCTCCTTCACATTAATATCTTTATCCTCTTTGTTATGATCATTATTATCCTCATCATCATTCACAGTTATTACTGAGAAAATAAATATCTTCATTGACATGTCTTATTCAACTAGCTGCAAAATCAAAGGTACCTGACATAAGCATAAACTGAACAAATCACATTAACATCTCAGGAATGACACAAATAATATAGCACTACACTGTTGCATCCACATCTACCGAATCAAGATTAAGCTGGAAAATAGATGGTGTTAAAACTTGTTACATAACATGGTACTAACACTTGTTATATAAGATGGTACTGAAAGTTGCTGTATAAGATGGTATTAACACTTGTTGATAAACTAAAAAAAATATTCATTGCATTCAATTCATTACATTTACTCTCTTGTGTGAACACATCACACAGGCTATACTGGACACGTTTCAGCAACACCAATAAGCAAAACATTTCTCAACTCAACTTATCACCACGAATTTCCAGGTACATGTTAGCCCTCCTGAAAACTCAAACATTCACACTTCAAGGGTACATTGTAGCTATCCCATCGAAGCTGACATTACTCACCACATCTCACTACCAACATCGGGGTTACTCTTTGGCACTCCCACCGAGGCAAATCTTCCGTATACTACTCACATAACCTCACACATACACAAATTTATGCAACAACTTCTGCAAAGAAGGATCGCAGCATCATAATGAAACACAAAATCAAACCAAAAAGAAATGCAACAGAACAAAGCACATCATTACCAAATTAACACTTTCATATATCATTCCTGTAAGTCAAAAGTAATTAAACACACAATGCACATCATATAATTACACTGCAGCATAATATAACAAACCAAATAATTTCTGATGACTAAAAACAAAATCCAAAATTTTGGTTACATAAAATGGTGACAAACTTTCAAATTAGTAAAACATAAACTTCATTCCTGAAAATCACAGCTTAATTAAGCATTGGCCAGTAAAACAAACATTTAGCATACCTCTCTGCACTGTGAAAGTTTTGAGTCATTTGAAATATACATACCACACTTTGGTACACACCATGTGCACATACCTTCAGGTCGTTTTACTGTTGCTTTTCTTTTACCAGTGCAACTTTCAAATTTCTTGTAATACACACTTCATGCCAACATTAAGGCAAATATAATGAAACCAGCATCACAAAACACAAAATTTACAGTCTATAAGGACCCACAGGATCATAGTAAGGGTAAAGGCGTGACACATGAACACTCTGATGTTTGGTGCGAGGAGCATGAGGTCGACCATCAAGGTAGGTAACAGGAGTGATCTGTTGGATAATTTCAAATGGTCCAAAATATCTATGTAACAATTTTGTACATTTACCTTTCTTTCTTATAGGAGTAAAAAATTTAACTAATTGACCTACATTATAAACCACATCTCTATGTTTTGCATCAAATGTTTCTTTCTGTTTCACTTGTTGCTTAGTAACGTTAGCAACAGCAACCTCACGTGCTTTCTGAATCTCTTGTAAGGTTTGTTTCACAAAAAGGTCATCAAACGTAGCTTGTAGTTGAACCTGATTAGGTAAAGAAGGCTCTCGACCATATTTCAAGAAAAAGGATGAGAATTTAGTAGACTCCTGAACACTTGAGTTGTAAGAAAATATTACATAGGGCAAAATTGAGTCCCAATTCTTCTGATTAGTGACAACAGAATGGCTGAGCATATTCAAGAGGGTTTGATTGAATCTTTCCGTTAATCCATTACAAGCTGGATGGTAAGCACTAGTAAAACTGGAAGACACAGAGAGCGATCTCAACAATTCTTGTGTCACTTCACTTAGGAAAACTTAGCCTCGATCGGACAACAAGGTAGCAGGGGCTCCATGCTTACAGATGATATTATGGAGTATAAACTTGGCAACTTGTGGAATTGTTGCTGAAGAGAGCGACGCAGACTCGACCCAGCGATAAGCATACTCGGTTGCGACGATGATGTACTTGCGTCCAGAATTAGAGCGTGGGAGGGGCCCAAGCAAATCAATACCCCACCGCTCGCCTACAGAAGTAACAGGAATTGGTTGTAACAAACCCGCTGGCTTTTGATTTTTAGGTCCTTTTCTGGTTTGACAACTGGGACAGGTACACACACAGTGTTTAATATCTTTTTTCATCCCAATCCAATAGTATCTGGAGTGAATTTTAGCAAATGTTTTAGAAAAGCCTAAATGGCCTGAAAGAGGATCATCATGACAAGAAGATAGAATTTCATGTTTCAGTGCCTCTGGAATGACCAACAGATGGAGAGGGCCAGTGGAGCCAGCATTTTTACGGTAAAGAACACCCGATTTAAGAGTATATGTAGAAATTTGTCTCTGAACTAGCAGAAGCTGACTGAGGATCATGAAGAGCATTAATAAGTTCAAGTAACACAGGATCTTGTTTCTGTTTGTCAGCAACTTCAACTCAAGACAATAAACATGTGGGAAGTTCCTCGAGCTGCTCAAGTTCACTTTCTTTAGGTTGTAACACAGGAAATCTCGATAAAGCATCAGCATCATGATGTTTCTTACCAGATTTATAAGAAATAGAACAGTCAACTTCTTGGAATTTCAAGCTCCATCGTGCCAGACGTCCAGTCAAATCTTTCAAATTATTCAAATAGCAAAGGGAGTGATGATCAGATACAATATTAACCTTATAGCCATATACAAAACTGCGAAAGTGAGTAAGCCCAAACAAAATGGCCAACAATTCCAACTCAGGAACACTATAGTTACGTTCACATTAAATAAAGTCCTCAAAGCATAGCCCACTAGTTTAAACACATTATTAATTTTTTATATAAAACAGAAGCAACCCCTAGACCACTGGCATCAGAATGCAATTCAGTATATGCACCAGGAGTATAGTGAGCTAAGACAGGAGCAGAGACTAATGAGTCTTTCAACTTTAGAACTGCAGCCTGCTGATCAGCTCCCCAAACAAAACTTTGATCTTTCCGAGTCAATTGAATGAGTGGTTGAACAATATTTGCATAGTCTTTGATGAGTTTCCTGTAAAAATTAAACAAGCACAAAACTTTCCTTACATCTCTGACATTTTTAGGACGAGGCAAATTTTAAATGGAATTTACTTTATCAGAATCAGGAGAAATACCATCCTTGGAGACTTCAAAGTCTAAGAGCTTGATCTTTTGCATAGCGAAGAAACACTTTTCTGGTTTAAGCTTGAATTTATGGTGATCCAGGCATTGAAAAACAGCTTCAAGATTTTGTAACAACTTCAAAAGTTTTATCAAAAACGACAGTATCATCCAAATATGCAATTGCCTATTTAAAATCGAGATCACCTAACAACTTGTCTGCTATGTAGCTGAAGAATCTAGGAGCATTCTAGCCCAAAACTTAAGCGAGTGAATTGATATTGACCTTGAAAAGTAACAAAAGAAGTAAATTTCTGGCTATCCTCTGCAATAGGAACTTGAAAATATGCTGACAATAAATATAATGACTCAAACCATTTAGCCTCCCCCAGATAACTCAACAAATCATCTATTAATGGCAAAGGAAAAGAGATAGTTTCAGTAACGGCATTCAATTTCCTATAATCGACACAAAACCTCATGGAACCATCTTTATTTTAACTAACACCACAGGAGAAGCCCAAGAGGACTGTGATTCCTTGATAATTCCAGCATCTTGCACATCTTTAACTTGTTCAGGAATTATTCTTTTTTGTTTATGGGGAACTCTGTAAGGTCTTTGTTTGATTGGTTTGGAATCATTTACTTTAATATCAAACTCTGCAACATCGGTAGTACCAAGTTCTTGCAATGTGGTGGCAAATAAATGACTATATTCCAATAACAATGAACGCAATTCGGATTTTGAGTGTCTAGTAATTTATCATTTACATTAAAATTAAAATTTGAAGTTGGCATAGGGATAACATTTGATGGTAAAACAGAATTACTCTGAACTAGTGCAACATCATAAGCTTTAGCTAAAACTGTATTAGCAAACAGTGTTTGTGGAACTGCAGAATTATTATGCACTAGTATAGTTAATTCAGATGTAGAATGACACAACAATGGTGGAATTGAAAGATTTTTCTTCTGCATAATGCTAACAGCAGGTTCAAACATAACCTCATTACTAATATCTAACAAGGGTTGAACTGCTACATAACACATAGATAAAGGTGGAATTTTCACATTATTCACAACTGCCACTTTAACACCAGAGTCATTACATTCTTTAACTTGCAAAGGGTTCACTGCCATTTTAACAAAAGGACCATGTACCTGGTGAATTGGTATACTAAATGAATCATCCTCGGCAGCATTAAAAGTTATCAAATTTTGTGCATAGTCAATTACAACACCATGAGCATGTAAAAAGTCATTGCCTAAAATTAAATCATGAGAAAGATCCTTTACAACTGTAGCGGGGGTTTGGAAAATAAAGGGAACGCTTTCTGGTTGGTATGTTCTTGGTATAGGATTTCAGGTACGAGAGATTATTGTCGGCTGCTCCGGTAGAGGATGAGTGGTTGTGAGACTCTAATCCCAGGGATTGTGTGGATGGGAGGTGAATGATACTCACAACTCCTCTCAATGGCCCATTTATTATGAAGATCCACACTTGCTGTAGTACTGAAGACCCTTTACACAAGACGCGTTCCTCTCGGTTTTTCCCCGTTACAGTTTCCGTGCTTCTACCCTTGATTTTATTCTATTTCTTAGTTATTCACAATATGACTTTTGTCATCCCTAGCTACCCTATCTTTTACTACACCAAGTATTTCATCTTGTTCTCCCTGACCCTTCACGAAGTTTTACGTTCTCATCCTAGCTCCTCCCGGCACAAAGTCCTAACATCATCTTCCTATCTCTTCACGACACAAAATGTTACGTCCTTTTCCTATCTCGTCACGACACAGAGTGTTCCAAGTTTCGCGTGTCGAAAACTCGCTCCTGCTCCTAGACAAAAATCTATTTCACGCCTATTTTCTAGTTTAGTTCCCTGGAATTACTATTCACGTGACATTTATTCTTCCTTATTGGTTCTTTAGCTCCTTTGCGCTTTTTCTCTCATTGGTTACATTTCTGCCACCTTATGCACCGTGAGCGTCTCTACTGTTTCACATTATTAACGGCTGATTTGATTTTCTGTCCGCATGAATGACTAGCACATCCGTTTCATTGTTTCGCTCGCCGGCGAGTTCCCGGCGATTTCAATAGAACCTAACTGTTTCTCCTGCTAGCCTTTCCTGTTGCCTTCTGACATTATTTTCTTGTTTCTGTTTCCTTTCACATTCTTTTCCTTTCTGATTTATTTATACGTGTCTACTTTATTTTATTTCATCCATAATAATGTTTATTCCCCCCTTTTCTTAATCTTTAATATTCTCTTTTATCTCCTTCTTATTTTGTTTTATTAGCGGATTAGTCTTAAACTTTTATTCTGGCTGTGATTATCATTGTACTCGCGGATCTTATCACTTCAAATGCCCTTCAGATAAGGCATTCATTTTGTTCGCATGAGTAAAATTAATGGCTTGTCTGAAAACCCACTGAAACTAGTGCTTCGCTGTTCGCGCTAAAGGTCCCCCCTCGCGTCTTGTGTGAGGCTTTTCTTTACGTAGTTCGTACGTACTGTTTTACATACATTTTAGCTTACAAATTATGCTTGTACATGTTCCACCTGAAAAATTTACACAGAAAAATTTGTTTCCAGGGACTGACTTCTGCGTCTCCTGTTACCTTGTGGCGCAATTTACTTTACATAATTTACCTGTTACTTATAAACTAATCTATAACTATTTACATTTTTATTGATTTTTCGCCCTTTCCATTCAGGCCTCGTTTTCTTGTTTTAGTCTTTTGTGTGGTGTACATTTTCGTGTTTCCCTTTCGTGAAACATGCTTTCACTTTCTTAAGCACTCATTTTTTTCGGTTTCATTTCGCGTACTAGTGCTTTGTATTTCCCGGTAACGTATTCCCCGCACTGTTCACTTTTCACACGGTTTGTTGGTGACTGTTTAGGGATGTCATTCACCCTTTTTGAGTCTACCTGGGAATAATCACTTGTCTGTCTGAACTTACAATTTTTGTGCAAGTCCCTATACCTTAATGCAAGTAAACATAATTTTCAAAGATTTACGTTTTATTTCGTTCCTAGTTTTGCTCATGAGTGCGGTCTTAATGTTATTTACAATTAACTTAATCTATGTCCTTATCCTAACATTCAATACATAACAATAGCTCTGTACACTCATTTGTAGCATAGTTCAGTGTTTCCTTTCATGAGAATTTTAACATTTTCTTTATCCGGATGATCGTCCCTCTTTTATGTTTTGGTTAAGCCTTAACTCTATACTTCCCCTTTCTCTGTGATTCTACACCTTTCGCATAGATTGCTAACTTTTCATGCTTATTGTTTAAGTTTAATATGAATTTACATTCTTTGCCTTAGCTTTTACAGATTTACATTTATAACACTCTTACACATCCTAGTATTCTACTCTTATTCTCGTATGCGTCATGCCTTTACCCTGTTCTGGTCGTACTGTTATTGACCGTTCTTATTTTCCTACACGCTAATTCAGTTGCTTTGTTTACGTTTCTGTTTTAATTGCTTACTGAGACATTTCAACGGTACATTGTGGTTCGTTTTCCGTCATTTTGTAGGTACTTTGTACGGTTTTATTAAGGCCAAATTGTACCTACCAATTATTTTTAGAGTACGTGGGTTTTGTAATTCGAAAGCTCGATCGCTCAATTGTTTCCGGATTACGGCCGGACCGTGCCACATCAAATGTAATTTATTGTTCTCTTTTTTCAAAAGGGATGACTTGTGGTGTGCCTTGTATAAAACCTTATCTCCTTTCGGGTTCCATGTCTTGTTGTGTCGTTTCATGTGTTTGTTCCTTAATTCTGTTTTCCTTGTTATGTTTTCATATGCCAGTTTCAACTTTTCCACCTGAGTGGCTTCTTTTGTCGGGATAGCTGATGGCATTCCTTCCATGAGGTAGTGTTCTTGTCCTGTTAGTAAAGTCAGCGGTGTGAAACCTGTGTTGCTGTTCGGTGTTTCGTTGAACGTCCTTTCTATCGTGGGTATGTGGTCCATCCACGATGTGTGATTTTTGTTACATAGGATTCTTAGATATATCACTAGGTCTCTCATGTATCTCTCGCATGGGTTCGATGGCGGGTGATATACCGTTGAGTTATAGATTTTATCGCTTGTGCCCTTATGTTGTCTGTAAATTGTTTTCCCCTATGTATTGAAGCGTTGTCCACGAGAAGTGAATTCATTTTCCCGTATTTGGGTATATAGTCGTTGATGATTTTCTTGGGACATGCTGCGCTCGTTAATTTTCGCATAGGGTATAATTTTACAAATTTTGTGAATACATCAACCAATACAAAAATTTGTCTCATGCCTCCTACTCCTGCTGTTAGAGGACCATGTGAATCGGCCGCTACTAAAGCTAGGGGTCTATCCCTGATGATATTCTGAGGTGGTGTGTCGTATTTTACATTCATTGGTTTACATTTTTGACATGTGTCACATTTGCTTATATGCTGCCGTACTTTTCGATGTAGTTTTGGGATGTAAAAGTGTTGTTGGATTGCGTTGCATGTCTTTTCTGATCCTGCATGGATCATTGTTTTATGGAAAGTGTCAATTACTTTTGTTTCCAAAGAACTCGGCGCATATGTCAGCCACGTTGGTTGTTTCGAACTTTTTAGTTTGTAAAGTATGCCTTTGTGCAGCCCTCTCGTCTCCTTCAAGTCAGGTGTAATGTCCTTTGCCTGGCTCATTAGGGTTGCCAACTTTGGTTACTGCAACTGCAATGTTTTGATGTGTTCTACCTGTTTGGCAAGTGCGCTACCTGAGTGTAATGAGGTTCTCAGAATTTTAATTTCTCTTCTAGTATGTCCCATGCATTCTGGAATTCCTTCTCTGTTTCCTAGTCGGGAGAGTGTATCCGCGAAAATGTTGCTGTTTCCTGGGATGTGTTTTATATTGACGTCATGTGCTGTGATTTCATGTATATAACGGGCTATTTTGGAACTGACGAGTTTGCATGATTTAATGAATGATAAGCTCACGTGGTCAGTGTATATTGTGATTGGTCTATTATATACGTAGTGTTTGAACTTTTGTAGCGCGAAATATATTGCTGCTATTTCCAGTTCTGTAATTCCCGCTGTTTTCTCTGTAGGGGTCAAGGTTCGAGATGCCGTGCTGATAATATGTTGATCATTTTGCTCGTCGTATTGGCACAAGATGGCACCGAAACCTGTGATGGCTGCGTCGGAATAAATGTGAAATGGTAAATTCATGTTTGGTCTTTCCAATAGTATTGCCTTTCCAAAGAGTTGTTTTATTTTGTCGAAAGTGTTTTGGTGTTCTTCCGACCATTTCCAGCGTGTGCCTTTCTTTAACAGCTCTCTTAGGGGTGCTACCTCTCTGGCATAATTTGCTAGGAAGCGAGCTTCATACTGCAGTATACCTAAACATTTTCTTAGCTGTCTAACGTTTCTAGGGGGTGGTATTGCCTGAATCGTGCGTATGCGTTCCGGGTCTGGTGCCACTCCTTTGTCCGAAATGATGTATCCTAGAAATTTTATTTCTTGGCTGAAGAATGTTGTTTTGTTTAGGTTTAGGATCAACCCGTTTTGTCTAATTTTTGTTAACACAGTGTTTATGTGCTGAAGGTGGTTCTCAATGTTCGTGCTGTGTATCAGGAAGTCGTCGATGTATTGGGTTAGGTAGTCTTGCGTTGTGTTTCCAAAGATTTTCTCCGTTGCTCTCAAAAATCCTGATCCGCTGACCGATAAACCAAAGGGTATCCTCAAAAATTCGAACACTTTACCCTGGTAAATGAAACTCGTGTATTGTCTAACATGGGGAGCCAATGGGATTTGTAGATATGAATTGTTGAGATCCAAGCATGAGAACCACGTTTTCTTTCCGATTCCGGCAAGGATGTACTCGATACTTTGAGTCCTCGTGTTGTCGGGTATTATAAAGGTGTTTAAGTGGCGAGCGTCTATCGTAATGCGAACGTTTCCTGAGCTCTTTGCAACAACACATAAAGGGTTTATATATGGCGAATTTGACGGTTGTATTATTTTCTGCTCTATCATTTGTGTTATTGTGTCATGTACTGCGTTTTGAAGGGTTATCGGTATATTTCTACATTTATATTTCCATGGGGGAGTTGGTTTCACCTCAAAGGAATATTCGTAATTTTTATAGCAACCTGTTTTGTCTGAAAATGCTTCTCTGTTGTTCCATAGAATTGTAGTTAGTGTTTGTTTTTGTCGTTTGCTGAGGGCTGAAATGTCATTAACCTTTCGTGCAATGCACTCTCTAATTTGTCGGGTGTCCGTTTCTCCGTACAGGTATTGTTCTACATTTTCACCTGATAAGTCATCCAGTCCGCTTATCTTTGCGCCTTCCACGGGCTTTATATAATAATTATCCTTTATTTCATCTTCTCTATGTTCTTCGTCGTCGTGTTCATTAATATCTTCTATTTCCTCTTCCTCATAAAATCTATCATCTATCTCTACCTGCGTTTTACATATTTCGCCCCCAAGGCTGATGACTTGTACAAAAAAACCTGTTCTGCTGGATATCTCTTTCACCCTCCGTTAAGTGTGGTGTTATACCTGGCATCTTGAGAAAATGTGTTGTTACTGTTTCATTGTTTGTTGTCACTAATGTGAGCTCCCTTGTTCTATAGTTTACGTTAGCCCTGAATTCAGATAGCAGGTCACTCCCAATTATTAATTGTGTAACTAGATGTGGAACCACTAGAAAAATATATTCAAAGTCTATCTCCTGAATGTTAAATGGTATCATTACTTGTTGTTGTATTCGGGTTTTCTTTCTCCCTATTGCTAAGATAGCGTAAACATTTTTAACAGGCAATGTTTGCAGTTTTATTCCACGCGATATGATCGTTTTATAAAATTGCATGCTGCATAAAGAAGCCATTGCTCCGGAGTCCACGATAGCCTGGTATGCTTCGCCTGCTATTTGTATTGACACTTGTGGTGAGTCTATAATATCGCCTTGTCTTTCTTCATTAATGGAGTTGTTATTCCCTGTGTTGCAAAGAGCTGGGGGTTCTAGAGACGGGAATTGATCCTGACCCCGTTTTAGTTTTCCGTCGTCTCGTTGGTACCGAATGCGCCAACGCGCCTATCATCCTGCTGTGTCGGTGCCTGGTTGTCACGGTTGAACCATGTTTGCTTTTTGATGGTCCCTGTGTGTTTTGTTTGTGTGTTGTCATTTCGTAGGTGGTTTGACCGTGGATTGTATTCTATATTTTCCCGTCGGTTTTCCTGAGGCCATGATGTTGCGTCTACGTTTTGTCCTGGGCGGCTGCGTTCATTGAAGGTTTTATTCGGGCTGTGGCGTCCATCTTGTCGTGTTTCATATTCGCGGGGTTCCGGTGTGTTTGTGCCCCATGAGTTATGTCTCCGGCTCCCATTTACTCTTACGTAATTTATGTACCTTCTCGCCTTGTCTCGTGGTGGGTTCCTGTGAAAATGGTTGTCGCCCCTGTGTCTCATAAACTGGTTGCCCCTGTCATCGTATCGGTTTTGTTGAGGGTATGGACCTTGTCTTTGCTGATAGGTGGGGTGTGCCCTTAACCCACTGAAATTTTGGGTCGGTGCTCTATTTTCCGAGCTACCGCTCTGGTGTCCTTGTAGCGCCGTCAACAGTTCTAGTGTGTCAGCAATAGTTGTCGCCCTAGCTACAATTAAATTATTTCGGATATTATCCGGGAAATGCCTCACGATCAGTTTTACAAATTCATCTTCTTGCATGGGTGGGTCTAGTAATTGACTCTGTTCCGCCAGATCTAGGAAGTAATCTATGAGTTGTTGCCCCTGTCCTGGTGTATATTTGCCATTATTTATTCGGATTCTCACCGCGTATTGGGTGGTAGTATTCCAATATTTGGTTTGGAATAAGTGTTTGAAGTCAGAGTATGTGGTGTGGTCGCCGATCGCTAACCGAAACCAAGAGAGTGCCCTGCCTTGTAACCCTTTCTTTATAATTAATAATTTCAAGGTTTCCGGAATTTGTTTTAACTCGAAATAAGCGTCCAAATCCATAATGTATCGTTTCGCATTGTCTCGCAAGTCATTAAACTGTGGTACAGCTATCTCATTTAATAAATTAAAATGTAGAGGGTACGCATGCACATTCATATAACTAGGTTCCTCATGAGCTAAACTAGAAATTGATGATTGCAACGACGCAAGCTGCACGTGAATTGCAGGTTGCGTTTCCGCGGTGATATTTTCGCGAGAGGTGGCATGATTGTTAGCGTTTTGATTTGACACATTTTGTTGTCTTTCTATAGTTGCTCTAACCTGTGCCAACTCACGCGAATTTTTGTCAATTTGTGCTAATGCCGCGTTGTGTTCTGCAGCTGCTTGGTTTGTCGAAGTGGTGATAAGTTCTTTCATTGTTGTTAATTATGTATTTATATTTTCCTTAATATTTGCACAGGCTGCTTGCAGATCACAATTCAGCTGTTCCTGGTTTACGTGGTCAGCAGACATTTGTGTGACCCTTCCCTTTAAAGATTTTAATTCCGAGCATGCTTCTAGAACAGCTGTTCTAATGTTAATGACCTCCGATCGTAAAGAAACTTGCCCTGCATTCATCTCCGTCACCTGGTGTGCTTGTCGGTTTACCTGCTCCTCTATTTGTGTTTGGTGTTCTGAGAATTTCGTGTTCATTTTCTCTAAAATTTTTGCCTCGAGCTTCTCCCCTTGGCCAACTAATTGTGTGTGTACCTGGGTCATCAGTCTCTGTTCTAATTGTTTGAGGGTTTCCTCCTGTGCAGTTAGTTTTGCGTTTAGTGTCTCTCCTTGTGTCTGAATTTGTGAGTGTAATGTTTCACCTTGTGCGGTGATTTTCTCACCTTGTGCAGTTATTTGAGAATTAAGTGTTTCACCTTGTGCGGTGATTTGAGAATTAAGTGTTTCACCTTGTGCGGTGATTTGAGAATGAAGTGTCTCACCTTGTGTCTGAATTTGTGAGTGTAATGTTTCACCTTGTGCGGTGATTTTCTCACATTGTGCAGTCATTTGAGAATTAAGTGTTTCACCTTGTGCGGTAATTTGAGAATTAAGTGTTTCGCCTTGTGCGGTGATTTGAGAGGTAAGTTGCTGGAATTGAAGAAACATTTGTTGTATAACTGCCTCTAGTGTATATGGATTTTCCGCACGTTCCTGTTAATTTGTTGCCTCTGTTGTCTGTTCCTCCGTAAGGGCGTTCTCCATGGTGATTTTTGTTGTTTTGCCGTTACGGAGTAACATTCACTTTTCCCTTGGTGTAAGAAATGTTGGTTGTACTTACTCGGTGCTGCTGTTGTGCTGGTGTTGGTCTGGTGATGGTTGCTGGTTCCTTGGCGGCCGTTCTCCGTTGTGTTGGTGTGAGTGTTTTGGTTTGGTAGGGTGCTAGGCGTGGGTGTAAGACACGTTGGGTGCCATTTTGTAGCGGGGGTTTGGAAAATAAAGGGAACGTTTTCTGGTTGGTATGGTCTTGGTATAGGATTTCGGGTACGAGAGTTTATTGTCGGCTGCTCCGGTAGAGGATGAGTGGTTGTGAGACTCTAATCCCAGGGATTGTGTGGATGGGAGGTGAATGATACTCACAACTCCTCTCAATGGCCCATTTATTATGAAGATCCACACTTGCTGTAGTACTGAAGACCCTTTACACAAGACGCGTTCCTCTCGGTTTTTCCCCGTTACAGTTTCCGTGCTTCTACCCTTGATTTTATTCTATTTCTTAGTTATTCACAATATGACTTTTGTCATCCCTAGCTACCCTATCTTTTACTACACCAAGTATTTCATCTTGTTCTCCCTGACCCTTCACGAAGTTTTACGTTCTCATCCTAGCTCCTCCCGGCACAAAGTCCTAACATCATCTTCCTATCTCTTCACGACACAAAATGTTACGTCCTTTTCCTATCTCGTCACGACACAGAGTGTTCCAAGTTTCGCGTGTCGAAAACTCGCTCCTGCTCCTAGACAAAAATCTATTTCACGCCTATTTTCTAGTTTAGTTCCCTGGAATTACTATTCACGTGACATTTATTCTTCCTTATTGGTTCTTTAGCTCCTTTGCGCTTTTTCTCTCATTGGTTACATTTCTGCCACCTTATGCACCGTGAGCGTCTCTACTGTTTCACATTATTAACGGCTGATTTGATTTTCTGTCCGCATGAATGACTAGCACATCCGTTTCATTGTTTCGCTCGCCGGCGAGTTCCCGGCGATTTCAATAGAACCTAACTGTTTCTCCTGCTAGCCTTTCCTGTTGCCCTCTGGCATTATTTTCTTGTTTCTGTTTCCTTTCACATTCTTTTCCTTTCTGATTTATTTATACGTGTCTACTTTATTTTATTTCATCCATAATAATGTTTATTCCCCCCTTTTCTTAATCTTTAATATTCTCTTTTATCTCCTTCTTATTTTGTTTTATTAGCGGATTAGTCTTAAACTTTTATTCTGGCTGTGATTATCATTGTACTCGCGGATCTTATCACTTCACAACTAATACATCTCCTGAAAAAGATCATCATTAAAATGAGATGCCAAAGTAGTGTGGTAAGGTGCATCAAGTAACTTATTACCTGCAGTTCGAAGCAACATCTCTATGGGTTTCAATGTAGAAACATCAAGAATATGGGCAGCATTTACAATACTAACTGCGTTTCCTGTGTCGAGTAATCTGGAAACCTCTGTCTGGGCAATACGACCAAAAACTTGTAAGATCTGACCTGTTAATGCAGACACATCCTGTTGAGGTGCAGCTGCGCTGGTGGGCAGTGATGGTGGCGCTAAGTCTCGTCGTATGAGGCTCGGCGCCAGTCGTTTTTTGGCTGAGGAAGGCGGCTGCGACAAAAACGAGCCAGGTGACCTCGTCTGTTGCATCTATAGCAAGTGATAGATGAGTCCCGCTGGTCCATGTCAGATGATCGTGGAAGCTGAGAAGTTCTCTGCGAAGATGGTACCGCAGGTGTAACTGAAGCTAGTTAACTTGGTTACATAACTGTTCCACACGATCACTCAACTGTTTCATGGGGTCGACAGGTGTGTACCCTAGAGAAGGAGCATTTGGTAATTGACCGGCAGCCGGAAAAGTAAGAACAGGAACAGATGCTGTATTAGTCACATAAGAAGATGGTGTAAAGACTGCAGCCTGAGATTGGGCAGACAGTAGATGTTCTCGGTTCTGCATATAAAATTGTGCTTTGTCCACTCGTGGAATTATTTGTATCACCTCGTCAACAGTTTGAGGATTTAATGGTAGCAATGCCTGTACATAGAGAGGTTTAAGACCTTTAAGCAGGTGTTTAATTTGTTCTAACTGAGACATAGCTGGGTTTACTTGAACACAAAGTGATAACACATCATAGATATAATTAATAACAGGTTCATTATCTAACTGCACACGCTGCCTGAGTTTCATTTCCAAGATATCACTCTGGTTAGTCATCTGAAAAGCATTTAGAAACTGCAAAGTCAGGCAAAGCCAATCATGGCGAGGATGCCGGTGGCGAAAAGTTTGAAACCATAATGCAGCAGTATCTTTCAAATAACATGGGAAACATTTCAATTTCATCTCATCAGACCAACCAGTAGCAGCAGCAGCGACCATTTCAAAATTTTGAAGAAATTAATATGCTGATAACTTACTTGAATTCCCAAAGCAAGAGAGTTCAATGACCGGTCGACACACAGTTGTCTGCATTGTGCTCACCGAAACAGGCGGATTAGGCATTACTGGTAACAACTGGGTAACAACAGGTGTACTAGTGCTAGAAATAGATTCTACTTCACTATGCTCACTGACTGGAGCAATAACCACATCAGATTTCTGCGTAGTACGTCGCTTAGGCATTGTGACAGCACAAAACAAGGATAACCTCAACCAGTAAATGAGAAAATTATGAAAGATCAACATTACAGATTACACCAAACTAAGCACATAAATGCAACTAGAAATATCAAAACATAGCCAAATAAGAACCAATACCAGTAATATTATAATTTAGCGCCCACGGCGAAATATTAGATGACTACACAACATATTGTCTACAAAGACTTGACACACAAGCCAGTTGAATACAAGTCCAAGACTTCATAACAGAGTGTACACATGGAAGAAAAAAATTAACAAAGTGATGTATTCAGCGAGGAAACTCTAACTGGAAGTTAAAAAAAATTACGTCACACCTACTGTGACTAACGCTCAAATTATTCCATGTAGAGCAGAAAATACTACACACGTAATTTATGCGTACCGGAGTAGGATGCACAAATATAAATTCCTTCTTAAAGAGATGCACCTCACGTTTTATACACACATACGAAACGTGATATACCAAACACGTAAAAGATTAGCTTCACATTCTAGAATTGTTAATGAACTGCAAGACACGTAAAGATGACGCAACTCCAGCTAACACGCGGCAACTACATTATTAAAGTTGCAAATATCGCTCAAATTTCTACAATTCACAAAAATATAAGAAATTTAGAAGAACAGTGCAAAACAACTTCTCATACAAACAAAATTTAACAGAATTTACATAATGGTAAGGGGAAAATGAAGCCAAGAATTACCGACGCCACGCCAGCAGCCAGACAATGGAAAAAATGTTAAGGTGAACCCAAAATAAAGATTGTAAGACGGGACTTTCACAGAAATGCTTCTAAATGAATTTAGAACACACCACCACAATTTTTAAAATATGAACCCTTACCATTAAGGCCAAACTAAGGAGTTACATTTTCCAACGAACACGTGGAGAACCAAACACGCTACATTTCTGGCTAAAAGAAAAAAAAATTGCGCTACAAAACATCACATTATTCCCGGCCCTCCACCAATTGTTGTAACCTCTACATTTTTAAATAAATCACGGGGGGTAGAGCAATAGGTATCGGCGTTTAAGACATCATAAACTACACGAGGTCCGACGGGACGAGTTCAACAATGTTCCTAAATACACCTGAAAATTCCTAAAACATTGTATGGGAAGGAAGAAGGATCAAATAGCTACTGAAAATCACATGCCAGAAGTTTAGATGGTCAAAAGTGTATTAAGTATAAATGGATACAAAATGTTACCTGTTTGCCATCGGCGACGAGTCGATCATGTTGTGGCCATCCTACACGGGTGCTCCCTTGCAAGAGAGAGAAGCAACTCACGCTACCTTCTAACGAACCGGTTTTCCCACTATTCTGACATCATCCGATCTCTGTTACCAACCCAAACACTAGTACATACATTTCCCAACCAATAAACAAACATTACTCTAGCCAAATGTCACAATATAATACATCGAGCTATTTAGAAGCTGCCACTGCATTTATTTTCACACCCATATAGTCACAACAGTACAGTTTAGCAAATCAGGGCACACATTTGTGGAATGGAGTTATACGATTCGACGAAATATATAGGATACCCTACAACTTCGGAAAATTACCCATACTCACATTTAAAGCCCTCATGTACAAACTTTCAATGTTTGTCTAATCCGGACAAAATGTTGGAGAATTAAAACTTATAAGTTACTCACGATTTTCAAAAAATTCATCTATAGTTATTTTCAATTCCTTACCTAAGAATATATGCATGCATTGTCGGGCTAAACAATAACATTATAACATTAGTGTGTAATACCCGGGTTCGATCCCACTCATGAAGTGCTGATTTTAAGTCCCGTGTTAGGACCTGTACCCACTCAGCATCGCGAGGAAAGTGAGGAGCTGCGATTGGCAGCAATCCTGGCTCGTGAGTCAACTTTCCTTCTGGGAGAGGCGAGATGATGATTACATCACCTCCCCGTATCGGTTGGAAGATCGCCCATCTATGCCGGCAGTTTGGTTGGCAGGCCCAGGTCCTTCGCAGGCTGTAGCGCCACAGAATTTATTTATTTATATAATACAGTAGATATAATGGGGAGAAATTCTCTACGAATGAAAATAGATGCACTGAAATGTGCACACACAAGTAACAGAAGGAGCAAACATGAATATAAAAGAAGTCGAAACGAAACACTAAAGAATAGTCGGACCATAAATGGATAGGCACATTATTTTTGTTTATAAAGTTGCTCTAAACATTTGAAAGTCCTTGTTTTAAGGGTAAAGGAATGACGGTCCTCTGACCATATACGAGGGCAATTTCCCTGGCAGCAACTCGACCGAGTCTTATCCAATCATCTTTTTAATGGTATAAATGAACACTGGGAGTGAACTTTCAAATTTTCATATTTCCGTATGGATTTTTCTGAAAGTGTAATAACTGTGCTTGCGCTGCTATTAAGGTAATAAGAGTACCAAATTGCACTTAAATTGGACAAATACATTGCGAACTATTAATTATTTCATAAATTTTATTATGTAAATCTATTGTATAATAAAGATGAACTACGCGTGTCAAAAGTTGAGAAAATTAGTTGGCATTTTTGTGAATTGGAGCTTTGAATTACATTAAAGAAAGTATGCCTTTAAAGTTCAATATAATTTGTTAAATGAATTATCACAATTTTTTAACATTTTAGAAATTTTAATCTCTAAAATTAATCATTTTTTGAAAAACAAATTTTTGGAAATTTATTATTGGTGTTAGCATATTTTGGCAACATAAAATATTACAATGAATAGTTCTACAGATTCTGAGGAACTTTAGCTGAATTTAAAGAAACACAGAGGCACGTGTTGTACTTTGAGTGTGTGAAAGTGGAGTTTTGAGAAAAACACTGATATATAAAATATTATGCTGGGAAACAGTGAATTGTATACTATTCATATCAGAATTCTCCTGATTTATAATCCTGTGTGTTTGTAGTTTCTTTTTCATCTTTTTTCTGTACTTTTGTGCGGTTTTTGCCACCTGCAGATACTTTCCTTCTCGTAGCAGTAAACCTCCTCCTCTCGTAGAGTCGAGTTGTATCAAGGTGTGACTGATCTTTAAGGGACACTGGGACTGAATTTTGTAACTTTTTTGAAATATATTTACTGGAAAACTGGTACATTTAATTAATGGATAAATAGAGAAATGACTGTGCAAAAGCTCAAAGCTCTGGCTCAAATGGTTTCTCAGATAATACTATCAATATTATTCATTAGCAAACAAAAACTTTTCAAACTACCATGCACATTCACATTTGTTAGAGAAGTATGATAATGACATTTTTCTATACTTTAGTACAGTGAAAACAAATCTAAGCACTTTATTGAAGTTAGTGTTATTATTTGTATAGAAATAAAATGTTCTTTTTATGAAGTTGATGCCAAAATTTCCTTGATATTTAGTATAAAGAATTTTTTGTGAGCCAATGAGTAAAGCAATCATAAAATGCATCCTTTAATTTTTATATATTACATTTGAGAAGATGTGTGCAAATTTACATACAAATCAGGGCAAAACTGAAATACAAAGAATAAATTTAATATGCAAATATGAAAAACTGAGAAAAAAAACATATTCCTAAAGCATGCACATGCTTTTTATGTTTACAGCTTATCTGGTAGTTATAACTACCCTGAAGCATATGTTTTCTCATCATTTTTCTATTTGACTTCCTCTTTTTCATTTTTGGTAATTTGCTCTTCCTGCGAGCTGTTTTCTTCTTCTGAGTTGAAGATGAAGCATACTAATTTTCTTCTGTTGTCGCATCCCTTCATAATTGTATCTGATACACTGCAAATTGTAGATTTCCTTTCTTCTGTAGCTGAGCACCCATATTACATTCTGACCAGCATGTGTTACAGCAATTATTGTGATGCTCTTCTTTGATACAAAAATTTCTTTTGGACATTCCTCCATAACATGGCACGCAGCGATTTATGTTGATTTTGTGTAACATCTATTACACATTTATACAGCACTTCATCAAAGGTATTATCTTGGAAACTGTTGATTGAGAAAGCTGTATGGACATTTTATCACAGCTATCAGGTTGTGTAATATTAGCTATACTTTTGTTTTAAAAGCACCAGGAGTCAGTGCCAGTGGAACATTTGCCATACTGGGGTTTGTTGTCTGTTGACATGCAATGACTGACGATGACATATATAGCCTTTTTCATAGCACATTTATCAGGAATATTTTCTAGTATAGTATTTGTATTGGTAAAAAGGTTTATTTGCTAAAAACGCCATTACACATTTTCTGTATATTTAAAATGGAAACCTCTAGATCTTTTTTGTCTTTAATGATGCCAGGACTGGAATATTTCTGAGTAAATTTCTAAAATCACAATGGTTGCACTTTCACACATAATTTTTTAGCAAAGCCATGACTTTCTCTGATTTGTGGTCACTTTGAACACTCACATTCACTACAGTATTCATTTTCAAACAACTCACTCAAAGTATGCTTTGAATGCTGAAATATGGTACATAAACCAAAGATTGTATCAGAAGATTTGTAAGAATTTAAACAAATCCTTGAACAACCAATAGCGTATTAAAATAACTGCAAAATGCTGTAAAATAAGGTGATATAGGTAAATGGAGAGAATTTTAACGAAATAGACTCTTAGAGTACGAAAATATAATTTTTCTTTCCAAAGTTCTAAACTTGCGTTCATTACGTAGTAAATAGTTATGCATTTAGGCGCTAGATGGAAGCACAAAGCAGGCAGTACATGTGGTCCCAAAACGCGGCCAAATAAATCGAAAAATATGCATAAATTAGCAAATTATGATGCTTTACATATAGAAATAGGAAGTGGGCGGGTCCAACGGAGATTTAAGAGAGCGCACGTGTGATTTAAACATGTCGCTGGGCTTTTAAAAATAGCAGATAGTGGAAAACGTTTGACCAAGTGAGTCATAAGTGTCTATAGAATATTTATTGATATAATTTCAAAATCGAAAATTTTGTCATTTTCACCAAAAGATTCACTCCCAATGTCCCTCATTCAGTGTGTGGAATGTTGGCGAATTGTTAAAGAGGAGGGGGGAAGTTACGTGTGCGCATCTGTAGACTGAATAGACCAGGGTCTGCCATTTATCCCTAAATATATGTTGTTCTAGGAGAGGTGTATATTATTGTCTCAACGCACATGTGCTGCTTTTTATAGATGTACGGTGAACATTTAACTCAGGTTGAAGATTTATGTTGAACTTTGCGTTTCTCAACATTTCATTATTTCTAAGTATTTTAAACAAGTTCATATAAACTTATTCTTTGCTCCTCTTTTCGTATTATTTCGTTTGAAGCTTCCAAATTTAGTGTTAACATTGGGTATTCAGTATTTATAACATCCTTTCTTCGTCTTCCAATTGTTCTTTTACTTAAGGCTTATTTGGATTGTTAGTTTTCCATTTTCTAGTAACTTTGGCTCTTTCTATGTATATAGCTAATTTCATCTACATTGAACTATTAATACTAGTTTACATTGTGACTTTGCCTACTTTTCACTGTCACTTCACAAAGTTCTCACTAATTTCATCTAGTTTAATTTTTCTTCGCCACGTAGCCGCACGAAGCAGCCTCTTCTTTGGATGACTCACCCGCTGAGGAATCGAACACGTGACCTTTCTGATGTATCGCAAAAGCGCACTCAGTGTGCGTCACAAACTGATTTATAGAAATGTCGTATCACAATCTCACTAACTCACTGACACTCGCTGATATAGCCGTTGCAATGTTTCAGAACAATCCCGTTATCTCTCAATGACGCTTCTGGTGTTTACGTTTATCTCTCCAGCTGCCCCGCGCTAACCTCCCGATAATCCTGGGCAATAGTCGCCGCGTCACAATATTATAATTGCTTAGTTGTTGCTGTTGTTTTCTTTATTCCTTCATTGGCATATATCTCAACAATCCCATTTCTGTAATTTATTATGCACACTGGGGTGCACAAAATGTGGTCCATTCCCGTAGATTGCATTAGAACTTTTCTCTCCGCAAAGCTTCCACCTTCAGGTACCCAAACTTTGACTCCACCCCGCCGGTATTAGTTGTCTATGTGACTGGCCTGAGAAGCAATTCAGGGTCAGAAAGAGGAACCAATGAACGATCATCTAATCAATATGAAATCAAGGGGTTGTTCGGGTACCGCCTCTGTGAAAGTGTTTCGCTACGGTTGGTACACAAGGACACGCTAGACCAATACAATGGAATTCAACTTTCTAGAGGAAGGGGTAAAGAATTGTGTGCATGTGCTGTTGAACTGGACGACAGCTACGACATTTATATGACAGTAACATGGAAAACAAAGCTAAGGATATACAGCGCTAATGGGCTGCTGAACTTGATGACATACCTCGAAGAACAGCATCCCGTTGGTGGAAAACGTATCGGCAACGGAGATGTTGGAATCATATACCAGGTAAGGAATTTCTATGCATTTGGCAGTTTCAGTGCTTTTAAGCGTTTAAAATGCTAATCATACAAAAGTATGATGATGAAAATACTATGATATTGTGCCTACATACAGATAGCGGACCTCGTCTAGTATCAACCCCGGAACAAAACAAGGCTGTAATTAATGTTGCAAGAAGGTCTCCATTTAACAAATTACGGATTATGTGGCAGATATCAATTACTTGGATGCATTTGGACTGCTAGGAGAAGATTAAATAAAGATGGTAACATAATCAGGAGGAGGGCAGCTATTCCTGAATACCTGACACAAGAGCAAAGGACAGACATAGTCAGAATATGTCCACTATCCTTGGAAGCAAGTCATGCTCTCAGACGAGAAAGCTTTTTTCTAACACCGACTCGGGGCTGGTTCGTGTGTATCGGTCTAGAAACTCTACCTATACCTTGGTGATTGAAACCCTTAAAATTGTAGACTCTGTTAATGACAGTAGCGGTTTAACCTAAAGACGTTCACAATCCAGGAGATTATGTTTATTATCTCCATATTTGGTGATTGAAACCCTTAAAATTGTAGACTCTGTTAATGACAGTAGCGGTTTAACCTAAAGACGTTCACAATCCAGGAGATTATGTTTATTATCTCCATATTTGGTGATTGAAATCCTTAAAATTGTAGACTCTGTTAATGACAGTAGCGGTTTAACCTAAAGACGTTCACAATCCAGGAGATTATGTTTATTATCTCCATATTTGGTGATTGAAATTCTTAAAATTGTAGACTGGTAACTTCAGTATGGGTTTAACTTAAAGACGTTCACAATCCAGGAGATTATGTTTATTATCTCCATATTTGGTGATTGAAATCCTTAAAATTGTAGACTGGTAACTTCAGTATGGGTTTAACTTAAAGACGTTCACAATCAAGGAGGTTATGTTTATTATCTCCATATTTGGTGATTGAAATCCTTAAAATTGTAGACTGGTAACTTCAGTATGGGTTTAACCTAAAGACGTTCACAATCAAGGAGGTTATGTTTATTATCTCCATATTTGGTGATTGAAATCCTTAAAATTGTAGACTGGTAACTTCAGTATGGGTTTAACCTAAAGACGTTCACAATCCAGGAGGTTATGTTTATTATCTCCATATTTGGTGATTGAAATTCTTAAAATTGTAGACTGGTAACTTCAGTATGGGTTTAACTTAAAGACGTTCACAATCCAGGAGATTATGTTTATTATCTCCATATTTGGTGATTGAAATTCTTAAAATTGTAGACTTTGGTAACTTCAGTACAGGTTTCACTTAAAAGCGTTCACAATCAAGGAGAGTTTATACAGCCAGTAGTTTATAAGCTTAACCGCAAATGCATATAAACATTTTCGCTAGACTTAAACATTTCTCACGAAATGTGCTTTAAGGGTTATAAATCCTTGTTATAAACCCAAATTTTACCCTGAAAGATAACGGCATATTCACATATATAATTGGGTAGGACAATTTAACGCTCGTGATGTACTAGGTAGCGCAGTTGAACGAGGATTCACTTTCTGTGCTGCAAATAGCGGACTTGAATCTGAACAAGCTCTTGGCATTTTAATGACCAGATATACTGGAAACGTTTAGTGACGCACATTTCTAGCACAATTTGAGAGTAATATGACAGTGGTAGGTAAAAATTGTCGCTAAATGCATGAACTGTAATTATCGTTATACTAATTTCCATATGATTATTAACTTAAGGGGAGACACTTGCAGAAAACTAAACACACAAAAACTTTTATTAACTGGAAATTTGAGGATATGTGCAGAACATACAACACACTGAAAGTGCACTATTTCAATTAACTACATCAAATGGTTTTGAAACGTTAATAGTTAATTTTAGTGGTTAAACGCTTTGATATGGGAATATAAAACGCTCTTCAAACCAAACGGTTTATTATATCTGCTTCACATTTTTATTTTGAACTTAAAAATTTATAAGCAGTAACTGCTGTGGAGATACTAATTTTAATTAGTGCATTAGAACTGAAGCATTTTGTGTGGTGTTATTATTATGTTTTTGTATTTTACGAATGTAAATCGTGGTAAACATGTAATTGTAAATAAATAATTTAATATTTAATAATAATTATAAAGTATGTTTAACTAAACATTTGAAGAATTTAATTAAAAATCTGTGGCACAAGCAGTACTTTGAATCGAAAAACAATAAAAAGAAAGAAAAAAGGGCAAATAGGTTTCAGGTTTAACACCGAACTTTACCTCAACGGGAGAGGGCCATTTAAATCCCCATTATGCGATTTAAAACGGTTTCGTCTGTATTTACATTTTTATTCTGATATATTTTATTTAATTGTTTTTATTCGTTGCGCCATTACCACCATAAACAGCGGCGTTGCATTACGGGCCACTTATTGTACATACATATGTACTTTTGTCTGTTTGGCCACACTTTACAACGCAAATGCTGCTGGTGCCACCATAATAACTAACACCTCTCATTAATATTTCTTTTCACTGTCTCGTTGATCGTTGAGAAAATTTTGAAGATATTTAATTTTTCCTGTTAATGTATACTTCCTTTGTAGATATATGACATTGAGCGTACTAAAATGTGAAGTACATGAATTTGTTCAGATTTCATTACATAGTATACGCTTACATCTTCGCATGGGAAACCCTGCAAACTGTACTACTCGGCTGGACTTATTCATACATCAAAATTATGATAAGGTATAGTTACGCTAGTACTCTCTGCCGATGATCCCACCTCTGTCTAAAATTAAGATCAGCATATAAAAGCGCTAGTATTGAATCATTTGTACATCACTTGATATATTTAAATTATATAGCAATAGTTTCCTTCCGGAATGCTTTATCCAAGCATATATAAAGCTGTGTGACTCTTGTACTGCTCCCCTATTTTTCCAGCACATTAATGCTTCATCTACGATTTGTGGTCAGAAGTTCCGGCTCGTTTCGATTCTCGGTAGGGGCCCAAGTATTCTCCTTATTCATTCTCAGACTGGACGAATGTCATTGCACTTCATTCCCATATTGTATCATCATGTCTAGTACACCCTTGGAAAGCTTTGGTTTCCACCCAACATTTACATTAAGGGCGTTGTGTTCTACCTTAAGACATGGCAGTTATAATTGCCATCAATGTATGCACAGGCATTGTCTGCAATTGGTAATGATAACTTTATTAGTGGATCCACGCATTTTCAGCAGAAAGCGCATTATAACCTTTCCTAATTATGTCATTATTACATCCTAATATCAGTCTTCTTATACTATAAGTAACTATTTTTGCTATTAAATGTTGTCGATACAATCTAAGATGCTATAAAAAATACGCTTATTTTTCCATCCCAGAAAGCTTTTCGGTGCAAGGAAATAAACGGAGGAGGTCCAAAATCAGTGGAGTATAGCGCACTCGTGTAGTCCACCAAATACCCCCAGTGTGTCTCATAGCGATTTCAGGAATGTTGATTTGAGGCGGAAGATCCGAAGAATGAGTAGGTACGGAAGGTGGCGTGGCCTGAGCCTCTAATGATTCCAGATTGTGCCTATACTGACGCTGACACTGACTCACCATCAAGGGACATCCGACAGAAAAATAAATCCTTTGCACAGAGTAAACTCGACCGCCTCGCCATGCGCACCAGCCCTCCTTGCTTCGTCTTGCAGTTCTCAAACAGAATGACAAGGAAATGACTGAAATTCCGCGGTAGCATATTATATTCTATCCCGATATATGTCTATCTAGTAGGAATGCTGATGACGAAATGCAAGGCCAGCTGACCGACCCAATGGGAAGCTGATTCGGAACCTCCAAGATGTTAGCCGGAAACGTTACCGCCTGAGACATCTAACTTGCTGAGGAGGAGCTTACAGGATAATGGGTTGATACCGAATCAACTCGCGGATAACAATGCGTAATATGAATACCTTTAACACCTTTAAGGTAGCACTCTGTAAACCCAGGAGTGGGACTGCACAGGCTGAGGAGCCTCCAGAAACTGGAGCACAGCACCGCAAGTAGGCCACAGTGGCCCGTTTGGTTCTAAGGGAACCCCTGGGAGGGAGAGAGGGAGGGAGGGATGAGGGGGAGGAGTAAGAGTGCATAGACGGAGGAGCCTCCAGAAACTGGAGCACAGCACCGCAAGTGGGCCAGAGTGGCCCGTTAGGTTCTAAGGGGACCCCTGGTAGGGAAGGATGAGGGGGAGGAGTAAGAGTGCACAGACGAAGGAGCCTCCAGAAACTGGAGCACAGCACCGCAAGTGGGCCAGAGTGGCCCGTTAGGTTCTAAGGGGACCCCTGGGTGGGAGGGAAGAGGGGGGAGGAGTAAGAGTGCACAGACGAAGGAGCCTCCAGAAACTGGAGCACAGCACCGCAAGTGGGCCAGAGTGGCCCGTTAGGTTCTAAGGGGACCCCTGGGTGGGAGGGAAGAGGGGGGAGGAGTAAGAGTGCACAGACGAAGGAGCCTCCAGAAACTGGAGCACAGCTCCCATGTAGGCCACAGTGGCCCGTTTTGTCTCCAACGTGACCTCTGGGAGGGAGAGACCGAAGGGTAACGAGGATGCGCTCTAGCAAGGATGGGTCCTTAATGGCACCAGAGTGAATACTTCCTGGTGCAGTCCAGGAGGGCCTTAGCCCCGTGCCCCGTTGACCCAGAACTCACTTCCAGAAGGTTTTCACAGTGCATGATTCACCATCCTGCCGCAACACACTAAACGTCGTACTTGGTGCTTCAATGCTGAAATAGATTAATGGCGGTGATGGGCAGAAAGGTCATGGTAGAAAAGGAAACAACCCAGCATTCATCTGCCGCCCTGGGGAGTTCTCGAACAAGCCATGATCACGCGGCCAGGTCCGATTGGAACCGAACCTGGAACCTGCCGAATACGAGCCTCAAACGTTACCTCGGAGCCATCTCGCTCTGTCTGTCAAGTTTGATGGAACGTCATCAACAATTTTCCTGTGGAACGGATCACTTTAGGGAGTGTGTCCCTAGCATTGTGTTTTGTTTATAATCAAGAAAGGGCATGAATTCATTTAGCTAGTAAGGTATTATACCTCTTTCAACTCTGCACGCAGGGTTACATTCATTTTTGACATGCATGTTTGGAAGTCGCCCAGTGGTAATAATAGATGTAATGACAGTATATATAAACCGTAGTGTCCAATATTCAATATCATCATAACAATAACACGATTAATATAAATTAATATTAATGCCAATAAAATGCATTTGTTTATATGGTTAAGTCATTTTCATTAATGAATGTAATTAGTACGTAAAGCTACTTAAATTTTATTCTAATGACGTCCATTACACGAAGCCTTTTAATTGTGTTTTATAGATAAATATCACAGACTATGCAGACACGATTATGTGCTATAAATAATTTATTATTACTTTTTTGTAATATTACCAAATGACGGTATTATAATTGATTGATACCATCAGTATTTTGCCCAAAATGCACATCGGCTTTTTACGATTTGCAGAAATTAAGGTATTTATTCGTACTGACTCGTATGGAGCATTTCTTCAAATTGTTTAACCAGTATATAGATGAGATAAAATGTGTTACGGAATGTAAATAAATTATGTGCATTGCTCTCTGAAATGGGTTGCTATGGTACTGAAGGAAAATTAAGCTTCAAATTAGCATACCATCACAGTTATTGTCACCACTTCATAGTTTATTTATGGGGCGAGAAATAAAATTTGTAAACATTAATTGATAACGGTAATTGTTTTGGGAAGTATTGGATCACTCAAGTCATGCTGCGACACATGAGTTCACAACGAATGTAAGCAAAAGTTTGATAATAACTTTTTTGTTTCAAAGTTTAATCATCCACGTAACCTAATTTCTAGGAACGTTTTCTACTATCCCACGAGTTATTCTCTTTTGTCAGTAGATAACTCAAAACATTAAACATGCCCATATCAGAAATTGTCCTTTCACATATACAAAAAACACAACGTTCTCAAAAATATCCTAAGACATGTCTACGCATGCCGATTTAAGTAATTTTAAAAGCAGGATAATGAGAAAAATAACTTCACTGCTGTTACAAGGAGAAAAAGTGTGCAATTTGGAAACAGTATATAAATGTCATTTATATTGAGAACAGTTAATGAAACAACAGAATATTCAGGGAAGAAAGGCAAAACGAAAATGTAGAAGATATGACAAAGTATACTCAAACTGTATACATTATTATAATGTCGCTTATATTCTGGAACATATCCCTAGAAAGAATATCAAGAATGACCTTCAATACTTAATAACTAGAGGATAACACGTGGCCAATATTCAGACACCTACCTACTGTGAACGTTCATCATTTCCTATACACATGTAAGACTCCAGTAACATAACTTTAAAGTCTTTACATAATCATCAAATGCTACCGAATGTCGTGATTCATTTGTTTCAAATCAACGGTACAAACATAACTTTAAAGTCTTTACATAATCACCAAATGCTACCGAATGTCGTGATTCATTTGTTTCAAATCAACGGTACAAGCATAACTTTCAAGCCTTTACATAATCACCAAATGCTACCGAGTGTCGTGATTCATTTGTTTCATATCAACGGTACAAACATAACTTTCAAAACCTTACATAATTCCCAAATGCTACCGAGTGTCGTGATTCATTTGTTTCATATCAACGGTACAAACATAACTTTCAAAACCTTACATAATTCCCAAATGCTACCGAGTGTCGTGATTTATTTGTTTCATATCAACGGTACAAACATAACTTTCAAAACCTTACATAATTCCCAAATGCTACCGAGTGTCGTGATTCATTTGTTTCATATCAACGGTACAAACATAACTTTCAAAACCTTACATAATTCCCAAATGCTACCGAGTGTCGTGATTCATTTGTTTCAAATCAAAGGTACAAACATAACTTTCAAACCGTTAAATAATCCCCAAATGCTACCTAGTGTCGTGATTCATTTGTTTCAAATCAACGGTACAAACGTAACTTTCAAGCCCTTACATAATTCCCAAATACTACCGAGCGTCGTGATTCATTTGTTTCAAATCAACGGTACAAACGTAACTTTCAAGCCCTTACATAATCCTGAAATGCTGCAGAGTGTCGCTATTTATTTGTTTCGAATCAACGGTACAAGCTATCGTTTCGTCGGCCTCTTCAAAGGAATATCTCAGTATCGGTTTACACAGGTCACGAATTAATCCTTATCGATGTGCATCTGCCACGGAGGTGGAAAGATAATAAGGAATATTGTTTGATGTTAAAGGTTCAGCATACTAAGGACTATATGTCATCTTAGCTGTCCCAGGAGGGACGTGTATCTCATATCCTTAGCATTCCAGACAAATATCTTAAGCTCCCAAACAACCTCCTTCCTTCTTATATAGGAATTTTTGTTGGCATGTGGCAAGATCACCTTAGCTATGTTCAGCACAGGAACAAACGTAGTTATTTCATTTATGGCCTTCTATATCGCTTACCCATTGCAGAAGAAATATTGGGAACTTTCACTGAAAATGCAGGTTTTGAGATCTCCAGAATCCATAAAAGTGTAGTTTCAGGAGTGAGAGTGCCTATTTATGTATTATGTGTGTGTGTGTGCGTGTGCGCGCCTGCGTGCGCTCGTGTGTGTATATGAACAACCGAAGTAAAATATTGTTCAGAAAGTTTAAGGATGCAGGGGTAGATTTTCAAGGAATTCCCTCTTTAAACAACACTTTATATGACAGCCTTTGTTTTCTCGAAACTGGTTTAATAGAATTGTTTAAAATACCATAGATTCGGAGATACTCCTTCGAAGCGTAGTACTTCTATCTGGAATATTCTGTAAATAATCTGTGAAGTTTTCGACATTATTCCTGAATTTTATATTACTGGAAAACATTGAAAGAAAATTTATACTGCCGTAGGAAATTGAGCGCTCGTTAACGCATACAATGTTTTTACAAACAAGAATCTTATAGGTAGAATCAGATGACTGAAAAATTCAATGCCATAGCCGGGAGTTGAACCACGGATCTCCCGGTCTCCGTCCGGTTGCTCTAACCACTGAGCTACCATGGCAACATGCCGACACGACATTAAATTCTCCAGCTGATTCGCATTTTTCCCGGTAAACCACAAGGAGATCTCAAATTGTATTGAGATGCCATACCCCAATGGCGACTTACATTTATGTAAGTACTTTAAGTTCCGGGCTTTATAGTTGCAACCACTATTAGGTCAATTAATGGAATTAATTGACCTAATAGTGGTTGCAACTATAAAGCCCGGAACTTAAAGTACTTACATAAATGTAAGTCGCCATTGGGGTATGGCATCTCAATACAATTTGAGATCTCCTTGTGGTTTACCGGGAAAAATGCGAATCAGCTGGAGAATTTAATGTCGTGTCGGCATGTTGCCATGGTAGCTCAGTGGTTAGAGCAACCGGACGGAGACCGGGAGATCCGTGGTTCAAATCCCGGCTATGGCCTTGAATTTTTCAGTCATCTGATTCTACCTTTCCAACCCTGTCCAACACACGGCTTGTGTGAAAGAACAATTAATTCCAAGAATCTTATAATTTGATAATTTCCGAAATATTATTTATTTTCTTTAATTTTCCCATGTGTTAATTTGTAGCCTTTCGAACACTAAGCGACCGTTATTTTACTTCTCAATACCTTATGCAGAGAGTCATCATAGCTAGCATATATCGAAATACTTTTCCTAACAGCTCACTGTTGTCTCAGCCTTCTGTGTATTCACAACAAAATGTGTATAGGCATAATTTTACTTAATTTAAACTGTTTCTATCAAACAACTTTCATAATCAACAGGAGGGTAATATTAAAATAAACTTTGCATGAATCAATGACTTTTTTGGCCAACGAGCCTAAATCCTCCAAGCTCTGGTTTATTGTTACGTTCTTAAAATACTTAAATATGAACTTATTATTATTATTATTATTATTATTATTATTATTATTATTATTAAGATACTCCGTTTCTCGGGATACTGCAGTTGCAAGTGATTCTCCCGCGTTTCAAACTCCAGTACATCTGAACTCACTGTGCTTGTTATCTCCCTAATAACTGAGCAGGCTGCAAAGATGCATAAACCTCTGTGCCCTCAGCGGATAAGGAAAGCGCCCTACTTATTTTTCCTAAGTGAAGCGAGGTGAATGTAAAACCTATTCCTTCAAAATATCAGTTGCTAATAAACAATTGCTAACCCCTGACACAATATGCAAAATTGTTTTTTTTTTCTTCAAGGAAATGAATGCGTATGAAAAATGGTCAAACAGTTAAGTAATTTCAGAGTTCAGTATTACGTTTTAATGATAACTTATCTGACATGCTCTTTGAGAGCTATATTACTCAGTGAAAACAATACTTATTTACGCCTATGTATAGCAATGGCTTCGTTGAGCATCTCAAGGTAAATAAGCATGTCATATTGTACATACTTTTAGCATTTGTTACTTTCAGTACTACATGGCTATGCTAGGTAGAAAGAATATTGCATTTCAACCAAACATTCAATATAGATGGAAAGGTAGAATCAGATGACTGAAAAATTCAATGCCATAGCCGGGATTTGAACCACGGATCTCCCGGTCTCCGTCCGGTTGCTCTAACTACTGAGCTACCATGGCAACTGCCGGCACGCCATTAAATTCTCCAGCTGACTCGCACTTTTTCCCGCTAAACCACAAGGAGATCTCAAATTGTATTGAGATGTCATACCCCAATGGCGACTTACATTCTTTATAAGTACTTAAGTCCCGGGCTTTTAGTTTCAACCACCATTAGGTCAATTAATTCCATTCAATATAGAACTTTTTCGAAAATACACGTTTTCAGGTCCCCTAAATTCTCCTAAAAAAGCAGTTTTGGAAAAAGTCCTTTGTATGAATATCACAATTGACAAACGAAATGTCGGATAAATAGTAAACTTAGAATCCAAGTTGAGCATTTTGCAAGGATATGACACGAAACCTCTTCATGAAAATTCCCCACCCTAAACTACCGCAAACATGCACTCTATCACTCAATTTCTGAAAAAGACTTAACTATTTTAATAAAATACCATATGCTGAAAATACATGTATGATTAATAAATTATATATCTAGAATTTTGTTTGAGAAGCCTGCGAAGCCCACTTCATTGACTTTATTTTGCATAACTTTGTATACCTATAAAACGATATAAGAAAAATGTGGAGTTGATTACAATATACAAATTGGGCCGAATACTGCTGTCATATCGTTAGCTCTTTCAAATATTCAATGCTGTTTCCTTCAAATGTAAATGCATCATCTGACTGCAGACGTCTTGATATTTGAAGTTTTCCGATTGGTTTTTAATTTTCCCTTTCCAACAGTTTGTTATCATGACTTTTTAATCTGTTACTCCGCGCTTCGCTAAATCTTTTAACATATGGTATACAATTACGTATACTGGTGCGCATAAAATGTGGCCCATAATGGAACGGCACCCTACCAGCTGAACCACCTCTGTTTTCCGAGCATAATTCCAGACATAATTCAAGATTGGCAGAGCACTTTACATCTCCCAAAAGTATGACGGAACTGCCGAAGCGTAATATTAGAACTTAAACGTTAAAACTTCGTGCTGCAATACCGTGCTCTTTGTGCCAGTTTTCTTATTGCCGTTTAGTAGAGAAAACAGCTTTAACCTTTGTACGTATAAACAATTCTTCACGTCTGCCTATAGAATCCGGAATATATTGTAATTCGTGTAGCCTTTTCTCGTGGAGCAATCGTGGCGACACTTTTTCATAGAGGCGGTTTACAAAACCACTTCTTAATTCCTCATAAGTTATACACGTCGTTCATTGGGTTGTTTGTATGTCCCTGAAATATTTTTCGGTTCATAGAGAAATGATACCGACTGGATGAGTGAAAGGATGGCTACCTGAAGGTGGAAACGTTACTGAGTGAAAAATACTATGTTGATCTAGGGGCATGGGCCACTTTTTATGCACGACAGTATATTTAATGCTTAATTTGAAATAATTTCCAAACAAAAAAGAAAATGGATCGTGAACAACTAACGTGGATACAGGATCTTTTAAACGAATACTATAATTTTTGTCTCTCTCTCTCTCTCTTTCTCTCTCTGTCCCTCTGGTTAGCGTTTTCCAAATATTTCTTTCTTCCTCTACGAAGCTCTGAATGCCAAGTATTTACAAATTGAGGCGTTATTAATTTGATAAAATTCCCTAGCACCAAGGGACTGTTCTTGAAAGGTAGATGAATTTAAATAGCTATTTACTATGCATTACTTAACAAAGTAACTCATATTTTTGGTCAACGGTTTCAATCTCATAAAATCAGGATATCCTAAGATTACAGTTCCCGAATGCTGTTTATTTTCTGAAGTATTTGGCCGTAGCGTTTGCTCACGCCAAATAACTGAGATAGGTGAAGAAGATTAATTCATTCAGCTAACACGATTTAACAATTACTATAACAACGACGACAAAAGTGGAACATAACAGTTTATTCAAAGAAGTATAACCTTTGGAAATCCGTGCTTACGTTTCACATAGATACTCGTATACCTGCACTGCTGCAAATCTTTACAAAAGATCACAGAATACAATCAAACACCTAGTCGAGACTGCATTTAAATGATGCGAATTATTAAAAGATAATTGTAAAGTTTGCTTAAGTTGGGTTTTCCAAAAGTACACGATAAACTCGTATAAATGTCGGAGAGATACGCGTTTACTGATAATAGTTACTTTATAGCCCTTAAGTACTTATTAGTTATCGGTGTAGCTGTTTTACCTTTCGCCCTGTTGCTTCTAGGTTTACCTCTCTCCAAACATTAACTGTTGTGACAAAGTTGGAAATGTGACTGAATCTTATTAAATGAGGAGATAGGAAAGCGACAACAACATGCAGCTATGTCGTGGTTTGTGCGAAGAATACAGTCAGGGTTAAAGTTGTTGAATCCTATAGGAAAGCAGTTCACAAGAAACATACTGTTAATGCAGTGAAATTGTCTTCATTTATTAAAGAATTAAAATGCTATTTAAGTATAAGAATCACTGTATGAAGGTATGGGTATCTCACAAGTTTATAATAATTCTTCAAGTTTTACTTCTAATGGCTAAATTATAAAATCTTGGTAATTTCTGTGTGCGTATTGCTATAAAAGGTGTACATGAAAATGTACTTTAATTATCTCAAGGGGCTCGAAGGGCCCTAACGATTACAGATGGAGTGCATACTGGCGCGGCCGCACTGCCTAATCGCTGTGCCCCTGGGTGTCCCTCAGTCAGAGACAGGCACCCAGGAAGCCCAGCAAACGCCAGGTAGAAACTCTTCCCAAGCGCACAATCCACCACCCAGGTGCAGCACTGCCTAATCCCCGTGCCAGAGACAGGCACCCAGGAAGCCCAGCAAACGCCAAGTAGCAAAACTCCCAAGCGCAAAATACACCACCCAGGCGCAGCACTGCCTAATCCTCGTGCCAGAGACAGGCACCCAGGTGGCCCAGCACACGCCAAGTAGCAACACACCCAAGCGCAAAATACACCATCCTGTTCAGCACTGCCTAATCCTCGTGCCAGAGACAGTCACCCAGGTGGCCCAGCAAACGCCAGGGAGAAACTCTTTCCAAGCGAAAAATCCAGCATCCAGGTGTAGCACCGGCTAATACCCGTGCTAGAGACAGGCGCCTAGGTGGCCCAGGAAACGACAGGGAGAAACTCTTCCCAAGCACACATTCCACCATCGAGGTGCAGCACTGCCTAATCCCATTCCAGAGACAGGCACCCAGGAAGCCGAGCAAACGCCAGGGAGAAACTCTTCCCACGCGCACAATCCATCAACCAAGTGCAGCACTGCCTAATCCCCTTGCCAGAGACAGCCAACCAGGGGGTCCAGAAAACGCAAGTTAGAAGCTCTTCCCAAGCGCAGAATACACCATCTGGGGCAGCACTGTCTAATTCTCGTGCCAGAGACAGGCACCCAGGAGGCCCAGAAAACGCCAAGGAGAAACTCTTACCAAGCGCACAATCCACCATCCACGTGCAGCACTGCCTAATCCCCTTGCCAGAGACAGCCAACCAGGGAGTCCAGAAAAAGCAAGTTAGAAGCTCTTCCCAAGCGCAGAATACACCATCCGGGGCAGCACTGTCTAATTCTCGTGCCAGAGACAGGCACCAAGGAGGCCCAGAAAACGCCAAGGAGAAACCCTTACCAAGCGCACAATCACCATCCAGGTGTAGCACTGCCTAATCCACGTGCCAGAGTCGGGCACACAAGAGGCCCAGCAAACCCCAGTGTGTAACTCTTTCCAAACGAAAAATCCACTATCCAGGTATAGCACCGGCTAATCCCCGTGCCAGAGATAGGCACCCAGGAGATCCAGCAAACGCCAAGTAGTAGCACTCCCAAGCGCACAATAGTCGTCTAAATATGAGAGAGCTGGACCAAAAAACACGTGTTAACACGTGTAATTACACATGTTAACAAGTATTACATGTGTAACCGCTAATGGCCGTCGCTAATGGATATTTAATGGCCGGCGCTAATGACCGTCGCTAATGCATATTTGTGGTAGTACATGTGTAACCGCTAATGACCGTCGATAATGGATATGCGTGGTAATACATATGTAACCGCTAATGGCCGGCGCTAATGACCATCGCTAATGGGTATTCGTCGTAGTACATGTGTAACCGCTAATGACTGTCGCTAATGGATATGCATGGTAATACATATGTAACCGCTAATGGCGGACGCTAATGACACGTCTAATGGATATGTGTGGTGATACATATATAAACCGTTAATGACCGCCGCTAATGGTACGTCTATTGGACACACGCGCGATCCCGCTACAGAGTGCTTAACATAAACAGGGGCGTGGGGTAACTGTGTACGAGCATCAATGTGATAAAGCCGATAAGGGCGATAAAAGAATGATTAAACCGAGTATCAAACTCTATCATCATCATCATCATCATCATTATTCCGGGTAGGCGTGATATGAGCGATATTCGGCGTAAAAGAGCCCCTTGGTAAAAAAGGGCTAAGAAACCTGGTATCGAACCTAGGAGTGGTATGTGCGTTATTCTTAGTAACGAACCTCTTGGTATAAAGCATATGAGTAACGAAACCTGGTGTCGAACCTCGATGTGATATGTGCAATATTCGCAGTAACGAGCCTATTGGTACAAAGCATATGAGTAACGAGCCCCTGGTATCGAACCTTAATGTTCGTACATGCATAACATTATTGAAAAAAGAATCGATGGTTATACTGCTAACGTCAAGACACCGCGAATCTAAAGTGTTGGACGCAACCTCCCACCGCATGTATATTGATTAATTGAATTAAACGCTACTCGTTGATCGATGAGTACGATTAGGTATTTATTTGATTAATGTAAATAAGTGTATATGAATTGACTCGCGTACCTGGTTATCATCGTGTGAGGGAGACGATTATTACGCGTGTATAATTATTACGACTAACAACACATGTGGGAATGCCCAGAGACTCTTAAGATCGCCCTCCCACCTCCTTCCTAAAACATTGGTCGCGTGATATTGCGAATACCGAAGAGCTCTCCTCCCTAAAATCATTGCTCACGTGCCTAATACCGATAAAGAGGATAAAAAGAATGATTTAACAAGTAATGAGCTGCCTTGGTATAAGGCATATGATTAACGAACCAAGGGTATCGATCCCAGGAGTGATATGAACGATATTCACAGTAACGAGCCCCCTTGGTATAAAGCATATGAATAACAGATCCTGGTATCGAACATACATACATACGTAGACACATCATACATACATACATACAGATATACACATACATACATACATACGTACATATATACACACATACATGCATACACACATGCATCATACATACATACACACATACACACATGGACACATGCATAAACACATACATGATACACACATACATAGACACATGCATACACACATACATGATACATACATACATACATAAACATACATACATACACACATACATATACATACATGTAAACATGCATGCACACATACATACACACATACACAATACATACATACACACATACAAACATACATACACACATACACAATACATACATAGACACATACATATATCATACATACATATATGCTTGTGGAAGAAAATGAATAATGCGGTCTGTGGGAAATTCATAGAGAATGTACGCAAGTACACAAATTTCAAAATTGTCTCCAGATGGGAGCAAGCTAGGAAACTAACAGCACGCAGCACGTATCTCAGGTCGATTATCTTCGAGTAGAATCTTGTAGGTATTGAGCTGGCTAGAGAGGAAGTATATATGAACAAGCCAGTATACATAGGGCATGCAATTTTGGATTTCTCCAAATTTATTATGTATGGTATTTTTATAATGTCATGAAGCCTAATTTGAAGGATTTGATATTGAATTATATGCACACAGACGCATTCATTTTTAAACGAGTTCTGATATCTATAAATTCATTAAAGATAACCCCACTATTTTGATACTTCAAATTATTCGAAAGATAATGCATATGACATTCAGCAAGCCAATAAGAAAAAGATTGGCTTGTTCAAAGACGAATTAAGTGGTATGGTTATGGAGGAATATGTAGGACTTAGATCTTAATTATATTCTTACAAATATTCAGGATAGCCTGTTAAGAAAGCTAAGGGCGTCACCAGAGCAGGTATGGATTCATTAGATTTTGATAAGTTTTTTAATTGTTTGAAAGAACTTAGCATCAAGTATTACACAAAGCAGAGAACGTTTCGGAGTGAAAGTCATATAATTTCAACCATTGGGAGCAATAAATTGGCATTGAGCGGAGGAGATGATAAGAGAAAGCTGGTGGAAGGAACATACGAGGCGATAGCCTGGGGTCATTATTTCCTTTAGGGAAGTGTATGCAATAGCGATTAGCGCCCTTTTCATGGAAAAAACCGTCTGACGTTCGCTCTGGTAATGTAGTGAACAAGCAATCTCACTTAGCGAAGTGATAATAGCTGTGGACAGAACCGATATGTAGATCATTACTTAGCATAGAAATAGCTAGCGGAGAGTGCAAACTAATGTTTGAACACAAGACTGAAATTGCTTAGACGTAATAGCAATAACAAATATAACGAGAGAGAGTGTAACTCTTACGAATGTAGGTCATTACTTAGCATGGAAATAGCAGAGATTGCAAACTAATGTATGAACACAAATGTAAATGGGGCCACCCCTACCTACCCATCGTGACGCTGGATGAGCGGTGTATGAGTATAAAAAAGGCGGTGCACATTCAATATTTTTTACACTTCACTAATGCAACTTAGGTCAGTTCAGGCTATATGTACCAATCACACTCCTCGCGTGCATTTATTGTTTGACCAGTGTTCATTCAGCAATATTCGAAATGTCTAACGATAGCGTTACTCACACAACAAATGTACATGATTACTGGAGTGAGTGTGGGGAAGATTATCACCATTATATATATTTTCATACCGAAACCTGCAATGGATTAATGCATTCAATATTGTGTACTCAACCATCGCATCATGATCAGATGACTCCATCGGAGGTGTGTACAGAGAACTGCGAGGTTTATCGAAGAGGGATCATATAAGTAATATTTTTTTCTATAATACACTAATATGCATGCGTGTTAAATGAAATGTAATTCGAAATTGCTTATATTCTTACAGAGGAAATCATATGGAGAACGGTCATCTTGGCAACCTCGATGAGTTGGAGGGCTTTGTAGCGAGCCATTTATCTAACTGTGATAGAGAATCGTGGAATGGATACATGCATTCAGTGCTTTGCACTAACCCGGCACAGCTCGAACGGATGTCTTCATTCTTCCTTTGCAATGACAATTGCGAGGTATACCAACGTAGGAAGAGAAAACTAGAGTGAGTAGTGGGAATATTAAGGGGAACTATACATACATTTCTAATGTTTCTTTCTTCTATGTCCAGCCTAAAAAAATAATTTATTACAGATTGCGAATGATCGTCCCCGAGGTGCTCGTGCCCACAGAGGAGTTAAATACCGAAAGATCCGATGTTGATATTGTAGAACGCAACACGCCTATGAATGAGTGTGTTGCTTCATTGCCTGACATTACTCCTGATGGCCCGGATAAGAGAGGCGAGGAGTGGTTAAATCAGAAGACTCCGGATTACTCGCCACAGATACATCTAGAAACTCTCAAAATCTTGAAGTGAGTATGATGCGCATTATTTTTTGTTTGACATGCGAAGAGGATTTTTTCTAATACATACACTTCTCTTTCAGATTCATGAAATCATTTTTTTAGCTAAAGACCGTTTTGAATATATGTTGCAGGGGTACGAGGAGGGAGCAGCGGAAAAGGAAGAACAAGACCGAGCAGAAAAAGCAGAAGCGTCAGTGTAAGCGGGAGATTCTCAACGAAGGTTCTCGGGTCTTCTTATTCATTGAAGATACCCTGCATTCGCCTGAGGAGCATGAAGAATCGATTACTCGCGCTTAATGATGTCAGCATATCACCCTCCCATACCGTGAACATTGGACTATACTATGACATACCCTCCCTCTACATAAATTGTGAAAGCTGTAAATCCTTTATTTATATTACAAAATCAGACTGGGACATAATATCAAAAAAATTCTGATTGAAAATTACCTACAAGAAGAAGAAAAGTTTGCGTGTGTAGAGTATTGTGATAATGTCATTTATGGCTACAATATCATTGTATTTATATTCATTTCATAAATACGTGTTTAAATCATTTTGAAATAACTTTAAACATTGATGGTATACGGAATCAAAAGAGGCTCATGCATTATATTGAAAAACACTTAAATAATTTAAACGACTTCTGCAAGTCAGGAGCATCTAGCTTTTCAGGGAGTAGGAGGGGTAGAGGGAAAATGCTTGAAATGTATAATAAACATAATAAAAGAGTGTTGTAGTATATGAATTCGATTTATTATTTCAAAAAAAATCATCCTATTACAATCCTTCACCAAAAAATCATACAGTCGTTTCCAAACACATGTCATTTATATAATTGTTCGCATCACATGGGAAAAAGGTTTTTAGGTAAACATTTTGTCGCGTAGAATTAAACAATACAGTGACGTTAGAGCTGGAAAATTTTCAGATGCTTGAATATCGATTCTGATGTTCACAGCTCTATTTATAGACTCTGCAGGTTGATGGGAGCAGTCAATCACGAATAATGGTGCACGCTGAAGAAAATCCTTTCTCTTCAAGAGGGTGTAAGTGTGTCTATCATAATAGAAACCTTGAAATTTACAGTACATTTCATACGGTGAAGCAAACTTTGAATTTCTAAAGTCCAAGTTCAAATCATGGTGGGGGTAGCATTCACTATTGAAAAATAACCTCAAATTAGTAATGTTACAGTGATCAAACTCGGAACTATTCTTGCTATAGTCACTCAATCTTGCAGTCTGCACTCCCACAATGACGAATCTAGGTTTCTCAAGCTTAGATGTTGTTGCCACATTCCACGTGAAGGATCTTGTCTGGGGCACAGCAGGCTGGGTAGAGACATCCATGGATCGAAAGGCGATATGTAAAGGTCTGTCGTCCTTTACAATTTTTAGAATGTAAACCCTTTCAGCATCAGAAAGACGAATTACAGGCATCCTCCATTCGATTCTAGTTAACTTTAGATTAGCTTCCTCTCCATCTAAAGCCTGAACACAATTTTTAGAATCTTTGGATCTTATGAGAACCAATTCAAACTTGCTGTTGAGCAGGACCTCCCTATGGTCATCAGCAAATACTAAGAGCATCGAAAGCGGGACTATAGCGTTGAAAGCCCCATTTGCAGTATGCAGTATATCAACTTCTTCACCAGGATAAGTCCATCCAGCATTCAAAAGACGATTCGACTCCATTAAGTTGAGAGCTGCATAATTACGTATAGTTGTAGTAATTCCAGGATTCCTTGTTCTGTCTATAGTTGTACCGTTCATATCTAGACGAATTTCATCAAACATGAAGGCTATGGCATTATTGGTAAGCTTCGCCGCTGTAGGAGATCCATCTAGCTTAGTGAGAGAGCCTTCAATGTAAAGATAGCTCTTGTTAGGTAGCGTGTACAAATCTTCAACTTGACAGGGTATTCTAATTTCATCATTCGCATTCAGAGCAGATGTGTTGTATGGTAGAAAAACATGCTCCTCCTCCTTGGTGATCTTGTCATCAAAGGCTGGACCCTCTGTTACGTTTAAGATGTCCATTATAGTATTCTGTAGCCTAACCTTCGATGAACTTACAGTTAGCACGTGTTAACTCCTCGGTAGTCTGAGAGATAGTACGTTTCAAACGTGCTACACATCGTCTATTATAGTATTTGCGATGTCTTTTAAAATTTATTGCCATTGCGTCTTATGTGGAGTCTTGTAGTTATAACCTCGTTCCTGAAGTTGAGTGTCTTGCCGTGTTGATCTACCACTCGAATAGTGATCTGATCTATATAATTTGTATCGATGACTGGTAGATATATCGGGTTCGAAGGCTCTTGAGAGATGTGATAGCCTGGTGGAACAGATGGGAAAAACTCGTAGAGCGAATGCCCACTTTTACCATCAATGAAAGAACCTGTTGCAATACTGCACTCCACACGTATGATGCTCACTTTAAATATATTTACAAGATCATCAGATTCAGCCACTACACCAGCAGAAATTATTTTTTGTTGGTGAATCCTAGAAGTGTACCTATAGATCTGTCCCTAGCAAAATCTATTGCATAGGGACATTTAATCTCAGCCTTCATTGTATTATTATTAGGTCGTATGAAGAAGACTTCATCATTCAATTCTAGTTTATCCTTTAGAAATGTATTGATATCGGCAATCTCGTAGGTTCCGTGAGGAATGACAATGGTTTCAGGTTTACGATTATGAATATAATGAAATCGATTATTACCTTCATCGATGTTTGGTATCGAGTAGATTGTTTCACAATTTAAGAGAGCAACCTCATAATGACCTGGAGGATCTAGATGTAGAGGAGGGTTTAGATATGTTGAAATAACAGCGTCTGATCCACTGACTGTAACTGTATAACTCATAGTTCTTAGAATGTTATAATTGCAAGCACAAGTGCCCGCAGATGACTGAATCAAACTTCTGGTGTCTCTGTGTATTATACAAGATTTTAACATTCTGTAGATAATGCTCAATCTCTGGAGGGGGTTTCAAGTTGCCAAAACTATCAAAGTAGAATGTCACATTACCGTCTTTCCTTACAGCAACCCAGTGCGTTCCTTCATTGTCAGAAGTGTCGAGATTAACAATAATTCTCTCTTTGAAATGTGGTTTTACAGGTAGTTTGTCAATCATATACACACCTCTAAAATAAGGGATTTTTAAACGTTTAGCGTACATTTCCATATCCATGTTACTCAGGGCTTCCTCCGGTGTATGTAAATCCTCTTCCACAGTTTTTTGACTTCTTCTTTAAACCTTCACACTTGGATTCTCTTTTTTTCAAGGACCTTGCGATTTTAGATGCAGCGGCTAAAGATGACATCAGAGACATTACAGGTAAGAATCCTCCTTTATTCCTTTTCTTACTCCTTCTATTTAGAAGTCCCTTTCCTTTAGTCGCCATGGCCTTGTTATGTCTTGAAATTTCAGCCAACTTTCTATCAGCAGCCCCTTTTTTATTGACTGCAGAAGCTATCTGAGCAGCGCCTCCAGCTGCGGCGCCTAAAGCAGCAATGATAGGAATCAATGGTAAAAACCCTCCTACTTCTTCCTCTTTCCGGCTCCCACTGCAACCTTAGCCTTCATGATTGCAGCTACTATCCTTGCAGCTATCCTCTCGCCCAAAGTTGAATTTGATGACTGGACACGCTTCCAGGCCTTCTCTGCAAGAACTTATCTGTCAAGTTTCTTGAAGCTATATCCTTATGATCAGCGTATGCAATGTCGTGCTGTTTACAAGCGTTGATTAATTGGTTAATTCCAGGATCGCCTCTTTTTAGACGCTTTTCAAATTTAGTACCTGGGCCACAATATCTATATCCCGGCAACTGAGCTTCAAAAGGTAGCGAATTAATTATGGAATTAATAATCCCAGAGCCTCTCTTATAATTCATCAACTTCTCTCTTTTATCTCTCATGGTATACTAATCGAGTACATGAATGCATTACCCGTTTTATATCTAAACTTTGACACTTAATAAACACGGAAAAAATGCTTACACTCCTCAATATAAAGAGGGTGTATACCATTTATAAGTTAGTTGTTATCATGGAACTTGTCAAGCAGCAGTGCTCTCTACCTATCCAGGTGTTAGACTTTGAAAGTGACTTTAGATGTTATCGCCATGGCAAGCTGTTTCCTTCTAATGTCAGAGCTCTCATTTTAGGAAGTTCCAGTGCAGGGAAAACAAATGTATTGCTCAATATGCTACTGCACGAGAATGGACTACGTTTTGAAAACTTGTATATTTATTCAAAATCGCTTTATCAGCCAAAGTACCAATACCTGATTAATGTACTTGGAAATATCGAAGGTATAGAAGTAAACACTTTTGACAATGGAGATGATGTCCCACACGCTTCTGAAGTTAAAGAAAATTCAATTTTTTTATTTGATGACGTCGTTACTGAAAAGCAGGGAAAGATCGCCTCCTTTTACAGTATGGGTAGACATCGAAATGTAGACTATGTGTATCTAGCGCAATCCTATGCTAAAGTACCAAAGCATTTAATTCGTGATAATACAAACATTATTATACTCTTCAGCCAAGATAGTTTAAATTTAAAGCATATTTATGAAGATTATGTAAACACCGACATGACCTACAATGAATTTAAAGATATATGTAAAAATGTTTGGGACAGTGCATCAGAAGGTAGACTCTTTGTTGTTATAGTTTCTGAATTTCATATGAATGAGGGGCGATATAGAAATGGATTTGTTGTATATATTAAGCTTGATAAAAAAGAAAATGATCATTCGTGGTTAATCATGAGCATTGACAGGTTCGGTTCTCAGAGGACTGCTCCAGTTAGAAGAGCACTCGATCGTTTTATCATAAACAGTGATGTCAAAGGAAACTATCAATTCAAGAACAAGAGGCTGTGCAATGTTTACGATCCTGAAGATAGTAATGACGTGTGCAATAAGAATTATGTGGATACTCTCGAAAATAGGATGCGGGATTTTTCTCAGCAAAATACTAGCAACATTGAGGTTATGGTTAAGACCATGATCGATGCATTAATTTCAATATATATTCTCAAAAGAGACAAGGAAAATAGCATCGTAGTCGACAAAGTCAGGCTGAAAGTATTGCCAGATCCAATTCTCGATAATGATGTACCGAATAGAAAGTTCATCATCGAATATATCAATTCCGGTATACAGCCTACAGATAATAATGGTAACATTATATTTGGCAATAAGAGAATCATTGATATAGCAGATCCTGTTGGAGATATGGATGCTGTAAAAGGAAGGTACGCTAGAGGCATAATCATTAGTAAATCGAACGAGACGCGTAAACAGTTAAATAGATATCTGCCAAAGGAAATCGAGTTCCAAATAGGCAAGAAACTGGAAGGGTTCACAGAAAATTTGAACAAAACTATGGGTAAGGTGGATACTCTAAAAAGTTCAACAAAAGAAACCACAGATTCGCTAATGTCTTCCATTAAACAACTGACAGAGACATTTGATAGAGAGAAAACAATCATCCAGAATATGTATAATGAGAAAATGAATAATATGGAAAAATTAACGAAGATGCAAATTTCAAGTCTAGAGACGGCAATTCAGCAGTTAATGACTGAGAATTTGAATACTCTCAAAAGCGATATACAGCAGTTAAAGAAATACTTGCCAAAGGAGATCGAGTCGCAAATAAGTAAGAAGCTGCAGGTCATCATAGCAAATTTGAACAAGACAATGGGTAAAGTGGATACTCTAGCAACTTCTACAAAAGAAATGACAGATTCTACAAAGGGTTCTATTAAACAACTGGCCGAGGATCTTGAGAGAGAGGAAACAAATCTTCAGAATATGTGTAATCAGAAAATTAACAATTTGGAAGAAATAGCAATGAGACAAGTTTCAGGCCTAGAGGATACATTCAAGCAGTTAAAGACCGAGTTTTTGAATACTTTCAAACCTAATTATTCCGATTATGAACTCAAGGTCTTAGAGGAAAATCTTAACATGGCGGTGGATGGGCAAAACAAGCAAATGACAGGTCTAGAGGAATCGGTAAGAAGCCTGTATGCCAATACGGCAATCTTTGCTGAGGCCTTCAAGACGCATACACAGGATCATAAGAAAGAAACTGAACAAATGAGAACTTCAATTGGCATGCTAGCTAAGGCTATCGATACATTGAGAGCTCAAGTTGAACGCAAAGTATAAATTGAATGTAATCATATATGTCACATCATTTGTAAGATGGATAGTGAAGTATAAGGCTTAAAGAGTCTGTAGCTAGACATACCAAGGCTGTAAAGGAAAAACTGAGAGCTCTAAAAGGTCTCAAGTTTGAGACTCAGCATGTAATGTCCGAAGCTTTGAAGACTGTAACCGCCCCTCTACAGGATATTTTGAATACTCAAAAGAAATCAGCTGTGGACACCAGCAGAAATGAGGATGATGAATCTACAAATATTTCTACTTACCTGCAACAGGTTCGCTCAAAAGAGAAGGATCGTATTGATACATTATACGGTGTGAGATATTAGGATGGTAGTTATATGCTTGGAAATAAAGATATTCATTTTATAAATAATCAAAAATTAATTGGTGATGAAACTTACGAGTCTACCCGAGGCTCCAAGGAGCTCATCTTTAAGCGAATACCTCAGATGTCTGCATATACCAGCGAGGACTTGGATACGTACGCTAAGATTATGAAAAACACTTTTCTTCATAGAAGTGGTTATAGCAGGCATGCTCGTTTGAGATCTGGTAAATCATATAAATATAAAAATATAATACGTCCTTTGCTCAATACGCATTCAGGACTGGGACTGGTATGGAAGGAGCACAAGCCAGATCATAAGGTTGATTACGTTTTCTGGAGAAATCCTAACACCTTAATCAATCGTCTTAGGTTCCTCATTGCATCGAGAGACGCTGGTAATAATAGCCATATTCAAGAGATTAACGAAATAATCAGAGAGTTGAAAACCTCTAAAATTATAGCAAGACTACCAAACAGAATATCGCCAGAGAACTTCACGGACCCACGAGGAGGAACCTTTCACGACGCAATGTTATCAGCAAAGGGCTCAATGATTTGCTACAAATTGACTTGGTTGAAATGCTACCTTATGCAGGTGTTAACAAACATTTCAAGTACATTCTGATTGCAGTTAACTTTTACTCTAAAATGGCATATGCCAGACCTTTAAAGGATAAGACCGGGCTAATGTTGCAAAGGCTATTGAAGATATACTACAAGGATTGGAGGCGGCTCCCAGAAACATTCAAAGCGACAACGGAAAAGAATTTTATAACAAGTTCTTTAAACGATTGATGTGAAAGTGTAATATTAATCACTACAGCACCTATAGCAATCTGAAGGCTGCAGCTGTTGAACGTTTAATACGTACCTTGAAGAATATGATGTTTCGCGAGTTTTTAGCCCAAGGATCATACAAGTGGTTAGAACTCCTACCCAAGATAATTACCAGATACAATGATACTTTTCATTCGACTATCCGCATGAAACCCAATGAAGTGAAAAACAATGACTTTCTTCTGACGGTGTATACCTATAATCAAGAACGAAGAGAGACGAAAGGTGCAAGGAAGTTCAGTGTTGGTGATTATGTCATAGTATCTAAACATAAAGGACATTTTGAAAAGGGTTTTGAATCTAACTGGAGTGTTGAAAACTTCCAAGTTACTCGTGTGATGCGTACCAATCCTACTTCGTACATACTAAAGGACAAGTATGGTGAGGTGATAAAATGTGCCTTCCATGGACTTGAACTAAAACAGACTAAGTATCCTAACACTTATTTAATAGAAAAAGTGCTACGTACACGTGGTAACAGAATTCTTGTAAAGTGGTACGGTTTTGCAGATACTCAATGGATCGATGAAAAGGATTTGGTGTAATGTATAAGAAAAAAGACCAATAAAAAGATATGTTTATGGTTGTAAACCATTAGTGCTTTATTATATTATTTTTCCTCCCATTAATTATTTGAGGAAAATTCAACAATTTTTTAAAAACCGTCATTAGTGTAGTATATACATGTACCATAGGGGAAAAGTAATATGCAGTTTAAAACCCCCAGTGATACATACAATTTAATAAAATAAGTCTAAGGGAAAAAACCATAATACAATAATTTACAATTTTTAAAAAATATAGTTGAGGGAAAAAAGCAAGATTACAATAATGTGAAAAACCCTCATTAGTGCAATACAAAATTACATATATTTGAGGAAAAATAGATATGATTTTTAACAAAATGAGACATATATGCAGAATTCATGATTATACAATATATACTCTATTTACATGAAGAGGCAAGGTGCTATCAATTTTCAGGGCTAAGGGAATAATGACCCCAGGCTATCGCCTCGTATGTTCCTTCCACCAGCTTTCTCTTATCATCTCCTCCGCTCAATCTCAATGGTTGAAATTATATGACTTTTACTCCGAAACGTTCTCTGCTTTGTGAAATACTTGATGCTAAGTTCTTTCAAACAATTGAAATACTTATCAAAATCTAATGAATCCATACCTGCTCTGGTGACGCCCTTAGCTTTCTTAACAGTCTATCCTGAATATTTGTAAGAATATAATTTAGATCTAATTCCTACATATTCCTCCATAACCATACCACTCAATTCGTCTTTGAACAAGCCAATCTTTTTCTTATTGGCTTGCTGAATGTCATATGCATTATCTTTCGAATAATTTGAAGTATCAAAATAGTGGGGGTTATCTTTAATGAATTTATAGATATCAGAACTCGTTTCAAAAATGAATGAGTCTGTATCCACATAATTCAATATCAAATCCTTCAAATTAGGCTTCATGACATTATAAAAATATCATACATAATAAATTTGGAGAAGTCCAAAATTGCATGCCCTATGTATACTGGCTTGTTCATATATACTTGCTCTCTAGCCAGCTCATTACCTACAAGATTCTACTCGAAGATTATCGACCTGAGATACGTGCTGCGTGCTGTTAGTTTCCTAGCTTGCTCCCATCTGGAGACAATTTTGAAATTTGTGTACTTGCGTACATTCTCTATGAATTTCCCACAGACCGCATTATTCATTTTCTTCCACAAGCATGTTAATATATATGTATGATATATGTATGTGTATATGTATGTATGTATGTGCGTATGTGTGTATGTATGTATGTTTGTTTGTGTGTATGTATGTATGTTTGTATGTATGTACGTGTGTATATGTGTACGTATGTATGTTTGTATGTATTTGTGTATGTATGTGTGTATACATGTGTCTATGTATATGTGTATGTATGAGTGTATGTATGCATGATTTAAGTATGTGTGATGTATTTGCGCATGATATATTATGTATGTTTGCATGTATGTATGTATGTATGTTTGTATGTGTGTATGTATGTTTGCATGTATTTATTGTGTATGTGTGTATGTATGTGTCTATGTATGTATGTATCATGTATGTGTGTATGCAAGTGTCCATATATGTATGTGTGTATGTAAGATGTATGTGTGTGTATGTGTCTATGTATGTATGTATGTATCATGTATGTGTGTGTGCATGTATGTGTGTATGCATGTGTCTATGTATGTATCATGTATGTGTCTGCATGTATGTGTATGCATGTATCTATGTATGTATGTGTGTATGTGTGTATGTATGTGTGATGTATTGTGTATGCATGTATGTGTATATATATATGTACGTATGTATGTGTGTATCTGTATGTATGTATGATGTGTGTACGTATGTATGTATGTTCGATACCAGGATCTGTTACTCATATGCTTTATACCAAGGGGGCTCGTTACTGTGAATATCGTTCATATCACTCCTGAGATCGATACTCTTGGTTCGTTAATCATATGCCTTATACCAAGGCAGCTCGTTACTCGTTAAATCATTGTTTTAATCCTTCTTATCGGTTTTAGGCACGTGAGCAATGATTTTAGGGAGGAGAGATCTTAGGTATTCGCAATACCACGTGACCAATGCTTTAGGAAGGAGGTGGGAGGGCGATCTTAAGAGTCTCTCGGCATTCCCACATATGTTGTTAGTCGTAATAATTATACACGCGTAATAATCGTCTCCCTCACACGATGATAACCAGGTACGCGAGTCAATTCATATATACTTATTTATATTAATCAAATAAATACTTAGTCGTATTCATCGATCAACGAGTAGCGTTTAATTCAATTAATCAATATACATGCGGTGGGAGGTTGCGTCCAACACTTTAGAGTCGCGATGTCTTGACGTTAGCAGTATAACCATCGATTCTTTTTTCAATAATGTTATGCATGGACGAACATTAAGGTTCAATACCAGGGTCTCGTTACTCATATGCTTTATACCAATAGGCTCGTTACTGCGAATATTGCACATATCACATCTAGTTTCGACACCAGGTTTCGTTACTCATATGCTTTATACCAAGAGATTCGTTACTATGAATAACGCACATACCACTCCTAGGTTCGATACCAGGGTTCTTAGCACTTTTTTTTACCAAGGGGCTCTTTTACTGGGAATATCGCTCATTTCACGCCTACCCGGAATTATGATGATGATGATGATAGAGCTTGATACTCGGTTTAATCATTCTTTTTATCGCCCTTATCGGCTTTATCACATTGATGCTGGTACACAGTTACCCCATGCCTCTGTTTATGATAAACACTCTGTAGCAGGATCGCGCGTATGTCAAATAGACGTACCATTAGCGGCGGTCATTAACGGTTTATATATGTATCACCACATATATCCATTAGACGTGTCATTAGCGTCCGCCATTAGCGGTTACATATGTATTACCACGCATATCCATTAGCGACCGTAATTAGCGGTTACACATGTACTACGACGAATATGCATTAGCGACGGTCATTAGCGCCGGCCATTAGCGGTTACATATGTATTACCACGCACATTCATTAGCGACGATCTTTAGCGCCGGCCATTAAATATCCATTAGCGACCGTCATTAGCGGTTACACATTTAATACTTATTAACATGTGTAATTACACGTGTTAACACGTGTTTTTGGTCCAGCTCTCTCATATTTAGACTACTCACAATCCACCATGCAGGTGCAACACTGCCTAATCCACGTGCCCCCGAGGGTGTGTGTGTGTGTGTGTGTGTGTGTGTGTGTGTGTGTGTGTGTGTGTGTGTGTGAGGAAAAGCACCCTAGAGGCGCAGCAAACTCTAGGGAGAAATTCTTTCCAAGCTTACATAGCTCCATCCAGCCACAGCACACCAATCGCGTTGCCTGGTCCTTGTGATGTAATGATGAGTACAGGAAATGATGAACCCGGAAATTCTTTATTAGGAAAGGAAACATTACAGAATTCGTTTACCGATCCGAGGATACCACTAAAAACCTATGGTCTGAGTGACCGACCCAACAGGACTCGAACTCGTGAACTTTCGAATACGAGTCTCACACTTTACCTAGAAGCCATCTTGCTCACTGGGCAAATGCTATGGCAGATAACTGGGTATATCATATGGCAACTAGGGCACTCAATTGCGTTAATGTGGGAGAAATAGGAAATACCAGCTGAGGTGATAGAGAGGGTAGTGGTTGAAGGTGGTTGAGGGCGGCTCTGGGAACAATTTAGCGTTCATTGGAGATGGAGGGCTGTGTATATGCTCCTGTACGTTTGATGTGAGGGAATGCTGCGGTTGTATCTGATGTGTTATGTACTTATGAGCATCCCAGGGCTAATTTATCTAAGCCTACCCTAACCTAGGTCATCCTATCGTCATCTATTCTATCCCCAACATATACCACACTTCATGTTAGCCTAATCTAACCTAGACAATCCTTTAATCATCTATTCTGTGCTACCAATATCTGCGCTAACCTGACATCAAGCATATAGCCTAGCGCTACCTCAACACCCTTGTAGGCCTAGGCTGGGGTATTTCTCTCGCTTTTACAGTAGGTTGTGGTTTTTTACGGGCATTTTGGGCACTGACACAGCAATTCTACGATCAATGCTTTCAAGGTTACAATCTTTCAATCTTCACAGGACTCGAACCCAATACACACAGCATATCAATCTCGAAGGGATCCCTTCTACCATTCTCTATTTTATTGCATGTATTTATTAAAACATTCCCCGCATTTCTACCAGCAACACTCTGAAAGCTACAATTTGTTTAATCTTCACTGGGTTCGTACCATACAAACAGCATCACGCTTTCGACGGAGTCCTTTCAAAATTTCGTCCATTTAATTAGATGTATTTTTAATTTTTTTTCCTATTGCACTCTTATCCAGGCGCCCTCTAAATCTAATGAACCCCTTTACCACAAAACGAGTGACAAAACATCAAATGCTGAAAAAAATACCCTAAAAGCTTGTAAAAGCTCTCAAAATCGCTCTAAAGTACTATGCAATACAGTAAAATAGTAGAAACGCCCGAAACATAGTGTATAGAAAACATCTCCAAAGTACCATAAAACGAAAGAAATGACTGTAAAATATAGTAGAGGGACTACAGACCACCAAATATTATTATAACGTTGAGCAAAATGTGTTCACAACGCTCAGACTTCCTTCAAAGTTCTTAAATACCTATTTATATTTTTATCCCTTTTATTTTTAAAGGAACCTTATATTATTGATCCTGATAACTTTTACTCCAGCTGATTCGCTTGTTACTCCCTGTTTTGGCCCAGGAGGAGGAGGGGGCCCAATCCTTTATCAATTTCTATTTTGATTTTTTGGTCATCCTGTGCCCGAAATGCAAGTAAGACCTCCAAAATGTTCATAAATGTGGCCAAAATACCTTCAAGGTTCCTAAAATATTTGCACTACTGCACGGAATACTAATAAAACTATTCCAAATACCTGTGTTAGTGTTCAAAATGCTCGTACATGTGTTCAAAATACCTGTTTCAGTGCCCGATATTCTGGCAAAGCTCTCCAAAGCTGTCGTAAAAGGGTTGGCAAAAAGTCAAAAGTACCTACAAAGTACCTAAAATACCTGCACCAGTGCCGAAAATGTCGATGAAGGTGCGTGTAAAGGTGCCTAAAATACATTCAAGGTCCCTAAATTACCTGAATCAGTGCTTAAAATGTCCGTAAAGGTGTTCAAAATAACTGTGTCAGTGCCCGAAATACCCATAAGTTCCCAAAATTCCATAAACGTACTTGTAAAAGTGCCCAAAATGTGTGTACGAGCACCACAAAATGCCCGTAAAAATATCAAGCTACAGTAAAAACGAGACAAGAACCCAAACTTAAATGTACAGGTGGATTAATGCTGTGCTTTGGCTATATGCTTGGTGTCAAGTTAGGGCAGAGGTTGGCAGGACATACTACATGATTAGAGGATGGTCTAGGTTGGGTTAGGGTAACATGGGTGAACTTTGGATTACGTTAGAAATAGAATACATGATGATAGGATGACCTATGTTAGAGTAGGCTCAGGTGCATTCGCTGTAGGAAGCTCATAAGTTATACACAATACATCAGATACATCCTAAAGCATTCCCTCACATCGAACGTACATGCGCACATACACCGCCCTCCATCTCCAATGAACACTAAATTGTTCCCGGAGCCACCCTCGAACATCTTCAAACCCTGTCCTCTCTATCATCTCAACTGGTATTCCCTATTTCTCCAATATCAACTCAATTAGGCGGGCGCGCTTCGCCCTAGTATACCTACTCAAACCATTCATTATTTCTGTCGCTGTCTTTATTTGTGAGATGGGAATGCTAGATATACTAGTATTTCAGTTCTACGAGAGATGAGATTATTAATTCGATTAGTGCATGAATACTACAGTACTTGTGAATATAACTTTAGTTAGGAATGGTTCCTACGAGAAATGGCGAATATTGTTTGTTTAAACGTGATGTTTTAGCTTAAGTTTAGAATTTTAATTACTATGTTTGATTATTAGTTTAACATGAAATGGGTTATTACTTTCGTTATTTTGTAAAATTAATTTAAGATGGGGATATTTTATGACTTATGTTAATGCATGAGTTCTATACAAGCTCGGGATAACAGGTGTATGAAAGTATATTGAGCTTGGAACATGCAATCGCCATCCCCGAATTCCTCTTCAACAGTGGGAAGCAAGAAGGTGCTTAAAATATCAACGTAGGACTGTGCTGTGATCGTGCCACGCAAAACAACAAGGGGCGCAAGACCCCTCCAGGAAAAACACGACCACACCATAACACCACAACCTCCGAATTTCACTGTTGGCACTACACACGCTGGCAGATGACGTTTACCGGGCATTCGCCATAGCCACACCCTGCCATCGGATCGCCACATTGTGTACCGTGATTCGTCACTCCACACAACATTTTGCCACTGTTCAATCGTGTAATGTTGACGCTCCTTACACCAAGCGAGGCGTCGTTTGGCATTTTCCTGCGTGATGTGTGGCTTATGAGCACCAGCTCGACCATGGAGTCCAAGGTTTCTCACCTCACGCCTAACTCTCATAGTACTTGGAGTGGATCCTGATGCAGCTTGGAATCCTGTGTGATGGTCTGGATGGATGTCTGCCTCTTACTCATTACGACCCCCCTCAAAAGTCGGCGGTCTCTGTCAGTCAACAGACGAGGTCGACCTGTACGCTTTTGTGTTGTACATGTCCCTTCACGTTTCCACTTCACTATCACATCAGAAACAGTGGACCTAGGGATGTTTAGAGTGTGGAAATCTCGCGTACAGACTTCTGACACAAGTGACACCCAATCACCTGACCACATTCGATGTCCGTGAGTTCCATGGAGAGTCCCATTCTGCTGTTTCACGATGTCTAATGACCACTGAGGTCGCGGATAATGAGTACTAGGCAGTAGGTGGCAGCACAATGCACCTAAGATGAAAAAACGTATGGTTTCGGGGGTGTCTGGATAATTTTGATCACATAGTGTATATTAATTTTATTAGCCTATGATTTTAGGTTCAGAAGGAATGCCTTTAAGGGTGAGTTGGGGATATGATTTTCATTATTGCATGTAAATGTAATTTTATTTCTTTTACGGTCTTAATTCTACACGAGCTGTAGATATTACTTGTGTTATTAATCGAATGTCATGCAATATAAGATATTCATACTGTGAGTGTGTGGGTGTGAGACGTAGATACTATTGTTGTTAGTGAATCATTTTAACATTAGAGAGGGTGTTGTTTGTGTTTTTGTGTAATATTAATGCTAGATGGAGATTCATTTCTCTAAATGAATGATTTGAACCTGCGAAATTATTTCCGTTACTATAAACCATCCCCAACTGCTCGGTTGAACTTCCTCTTTGCTCCTTTGTGAGACTATCACTAAATACCGTCGGGAATTCAAAATGCAAAATTAGTAACCTCCTATAAAATTCAGCTTCTTAGATGTGCTGTTGCATGTACGGAGGTGAAATTTCATATATCAAAGTTGGAAGAATATTTCTGGAATTTTTAAAATTTGATTGAGACCACTACAAAATTATGGGTGCTTTATTCGAAGAGGCCACCAAAACATTGTTATTCGTAGGTGAATCGCTTCAGCAATAAATTTAAAGCATTATACCAGCACTTGAGAAGCATTCCACGGCAGACTTTGATTTGGTTGAAATCGAAACAAAATTATGGAAAATTTCTGTCAGGCTTACTGAAAGTTAACATATTTAGGCGAGTCACTATAGGTAGATGGTGAAAACTTAACTATAAGAAATTGAAGTTCGTCTCTTAACCCATTTCATATTTCTTTTATATTGAAAAATAAGGGCGGTGAAATGGAAAGCCTTCAAAACATGTAAGAATTTTAATCAACTCGCTGGATATACAAAGATGCAGTTTTATATTAACGGCACTAGAGCTCATTATTTATCAATTGTTTAAGATTGAAATAGAAATCGGTTAAAAGCATGAGGCTGGTAGGTGAAGACAGCATTCTAAAAGTATATGATTTTTATCATGAGTTCCCAAAATGTTTATAATAAGAAATATTATAAAGCTGCAGCACCTATTATTTCCGCGCAAAAGAAGTGCACCTGAAATTTAACACTAAATCTGCATTTAGATGTTAAAATCTTACATTATAGATATAGATTATGCAACTTGTGTGACACCTCACACACTGCGACATAACACCCCCAGGAGCAAGAGATGAAGTGAAAGAAGCACAGGAGGCTACAGTCCACAGGCAGACATACCAAAGACGCCTGCATGTCCCTAAGATATGCAGGCTCGAAAACCAATGCCCCTGCTGGAGTTGCTTCCAGAGGGAGATGATCGACCCATCGGCCAAGCAGTCCCCTAGTGTCCACGAGGAGTAATCTTTACTTTGAGGAAGCATCCGTGCCATCTCTCCGAGACTGTCCCACAACTCGAGTTGTCCAAGCGACCATCTGGTGTCCACGAGGAATACTTTTTTCTTGGAGCAGGAATCCCTGCCTTTTGTCCGGCACCAATCCACTACTCGGAATTGTCCAAGCGACGTCCCACTACTGAAGTTCTTCAAGCGCCCATCCGGTGTCCACGAGGAGTACTCTTTCCTTTGAGCAAGCATCCGTGCCATCTGTTCGTCCCACTGCTGGGGTTGTCCGCGCGGCCATCTGGTGTCCACGAGGAGTACTCCTTCGTTTGAGCAAGCATCCGTGCCATCTGTTCGTCCCACTGCTGAAGTTCCCCCAGCGACCATCTGGTGTCCACGAGAGTACTCTTTCCTTTGAGCAAGCATCCGTGCCATCTGTTCGTCCCACTGCTGGGGTTGTCCGCGCGGCCATCTGGTGTCCACGAGGAGTACTCTTTCCTTTGAGCAAGCATCCGTGCCATCTGCTCGTCCCACTGTTGGGGTTGTCCGCGCGGCCATCTGGTGTCAACGAGGAGTACTCCTTCCTTTGAGCAAGCATCCGTGCCATCTGTTCGTCCTACTGCTGAAGTTCTCCCAGCGCCCATCTGGTGTCCACGAGAGTACTCTTTCCTTTGAGCAAGCATCCGTGCCATCTGTTTGTCCCACTGTTGAAGTTCTCCAAGCGCCCATCTGGTGTCCACGAGGAGTACTCTTTCCTTTGAGCAAGCATCCGTGCCATTTGTTCGTCCCACTGCTGAAGTTCTCCAAGCGCACATCTGGTGTCCACGAGGAGTGCTCTTTCCTTTGAGCTGCATCCGCGTCTTCTGTCTGTCCCAATACTGGAGTTGTCAAAGAGACCATCTGTGGTCCACGGGGAGTATTGTTTCCTTTCAGCAGCATCGGTGCCATCTATCTGCCCCACTACTGGAGTTGCCTAACAGACCATCGGTGGTCCACGGGGAGTACTGCTTCCATTGAGCAGCATCCGTGCCATCTGTCTGTCCCACTACTGGAGTTGTGAAGGAGACCATCTGTGGTCCACGGGGAGTACTGTTTCCTTTGAGCAAGCATCCATGCCATATGTCTGTCCCACTACTGGAGTTGTCTAACAGACCATCTGTGGTCCACTGGGAGTACTCCTTTTTGAGCAGCATCCGTGCCATCTGTCTGTTCCACCTCTGGAGTTGTGTAAGAGACCATCTGTGGTCCACGGGGAGTACTGTTTCCTTTGAGCTGCAACCGCGTCTTCTGTCTGTCCCACTGCTGGAGTTGTCTAACAGACCATCGTGGTCCACTGGGAGTACTCCTTTTTTGAGCAGCATCCGTGCCATCTGTCTGTTCCACTACTGGAGTTGTGTAAGAGACCATCTGTGGTCCACGGGGAGTACCCTTTCCGTTGAGCTGCATCCGCGTCTTCTGTCTGTCCCACTGCTGGAGTTGTCTAAGAGACCATCTGTGGTCCACGGTGAGTACTTTTTCCTTTGAGCTGCATCCGCGCCTTCTGTTTGGCACCGCCATGTTTTGCGAAACCCAGAAGCACACCTGAGAATCGAAAAGTAAACGGCATGAAAGGGACACGATAGAACGCAAATTATGTAGATGAGAAATCACAGAATCCCAAGGCGAGAGCTGAAGGTTGGCGGGAATCGAAGTTGGGACCTGCCATTTGCAAGCCTCAAACGTTACATCAAGGCCATCTAGCTCGGTGTTTTGCATTAACTTATTTCTGTAGGCATGTGTTACAATAACACGGCCAAGGGCAACAGTCGTCGATGCTTAGAGGGGAGGTTGCCTGTCATCGGTAATCTGCCGCTGCCAGAGTCTGTGTGGAATCCTTCGTTTTACATTCATATTATTAGGTGTTTTTTAATTATGCTTCTATACAACACTCTTAGAAGGAATGTGTTTTCATCTTCCCTCAAGAATCTCATGCTTAGACAAATAATGCTCTTTCTTCGGAAGAAGAATCCTAAGCACAGGTTCATCAGAGGCGGATCGATGTCGTGGATTTATTCAATGTGAAAGCAAACGAAAAAGTAAGAAAGAAAAAAGAAGTAAGTGAAGAAACGGAGAGAGAAAGAACGAAATAAATAAATAAAGAATGAAAGATTCAAAGAGGATTTGAAACTGAGTTTATGGATACTGGTAAGTGACACTTCAGATTAAAGCAGTGTGATGATGATGGCGCAGTAACCTGATGCTGGAAATTAGGAAATTAAATTTCATGCCCAAGCTAAACTTAGTGATCGAGTAAAATTGAGAAGCTGCTATTCCTATCGCGCAGGATTAAAAAACTTTTAGACACACAAATACGGGTAAAACGCATTACCCAGTTCTATTTCGCTGTATGGTTTGCCCAAAATTTAATAAATTGTTTTCACAATATTAGTGAAGTCAAAGTAAAACTTCTAATTAATTTTACTTGTTAAGGTATAATAAATGCTCATAAGAATTCGTTTCATTTAAATTAGTAGTTGAAAGGTGAATGTGAAAAGATCACAATAGAGGAAATTCGCTTTAAAGTTTAATCGTAAGTGAAATAGGTTTATTTGCAGTCGGAAATAAATGAACAGAGCTAACTGCGCAGCTGCAATATTGCCAACGATTGTTATATTCTACTTTCAAAATCAGATTTGTTCAGAAAAGCATATACAATAGAGTTTGTTATAAATGTCATAAAAATACAAAATATAACTTTAAACGTGTATGCGATACCTGAATGAATGTTGTTCCTCTACAGATTACAACTTCTAGATGACAACAGTTGTGAATATTATACAATTTCTCGCTTCTGGAAGTTTTTCAAAGATATTTGGGAACCGAAGTCTCGTGGAAAATCTGGAGCTAAGAGCTGTGTAACGCCAGGAATAATAATTTGCCTTTTGACTGCCGCCGCGTAGAGTTTGCAAGTGTGGCCCTCAACTTGTTATGGAATTAAAACTACGTAGCTTTTTTAGATTAAATTAACCTGTTGGAGCGTAAATATCTAAGTGCTAACAATAACTCAAAAGAACGTTTTGTAAGGGACTTTTGTATTTGTTGTAACCAGTTCCTTTCATTTCCCGTCTAATTTAATAGAAAATGGAAGTGTTTTAACTACCATTTTAGGTATCAGGAATAGTTATGTACTTTCAAACTTTACTGTTCCTTACGGGAGCAGTATCTGAAATTTGTTTGTAAATGATACGGAACAGAAGAACATCGAAAGCGAAGTTTCACACTAACAGCATGCTGGAACCTGAATAACACTGGAGAGGTTTTCTCTTACAAGCTGTCTCTTCTGTAAGAGAGCGGATGTGAATAAAGCACCGCATTTACCTACAGTTTCTCACCTAATTCCCCCAGGAACAAGCACCGATCGGTTGATAATGTACCGTAAAATTGGTTAACACCTTAGCATTTCATTAAGGGGTGTTACCCCAAATGTAGGTACTACCATACAAAACACCTGTCGTTGATCGGCTTTTATTTCAACCTTTATAGATAGTCCTATAATGTAAATATTGACGAAAACATAAGCAGTCAGCTTCGTTGCAGGTAAATTTTAACATTTATTTTTATTTGAGAATATGACACAAAATGGGTTTGCCATAAACACATAGAATAACAATAATATTAAAAGCTTCTTAACCGAAAAGATACATTAAAATAGATTGATCGTGCAGAATATAGGTAGTTTTGATGGAGTACGCTTTGAGTGCAATTTCCGTGCGGAATAGCCCTATTCATTTCGAACTTAAATCCAAATGACATGTTGAAAGAAGATCTTACGACATCCGTATTAAATGCCGGCATATAAACACGGATCGTCTCAAAAGTGCACAACCATTGAAAGGTAAGTGCAACTTCCTCCTCACGCTGGATTGTGTTTAATAAATTGTCAAAGTCAGGCTATGAGTTTTTCAACTATATGGCTTTATTCTTTTGGTACTCATAAGCAGGCAGAGGGGTTTTAGTAACTAAACCATCAAGTTAGGAACGCACCGAGGGTTGGTGACTGCGACCTTGCAGTGTTCTCTGTAAACGAATATGCACAGATGAAGGCACTACAACCTGCTTCGAAAACAGGTAGATATGTTTAGCTATTGGAAGTGTGCAATAAAGTTACTTCATTATTTAATTACAGAAATCTGAGTTACATTAATTTTATATCACACTATGAGTTTTACAATGTACAACTATGAATTTTCGAAATACATGAAACATAAATCGTATACGATTAGCCCGCAGACATTTGTTATATTTTGAAAAACCGTTCCATATCACCCGACGTAGTAGGAGCAAATAAAAACCAAAATATTAGACTTGCTTGAGATTCCCTGCCTGTCTAACGCATCCCGCATTTTACAAATTCCTGAGTACTCTGAATTCTTCTCTAGAATACTTTTAAGTTTCTTTGTCACACTTTCTGAAACAGGTCCAACTTGATATCATACTCAGTGTTTCTAAAATTTGTTCTTTTGCCTCAAGAGCTTCTAGTATTTTTAGTGTATTTGGCTTGTAAATACATATGTTATTGCAGTTGCAATATTACTGAAATTATTCTGAGTATATGAAAAATCTAAAAACAAAGCTTGTGAAATTGTTTTATTTGCTTGTACGTATAGCGGCATTTTTCTCTAGCCAAAGACATTAATTACATTAAAAACTTTACCGTAGTATTGAGCACAGTGAGCCCTTACCCCACTAAATTACAATTGGTTGTGAGCCAAAGGATATCCAGGTTGTCGGGAAATGAATCATCTTTCCTTAAATTCTGTTATCGATATTCACGTTTTCCTTTTGGATTGCAAAACAGTGTCTTTGGTTTTTAGTGGCGAGCTTCAGAATAAAGAAGAAAGCAACGACGTGGTTTTATTTTATTTCTGCTAACCTCAGGATATTTGGTGCCGAAATCTAAGCATCCATAAGGATAATAAATGTCAGACTTATCTACCCGGAGAAAGCGCAATTTACAACATGTAAAACACACAAGCAGTTATACTACGAACATACGCCCAAACACTAACACATAGCATCGCCTACGGAAGCAGAAAGGTAACTAAGAATCATTAAATGTTAACGTAACCCAAACCTTTTGCTTCATAAATAGAGTGCAGTGAAAAGTGAAGTTTGAGGATTTTGCTCAATTTACGCAAGAATATAGGTTCAAAAATAATATTACGAGCACATCAGACGGTCGTTAGCAGGACCTTCTATATTTAGGATAAATTAGTGTTATGGGTTGACAGTATCGCCAACTTAAAGAAAGCAAAGTTTGCATTTTTCACTGATTATGTCTGAATCAGATGCAAGAACATAAATGCGCAATTTGAGGAGAAAACGCGGCCGTAACTACAATACAAAATTTCAACGAAGAAGCCTCTCTCAATGACTATAACCACTACCGGAGACGGCTATAAGAAACTTTAAATCAATTAATTGGTTTAGATTGTCATAAAAAGCTATGAAGAATATGAAGATGGCATTCACAATTGCCAAGAATACATAAGTAACTCCAAATGTGCCATTCTAAAGGCCACAGAGGATATAGAGGAACGGCAAGCAGCTGCCACGATACAATATCACTCAAATATACCCACACCTATTGTATCACCAGTACCAGTGGTCCATAGGATTCAATTACCATCCATCAAATTTGAAGCATTCAGTGGTGATGAGTCGTGGTCTCTATTCTGGGAACAATTGGAATATGCCATTCATAAAGAACCCACGATTTCCACAGTAAACAAACATGTGTTTCTCAGAGCTATCTAGGGACGAAGGGAAGCAATTCCTGTAATTGCCGATACATACGAGGAGACCAAGAAAATGTTGCGCGCACGATACGGCGACAAATACTGAATAATACAGGCCCATTTAGATTAATCAAAGGCATTAAACCCATCGGGTGTGCAACTCCTAAGAAACTGAGCACCACATACATAGAATGTTACCGACGAATCCAGGCTCTTAGAGGACTAGGAGATTACGTCAAGGGATATGTCCTTGTGCTAAGACGAAAAATTCTCCGTCCTTTCCCGGACGACATCTGTCGCCCATGGATAATTATGCGAAGAGGAATGGACATTTAGAAGGCGACATACTCAAGCTAATGGAATTTCTTGGTGAGGAAGTAAAGGGAACCCTTATATCTCAGTAGATCGGAGGAGAATTACTCATCATGACACATATATTTCGACAGCATGAGCTCTCCACGTTCGCGTTAAATCAGGGAAGACAGCAAAAAACAACAAGACTAAATTTTTACCCTTCTGCGTGTTTTGTGAAACACATTGTCAGTGGGCTCAAGACTGCAAACAAACAATAGATATAGTTGAAAGAATTCACAGGCTAAAGAACACTAATCGCTGCTTTCTTCGCCTTAATCGTGGCCATTCTGTCAGGAATTACAGTAAGAAAGGGAAGGACCTAAGTGTCGATTGCAAAAGAAACCTTCACACGTCCGTTTGTTCAGACCCAGAGAGTATGAAGCCGTCAGAAACATCAAGCAACACCACTTCGGTCGGCAAATTTGATGTCGGTTCACAGCATTTCATTTATTTACAAACCGCTTGTGTAAGAATTGTGGGACGGACGGTTGTGACTAAAAACACACGATAAGTGCTAGACGCAATTAATCAATCCAACTTCATTGTGAAAAGTTTGATAGAAAAATTAAAGTTGGAACATAAGAAAATTTGGGATCTGACGGTGAACGGTTTTAAATCACTTTCGACTATCCCCAGGAACCTCAGTCTCGTAAACTTTAGCTTGAAAAGCACCAAAACAAATAGTAGCGCAGGCTTCACAGCCATTGAGAGCGACCGTAAATTTGCACCATATCCGACAATTCCTCAAGATGTCAGCTGGCAGATGCGAGAGATCATGGAGAAAACCTTCCTGCTAGAGTCCTAATAGGAGGTGACTGCTATTCGAGAGTAGTGAAGAATGCTATCTCTATACGTATCTCTCAACTATAGTACTTAGTCCTACAATATTTGGTTGGCTACTTAGAAGAAATAGATAGGAGATGTCTGCAAATTCAACAAAGGTGAATTTCATCGACCTCCCACACACACTCCTGCTTCAGATGACGACCTCAGACGCTTCTGGAACTTTGAGTCCATTGACATATCAGCCAACCTTGGAAATTAAATTAATAAACTAAGGTTCCGAATGTCTTACCGAGTAGAGGATGAGTAGCAGAGAGTCCTTTCTCTCTCCCCAAGAAGGAGAAGGTAATTTTGCCAAGTAACCGACAGAACGCTGAAGCAGACTTCGAAGCTTGACTAAGAGATTGAGAAGTAACGAAACATTGAAAGATGTATACTTCGCTTGATTACATCGGCTCCCCCCAAAAAATTCAAATAGCTCCTATTGAAGAGAAAGAAGGGGGACCTATTACCGAACTCATCAGGGTGTAAAGAAGGTTAAGCATGGGTATTACGAAATGGAGAATACTTTTCGGCGTTTGATTCCACGAAATCGGTGCACCCTACCTCAACGATGTGCTAGAAATGGGATCAAACCTTCTAATAGAAATACCAGCAATCTTACTCAGATTCAGATTGCATCCAGTCGCCCTCGGCAGTGACATCACTCAGGCTTTCTTACAAATTATCTTGGATGAGGAAGACAGTGATTTGACTAGATTTCTATAGTACGAGTTTACCCAAGACAGTAAGGGAAATTTCCACATGCCAGATAATGTCGTATGTTATCGTTTCAATAGACTACCCTTTTGTCTCACGTGTACTCAGTTCTTACTGTCAGCAAAAGTGAGGAAAAACTCTGAAGGACGCAAAACCAGATTCCCTAATGCTGCAACACTAATAGATTCAACCATCTTCATGTACGACGTCGTGGTTACCACAATAAGTGTCAACAATGCAATTACACTTTACTATGAAACTACTGCAATGATGAGACTAATGGGCAAATGACAAAATGGGCAACGAATTCCAACGTACTGAAGGTGATCTGAAGAACAGAAGGCCAAAGTATACAGATAAATACTAAAGTCCTAGGCCCCCCGTCGCTTATAGGAAATGACAAGCTCCGTACAGTTCCTGAACTGATAACGGAGCATTTAGGAGAAGAACCAACTAGTAAAAGAAACATTTTACAAACATCTTCTAAATTTTATGATCCGCTTGGGCTATTTTAATCTGTTTCCATAGTTGGAAAACTTGTATTTCAAGATACCTGGTGTAGGGGAATCAAATGGGATGAAATATTACCTCCTGACCTAGGGAAATGTTGGCTTAAGTGGATTTCGAGTTTATCATCTCTATCGCAGATGCATATTCCTCGATGGTTAGCAACGTCAGGACTTGAGACTGCCCAAATTCATGTATCTTATGACTTATCAGAAAGGGCAATTGGAGCGGTTCTTTATGCTGAAACTACTAGAGCGGACAGGGCTTCGATCCACCTAGCCATGAGTAAGAACAGACTTACTCCTATAAAAAGAGTAAGTCTTTCGAGGATGGAGACTTTAGCAGCATCTCTGGGGCTGCAGAAGTGCTGCACTACACCACTTCTGCAAAGCTATAAGATTTAGCATCGCTCAAGGAACTCTTTGGACCGACGCTACCGTGTAGTCGTGTGACTGAGTTACAGAAACATATGAATCCAGCCCAATGGAAATTCTGCCCCGGGAAGGACAATCCAGCAGACATCTTATCACGAGGCCTGATGGTTGATCAAATTCAAAATTTAGATATATAGTGGCATGGACCCTGCTGCTCTCCAAGTCCGAGAAATTTTGGCTACAAAATAAGTTTCCGTTGCGCTCTTCATCTACGGAAGAAATGAAAAAGGTCAAGCAAGTTACGATACCATAATTACGAGGCATATTCCATAGGTAAGGTCCGTTTGGTCATAATAAAAACGTCGCTCATGAGACAGGGTTATTATTTACAGTAATATCTGCCTACCTATATACTTTACTTTTCAACATAACCACCGTTCACATCTATGTAACACTGCACCAGCTTCTTTAACCCCTTGGCATAGAAGTCTACCGCCTGGGACTTGAACCAGTTCGTAACGCTCGTCTTGAATTCATTGTCGCTTTGAAATCGTTGTCTACTCAGGAGCCGTTTCAAATGCAAGAAGAGGAAATAGTCGCTTGGTGTAAGGTCAGGATTGTACGGAGGGTGGTCAAAGAATTCCCAACGAATCTCTTGAATCTTCTCTCTGGTTTTGGCAGCGGTGTGCGCGGGTGTGTTGTAGTGCAGAAGGATGATGCCAGACGAAGGTTTTCCGCGGCGTCCATTTTGGATCGCGCACCTTAGTTTGGTGAGCATTTCACAGTGCACGTCGGCTGTAATTGTTGACCCACGGTACATTGAATCAATCAAAAGGTCGCCCTTTTCGACCCAAAACATGTTAGTCATCATTTTACGATTCGTGTACGGCGATTACGTACACCTTTTGTTTTGGGTGAACCGGAACGGCGCCACTGCATTGACTATTGTTTCGATTATGCGTTTGTTTACGCTATCCGTGTCTGGTCACCCGTAACAATGTGGGAAAACAAAATATCTCCATCTTGTCTATAGCGCTCAAAAACTGTCGTGACTTACGCACTCGTTGCTCTTTCAGTTGAACGGTGAGCAGTTTTGACACCCACCGCATACAATGTTTCCGATATTCAAGCTGTTCAGCAACAGTCCTATAAAGTGAGTTTCGAGCAACACTTGGGATTTCATCAGTCAAACACCGATGACTTAGAAGTTCTTCGTTCACTTTTTCAACGTTGTCGTCGCTCCGAATACTGGGCCTTTTACTCCGTGTTCATCGTGCACATTTATGCGGTCATTTAGAAGTGCTCGGCACTAGTGTTGGAACCTGTTTGTCACTCATTATGTCCGGTCGAAACATGGGGCATAACTGACGATGGATGTTTGTAGCTGACGATCCTTTTGCCAGCAAAAATCTGATCACAACGTGCACTCCACAACTGGCGGGATCTACGATTGTCGCGACCATTTCCATCTGCTCTCACCGACTGGAAAACGTATATTGCGTCACACCAACACTGCGGTAGGTTCCTCAGAAGTCGGTAGACACCACTGCAATCGTAAAGCGTCATCCAGGCCTAGCATTCGTTATATACTGTTCACCGGACTTTAATTTTGGAATACAATTCGTATACCCAATTCTCATTACAACCTTTTGGTATTTTCGTTTCTTATACAGTGTTCGCAACATAAAGAGATGTGTTGGACCTGCTGAGTTTACGGAGGCACGTACTTACTGGATTAAATCAGTTCAAAGAGAATGTTTTGCCACAGAACTTCAGGCACTTGATCAAAAGTAGCCTCTAGCAAAGAATTAAAAATTGTACCATTCATTCCTTCTCTGGAAGATGGATTTATTCGTTTACGGAGTCGACTCCATTGTGCAGACATAGCTAAGGATGAAGTGTTATATATTTGTAGTTAGTTGGAAGATACTTCATGTTTATCTGCACCACGTATGGAAGCCAATTTGTCGCGGTCACTTCGTGTTATCTATTGTTGGGCGCCTGTTATTATATTAATAGTTTGAATTTTGGTTTATTTGTCCTCCGGCTAGCTATTATTTCTCGGTCGAGCATATCTCTTGCACAAGGTGTGTAAACGGAAAGGATTTGTTACTAAAAGATAACAGTGATAAAAGAATTTGTTTTTACACTTTTATTGTCGTCACACCTTATTAAATTTCATATATTGACTTTTGATACACACCAAACTGAAACTGTTATATTTTCTAATATCACTATAATCACTTATTCTCCGCACTTTATTAATTCGCGTATTTCAGATTTGTAAATAACTTTACGACGCGAGAGATTCTGTAGAATTGCGACGTGTAACTCGCGAACGATTCTGATGAACTACGCGACGTTTAACTTCTAAATGATTCTGTTGGACTCAGCGACGTGTAACGCGTGGATGATTTTGTTGGACTGAGGAAATCTGCCTCTGACTTTAGCTTTTTATACTCCCACACCCCGATATGCCTAAAGATTATAACCGAGCTGCTATTGGTTAATAAAACGCGCCAACATTAGCGTCTATTTTTATATCCAATCAAAAATTACGAAAACATATGTTCTATGAAAAATATTCCCGCTATTTCTAAGAAAAGCGCACCAATCAGACGTCATTTGTATGTCTCTTCTAATTAATATTCAACTCACCCCCTCGCACATTGTTATCCGCTCCTATTGTCAGTTTCAGTGAGGCCGTGTAAACTTATTTCCTAACAATGCTTATAATTAACAAACATCTCAAATCAATGTCATACAATAATGCTTATTTACACTACAATCACTCTGGCATTTACATTATTGTGATACAAATTACTGCCACAAGGAATAACGCCAACCTTTACTTATCGACGGCTCTCATCATTTTACTACATTGTTATTAAAGAAGCTCACGTTAGTTTACATCGTTTTGGAGTTAGTGTTATTTTATCAGAAATTCGTACTCAATACTTGATTTTGAGAGCTTCCCAAGCGGTAAAAAAGCGCTACATTAGTGTCTGCCTTGCAAGATCCAAAAAAAATCCAAGAGGACAACAATTAGAAGCACCACCTCCACCTGAAAGAAGAAGCCTTCAAAATTATTTTCTATTACAGGCATAGACTTTGTAGGGCCTCTATACATATAAGAGTATAGGGCAATGGGGAAGACGTACATTGCATTGTTCATTTGTGCAACAATGCGTTCAGTGCACATTTAGTTGTATTCTAACGTGATTATAGACACATTTTTAATGACACTACAAGGATTCGTAGCACGGCTTGGCTTTCCACATACAACAAAGAACGATAACGCAAACATATGAGACTTCAAACATTGAGCTAAATGAGTTGTGAAAGTGAATCACTAATCCAAAAACCACCAGTTCCTCGCCCAAATGCAGTTATCTGGAAATTCATTGCACCAAGAGCAGCTTATTGGGGAGGATGTTAAGAAAGAATGGCGGCGACGATTAAATGGTGTATTCGCAGAGTTTTAGGAAACTTAAGGGTTAAACAAGAAGAACTCATTACCACATTCCTAAGTATTGAAGCCCGGTCAATTTAACACCCCTTTCTCAAGGAGACGACACCGAGCCGCTAACTCTTGCACACCTACATTGTGGTGAGAGACTCCTCACAATACCTTCAGGAGCAGAACCTGTTACCAAGCAAAAGTTAACAAAACAGTTCAGGCTGCAACAGAAGCTAACAGACGACTTTTGGAAAAGGTGGACAAAGAAATACTTCTTGGTGCTTAAGAGTTTCCATGAAGTACGACTACCATCCGGAAGACACGTTAGTAGTAATAGTCCCGGATGAGCCAATTGGATTAGCGATAATCCTGCCGCTAGGGGCGCTAGTGTCGCTAGTGTCGCTGCGTGTGACGGCGGCGGCGGTAAGTTTGAAAAGCGCCCTGAGCGGGAGGATTATCGTTATTGCTATTGGTTCATCCGGGAGGAGTTAAAAGAATTGAGGATTAGGGTAAGGTGAAGGAAAAAGAGGAAGTGACGTGGAGTGTTTTGATTGGTTCGTTATTTCGGGTGGAAGATGAAGGAAGGAAGATAAAACAGTATGGAGGTCACGTGATGGAGAGGAGCGGGGTGGCGAGGTGCTGTCTGTGCGGAGGTCGGGACTGAAAGAGGGAAAAGATGGGGAGCGAGGGATAAAAAGTATAACAGAAAGTGACGTGTGAAGTTGTGATTGGTGGGAATAAGAAGTGATGTTATTGGTGGAAAGGAACAAATGAAAGTTGTTGATTGGTAAGAATAAGAGAGATTATGATTGGTGGAAAGAAAAAGGTGTGGGAGTGGGGTATGTTGGAGGTGATGGGAAAGGTAAGTTTTGCTAGCAACAAGATTTGCAAAAGCCTGTCGAGAACTGATCAGCAATTTTTTTAACGTTGGATGGTAGTTTTCTTGAGTGGATAGAGAGATGGGGCGATATGAGATGCGGTGGCGAAAATGGGATCTAAAAAAGATGGTTGAGACAAGAGGTTTAAGGACGAGGAAATTTGGAGGTTAGTGGTGAACATGGCGGTCGCAAGAGGTGGGGGCAAGGAGACGCGGTGGTGAGAATGGGAACTAAAAGAAGATGGCGGTAGCAAGAGCTTAGAAGAGCAGATTTTGAGGTTAAAATAGTGGGAACTAAAAATGGCGGAGGGTCTGCGACAAGGAGATGCGGTGAGAACTAAACAAGATGGCGGACGCAAGAGGAGGGTAAGGAGATTTGAGGTTACAGTACCAAAACACCAAAGGATATATTGCTACGCCAAGCAGGTCCGAAAAATAATTATGCGTGTGGTACTTACCTGTTACCGGTGTGGATGCGTCACCAAAAGCGCGGCAGCTTCATGCGACGCGAAAAAATAAAAGCAAACTGGTTTTGGAAATGCTTAACCAGCTTTAAGATCAACCAACATCACTACGCACTGATATACCTAGGTTTTTTAAAGCGGTACAGACGCCCTTTGCAGAGGCGTAATTTAACTATACCAGAAACCTGGTACTGGACCATCGTGATGGTCGCTAGCGTACGTAGGAGCAGGGTTCTCATAGCCGGTCGAAAGCGGTCAAAAAAGTGTACGACGTAGGTGTTCACAGTAGCTGCTGTCGAGTCAACCGTCGAGGTGTGAATGAACGAGATCTGTTCTTGCCGGCAATCTGGTTGGGAGATGAGAGGCGCGGTGGTAAAAATGGGAACTAAATAAGATGGCGGAGGCATGAAGTTGAGGTTAAGGAGCGGTGAGGTGTTGTCTGTGCGGAGGTTGGGACTGAAAGAGGGGAAAGATGGCGAACGAGGGATAAAAAGTATAACAGAAAGTGACGTGTGAAGTTGTGATTGGTGGGAATAAGAAGTGATGTTATTGGTGGAAAGGAACAAATGAAAGCTGTTGATTGGTAAGAATAAGAGAGATTATGATTGGTGGAAAGAAAAAAGGTGTGGGAGTGGGGTATGTTGGAGGTGATGGTAAAGGTAAGTTTTGCTACCAACAACATTTGCAAAAGCCTATCCAGAACTCATCAGCAATTTTAAATAACTAGTGTTTCGGGGTTTTCTCTGGCTGGTAGACGAATGCAAGCTGTTTCTGCTTTTCATAGGTTTTCCCAAAATTGAAAATGCATATATTGTAACACAAATGTGTGCAGTGCAAAAGAAAATAAAAATTAAATAGGCACACACACACACACACGTTGCAGTTGCCATACTTATATTATTCGTCTTTTCCTTTTTTTCTTTTTTCTCTTTTTGTTTTTTTAAAAAATATCTAGTTTTTTGGGGGTTTTCTGCGTATGGTAAACAAATGCAAGCTCTTTCTGCTTTTTCATAGGTTTTCCCTGGTTGGTAGGCGTTTGCTGTAGTGGTTGACGAAGCCGTTTCTAATTTTCGAGGTTTTTCAGGTTTTTAGTGGTTGTCCCTGCCCGGTAGGCAAATGATGAAGTTTTACCTTGTCGGCGCACGGATACTAGGCACATACTCGCACGCACACACACACACATTTAATAGTAGCGTGTAGCAAACTGTTTTTGAAAAATGCTTAACCAGCTTTAAGATCAACCAACATCACTACGCACTGATATACCTAGGTTTTTTAAAGCGGTACAGACGCCCTTTGCACAGACGTAATTTAACTATACCAAAAACCTGGTCGTTAGCGTACGTAGGAGCAGGGTTCTCATTGCCGGTCGAAAGCGGTCAAAAAAGTGTACTATCTTGTTTTCATGGGTTTTCCAGATCGGTAGGCGTTAGAATACTCTTAGAGCTTTTTTCAGCTTTTTCGCGGTTGTCCCTGTCCGGTAGGCAAATGATAAAGTTTTTCTATAATGTCGTCGTTTTGGCTTGTGGCGCACGGATACTGAGCACATACTCGCACACACACACACACACACACTATAATAGTAGCGTATAAAAAATTTAACAAACAAAATCTACACAATGACAAAATTGAAAATGTATATATATTTTAAAACAAAAGTGTGCAGTGCAAACGATTTTCTAGCCCCTAGTGAGTGTAAAATTGCGTTTACTTCACTTCTTTCAAACTGCTTAAAAATCATATAAATGGTTGTTTCACGTCATAATAAGCCTATATATACCAAGAATACTGAGTTTTTAAAAAGTCAAGAAATTGGATTTTCTAGCTCCTAGTGAGTGTAAAATCGCGTTTACTTCACTTCTTTCAAACTGCTTAAAATTCATATAAATGCATGTATCACCTCATAATAAGCCTCTATATACCAAGAATATTGAATTTTTAACAAGTAAAGAAAATCGATTTGCTAGCCCCTAGTGAGTGTTAAATCGCGTTTACTTCACTTCTTTCAAACTTCGAAAAAATCATATAAATGGTTGTTTCACGTCATAATAAGCCTATATATATACCAAAAATACTGAGTTTTTAAAAAGTCAAGAAAATGGATTTTCTAGCACCTAGTGAGTGTAAAATCGCGTTTACTTCACTTCTTTCAAACTGCTTAAAAATCATATAAATGGTTGTTTCACGTCATAATAAGCCTATATATACCAAGAATACTCAGTTTTTAAAAAGTCAAGAAATTGGATTTTCTAGCTCCTAGTGAGTGTAAAATCGCGTTCACTTCACTTCTTTCAAACTGCTTAAAATTTGTATAAATGGATGTATCTCCTCATAATAAGCCTCTATATACCAAGAAAATCGATTTTCTAGCCCCTAGCGAGTGTAAAATCGCGTTTACTTCACTTCTTTCAAACTGCCTAAAAATCATATAAAGGAATGTATCACCTCATAATAAGCCTCTATATACCAATAATACTGAGTATTCAAAAAAGTCAAGAAAATCGATTTTCTAGCCCCTAGTGACTGTAAAATCGCGTTTACTTCACTTCTTTCAAGCTTCGAAAAAATCATATAAATGGTTGTTTCACGTTATAATAAGCCTATATATACCAAGAATACTGAGTTTTTAAAAAGTCAAGAAATTCGATTTTCTAGCTGCTAGTGAGTGTAAAATCGCGTTTACTTCACTTCTTTCAAACTGCTTAAAATTCATATAAATGGATGTATCACCTCATAATAAGCCTCTATATACCAAGAATATTGAGTTTTTAAAAAGTCAAGAAAATCGATTTTCTAGCCGCCAGCGAGTGTAAAATCGCGTTTACTTCACTTCTTTCAAACTGCTTAAAAGTCATATAAATGAATGTATCACCTCATAATAAGTCTCTATATACCAAAAATACTGAGTATTCCAAAAGTTAAGAAAATCGATTTTCTAGCCCCTAGCGAGTGTAAAATCGTGTTTACTTCACTTCTTTCAAACTGCTTAAAAATCATATAAATGGTTGTTTCACGCTATAATAAGCCTATATATACCAAGAATACTGAGTTCTTAAAAAGTCAAGAAAATCGATTTTCTAGCCCCTAGCGAGTGTAAAATCGCGTTTACTTCACTTCTTTCAAACTGCTTAAAAATCATATAAATGAATGTATCACCTCATAATAAGCCTCTATACACCAAAAATACTGAGTATTCATAAAGTTAAGAAAATCGATTTTCTAGCCCCTAGTGAGTGTAAAATCTCGTTTACTTCACTTCTTTCAAACTTCGAAAAAATCATATAAATGGTTGTTTCACGTTATAATAAGCCTATATATACCAAGAATACTGGGTTTTTAAAAAGTCAAGAAATTCGATTTTCTAGCTGCTAGTGAGTGTAAAATCGCGTTTACTTCACTTCTTTCAAACTGCTTAAAATGCATATAAATGGATGTATCACCTCATAATAAGCCTCTATATACCAAGAATATTGAGTTTTTAAAAAGTCAAGAAAATCGATTTTCTAGCCCCTAGCGAGTGTAAAATCGCGTTTACTTCACTTCTTTCAAACTGCTTAAAAATCATATAAATGAATGTATCACCTCATAATAAGTCTCTATATACCAAAAATACTGAGTATTCAAAAAGTTAAGAAAATCGATTTTCTAGCCCCTAGTGAGTGTAAAATCTCGTTTACTTCACTTCTTTCAAACTTCGAAAAAATCATATAAATGGTTGTTTCACGTTATAATAAGCCTATATATACCAAGAATACTGAGTTTTTAAAAAGTCAAGAAATTCGATTTTCTAGCTGCTAGTGAGTGTAAAATCGCGTTTACTTCACTGCTTTCAAACTGCTTAAAATTCATATAAATGGATGTATCACCTCATAATAAGCCTCTATATACCAAGAATATTGAGTTTTTAAAAAGTCAAGAAAATCGATTTTCTAGCCCCTAGCGAGTGTAAAATCGCGTTTACTTCACTTCTTTCAAACTGCTTAAAAATCATATAAATGAATGTATCACCTCATAATAAGCCTCTATACACCAAAAATACTGAGTATTCATAAAGTTAAGAAAATCGATTTTCTAGCCCCTAGTGAGTGTAAAATCTCGTTTACTTCACTTCTTTCAAACTTCGAAAAAATCATATAAATGGTTGTTTCACGTTATAATAAGCCTATATATACCAAGAATACTGAGTTTTTAAAAAGTCAAGAAATTCGATTTTCTAGCTGCTAGTGAGTGTAAAATCGCGTTTACTTCACTTCTTTCAAACTGCTTAAAAATCATATAAATGAATGTATCACCTCATAATAAGTCTCTATATACCAAAAATACTGAGTATTCAAAAAGTTAAGAAAATCAATTTTCTAGCCCCTAGCGAGTGTAAAATCGTGTTTACTTCACTTCTTTCAAACTGCTTAAAAATCATATAAATGGTTGTTTCACGTTATAATAAGCCTATATATACCAAGAATACTGAGTTCTTAAAAAGTCAAGAAATTCGATTTTCTAGCTGCTAGTGAGTGTAAAATCGCGTTTACTTCACTTCTTTCAAACTGCTTAAAATTCATATAAATGGATGTATCACCTATTAATAAGCCTCTATATACCAAGAATACTGAGTTTTTAAAAAGTCAAGAAAATCGATTTTCTAGCCCCTAGCGAGTGTAAAATCGCGTTTACTTCACTTCTTTCAAACTGCTTAAAAATCATTTAAATGAATGTATCACTTCATAATAATCCTCTATATGCCAAAAATACTGAGTATTCAAAAAGTCAAGAAAATCGATTTTATAGCCCCTGTGAGTGTATAATCGCGTTTAGTTCACTTTTTTCAAACTTCGAAAAAATCATATAAATGGTTGTTTCACGTTATAATAAGCCTATATATACCAAGAATACTGAGATTTTAAAAAGTCAAGAAATTCGATTTTCTAGCTGCTAGTGAGTGTAAAATCGCGTTTACTTCACTTCTTTCAAACTTCGAAAAATTCATATAAATGGTTGTTTCACGTCATAATAAGCCTTCATATACCAAAAATACTGAGTTTTTTTGTACTCACCTATAAGAGATAGAGGGTAGAGGTCATACGAACGTAACACTTGAGAATTTTTATTCTGCAGTTGGTGTTACTCCTTAGAAAGGAAGTATCTGTTGATTCTATTTAATTCTTACATTTTACATAACACGTATGCACGGTACAACACAAAAACACTACACACGACACTCATAATTTTAAATATTGCACTAGTGGGGTGCAAGCTGAACCACTATTAACAACAGGTAGCAAGCGTTAGTTCTGCTCACTTTAGTATCGGAGAAAACAGTGAAAAAAAAAAGAATCATTCTCATGTACAGCACTGCGTGCAAATACCGTATGCTGATGTGTGTGTAAAACGAGCGTGAGAAACGGATGTTCGTCAGCGATAAAATCTTTTATGTCGATGGTAGGGATCGTGCAGTGGCGGATCGTGACTGCGTTTACAATTTGACAACTTGTGGCGAAATAAGGCATTTAACTCGACGCGTATGCTGAAACTGCGGTTGCGATAAGCGAGCTTATAAAAACCCGGTGCCAAGAACAACCGGCCGTAGTGAGAAACGGGAGCGATAGTGGATTTTTCTATAAAATCGTTCTATTTGACTAAAAATAGTTTAAAATAAACACAAAATAGCAGCTTCGATACGTATCCACGGAGACCTTAGTGCTAGGGAACTACACCTCTGTTTCTATACGTGAACGGCAGATTGCAGCTTCAATACGTGTCCACGGAGACCTTAGTGCTAGGCAACTGTACCTCTGTTTCTATACGTGAACTGCAGATTGCAGCTTCGATACATGTCCACGGAGACCTTAGTGCTAGGCAACTGTACCTGTGTTTCTATACGTGAACGTCATATGGCAGCTTCGATACGGGTCCACGGAAAACTTAGTGCTAGGCAACTGTACCTCTGTTTCTATACTAGAACGGCAGATTGCAGCTTCTATACGTGTTCACGGAGACCTTAGTGGTAGGCAACTGCACCTCTGTTTCTATACGTGAACGGCAGATTGCAGCTTCGATACGTGTCCACGGAGACCTTAGTGCTAGGCAACTGTACCTCTGTTTGTATACGTGAACGGCAGATTACAGCTTCGATACGTGTTCACGGAGATCTTAGTGCTAGGCAACTATACCTCTGTTTCTATACGTGAACGGCAGATTGCAGGCTCGATACGTGTCCACGGAGATCTTAGTGCTAGGCAACTATACCTGTTTCTATACGTGAACGGCAGATTGCAGCTTCGATACGTGTCCACGGAGACCTTAGTGCTAGGCAACTGTACCTGTGTTTCTATACGTGAACGTCAGATGGCAGGTTCGATACGTGTCCACGGAGACCTTAGTGCTAGGCAACTGTACCTCTGTTTCTATACGTGAACGGCAGATTGCAGCTTCGATACGTGTCCACGGAGACCTTTCGCTTCAGGTGACAAAATAACACTAGGCACTTGTGTGCCGTGGTGTAAGCCGCAATCACGGCATTAGTAGCGTGGATCTCCTTGGGACTCTCCTCGGAGTTGCCTCAACACCACGTACATGACCTGGTTCGTCACGGGTACGCAGGTCTGCACTACCACTTCCTCGGCGTTGAGCAGGCCCAGGAGGCGATCGTACCGGTACACCAGCTAGCACGTGGACATGTTATCGCGCTGTGGTTTTGCGTGTGCGAGGTATGGAAACTCAAGGACGCAAAACATGCACGACCTAGGGTTAAAAAGCAGAACAAGTAGTGACGTGGAGCGTTGTGATTGGTGAAAATAAGACGATCTCTGATAGGTGGACACATTGAAATAACGTGATGTGATAGGCGAAAATAAAATCAAAGGTGATTGGATGAAAAATGACGAGAAGGAATTAGCGGTGAATTTGTGAACTAAGATGGCGAAGATTTTTTTTTAAAAAAAAGGATAATATAAGTATGGCAACTGTAACAGTTTACGGCAAACGCGCGCCCTGCAATGCGTCACGCCGGGCAATAAAACAAAAACCATATTGAGCAAGATGCCCGGCGTGACGCATTGCGCGGCGCGCGTTTGCCGTAAACCGTTACAGTTGCCATACTTCTATTATCCTTTTTTTTAAAAAAAAAAAATCTTCGCCATCTTAGTTCACAAATTCACCGCTAATTCCTTCTCGTCATTTTTCATCCAATCACCTTTGATTTTATTTTCGCCTATCACATCACGTTATTTCAATTTGTCCACCTATCAGAGATCGCCTTATTTTCAGCAATCACAACGTTCCACGTCACTACTTGTTCTACTTTTTAACCCTAGGTCGTGCATGTTTTGCGTCCTTGAGTTTCCATACCTCGCACACGCAACACCACAGCGCGATAACATGTCCACGTGCTAGCTGGTGTACCGGTACGTTCGCCTCCTGGGCCTGCTCAACGCCGAGGAAGTGGTAGTGCAGACCTGCGTACCCGTGACGAACCAGGTCATGTACGTGGTGTTGAGGTAACTCCGAGGAGAGCCCCAAGGAGATCAACGCTACCAATGCCGTGATTGCGGCTTACACCACGGCACACAAGTGCCTAGTGTTATTTTGTCACCTGAAGAGAAAGGTCTCCGTGGACACGTATCGAAGCTGCAATCTGCCGTTCACGTATAGAAACAGAGGTACAGTTGCCTAGCACTAAGGTCTCCGTGGACACGTATCGAAGCTGCCATCTGACGTTCACGTATAGAAACACAGGTACAGTTGCCTAGCACTAAGGTCTCCGTGGACACGTATCGAAGCTGCAATCTGCCGTTCACGTATAGAAACAGGTATAGTTGCCTAGCACTAAGATCTCAGTGGACACGTATCGAACCTGCAATCTGCCGTTCACGTATAGAAACAGAGGTATAGTTGCCTAGCACTAAGGTCTCCGTGCACACGTATCGAAGCTGTAATCTGCCGTTCACGTATACAAGCAGAGGTACAGTTGCCTAGCACTAAGGTCTCCGTGGACACGTATCAAAGCTGCAATCTGCCGTTCACGTATAGAAACAGAGGTGCAGTTGCTTACCACTAAGGTCTCCGTGAACACGTATCGAAGCTGCAAACTGCCGTTCTAGTATAGAAACAGAGGTACAGTTGCCTAGCACTAAGGTTTCCGTGGACACGTATCGAAGCTGCCATATGGCGTTCACGTATAGAAACACAGGTACAGTTGCCTAGCACTAAGGTCTCCGTGGACACGTATCGAAGCTGCAATGTGCAGTTCACGTATAGAAACAGAGGTACAGTTGCCTAGCACTAAGGTCTCCGTGGACACGTATTGAAGCTGCAATCAGCCGTTTACGTATAGAAACAGAGGTGCAGTTGCCTAGCACTAAGGTCTCCGTGGATACGTATCGAAGCTGCTATTTTGTGTTTATTTTAAACTATTTTTCGTCAAATAGAACGATTTTATAGAAAAATCCACTATCGCTCCCGTTTCTCACTACGGCCGGTTGCTCTTGGCACCGGGTTTCTATAAGCTCGCTTATCGCAACCGCAGTTTCAGCATACGCGTCGAGTTAAATGCCTTATTTCGCCACAAATTGTCAAATTGTAAACGCAGTCACGATCCGCCACTGCACGATCCCTACCATCGACAATACAAGATCTTATCGCTGAGGAACATCCGTTTCTCACGCTCGTTTTACACACACATCAGCATACGGTCTTTGCACGCAGTGCTGTACATGAGAATGATTCTTTTTTTTACTGTTTTCTCCGATACTAAAGTGAGCAGAACTAACGCTTGCTACCTGTTGTTAATAGTGGTTCAGCTTGCACCCCCACTAGTGCAATATTTAAAATTATGAGTGTCGTGTGTAGTGCTATTGTGTTGTACCGTGCATACGTGTTATGTAACATGTAAGAATTAAATAGAATCAACAGATACTTCCTTTCTAAGGAGTAACACCAACTGCAGAATGAAAATTCTCAAGTGTTACGTTCGTATGACCTCTACCCTCTATCTCTTATAGGTGAGTACGAAAAAAACCCAGTATTTGTGGTATATGAAGGCTTATTTGGACGTGAAACAACCATGTATATGATTTTTTCGAAGTTTGAAAGAAGTGAAGTAAACGCGATTTTACACTCACTAGGGGCTAAAAAATCGATTTTCTTGACTTTTTGAATACTCAGTATTTTTGGTATATAGAGGCTTATTATGAGGTGATACATTCATTTATATAATTTTTAAGCAGTTTGGAAGAAGTGAAGTAAACGCGATTTTACACTCGCTAGGGGCTAGAAAATCGATTTTCTTGACTTTTTAAAAACTCAGTATTCTTGGTATATAGAGGCTTATTAATAGGTGATACATCCATTTATATGAATTTCAAGCAGTTTGAAAGAAGTAAAGTAAACGCGATGTTACACTCACTAGCAGCTAGAAAATCGAATTTCTTGACTTTTTAAGAACTCAGTATTCTTGGTATATATAGGCTTATTATAACGTGAAACACCCATTTATATGATTTTTAAGCAGTTTGAAAGAAGTGAAGTAAACACGATTTTACACTAGCTAGGGGCTAGAAAATCGATTTTCTTAACTTTTTGAATACTCAGTATTTTTGGTATATAGAGACTTATTATGAGGTGATACATTCATTTATATGATTTTTAAGCAGTTTGAAAGAAGTGAAGAAAACGCGATTTTACACTCGCTAGGGGCTAGAAAATCGATGTTCTTGACTTTTTAAAAACTCAATATTCTTGGTATATAGAGGCTTATTATGAGGTGATATATCCATTTATATGAATTTTAAGCAGTTTGAAAGAAGTGAAGTAAACGCGATTTTACACTCACTAGCAGCTAGAAAATCGAATTTCTTGACTTTTTAAAAACTCAGTATTCTTGGTATATATAGGCTTATTATAACGTAAAACAACCATTTATATGATTTTTTCGAAGTTTGAAAGAAGTGAAGTAAACGCGATTTGACACTCACTAAGGGCTAGAAAATCGATTTTCTTGACTTTTTTGAATACTCAGTATTTTTGGTATATAGAGGCTTATTATGAGGTGATACATTCATTTATATGATTTTTAAGCAATTTGAAAGATGTGAAGTAAACGCGATTTTACACTCGCTAGGGGCTAGAAAATCGATTTTCTTGGTATATAGAGGCTTATTATGAGGTGATACATCCATTTATATGAATTTTAAGCAGTTTGAAAGAAGTGAAGTAAACGCGATTTTACACTCACTAGGAGCTAGAAAATCTAATTTCTTGACTTTTTAAAAACTGAGTATTCTTGGTATATATAGGCTTATTATGACGTGAAACAACCATTTATATGATTTTTAGGCAGTTTGAAAGAAGTGAAGTAAACGCGATATTACACTCACTAGGTGCTAGAAAATCCATTTTCTTGACTTTTTAAAAACTCAGTATTTTTGGTATATATAGGCTTATTATGACGGGAAACAACCATTTATATGAGTTTTTCGAAGTTTGAAAGAAGTGAAGTAAACGCGATTTAACACTCACTAGGGGCTAGAAAATCGATTTTCTTTACTTGTTAAAAATTCAATATTCTTGGTATTAGGAGGCTTATTATGAGGTGAAACAACCATTTATATGATTTTTAAGCAGTTTGAAAGAAGTGAAGTAAACGCGATTTTACACTCACTAGGTGCTAGAAAATCCATTTTCTTGACTTTTTAAAAACTCAGTATTTTTGGTATATATAGGCTTATTATGACGGGAAACAACCATTTATATGAGTTTTTCGAAGTTTGAAAGAAGTGAAGTAAACGCGATTTAACACTCACTAGGGGCTAGAAAATCGATTTTCTTTACTTGTTAAAAATTCAATATTCTTGGTATATAGAGGCTTATTATGAGGTGATACATCCATTTATATGAATTTTAAGCAGTTTGAAAGAAGTGAAGTAAACGCGATTTTACACTCACTAGGAGCTAGAAAATCCAATTTCTTGACTTTTTAAAAACTCAGTATTCTTGGTATATATAGGCTTATTATGAAGTGAAACAACCATTTATATGATTTTTAAGCAGTTTGAAAGAAGTGAAGTAAACGCAATTTTACACTCACTAGGGGCTAGAAAATCGTTTGCACTGCACACTTTTGTGTTAAAGTATATATACATTTTCAATTTTGTCATTGTGTAGATTTTGTTTGTTAAATTTTTTATACGCTACTATTATAGTTTGTGTGTGTGTGTGTGCGCGAGTATGTGCCTAGTATCCGTGCGCCACAAGCCAAAACGACGACATTATAGAAAAACTTTATCATTTGCCTACCGGACAGGGACAACCGCGAAAAAGCTGAAAAAAGCTCTAAGAGTATTCTAACGCCTACCGATCTGGAAAACCCATGAAAACAAGACAGTACACTTTTTTGACCGCTTTCGACCGGCAATGAGAACCCTGCTCCTACGTACGCTAACGACCAGGTTTTTGGTATAGTTAAATTACGTCTGTGCAAAGGGCGTCTGTACCGCTTTAAAAAACCTAGGTATATCAGTGCGTAGTGATGTTGGTTGATCTTAAAGCTGGTTAAGCATTTTTCAAAAACAGTTTGCTACACGCTACTATTAAATGTGTGTGTGTGTGCGTGCGAGTATGTGCCTAGTATCCGTGCGCCGACAAGGTAAAACTTCATCATTTGCCTACCGGGCAGGGACAACCACTAAAAACCTGAAAAACCTCGAAAATTAGAAACGGCTTCGTCAACCACTACAGCAAACGCCTACCAACCAGGGAAAACCTATGAAAAAGCAGAAAGAGCTTGCATTTGTTTACCATCCGCAGAAAACCCCCAAAAAACTAGATATTTTTTAAAAAAACGATAAAACAAAAACAGAAAAAAGAAAAAAAGGAAAAGACGAATAATGTAAGTATGGCAACTGCAACGTGTGTGTGTGTGTGTGTGCCTATTTAATTTTTATTTTCTTTTGCACTGCACACATTTGTGTTACAATATATGCATTTTCAATTTTGGGAAAACCTATGAAAAAGCAGAAACAGCTTGCATTCGTCTACCAGCCAGAGAAAACCCCGAAACACTAGTTATTTAAAATTGCTGATGAGTTCTGGATAGGCTTTTGCAAATGTTGTTGGTAGCAAAACTTACCTTTACCATCACCTCCAACATACCCCACTCCCACACCTTTTTTCTTTCCACCAATCATAATCTCTCTTATTCTTACCAATCAACAACTTTCATTTGTTCCTTTCCACCAATAACATCACTTCTTATTCCCACCAATCACAACTTCACACGTCACTTTCTGTTATACTTTTTATCCCCCGTTCGCCATCTTTCCCCTCTTTCAGTCCCAACCTCCGCACAGACAACACCTCACCGCTCCTTAACCTCAACTTCATGCCTCCGCCATCTTATTTAGTTCCCATTTTTACCACCGCGCCTCTCATCTCCCAACCAGATTGCCGCCAAGAACAGATCTCGTTCATTCACACCTCGACGGTTGACTCGACAGCAGCTACTGTGAACACCTACGTCGTACACTTTTTTGACCGCTTTCGACCGGCTATGAGAACCCTGCTCCTACGTACGCTAGCGACCATCACGATGGTCCAGTACCAGGTTTTTGGTATAGTTAAATTACGCCTCTGCAAAGGGCGTCTGTACCGCTTTAAAAAACTTAGGATATCAGTGCGTAGTGATGTTGGTTGATCTTAAAGCTGGTTAAGCATTTTCAAAAACAGTTTGCTTTTATTTTTTCGCGTCGCGTGAAGCTGCCGCGCTTTTGGTGACGCATCCACACCGGTAACAGGTAAGTACCACACGCATAATTATTTTTCGGACCTGCTTGGCGTAGGAATATATCCTTTCGTGTTTTGGTACTGTAAACTCAAATCTCCTTACCCTCCTCTTGCGTCCGCCATCTTGTTTAGTTCTCACCGCATCTCCTTGTCGCAGACCCTCCGCCATTTTTAGTTCCCACTATTTTAACCTCAAAATCTGCTCTTCTAAGCTCTTGCTACCGCCATCTTCTTTTAGTTCCCATTCTCACCACCGCGTCTCCTTGCCCCCACCTCTTGCGACCGCCATGTTCACCACTAACCTCGAAATTTCCTCGTCCTTAAACCTCTTGCCTCAACCATCTTGTTTAGTTTCCATTTTCGCCACCGCATCTCATATCGCCCCATCTATCTATCCACTCAAGAAAACTACCATCCAACGTTCAAAAAATTGCTGATCAGTTCTCGACAGGCTTTTGCAAATCTTGTTGCTAGCAAAACTTACCTTTCCCATTACCTCCAACATACCCCACTCCCACACCTTTTTCTTTCCACCAATCATAATCTCTCTTATTCTTACCAATCAACAACTTTCATTTGTTCCTTTCCACCAATAACGTCACTTCTTATTCCCACCAATCACAACTTCACACGTCACTTTCTGTTATACTTTTTATCCCTCGCTCCCCATCTTTTCCCTCTTTCAGTCCCGACCTCCGCACAGACAACACCTCGCCACCCCGCTCCTCTCCATCACGTGACCTCCATACTCTTTTATCTTCCTTCCTTCATCTTCCACCCGAAATAACGAACCAATCAAAACACTCCACGTCACTTCCTCTTTTTCCTTCACCTTACCTTAATCCTCAATTCTTTTAACTCGTCCCGGATGAACCAATAGCAATAACGATAATCCTCCCGCTCAGGGCGCTTTTCAAACTTATCGCCGCCGCCGTCGCTCGCAGCGACACTAGCGACACTAGCGCCCCTAGCGGCAGGATTATCGTTAATCCAATTGGCTCATCCGGGACTATTACTACTCACGTTGAATGCCGCCGTGGAGATATGGTTCTGAGCCATGAAGATATGCGCCGACACCATATGTGGAGGAGAGCCAAAATATATAGGGTACTGACCGGAAGGGATGGAAGAATAAGAACACAATGCCTTTGCACCCCGAAGGACAGCATTTAAGCTGTCCAGTACAGCTGGTCGTACACCCAGAAACAGATTAGGGTAGGGAGGATGTCGGAAAATGAATCATCTTTCCTTCTTAAGTTTCTTTTATCGATATTCACATATTTTCCTTTCAGATTAAAAAAACGTTTTTGTTCTTAGTGATGAGCTTTTAAATAACGAAGAAAGCAATGACGATAATGTAGTTTACTCCTGGTAATCTCACGACAGAGGATCCGTCCCCTTCAATACTTTGATTCTAGATAGTTACGTCATTTGTGCTGACGTTTTTGCAGCAAATTACGCCACAAACGATGCTAGCTCTGATGAGGACTGTTGTGTGTGATTCTTCTTTACTTAGGGTATATTGCCACAATTCTCCATTGGTTTCTATGCAGGGAATAAATGGAACAGTCGCAACAAAACTGGCTGTTATGGAGGGAAGGGGAGGAGTGTGTGTCACAGTACCTGACGTTACCTATACTCTGTGCGGTAATACGACTGCTCATTTTACTTATCAAAACCCATCTCTCGGATCATAAGCAACTCCTGCGAAACGGTTTTCGGTTTTGTATTTTCTCGGAGCCTTTCTGTTTCATCTGTACTGTGGCTTTGTCCAGTTTTCACTGTAACTTCACTAATGTGATGCAGTTCAACTTTCACTATACTTTCGGTGTGTTTACACTGTCATTTCACTAATGTGAACTAGTTCTATTTTTCCTATCACTTCAACTTTTTACGCGGCGTAGTGGTGAAACGAAATACGCGCGAAGCAGCCTCTTCTTGTAATGATTCACTCGCTGGGGAGCCGTACACAAGACGTCTCTAGAGTCTTTCAGTAGCAACACTCACTGTACGTCACAAAGGTATGCGTAGATCTACATGCGGGCTCTGTCTGGGCGGACCTGAGTTATCCCTAGAAATTCGTGGGAATTACGAATATAGTAGAATTAAGTTCCACTAAATCAGAAGGCTCCTTATTAGAGGTTCCCAAGAGTTCTAATAGCAAGGTTTAGGAGGCTGGGCCTTCGAAAGAGGACCTTGCAACCGATGAAAAGGTAAAGGATACAGGAGCTGCATTGGAGATTTGGAGAAGTAGGCCCTGTACTTAAAACCGGATGCCTGTTTAGGGACACCGAATTGATCACAACTACTAGCGCGTAGAGGGAACCCGGCCACGTGAGTCGTATATCCCAAAAGAGTACCTGGGGATGTTACGAGAACCGGGCTCTATGGGAGAAGGTTCAAATGAGGCACGGTAAGTCAGGATTATTTCGTTTATTCAGGATAACCTGCAACACAGTATTATTGCTTTGCGAATTCTCTCGAGTAACGTCACGAAGTATGAAATAAATGTCGCCATGATACAAGAACCCTGGCTTCGACAGGAACGTATCATAGGATTACATATAATAGGTTTTACTATGTTCAGTGCCTCGTCTGAGCTAAAACCTAGAGCATGTTTCTCACAGGGCTCAGTAATACCTGGGCCCTGCCGGAATTTCGTACTAAAGACATGGAAACAGTCCTAATGAGGTATGAGGAGGGCGGAGTGCCACGTCAGTTGGTTGTATACTCGGCTTATTTCCCATATGGCTCCTAGGAATCACCACCTCCTGAGGAGCTCAAACGCCTTGTGATTTATTGCAAGAATAAAAACCTCAACCTGTAGATTGGCTGTGTCTTCAACAACAACCATAACGTTTCGGGAGCACGGACATCCATATTAGGGGAGAAAAGTTTCTTCGGGGATTTGAGTTCTGCAGATGTCGAGATTGCGAACCAAAGGGACGCTCCGACGTTTATTAATTATCAAAGGCATACTAGAGGAGATTAAGGACTGGAGGGTATGTTTGGAACCCTCCATATCCAACCATAGGCATATATCCTTCGTTCTGGTAGGAAAATGGAAACGATCGCCTTGTACAGAAACCCTAGAAGGACCAATTGTATATCCTTTAGAAGGCACCTGGAAGGTAGATTGAGGAACGGACGCCAAATCAAGCTGAGAAATGCGGAGGACCTGGATGGGTACGCTATCCTCCTGTGAAAGAAACTGCCCCCTCATAAACGAGGTTCGAAATAAAGACGAACTCGCGGGAATTCTTTATGAAGGCCCATCAGAAAAAGACACGAAATCTATACAATGCGTATAGGGACAAGTCTCAGGCAACTTGGAACTCCTACAAGGAGTCCTAAAGCATTTATAGAAAAGGAATTAGGAAGGCCTCAGAGGAATCTTGGTTACTCTTCTGTGATAATATACACAAACAGTCGAGCGCCGCTCGTCTGCGAAAACTCCTGGTCTCCGGAACTAGAGCCAGGCTGATCTCAATGGTGGATACCTCCAGTGTGATACGAACAGAGGGGTAGACTTTGAGGTTATTGCTTGACACCCACTTCCTGGATTTTGCATTAAAAATCAAGAACGAAACTCGGGTAGGCTACACCGGCCTTCGCGGGAAGGCTGTACAGCGGCTAACGAGATTGTTAGTCGTAAAAAGCTTAAATGGGTCATTTAAACTTTTGTAACTTATAAAGTGCAGGTGTGAATGAGGTCTTCCCGGCTGTCCTTCGGGTAGCCTGCGAGATCGTTTCGTCCAACTTAGTGAGAATATTCAGGACCTCTCCGGCTATGAAGCAGGTTATTTCGTCTCTGGAGACAGACCAAAGTGGTGTTTATACCTATTTCGGGTAGGCTGTCCTACCGCAGGCTAGGGATTTTCGTTCGATCAGTTTAACATCCTTTCTGATAAAGGCTCTGAAAAGACTGGTAGATAGATTTGTGAGGGATGGGGTACTGGTGGACAGACCCATACACCCCCTCAGTATGCTTATTGGACGGATAATTCCACGGATACGGCGCTCCACCAGCTTGTGGTGAGACTGGAGAGGGCCCTGGACTGTGGAGAACTCGGTATGGCAGTTTACCTGGACATTGAAAGTGCCTTTAATAATATGACCTTAGGCATCATTCGGAAACGCCTGGAGATCAGGGGACTAATTCCGGTTGTAACGGACTGGATTATGACTTCCTTGGAAGGCTGGCACGCTGTGGCGACTTTGCGTAGTGTGTTCGTGAGGGCAGCGGTGGCCCGAAGCTGCCCACAAGGGAGAGTTTTCTCACTTACCCTGTGTTATGTGGTGGTACATGTACTACAGGACAGACTTAAAAGGGTAGGAATTGATGCCACTAGGCTGTGCTAACATATGCCTTGTAGCAAGTGGAAAGCTCCCGAGTACTGTTTCGGAGCAAATGCAGGGGTCTCTAGAGTCTCTAGAGAAATGGTATAGAGGAACGAACTTATCCGTTAACCGGACAAGATTGGAATAGTAATCCTCACACGGAGAAGGAGGCGGTTATGTTTGGTAGAACCCCATTTGTTTGAGAAGAAATTCAAACTTTTCGGAGCGGTCAAGCATCCAGAGTTATTCTGGATGCTGGGCTGAGTTGCAAAAGACATGTAGATTGTAAATTTAAGAGGGTCTACAATGCTTTGTGGGCCTGTCGAAGATCTAAAGGACTGTGGTGGGACCTGAGACCGAAGGTGGTCAAATGGCTTTATGCCTCAGTTATAAGACGGTCAATAGCTTATGCGGTGCTGCTTAGTGGCCTGTCTCTCAAGTGGAGTTAATAACTGCCAGGCTGGAGTCGCTGGAAAGATTGGCATATATGATGCTAACAGGAGCGGTGTGCACGACTCCTCTGACTGCCTTAGAGATTTCGTTAGATCTTCTTCCTCCGCGAATGTTTACCAGCATTAGTGCGCACCGCCTCTGGACTACATTGATCCTTTTGAATTGCAGGAGAAGCGCCTATAACCCTGATGATAGGGAATTCGATGGGGATTAGGTATAACCTAAGTCCATCCCATACTGTGGTAATACTTTCAAGGGAGGATTGGACCCCAGAGATCGGATCTCTCCCGAAGGCAGGGGGCAGGTCGTGGTTCACGGACGGTTCCGCCCTCGGGGGCAGGACGGAGGCTGGTGCCTATGGACTACAGCCTGGCTTGTCATTCGCCTTAGACCATTTGCCACGGTTTTCCAGGCTGAAGTATGTTCGATCTTACCCTTGCTATGCATATTTACACTATGCCAACGAGCGGGTGTGTACATTTGCTCGGATAGTATGCCAGTTTCGAACCCTTAGGGCAATCCAATCTGGTGTGGCAGTGCCAGAGGATGTTAGATAGACTATGTACCAGCAGTCCTGTTGCACCTCTTTGGGTTCAGGGGCATACTGCTATTAGAGGAAGTGAGATAGTGGACACTTGCGAAGAGGGGATCGGAGCCCAATTTTACTGGACTGAGCCGTTTTGCTAGGTGTCAGTAATCTGAAGAATGTGATAACCCAGCTTACAGCGACGGCTCATCTTGTGATCTGAAGTAAGCAAACCACTGCTAGGCAGGCTAATGAACTAGCAACGGGACATGACCGGAAAGTGAGTTTCTCCTGAATTCGACCACAGTTAAGTTCAGAGGGGTTATGGGCTATCTTACGGGCCACAACACTCTGCGCAGAGATCTGTACATAATGGGCCTTAGCGAGACCTTCGCTATATGTAGGCAATGTGCGAGGGACTTTGAGACCTCTCAGCACATGCTAATTGAATGCGAGGGCTTCGCTACGCATAGGTATGTATCCTTAAGGTACTTCTTTTTGGGACCTAAGGAGATAAGAAGAGCAGATATCATGGAAGATGTCCGTTTTATACGGAACATTGGGCCACAGTAATGGCAAAATATGAGGCTAAATGGGCTCTTGAGCCTTCATGTAAGGTCTCCTTAAGAGGGCACTGAGTTACCATCATCATGAACTCAGACAATTGTGAACACGCTTCTTTACAGAGCAGTTGGAAGTTTGCAAAGTACATTCTAGAATGCTCTGAAGGCGGGGAGAAGGGAAACCTCTAGAATATTCTGGTTATCTCTCGATGTTTTTGCTAGCCGAGAGCGCCAGCACGTCTGCTTATCTCTCCGGTTGCCCGGCGCCAAACCCCAGTAAGCCTGGGCCATAGCCGCTACGTCAGTCGTCCTCCGTATTCTAGGGTAACATGCTAGCCAGTAGTATAAGTCCCGGATGAGCCAATTGGATTAACGATAATCCTGCCGCTAGGGGCGCTAGTGTCCCTAGTGTCGCTGCGTGCGACGGCGGCGGCAAGTTTGAAAAGCGCCCTGAGCGGAAGGATTATCGTTATTGCAATTGGTTCATCCGGTACGAGTTAAAAGAATTGAGGATTAGGGTAAGATGAAGGAAAAACAGGAAGTGACGTGGAGTGCTTTGATTGGTAAAAATAAGACGAAATGTGCTTGGTTCGTTAATTCGGGTGGAAGAAGAAGGAAGGAAGATGAAAGAGTATGGAGGACACGTGATGGAGCGGAGCGGTGTGGCGAGGTGTTGTGTGTGCGGAGGTTGGGACTGAAAGAGGGAAAAGATGGCGAACGAGGGATAAAAAGTATAACAGAAAGTGACGTGTGAAGTTGTGATTGGCGGGAATAAGAAGTGATGTTATTGGTGGAAAGGAACAAATGAAAGTTGTTGATTGGTAAGAATAAGAGAGATTATGATTGGTGGAAAGAAAAAGGTGTGGGAGTGGGGTATGTTGGAGGTGATGCGTTCATCCGGGACGAGTTAAAAGAATTGAGGATTAGGGAAAGATGAAGGAAAAACAGGAAGTTACGTGGAGTGTTTTGATTGGTAAAAATAAGATGAAATGTGATTGTTTGGTTAATTTGGGTGGAAGATGAAGGAAGGAAGGAAGATGAAAGAGTATGGAGGACACGTGATGGACAGGAGCGTGGTGGCGAGGTGTTGTGTGTGCGGAGGTCGGGACTGAAAGAGGGAAAAGATGGCGAGAGAGAGATAAAAAGTATAACAGAAAGTGACGTGTGAAGTTGTGATTGGTGGGAATAAGAAGTGATGTTATTGGTGGAAAGGAACAAATGAAAGTTGTTGATTGGTAAGAATAAGAGAGATTATGATTGGTGGAAAGAAAAAGGTGTGGGAGTGGGGTATGTTGGAGGTGATGGGAAAGGTAAGTTTTGCTAGCAACAAGATTTGCAAAAGCCTGTTGAGAACTCATCAGCAATTTTTGAACGTTGGATGGTGGTTTTCTTGAAAGCATAGAGAGATGGGGCGATATGAGATGCGGTGGTGAAAATGGGAACTAAGCAAGATGGTTGAGACAAGAGGTTTAAGGACGAGGAAATTTCGAGATTAGTGGTGAACATGGCGGTTGCAAGAGGTGGGGGCAAGGAGACGCGGTGGTGAGAATGGGAACTAAAAGAAGATGGCGGTAGCAAGAGCTTAGAAGACCAGATTTGTAGGTTAAAATAGTGGGAACTAAAAATGGCGCAGAGTCGGCGACAAGGAGATGCGGTGAGAACTAAACAAGATGGCGGACGCAAGAGGAGGGTAAGGAGATTTGAGGTTACAGTACCAAAACACGAAAGAATATATTCCTACGCCAAGCAGGCTCGAAAAATAATTATGCGTGTGGTACTTACCTGTTACTGGTGTTAATGCGTCACCAAAAGCGCAGCAGCTTCACGCGACGCGAAAAAAATAAAAGCAAACTGTTTTTGAAAATGCTTAACCAACTTTAAGATCAACCAACATCACTACGCACTGATATACCTAGGTTTTTTAAAGCGGTACAGACGCCCTTTGCACAGACGTAATTTAAGTATACCAAAAACCTGGTACTGGACCATCGTAATGGTCGCTAGCGTACGTAGGAGCAGGGTTCTCATAGCCGGTCGAAAGCGGTCAAAAAAGTGTACGACGTAGGTGTTGACAGTAGCTACTGTCGAGTGAACCGTGGAGGTGTGAATGAACGAGATCTGTTCTTGCCGGCAATCTGGTTCGGAGATGTGAGGAGCGGCGAGGTGTTGTCTGTGCGGAGATCGGGACTGAAAGAGGGAAAAGATGGTGAGCGAGGGATAAAAAGTATAACAGAAAGTGACTGTGAAGTTGTGATTGGTGGGGATAAGAAGTGATGTTATTGGTGGAAAGGAGCAAATGAAAGTTGTTGATTGGGAAGAATAAGAGAGATTATGATTGGTGGAAAGAAAAAGGTGAGGGAGTGGTGTATGTTGGAGGTGATGGGAAAGGTAAGTTTTGCAAGCAACAAGATTTGCAAAAGCCTGTCGAGAACTCATCATCAATTTTTGAACGTTGGATGGTGGTTTTGTTCAGTGGATATAGAGATGGGGCGATATGAGATGCGGTGGCGAAAATGGGAACTAAACAAGATGGTTGAGACAAGAGGTTTAAGGACGAGGAAATTTCGAGGTTAGTGGTGAACATGGCGGTTGCAAGAGGTGGGGGCAAGGAGACGCGGTGGTGAGAATGGGAACTAAAAGAAGAGGGCGGTAGCAAGAGCTTAGAAGAGCAGATTTTGAGGTTAAAATAGTGGGAACTAAAAATGGCGGAGGGTCGGCGACAAGGAGATGCGGTGAGAACTAAACAAGATGGTTGTTTTTTCGAAGTTTGAAAGAAGTGAAGTAAACGCGATTTTACACTCAATAGAGGCTAGAAAATAGAATTTCTTGACTTTTTGAATACTCAGTATTTTTGGTACATAGAGGCTTATTATGAGGTGATACATCCATTTATATGATTTTTTCGAAGTTTGAAAGAAGTGAAGTAAACGCGATTTTACACTGAATAGAGGCTAGATAATCCAATTTCTTGACTTTTTGAAAACTCAGTATTTTTGGTATATAGAGGCTTATTATGAGGTGATACATCCATTTATATGATTTTTAAGCAGTTTTAAAGAAGTGAAGTAAACGAAATTTTACACTCACTAGGGGCTAGAAAATCAAATTTCTTCACTTTTTAAAAACTCAGTATTCTTGGTATATATAGGCTTATTATGACGTGAAACAACCATTTATTGATTTTTTCGAAGTTTGAAAGAAGTGAAGTAAACGCGATTTTACACTCAATAGAGGCTAGAAAATCGAATTTCTTGACTTTTTGAGTACTCAGTATTTTTGGTATATAGAGGCTTATTATGACGTGAAACAACCGTTTATATGATTTTTTGGAAGTTTGAAAGAAGTGAAGTAAACGCGATTTTACACTGAATAGAGGCTAGATAATTCAATTTCTTGACTTTTTGAAAACTCAGTATTTTTGGTATATAGAGGCTTATTATCAGGTGATACATCCATTTATATGATTTTTTCGAAGATTGAAAGAAGTGAGGTATACGCAATTTTACACTCACTAGGGGCTAGAAAATCAAATTTCTTCACTTTTTAAAAACTCAGTATTCTTGGTATATATAGTCTTATTATGACGTGAAACAACCATTTATATGATTTTTTCGAAGTTTGAAAGAAGTGAAGTAAACGCGATTTTACACTCAATATAGGCTAGAAAATCGAATTTCTTGACTTTTTGAATACTCAGTATTTTCGGTATATAGAGGCTTATTATGACGTGAAACAACCGTTTATATGATTTTTTGGAAGTTTGAAAGAAGTGAAGTAAACGAGATTTTACACTCACTAGGGGCTAGAAAATCGATTTTCTTAACTTTTTGAATACTCAGTATTTTTGGTATATAGAGACTTATTATGAGGTGATACATTCATTTATATGATTTTTAAGCACTTTGAAAGAAGTGAAGTAAACGCGATTTTACACTCGCTAGGGGCTAGAAAATCGATTTTCTTGACTTTTTAAAAACTCAATATTCTTGGTATATAGAGGCTTATTATGACGTGAAACAACCATTTATATGATTTTTTCGAAGTTTGAAAGAAGTGAAGTATACGCGATTTTACACTCAATAGAGGCTAGAAAATCGAATTTCTTGACTTTTTGAATACTCAGTATTTTTGGTATATAGAGGCTTATTATGACGCGAAACAACCATTTTATGATTTTTTCGAAGTTTGAAAGAAGTGAAGAAAACGCAATTTTACACTGAATAGAGGCTAGAAAATCCAATTTCTTGACTTTTTGAAAACTCAGTATTTTTGGTATATAGAGGCTTATTGTGAGGTGATACATCCATTTATATGATTTTTACGCAGTTTCAAAGAAGTGAAGTATACGCAATTTTACACTCACTAGGGGCTAGAAAATCGAATTTCTTCACCTTTTAAAAACTCAGTATTCTTGGTATATATAGGCTTATTATGACGTGAAACAACCATTTATATGATTTTTTCGAAGTTTTAAAGAAGTGAAGTAAACGCGATTTTACACTGAATAGAGGCTAGAAAATCCAATTTCTTGACTTTTTGAAAACTCAGTATTTTTGGTATATAGAGGCTTATTATGACGTGAAACAACCATTTATATGATTTTTTCGAAGTTTGAAAGAAGTGAAGTAAACGCGATTTTACACTCACTAGGGGCTAGAAAATCCATTTTCTTGACTTTTTAAAAACTCGGTATTTTTGCTATATATATATATATATATATATATATATATATATATATATATATATATATATATATAGGCTTATTATGACGTGAAACAACCATTTATATGATTTTTTTCGAAGTTTGAAAGAAGTGAAGTAAACGTGATTTTACACACACTAGGGGCTAGAAAAGTCGATTTAATTGACTTGTTAAAAGCTCAATATTCTTGGTATATAGAGGCTTATTATGAGGTGATACATCCATTTATATGAATTTTAAGCAGTTTGAAAGAAGTGAAGTAAACGCGATTTTACATTCACTAGGAGCTAGAAAATCCAATTTCTTGACTTTTTAAAAACTCAGTATTCTTGGTATATATAGGCTTATTATGACGTGAAACAACCATTTATATGATTTTTAAGCAGTTTGAAAGAAGTGAAGTAAACGCAATTCTACACTCACTAGGGGCTAGAAAATCGTTTGCACTGCACACTTTTGTGTTAAAATATATATACATTTTCAATTTTGTCATTGTGTAGATTTTGTTTGTAAATTTTTTATACGCTACTATTATAGTGTGTGTGTGTGCGAGTATATGCCTAGTATCCGTGCGCCAACAAGGGAAAACTTCATCATTTGCCTACCGGGCAGGGACAACCACGAAAATTAGAAAGGGCTTCGTCAACCACTACAGCAAACGCCTACCAACCAGGGAAAACCTATGAAAAAGCAGAAAGAGCTTGCATTCGTCTACCAACCAGAGAAATCCCCGAAAAACTAGATATTTTTTAAAAAAAAATAAAAAAAAATAAAATAGAATAAAAAACATTAAAAAAAAGATAAAAAATTAAATAAAATTAAAAAAATAAAACAATAAAAAAATAAAGTAAAATAGAAACAAATAAATAAAATAAAATAAAATAAAAAAAATTAAGAAATAAATTAAAAAAAAACCATAATATAAGAATGGCAACTGTAACGGTTTACGGCAAACGCGCGCGCCGCGCAATGCGTCACGCCGGGCAATATTTTTCAAGTTATCGCGCAGTTTGCAGCTCTTTCATCGCAGCGGGCCTATCGCCACGCACATCGACTGCTGATTACCACTCTTGCGTCTGCCATATTGACCACTAACCTCAAATCCCCTCGTTCTTCACTTCTTGTCTCCGCCATCTTGTTTAGTTCCCATTTTCGCCACCGCATCTCATATCGCCCCATCTCTCTATCCACTCAATAAAACCACCATCCAACGTTCAAAAATTTCTTATGAGTTCTCGACAGGCTTTTGCAAATCGTGTTGCTTGCAAAACTTACCTTTCCCATCACCTCCAACATACACCTCTCCCTCACCTTTTTCTTTCCACCAATCATAATCTCTCTTATTCTTTCCAATCAACAACTTTCAGTTGTTCCTTTCCACCAATAACATCACTTCTTATCCCCACCAATCACAACTTCACACGTCACTTTCTGTTATACTTTTTATCCCTCGCTCGCCATCTTTTCCCTATTTCAGTCCCGACCTCCGCACAGACAACACCTCGCCGCTCCTCACATCTCCGAACCAGATTGCCGGCAAGAACAGATCTCGTTCATTCACACCTCCACGGTTCACTCGACAGTAGCTACTGTCAACACCTACGTCGTACACTTTTTTGCCCGCTTTCGACCGGCTATGAGAACCCTGCTCCTACGTACGCTAGCGAGCATTACGATGGTCCAGTACCAGGTTTTTGGTATAGTTAAATTACGTCTGTGCAAGGGGCGTCTGTACCGCTTTAAAAAACCTAGGTATATCAGTGCGTAGTGATGTTGGTTGATCTTAAAGCTGGTTAAGCATTTTCAAAAACAGTTTGCTTTTATTTTTTCGCGTCGCGTGAAGCTGCTGCGCTTTTGGTGACGCATCAACACCAGTAACAGGTAAGTACCACACGCATAATTATTTTTCGGGCCTGCTTGGCGTAGCAATATATCCTTTGGTGTTTTGGTACTGTAACCTCAAATCTCCTTACCCTCCTCTTGCGTCCGCCATCTTGTTTAGTTCTCACTGCATCTCCTTGTCGCCGACCCTCCGCCATTTTTAGATCCCACTATTTTAACCTCAAAATCTGCTCTTCTAAGCTCTTGCTACCGCCCTCTTCTTTTAGTTCCCATTCTCACCACCGCGTCTCCTTGCCCCCACCTCTTGCCACCGCCATGTTCACCACTAACCTCGAAATTTCCTCGTCCTTAAACCTCTTGTCTCAACCATCTTGTTTAGTTCCCATTTTCGCCACCGCATCTCATATCGCACCATCTCTCTATCCACTCAATAAAACCACCATCCAACGTTCAAAAATTTCTGATGAGTTCTCGACAGGCTTTTGCAAATCTTGTTGCTTGCAAAACTTACCTTTCCCATCACCTCCAACATACACCTCTCCCTCACCTTTTTCTTTCCACCAACCATAATCTTTCTTATTCTTCCCAATCAACAACTTTCAGTTGTTCCTTTCCACCAATAACATCACTTCTTATCCCCAACAATCACAACTTCACACGTCACTTTCTGTTATACTTTTTATCCCTCGCTCGCCATCTTTTCCCTATTTCAGTCCCGACCTCCGCACAGACAACACCTCGCCGCTCCTCACATCTCCGAACCAGATTGCCGGCAAGAACAGATCTCGTTCATTCACACCTCCACGGTTCACTCGACAGTAGCTACTGTCAACACCTACGTCGTACACTTTTTGACCGCTTTCGACCGGCTATGAGAACCTTGCTCCTACGTACGCTAGCGACCATTACGATGGTCCAGTACCAGGTTTTTGGTTTAGTTAAATTACGTCTGTGCAAAGGGCGTCTCTACCACTTTAAAAAACCTAGGTATATCAGTGCGTAGTGATGTTGGTTGATCTTAAAGCTGGTTAAGCATTTTCAAAAACAGTTTGCTTTTATTTTTTCCGCGTCGCGTGAAGCTGCTGCGCTTTTGGTGACGCATCAACACCAGTAACAGGTAAGTACCACACGCATAATTATTTTTCGAGCCTGCTTGGCGTAGGAATATTTCCTTTCGTGTTTTGGTACTGCAACCTCAAATCTCCTTACCCTCCTGTAGCATCCGCCATCTTGTTTAGTTCTCACCGCATCTCCTTGTCGCCGACCCTCCGCCATTTTTAGTTCCCACTATTTTAACCTCAAAATCTGCTCTTCTAAGCTCTTGCTACCGCCATCTTCTTTTAGTTCCCATTCTCACCACCGCGTCTCCTTGCCCCCACCTCTTGCAACCGCCATGTTCACCACTAACCTCGAAATTTCCTCGTCCTTAAACCTCTTGTCTCAACCATCTTGTTTAGTTCCCATTTTCACCACCGCATCTCATATCGCCCCATCTCTCTATGCTTTCAAGAAAACCACCATCCAACGTTCAAAAATTGCTGATGAGTTCTCAACAGGCTTTTGCAAATCTTGTTGCTAGCAAAACTTACCTTTCCCATCACCTCCAACATACCCCACTCCCACACCTTTTTCTTTCCACCAATCATAATCTCTCTTATTCTTACCAATCAACAACTTTCATTTGCTACTTTCTACCAATAACATCACTTCTTATTCCCACCAATCACAACTTCACACGTTACTTTCTGTTATACTTTTTATCCCTCGCTCGCCATCTTTTCCCTCTTTCAGTCCCGACCTCCGCACACACAACACCTCGCCACCCAGCTCCTCTCCATCACGTGTCCTCCATACTCTTTCATCTTCCTTCCTTCCTTCCTTCATCTTCCACCCAAATTAACCAAACAATCACATTTCATCTTATTTTTACCAATCAAAATACTCCACGTCACTTCCTGCTTTTCCTTCATCTTTCGCTAATCCTCAATTCTTTTAACTCGTCCCGGATGAACCCATCACCTCCAACATACCCCACTCCCACACCTTTTTCTTTCCACCAATCATAATCTCTCTTATTCTTACAATCAACAACTTTCATTTGTTCCTTTCCACCAATGACTCACTTCTTATTCCCACCAATCACAACTTCACACGTCACTTTCTGTTATACTTTTTATCCCTCGTTCGCCATCTTTTCCCTCTTTCAGTCCCAAGCTCCGCACACACAACACCTCGCCACACCGCTCCGCTCCATCACGTGTCCTCCATACTCTTTCATCTTCCTTCCTTCTTCTTCCACCCGAATTAACGAACCAAGCACATTTCGTCTTATTTTTACCAATCAAAACACTCCACGTCACTTCCTGTTTTTCCTTCATCTTACCCTAATCCTCAATTCTTTTAACTCGTCCCGGATGAACCAATTGCAATAACGATAATCCTTCCGCTCAGGGCGCTTTTCAAACTTGCCGCCGCCGTCGCACGCAGCGACACTAGGGACACTAGCGCCCCTAGCGGCAGGATTATCGTTAATCCAATTGGCTCATCCGGGACTTATACTACTCTAGCCTCTAGTTCCCGAGGTCGTGGGTTCCAACCCGGAGGAGGACGATGTTCTTTTTTCGGACGTTAAAATCCTTAGGATGCGTTCCTTCGGTAGGGATGTATTGCCGGTTTTCCCATGTACTAGATTTATGGAACGTAAAAGAACTTCAAGCCTGATAATGGGGCCTCTAAGCAAAACTTTCCGTGTTTCGCGGCTAATATAGAATGCTACTCTAAGAGCCATAGCAGTTAAATAGCGTCCATAAATAAAATTCAATTTAATTTTTAACAATACCAATACCACAAAGAGAGAGCGCACGCGCGCGGGCTCGCTTGAGTATGTGTGTAGGGTAATTTCGGAAACTATTCATTTTGATAACTGTTTGAAGATTAACTTGTTCTTCTTGACGCACATGGACTATAATAAGATTTTAATTTTAATTCTCAAATCACTGACATGGGTAGCGAGGTCTTTAAAGCTCGGATTCGTGAGCGAGAGTTCTGCGGTTCAAATCGCAAATGTATTGTCTTCCGTAACTAATTATTTTTCTAGGTTTGCCTCAGCGCTCAAAAGTTGGAAATGCTGGGGAGGTACTCTAAAATTAAGCCTGGGACGTATCTTCCGTGGTGTAGTATGCATTAAGAACAGGGTTTAAGTCTATACAAGATTACGGTGCCTGGATATTTCAATACGAACATGGAGTCAAAAGAGAACACCCTTACGAGGAAAGCTTTTAGTTTACGTTGAGGCCTCCATGGAGTAGAAAACTGTTTTGGTACTCCACTGAAATGCATGTTAAATAAGATGATAACCGCGCGTATTTCATACCAATCATTGTTTATAGATAGTCACAACATTTTAATTTATGTAAATCGTGAAATTTGGTAGTAGCATATTATAATACTGGTATATATTCACTTATTTACAATATTAAAATAAAAAAAATGTCAAATGGTGTGCTTGTTAATCTTTCTTGCAGAAACTTCTTCTTCCGCTTTCATTTTTTTTTTGCAAAGTCCCCATAAATAATTTTTCAAATCAATATTGTGGCTACACTAAGGTACTCGCATCGTATCTACGTCCCTGAATATATGTAAGAATCAGTAAGAACATTATAAAAGAAAAATTATTTTTATGTAAATTACACTAACCTTAAAGTTTTGTTCTTTTGTCTCCTCTAAAGTTTCAGTGTTTTGACTTATGTAATTTAGGAAAAACTGATACAATTAGCCTAGCGTGCGATACACACACATGAATAAAGCTGTCTTAAGTCTTAATATCGCCAAACATATTCATTTTTACTGATTTCTGTGATAGCAAAGTACAAAAGTAGCACAGCAAAAAGCTACAAATTCACCTAGATTAGAACAAAGTTTCAATGTAGCTCTTAACAGAGATAAAGTAAATAAGATGGGCGTTGAAAATTCAACGGCATAGTTCCTTCAGCATTAAAATAGATGTTACGACAGCATTGACAACTATCCAAATCTCAGTATTCAGTTAGATATTGGTTTTAACGATTCCTGGTGTAGACATTTTAAATATAAAAGCCATCTGTGCAACAGCGGTTGATACCTAGCTTTGTATAAAATGTCTGTGGAATTGCCGGTACGGCTTACTTTTAGGTTTATGGTTCTTTATGAACACTACTGAGGCTTATACTGTAAATTCCACAGCTTAAGAGAAAGAAGTATATAAAATATATGTGCTTTTGTTTCAGTAGTTTAAAAATTGTATTTTGTAACACTTATTTCATTGTTTGCCAGAAACTACTCCCGACATTTTATGTAAAAGATTAACTTCTGAAATTATTTGCGAATCAATAAGGTATTTGTTTAAATAGCTGTGAATATTGTATTCCAAAGAATCTACAAATTATGGAAACAATGTTAGTAATTGTTCTGTACTATGATAATTGATTTTGGCAAAACATCAAAATGCACGGATTTTAAAAATTAACATAATACCTTGATCCACAAATGTGAATTTACTAATTATATATAAACATTTTAGCACACTTTATAAATACGTATTCCAATAGAAAAGAAACTCTAAATCAAGAAACGCGAAAATGATGATGTGAAGAAGTAAAGCTTTAAACTCCGCTTTGTGCTCAAACATATTGTATATATTATGACCTATTAAATCGTTAACTGACGAATTTAAACCGTTCATACGCACATTTGAAGCATTTTGCTGAATCTGAATATACAGTGAACAAGTACACATGAAGTTCTAATTGGGGTTTTATTTGTTTATTCATTTACTCCGACTAGGACCAACATTTAGCTCATGCACCGCAGTAATAGTACGTTTCAGGTCATGTTTCAGTTTATCTATGCGTAAATGGATTTCAAAGTTTTATGCTTGTACTGGAAATAAAAATGACGAAGTAATCCTGATAAACTCACAAATATAAATTCATGCTGTTGTGGTGTTCCATCAGAGTAGCTATCCTAGAGGTGCAACGTAATGTAAGAAAAGGTTTAAAAGTCGTGACGATAGGGATAGCAATAAGAACTTCAAAATAATATAACTAGACGTGTGTAGTTGCCTGAGATATTCTAAAGACGTTTAAATTAATCAAATAAAATTAAAATAGAAAGCTAAGTCACAGACGTTTGCGAGTGCGTTTAACCAATTTAAGGCTTAATAGGATAGATTAAAATATTAAAACACTGTGAGGAAAAGAACTGCTCTCCCGCGCATAACAATTATGAATAGATTATACACACACACGCACACACACACATTACAAGATTCTAATACATGTAGTTATCAAGAACACAAGCACTTTCAAAATAATTAAAAGGTATACTTGCGAAGAGCGTCTTCAGTAAAGGTCGTTAGAATCCCCATTTGAATATGCACAGGACCGGAATTTGTATTTCTAACACATGGTAGGATATTCGGCTTTTGCATGCAGAGTATTTAGCTAATTTATCCTTTGGCAGTGGAAAATTAACAGTGCGGAGATAGTAGTAAACTATAAATTAACATTTTCCTAAGTTCAAGAGCCTGTTAATTTGGATTTGAAACCTCCAGGCGCTGAAATTACTAGCAGTGATAGAGTGATTTAGTAAATATTTCTAAATGGTAACATTCAGTGGCTGGTACAGGTGAGCATAGTTATTAATTCTCTCATCTTCAAGAGAAGAAAACGAATTTATACATTTCTGGACTAAAGAACTATGTGAGCATTTTAGAAACAGTAATGACTGAATGGCAGTGTGGCTAAGTTTTTAGTGTGCTCTGTGTAAGAAGTGCAAAGATTTCTCGGAGCATAAAAACATTCCGTTGTACCTTACAGAAAAAAAAACAAAAAACTAAAACAAGAGTTCATTTTAAAAATAGGATTCTTATCTGAGTGTGTACTTGATATTATGAAAGAATAAAATACAGGAGATTGATTAAAATTCCTATTTGCAAAACATGCAAAAACTAATGTAAGTAAATTTAATACAATGGCAAAAATTCATTGAAAGGAATCTCCAAAACTTCATTAATTCTTAACTGACATACAGATGAGAGGACGGAATAGAATTTCCAGTTCTAAAAGAAGACGTAAATCCAGCGTTTAGGGGATTGTAGGACCAGAAAGCAACAAGGTTTGTTGTAATCCCCACAGAGGGCTTTAAATGTAGAGGTTCAGCAAAGAAGAAAGTTTTTGTTTATTCAACGACATATATTGGAATGGCGAATGGCCTGAGTGTTGTTCACCATATCTAAGAAAATCAGTGATTCAACACCATTAGCTTGGTATGTCGCAAATAAAGGTTCTACTGCGAATGCTAAATCCACGCCTCTGTTCTTTCATGCAGAATGAATTAGAAGATAAGTGGTCCAGCTTCGGGAAGAAAACATTCACTGTAGACACAATTGAACTCCTATAAACAATTGTTGAAGGTTTAATTGAGAAATATTAGGAAGCAGATGTGGCATTTGTACATATACAAAAAGTATCTGACATATTTAGTTGAAATTAAGTTACGGAGGTACTGGAAAAAAGGCTGCATACTTTGGAAAGAGAGAAAAGGCTTCATTGTAAACTTGCACTGACGAAGTTAGAAAATGAGCTAAAGTATAAATATGGCAATAAAGACATTCTTCTCTGATACTTAATGGCATGATTTCAAAACAGGCCCCGCACTCAAAGTTTATAACACTTGTCAGTTTACAGAATAATTAATGAGAATTTTCGTATAGTTCTCTGTAATTAGTTTTGTTATAAGAAGAGTGTTGTTTTCTGTGCTGCGAGGAGACCAAGGCCCGATTTCTGGTATTACAGATGGGTTGCTTTATCACGTATGGGAATGCGAGTCGCCTTGTGCTAGCTCCGCCGCCATACTGGACGGATCCGGTACTGAGACTTCGTCCAGATTTTCAACTGTCACTTTCCTAAGTTCTCAATGCCACTTTACTCTTTTTATCTGGTTCAACTTCACTATAAGTTCACTGGGGTTCACACAGCCACTACACCAAGATGAACTAGTTCCATTCTCCGTCATTTCACTCCCTTCGTGATGTAGGCTCCTCTTCTGGAAAATTCACTCACTGGGGAGTCGAACACACCACCTCCGCAAACCCTCGGTCAACAGCAGCAAACACGCCCTCGGAGAAGCGCACCCCTCGTTGCATGAGAAACTCATCCGCCAACTCGATCACTCACTGACTGACTCAACTCAACTAACACTCACTCTATGATTGACTCCCGCGAGAGCGCTCGCTTATGTAGTCGGTGGAATCTTTTCGTAGGTTTCTCGCACGTTTTAAAAGTATTTAGACTAATTTTCTGGAGGAGGAGGGAGAGGAAGCTTTCAGATGGTTCTAGTTATCTGCCGATGCTGCACCCTGTGTTCAGCGACAGTTATCGTTATTTACTCCGACCTCCCGATAACCTCGGACCATAGCCGGTGCGTCACAGTATAGTTACATATACATAAAACATTACAATGCAGAGTTTCTGGTAACGCTTTAATAAACAGGTGTATGCAGATGACATCAGTACAATTACGACTCAGAAATATTAAAGACAGTTCACAGTTTTTTCTTGTGCTTACAAGAATTTTTCTTAAGGTTACGAAATTATGGGCGTATGTATATTTTAAAATTTGAAACCAGTGCTCCCATTTCTATTCATTAACAATACCATGCAAGTGCGTAGCAAAAGCTATGCCAACCTAACAACAGAACTGAACTACGCCCTCAACATTTTATGGTCCTGCTGTCATTCCAACCGCCCAATGAAGTTGGACCCTGTTTATAGGAAGCAGTTTACGAATCCTCCTATTAGCTAAATCAGGGATTGTTATTTTTGATGACCTATGTTCTGCAATTGACACCAGTACTCTTAACGTTTTCCAGCAGACCACCCACCGATAACACCTCAAACATATCCATAGGTTAATAATCCGAAAATGGGTTCCGGTCCTACTGGTGGAGTAGGTCATTCTTTTTTAGCTAAATCTCCTCCGCCTTCATTGCCATGAACTCTCATAGCACTCATAACACTGACACTGTGTTGTGTTCAGCGATTCATCAGTGACTCCGAGACAAACTTTAATTTGACTTTAATGGCTGTTTGATTCTCTGCGCGTATAGTAGTATGTCTTTTAACATACATATACCTTGCCATGTGATAGCCAAGATAGCATATACTTCTGACTGCAAAGAGTGGCATAGGTTAATATGAATGGAACGGAACGGAACCGAATGACAGTTTCTTGTCACACACAAAGATTCCTGCACCTGTACTATGTCTTCGATCCATTAGCCCACGACAGACGTTCTGGGCAATTCCTTGTTTCCATTTGCTGCGCTCCGTGTAGGATACAGATAATGTTGTTTAAACTGCCTTCCTGGTTATCAAAACTTCCAAAGCCGTTTTAGGAGCAGTTCTAAAAGCGTCTGTAATTCCGAAGTTGTCCATTGTCTGCAACCCACTGAGTAGTAAAAAGATGGCGACTTGAGCACACGTTCAGATGCCGACAACTTATAAGATGTAATGTGATATCCTTTGTTCTGTGCCGCCGACTCCCGCCCCCTCCTTTGTGTGCTGACCCGAAAAACCGCCGGCCACGCCCCTCCTTTGTGTGTTACTGTAATACCGCCAGAGAAAGGTTTAGAACAAAGGGCTATTGTCCTTTTTGTGCTGGTCTGAATGCCGCCCGGAAGAGGTTCAGCACAATAGGCTACTGTTCTTTGTGTGCTCGTCAGAATACCGACTGGGCATAGGAGAACAATGGGCTATTGTGCTTGCACAAATACAACAGGGTATTGTTATCGCCGCTAATGGAGATAGGACTTTGTGTGCTACTGATGCCGGCAGCCGGAAATTGTCGAACAATGGGTTATTGTTTTCGTCGTGTGTCACTGTCCCCGCAAATCGATGTAGGAGATAACTGCGTCAATCAATCAGGTAATTTTCGTCCATGCATAGCATTGTCTAACATTATTGCAAAAAGAATCAGGGGTTTATGCTGCTAAAGTCCTGGCATCGGGCCTCTAACGGGCTGGACGCAAACCCTCGATCGAAGTAACCCACCGCATGTATCTTGATTGATTAATGTAATTAAACGCTGCTCTTCGATCGATGAATACAATTAAGTATTTTTATTGATTCATGTAAATAAGTGTATATGAATTGACTCGCGCACATTGTTGCCATCGTATATGTGTGTGTATTAAGGTGATTATTACGCGTGTATAATTATCAGGACTAATAACACTAATAATACTACTTTTGAGGAAATGTTTTGGGGGTGTATAAGAATATTACATCACTTAGATGAATCCATGAGTGAAAGGACAGAGTTGGCGTAAATGGCTAACTTGAGACGTTAACCAGTGATTCTTTCACTGAATCCCCGAGCGCGGTCCATCTCGTGTACGGTGCTACGCAAGACTAATGTCCTCTCGGGTCTACAGGCATCGACTGCCTCGTATCTCCTCCCAAAACACCACTTCCCTCTCCATGCCTTTACTTACATTACTGCTAAAATTCAATGCTTATTATTACCAAAATATTCGCTCCAGTATTATATTTGAAGCATCCGTCTACGATCAAAGTATTATTCTAGCATGATATGAATGTGAGTGGTGACGCTTATGCCATCACCTGGAGCTCCAACCTCATACATATGATTGAATAAAAACCGTATTATTTAAAAATAATTTTAGAGTGAAAGTAACGAAAGAAGGAAAGTATTGTTTCTGTTGATATAATTTTTCTGGTGCGGTGTAGGGATCGTGTATTTTTAGGTTCGGAGACTGAAATATCAGTCTGTTTAAAAGAAATAAACAAATAAGCTTTCTTGACGATAATAAAAATTGCAATTATTACGAATGTTTAAGTATAGTGTTATACAGGATCTATACACCATACCCGCTAAGAAATAATTACACGCGCGCTTATAAAGACCGTTAATGTGAGGGTTTACCTGTATCTATGTATTCGTAGACCCTCATGCAGGTCCTAAAGTCAGACCCATCCTATAGTCAGATAAGGTGGTCACCGGGAATGGAACCGGTGACCTCTCGAATTCAAACCTCGCACGTTGCCGCGAAGTAGTTTTTATCAAAATAGACTTTAAACACCTATTTTCATGTTAAATAGGACTGTCATTCATCACGTATTTCATTCATCTATAAAGCAGACCTAAAACTGGTTTGCCTCAAAGACGCATAAAGGAAAATATCTGTGGTGATACACCCGAATGCTTAAGTTGAATTCTTCCTCCCATTTTAATTCTAAATACCATAATCTTCCTATCAACGTCTCCAAATCCTATTTCTTTGTTTAACATTCCATAGAAAAAAATCAGTTTTTATTATCGGTATCATGTAAACAGTTCTTGTATTTGAGGAGTATATAAATAAAAGGAGTCTAAACAAGTTAGAATATTCACACCATTATTTATATGAGCAGGGTTTTTCCGATAAGGAGGGTCTTTTCAGGCGAATGGGAAATCATTATAAAAACACAATACACATCTGCGCTTATAAAGACGCTTAATGGGAAGGGAGGGTTTGCCATTGTGCGTTATAGTCTGTAGGATAGTATCCTGCTGCAGGGAATTTCCGAAGACGTGGTTTACCCTCTCCAGGGATATGCAACATATTTTTTCAAGGGGTGTACAACTGAATAACTCATTGTGGAGTTTCTCGAATACCACTGGAGTTGGGTGTTTAGAAAAAGATTTTAAACAAATATCAAATTTATATTTGAAGTCTTCGTAATGGTTCGATCTCTCTGCTGGAATATTAAAAATATCTTCGAAGGGAGGGCTGTTTAAAAGTTCTCATCCTATGTTATATATTTACTAAGAAAGGAATGCTTGTTTTGAAAGTCCATGTATTTTTTACTTTGACTTCAAATTTCGATTTCCCTCTGATATTCAATACCGCTTTAGACGCTGCATATCTAAACAATCATGGGTTCGTTACACTCGTCTTTTAATTCTTGTTACGGGATAAAGAAAATAGATGATAATAATGAACATAATAATTGCGAAAATAACGAATGTTTAAGTACAATGTTATACACGATCTATACATCATACCGGTAGGTAATATATTACACCCCGCTTATAAAGATCGTTAATGGGACGGCATGCACTTCCCCGGAAAATCACCTAACCGAGATTCGAACCCGGGACCGCTCGAATGTGAATAGACACGCTATTTTCCAGAGAAGGCTGATATTTATTATTATTATTATTATTATTATTATTATTACATTGGAACGATGCTGGAGCAAATAACTTTTAGACATGGTGGCTGAAACACCAGTCTGTTTAAATGGAATAAACAAATAAGCTTTCTTGACGATAATATAATTATAGTGGGTGTAATGTAAAGAAATTATCGTTGTGTCTCTCCATGTAATTCCAGGAGTCTTGGTGAAAATACGTTCGCTTTTATTGCTAAAAAACCACTCAAGTGTTAAATATGAAAAATTCGCTTTAGATGCTACGTCTCCTCAAGAATCCCGTCCATTAGGTGGGAATTTCCCGAGGCCAGGTTTACCCTCTTCAAAGGTGTACAGTATATTTTTGCAAAGGGTGTGTAAACCGTTATATAAATCGTTGACGTCTCTGGAATAATGTAGAGAGTGAGAGAGAGTATTGCGTGATGGATACGTTTTTTACCGGTAATGACTGTTTTAAAGTCCCTGCCTACGCGTGTGCTTGCGCTGGCAGTGTAGTACTTTATCGACAACGTCTGTTTTAAGGTCCCTGCCTACGCGTGTGCTTGCGCTGGCAGTGTGGTACTTTATCGGCAACGTCTGTTTGAAAGTCCATGACCATGCTCGTGATTGCGCTGTGGGTGTAGTTCTTTATCGACAACGCCTGTTTTATAGTCCCTGTCCTGTATTTTTCCTCGATTGCCTTTATATATTTCTATTGAGTTTTATTTATGAGCGTTCTTTAACTAGCGCTAATTAATAGAATAACAAGTAAGGTGTTTTGTTTAGGGCACTCACCATATTCCATTATTTTGGTTCATTATTTATTTATAAATAACGTATGTAATATTTAACTACAACGTTAACCCGTATTTATTTTTCAGAGCCATCCCTAGTGTAAACAATCCTTAGAAAAAATATATATTGAAGCGCGAAGTTCCTTATCACCCTTCAAAGATTTATGCTAGCTATTTCCCGGGAACCAAATATGGCTACCATCCGCATTTTAAACCCAATATGTCTAAACTTCCGTCTTGTCTCCCGCTGGGCGGAAGAGGGCAGGTTCGTCGCTGTCAGTTAGAGAGCGCGCGGGAGACCGTGAGTGCCATGGAGAGGGAAGGGGTGTTTGGGAGGGGATAGGAGGCAGTCCATGCCTGTAGATCCGAAAGAACATTAGTCGAGCGTAGCACCGTGCACGAGATGGAGCGCGCTCGGGTTTTCAGTGAAAGTATCACTCGTTAATGTTCTCGTGTTAGCCATTTACGCCAACTCTGTCCTTTCAGTCTTGGATTCATCTATGTGATGTAGTGTTTTTATGAACCCCCAAAAAGTTTCCCTCAAAAGTAGAATTAAACTAATGTTATTAGTCGTAATAATTATACACGCGTAATAATCTCCTTAACATATACACATATACGAAAGCAACCAGATGCGCGAGTCAATTCAGATACACATTAATCAATCAAAAATACTTAATTGTATTCATCGATAGACGAGCAGCGTTTAAGTACATTAATCAATCAAGATACATGCGATGGGGATACTTCGATTGAGAGTTTGCGTCCAGCCATTTAGAGGCCCGATGCCAGGTTGTTAGCAGTATAAACCCTTGATTCTTTTTCAATAATGTTAGGCAATGCTATGCATGGACGAAAATTACCTGATTGATTGACACAATTATCTCCTACATCGATTTGCGGGGGCGGCGACAGGTGAGGAAAACAATAACCCATTGTTCGACGATCTCCGGCCGCCGGCATCAGTAGCGCACAAAGACCCACCTCTATTAGCGGCGAGAACAATACCCTGTTTTCCTCGTGCGAGCACAATAGCCCATTTTTCTCCTATGCCAAAGCTGTATTCTGACGAGCACACAAAGGACAAAAGCCTATTGTTCTGAACCTATGCCGAGCGACATTCTGACCAGCACACAAAGGACAATAGCCCTTTGTTCTACACCTTTCTCTGGCGGTATGACACTAGCACACAAAGGAGGAGCGTGGTCGGCGGCTTTTCGGGTCAGCACACAAAGGAGGTGGGCGGGATTAGGCGGCACAGAACACAGGATATCACATTACATCTTATCGGTTGTCGGCATCTGATTTTGTGCTCAAGTCGTCATATTTTTACTCTCCTATGCAAACCAACAGGCCCTGCATGTGCTAACTACACTCTATCTGTCTCAACCATATACCTATATTTTAATTTTTGCTTACGCTCCAGATACCGGTCACATTATATATAGATTATGCACAGAGAAGGAGAGATAGAGAAATGGCTATGGAGGGAGCGATTCAGTACTGGGTATGCTTATTAGTCTGTGAGAACTGGGGAGTGGGAGAAAAGTATTGAGAGGCAGGAAGAAATTGAGAGAGGGAGCAACAATCAGCAGAATCTCCACATTTACGCAATATGGTGAGCTACGAATATTGATAGTACTGGAATAATTATACTGTGCTTCTATCAGAGCACGCAAACATAATGCTTTACATGCCTACGAATGTTTATAAACATAACAGCAAGAAGGTGGTGGGAACTTCTCACAGCTGATAACGAATCCAGCCCCGCGATGTTTGCCAATTTGAAGCTGGGCGATGCTCGTCACTTTTTGAAGCCGTACCCTTTGCTTCAATATCTGCTGTGGATTCAGCTGCCGACTGCTGCAGTGGTTGCCTATGATCACTTCCTCAGGGTGTGCTTGGTGAAAGGTTAACACCAGTTTAAACTGACTGAGAAATTTAATGTGGCCTAATGCTTGAGCTATTGAAGCGAGTTGCCGACCGTTTAAAGATAAAGAATGAAACTGACCGGCAATCTTCGCACTGGAAATTATAACAGTTGAGTTATTATACCTGCTATCTCCTGCAGTATCAATTTTACGGTTTGAAACAGCTGTTTCCGTAATACGAGAAACCAGAAGTCACTTGCTGTGAGTCGCTAAAATGTTTGCCGGAAAAGTCCCTCGCGATGGTCGGTAAATCATATTGAAACAAGTGCGTCACTAAGCACTTAAAATAACACTTGAGCAATCACCAGATTATGTGACTAATTCTCAAGAAAGAGGGTCACGAATGGCTGCACGAATGTGTGCACGAAGGTGTGTACAAACAAATGTGTCTGATTATAATTGCACACCCTTATGTTGACTCAATCTCCTCCTACATATTACTCCTCTATCTACCTTCCTTCTTGCGTGGAGTCAATTTCACAATTTTTATGCGTGCGTCTGATACCTTATTGCTATGGAGGCCAGGCTAAACTCTCAGAAATACCTTTCACATATCTTGTTTAGAATTTCTGTCTTTGTGACTCATCGAACGTACTGAACTTAACTCTACACTACCTTCCAAGAATCTTTAAGCTAATGCGTTGCCTATTTCGGTTTGGCTAATGATGTTGGTAACATGAATCGCTAATGACATTTCCGTTGGACAAATCTTTTCAACTCAAGCTTATTATATTATACGTTAGTTTAATATACGGAAACTATTTATTGCAATCATTTCTTTATCTTACTATCATCTCTTTATTTAATTATTCACATCTTCCCGTCACTAATTACGCTATCACACATAGCGTGCGTTTTCTGTGAAAATGAATGTTACCACAGCACAGTGTCCTTAAAGGAAATTTCGCAGTCCACAAGATGGCATTATGGTATAGAGGCTGATAAATTCGCAGTAGTAGGAAATTATTACTTTTCGTGGTATTAAAGCCAATTTAAACGAAAAACATTAGTCTGATGCCCATCTACGGCTCTAAAAGTTTCTGTAGTCGTTTCATTATTTAACTAATACTAAAGCATTTTACTGCTTCTAACTTATGTTATTTCATCAACGCCCTGCAGATTTCGCATTAATATTTAGGCACTTCGTTAGGATTTGCTGATCAAGAATATTGTATTTTATAAAAGTATAAATAAATTATTATTTTGTGATACTCATAAATTCAAAAGCAGAAAGGGTAGTGTGCCAATAACCCAAGAAACAGAGAGAAAAGGAATGTGATGTGTGACATAAACTTTTGGAAAACATTTACGGATTTCGTTGTAGGTATAAGAAGAATAGAATGGCCTTAAGCAATAGTCAGATTTTTAGAAAGCGGGTGGCTATGTGGTGCCTTTGAAATTCCATGCTCCTTGCATGACCACGAAGAAATGAGAACGATACCATTGGGGAAGGAATATTATTGACAATTTGCAAAGGATATCTCGGAAATGGTTAACGCCACAAAAGTTTATTTGACATAAATCCTGTGCTTTAATGATGTCTACATCTTTTGTGTAGCAAGAATTTGTCTTTTACAGATTGCCAATTACGCAAAATTTTCAGAATGAAGATAACTTTACAGGCTGTTTCCAGAAAATCCAAGTTATACATATTTTTATTTCTCATGCAAATGTCTTAAAGTGATGCAGCTGTGAAAATTGACCACAAATTGTTAAAAATTAAAAAAATGAAAAGTTTCTATAGTAAAATTATATGAATTGTAAACCTTCAGGAGACATGTCGTTTTTTGAATTTGGAGAATTCAAACTTCCAATAAAGTAAAGTTTCAGATGGACAGGCTCATGCTTGTTTAATAGACACTCCTAACTTTAAACATTTTCTCGCAAAATACTTCTCAGCGTTTTTCCATACATGTTCCACACGATGCATTTTTTTTACTTATTTGATTCACAAAGTTTATACTGGATCTCAGAAGTACATTATAGAAAATGACCATATACGTTTTTAAATTAATGTTCCAAATTTGTGAAAAAAATATTGGAAGTTCCAACAAACAAGAATTTTCGAATGCGCAAAAATAAAATGCTCTTCTACGATACTCAGGGGTTAATAAACAAAATTCCAATTAGGTTGAGTTTTGTGAACTTATTATCTCTAAAAGGAACCTGAATTTTTATGGCGTATTTTAAAGAATTCATCACGTGGAGCGTTTTGATTAGAGCAACGAATTTACACAACAAAAATTAGTATTCAAATAGCCATGAAGGTTAAAGTTTTGAAATATAATAAAAACTTTACAGTTATTGTGTGTAATACCTGACACAAGAACGAATAAGATATTTTATATTCTGTGTATTTGTCACATTTCACAGATATATTGTCTTAATATATATGTTAACAAAGTTCCTTAGAGCCATTTTTGAGAAAATAAAAAGTAAGGAAAATGTTTACATATAAAGGGTGGTTTAGGGTGGGGGATTTTGTTCAAAATGTTTATGTCATATACTTAGAATGTGCTGAATTTAAGCAAGTTTTCTCTTTAACCGACTTTTCGTTTTTGAATTGCGCTGTTCATAGGCAGGCGAACAGACAGGCGCGCGCGCGCACACACACACACACACACACACACACACACGCACACACACAGATGCATACACGGACCCTTTACAAAACTGTTTTTTTCACAGAGCTTCAAAACATGTATTTCCGGTGAACTCTCGCTATGCAATACTTCTTTTACTTGCTGTAGGTAAGCACTAGAGAAAGTAGATAAAAACATAACAGAAGACAAAGGGAAACCCAAGAGAAGTGATAAAAGGGAGCTGGTGAGTTCTTTTTGAAGAGAACAGATCATTCGTCAGTGTCTTCCTCTCCGTGTTAACAGATTCCAAAACAACTACACGTCTTAACTTTAAGATATCCGCAAACAAAAGAGTGGTTATAAGGTGAGGTAAAGCCGAGAATTGAGGAATGGTATAACACGATACAATAATTCTGTAACTCCCTGTCGCATTAATCTTCGGTCCGTGAACTCTGTCTGCTAAAATACAATTCTCAAGGGAAGACACTTCTTACAACAGAAATAAAACGGAAACCTCTTTTGAAACTTTAAACAAGGTATCTTTCGTAGCTCTCAATTTCAACTGGAGAGGAATGAATATAAAGCTTTTATGGTGGAACTGCGAACGTTTTAGTGAATTTTCTTGCCTAACAAGAAGAGTACTCTTGCTTACTTGAAGAGTACTTGCGTACTCAGGAAGAGTATGCCGAAGAGTAGGAACCCAGAGTCTTCGTATTTAATGTTAAGTTCTGTTAGGCTAAGAAATACTTTCAAGTGCTTGTTATTTGAAAGGTATTTTGTCGGTGTGGCAAACACCATTGAGAATTTATATTTATCTTGACAGCGAACTAATTTACGTAAGGTGCGGGGGTGCGCTGTGCGCCTCTTTGCGGGACGGGATTTGCAGGAATGGCCCCGGGTTCGATGCTAGCTCATGGATTTGCATGGATCTTGGATCCAGGATTAGTGGTTAATACGACTGTTTGATTTTCCTGCTCGTTTATTTCCCGTCACCGTTTTAAAATTTGACTCCTTATGTCTCCTCGCCACACACACTCGCATTTCTTTACTCCTGTGCTTCATGCTATCGCCTCTATCCACCGACACATTTGTTTCCGAACAACCTCTCTTCTCACTTGGTTAGAATAAGGGAAAAGCCGCTGATGGCACTGTCTGTTCAACCCATATTCGCCTGTAGATGTAATATTCACTTCCCTGTCTTATTTAGTAATACTATTCCTACTGTTATTAATGTTCATTTTGCCTATGGTTATAATTTTATATTTAGCTACTCAAAACGTACTGCTTCAAAGGCTATATCGTTGACTCCGGTGAATAAACTTGTTTGACTGTCCTCCTTGTTTTCTAAATTGTCCAGAGAAGCAAAACTTATGTTACTTGTGGAATAATACGCATTTGTACAAACAGATATCCCACTATTCTGAACACATCTACTCCTATGTTTGTACTGTCTACTAACTATTACATTTCCAGAGGTATTATATAATTCACTATGGTCACTGGCATTAGGCGCAATTGATTACGTACTATTAGTGCAAACGTTCGGTTAATCTATGATTAATATGTGATAAAGTAAGCAATAAATGTAAAAATGAGGTCTATGGTTCAATATAAATTGTTCATATTACCCACTTACGGAAATAGACATGTAGGTTATTAAATCAGACACACAGTACCCTCCACTTGAAATGAGAGTTACGCTAAGAACTATCTCCCTTTCATGTGCATTCGTAACACATTGGTGACCTTGGACTATTACGGGCCACTTCACTGGACATCAATCAGGTATTAGCACCATTTTCCTTCTTTCACAGAGTTTGAGCGTCTATTAAAAATATCAACAGTTTCTTTTTTATTTTCATTTGATTTTTGGCAGACTACAAACTACATTTCTAAACGTTTAACTCCCTAGGCTACTCAACTGGAATGATATTCAGAAAATGACTTAAAATCGCCAGATGTAACTGAGGAAAGATTCCATACCACCAAGTCCCATGGTTAAAAATTTGCCATTTGATTCAAAAGGAGCGAAATAAACTATAAGTGGGCTAGCCGTTTTCAATTCTAAACACGTAATATCAAGTATACGCCTATAGTTGTTGTATGGGTTTTAAGAATAAATTGATTTAAAATAGGGAATAATATATCCTACCATGCCATAAACAGCACATTGACAAATATTTTTATGCTGAATAAAATCATTCCTTATATGCAAAAGCATGTTTAATGTAACGTTATCATATTTAAGTTCCGTAGGCATGAAATACCACATTACATTGCACAATTAGCTCTGTCTTCTGTTGGAATTCCTTGGTTGCCTTTGTCTTTGTTCTTATGTGGAACAAATATTACCTTCACGCAATGAAGCAAGAGTACTCAAGCAGTTTGCACACGGAGCAGGTGTCAGTACTTAGTATAATAAATGGCTTTTCCTCTTCAGTGAGAAACCTTAGTTTCTTCGTTTTTCTCTAACTTCGATTAACACCCGTAATACACAGTTTACGCTTGCTTTTCGTTCAACTTGGCTTGAGCTGAAGAACACGCTTGTTCACCTCCGTAGCACTCTTAACAGTTAGCTGATACGCTTAGTAATCGATCCCTTTATCTTTTCCTAGTTGGCATAGGCGAACGCCTATGTCAACCAGGATTTCTAGCATGGATTTCCTCTCATTTCATTTCCCTTTCATGTTTCCGGTTGACTCTGGGGCTGAAAGTTCGCTCGGTGTTGGGCAGATGGCGCAGAGGCTTGCGTTTGGAAGTTTTTCTGGGTCCTGCTAGAGAGAAACCTGTCGAGCCTCCAGTGCTGGGTCGTGTTTCTTGGTTCCTCTAGAGGGACGTTTCCGTGGCCGAGTGGTGAAGGCTCCGCCGACTTACACCGGCCTGGGCCTGCAACCCATATGTCTCCTGCAGTTCCTTCGTTTCGTCCGTTCCTTCCGGAGGTGTGCGCACAAAGGAGCCATTAGGGGTTCAGATGTTAGGTGTCTCCTGCGTTAACTAGTCCTATCTATGCCTATCCTCTTTTTCTCTTTCGTCTTCTCTCCTATCAGACTAGTGACTTGCTGCTATTACTATCACACAACCGGCTAACAGACGAATGGCAGTCAGGTACTAAGTGTTCTTTGCATCAGCTGTCTTTCTCGTCTATGATCCTTGGGGATGAATTTCCTGCCTACGTTTTCCATAACCTTACAGTAATTTACGTTTTTCTTCTGACATTCATACTCGTCCTGCTAAATGAAGGAACCTCTAGTGGCCCACAACCGCAATCGGTTTGACAATGAGCAGGTCTGCCTTTATTTCAATACCTATATGAGTAGCTAAAGTATGTAATGTTTCTATCTCGGTTGCATAAACAAATTGAAAAGTTAACAAACAGTTACATTTTACATCCTAATATTCGTAAATAAGATTTACACACAGATGTAATCTCAGAAAAGTATTAAATAAAATCAAACGCCTTGAACTTCCAGTCAATATTAAGTATCTCTTGTGTTTAGGCTTTAAGAATTCTTAATGACGAAAACACAGAAAAGAGTTAAATATGAAACATTCCATTATAGAGAAAACGATACTATACCAGTATACTACCCGGTTGAGAACAACGACAAGCGCAGTTTCGTAAACCTAATCGCAGTACATTTTAATCGGGATATAACCCAGTTCTTGAAAGGAAACAAGAATTATTAAGAGAAAATTGTTACCCTAAATCTAACTGAAGAGCGCAAAATTACCGCATTTGCTGCTTTTAAATGTGGCTACCAATAAAGAGAAAGTTGTAAAAGATGATTTAAGTTAAGGCAAGACAATTATATAGGAGGTACAGTTAATATAACGAACGTCATCAGTGATATTGTAGATGAAATAGAAGATCAAGCATAAAATACTACAGACTTAAACCTGCCTTTTTTCAACTATTCTATTCTTATTCGCAAAATTAACAATTTGAACTTATTTTCGTTGAAGAGTCGGCAACAGAGATAGAGTTTATGAAGTTCTCTTTCCAATGATTCCGTCGAATTGCGTTAAAATAAATATAAGAGATAAAACCTGAAACGGCGCATAAATGCCAGTGAAATATAAGCAATATCTATTACACATTCATATTTTGGTCACACTCATGCTTGCTACAGAGGAATCCCTACGAATACACTTTCCTGGTCCAATATAACATTCTTAGCACTAAATTACAAGTACTTCCGCACAGATTGCAACAAAGAATCCGGCTTAGTAACCCTTAACATCATAGCTATACTCTGAAAGAAGAGTTCAACGTCTGAGGGCATACATCGCTCTCTTCTTTCTAATAAACAACCCGTTCGATTCCTGTTGAATCTGGGTCTAAACGAGCCAGCAATATCAAATACAATTCCAACATCTTACGGCAAGTGTACCCGCAGAGGTCACTCGGTGATACTGCCGAATAGAAATTGGAGCGTTTCTTAAAAGGAAAAGAGAAAAACTGCCTGAGATTGAATCGAGGTACACAAGATGCTTGAGAAACAGCTGGGCGAATGGTGCTCAGTCCTTTCTCTCCGCCCATCACTTCCTGGGCGCCCCTTGTCAACTGGTTTGTCGACCCACTCACAGTTTCTTTCCAGTATACACTACGATTCGAAAAGGAAGAGGCGCAGCGTGTCAATTGTTATGCATCATTACAATTTGCGGCCCTCAAACGAGCACGCGTGCTCCACAAGGAAGAAGAATATTCAAACCCTTACTTTGGAGGAATCTTAAAGGCATAGGATGCTTGGATAAAGCCTATCTTTACCACCATTGTATCTCATTCCTTGCAGCACCAGGTTTATTACTGCAACACTCTTACATAATGCATCTCTTAAGAGGTAGTAAATGGTATCATTTATAAGTATTAATATGTTTGAGGGTACAAAGTGGGGAGAATATCCTGACATGTCTGCTATGGTAAGGAGAACCCACTAGGAAAATCTTTTTCAGGCTACACCCAATCGCGATATGAATTCAGGAACTTATTATTAGGCCAGATATTACCTACTGTTGCAATTGAATAACCAAAGATAATTAAATCGTAGGGCAACATTTTAAAAAGAGAAATGTGTAGCATATTTCTCCTGACCGATACTAAATTAACGATATTGCACTTGAATTCCATTTACAACTGAATCCTTTTTCAGAAGTTCTCAGACTCTGAAAGGATTTTCAGTTTGGCTTGAATATCACTAACGCAGGGAATAGTAATATTTACACTCTTTGTAGCTCTAAACACATACTACTTGGTATTTCTGGCGAGCGATTTTCGTAACGATGATATTGCCCATATTTCTCAATAAGAGCTTCTAACAGGAACCTATCAGTTTATATTTAAAGTATATAAATACGTTGCATAACGTGGTGAACAAAACTATGTGGACTGAAAGGAGGGAAGAATCCTAAATTGTCTCTATTTAAACAGGTAATAAAAGTCAGAATATAGGATTCACCAGAGAAAACAGAAAAAGCAATACCTCATGGATGCCACTTATCACATATATGCCTGGAATATGTTAAACTGCTGTCTCCAAAGCAAGAGAAGGGTGTCAGGAGGGAGAGCAAGAAGAGAACATGCTCGTATTTGCCGATGATATGGCACTCCTAACAGGAGAGGAAGCTGTCCTAAGAAAAATGGTAGTGGAACAAAAGAATAATGGCAAAGAGTACACGAGGAAAATAAATGCTAATACTGGGGTTACCGCGAGAAAAGCAAACAACATGCCAAAGGTAAATCAAAACAAGATAGTAGCAAATAGAAATATTTGATACTAACGCTTTAGTGTAAATAGCAATATGGGATATTGTGAAGAAGTGAACAGAAGGATAACAGTGATAAATGAAGATATATAACAAAAGAAGTTATTTTCTTAAAGGTAGAATTTCGGAGATCGGTCGGGTTATTAATGTTGTCTACACAATATACTGTGGAATCTTAGACGTTGCGGCAACATGACAAACATGTAAGATGTGGATATGGAGAAGAATGAACCTATTTTAGACGGAGCGGACCTAGGAAGAACGACATTTTAACTGATCAGAAGGAGCAAAATAATTTGGAGCGGAAAAAACTTCTGGCTAAGAAATACACGGGAGGAATTATTGCTGAATGGAGAAAACTATGGGAGGGGGAGAAGATATCAGAGTAGACAATGCCAACATAAATCATTCACACTGCATGAGACGAAGAAGAGAGCGGAAAAGCGGAGTAATCGAGGAGGCTTGCTTTGATGAGGGACGGCCTTTGGCAGAGAACTGTGGCTGTATTGTTGTGGTCAACAAAATGATTCTATGTAGTTTCGGAACATAAAGAGAATAACAAAGGCTATAAAACTTTACAGCTGAATAGCTCGTTTCAAAAGGGACATGAATCACAAAAGTACAATTTTACAGCAGAAGGCAAAATCTTCCTACAGCATAAGCCATCCATATATTTGATCTTATTTCGATGTCAATGGTTATTGGGTCTTCAAGGACTATTTAGAATTGTGCATTATCGTTTTGTGATTTATAGTTTAGCATAAAAGTAAACTTAAAAATTGCTGACTCATAACGTTTTTTCAATGAGCGAGTATTTGCTACAATAAATGAAAGCTATTTTTGCAAAAAAACATGTTGATTTTATTACAAAATCAGTAGAAATGGTGAGCTGCAAAATCAAATAAGACTATTATTATTTTATTCACATTTTGTGCTGTAGCTGTGTTTCTTATAACAATGCCGAAGCAGAACACAATATAAAAGTTAATCTTCTTGATTATCATCTTTATAGTTTGTTTCCCCTTCTGTTAGCCATTCTTGCATTTGCTCATAAAATTCCATATACTCGGGTGGAATATACTTTAACAACTTCAATATATCTTTTAATTTTTTTAAATTGATGGGCACCCGTTTTTTCAGGATATGCTAACTCATTGGGAAGTACAGAAAGCCTATTGAAGCTGTGAAGGAGCTGGAATATCTCTGTGACAGCACCATCAATGAGCTGCTCTGTTTTCACTTGCCCAGCATAATATGCGTCATACTGAAAACTCATCCATTTAGAAGCGGAAAAAGACACTTTATGTTCCTTAGGAATTTGTCCAATACTTGCTTCAGAGGGGCAAGACTTTTCAGATAGGCAGGCTACCATTTTTTAATTGCTAGTATAGCAACAGCGTTAATAGTTTCCATTGAGAATTGCCTTTTTGATCAATATAGTACACTCTTTAGGTACATAGGTCCTACCATGACGTCACACCAACTTCTTTATAGCCCCAAAACTCTATCGTTTGGGAGAAAACCGTACCCACGTATAGGGAAGTAATGTTTCGTCTTCTTAAAATATTTACTAGTTGATACAAGTGTTAAACAAAAGCGAATCATTGTGCGATTCTCATTTTGACAGCACCCGTCAGAGAACAGGTGAAGCTCATTCAAACCCTTTGGGATATGTTTCCGGATATAATGGTATAGAAATGAGCAAACGTCATTTCCAGCTGTTTTGGCTTCACCTTCATGGTACACATAAAACTGTGATGCCTAGTTTGCATATTATGTATGCCAAAAGCATTGACCCATGGTTGTCTCAAATAAAAATATCCTGAACATTAATGTTTGGTAGCGGTAAATTTTGCATCTAGTCAAAAGTCAACCCAAAGACATTATTTTCCTTTTCACAACGTTCAGAAATTTCATTAATTTTACTGTCAACTTTTTCGGACCTTCTGCGGTGAACCATTAATTCTGAAACCAACTTCCCTTTACAGACTGAACAAGGTGAGGACTGCGTATTTTAGGTGACAGTTCTTCACATGCATTACCTGTGGGCCCAAATCTCTTGCTGAAACCTTTTTTAAAGTATTGTAAGTAAAATTCGTACTTCATACTTAAATCAGGATGCTGTTGTAAAAATAACTTATACATGTATTCAATATCTAATTGGGTATCTGAATAGTGTAACGTCTTTCCAGAATAATGTGTAGTGTTATTTGAAAAAGAATTAACATGATAACTGACCTTTTAATAAATTTCTCCTTGTATGGCATTACCTTTTACATGTTTCCCCTAACATCATGAGAACTTTTGCCTGCAACTAACAAGGCTGTGCATGCTAATAAAGGTTTTTTTACATAGCTTTACTTTTTCCTTGCCTGTAATGATGAAATAGCTAAACCTAGTACTTTTTGGTTTAGGATACTCTATTCGGGTCTTCTGATATTCACATCTGAAATTTAGACCAGCCCTTGCAGGAAATGTCCTGTTCATTTTATCACTGAATTTCTTGAAGTGAGCAATGCTATCTATCTTTGCATCCTCATCCACCAGAGAACAAAGAGTTCTTCTTGCACCTAAAACAGTCGAATACAATAATAATTAAGCCGCACACTATAGAGATATATGCCTTTACCCGTTTACAAAAATTAATGTCATTATTTTACTCACTTAGAGTCAACTATGCAGAATTTTGTCTCTTTTCCATTTCAGTTACTCCACTCCTTTTGCTTTTCAATCACGAATTGTATTCATTTTGTATTTATCGGCATTTTTGCCCTTCTCTTCCATGTAGGAGAAATTTCGGAGTCCGAAGATGAATCAGACATAATTACACTTTGAAAGAGACTTCTAAATGCGACAATAATGACTTACTATTTGAAACTATGAAGCTGTACACATAGCAAGAGATTGTTACTGTTTGTCAAACCTAAGATGAAGAAATACGGGGGAAAGCAGTAAAAGGCCGACAATTTCTCCTGCGTTCAATTAAACACACCTCCACACGTATACATAACGTACTGTGATACATCAGGTTACCGAAATAGCTGATGCTCTTGCAGAGAGTGTTCTATGGTGTTAACTCCACTGATCATTTTAGCTTGTCGGGAAAGTGGGATTTCGATTCTTAAATAATAATAATAATAATAATAATAATAATAATAATAATAATAATAATAATAATAATAATAATAATAGTAAACTTAATCGCTGCATTGATGAAGGAAATAATGGTTAGAAATAATTGCGATAATTAATTTGTTATAAAGCATTACATAAAAAAATACTTGCATATATCCATAACATGATAAAGAAAACATCTGATGTGATACACTCGCATGACTTTCTCTTCCCTTTACGGATACGAAAGGAAATGCAACAGACAGATATTTTTGGGACGGCGCTGACAGCGCTGACCTTAAAATTCCGTACTATTTCAATTCAATCGCGAGAAACAACTGAATGTTGAAGGAGCTTTAAGAGAATGTCCAAGAAATGAAGGGGCGATTAAGGTGAACTGTTTCTCCCATTTTAATTCAGTATACAATACTCTTCTTGTCATCCCCTCCCAATCATTTCTTTTTTAACATCCCATAAAAATAAGTTTATTATCGGTATCAAACAAACAATTCTTGTATTTGACAGGCCTATAAATAAACGCGTCTAAACAAGTTAGGGTTTTTCCAAAGATATGTATAAGAAAAGGGATTGTCTGGTTTAGAAGACGCTTAATGGGATGTGTGGAGAGTTTTTTCCGATAAGTATGGTCTTACAGGATGTATGATTTCACTTCTCGAAAACCGCAGGCGTGCATTTTTAGAAACGTTTAAAAACGTATAAGTGTCAAATTTATATTTGAAGTGCCATAGCTTCTATTCCCACTAGAGTACCCTATAGGACTTTCGACATCGTATGTTTTAAGTTCCCCCAGAATTTTCCATGTTAACGTCCCCTCCTACAACACCTTATTCCGGAGGAAATATATGTTTTGAAAGTCTTTGTATTTTATCGCGTGTTTCCAAAATGTATATTTCCGTATAATCCAATTTTTTGTAGTTCGAGGTGGTCTCAGCCCCAATTAGCTCGAATTACCTGTGCTCTACTGTATATAGTGCTCGAAATCTACCTATTGCCTACTTTGTTCCTTTGTTTAGTATCGTAGGCGTTGTATGTATATATATATGTTTTATCTGGAGTGATAATAGTTTTATAATACCTATATCTTCCTACTTTCATGCTGTGTGCTTTTTCGTAGTTGAGTGGCCTATCATGGCTCTTTTTATAATAAGAAGTTCTATAAACGGCTTTGCTTATCGTAATTTCATTATATTTTTGTTATTGCCGGTTGTTTATTAATGAAATGTTAATCTTAGTGTAGCAATTATCATTTCTCGCTCTGAGCCAATGAGGCGTTGTCGACAAATTTCCTGAGGAAGTTTGTAATACCGGCACTCCTTTCCTAACACCAGTAGTTACATTGTTTCATTATAATAAAATAGTGGCTTCTTAGCACAATAAACCGGACGGTAAATGGTTAACTACAAAGAACTATGGTTTACAACTCGGAAATAGAACATTTTAACATTAACTTATCTATTTGTTAATTATTACGATGGGTTTATTACTTTCTACTTTCCCACGTGAACTTTTCGGAATTAACGCAAAGGATGTGATCCAGATAAATGAGTAGGATTTAACCTAACACATTTATTTTTATTACAGACCTACATAATTTTCACTTCTCTTCATAATTACCTATATTATACATTATCCAAATATGTTCTCTTCTTTCGGCCCGCTGCTTCATCCGTAATATGAGAACATTAAATGAAGCTCTTTCAGATATGTAGTATTTCATTCAAACAAGCATTGACGTTTAAATAGATCCAGGCTTCATTGTAATGCTTGATACTTTAGCTCAAAGTATTTCAATTCATTGCCGCTACGTATGTAACATTATTTCCAATGGAGAGGATACGTAAATGTCTGCCTATGTGTGATTAGATGCCTTTTTAGCGAGTGATTTATTCATTATTTGTTTTAAAATGTTCACTGTTATTGAATGCAGCATTAAAAGTCTGATTTGTTTTCATTTTCCATAAACACAGTAACATTATACGATAAAGCAATATTTTTTACTACACTGACACGTTTTCACTTTCGAGAACGTTTCGAGTAATATGAGACTTTATGAATTTATCACACAGTCTAATACATCCATGTAGACAAATTTCATGGAAAAAGTTCTGAGTTGGCATCGTGACTTTTGGATATGTAAACGTCTTGGAGCAGGGCTATCTCATGCATAGCTCTTCTTCTTGCTCCTCAGCAGTGGCTTCTTATTACCGAACCTGAAATATTACACATTAAAGCTGTTAGAAAAACTCGACTGTAAAATAGCCTGACTTCTGAAAATAATTACATTTACTAGATAACAAAGAAACGGGAAGGAACAGTATTTCTTCTGTTTATGTTTGAAGGCTCTTTCTGGATATGAAAATTACAACAGGCATAATAAAATAATAACTCAAATAATAATGACGATGTTGATGATGACGATAACAATAATAATAGTAATAATAATACTGGCTTATTTTTCCACAGTTTTACTTAATATGGTAGAATAGCAGTGTTTGTGAAATGGAATGAATGCGCTGGTTGAATATATACCTGCGTACATGTGTGTGTGTGTTTTATTGTAAGTGATTGTATGTTTTTATTGTCTTTCGTTCAAGCATTTTCTTCTCTTATAGGGCTGGATTCGGATTAAAGGGGATTAGGAGGGAGTATTGGATGCATGTTGTCGAACGTTAATCTTCTCCGCGTGTTGCGCCTTCGTTGATTATGTATACTCATGTCTAGTGTAAATGGTAGTGGAGTGATGCCTGACATTAACGATTGATGGTGTGATTGTGGTGGTGGAGTTGACTGTGTTGTTAGTGGAGGCGAGTGGGTTAGGTCAATTATTTCACGGATATAGAATTTGTGGATGGGAGGGGATAGTTCCATGAACAGAATTGTTGTCGGCGATGATATTGACCTGTGTGGTGATGGTTGTAATGATGATGAGATCGTTACACCATGAAAGCCTGTTTTTACGTCTGCGGTATCTTCTAAAATTGCTTCATGATGAAGCGATCGCAGGACACCTAGGTGTTGTGTGGTTGCAGCTGGTGCTGGCAATTCAGTTCTAAAACCATATAAATGCATGGATTAAAGATCTATACCATATCATTGTGGTTCACATCTAAGATAATACACACTAATCTAATAAGAATTGGGAGATATCTTAACTGAACCTGTAATAAAATTGCAGCTCTGAATTTGATTCAGATAGGGAAGTTACATAGCATTATTTAAGGTTATTAATCTAGGAGAATTTTACTTAGGAACTTAACTTAAAGTAAAAGAATGGATGCTCTTAATAAAGGTGATATGAAAAATTATAATAAAGGTGTAAACACCTGCATGACACGTCATCGTTCCATAACGAAGTAAATCTCAATTCCACCTGCTTTCATTGTAAAATGTTATAAATTGGCTAAACATTTGTAATTATTTCGTATGAAAATATATTCCTATACAAAATTATTAATGAACCATATACATAATAAAGACATGAAGATAGACAATTAAGCGAAAACTGTATTTAATAACACTAGACACTTTAAGCTGAATAATATTCGATAGTTTAAAAAAAGTCCTTGAGATAATTGCATGTTAGAGATAGTTAATAAACGTGAACGTTTGGTATAATATTTGTAGCATTGTTAAAACATTTAAGATGAAACACCTGAATACATTTCCAATATCCTCAGTGATAATTACATCTAATTAAATGTGAATATGTTTTTTTAAGGTTAACAAACATTTTCAATGAAATAAAGTATTGCCTTGCAGCGAAGACAGATGTAGACACTTTTTCATGGATCACTATAAACAAACATACAGTTTGAATTCATGCTACACAGTGAAATATGAGCGTAATCGTCGTTTTTTAAACTGATGCTTAATACATTACCTGCGCTTTGATATAGAGATGAAACGATTCTGTTCGTCCACTGAAATAACATTATTTCACTGGCTCACAAGAAATACTTTTCACGGAGTTGTGTTGCGATGTGGTAGGGGATATAACCTCTGTGTATAGAATAATTTCTATTTATTCTATACACAGAGGTTATATGATATTAATAATGGTGTGTTAATTCTACTCTTGATTGGTTTTCTAAGAGTTGTCCAGTCGCGTGTAAAATGACATGGAATTTCCATTTGTTGTAAAATACTTTATTAAGAGCTACATAGTTTGCTTAGAAAACAAAAAAGAAGCGTTATTCTTTTTTCGAGAGAAAAATAAGCCTTGTACTTATAAACATATTTTTGAAAAATATGCGAAAGATGTACTATAAATGTAAAACACCATAAAAAGTATTATTTAACCGTATGAGATTGTGTATCGTGAACAGAGAGGAAATAAATGAGTAAACTCCTTTCTGATTTGTCAACATAGTATGGCTTTTAAATGCTCGTACACTTTAATTTTGAAGTTTGTTTTTTCAGGTAGGGGCAATTATGTGTAGCACGAGGAGAGGTTAACTAGTCTCACAGACAGCCAGAGTCCTTAATACGGTTGTGTTTGGGTCTAATATATTTTTGCTGTTTTTAGATTACATCTAAGGGAAGAGTTGTTCGCTCTAACGTATATTCGCGGTGAGCTGTTTGGATTAGATGTGTTGACAATATCGCTCTATACAATTATGTGTTTTGGAATGACTCGATGCCGAATTCCGCTATAGATAGCATATACTTACCTTGATTCTAATGAAAAAAGCTTATATCTCACCATGCTTCTGCTTAAATAAACTTTTATAATCATGTAAAATTATCCCGTGCAACGGACGAAAATGCATGTATGAATCGATCTGACTGGTTTAAATCCGTTGGAACATAAAAATATTTTATATAAAGTATTTGCAAGTTATTACAGGTACTTGTTTTGTTTAATTTACGATCCTTGTATGTTTATTTGGATATTTATATAATAGTTTTTGAGCCAAATATTCGTGATAATACCACTATAAACCGCTGTGAACCCTCGTTGTCTGATTAATGATGTATTTCGTATCAACTTGAGCAATCGACTTTTCAAATGTATGCTGGATTATTAATTTAAATTGTAATATTCTTTTGCCTCTATTCATATAGAGGAATGTTTAAAGGGTAACAATATTTATGTACTTCTTATTGTATTGTCCGTACTTCGGAGTAATTATAAAGCACTTCTACATGCTATCGTTCTAAAGCGTTGAAGTTATTGTGTCTGGTATTACAAAGACTGATGTATACACTCTGTCATCTGTTATTAATTAGTCATTTGTTCATTCTTTCTCGATTGATATCCGGAGGAGAAAATCCTGTCATTATTTTTATATGATATCAATAACTAGCAAATATATGGTTGCGATTATAAAGAGGGAACTATACACTCTGACCTCTGATATTAATTCATTCATTCTCTCTTGACCTCCAAAAGAGGAAATCCTGTTGTTAGTTTTATATGATATTAATAACTAACAATTGTAGCGTTGTGGAACTGCAGTTATTAAATGCAGTTTTTGAAACTTATCGTCACCAAAACGGCTTCCTTTTGTATGCTGTCAGTATTTCTTGATATATAAATAAGTAGCCGTCTGGAATATACAAACTGATTAAAACTGTGCGTATTGTAACGATAGAAGTTTATGAAGTCAATTAATAAACACTTAAATATATCAATGGATTCAGGGTGCGCCACTTTCAATGACGATACCTTTAGTATGTAAATAACGCATAGGTTTCACGTGCCTAACACCTGTCAGCTAACTTTATCGGTATTATCCCTTTGATGGAGCGTAAGTGAATTATTAAAGACTTTATTATGTTAATCCATCAACGCCATGCGTCTTTCAATGGCGGTAAACTTCAAACACCAACAGAGACATGCGATAGTAACAATCTACTACCAGATGAGAAGGGGCTAACGATAGAATAAGTCTAATGACATCAGTGAATTCAGGGGGGAAAATCAATTGAAATTGTATCCCATATTGTACCACAAAGGTCAACTATTAACATTTTTACTAACATCTTCAGTATGTGAATCGACCGTCACGCATTCTTCAATTTAGGGGAGGGACAAAGGCTTTCAACCATAGAGGCGGTAGACACTTTTGGCGGCAAGTCAAGCTTTTGAGGTGAATTACGCGTGATAATTGGACTCGTGTCTGATCGTTGTCAAATTGATAACACGGATTTGAACCCTTGTGAAACCCTTATCAAATCCTTGCCAACCGTTTCAATAAAACTTGCCAGGTGACACGCGTCCAGAGGCGTCGGCTTCTTTGGTTGGCAAGAGCCCTCAAAGGGAGGATGCTAAAACACGCGTTTATCGTGTAATGCAATTAATTGTCGGCTCCTTTGTGTCCCTAAATCTTCAGAAATCTCCTACTAACGAAGCAGAACAAACAGCAGAACGCCTAATATATTATTGCGATATACCAGAAAATCAAAGACAAGATCTAAAACGTCGAGGTTTTCGTAACGGAGCACAGTGGTCATTTACTAACAATTAGCTTGTAATAAATTGTATAAAAGGGATTTCAAAATATGTAAGACCATTGACTATGAAAAACTAAGATAGAAAATTTATATAAATCATAATAATGAAACATCCATGTTGTACAAAGTATACCTCAGTCACAACGATCTTCTAAGTGAGCAAATGAATCCGCGGTAACGTTTGGGGTTCGAATTTCGGAGATCCCCAGTTCGATTCCCGTCAACCGCCCACTCTTACACTGGAACATTTGTGGTCTTACGTTCTCGAAAGTGTGCTTTCTCATTTAGCGTGATTTCCATTCTATGATTACATTCCGTCTCCTCATTTTTCAGGCAACCTTGTAGGTTTCGTGGCGTATGGCAGTGCCAGACAGATGACACGAATGCTTGCTCAAAGGAAAGTGCACATGTCGTGGACAATTGAGGGCTGCTTGGTCGATGGGTCGTTCATCGCCCTCCTAGTCAGCTTCAGCAGTGGGACTGGTCTTCGATTCTGAAACTGTTAGGGACTTCCGGGCATATCTGTGGATTACCTTCCTGCGGCCTGTACCCTCCCGTGGTATCTTCAATTCATCTAATCCTACTGGAGGGTGGTAGCTACAACAGATCTATGTAGGTCGCATTGCGCGAGGTGCCCCCCTCCGATGTATAATACACTGGTGTGCAAAACCTACGGACGAAAGTAATCTTCGCGTGCTGTTACACTGCCAAGTAACATAGCTCGATGAAACTTGAATCATACATAGAGGGAACTGCTACAGAATGCTACAGTAGGCAACTAAACAAAATATGCAATGAGACGAACAGAAATGCCAGTTTTATCCATAGACCATAAGCTACACTAAAGTCAATACTACATATGATGGCTCTCTACTTTTACAGAAACAGATACATGGTGCTTAAAAGGGCCTAGGATCATCACGGACAGCAATGGATGCTCCCATGCTGGCCACAAGGTTGGTAAGCAATTCTTGTGGTAGGGCGTTCCATTCCTCCATCAGCGCTGTTGACAACTGTTGGATGGTCATTGGTGCATGTGGATGTGCTGCAATGCGTCTCCCCAAAGCATCCCACACCTGTTCGATGGGATTTAAATCGAGGGAACGGGCAGGTCAGTCCATTCGCCGAATATCTTCTGGTTCCAAGAGATCCTCCACCTGCGCTGTTCGATGAGGTCGCGCATTGTCATCCATAAAAATGAAGTCAGGCCGACTGCACCTCTGAAGAGACGCACATGGGGAAGGAGTACAGTATCACAATAACGCTGACCACTGAACATATTATGTGTCAACGATTTGGAGATCGGTGCACCCATGCAACATGATGCCTCCCCAAACCATAACACCCGGGCCAACAAAACGATCATGTTCAAGGATGTTCCTGGGTTTATTACGTGTTACCTCTCGCTAAATGAGGGTACGTCGAGAAACACTACTTAGACTGAATCTGCTCTCATTCGAGAAGAGCACGTGACCCCATTCCTCGTTGGTCCAATTTTGATGCTCCTGGAACCATCGCAAACGGTGCCGATGTGTGGATGTCAATGGAACAGAACGTACTAGCCGTCGGGCAAAGAGACCAGCTCTGTGTAGTCGCCGTGCCACTGTGTATCGTGAGATTGCAAGCCTAGCTTTCCTGTTAAATGTGAGTAGAAATATTAAGCTGAATCCAGCACACAAAGGATTTGCCGCCATCTGATAAGGTTCTTTGATCTATGCCGCTAGCCCCGCCCCCTCCCTTTGTGTGCTACTATTTGCCGCCCGGTCGCGTGCCGCTAGCCCCGCCCCCTTCCCTTTGTGTGCTGATCTAATGCCGACTGGTTCTGTGCCGGCAGGTCCTCCCCCCTCCCCCCTGTGGTCTGGCCACGTGCCGGTGACCCGCCCCCTCCCTCCCCCATACGCTGGGTGCGTACCCTCCCTCCCCTTTGTGTTCTGGTTGGTTCCCTGTGGATAGGTGGGAGAGTGTGTATTGATCCTATACGTCGGTCGCGTACCTTCCCTAGGTCTAAATCCCTGCCGTGTGATTGGCTTGGGGTAGGGGATGTGCCGCTCGGGTGATGGGGTATAAGGGAATGGGGTTCTCGGTGCGTGACGTTGGCTTGGAAATCCACCCTGGCGATGTGGGAATGCGATTCTCGATGCCTGCCGCACATCGGCAAATCGTTTGAGTACATAATTGTGTCAATCAATTAGGTAATGTGTGTTATTGAAAAAAAAAATAAGAATGCCCATCATATTACTACTAATGCAATTAAACGCTATTCTTCGAGCAATTAAGTATTTTTGATTGAATCGCGCGCACCTGCTCCTAAACCGTCATTTATACATCTACTAATGTCAATAAATTACACGTCTAATGAAACACGGCTAGTCGGTCGATGAAAACAATTAAGTATTTTTGAATGATTAATTGACTCGCGCGCAACTGTTCGTTATCGTATATGTGTGGTAGCATGTGTATAATTATTACGAGTAATAACATATATTTAATTCTACTTTTGAGGGAAAATATATTTTGGATTTATAGGAATATTACAACACTTAGATGAAAGGACAGACTTGACGTAACACTCGTTATCGCGTGATAATTGCGGTGGAACACCGACCGCAACCTTCCACTGCGAGACGTTTCACACGAATGGCTGGCTCTCGATACTTGGAGTGGCAAGTCGACTAGCGCACCCCCTCCACTCGCGTTTCAGTTCGCAACATACACTAGCGCGCCAGGTGGTAATATGAGTGAAACTCCAGCGAGTGTTTCCTCACAGCGCCCCTGGTGGTCATATCCGAAAGTTGTCAATTCACCATATTTAAACTCATTTTGGGTGCAAGACGGCCATCTTAACTCTATATAATTCTGCGAAATATTATTCCGGAAAAAAAATAAAGGCGAATTAACATGCGAGGTGCGTTCATGTTGGCTCCGGAGGAATTGATTATGAAATAAATAAATAAATACGTTATTAAAAAATAAATAAGACTCTCGCTGATCGATGAATACAATTAAATATTTTTATTAATTAATGTAATTGACTTGCGCGCCTAGAGATATCTCACCCAATTATTCATCTATAATGGACATCTCACTTCTAATGAAACGACGCAGTCTATCGATTAAAAACAATTAAGTATTTTTGATTGATTAATGTAATTGAATCGCGCGCAACTGTTCGTTATCGTATATGCGCGATTATTACGAGTAATAAGGTTTGTTTAATTCTTCTTTTGAATTGAGGGTTTATAAAAAATATTACATTGCTTAGATGAATTAAAAAGCAACTTAAAGCGAAATTGCAAATAGCTTGTATGAGACGTTAACACGAGAACCCCTTACGAAAAAACAAGACGCAATGTGACAGCTGTGCCTCGTCTAATAGAAGCGGTTAAACCAGGACGCTTGGGTTTTCCCCCAGTACCTGCTCTTAATGGCTAGGGGTATCCAGCACATCGGAGTACGCTTCAACTGATGTTAAAAAATAAAAGCCCGCTATGTCTCTTCTCGCACGAGAGAAGTAATAATTACAATTCAAAACAGGCGTACCTGTAAGTAACACGCACGAAGACTTCAAATATAAATTTTATATTCGTTTTAAATGTTCTTTCTAAAGACGTAGCGAACTTTGAGAAATTCAACGAATTATTCACTTGCGTACACTGCTTGAAAGAAATATGGTGTACACCCCTGAAGAATGCATATGTAGACACATTAGCAGACAAGGGCAGGCGCTTCCGCACCATTAATTATCTTCAGAAGAAGGTAAAACCAAGGTCTTGTATAGAGCTCTTAGTGAACAATGACAGTCGTTTCCAGTCGATTAAACATCCTAAGTGCTCTGAAAAACAAATATCTTCAGAAGAAGGTTCTGTATAGAGGCATTAGTGAACAATGACGGACGTTTCCAGTTCATTAAACATCCTAAGTGCTCTGTAAAACCACAGACCCTCGGGGTAAATAACTATTAGCGATACAAAAGATTTCCTTAAGAGCTTCCCCTGTGCAGAAATTCCATCATAGACAGTGGAAAACCAAGTCTAGACATGTTTTAAGCTTACCACAAAAAATGTTTTCCCGATAATTAATATAATTCTACATGAAGAATATTAATGATTAAATTTTCAATTAAACGTATAATGTATAGATTCTGTACTTAAACATTCGATTGTATCTTTGTCATTATTTAAATACTCGCATACAAGAATTGCAAACATGATATCAAAAATTAAACTGATTTTTTTTTCGGAATGTTAAACAAAGAAATATGATTTGGCGAGAGTAATATGAAGAATAAAAAGTATTCAGAATGGTGGATATTACATACGTTATTAAAAATAAATAAGACTCTCGCTGATCGATGAAAACAATTAAATATTTTTTTTATTAATTAATTGTATATGAATTGACTTGCGCATCTGATTGGTAACGCATGGGCATGATTATTACACCTGTATAACTATTACGACTAATAGCATTTGTTTAATTCTAAATAAATAATTAAATATGGAGCCTAGCCTAAACAATCCTCGTTACTCTTAATTTATTCCATTTTAAAAAGATTGGGCTTAGTAAATATAGGACGAGTACGATTTTAAATACCCCGTCCATTCGAGAGATATTTTTCGAATATTCCAGCATGTTAATATAAACTTAATACACACACACAAAAAATTCATTTCAAGTAATATTTGTGCGACATTAAGTATTTGCGAATGAGTTTTTACTTTCTATACTACGTATAGTAAGTAGAGGAAGTGTTGTATTCCACCCAAAAAATCGACACCGAGATTTCACCGGAAATACATGTTTTGAGACCCTCTGAATCCGAAAAAAGCATGGTTGTCTGCGAGTGCGCCTGTGAAACATAACTCAGAAACGATGAGTCGGTTAAAACACCAAACTTGGTATTTAGGTTCAGTATCTTCCAGAGATGCGACACGAAGGTTTTAAAGAAAATGCCTCACACCAGACTACCCTTTACATGGAACATTTCTCGAAAATTTTAATTTTCTCAAAAATGACTCTAACGATATTGAATAAAATATTATATGTTTAAGATATTGTAATGAGAAATGAAATGTATATCTCGAATTTTCAGGGAATGTCTCCAAAAGTATTCTTCATTCTGAACGACTTTTGCAAAAATTGATAAACCATAAGAGATAGACAGAATTTTACTACACAAAAAAAATGGAGATCGCGTTAAAATACATAATTTATAACATATACATTCTTGTTGTCGAGTAAATCGTTTTCGAGATATTGCTTGTTATTCCCTTAAAATTTCCAATACTTATACTTTTTCTCAAATTCGTTATTCTTGTTTTTATGTTCTGGACATGCAAAGAGAATGGAATGCGGCACATAGCAATCAGCGTTAAAATAATTTGACTATCGCTTAAAACCTATCATATTCACATTGTATCGTCATGAAAATTACCAATAACATTGACATCTCGATATCTCGATTAACATGAAGCATATGGAGAATAAGTGTTTGTAAAAATAGTTTGTACAAGAGTAGGGAAAGTCATGTGAGTGTAACACATCAGATTTTTTGATATTGGTTTAAATTTTCAAATACTTTTAACTTTTCTCAAATGGTAACTTGCTATTCGTTTTTCCAACGGTAATGCATAGAGAATAGAATTCTAAAGCCATCACATAACATCAGACGTTTTTTAAACATCTGTGACGTGTCTATTCACAATCGAAAGGTCGCTGGTTCGAGGAAAATTATATCTACAGAAATAATACATTATTTTCACTCTGTGATTAATTTGGTAATGTAACAATAATTAACAATGAATTTTAGCGGTACATGTAAAAAATAAAATATATTTTTTCTAGCGTCATACGCAGAAGCATTCCCCTTAAGGAACGCTAGCGTGAGCGACGGTTTCGCCCATAACAGGTTTAGACTTGCTTACGAAATACCCCTGTGCGAGGCTAGCATTTTCCCTCTCTCTGCTTCTCGAATTCTTGGAGTAGTCAATCAAAATCCTTATATTATATATCTTAAGCTTTCACTCATACATTTTTTATATCGCAAAAGAACACTATAAAAAGGCTGCTTCGTCGGGAATTCTCACAGTTTCTCCGCTGAAATCAACGAGTTAAGGTCTCTGCAAACTTTTCTCATTCAAAGTGAAATTTCAACGAACATCATGTCTGGTAAGTTGTAACAAAACACTTCATTTACTTTTAAAAGTTAAATTATTTCTCTGTACATTTAACTTATATTCGCGTTCTTGTTTTTAATGCATGACATTTATATGCGAATAGCTGAGCATTCTAAAAGTTAATAGCTAGACAAGTGAATTTTCTGAAATGTGAATAGTTTAGTTAAGTATTCATTTTAGGCAAGCTTATTCTACATTTAATAGCTAACTGCGCGAATTCTCAAAAAATGTGAACAGTTTAGTTAAGAATTCACATTGTTGAGTAATTATTATTCCGGATATTTAAATACGTGTTTTCACCGGGTGAATTATATTCCTTTCTAGAGAAATACAATTACTTGAAAACCCTGCGAATCGAATAAAAAATGATCTGTATAAAAATTTCTTCCGGGGTAACCGACGGTAATCGATCCGAAGACTTCATGCTTGCATGCATTGGTCGAACATTCACTGTAAATGTTTCATTCCTCTCTCGCATTTATTTAGTAAAAACTTTCAGCCTGTTTCCGTCATGTTAAAGAGATATTTTCCATGATTGTGTCGAGAAATACACGTGATTTATATCTGTAATAGAAATTTCTCAGGTGTTTAAAATACATCGACATTTTCCCTGTATAAGGTATTCGCAGTAAAGTAAATTAACTTAATAATATATCTTTTCTTTAATAAATAAATAAATAAAAATCTAATGCGTAAATTAATTGCGTTTTCAGCAATCAGTTCTGCTAACATAGCTGAAGCATACATCCAGCTCCAGCAGGATACCCACCGCCGGTTGCAGGATCGCACATCAAATGCCGTAATGATTCAGGCACCCGAACAGTCGAATGGTAAGCATTCTTCAGTGTTTTAAAAAAGTAATGTAACAATTCATATTAACTTCTTTTACACATTCTATATTATTATTTCCAGGAAGTGGACTTTATTTTGGTATCGACCATCCATCGACCGCTGCACAGGCACCGCCAGGCTTCCAAACCTTCCTGGTACCAAATCATTATGGAGGTGGCTCTGCCCCGTACATACAGCAACAATCGTACGGTAAGAATTTACAGACTGGTGTTCGAGCAATTGTAACTAAAAATTACATAATAGTAGTCATACATTGGCGATTCTGGCACACAAAGACCTACCTACGACAGCATAGAGTTCCGGATTGTATAACGAGAAAAGGATATGCAGTCACATAACTCTTTCGGTCTCCCAGAATGCTATGTATTTTTCACACGGGTGTTTAAAACATGTATTTTTTTTCACGTATAGAGTGTAGATTCTTTAGAACTCTGTACTTAAACATGCTATACTATTATTATTATTTATTTTTTTCCAGGAAATGGACTTTATTTCGGAGGCGGCATCGCTCAACAGGCGACCGCTGCACCGGTACCTCCAGGCTTCGCGAGCATTGTACCAGAAGGCTTCGCGACCGCTACACCACCACCCCCAGGCTTCCAGAACTTCCTGGTACCAAATCAGCATGGTTGGGTCCCTGCCCCATACATGCAGCAACCACCGGCCGGTATGAATTTTTTCAATATTTTACGAAGTTCTTTTACACATTATATATTATTATTAATATTGTTATTATTATTTACAGGAAGTGGAGTTTATTTTGGGATCGGTCAACATGCGACCGCTGCATCGGTACCTCCAGGATTCGCGACCGTTGCACCAGCAGGCTTCGCGACCGCTGCACCGCCATCCCCAAGCTTCCAAGCCTTCATGGGACCAAATCAGCATGGTTGGGTCCCTGCCCCATACATGCAGCAACCACTGAATGGTAAGAATTTTTTCCACATTTTATGAACTTCTTGTTTTACACATCCTATATTATTATTATTATTAATATTGTTATTATTATTTCCAGGGAGTGGACTATATTTCGGAGGCGGTATTGTTCATCGCGCACCCTCTGCACCACACACATTCCCTGCATCAAATCAGCAGTGGAGGGGCCCTGCCCCATACATGCAGCAAGCATCGAATGGTAAGAATTTTTTCAATATTTTATGAACTTCTTTTACACATTCTATATTATTATTGTTATTATTATTAATATTATTATTCCAGGAAATGATCTGGGCGACCTCGGAAGCCAGCCTATGGATCTAGCAACACAGGAGTCAACATCACCAGAGATTGGTGAAGACTCGACCGCTGCACCATCCGCCTCCTCATCATTCGACATTCTGGAGGAAGTTGTACCAGCTGCACCATCGACCTCCTCAGTCGCATGCGATGAAACCGCCGCACCCTCGACCTCCTCAGACGCAAACAATGAAGTCGCTGCACCGTCGACCTCCTCATCATCATCCAGTAATGCGACAGCTTTGAATGGAAAGAGAGGGGCGGCATCGGATGGGAGCGAGCAGCTTACAATCAAAAAGGCCAAGGTTAGTGCTAGTAATTGCCAGGGGCTGGAATGCAATACCATCCAATCGGCGTTCAAGGGACGTATTTTTAATAGTAGAATAGAAAATACATTAGAAATACTGGACCCCAGAGTCTTTTTAGATGAATGCAAGGAGCTTATTATTAAAGAAGTGGAAAGCGTCTTGCAGAGAAGCATTTGTGGATTAAAGATGCATTGTTCCATGGAACTTGAATATTTAATCCGCAAACCTGATGAAGAGAAGAGTCTTTCCATTGGCTTTAATTCTAAGCCTGTATTGATTCTTCAGTCAATCGACCTCAATCAGATCTTCTCTTCAATTGCGGGGGATATTTTGGAAAACATTTCTAAATTTGAGGGGGGAGCATCATCGAAGTCCTTGGTAAAGATACTCAGCCTGGTGATGGGCTTTACACACTACGACCCTTTACACGCAGGTTCATACATCGAATTACAATTGAAAATCAGGAATAAAACTGCAATTATAAACATAAAGAATGAAGACAACTTCTGCTTCGCATGGTGTATGCTAGCCTCTAAATACCCTGTTAAACGCAACGGCCAGAGAACCACAGTATACCCCAAGGAACTGCTTTTCGAGGCATTCAATTATGCCGGTATCGAATTTCCGACACCCCTACATCAAATTGATTGCTTTGAAAAGCAGAACAATGAGTATCCATTTCAGTGTTTGGTATAGAGGAGGAGAATGAGAACATTATTCCCCTATACCAAACAGCTGAAAAGAAGCAGCATCATACCAATCTGTTATATATTGAGCAGGGGGAAAAGTCCCACTACTGTATAATTAAAGACTTGTCCAGGCTTGTAAGCAGTCAAGTAACGAAACACCGCCGTTGAATATGGGCATGTGAGGCCTGCCTCAAGAGATGCACCAATGAAAAGGCCTTGGAAACGCACCGATTAAGATGTGGAAAATGCCAGCTGCTTAAAATGCCTCAACAGGATGAATACCTTGAATTTAAAGCATTCTCCAAGAGCGTTCCTGTACCATTTGTTATATACGCAGACATTGAATCTGTTCTGGCGAAGGTTCACTCTTGCGCGCCCTCAAGCAGCTCGAGCTGGACCCGAACCGTTCAAGAGCATGAAGCAATGTCTATTGCCTTGAAGGTGGTATGTAGGCATGACGAGGCATTGTCAAAATTCTTCCTCTTTAGAGGTCCAAATGCCGTCGATGACTTTATCAAACAATTAAAATCAATTGCTAATGACGTCATCGACGTGTATTCCAATCCTAAACCTATAGATTTAACCCTTGAAGAGCAACAGAATTTTGACAATGCCTCTGAGTGTCATATATGCCTTGCTGCTTTCACTGTGGGCGATTTGCGCGTGAGGGATCACGATCATGTGACAGGGGAATATCTGGGTGCTGCTCATAATAGATGCAATCTGAATAGAAAGGTCCCTGATTTCATACCGATCTTTTTTCATTGTCTATCTAATTATGACAGCCACTTCTTGATAAGACGCCTGGCATATGATAATAAGCCCGTATCGTGCATCGCTCAAAGTGGTGAAAGGTATATAGCGTTTAGCAAACGGTACAGGAACATCAGCTTCAGGTTTCTGGACAGCTTTAAGTTTCTTGACGACAAGCTGTCCAGCCTGGCTGACATGTTGGAGGAGAGTGATTTTAAAATAACAAGGGCAGAATATCCTGTTGAGGAGCATTTTAAGCTGGCAAACAGCAAGGGAATATTCCCATATGATTATGTTTCAAGCCTTGACGTTCTCGAAGAAACTTCTCTACCACCGAAGGAGGCCTTCTACAGTACTCTCACTGACAACCACATTACCGAAGAGGAATACAGGCATGCTGTAAAAGTCTGGGAGGTCTTTAATATCCGGAATCTCGGAGAATACAGCGACCTATACCTGAAAACAGATATACTGCACTTGGCGGATATTTTCGAAAAGTTTCGAGATCTCATCCTGGGAATGTATAAACTTGACCCAGCATGGTTTTATACATTACCAGGACTCGCCTTTGACGCTATGTTGAAGATAACAAAGGCGAAATTTTCCTTAATATCCGACAAGAGCATGCTGGAATTTTTCGAGTCGGGAATTAGAGGCGGACTGTGCACAGTGGTGAAGGGCTACACCAAAGCTAACCACAGGTACATGTCCAACTTTGACCAGCATGCTCCTGTTAAACACCTGTCCTATTGGGACATAAACAGCTTATATGGAGCTTCTATGGTGTCTGCCCTACCGTACAAAAATCTGAAATGGCTCACGAGAGAAGAAATTGACAGCATAAACTTCGCAGAAGTCAAAGAAGATTCAGAGACTGGATAAGTGCTAGAGGTTGATATCGAATACCCCGACCATATCCACGACGCCCATAACGAACTTCCTTTCTGCCCACAGAGCGCGATACCTCCGAACGGCCAATACAAGAAACTGCTTGCAACATTAGAACAGAAATGCAAATATGTCTTGCACTACAGGGTGATGCAGCAGTGTATCGAGCAAGGTCTAACTGTGAGACATATTCACAGAGTGGTGTCCTACGACCAGTCTAACTGGTTGAAGACATATATCGACGTCAACACCGAGAAGAGAGCACAAGAAATGTCAAAATTCGGCCAAAACCTGTGGAAAAAGATGAATAACGCCGTATATGGAAAATTTATAGAGAATGTTAGAAAGTACACGGATTTCGAAATAGTTGGAACCTGGAAACAGGCAAAGAAGTTGATAGCACGCAGCACTTACCTACGCACCATAATTTTTGAGGAAAATCTTGTGGGAATCGAACTGGGCAGAGAGGAAGTACATATGAACAAACCAATCTACATAGGACACGCAATTTTGGACATTTCAAAATTTATCATGTATGACTTCTTTTACAATATCATGAAACCGAATTTAAAAGACTTTCTGCTGAATTACATGGATACAGACTCGTTTATTTTTGAAACGAGTTCTGATATCTATGAGTTCATCAGGGAGAACCCTCAATATTTCGACACTTCAAACTTCGAAAAGGATAATGTATATGGCATTAAGCAAGCCAATAGGAAAAAGATTGGGTTGTTCAAGGACGAATTGGGTGGCTTGATTATGGAGGAGTATGTCGGTATTAGAGCGAAGCTATACGCCTACAGATATGGAGGGCAGACAATTAAGAAAGCTAAGGGCATCACCAGAACAGGCATGGATAAAATAGATTTCGGCCATTATTTTGAATGTTTAAAAGACCATAGCCTAAAAATTTATTCGGTACAAAAAACATTTCGGAGTTATCACCACACAATTACAACAATTGAGACACATAAATTGGCGTTGAAGGGAGGTGACGATAAGAGGAAGTTGATGGAGGGAAGTTATAAGACTCTAGCGTGGGGCCATTATTCCCTTAGACCTGGTGATTGCTAGTGCCTAAAATTGTAAATATGTATAATGTAAATATTTGAAGATATCTTGTTTTTTTCAATCTGGATTTTGTAAATATTCATTTAAATTGTGTATGAGGGTTTTTATATATTAATTTTTTCCCTCTGATAATATCATTGTATAATTCATTTAAAGTGTGTGTGTGTGAGGGTTTTTATATATTAATTTTTCCCTCTGATAATGTCATTGTATATATTCATTTAAAGTGTGTGTGAGGGTTTTTATATATTAATTTTTCCCTCTGATAATGTCATTGTATATATTCATTTAAAGTGTGTGTGAGGGTTTTTATATATTAATTTTTCCCTCTGATGTCATTGTATATATTCATTTAAAGTGTGTGTGAGGGTTTTTATATATTAATTTTTCCCTCTGATGCCGTTGTATATATTCATTTAAAGTGTGTATGAGAGTTTTTATATATTAATTTTTCCCTCTGATAATGTCATTGTATATATTCATTTAAAGTGTGTATGAGGGTTTTTATATATTAATTTTTCCCTCTGATAATGTGTTGTATATATCCATTTAAAGTATGTGAGGGTTTTTATATATTAATTTTCCCTCAAAAAAGAGAAAATATGAAGGATTTTTAAAATAAAAAATACTCGTGATTTTACAATCATAACAACTGGTCTTTATTAAGTCTTCATACATTACACCAAATCCTTTATATCAATCCATTGAGTATCTGCAAAACCATACCACTTTACAAGAACTTTGTTTCCACGTTTACGTAAACCTTTTCTACTAAATATGTGTTAGGATAGCTAGTCTTTTTAGTTCATGTCCATAAAAGCCACCTTTTATGATTTCACCATTCCTATCCTTTAGTATGTATGTTGTAGGCTTGGTACGATTCACACGAAATACTTTGAAGATTTCAACGCTCCAGTTAGATTCATAACTCTTTTCAAAATGTCCTTTATGTTTAGATATCCTGACATAATCACCAACACTAAACTTCCTTGAAGCCTTCTTCTCTCTTCGGTCTTGATTATAATTATACACAGTCAGAAGAAGATCGTTGTTCTTCACTTCATTAGGCTTCATGCGGATAGTTGAATGAAAAGTATCATTGTACTTTACAAGGATTCTAGGTAAAAGATCTAGCCACTTGTATGAGCCTTGGACTAAAAACTCGCGGTACATCATATTCTTCAAGGTTCGAATTAAACGTTCAACAGCCGCAGCCTTCACATTGGTATAGGTGCTGTAGTGGTTAATATTATACTTAAACATTAGCCGTTTAAAGAATTTGTTATAAAATTCTTTCCCGTTGTCACTTTGAATATTCCGGGGAGGGACATCCATTTCTTGTAATATATCATCCATAGTCTTTGCAACATTAACTCCACCCTTATCCTTTAAGGGTTTTGCATATGCCATTTTAGAGTAAAAGTTGATTGCGATCAGAATGTATTTGAAATTTTTGTTCACTTTTGCATAGGGTATCATTTCAATCAAATCAATTTTTAATAAATCATTCATACCTTTGCTGATAATTTTCCGTCGTAAATAGTTCCTCCTCGCCGAGCCGTGAAGTTCTCTGGCGATATTCTGTTTGGCGGTCATGCTATAATTTTAGATGCTTTCAATTCCCGGATAATTTCCTCAATCTCTCGAGTGTGGCTATTATTACCAGCGTCCCTCGAAGCAATAAGTAACCTCAGTCTATTCACTAATGTGTTAGGATTTCTCCAGAAAACGTAGTCAACCTCCTTATCAGACTTATGCTCCTTCCATGCCAGTCCTAGACCTGAATGTGTATTGAGCAAGGGTCGTATTATATTCTTGTATTTATACGATTTACCAGATTTCAAGCGACCGTGTCTGCTGTAACCACTTCTATGAAGAAAAGTACTTTTCATAATCTTAGCGTACGTCTCCAAGTCTTCACTAGTGTATGCAGAAATCTGAGGCGTTCGCTTAAAGATGAGCTCCGTCAAACCGGCGGTAGACTCATACGTTTCATCACCTATCAATATTTGATTATTTATAAAATGAATATCTTTATTTCCAAGCATATAACTTCCATCCTGATATCTCACGCGGAACAATGTATCAATACGATCCTTGTCTTTTGAGCGAACGTGTTGAAGGTAAGTAGAAATACTTGTAGAATCACCATCTTCATTCTTGACGTTCTTCACCGGCAACCCTCGTTGAGTGTCCAAAATATCCTTGAGGGGGGCGGTTACAGGCTTCAAAGCTTCGGACATGACATGCTGAGTCTCAAACCTGAGACCTTTTAGAGCTCTCAGTTTTTCTTTTACAGCCCTGGTATGCTCGGCTACAGACTCTTTAAGTCTTATGCTTTCACTATCCATCTTACAAATGATGAGGAAATAGACGATTACCTTCAATTTATAGTCTGCGTTCAGCTTGAGTTCTCAACGTGTCGATAGCCTTAGCTAACATCTCTATCGAAGTTCTCAGTTGCTCGGTTTCTTTCTTATGCTCCTGTGTATGTGTCTTGAACGCTTCAGCAAAGATTGCCGTATTAGCGTACTGGCTTCTGGCTGATTCTTCTAGAGTCGTCATTTGCTGCATATTAGTTTTGTAGGCGTCCATCATCATATTTACATTATCCTCCACTTTCTTAAGTTTATCATTGCAGCAATCAGTTTTGAGAGTATTCAAAACCTCTATCTTTAACTGTCTGACTGTAGACTCTAAATCTGAAACTAGCTTCATCGCTAACTTTTCTAAATTACTAATTTTCTGATTGCAAAGATTCTGAAGATTTGTTTTTTTCTCTATCAAGCTCTGCGGTAATTTGTTTAATAGAGTCCATTACAGAATCCACTCTGTCTTTTGTAGAGGTTGTTAGAGTATCCACTTTACTCGTAGTTTTATTTAGATTTGCTGTAATGTCTAGCAGCTTCTTGCCTATTTGCATCTCGATTTCCTTTGGTAAGTACCTGTTTAACTGCTGTCGCGTCTCGTTCGATTTCCTAATGATCATAGCTCTAGCATATCTTTTATTTACAGCATCCGTATCTCCGAGAGGATCCGCTATATCAATGATTCTCTTATTGTCGAATATAATGTTACCATTACCATCTCTCGACTGCGTGAGTGAATTGACATATCCAACGATGACCTTTTTATTCACAACATCATTATCGTGAACAGGATCTAGCAATACCTTCAATCTAACTTTATCGATCACGACGTTATTTTCCTTATCTCTCTTGAGGATATATCTTGAAATCAATTCATCGATCAGGGTCTTAACCATAACCTCAACATTGTTAGCAGCTTGCTGAGAGAAATCGTGCATCCTAATTTCGAGAGCATCCACATAATTCTTATTGGAGGCGTCATGATTATCTTCAGGGTCGTGAACATTGCACAATCTCTTATTCTTGAATTGATAGTTTCCTTTGACATCTCTATTTATGATAAAACGATCAAACACTCTTCTAACTGGGCCAGTTCTCTGAGAACCGAACCTATCGATGCTCATGGTTAACTACGAATGATCATTTTCTTTTTTGTCGAGCTTAATATATACATCAAAACCATTCCTATATCGTCCCTCATTCATGTGAAATTCAGGAACTATCACAACAAAGGGTCTTCCTTCTGTAGAACTCTCCCAAACGTTCTTACATAGATCTTTAAATTCATTGTAGGTCATGTCGGTATTTACATAATCTTCGTAAATGTGCTTTAAGTTTAAATTGTCTTGTCTGAAGAGTATTATCATGTTTGTATTATCGCGAATTAAATGTTTTGGAACTTTAGCATAGGACTGTGCTAGATATACAGAGTCGACATTTCGATGTCTACCCATACTGTAAAAGGATGCTATCTTTTCCTGCTTTTCAGTGATGACGTCATCAAATATAAAGATTGAATTTTCTTTGACTTCAGAAGGATGCAAAACATCACCTCCGTTCTCGAAGGTGTTCACTTCTATACCTTCCATGTTTCCGAGCACTTTAATTAGGTATTGGTACTTTGGTTGATAGAGAGACTTTGAATAAATATACAAATTTTCAAAACGTAGTCCATTCTCATGGAGTAGCATATTGAGTAATACGTTTGTTTTCCCTGCACTGGAGCTCCCTAAAATAAGAGCTCTGACATTAGATGGAAATAACTTGCCATGGCGATCGCTTCTAAAGTCACTTTCAAAGTCTAATACCTGAATAGGTAGAGAGCAGTGCTGCTTAACAAGCTCCATGTTAACAACTAACTTATAAAATGCGTGTGCGATGTTTATATATTACCGGATGTAAAGTAGTTAGTGACTGATTGCAATGATATAAAAGGGCTAATGTATGCAATTACTCGCTTAGTATATCATGAGAGCTAAGAGAGGAAGGTCGTTGCAGTATAAGCGCGGCTCCGGAATTATTAATTCCATAATTAATTCGCTCCCCTTTGAAGCTCACTTACCTGGATATAGATATTGCGGGCCTGGCACTAAATTGGAAAAACGTCTAAAAAGAGGAGACCCGGGAATTAACCAATTAGACGAAGCTTGTAAACAGCACGACCTCGCGTACGCTGAGAATAAGGACACCGCTTCAAGACAAATAGCGGATAAAATTCTTGCAGAGATGGCTTGGAAACGGGTGCAGTCATCAGATTCAACTTCTGGTGAAAGGTTAGCTGCAAGGCTAGTAACTGCAATCATGAAGGGAAAGGTTGCAGTGGGAGCCGGAAAGAGGAAGAAGAAGAGAGGAGGGTTCTTACCATTGATACCCATCATTGCTGCTTTAGGCGCTGCAGCAGGCGGCGCTGCTCAGATAGCCTCTGCAGTCAATAAAAAAAAGGCTGCTGATAGGCATTTAGCAGAGGTTGCGAGGCATAACAAGGCGATGGAGACACGAGGAAAGGGACTCCGAAAGAGAAGGTGTAAGAAGAGGAATAAAGGAGGATTCTTACCTGCAATGCCACTGATGTCGTCTTTAGCCACCGCATCTAAAATAGCAAGGTCCTTGAAAAAAGAGGATCTAAAGGCAGGGGTTTAAAGAAGAAGGCAAAAAACGGTGGAAGAGGATTGTACATATACCGGAGGAAGCCCTAAGTAACGTGGCCATCGAATATTATGCTAAACGTTTAAAAATTCCTTATTTTAGAGGAGTTTATATGATTGACAAACTTCCTTTAAAACCACACTTCAAAGAGAGGCTTATTACCAATCTCGATACCTCCGATAATGAAGGAACACACTGGGTTGCTATAAGGAAAGAAGGTGATGTCGCATACTACTTTGATAGTTTCGGCAATTTGAAACCGCCTCCTGAGATTGAGAAATATCTACAAGGTGTTAAAATCTACTATAATACACAGAGATACCAGAATTTCGAATCAGTCATCTGCGGGCACTTGTGCTTGCAATTGCTTTTATCCTAGAAGCTGCTACATCGTCAAGATGAGTTATACAGTTACAGTGAGTGGGCCAGACACTGATATTTCAACGTATTTAAACCCGCCTCTACAGCTAGATCCTCCAGGCCATTATGAGATTGCTCTCTTGAATTTTGAAACATTCTATTCAATACCAAATGTCGATGAAAGTAATAATAGATTTCATTATATTCACAATGGTAAACCTGAAACCATTGTCATCCCGCATGGAACCTACGAGATTGCCGATATCAATGCATTCCTAAAGGATAAACTAGGATTGAATGATGAAGTCTTCTTTATAAGACCTAACAATAATACAATGAAGGCTGAGATTAAATGTCCTTATACAATAGACTTTTCTAAGGATAGATCTATTGGTTCGCTTCTAGGATTCACAGACACTAAAATAATTCCTGCTGGAGAAGCGTTTGAATCTGACGATCTTGTGAATATATTTAAAGTGAGTATCATACGTGTGGAGTGCAGTATTGCAACAGGCTCATTCATTGATGGTAAAAGCGGACATTCGCTCTACGAGTTTTTCCCTTCTGTTCCACCAGGCTATCATATCTCTCAAGAACCTTCGAACCCGATATATTTACCGGTCATAGATACAAACTATATAGACCAGATCACTATTCGAGTGGTAGATCAACACGGAAAGGCGATCAACTTCAGGAACGAAGTTATCACTACAAGACTGCACATAAGACGCAATGGCAATACATTTTAAAAGACATCGCAAATACTATAATAGACGACGTACACCACGTTCGAAGCATACTACCTCTCCAGCTTCCGAGGAGTTAACACGTGCTAACCGCAAGTTCCTCGAGGGATTAGGTTACAGAACGTTATAATGGATATCTTAAACGTGACAGAAGTTCCAGCCTTTGACGACAAGATCACCAAGGAGGAGGAGCATATTTTTCTTCCATACAACACGTCCGCTCTGGATGTAAACGATGAAATTAGAATACCATGCCAAGCTGAAGATTTGTATACGCTACCTAACAAGAGTTATCTCTACATCGAAGGTGCTCTCACCAAGGTAGATGGATCGCCTACTACAGCGAAGCTCGCTAATAATGCTATAGCCTTCATGTTTGATGAGATACGTCTAGATATGAATGCTACAACTATAGACAGAACAAGGAATCCTGGAATTACTACAACTATACGAAATTATGTGACTCTCAACCCTATGGAGTCGAATCGGCTGCTGAATGCTGGATGGGCCTATCCTGGTGAAGAAGTTGATATAGTACACGCGACGAATGGAGCTTTCAATGCTGTAGTCCCTCTCTCGATGCTCCTAGGATTTGCTGATGATCACAAGGAGCTTATACTCAACAGTAAGTTTGAATTGATTCTCATAAGATCCAAAGATTCTAGAAACTGTGTCCTGAGCTCGAATGGAGAGGAAGCTAATGTAAAGTTAACTAGAATCGAATGGAGGATGCCTGTAATTCGTCTTTCTGATGCTGAAATAGTTCACATTCTAAAAATTGTCAAGTCTGATAAACCTCTACACCTTGCCTTTCGATCTATGGATCTTCATTCCCAGCCTGCTGTACCCCAGACAAGATCTTTCACTTGGAATGTAGCAACAACATCTAAGCTCGAGAAACCTCGCTTCATCATAGTGTGCGCGCAGACTGCAAGATTGTGTGATTATAGCAAGAACAGTTCCGAGTTTGATCACTGTAACATTACTAATTTGAGACTATTCCTCAACAGTGAATGCTACCCCTACCACGATTTGAACTTGGACTTTAAAAATTCAAAGTTTGCTTCACTATATGAAATGTACTGTAAATTTCAAAGTTCCTATTATGAAAGAGATAATTATCCCCTCTTGAAGAGAAAGGATTTTCTTCACCGTGCACCATTATTCGTAATAGACTGTTCTCACCAACCCGAGGAGGTTATAAATGGAGCTGTGAACATCAGAATCGAGATTCAAGCATCTGCAAATATACCAGCCCAGACGTCACTGTACTGCCTGGTTCTACATGACAAAGTATTTACCTACAAACCTCTTTCTCACGTGATGCAAGCACTTATATAATTATGCATATGTTTGGGTGAATGGTTTTTGTAAAGGAATGTACTAGGATAAGTTTATGAATAATAAATTGAATTCATATACTAAAACACTCTTTTATTGACTTTAGCATACATTTCAAGCATTTTCCTTCTTCCCCTCCTACTCCCTGAAAAACTAGTTGCTCCTGACTTGCAGAAATCATTTCAAATATTCAAATGTCTTTCAATATAGGGCAATAGCCGTTTTAGGTTCTTTACACCCTCAATGTCTAAAGATATTACATTATTATTTAAACAAGTATTTATGAAATGAATTGAATGGTCAAAAAATACAATAATATTGTATGCATAAATTACATTGTCACAATATTCATCACACGCAAACTTTTTTTCTTGGCGTAGGTAATCTTCAATCATTGGAATGTTTTTGGATATTATATCTCAGTCTGATTTTGTAATATAAACAAATGATTTATCACTTTCGCAATTTATGTAGAGGGAGGGGGTGTCATAGTATAGTCCAATATTCACGGAATGGGAGGGGGAGATGCTGACGTCATCAAGCGCCTGTGATCGATTCTCCATGCTCCTCCGGGGTATCCTCAATGAATAAGAAGACCATAGGACCCTCGTTGAGAGTCCTCCTCTTACACCGTCTCTTCTGCTTTTTCTCCCCGGCCTCGTTCCGTCTCTTCCTCCGCTCCCTCCTCACACCCCTGCAACATATATTCAAAAAATGTTAGAAATAGGTTTAGTTAATGATTTCATACGTCTGAAAGAGAAAATACATATATTAGAAAAATCCTCTCCCCTTGTCACACAAAAAGTACTATCAAAGAGTGTCATACTCACTTCACGGTCTTGCACGATTCTGTGTGTATCTCGAGCGAGCAATCTGGAGTCGTCTGATTTATCCACTCCTGCATCCTCGTTGCTTTATCATCAGGGGTAGTAGTAATGGCGGGTAGTGGAGCGCAATCCTCCTCCATAGGCTGTGTATGGCGCTCTGCGATTGGATATTCCACTATATCGACATCGCGTCTCTCAGGATCCAGCTCCTCTATTGGCACGGGTACCTTAGGCGCAGTCATTCGCAGTCTGTAATAATTTAATTTTTTAGGTTAGACACAGAGTAGCATTAGAAGCAGTAAATGAATATGTAATTTAACATTTCTTCTACTTACTCGAGTTTTCTCTTCCTGCGCTGGTAGACCTCGCAGTTGTCGTTACATAGGAAGAAGGATGTCATGCGTTCATGCTGGGCCGGGTTAGTACAAAGTACAGAATGCATGTATCCGGTGCACGACTCTGTATCACATTCAGCTAGATGTTTCGAGACGAAGACGTCGTCAACTTCATCGACATCGCTAAGATCCTCCACATCAACACCCCTGTGATTTTCACTGAAAGAATAAAATAATTTCAAGTTAGATTTCATTTAACATGAGTACAATATATTACCGAGTTATAGAAATATGTATATTACTTACATGTTCGCTCCTCGATAAACAGGACAGCTCTCTGTACACACTTCCAGTGTAGTCATCTGATCATGATGCGATGGTTGAGTACACAACACTGAATGCATTAAACCATTGCATGTTTCGGTATGGAAGTATACGTAGTGAAAATAATCTTCCCCGCACTCGCTCCAGTAATCATTCACATCAGATGCACGATGATCACCAGCCATTTCGATTATCACTGAACGAACACCGAAAAAACAATAAATGATCGCTCCGGCTGCCGACGTTCCTTATATACTGTAGACGGTGACGTCACACGGCGGTGGAGGGGTGGAATGCATGTTGAGACCTGTTATTCACCCTCCAGGCAGAAGCCAGCCGTCTGTTTTTGAATACCAAGGAAAGTCCTTGCGAGCGTGTTTTAACATGATTTACCGACGCCGACAGAGTGGAGCCGGGCTAGTCTACATGTCGAGGCTTGTTAGTGACGTCACGCACACAGTCGCGGAGTGGGGATGAAACTGGTTATTACCAGATCGAAGTCGGCTGGCGGGTTTTCCATTACATGTTGGACTGTTGCCGGAGAGCGGTTAAGACCGTGAGCGAAGTTATACATATACGATGGCTGTCAGATGCGTGCGATTCAATTAATCAATCAAAAAGACTTAATTGACTGACGAGGAACATTTAATTGCAATAGCGGTATATAAACATTGATTCTTTTTTCAATAACACACATTACCTAATTGATTGACACAATTATGTACTCAAACGATTTGCCGATGTGCGGCAGGCATCGAGAATCGCATTCCCACATCGCCAGGGTGGATTTCCAAGCCAACGTCACGCACCGAGAACCCCATTCCCTTATACCCCATCACCCGAGCGGCATATCCCCTACCCCAAGCCAATCACACGGCAGGGATTTACACCTAGGGAAGGTACGCGACCGACGTATAGGATCAATACACACTCTCCCACCTATCCACAGGGAACCAACCAGAACACAAAGGGGAGGGAGGGTACGCACCCAGAGTATGGGGGAGGGAGGGGGCGGGTCACCGGCACGTGGCCAGACCACAGGGGGGAGGGGGGAGGACCTGCCGGCACAGAACCAGTCGGCATTAGATCAGCACACAAAGGGAAGGGGGCGGGGCTAGCGGCACGCGACCGGGCGGCAAATAGTAGCACACAAAGGGAGGAGGCGGGGATAGCGGCATAGATCAAAGAACCTTATCAGATGGCGGCAAATCCTTTGTGTGCTGGAATCCGCTTAATATTTCTACTAATGTGGTTGCAATTGCACCCGCTGTTTAGCGGATACCTTCTTGCCTGTTGCACAATGTAGCGGTCATCTGCTGCTCTAGTTGAGCGTGGTGGACCACCACCTCTCCTTGGGACAGCAGTGCCTGTGGTTTGGAAGGTTCCCCATGCACGTGAAACAATGCTGTGTGCAATTCCAAACTCCTGATCAACACTCGTCACGCTTCGCCCTTCTTCCAGTTTCTCGATGATAATTTGCCGTGTGAAGTCATCCAAATGGTGTCTACGGGCCATGCTGCAATGAAAAACACCACTACATTGCACCGTAACATCTCGCTAATTGCCACACACCGTCTTGTCCTGTTTCGTCAACTGCCCCGTGTTTCGAGTCTAGACTCATTTAGCACCATAGGCTCACTACACTCACGCGATGTTACGTGCACACACACACACACACACACACTTACAGACACACACTGCACAGACAAGCAGAAATACACACAGACTTTCAGAGAGACATAGAGACACACACTGCACATACACACACACTGCACATACACACACAAACATGCACAGACATACAGATACACAATGCACACACATACACAACCACACAGAGACCTACAGACACACATGGAGGGGGTGGAAATAATAGGGCTATCATATCTGGAAATGTTGATACAAAAGGGCGAAATACAGGGAGCTATGTTGAGAATGGTGCAGGTAATAAAACAGGCAGGATGGAAAATGAAAGAGAGTCATACTTAATGGCAAAATAGAGAAGGATGGTATGACAACAAAATGTTACGAGACAAAGAAAAAAAGTGGAAAGGAAACTAAAGAAATGGGGCAGACAGGAGAACAAAAATACAAAGAATAAGGCTCAATAGTGTAGGGAAATAGACAGAACAGAAGAAAAATTACTAGCAAAGGGGAAACAAGCAACACAGTTAATCAGAGCATGTGTGAACAAAATACCAGGAATGCAAATTGCGTGGCTAGAAACGATATATAGCACAATAGTGGAACTAAGGATGTTTTACGCAGCAGAGATATAGGAGAGGAAAAAGGATGGAAAAATCTAGATACATAGAAATTTTTGCAAAATTAGCCTTAGGATTACCAAGAAACTCACCGATTGCAGTAGCACAAGCAGAACTAGAAAAGGTGGGAGCTAAACGCAAAACGATAGAAAGGGCAATCATACTGGTTCAGAATAAAGCTACTGGAGGAAAATTAGATGCTGAAGCAATGCTTGATTTTACAGGAGAAAGTGGGAAGAAAAACGAAACTTGGATGCACAATATACAGACAACATTGGAAGAAATAGGAATGGGGGAAGCATCGACAGAAAGAAACAACAAAAGTAAGGGTTTCTGGAAAGAAATTAGAAGAGTGGAGAATATTGAAAAGCAAGAAACTATGTGTAGTTTCAAGAAAATATCTCGTTAATAGATTATAAATATTTAAAAACAGAATGGGGAAAAGGAATATACTTATATATGGAAGTATGCCACAAAGGGACCAGAACGGGGTATGCATGGGCGAGAACAGGAGTAATGAATTTAAGCGGTCTAACAGGGAGCAGAAGGGGGGGAGATGTATTAATGCAAGGGATTACATGAAAATTGGCATTATATTCTGAAATACGAGGACAAGGATAAAGGGAGATAGAATTTAATACTAGAGAAATGGAAAATTTTACCAAAAGAACTAAAATTAGGAAGATTAAATGAACAGGTGGAGAAAGCAGGAAAATATTTAGGAAAAAGTTAGGTTAAAGGAGTTTAAAAGAGATGTGAAACAAATTGGAGAAAACAAGGAAAAAGGGTTACAAGGCAAAAAAGTAAATAGTGGAAAATTATACTTCCCCATTAGTAGAAATATTAAGCCGATTTGAGCACAGAGAGAGATGCCGACAAGCGTTAAGGTTCTTTGTTCTACGCCGACAAGCCCCGCCCCCTCCCTTTGAGGGCTTACATGCCGCCAGGTCTCGTGTCGTTAGGCCCCGCCCCCTCTCGCTTTGTGTGCTTACCTAATGCCGACAGTGTCTGTGCTAACAGGTCCTACCCCCTCCCCCATGCGTTCTACTGGGGCGTCCTGACTTGAGGGAATTGTTTTCTCGAGGCCTGCCGCCCCTCGGCAAATTAATTAGGTAATGTTCGTCAAACATTTTTTTTATGACTACTAAGGTCTGCACATTGCATCCTCGAGCAATTAAGTTTTTTGAATAATGAATTGTTGACTCGAGCGTGAGTATAAGTAGTCTGCTCACGGGAACAGTCTGTAATGTAATGAAAACACTGCAGCCTTCTTCTATCTGGGGAAAGCGCTTGTCCATTAGCTGACCATGTTAGACGCTTTCACCACATTAATAGACTTTTAAGTTTGCATTCCGGATCTGTTTACATACATTAGCGAACAACCTACTTCTGCATGGTGGTAACGGTGACCTACATTAGCTGACCACGTTAGACGCTTTCACCACATTAGCGAACAATGTCAGTAATTGTTTACCTAAGTGCTCTGCATAACTCTCACCACTTCAGCATTTAGCGATGGAAATGATATAAAAAGCAGCAGCTTCTCCAATGAGTTCCAAGTTGACCAGGATGGCCGGAAACGAATCCTAGGGGTGATTACGAATTCAGCTTCTAATAACTCAGAGACTAATTACGATAATGACGTCAAATAAAGTTTATTACATTAATGTCATTAGATAGTTTCTTGAGAATGTATATTTTGGGTTATTGGTGTCCAGGGTTCGAATACCGATAAAATGTAATTTAATTATAAATTTAATAACTCCTAAACTAATTAAGATAAAGACACCAAATAAACTTTATTGCGTTTATGTTATTAGGTAGTATCTTGTGGATGTATATTTGGGTACCTGGCGTTCTGGCTTCAATCCTTAATTTTTTAAATCGTCATTATCTCAGAAACTAAGAGAGGTAGAGGAGTTGACCAAAGCATGATTGATAGCTCCTATGATGGGTAATTAATAGTGTATATAATTTTCAATCAGTTGTTCTTATTTCGAATCCCGATCCTTCAATCACTTACGTATTTTATTCTCTATACTCTAGAATATATCACTTAGATTGATGCTGTAACTGCATACAGCACCTTTAAACATATCAAACTAACATTGTAAATAATTTTGTTTCTGGGGTCCAGGGTTCGAATACCGATAAAATGTAATTTAATTATAAATTTAATAACTCCTAAACTAATTAAGATAAAGACGCCAAATAAACTTTTTGGCGTTTATGTTATTAGGTAGTATCTCGTGGAGGTGTAATTAGATACCTGACGTTCTGGGTTCGAGCCTAATTTTAAATCGTCATTATCTCAGAAACTACCAAAGCTAGAGGAGTTGACCAAAGCATGATTGATAGCTCCTATGATGGGCAATTAATACTGTATATAATTTTCAATCAGTTGTCCTTAATTCGAATCCCGATCTTTCAATCACTTACTTATTTTTTCTCTATACTCTAGAATATATCACTTAGATTGATGCTGTAAACGCATACAGCACCTTTAAGCATACCAAACTAATATTGTAAATAATTTTGTTTCTGGTGTCCAGGGTTCGAATACCGATAAAATGTAATTTAATTATAAATTTAATAACTCCTAAACTAATTAAGATAAAGACGACAAATAAACTTTATTGCGTTTATGTTATTAGGTAGTATTTTGTGAATGTGTAATTAGATACCTGACGTTCTGGGTTCAAGCCTAATTTTTAAATCGTCATTATCTCAGAAACTAAGAGAGGTAGACGAATTGACCAAAGCATGATTGATAGCTCCTAGGAGGGGCAATTAATACTGTATATCATTTTCAATCAGTTGTCCTTACGTCGAATCCCGATCTTTCAAACACTTACTTATTTTTCTCTATACTCTAGAATATATCACTTAGATTGATGCTGTAACGGCATACAGCCCCTTTAAACATATCAAACTAATATTGTAAATAATTTTGTTTCTGGTGTCCAGGGTTCGATTACCGATAAAATGTAATTTAATTATAAATTTAATAACTCCTAAACTAATTAAGATAAAGACGCCAAATAAACTTTTATAGGGCGAAAGGATGCTCTCCTGAAACATTAGGCCTCTAGACAGAAGTATTTATAGGGGAGAAATAGGGAATACCAGGGCTGAAGCTAGGCTAGTCAGATGCTAAAGGAGGGAGGGATATGCTTTATACGAGAGAGATAGGGAATACAAGGAAAGATGCTATACTAAACAGGACTTGAAGGGTATAATATGAGCGATATAGCGAACCGAGGAGAGGTATTAGGATAGGAGTTTTGAATGATGGAGTAGGCGTTTATATGCGAGAGATAGGGAATACGAGGGTCGATGCTAGGCTAGACGGTGTTGAATGAGGGAATGCATCTTATATGAGAGAGGTAGGGGAATATGAGGAGAAGTGCTAGGCTAGTCGGGAAGGTCTGAATGAGAGAGTATACGTCTATATGGGAAAAGATAGGGAAAACGAAGGTAGGTGCTAGGTTGAGAGAGTCTTTAAGGAGGAAAATGCATTTATATGAGAGCGGTAGGGCATACGAGGAGAGGTGCTAGTCTAGACATGGTTTGAGGATTAGAGTATACGTTTATATGGGAGAAATATGGAAAACGGGAGAGATACAAGGATAGACAGAGATTGAAGGAGGAGGAATGTAGGTTTATACTGTAATATAGAGAGTAATTCGATTATAAAACTTTTCTCATCCAGCCTTACAACACTTTTATATACTTATTTTCTAAACCTTACAAACTTTATATTTGTTAAACAGTAGTGCGCGAGACGGAGAGGGACAAACAGTATATCGGTTTACAGTGAAGTATACGTCCTAACCTATTCCCACCTTGTTTGTTCTGGATCTTCTCATTGTCTATCATTTAACGTAACCACGTAACAAGACGTAACACAGGAAATCATACATATGGCACATTAATAAAAAAATGAATAAAGGTATATATAATGGAACATAAACAAGTAGACAGAGGGTCATCGATACATAGAAAACCAGGAGTTGTATGTACTGAGACCATAGATTAGTATAGGCAAACAACAAAGAAGTGAATTTATAGTGTAAATAGCCTAATATTTTGAAATATTATTACAGTCTAAAAGTATATAACTTAATTATGTATCGAGTATTGAGAAATAAACGTTATTCATTATTCACTAATCTCAGATCACTGCAATTGTATTGAATCAATTCACAATTGCTAATGCCATTCAACTTTCATTTGTCTGATACATAAAAAATTGCAAAATGGAGAAGGACGAAAGTAATAAAAAAGACTCAGGCAGCAAATTTTAAGAAAGAAGAAAAAGATATATGACCGACATTGTTTTAGAACACAAATTAGTGTTGAAAATAAAATGACTGACAGCTCTGCTAAGCGTAAGGAAGAGACATGGAAATAAATTGCAAATGAGTACAATTCTAGGAAGATCATCCAGTTTGAATGAAAATCCCTGAAATGATATTATGAGAACATAAAGAAAAGAATGAAGCAAGCAAATGCCATTGACAAGGTACGATTGTACAAAACTGGAGGCGTATGTATGTACCGCCTTTCTTAGACAATAGTAGCCAAATAACAATTGTTGCTCTTCTATTCAATCGCCAATGAGTTTGATGATGAAGTTGGATTCCATTCAGAAGTAATCACCACAGTGAAGGACATTGAAATCGTAAATCCAGATCCAACATGACCTTCAGCAATTTTAATAACAGGTAAGGAATTTGAAGAAAGAGAAAGTGTAAAGGTGGCGTCTGCAGTTCCCATACAGAACTTTCAACTCCATTGCCTGAAAAGAACAAAGATGGCATAAGAGAGGGTTTTTATGAGAGGAGGCTTGAGTGTTTGGAAGAAGAATACACAGTGAAAATGAAGATCTTGAAATTGGAACTAGAAATGAAAGAATCTCAGAAAAATTAAGCGTTGTTAATAACTTATACAACCACAAATATATTACAAAAAAGTAATAAAACAGCAAGGAATAATATGGATAAAGAAACTGTTAAGCAGGTCTACTACGCTTTCATTTATTTGCACATACTCAAAGTATGGAATTACACTTTCGGGAAATATTGCAGAAATAGACATGAAAAAAGATATTTACGCAAAAAATAAAAAAGGACTTAGAATATTAGAAAAAGAAGATAAACAACATTCATGTAAACCAATTTTTAAAAATCAGTTTACCTGAATACCTGTAAAAAACATATCACTTTACAAAAAGTAATGCAGACAACATTTATTTTTTATAAACATTATCCTATTACATTCCTTCACAAAAAACCATACATATTTCCTAAAGGCAAAGGTGATAGTCTAGACATTCTAAACACTCAGTTATATAATCATGTTCATCACACAGAAAGAGACCTGCATTATCAGTAAAAAAACTAAACATCTCAACAATGTCTGAATGATGTATTTTATAAGTACAAGTTTTTGATATTTCAAAGTTCCTGTTAACCATGGTCGTAATTGATTAACACAATTTCTCGATCCTGTCATGCTATAACTTTAGAAGCTTTCAGCTTACTTATAATTTCCTCAATCTCTTGTGTGTGACTATTATTACCAGCATCCCTCGATGCAATTAGTAACCTCAATATATTTACTAGCCTATTCGGATTTTCAAGCGTTGATATTACTGAATCATCATCATATGAAGATTTCATATTCTCGCAACTTCCGATGTATCCAGATTTTTCACCAACAGTAGTCTCCAGTGAAGGACAGAGGCTTGATCCGGTATAACATTCCCCTCTATACATCTTCGGATCTTCAAGTGCAGGAGAGAGAGTCGATTCAGTATAACATGTTGCTCTATGAAACTTAAATCTTGACAAAGAACGATTCTTAAAAATCCGCCCGCATACACAGCATCTAATAACGCGTTTTCCTCCATGTGTAATGTATGAAAAATTGAGTTTCTCATTCGTTAGTTGCACAGATTTTCTCGGGCAGTAGTTCATGCTAAAACTAAAAGAAATTAAATGAATACGTGAATGCTAACGCTCGAAGGAATTAAAAGCGAATGAATGAATTCATAACACGCAACTATTTATATATCCAGGATGAGGACGACGGAGGGAATTGCGATCAATGCATAGCAGGGGGGAAAGGATACTCTCTTGAAACATTAGTCATCTAGACAACTATTGTTCACGGAGCCCGTAGACGTCAGGTTGAATGGGATAGACCTCAGGTTCAAATCTTTAAGGGTACGGACCCCCCGCCTTTTGCCTGTCGTGTATACTAAACCATCCTAAGAGCGTAACATTACGTTACAACGACACGTAACCAGAACATGACGAGTGCGAGCATAGAAAAAAGGATGCTCTCTGGGAACATTTGTGAAAAAGGTTGCTCTCTGGAAACACTAGTCATCCGCACAACGGATTGTCCCTAACATTTCCAGATTTCGGACCGTTCAATATGGTGACGCGCTCCTGTCATCTACATTTCAACGAAATTTTACCTCCTGAATTAAAGTTTGGTGCTCTGTATAGAACTGCACAACTTGCATTACGCTGCGTGTCCCTAGCGTTTCCAGCTCCTGAATCGTTCCAGCTAGTAGAATGCCTCTACCATCTTCATGTCAACGATCTGTTACTCTGAATTAAAGTTTGGTGATCTGTATAGACCTGTACAACATGCATTACGCTATGTAAGAGACTCATCACGCTATGTAACAACATGATCACGCTATGTAACAACATGATCACGCTATGTAACAACCTGAGCACGCTATGTAACAACATGATCACGCTATGTAACAACATGATCACGCTATGTAACAACCTGATCACGCTATGAAACAACATGATCACGCTATGTAACAACCTGAGCACGCTATGTAACAACATGATCACGCTATGTAACATCATGTTCACGCTATGTAACAACATGTTCACGCTATGTAACAACCTGATCACGCTATGTAACAACATGCATTACGCTATGTAACAACATGATCACGCTATGTAACAACATGATCACGCTATGTAACAACCTGATCACTGATGAGGGTCATTTTGGGTCAATTTATTTTTTTTAAATGGGAACCTACAATTAGGGTCAATTTAAAAAGACCCTGAAAGGACCATCACAACATCCCTCAAACAAAATACGACTACCGGCATTTACTTTCGCCATAATATCAAGCAAGTTTTATTAAAGACATTTCTTTCTACAACGCTTAGTTTTGGATATATTGTATAGCCTCAACTTAAATGGTCCACCCTATTTACATAGCGTGATCATGTTGTTACATAGCGTGATCAGATTGTTACATAGCGTGAACATGTTGTTACATAGTGTGAACATGTTGTTACATAGCGTGAACATGTTACATAGCGTGATCAGGTTGTTACATAGCGTGATCATGTTGTTACATAGCGTGATCATGTTGTTACATAGCGTGATCAGGTTGTTACATAGCGTGAACATGTTGTTACATAGCGTGAACATGTTGTTACATAGCGTGATCAGGTTGTTACATAGCGTGATCATGTTGTTACATACCGTGATCATGTTGTTACATAGCGCGATCATGTTGTTACATAGCGTGATCATGTTGTTACATAGCGTGAACATGTTGTTACATAGCGTGCTCATGTTGTTACATAGCGTGATCAGGTTGTTACATAGCGTGAACATGTTGTTACATAGCGTGATCAGGTTGTTACATAGCGTGATCATGTTGTTACTCAGCGTGATCATGTTGTTACATAGCGTGATCATGTTGTTACATAGCGTGATGAGTCTGTTACATAGCGTGATCATGCTGTTACATAGCGTAATGCATGTTGTTACATAGCGTGATCAGGTTGTTACATAGCGTGAACATGTTGTTACATAGCGTGAACATGATGTTACATAGCGTGATCATGTTGTTACATAGCGTGCTCAGGTTGTTACATAGCGTGATCATGTTGTTACATAGCGTGATCAGGTTGTTACATAGCGTGATCATGTTGTTACATAGCGTGATCATGTTGTCACATAGCGTGCTCAGGTTGTTACATAGCGTGATCATGTTGTTACATAGCGTGATCATGTTGTTACATAGCGTGATGAGTCTCTTACATAGCGTAATGCATGTTGTACAGGTCTATACAGAGCACCAAACTTTAATTCAGAGTAACAGATCGTTGACATGAAGATGGTAGAGGCATTCCACTAGCTGGAACGATTCAGGAGCTGGAAACGCTAGGGACACGCAGCGTAATGCAAGTTGTGCAGTTCTATACAGAGCACCAAACTTTAATTCAGGAGGTAAAATTTCGTTGAAATGTAGATGACAGGAGCGCGTCACCATATTGAACGGTCCGAAATCTGGAAATGTTAGGGACAATCCGTTGTGCGGATGACTAGTGTTTCCAGAGAGCAACCTTTTTCACAAATGTTCCCACAGAGCATCCTTTTTCCATGCTCGCAATCGTCATGTTCTGGTTACGTGTCGTTGTAACGTAATGTTACGCTCTTAGGATGGTTTAGTATACACGACAGGCAAAAGGCGGGGGGTCCGTACCCTTAAAGATTTGAACCTGAGGTCTATCCCATTCAACCTGACGTCTACGGGCTCCGTGAACAATAGTTGTCTAGATGACTAATGTTTCAAGAGAGTATCCTTTCCCCCTGCTATGCATTGATCGCAATTCCCTCCGTCGTCCTCATCCTGGATATATACATAGTTGCGTGTTATGAATTCATTCATTCGCTTTTAATTCCTTCGAGCGTTAGCATTCACGTATTCATTTAATTTCTTTTAGTTTTAGCATGAACTACTGCCCGAGAAAATCTGTGCAACTAACGAATGAGAAACTCAATTTTTCATACATTACACATGGAGGAAAACGCGTTATTAGATGCTGTGTATGCGGGCGGATTTTTAAGAATCGTTCTTTGTCAAGATTTAAGTTTCATAGAGCAACATGTTATACTGAATCGACTCTCTCTCCTGCACTTGAAGATCCGAAGATGTATAGAGGGGAATGTTATACCGGATCAAGCCTCTGTCCTTCACTGGAGACTACTGTTGGTGAAAAATCTGGATACATCGGAAGTTGCGAGAATATGAAATCTTCATATGATGATGATTCAGTGATATCAACGCTTGAAAATCCGAATAGGCTAGTAAATATATTGAGGTTACTAATTGCATCGAGGGATGCTGGTAATAATAGTCACACACAAGAGATTGAGGAAATTATAAGTAAGCTGAAAGCTTCTAAAGTTATAGCATGACAGGATCGAGAAATTGTGTTAATCAATTACGACCATGGTTAACAGGAACTTTGAAATATCAAAAACTTGTACTTATAAAATACATCATTCAGACATTGTTGAGATGTTTAGTTTTTTTACTGATAATGCAGGTCTCTTTCTGTGTGATGAATATGATTATATAACTGAGTGTTTAGAATGTCTAGACTATCACCTTTGCCTTTAGGAAATATGTATGGTTTTTTGTGAAGGAATGTAATAGGATAATGTTTATAAAAAATAAATGTTGTCTGCATTACTTTTTGTAAAGTGATATGTTTTTTACAGGTATTCAGGTAAACTGATTTTTAAAAATTGGTTTACATGAATGTTGTTTATCTTCTTTTTCTAATATTCTAAGTCCTTTTTTATTTTTTGCGTAAATATCTTTTTTCATGTCTATTTCTGCAATATTTCCCGAAAGTGTAATTCCATACTTTGAGTATGTGCAAATAAATGAAAGCGTAGTAGACCTGCTTAACAGTTTCTTTATCCATATTATTCCTTGCTGTTTTATTACTTTTTTGTAATATATTTATGGTTGTATAAGTTATTAACAACGCTTAATTTTTCTGAGATTCTTTCATTTCTAGTTCCAATTTCAAGATCTTCATTTTCACTGTGTATTCTTCTTCCAAACACTCAAGCCTCCTCTCATAAAAACCCTCTCTTATGCCATCTTTGTTCTTTTCAGGCAATGGAGTTGAAAGTTCTCTATGGGAACTGCAGACGCCACCTTTACACTTTCTCTTTCTTCAAATTCCTTACCTGTTATTAAAATTGCTGAAGGACATGTTGGATCTGGATTTACGATTTCAATGTCCTTCACTGTGGTGATTACTTCTGAATGGTCCAACTTCATCATCAAATTCATTGGCGATTGAATAGAAGAGCAACAATTGTTATTTGGCTACTATTGTCTAAGAAAGGCGGTACATACATACGCCTCCAGTTTTGTACAATCGTACCTTGTCAATGGCATTTGCTTGCTTCATTCTTTTCTTTATGTTCTCATAATATCATTTCAGGGATTTTCATTCAAACTGGATGATCTTCCTAGAATTGTACTCATTTGCAATTTATTTCCATGTCTCTTCCTTACGCTTAGCAGAGCTATCAGTCATTTTATTTTCAACACTAATTTGTGTTCTAAAACAATGTCGGTCATATATCTTTCTCTTCTTTCTTAAAATTTGCTGCCTGAGTCTTTTTTATTACTTTCGTCCTTCTCCATTTTGCAATTTGTTTATGTATCAGAGACAAATGAAAGCTGAATGGCATTAGCAATTGTGAATTGATTCAATACAATTGCAGTGATCTGAGATTAGTGAATAATGAATAACGTTTATTTCTCAATACTCGATACATAATTAAGTTATATACTTTTAGACTGTAATAATATTTGAAAATATTAGGCTATTTACACTATAAATTCACTTCTTTGTTGTTTGCCTATACTAATCTATGGTCTCAGTACATACAACTCCTGGTTTTCTATGTATCGATGACCCTCTGTCTACTTGTTTATGTTTCATTATATATACCTTTATTTATTTTTTTTTAATGTGCCATATGTATGATTTCCTGTGTTACGTCTTGTTACGTGGTTACGTTAAATGATAGACAATGAGAAGATCCAGAACAAACAAGGTGGGAATAGGTTAGGACGTATACTTCACTGTAAACCGATATACTGTTTGTCCCTCTCCGTCTCGCGCACTACTGTTTAACAAATATAAAGTTTGTAAGGTTTAGAAAATAAGTATATAAAAGTGTTGTAAGGCTGGATGAGAAAAGTTTTATAATCGAATTACTCTCTATATTACAGTATAAACCTACATTCCTCCTCCTTCAATCTCTGTCTATCCTTGTATCTCTCCCGTTTTCCATATTTCTCCCATATAAACGTATACTCTAATCCTCAAACCATGTCTAGACTAGCACCTCTCCTCGTATGCCCTACCGCTCTCATATAAATGCATTTTCCTCCTTAAAGACTCTCTCAACCTAGCACCTACCTTCGTTTTCCCTATCTTTTCCCATATAGACGTATACTCTCTCATTCAGACCTTCCCGACTAGCCTAGCACTTCTCCTCATATTCCCCTACCTCTCTCATATAAGATGCATTCCCTCATTCAACACCGTCTAGCCTAGCATCGACCCTCGTATTCCCTATCTCTCGCATATAAACGCCTACTCCATCATTCAAAACTCCTATCCTAATACCCCTCCTCGGTTCGCTATATCGCTCATATTCTACCCTTCAAGTCCTGTTTAGTATAGCATCTTTCCTTGTATTCCCTATCTCTCTCGTATAAAGCATATCCCTCCCTCCTTTAGCATCTGACTAGCCTAGCTTCAGCGTTGGTATTCCCTATCTCTCCCCTATAAATACTTCTGTCTAGAGGCCTAATGTTTCAGGAGAGCATCCTTTTGCCCTATAAAAGTTTATTTGGCGTCTTTATCTTAATTATTTTAGGAGTTATTAAATTTATAATTAAATTACATTTTATCGGTAATCGAACCCTGGACACCAGAAACAAAATTATTTACAATATTAGTTTGATATGCTTAAAGGGGCTGTATGCAGTTACAACATCGATCTAAGTGATATATTCTAGAGTATAGAGAAAAATAAGTAAGTGTTTGAAAGATCGGGATTCGACGTAAGGACAACTGATTGAAAGTGATATACAGTATTAATTGCCCCTCATAGGAGCTATCAATCATGCTTTGGTCAATTCCTCTACCTCTCTTAGTTTCTGAGATAATGACGATTTAAAAATTAGGCTCGAACCCAGAACGTCAGTTATCTAATTACACATCCACGAAATACTACCTAATAACATAAACGCAATAAGGTTTATTTGTCGTCTTTATCTTAATTAGTTTAGGAGTTATTAAATTTATAATTAAATTACATTTTATCGGTATTCGAACGCTGGACACCAGAAACAAAATTATTTACAATATTAGTTTGAGATGTTTAAAGGGGCTGTATGCATTTACAGCATCAATCTAAGTGATATATTCTAGGGTATAGAGAAAAAATAAGTAAGTGATTGAAAGATCGGGATTCGAAGTAAGGACAACTGATTGAAAATTATATACAGTATTAATTGCCCATTGTAGGTGCTATCAATCATGCTTTGGTCAACTACTCTAGCTTTGTTAGTTTCTGAGATAATGACGATTTACTATTAGGCTCGAACCCAGAACGTCAGGTATCTAATTACACATCCACGAGATACTACCTAATAACCTAAACGCCAAAAGTTTATTTGGCGTCTTTATCTTAATTAGTTTAGGAGTTATTAAATTTTTAATTAAATTACATTTTATCGGTATTCGAACCCTGGACCCCAGAAACAAAATTATTTACAATGTGAGTTTGATATGTTTAAAGGTGCTGTATGCAGTTACAGTATCAATCTAAGTGATATATTCTAGAGTATAGAGAATAAAATACGTAAGTGATTGAAGGATCGGGATTCGAAATAAGAACAACTGATTGAAAATTATATACACTATTAATTACCCATCATAGGAGCTATCAATCATGCTTTGGTCAACTCCTCTACCTCTCTTAGTTTCTGAGATAATGACGATTTAAAAAATTAAGGATTGAAGCCAGAACGCCAGGTACCAAATATACATTCACAAGATACTACCTAATAACATAAACGTAATAAAGTTTATTTGGTGTCTTTATCTTAATTAGTTTAGGAGTTATTAAATTTATAATTAAATTACATTTTATCGGTATTCGAACCCTGGACACCAATAACCCAAAATATACATTCTCAAGAAACTATCTAATGACATTAATGTAATAAACTTTATTTGACGTCATTATCGTAATTAGTCTCTGAGTTATTAGAAGCTGAATTCGTAATCACCCCTAGGATTCGTTTCCGGCCATCCTGGTCAACTTGGAACTCATTGGAGAAGCTGCTGCTTTTTATATCATTTCCATCGCTAAATGCTGAAGTGGTGAGAGTTATGCAGAGCACTTAGGTAAACAATTACTGACATTGTTCGCTAATGTGGTGAAAGCGTCTAACGTGGTCAGCTAATGTAGGTCACCGTTACCACCATGCAGAAGTAGGTTGTTCGCTAATGTATGTAAACAGATCCGGAATGCAAACTTAAAAGTCTATTAATGTGGTGAAAGCGTCTAACATGGCCAGCTAATGGACTAGCGCTTTCCCCAGATAGAAGAAGGCTGCAGTGTTTTCATTACATTACAGACTGTTCCCGTGAGCAGACTACTTATACTCACGCTCGAGTCAACAATTCATTATTCAAAAAACTTAATTGCTCGAGGATGCAATGTGCAGACCTTAGTAGTCATAAAAAAAATGTTTGACGAACATTACCTAATTAATTTGCCGAGGGGCGGCAGGCCTCAAGAAAACAATTCCCTCAATTCAGGACGCCACAGTAGAACGCATGGGGGAGGGGGTAGGACCTGTTAGCACAGACACTGTCGGCATTAGGTAAGCACACAAAGCGAGAGGGGGCGGGGCCTAACGACACGAGACCTGGCGGCATGTAAGCCCTCAAAGGGAGGAGGCGGGGCTTGTCAGCGTAGAACAAGAACCTTATCGCTTGTCGGCATCTCTCTCTGTGCTCAAATCGGCTTAATATTTCTACTCCCATTATATATACAACAGAATGTTAAAAATAAGGGGAAGAGAAGTAATAAATATGTAACTCCATTGTATTGTAAAGATTGTATAAATTGATGTAAGTACAAAGTAAACAATAAATCATTCATTCATACAGACACACACTGCACATACAGGCCCAAACACAAGCAGACATACAAACAGACACTGCGCATAAACACACAATCAAACAGAGACATACAGATGCACATACAGACATACACTACACAAACCGAGCCACAATCCAACATACATCTCATAGGCACACTCTACACCTACACATAAAGACACAGCACATATACACACATCATACACATGCACACAGAGACAGATACCAAAAACAACCGAGACGCTCCTCACAGACACACACCACCCATACACAAAAAGAGACACCACACTAATACACCGCACAAATACCATCAATACATACACAGAGACACAACACAGAGACACACATCACAAATACACTTAGGTTTGTTCCAACATACGGTTCTGAACGGGTTCCGAACTAATTCCAACACATGCTAATGCACATGCGCAAGTCCGGTACGCTCACAGAACTAATTCGGAATTTTGTGTGGTTGGAACACTACTTGAACCGTTCGCGTTCTGTCACGGCCTTCTTCGTTGCACGGTCAATCAGAAGACGATCAAATATCTACGTTTACAGCGTTGATGAATTAAATCAAACTCCGCCGATGTACGTATGTGTATATACACATACGTACATCGTAAGCGTTTCTTTCATACTGATTCCAGTCCTAATATTCGAGCAAAAATAAATTGCGTTCGTTTATCGGCTTAAAACCATTGATACTGAGTTATTCCGAATAACAATTGTAATTTTTAGATATTATATTTAAACCAGAACCCGGAAAAATTAATTTAACACAATTCCAATTTAACATTAAGTTTCCTGCTACAGAAGCTTCTAAACACAATGTTTAGTTTAAAACTCCAATACTCTGAGACAATGACACCCCACATAAATTCTATTCCGAACGTAATGCAAATAATACAAAACTACATGGTACCAATGTATGCTTATGATCAGGGTTAGGATTTTTAGTTGCAAATTTTAGATGAAAAAAGGAAGGGAAAAGGTGCTCAATTAAGGTGAAAAAGGCACAATAAAGTGCTGGTTTATTTAAGGGGATGCACAACTGAAATTGCTATTTTCTAAACTATCCATTCAATTGGGCTGAAAGTTTTATTTCTGTATATATAATTGTTTCGTGAATTATAACCCAGTCTTAATAATTCTCGAAACTGCGCGGTTGAGGTTATTGTCGTCTCTGCCTGCCCAGGCTTCGTCTCCACGTAAACAGATGACGTCTCTCACAGCAACAAACTCAAATTCACGAACACCAGGCTACTGATTCTGGTGGGATAGAATCACTCATTGTCAATTGCATTATTGCGGGCTACTTTATAGCAGGAAAGTGAGAGAAAGAGGTTTTCGTCGAACACACAATTACTTTCCATTGTTGCGGGTGTACTTTCAATTCCCGCGCGGCGTTTACTGAAAGAGATAGACTTACTATTCGCACGTACACAGCAAGCTGAGGAGACGTTAATTGAAAGTTAAAGAATAAATTGGAATGAAACTTAAAGGAAAAAAGGGGATTATGGGCATGGTTGGGGGGAAATGGTATAAAGGTGCCAAAAAGGGGTAAAGATCCCAAAATAACGGAATAATGTTTAAATGGAAATAATCCTCTTCTTCGGAAGTCGATGCATCATTAAAGAGATCACTGTCACCTTCTAAATCACTCATTATTGTTATCTTTGAACGCTGTTTTGCTCCCTGGCTTTGTTAGACGTTTGTTCTTTTCCTCAAGTATGTCGCCATACTACTCAACAGCGAGGAACTGCTTACTAAACACTTTTGCTATTCCGTATTGAGAAATAAACACGAATGGAGGAATGAATTACATATTCAAATTTATTTTCTAGTGAATACAGAAAGTATGTCGCTTTTTCAATACTCTCTGTCGGGTTTGTTCCAAGCGATTAGAATCGATTCTGAATTAACTGAGTATGCGCTGTAGACCATACAATCTGCGCATGTCTGGAATTTTCAGTTCCTATTCTTAATCACGAACCGATTTCACTCGTTCCGAACTAGTTCCCAAATACGATGGAACAGCAAACTGGAAATTCAGAATTGGTTCTGAACTGATTCTCTGTCGTGTTGGAACGCCACTTAGCTACTGCGCACACTCAGATAATTCGGAATCGATTCTGAATCGTGTGGGAACAAACCTATTGAGACACACACCACACAGACGTACACTACCCACACACAAAAGAGACGGCACACAAATACACTATACAAATACCACAAATACACACAGAGGTACAGCACACAGACAAACACCGCAGATGCACAAATAGAGACACACACCACACAGACCAACACTACCTACACAAAGGAGACGGCACACAAATACAGTATACAAATACCACAAATACACACACAGAGGCACAGCACACAAACATACACCACAAAGACACGCATCACATATACATATGCAGAGACACACACAACAAATACACACATAGATATTCCTCACACAGACACACACCACATATACATCAATAGAGACACGCACTACACAGGCACATAGCTAAAATACGCATACTGAGACACACGCCACAAATACATTAATAGAGACAAGCACCACACAGACACATAGCTAAAATGTGCAGATAGAGATACACACCACAAATACATTAATAGAGACACGCACCACACAGACACATAGCTAAAATACGTATACAGTGACACACGCCACAAATACATTAATAGAGACACGCACCACACACACACACATAGCCAAAATACGCATACAGTGACACACGCCACAAATACATCCATCACAAATACAGATACAAATACACAAACCACAGATACACACACGGGGACACATCGCAAATACACACACAGAGAGACACACCGCACGGACACAAGTCACAAACCCACATTCAGAGACACACAACATCAATGCACACAGGGACCTACTACAGAGATACGTATAAGCCGTTCACACACAGAGACATCCTGCACAGACGCACATTACAAATAACAGACACACACACAACACTAATGCAAACAGCGACACACTGCAGAAACAAGGATTCGAAATACTCATACAGGGCACAAGTAGTAAATAGATGTTCATTCAAGCGCTAAAAGAGATGCCGACAACTGATAAAATGTAATGTGATATCCCTTTGTTCCACACCGCCTACCACGCCCCCTGTTTGCGCGCTACTGACATGCCCACCGGCAGAAAAGTAGGACAATGGGTCATTGTTTTCGTACGAGGACAATGGGGTATTGTTCCACTCCGCTGGCCACGCCCCCTTCCTTTGTGCGCTACTGAGACCACTGGCAGAGAACGGGGTCAATGGGATATTGTTCTCGTCGCCAATGGGGACACAAAGGAAGATGCCGCCTAATGATAGGTGTGTAATCCAATTGACTGCAATCAGATATCCCCTTCTACCGCACACCGCTGGCCACTCTCCTCTCATTGTGGCTATTTCTGAATGCCTCCCGGCGGAGAAGTGGAGTACTAGGGTATTGGGGTATTGTACTTGTCGCTAATGGAGGTACTTTCATGCGCTACTGATACCGGCAACCGGAGACCGCCGAGCAATCTGCTATTGTTCAAAAGGTGAGTTGTGTAAACACTTAACACCCCAGGCCTCAAATAGATGCCGCAGGTCCGAGAGCTGGGACAACGGGGCGTTGTTCTTGTCGCATGCCGTCACCACCGCCCCCGAAAATCGATGGAAGAGGTAAGTTCTAAATATCTGTGTCAATTAATCAGGTAATGTTCGTTCATGCCTAACATCATCTAACGTTATTGAAAAATCAAGGTTTTATACTGCTAACGTCCCGGTATCGCGTCTCTAAAAGGCTGAGCACAGACCCTCGATCGAAGTAGCCCGCCGCATGTATTTTGATTGATTAATGTAATAAAACGCTGGTCGTCGATCGATTAGTACAATTATTCCACTTAAGTACTTTTAATTTATTCATATAATTAAATGTATATGAATTGACTCGTGCACCTGGTTGTCATCGTATATGTGTGTGTTAGCGTATGTATAACTATCACGCTCATTGTCCGGCAACCCTCCACCTTGTAATGAAAAAAAACCCGGTAGTCGACTTCTGCCTGGTAATAAAAATTTTCACCTCCTCCGCGACTGCTGCGAGACGTCACTAACTGTTATACGTGCATAGCAGTGCTTGTCGTCACTAACAAGTATCGATATGTAGAATAGCCCGGCACCAATCTGTTGCCGTCGATAAAACATGTTAAAACCCGCTCGCCAACGCCTTTCCTTTGTTTTCGAAAACCGCCAGCTGGCTTGTGTTTGGCGGGGTGAATAACAGGCCTCAACACGAACTCCACCGCCTCCACACCCTCTGTGTGACGTCACCGAACAAGTATCTACAGTATATAAGGAGCGACCGCAGGCAGAGCAATCATTTATGGGTTTTTCAGTGTTCATTCAGTGACAATCCAAATAGTTGGTGATAATCGTGCAGCTGATGTAAACGATTACTGGAGCGAGTGCGGAGAAGGTTATTATCACTACGTATACTTCCATGCCGAAACCTTCACTGGTTTAATGCATTCAATATTGTGTACTCAAACCATCGCATCATGATCAGATGACTATATTGGAAGTGTGCACAGAGGCTGTCCTGTTTATCAAAGAGCGAGCATGTGAGTAATATATTTTTTCTTTAATTCAGTAATATATCGCACGCATGCTCAATGAAAATCTGCCTTGAAATTATTTTATTCTTTCAGAGAAAACCGCATGGAAGAGGATGCGGAGGATCTTAGCGATGTCGATGAATTTGATGATGTCTTTGTCTCGAAACACCTAGCTAAATGTGATACAGAAACGTGCAACGGATACATGTATTCTGTACTTCGTACTAACCCGGCTCACCATGAGTGCATGCCATCTTTCTTCCTATGTAACGATAACTGCGAGATCTACCAGCGCAGGAAGAGAAAGATCGAGTAAATAGAAGAAACGTTAAATTACATCTTCATTTACTGCTTCTAATGAAATTCTGTGTCTAACATAAGTTTAAATTATTACAGAATGCAAATGATTGCGCCTAAGGTAACCGTGCCAATAGAGGAGCTCGATCCTGAGAGACGCGATGTCGATATAGTGGAATATCCAATCGCAGAGCGCCATACCCAGCATATATATGAGGATGTCGCTTCACTCCCCGGCATTACTGCTCCTGATGATGATAAAGCTACGAGGGTTGAGGAGTGGATAAATCAGACGAGTCCAGATTGCTCGCCTGAGATGCACCAGAACCTTGTAAACCCTTGATTAAGTATGACACTCTTTAATCATACCTTTGTGTTACATGGGAAGAGCATTTTTCTAATGTATGTATTTTTTCTTTCAGGCTTATAAAATCATATGCTAAACCTATTTTAAACATTGTTTTGAATTTATGTTGCAGGAATGTGAGGAGGGAGCGGAGGAAGAGGAATACCGAGACTGGCGAGAAAAAGCAGAAGAGGGTATGTAAGAGGAGGTTCCTCAACGAGGGTCCCATAGTCTTCATATTTATTGAAGATACCCTGCATTCGCCGGAGGAGCATTGAGAATCGATTACTCGCACTTGATGACGTCAGCATATCCCTCTCCCATACCGTGAACATTGGACTATACTATGTCCCTCTACCTAAAAAGTGAAAGTGATAAACCATTTGTTTATATTACAAAAACCTACTCGGACATAATACCCCAAAACATTCCAATGATTTAAGATTATCTACACCAAAAAAAAGGTTGCGTGTGATGAATATTGTGACAATGTAATTTATGCATACAATATTATTGTATTTCTTGACCATTCAATTCACTTCATAGATACTTCTTTAAATAATAATGTAATATCCTTAGACACTGAGGGTGAAAGGAATTCACGCCATGCTATTGCCATGTATTGAAAGACACTGGAATATTTTAATTGATTTCTACACGTCAGGAGAATATAGTTTTACAGGGACTAGGAGGGGGAGAAACAAAATTTTTGAAATGTACGCTAAAGTCAATAAAAGAGTGTTTTATTATTGGAATTCAATTTATTATTCATAAACTTATCCTAATACAATCCTTCACAAAAATCATTCACCCATTTCCAAATACACACACATAATTATATAATTGATTGCATCACGTGAGAAGATGTTTTAGGTAAATGCTTTTTCATGTAGAACCAAGCAGTGCAGTAACGTCTGGGCGGGAATATTTGTAGATGCTTGAATCTTGAGTTTGATGTTCATTGCTACATTTATAAGCTCCTCGGGTTGGTAAGAATAATGGTGCACGGTGAAGAAGATCCCTTCTCTTCAAGAGGGGATAATTATCTCTTTCATAATAGTATCTTTGAAATTTACAGTGCACTTCATATAGTGAAGCAAACTTTGATTTTTTAACGTCCAAGTTCAAAACATTGCAGGGATAGCACCCACTGTTGAAGAATACGAGGTGCGATCAGAAAGTTTCCGAAATGGCTTCACAACATTGCTGACGCTTAGATTTCTTTAATTCTTACCCAGACTGTACATGCAGCGTCCCTTCGCGACAAAAATGAGAAGTCACGTGACTTACTGTGACCACGCGAGGTGGATGTTCTGAAGTGAACAGATGTTTTGCAGGTGCTGCGAGTTTTCCGCGTAGCAAAAATGTCAGGTTAAGGAGAACAAAGAACGAACATCAAATTTTTCTTTAAACTCGGTAAAACTGCAACAGAAGCCTATGAAAGGTTAAGAATAGCTTATGGAGAGGAAGTTATGAGCAAAACTCAAGGATTTGAGTGGTTTTCTAAATTTAAAGGTGGCGTGAGACATCAGTTAAACATGCAGGTCGTTTGGGGCGACCCTGTTCCAGTAAAAGCGATGAGAATATCAATCAGGTGAGGGAAATAATCTTAAATGATAAGCGCATTACAATAAGAGAGCTTTCTGACTCATTATGACTCTCCTTTGGAAGTGTTCAAAGCATATTGAAAGACAATTTGGACATGAAAAGAATTGGCGCCAAGTTTGTGCCCCGCCTGCTTTCATATGACCAAAAGCAAAGCTGTAAAATTGCTTGCACAGATCTTAAAGAACAGCTACAAAATGACCCACAGTTTATGGAGAAAATCATTACTGGTGATGAAAAATGGATTTATGGGTAAGATTCAGAAACGAAGCAACAATCTTCACAATGGAAGAGTCCTTTATCTTCACGCCCGAAAAAGGGCAGACAATTTCGATCCAAAGTGAAGTCAATGATGATTGTTTTTTGACATTAAAGGCATTGTAGATAAGGAATTTGTGCCAAAGGATCAAACAGTAAATCAAGTGTTCTACAAACAAGTGATGCAAAGATTAAGGGAGATTGTGCGACGCAAACGGCAGGAGAAATGGAGGAGTGGTGACTGGTTCCTGCATCATGGCATTGTGCCCGCACACAAAGCCCTTTCTGTTCGCCAATCTTTGGATAAAAAGAAGATGAATACTGCTCCCCATCCCGCCTATTCTCCATATTTGTCACCAGCGGACTTTTTTCTTTTCTCGCGACTTAAAATGCGGCTCCGAGGATACCGTTTTGAGGCCATTGATGTCATCCATCGCAAATCACAGAAGACTCTGAACATGTTGAAAGAAGAGGACTTCCAGAGGTACTTTCAGCAGTGGCAGAAGCACTGGGACAACTGTATCAACTCCCAAGGAGACTGCTTCGAGGGTGACAATGCAAATTGGACAAAACAAACTGCTTTGCAGTATTTATGACGTCATTCTGGAGACTTTCTGATCACACCTCGTAGTCTCAAATTAGTAATGTTGCAGTGATCATACTCAGAATATTTTCTTGCTATAATCACCCAATGTTGCAGTCTGCGCACACTTTACGATGAAGCGAGATTTCTCCAACTTAGATGTTGTTGCTACATTCCATGTGAAAGATCTTGTCTGGGGTATGAAGAACCATGGATCAAAAGGCAAGGTATAGAGGTCTAACAAACTTGACAATTTTTAGAATGTGAGCCCTTTCATCATCGGAAAGACGAATTACAGATATTCTCAATTTGATTCTAGTTAACCTTACATTAGCTTCCTTTCTATTCGAATTCTGGACAAAATTTCTTGTATCTTTGGATCTTATGAAAACCAATTTAAACTTGCTGTTGAATATAAGCTCCTTGTGATCATCAACAAATCCTAGAGGCATCGAGAGAGGGACTACAGCATTAAATGCCCCATTCTCAACATGTACTATATCAACTTCTTCACCAGGATAGCCCCATCCTGCATTCAGCAGTCGATTCGACTCCATGGAGTTGACAGCCGCATAATTTCGTATAGTTGTAGTAATTCCAGGATTCCTTGTTCTTTCTATAAATGTAGCATTCATACCTAGACGAATCTCATCAGACATGAACGTTATTGCATTATTATTTATCTTCGCTTTAGTAGTAAGAAATTCATCTACATTGGTGAGAGCACCTTCGATGTAGAGATAACTCTTGTTAGGTAGCGTATAAAAATCTTCAGCTCGTCGGGGTATTCTAATTTCATCATTTACATCCAGAGCGGAGGTGTTGTATGGTATAACAACATGCTCCTCCTCCTAGGTGATCTTGGCACCAAAGGCCGGAACCTCTGTCATGTTTAAGATGTATTTTATAGCGGTTTGTAGCCTGGCCTCTCGAGGAATTTGCGGTTAGCACGTGTTAACTCCTCGGTAGCTGCGGAGATAGTATGCTTCAAACGTGCTGTACGCCGTCTATTATAGTATTTGCGATGTCTTTTAAAGTGTATTGCCATTGCACCTTATGTGGAGCCTTGTAGTGATAACCTCGTTCCTGAAGTTGATTGCCTTCCGGTGTTGATCTAACACTCGAATAGTGATCTGATCTATATAGTTTGTATCTATGACTGGTAGATATATTGGGTTCGAATGTTCTTGAGAGATGTGATAATCTGGTGGAACAGAAAGGAAAAACTCGTAGAGTGATTGAACACTTTTACCGTCAATGAAAGGGACTGTTGAAATACTGCACTCCACATGTAGGTTACACACTTTGAATATATTCACAAGATCGTCAGATTCAAACGCTTCTCCAGCAGGAATTATTTTAGTGTCGGTGAATCCTAGAAGCGAGCCAATAAATCTAAACCTATAAAATTCTATTGTATAAAGACATTTAATTTCAGCCTTAATTGTACTATTATTAGGCCTTATGAAGAAGACTTCATCATTCAATCCCAGTTTATCCTTCAGAAATGCATTGATATCGGCAATCTCGCAGGTTCCATGAGGAATGACAATAGTTTCAGGTTTATCATTATGAATATAATGAAATCGATTATTACTTTTATCGACGTTTGGTATTAAATAGAATGTTTCAAAATTCAAGAAAGCAATCTCATAATGATCTGGAGGATCTAGCTGTAGACGCGGGGTTAGATACGTCGAAAAAATAGTGTCTGGTCCGCTCACTGTAACTGTATAAGGCATCTGGACAATGTAACAGCTCCTAGGATAAAATAAATTGCTAGCACATGTGCCTGCAGATGACTGAATCGAAATTCTGGTATCTCTGTTTATTATAGAAGATTTTAACACCTTGTAGATGTTTCTCAAATTTAGGAGGCGGCTTCAAATTACCGAAAGTATCAAAGTAGTATGCGACATCACCTTCTTTCCTTACAGCAACCCAGTGTGTTTCCTCATTATCAGAGGTATCAAATTTGGTAATAAGTCTCTCTTTGAGGTGAGGCTATAAAGGAAGTTTGTCAATCATATATACTCCTCTAAAATAAGGAATGTCTAAACATTTAGCATAACATTCGATGTCTACGTTAGTTAGGGTTTCCTCCGGTATATGTACAATCCTCTTCCACCGTTTTTTGGCTTCTTCTATAAACCCTTGGCTTTTGGTCCTCTATTCTTCAAGGACCTTGCGGTTTTAGAAGCAGCGGCTAAAGACGACATTAGCGGCATTACAGGTAAGACTCGTCCTTTATTCCTTTTCTTACACCTTCTCTTTCGGAGTCCCTTTCCTCGGGCCTCTATCGCCTAGTTATGCCTCGCAACTTCTGCTAAGTGCCTATCAGTTGCCTTTTTCATTGACAGCAGAGGGTATCTGAGCAGTGCCTAAAGCAGTAATGATGGGGATCAATGGTGAAAACCTCCTCTCCTCTTGTTTCTCTTTCCGGCTCCCCTTGCAACCTTTCCCTTCATGATTGCAATTACTATCCTCGCAGCTAACCTTTCACCAAAAGTTGAAGCTGATGACTTCCCGCGCTTCCAGGTATTTTCTGCAAGAATCTTATCCGCTTTTTGCCTTAAAGCGCTGTCCTCATGCTCAGCGTATACTACGTCATGCTGTTTGCAAGTTTCGCCTAATTGGTTAATTCCCTGGTCTCCTCATTTTAGACGTTTTCCAATTTAGTGCCCGGGCCGCAATATCTATACCATGGTAAGTGAGCTTCAAAGGAAAGTGAATTAATTATGGAATGAATAATTCAAAAGCCGCGCTTATACTGCAAAGACCTCCCTCTCTTAGCTCTCATGATAGACTAATCGAGTAAGTGTATACGTTAGCCCTTTTATATCTTCGTTTGAGGTCTAACCGAAACGTAAACAGGCGCAGCAAATGAATCCAATCATTAGTTACTTTGCACTCGGTAATATAAACAGCGCGCAAACATTTTATAAGTTAGTTGTTAACATGAGCTTGTTAAGCAGCACTACTCTCTACCTATCAATGTATTAGACATCGAAAGCGACTTTAGACGCGATCGTCATTGGAAGCTATTTCTCCCTAATGTCAGAGCTCTTATTTTAGGGAGTTCCAGTGCAGCGAAAACAAACGTATTACTGAATATGCTACGCCATGAGTATGGACTACGCTTTGAAAACTTGTAGATTTATTCAAAGTGTCTCTATCAACCAAAGTATCAATACCTAATTAAAGTACTTGGAAGTATCGGAGGTATAGAAGTGAACGCTTTCTACAACGGAGAAGATGCTTTACATCCTTCTGAAGTCAAAGAAAATTCAATCTTTATATTTGATGACATCATTACTCAAAAGCAGGAAAGATAGCATGGTTTTACAGTATGGGTAGACATCGAAATGTCGACTCCGTATAACTGGCGCACTCCTATGCTAAAGATCCAAAACATTTAATTTGCAAAAATACAAACAAAATTATACACTTTAGGCAAGATAATTTAAACTTGAAGAATATTTATGAAGATTATGTAAATACCGTCATGACCAACAATGAATTTAAAGATCTATGTAAGTGTGTTTGGGAGAGTGAATCAGAAGGAAGGCCGTTTGTTGGGTTAGTTCCTGAATTTTACATGAATAATGGGCGATATAGGAACGGTTTTTATGTATATATTAAGCTCGACAAAAAAGAAAATGATCATTCGTAGTTAGTCATGAGCATCAAGAGGTTCGGTTCTTAGAGAACCGCTCCAGTTAGAAGAGTGTTTGATCGTTTTATCATAAATAGAGATGTCAAAGGAAACTATCAAGAATAAGAGATTGTACGATGTTCACGACCCTGAAGATAATCATGATGCATCGAATAAGAATTATGTGGATGCTTCGAAATTAGGATGCGCGATTTCTCTCAGCAAGCTGCTAGCAATGTTGAGGTTATGGCTAAGACCCTGATCGATGAATTGATTTCGAGATATGTTCTCAAGAGGGTACATCGTGATCGATAGAGTTCAATTGATGGTATTGCTAGATCTTGTTAAGGATAATGATGTAATGAATAAAAACTTTATCACTGGATATATCAATTCACGGACGCAGTCGAGGGATGATAACGGTACATTATATTCGGCAATAAGAGAATCATTGATATATCATATCCTCTTGGATATATGGATGCTGTAAATAAAATATATGTCTGGGGTATATCCAATAGGAAATCGAAAGAAACATGACAGCGGTTAAACAGGCACTTGTCAAAGGAAATCGAAATCCAAATACACAAGAAACTGCAATGGTTCAATGCAAATTTGAACAAAACTACGGAGCAAGTGGATACTTTAATAATTTCAACAAATGAAAGGACAGATTCCATAATGACATCTATTAAATAACAGGCAGAGGTGCTTGAAAGAGAGAAAACAGTCATCCAAAGTATTTGTAATGAGATAATAAGTAATTTGGAAAAATTAACAAATAGACAAATTTCAAGTCTAGACGAAACCATTAATCAATTAAAAGCTGAGACATTGAACACTCTAAAAAGCGATATACCGCAGTTAAACAAATGCATGCCAAAGGAAATTGAGATGCAAATTGGAAAGAAGCTGCAAGACATCACAGCAAATTTGAATATAACTACGTGTAAAGTGGATACTCTAACAACTTCTACAAAAGACAGGACGGATTCGATAATGAACTATATTAAACCAGCGGAGCTTGATAGAGAAAAAACAAATCCTCAGAATCTTTGTAATCAGAAAATGAGTAACTTAGAAAGGTTAACAATGAAGCGAGTTTTAGATCTAGAGGATACAGTCAAGCAGATAAAGTCAGATGTTTTGAATACTCTCAAAACTGATTCACGCAATGATAAACTTAAGAAACTGGAGTAAAATGTAAACATGATGACGGACGCTTACAAAAATCATATGCAGCAATAACAAGTCTAGAAGAAACGTTTAAAGCCGCTACGCTAATACGGCAATCTTTGCTGAGGCTTTCAAGACACATACACAGGAACATAAGAAAAAACCATCTAAACATAAAGGGCACTTTGAAAAGTTTTTTGAATCTAACTGGCGTGTTGAAGTATTCAAAGTGTTTCGTGTGAATTGTACCAAGCCTATAACATACATACTAAAGAATAGGAATGGTGAGTGATAAAGGGTGCCATATATGGACATGAACTAAAAAAGACTTACCATCGTAACACGTATTTAGTAGAAAAGGCTATACATAAACATGCAAACAACGTTCTTGTAAAGTGGTATGGTTTTCCAGATACCGAATGAATTGATAAAAAGGATTTGGTTTAATGTATGAAGAATTAATGGACTAGTGTTCTAAGACTGTAAAAATTATTAGTATGTTTTCTTATTTTAAAAATCCTTCATAATATTTTTGAGGGAAAAGTATTATACAAAAAACCCTCACATTACTATATAAATATGCAATATTATAACTATATATATTTATAATTAAGAAGAAATCAGAGCAAACAGTAATACACACATAAACCTTTACACACATTTGAAAGGAATGTAAAACTATATACAATATTAAAATCATCTGAGGGAAAAGTAATACATAAAAACTCTCACACGTTTGAAATGAATACAAAACTATATACAATATTAAAATCTTCAGAAGGAAAAAAATACATAAAAACATCCTCACACATTTGAAATGCATATAAAACTATATAGAATATTAAAATCACGAGAGAAAAAGTAATACATAAAAACCCTCACACATTTAAAATGAATATAAGGCTACATGCAATATTAAAATCATCGGAGGTAAAGGTAATACATAAAAAACCCTCACATATTTGACATCTGTTTTACACAATATTTACATGTTTACAAGGGTAGGCACTAGCATTCTCCAGGTATAAGGGAATACTGGCCCAGCCTAGAGACTTATAGGTTCCTTCTATCTGCTTCCTCTTTTCGTCACCCCCCTTCAATGCCAATTTGTTTGTTTCAATAGTGGTAATTTTGTGGTTTTTGCTACGAAATGTTTTTTGGAGTGAATACATTTTCAGGCTATGGTCCTTAAAGCATTCAAAACAATGGTGAAATCTATTATTTATATATATATATATATATATATATATATATATACCCGCCCTGGCGATACCCTTTGCTTTTTTATAGTCTGTCCACTGTATCTGTATGCATATAATTTTGTTCTAATACCGACATACTCTTCTGTAGCCATGCCGCCTAATTCACCTTTGAACAGGCCATTTCTTCTTTTTGGCTTGCTGAATGACATATGCATTATCTTTTGCGAGGTTTGAAGTGTCAAAGTACTGTAGGTTGTCCGTGATGAATTCATAGATATCAGCACTTGTTTAAAAAATTAACGGGTCTGTATCCATGCAATTCAGCAGGAAGTCTTTCAAATTTGGTTTCATGACATAAAAAAATCATACGTTATAAATGTAGAAAGGTCCAAAATTGCATGGCCAATGCTGATTGACTTATTCATATGCCCCTCCTCTCTGCCGAGTTCGATGCCTACAAGATTTTCTTCGAATATGATAGTGTGTACATATGTGCTGCGTGCTGTCAACTTCTTTGCCTTTTCCCATTTAATAATTATTTTAAAATCAGTGTACTTCCTTACATTCCTTATGAATTTGCTGTATACAGCATTATTCATCTTTTTCCAGAGATTTTGTCCAAATTTTGATATTTCTTGAGCGCTCTTCTCTGTATTAACGTCAATATAGATCTTTAGCCAGTTAGACTGATCGTAGGACACCACCCTGTGAATGTCTCACAGTTATACCCTGCTCGATACACTGCTGCATTACCCTGTAGTGCAAGATATATTTCCTTTTATCATCTAATGTTGCAACCAGTTTCTTGTATTGTCCATTCGGTGGTGTCGCGCTCTGTGGGCAGAAAGGAAGCTCGTTATGGGCGTCCTGGATATGGTCAGGTTTTGCGATATCTACTTCTAGCACATAGCCTGTCTCCGAATCTTCTTCGATGTCAATGAAATTTATACTCTCAATCTCTTCCCTGGTGAGCCATTTTAGGTTTTTATAACGGATGGCCGATGTAATTGATCCACCGTATAAGTTTTTTATGTCCCAATAGGACAGGTGCTTAATAGGTTATGCTGGTCCAAGCTTAATATGTACCTGTGGTTAGCTTTGGAGTAGCTTTTCACCACAGTGCACAGTCCGCCTCTAACACCCGACTCGAAATACTCCAGCATGCTCTTGTCAGATATTAAAGAAAGTTTCGCCTTTGTCGTCTTCAGCATTGCGTCAAAGGCAACTCCTGGTAATGTATAAAACCATGCTGAGTTAAGTTTATACATTCCCAGGATGAGATCTCGAAACTTTTCCAAAATATCCACCAAGAATGGTATATCTGTTTTGAGATATAGGTCACTGTATTCACCGAGATTTCGGATATTAAAGGTGTCCCAGAGATTTACAGCATGTCTGTATTCCTCGTCGGCGACGTGACTGGCTTGTAGAGTGCTGAAGAAGGCCTCCTTCGGTGGTAGAGCTGTTTCCTCAAGCTTTTCAAAGATTGAAACATAGTCTTAGGGGAATATCCCCTTGCTTGTTGCCAGCTGAAAATGCTCTTCAACAGGATATTCTGCCCTGGTTATTTTAAAGTCACTCTCCTAGAGCATGTCAGCCAGGGTGCACAACATATCGTAAACAAACTTAAAGCTCTCCAGAAACCTGACCTGATGTTCCTATACCTTTTGGTGATCGCTAGATTCCTTTCACCACTTTGAGCTATGCACGATATGGGTTTATTATTATATGTCAGGTGCCTTATCAGGAAGTGACTCATAATTAGATAGGCAATGAAAAAAATCGGTACGAAATCAGGGAACTTTCTAGTCAAATTGCACCAACTATTAGCAGCACCCAGATATTCCCCATTCACGTGAACGTAATCCCTAACGCGCAGATCACTCATAGTGAATGCGCCAAGGCATATATGACATTCAGAGGAATTACAGAAATCCGGTTGCTCTTCAGGAGATGGATCCATATGTGTTGGATTAGAATACACATCGATGATATCATCAGCAATTGATTTTAATTGCCTGCGAAAGTCATTGATGGCATTAGGATCTCTGAAGAGAAGGAATTTCGACAATGTCTCGTCATGTCTTCATACCAGCTTTAAGGCAAGAGACATTGCTTCATGTTCCTGAATGGCTCGGGTACAGCTCGAGTTGCTTGAGGGCTCGCAAGAGTGGACATTTGTCAGAACAGATTCAATGTCAGCATATATGACAAAAGGTGCAGGAACGCTTTTGGAGAATGTCTTGTATTAAATGCAGTCAACCTGTTGAGGCATCTTAAGTAGCTGACATTTTCCACATCTTAGTCTATGTGCTTCCAGAGCTTTCTCATTGGCACACTTCTTGAGACATGCCTCACACGCCCACATCCTTGGAAGTTTTTTCGTCGACTGGCTCCTTACAAGTTTGGATAAATCATTAATCAGGCAGTAGTGGGATCTATCCTCCTGTTCAATGTACAGTAAACTGTCGTGGTGCTGCTTCTTTTTAGCTGTTTGCTATACAGGAATAATGTTCTCATTCTCCACTATACCAAACACTGAAATAGATACTCTATGATACTGCTTTTAAAAGCTTTCAATTTGAAATTCAATACCCTCATAATTGAATGCTTTAAAAATAGTAGTTCAAAGGGCTATAATATGATTCTACATCCATCTTTCTTCGCAGGGTATTTGGAGGCTAGCATGCACCATGTTAGTAGTTGTTTTTGTTCTTGATATTTATCACTGCAGATTTTTCTTGGTTTTCAGAGGCAATTCAATATATGATGCTGCATGTAGAGTGTCATGGTGTCTAGAGCTTATCACCAGGCTAGGTATGGAAAACAAGGACTTCGACGAAGCTCCCCCCTCAAATTTGAAACTGTTTTCTAAAGTATCCCTAGGACTTGAAGAAAAGATCTAATTGAGGTCGCTTGACGGAAGTATCAGCACGGGCTTATAATTAAAGGAGGAATCGCGCGCCGCTTAACAGGTTTATGGATTAATATTTAAGTTCCAGTGAACAATTCATTTTCAATCCAGACCTGCTTTGCTGCAAGACGTTTTCCACTTCTTTAATTATAAGCCCCTTGCACTCATCTAAAATGACTCTGGGGTAGAATATTTCTAATGTATGTTCTATTCTACTATTAAAAATACGCCCCTTGAAAGCCGATTGGACGATCTTGTATTCAAGACACTGACAATTTCTAGCACTAACCTTGGCTTTTTAATGGCGAGTTGCTCGCTTCCATCCGTTGCATGTCCTCTCTTTCCGTTTACGGGTGTTGAATCATTGCATGATAAGGAGGCTGACGGTGCAGCAGCTTCATCAATTACGTTGGGTGATGAGGAGGCTGACGGTGCAGCTGCTGCAACTTCATCAATGCTCTCGTGCGACACGGAGCTCTGTGTAGCAATCTCCATGAACTGGCATTCCTCGTCCGCCAGAATATTTCCTGGAATAATAACACTATAGCATAGATTTTAATACGATTTGTTACATTAATTTTTAAAAACACTGATGAATTCTTACAATTCGGTGGTTGCTGCATGTACGGCGCAGGGCCCCATCCCAGATGATTTGGTGCCGGATAGGCGTGGATGGCGGATGGTGCAGCGGTCAAGGCTTGAAACATCCCTCCCCGAAATAAAGCCCACTTCCTTGAATAATAATAATAGTATTGCATGTGTAAGGAACTTCATAAAACACTGCAGAACCATTCGGTGGTTGCTGCATGCATGGAGCAGGGTCCCATCCCCATTTATTTGGTGCCAAGAATTCATGGAAGGCGGATGGAGCAGCGGTCGCGTGTTGAACGAGACCCGTCCCAAAATAAAGTCCACTCCCTGGAATAATAATAATAATCATAATAATAATACAGCATGGGTAAAGAACTTCATAAAATACTGAAGACTTCTTACCATTCATTGGGTACTGCATGCATGGGGCAGGGCCTCCTTACTGATGATTTGGTGCCGGGAATGCATGGGAGGCGAATGGTGCAGTGGTCGTGTGTTGAACAAGACACATCCCGAAATAAATTCCACTCCCTGAAGTAATAATAATAATGATATTAATAGTATAGCATGTGAACAGTATCTTCATAAAACAATGAAGAATTCTTGCCATTCGTTGGGTCTGCATGCATGGGGCAGAGCGCCATCCCTGATGATTTGGTGCCGTAAGACATGGAAGCCTTCTGGTGTCGGTGATGGTGCAGCGGGCGTGTGTTGAATGAGACCCGTTTCGAAATAAAGTCCACTCCATGAAATAATAATAATAATAATAATAATAATAATAGTATAAAATGCAACAATATCTTCATAAAATGTTGAAGAATTCTACCATTTGTCGGTTGCTGCATGTATAAGCGAGGAGCCCATCCGTGATGATTAGACGCCTTAATCATCGTGTTATTCACGGAATGTTCCAGCAATCGGCGGCGAGTTTCTTGCTGGAGCTGGTTGTAAGCTTCAGCTACATTAGCGGTTCTGAATCCAGAAAACATAAGAAATTACATGTTAGATTTTATTATTTTAAACGAAGAGCTATATTATTAAGTTAATTTACTTTATTGCGAATTGCTTACATACCCAGAAATTGCGATATATTTAATTTGGAAAAAAAATTCTATTGCAAATAAAGAACATTTATTATTCAACACAGCCATGGAAGTACCTCTTTTAACGTAATGGAAACAGACTGAAAGTTTTCACTAAATGAATGCGTTAGGGAAATGAAACACGTCCAAATAGCTATTAACTGAAGAATGTTCAATCGATGTAACGCGTGATGCGCGCAATCTGAAGGTGCAGGATCGATTCCCGTTGGTCGCCCTCGGAAGAAACTTCTATTGCATATAAAGAACATTTATTATTCAACACCGGAGGTACTCAAATAATTGTATTTGTCTGTAGAAAATAATATAATTCACTCGGTGAAATCCCCTATTTAAACACTTCGAATAATAAGCTTTCTTAAAAATGAATACTTAACTAAACTGTCTGCATTTTGAGAAAATAATAGAATGTTCAACTATTTGCATATAAATCCCTGATATTGAAAAACAAGAAGTAACACATGTATAAATCGCCTGTAGAGAGTAATAAGTTGACTTTTAAGTAAATAAAGTGCTTTTTACAACTTACCAGACATGGTGTTTGATGGGATTTCGCGGTGGGAAGTACAGCCTTAAGAGATCTTAACTTGACAGTGTCTTTCGATAAACTGTAAGAATTTCCGGTGAAGCAGACTAATATCTCTCTTTTCCCATATGTAAATTTTGGCGAACGCGTGGCGGTATAAAATACACCGACTTTGATTGGCTACTCCACCCCAAGGAGTCATGTAGGGGAGCTAATCTCGCGTCTAATCCAATTATGGGGAATTCCTGCGTCATACGATAATATTTCTGTAGGGGAAATCCTTCTCTATATAATGCTAGACTATTATATTTGAATACGCGTATTGCTAAAATTCTTTGTTTATTATTACATTACCAAAACATTCACTCCAGTATTATATTTGAAGCACCCGTCTGCGCTCAAAGTGTTATTCTATCATGATATGATTGTGAGTGGAGTCGCTGATGCCATCACCTGGAACTCCAACCTCATACACAGGATTGTATAAATAACCTATTACATGTATTATTTAACAATAATTTTAGTGTCAGTAATGAAAAGGAAGTATTGTTTCCCTTGATATAGTTTTCCTGGAGCAATATAGGGGTCTTATAATTTTACATGGAGGCTGAAACTCCAGTATGTTTAAATGGAATAAACAAATAAGCTTTCTTGACGATAATAATAATAATCATAATAATAATAATACCAATAAACTTAATTACCCCACTGAAGAAGGAAATAATAATTTGGAAATATTTGCAATAGTTACGAATGTTTAAGTACAGTGTTGTATATAGAGGACCTATACACCATAACCCCTAGGAAATATATTACACCTGTGGTTATAAAGAGGCTTAATGGAAGGGTTTGCCATTATATGGTAACTCACCTAACCGAGATTCGAACTCGGGACCTCTTGAATGTGAAGTGGACATGCTACCTTGCAGAGAAGCTTGCTATTTATTTATTATCACCTTGGAGCGCTGCGGGATCATGGAATTTTTAGATATGAGAAAAGCCCTTGTATGCCGAATGTTCGTGTCTAAAACAGTATTCACGTGTTCCATCAGGTACTATAGACAAAAATACATCGAGTTTTAAATTTCTGGTTTGTTACCCTATCAGTTTTGGAGGGTTCATATTTAGTTATTTATTTATAAGTAACGTATTGCATGTATCATTTAACTATAATTTTAGCGTGAAAATAACGAAAAAGAAAGTATCGTTTCTCTTGATATAATTTTCCTGGAGTGACGTAGGGATCCTGTAATTTTTAGACATGCGGAATTCCCAGAGTAGAAGATAATAGGTTTGTAGAGAAAATCCTCCTGCGTATATAACGCGCACGCTATTGTTTGAATGTATGTTTTGCTAAGAAACCACTCAAGTGTTAAATTTGAAGATCCCCTGGTATATGGGCGATGTTATCTCTCCTCGAGTATGCTGTTAGGACCCCATCCATTAAACCGTAAAGACATGCATCTATGATTGTCTTTTAAAAGCCGTATATCCCATGCGCAACCCCGTTTATCCTCTTCAGGGTATACAACATATTTTGCAAGGGATGTGTAAACCACTATATAAATCGTTGCCGTTTCCGACATAAAGTATTAATGAATCGGTAAACGCATTACTGCAGCGATGTGCTAACGCAAAGGAGAGAGGGAGAGAGAGCGAGCGTGCTTGCGTGGGTTGGTGGGGTACTTTATCGAGAACGAGACTTTATACTGCATCATCATCTGTCTTAAAGTACCTGCCCATGTTATTTTACTTCTCGAAGGCTGCATGCATGAAGGATCTCTGTATTTTACCTCCAGTGTTTTATATGTTTATATTGAGTTTTTATTTATGATCGCTCTTTGACTAGCATTAATTAAAAGAACAACAAAGGGAATGTTTTGTTGTTCTGCCTGTTTAGGATGCACTCCATATTTCATTATTGATTTATTTATAAATAACATATTGCATATCTTATTTAACTATAATTTTAGAGTGAAAATGAGGAAGAAAGAAAGCATTGTTGCTCTTGATATAATTTTCCTGGAACGATGTAGAGATCCCGTAATTTTTAGACCTTAGGAATTTCCAGTGCCTGTAGGGAAATACCTCCTGCGTGTGTAAAACTGGACTATTCCTTTGAATGGGTGTATTGCTAAAAACCCATTCAAGGGTTATATTTGAAGCATTGACTTCTATACGGGAGATGTTATCTTCACGGGAGAGAATCTTCTTTTAAAGGAGAATTTCCCGAGACCTGGTTTACCGCTCTTCAGGAGTATACAACATATTTTGCAACTGAATAACTCATTGTCAAATTTCTCCAAGACCACTGGCGTGCGTATTTAGAAAAACATTTTTAAACGAATATCAAATTTTATTTGAAGTCTTCCCAATTGTTCAATCTATCTCAGCTAGAGTAATCAACATATCTTACTATGGAGAATGTTTTGAAGTCCCCTCCCTATCTTATTTACACCTTTTTGCGATACTTATATATTTTCTAAGAGAGAAATGCATGTTTTGAAAGCCCATGTATTTTTTAGCTTGAGTTCAGGGTTCCATTTCCCACTGGTATTCAATGTCGCTGTGGACAAAGCATTTCTAAACAATCACGGGTCTGTTACAGGAGACTTTTCATTTTTGTTACGGGATTAAAAAATGAGTTTTTATTTATGATTGCTCTTTAACTGGTATTAATTAAATGAAGAACAAAGGGAACGTTTTGTTGTCCTGACTGTTTAGGGAACACTCTATATTTAATTATTTATTTATAAATATCGCATTGAATGTATAATTTAACAATAACGTTTGTCTGTATTTCAATATTTATTTATTTTTCAGAGTCAAACCTACGTGTAAACAAACCTTAGAAAAACCTTGATGCGAGGCATTAGACATTGCATATCTAAACAAACACGGGCCTGTTGCAGGCCGCTTTTCATTTTGTTGCGCGAATAAAGAAACATTGGGTTTTATTTATGATCGCCCTTTAACCGGCGTTAATTAAAAGAACAGCAAAGGGAATGTTTTGTTGTCCTGACTGTTTAGGGTACTTTTGATATTTCATTATTTATTTATAAATAACGCATTGCATGTATTATTTAACTATAATATAAATCCGTATTTCATTATTTATTTATTTTTCAGAGCCAAACCTACGTGTAAACATACCTTAGCAGAAAAATCCTGAAGAGAGAAGTTCCTAATCACCCTTTCAAATGATTTATGCTAGTTATTTTCTTGGAATAATAAAGACCTATCATGGCTGCCTTCGCGTGTTAAAAATCCAAGATGGCGGGTTTCCGTCTTGTTCCTCCCAGGCCGGAAGCGGACTGGTAGAGTGAACCTTCCCTCACTGCCCGCCACAGTGCAGCGAGGAAGTGCCTGTCGCGTGGAGGGGTTGTCAGATGTAACAGAGAGGCAGAGGCTGGAAGCACTTAAGACCGCGCAAGAGCCCTGGCTAGAGAGGGAACGTGCGCTCGGGTTTTCCGGAAAAGAATCAGTTGTTAGGTCTCGCGTATCTTTTTGCGTTAGCTATTACGCTAACTCTGTGTTTTAGTCATGGATTTTTTTTAATTCGCCTAAGGGATGTGATATTCTTATAACCCCAATTTGTTTTTCCTCAAAGCAGAATTAAACAAGTGTTATTAGTCGAAATAATTATACGCGCTTAATAATCACCTAGATAAGTTTTTGAAAAAAGATTTGCGGGTGAGCGGGGTACTCTTTATACTGTAACAATAAAAACATACTTAATTGAAATAATTTTGTTCATCGATCGGCGACCAGCATTCAATTACATTAATCAATCAAAATACTTGCGGCGGGGTACTTCGATCGAGGTTCTGCGTTGAAGTGATAAGATCCACGAGTACAATAATAATCACAGCCAGAATAAAAGTTTAAGAATAATCCGCTAATAAAACAAAATAAGGAAGGAAATAAGAATAATAAGAAGGAGATAAAAGAGAATATTAAAGATTAAGAAAGGGGGGAATAAATATTATTACGAATGAAATAAAGTAAAGTAGAGACACGAATAAATATATGTGAATGTGAAAGGAAACGCAGCAAAAGAAAAGACACAAGGAAATCTGTCAAAGGGCAAAACACTTTAAGAAATACAGGAAAGGCGAGCAGGAGAAACAGTTAGGTTCTATTGAAATCGTCGGAGACTCGCCGGAAAGCGCAACAATGAAGCGGATGCGCCAGGCACTCAGGTGGACAGAAAATCAAATCAGCCGTTAATAACGTGAAATAGAAGAGACGCTCGCAGAGCAGCAGGTTGCTGAAATTTACGCAATAGTAGGAAGAGCGCAAATTAGCTAAATAGCCAATGAGTAATAATAAAAGTCAGGTGAATAGTAACGCAAGGGAATGTAACTAGAAAAGAGGCGTGAAATAGATTTTTGTCTAGGAACAGGAGCGAGTTTTCGACACGCGAAACATGGAACACTTAGTGTCGGGTAGAGCAAGGGAGAAGAAGATGAAATATTTCGTGTAGTAACAGATAGGGAAACAAGCAACGTGTAACATTTTATATTACAACAGAGGAAAGAGATATACGATAGGAAACCGTCATAGTATAACAGTAAGAGATAGGGTAGCTAGGAATGACAAAAGTCATACTGTGTATAATTTAGAAAGAGAATTAAATCAAGGGTAGATGCATGGAAGCTGTAACGGGAAAAACAGATAGGAACGCGTCTTGTGTAAAGGGTCTCCGGTACGACAACACGTGTGGATCATCAGAATAAATAGGCCACTGAGAGGAGTTGTGAGTATAATTCATCTCCCATCCACACAATCCCTTAGATAAGAATCCCACAATCACTTATCCTCTACCTGAGTAGCCGGCAATAATCTGTCTGTATCCGAAACCCTAAGCCAAGTTCGTACACCCCAGACAGCGTTGATTTTCCAAACCCGCTACAGCGTCCAGCCCTTAAGAGCCGCGATAGCGGGACGTTAACAGTATAAATCCTTGATATTTTTCAATAATAACGTTGCATGATGTTATGCATGGACGAACATTACCTGATTGATTGACACAGATATTTGGAACTTACCTCTTCCATCAATATGCGGGGGCGGAGGTGACGGCAAGCGACGAGAACCATACTCCATTGACTCAGCTCTTGGATCTGCGGCATGTATTTGCGGCCTGGAGTGTTAAGTGTTTTCACACCTCACCTTTTGAACAATAGCCCATTGTTCGGCGGTCTCCGATTGCCGCTATCAGTAGCGCACGAAGCTCCTCCATTAGTGACGAGAACAATACCCCATTATCCTCGTACAAGGACAATAGCCCATTATCCCACTTCTCTGACGGGCGGCATTCAGACCAGGCCTCAAAAACGGGGCGTGGCCTCGGCGTGCGGTACAAAGGGATATCTGATTACAGTCAATTGGATTACACACTTATCAATATGCGGCATCTTCCTTTGTAGCTCCATTAGCAACGAGAACAATACCCTGTTGTCCCCGTTCTCTGGCGACGTCCTCAGTAGCGCACAATGGAAGGGGGTGTGGCCAGCGCCGTGGAACAATACCCCATTGTCCTCGTACGAGCACAACAGCTCTTTGTCCTACTTCCCTGCGGGCGGCATGTCAGTAGCGCACAAAGAGGGAGCGTGGTCGGCGGCGTGGAACAAAGGGATATCACATTACATCTTATCAGTTTTCGACATTTCTTTGTGCGGTTGAATGAAAATCTTTTTATTACTACTGACACAGCACCAACACACGCACACACAGGGATAAACTACTTAAACACAAATCACAAATACACATACAGAGACAGATCACATAAACACACACTATAAATACACCCACTGAGACATATTACGCAGTTTCTCACCATAAATACTCATATAGAGGCACAACCAGAAATACACTCACATAAGCACACTACACAGGTACGCACCATAAAGTCACTCGTAGTCAAACCAATCAGACACACATAACCAATACACACAGCTACACACACCACAAATGCAAACATGGAAACACATTATAGAGATACACATTACAAATTCACACGCAGGGACCCAAACCACAATTAAAACACAGAAACAGACCACACAGACACATTCTATAAATACATATAGGAGAACACAAACCAGCAACACGCAGAAGCACAACACAGACACACTCTACAAACAGACACACACAGCGACACACAGCACAAATACTCACAAAGAAGCATAATACACAGACACACACTACAAACACACATACAGTGACACATAAATTATACACACCCACAACACACTACAAATGCACACATCGAGACACACACTGCTCTGGAACACAGCACAAATATACACACAGAGACATACACCACATAGTCACAGTCACAAATACGCATACAGGAACACACATTCACAGATACACGCATAGTGAGACCCGACAGACACATTACAAATACACACACAGAAACACACACCACATAGACACACATCATTAATGCACATACAGAGACACACACCACACAGGCACACATAACAAATGCATATACAGAGACACAGTACACAGACATACATCACCAATACATACACAGGCGTACATCCCAAGGACAGATACCACAAATACACACACCGCAAACAGGCACACATCACGAATACATAACAGAGGCACATACCACACGGACACAGATAACAAATACACATATAGCGACACACACCACAAATACACACATAGGGGCTCATACTACAAAGAAACACATCACAAATACACACTCAGAGGCACAGACCACAACACAAATCACAAATGCACAAAAAGAGACACAGGGATCACACAGACAAACACAGGGACACCCTACAGACACACATCACAGGTACACACACAGAGACACACACCACAAGCACACACAGGGACACCCACTCAGACTCACATTACAAATACACATACAGATACACATACAACCATTACACACATGTGGCACTACACACAAAAACAAAATCAGAATCACACACAGAAACACATCACAATCACACACACAGAGACACACACCACAAACACAAGTATAGGGCCGCCCCACGTAGACATACACCACAAATTCACACACAGAGATAGAAACCACATGTTCACGAGACACATATAAGAAATCACATACAGGCATAGAATACACAAACACACACCACAAATACACATAGAGACACATACCACAAATACACACATAAGGACACCCTAAACCACCAGGCATCATAAATACAGATACAGAGACAAATCCACTAATTTACACTCAGGGACACATCACACAGACACAAATCACATAATACGTATACAAAGACACTCCCCAAATACACAAACAAACACAAATCCACACAGACACATACCAGAAATAAAGACACAAAGACACACACCACACATGCACACATCGTAAATACACATACAGGCAAACGCAAAAGAAATAAACACAGCGACAAACCACACGGACAAACAATACAAATAGCAATTCAGAGAGACCAAGCACAAGTACACACGACCACACCACACAGACATACATACGAAATACACATACAGGTTCACACAAGAAATAGACACATTACAAATACACACAAAGGAACACATCTCTGATACACACACAGGCAACCACTACACAGACACGCTTCATTAATATACATACAGTGACGCACCCCACAGGGCCACATAACAAATACAGGAACACACACCACAAATACTAACAGAGAGACATATTCCATACACTCTCTCCACAAATGTACGTATCAGTGCACAAGGCACAAATACACTCAAATAAGCACATTACAAAGGCACGTGCCATAACCACACTTATAGACACACCACAAAGACACACTTAGAAATACACAAACACCTACACGCACCACAAATATATTCACAAAAACATACTGTACATACACACACTACAAATACACACTCAGGGACAATAACCACAAGTAAAGCAAACAAACAGACCACATGGACTCACTATAACCACACATGCAGGCACGCCACATATAGACACAGGGAAAGGCCACAAAAAGACACCCAGTATAAATACACATACACGCACAAACACCACAAACTCCCACACAAAAACTCACTAGTCAACAACATTAGAAACACACCCTTAGGTACGCACCACAGTAGCAAAAATAATAAATACATATACAGTGACACACAACAGAAGCACACGAATAAGAACGCACCATAAGTAAACACTGTTGGAACACAACATACACGAAAATAACAAATGCACATACAGCAAATCACACAAATATATAAAACATAGAAACACACTACACAGACACTACCTTTAAATACACATACAGAGGCACACGCGACAAATACACATATAAGTAGACCCTACATATATGCATATAGAGAGACCCCACACGACACACATAGCAAATACACGCACCGACACAAAACACAACTGTGGACAGAGGGACACACATCGCAAGCACGTATAAAGACAACCCACACAGTTACACATCACAAATACACACAGAGAGACACGCAGCACAAACACATATAGGGACATCCCACACAGACATACATCACAAATAAACATACAGATACACACACCACACAAACATAAGGACAACTCACACATCACACAAACATAGGGACAACCCACACAAGCACACATCATACAAACATAGGGACAACCCACACAAACTCACATCACAAATACACACACATAACACAAACATAGGGACAACCCACACAGACAAACATCAATAATACACATATAGAGACACACAAAACACAAACATAGGGACAACCCACACAGACACACATCACAAATACACACACATCACACAAACATAGGGACAACCCACACAGAAAAACATCACAAATACACATACGGAGACACGCAAAACGCAAACATAGGGACAACCCACACAGACACACATCACAATACGCATACGGAGACACACACCACACATACATACGGACAACCCACACAGACACACATCACATATACGTATACGGAGACATACACCACACATATATACGGACACCCCACACAGACACACATCACAAATACGCATACGAGACACACACCACACATACATACGAACAACCCACACAGACACACATCACAAATACCCATACGGAGACACACACCACACATACATACGAACAACCCACACAGACACACATCACAAATACGCATACGAGACACACACCACACATACATACGGACAACCCACACAGACACACATCACAAATACGCATACGAGACACACACCACACATACATACGGACAACCCACACAGACACACATCACATATACGTATACGGAGACATACACCACACATATATACGGACACCCCACACAGACACACATCACAAATACGCATACGAGACACACACCACACATACATACGAACAACCCACACAGACACACATCACAAATACCCATACGGAGACACACACCACACATACATACGAACAAGCCACACAGATACACATCACAAATACGCATACGAGACACACACCACACATACATACGGACAACCCACACAGACACACATCACATATACGTATACGGAGACATACACCACACATATATACGGACACCCTACACAGACACACATCACAAATACGCATACGAGACACACACCACACATACATACGAACAACCCACACAGACACACATCACAAATACACATACGGAGACATACACCACACATATATACGGACACCCCACACAGACACTCATCACAAATACGCATACGAACACACACCACACATAGATACGGACAACCCACACAGACACACATCACAAATACACATACGGAGACACTCACCACAAATACGCATACGGAGACACACACCACACATACATACGGACAACCCACACAGACGCACATCACAAATACGCGGAGACAAACCACAGAAACACACATAGGGAGAACACACACAGACACACATCGCGGAGATACGCAAGAAATGCATGTTAAAACAACCCACACAAGCACACATTGCAACTTCTCACACAGAGCCACTCAACACAAACACACATAAAGACAACCACCACAGACGCACATCACACCTATGCACACAAAGATACACACCAGAAAAACACATAAAGACAACCCACACAGATACACATCACAAATACACACACCAAGGCACACAACACAATCACACATCACAAATACACACACAGAGACGTACACCAGAAACACGAATAAGGCCAACCCACACAGACACACAGCATAACTACACACGCGGAGACACACACCACAAACACACATAAAGACTACCCACACAAACGCACATCACAACTACTTACACGGAGATACACAACATAAAGACACATAAAGACTACACACACAGATACAAATACCAAATACACATGTCGAGACACACACCAAAAACACACATCACAAATACACGAAGAGAGACACACAACCTAAACACACATAAAGACATCCCACACGGACACAGATGAAAAACACACACAGGGCAAACAACAGAAACCCACATATTCACAACCCACACAGACACACATCGCAACTACAAACACGGAGCCATACACCAAAACACACATAGAGACAACCCACACAGACACACATTACAAATACGCACACAGAGACACACTCCAGAAACACACATAAAGACAACCCACACACACAGATTACAAATACACACACCGTGCCACACAATACACTCATAGGGACAACCCACACAGCTACACATCACAAGTATACACACAGAGACACATACCATAAACATAAATAAAGACATTTCACACAGACACAGATGACAAATGCATACAGAGAGCCGCACAACACAAACAGACATAGGACAACCGGCACAGACATACCTCACAACTACACAAACGGCGACACACCCACATAGTCATACGTTACAAATACACATGAACAGACACACATTACGTAAAGACACAAGTAGGGACAGCCCAAACAGACGCACATCACAAATACACACACACAGAGACACACACTACAAATAAATATAGGGACAAACCACACAGTCACACATTATAAATGTATACTCAGAGATAGATAAATACACACGCAGAGAAACAAGAATACACAGGGATTACAAATAGAAATTCACTGACACACACCATAAGTACACAGCCACCACCACACGGACAGACATCACGTATGCACATCCAGAGATACATACAGGAACACAGAACACAAAATGCAGAACGGTATTACACTGCACAGACACGCATGAGAAATACACATACAGAGACACAAAACAAATACACACAAAAAATTCACATACAGACACACGTCCCAAATATACACACACGAACTCACTACTCAAACACACCACAAATATACATTCAGTGACACACAACAAAAAGACACATCACAAATTCATATACAGGAACAAACACCACAAATACTAAGACAGAGAGATACTACATACACTATGATTACAAACATCCGTTTTAGTGCAAAAATACACTCACGGAAACGCACTACACAGGCACACGATAAAAACACATTCCGACACACATCACACCTACACACGTAGAAATACACGAACAATTACACACACCAGAAATACACCCACAGAAAACAAGCATACATACACAGAACTGCATATACACACTCAGTGTCACAAACCACAAATAAAACCCAGCAACATACTACATAGAAACCCTGAAATACACATGGGAAGACACACACCACAAATATGCACAGAAATATAATACACAGACACCCACTGCAAATACACATACAGGGACACACGCTACAAATATACACACAGAAATACACTACACAGACGCACACTACAAGTACATACTAAGGGACACACCACACAAGCCACACTATATATACACATACATGGATACCCAACATAAATACACAAAACAAACACACTACAAATACAGACCAAGCGGCACGCCACACAGACAAAAATAATAAATATACATACGGTCACACACAGAAACACACTACAAACATACTCTATGGGCACATAGCACAGACAAAAAAATCTAATGCGCATACAGGGACACACATCACATTTAAAACAGAAACGCACTACAAGTACAATTTCAGAGGCTCTCAACAATAATACACATATAGAGGCACAAACCACAGATATACTCACAATAGCACACCACACAGGCGCGCACTACAAACACACTCGTGCTCTCACCACATAGGCACATAAAAATACACATTCAGCTACACACACCACAAATACAAACACAGAAACCCACTATGCCGACACACACTACAAATACACATCCAAGGATTCAGACCAAAAAAATAAAACACAGAGACAGACCACACGGACAAACACTATAAATACGCATAGGAGGACACACACCGCAAATGCAGCAGCACGACATGCATCGAGCAGACATCATCAAGTTTTATACGAGGTCCGCCAAAAATCCAGCATCGCCGCCTCGAGATTTTCTGCGCGGTCCGCCACTTTTTGTGGGGCTACCAGCTTCTTGAGACGCTCAACCTGAGCAATACCAGTGGTTGAGTGTTTTTTTTTTTTTTCGAGTGGAGGAGAAAATGATTTAATCACTTACCCCAGCCCCGATGGGAGTCGGGACTGAGAGTGTAGGACTCACCGAATCGTCGGCATACCCACTAAAAACTCCTCCACCGGAGTGGAAAGAAAGGTTTGCTGCGGTACCGCCTGAAGCACCCGCGCAATCCATGGAGAAAAATGTAAACTGGCTCGCAGTGCGTTAACCAGTGGAGTAAGTTATTGGGAGCTGGGAGACAGACTTGACCGAAGCCCAGCCTGCCCCCTAGCGGATTCCAGGAGAGAATTGTTAGGAGTAGTGTGACTTGTGTAAGGATATTCCAGGGGTATTGTTCTTGATGAAGTTTTGGTGTCCTTATTCACGCCGTGGCGCTGCGTCCTCTGGGTTAGTCTCAGTCGTACATTACAAGATGATCTTGTATGCGAGTCAGTGGTTAGCTGGGCCGGTGGCTGCGTCTCCATCTTAAGCTAAAACATACTGTTAGAGGAATACATATATATATACATTACTCTATGTTAGTGTGTACAAGGTGGCGCTATATACAGAGTGTGTGTGTATGTACAATTTATTTAATGCCCATTATGGGCATTGTCTTTTGCGTTGCTTTACACCATTTGGCGTCGTCCTTTGGTGTGTTATAAGTTATTAATTGGTGTTTCTCCCCAAGGCTGGGGTTGTCATTATGCATTTATCAATTCATAACCTTTTGGTAAGCTGGGTCACATAGGGTGCGCATCCGGCGGGCTGCCTGCCTTAAAATGCAGGTGCGAGCCAGTGCCACCTTGCGGGGGGGCCCTCGTCCCCCGGATCCGCCTTGGCTTGTCAGTAAGCGCAAGGGCTTGAGGGCAGCTGTGGTGGTGGAATGTTAGTGTGATTGTGTGTGTGTGGATGTGCTATTCACAGTTCAGTCATGGATAACGTCGGGGTAATTAACTAAATTGTCTAGATATTGCTGGATATCTATTGCCGGCTCCCCGAGACCTATTGTTCTTTCAAATAGAGACAGTCGCCTTGCGTGTTTGTCGTGAATTATGTCGTAGTTACCTAGTGCTTGTATTAATTCATTGTGATTCTTATTCTTTTTCTCATGTAAGTTAAAGCTGAGTCGTTTAATGTACTCCTCAATGGAGTGTATTTTCAGTTCCTCGTGTAGTTGGAGTACTGGTGCCACTTCTGGCAGTCTGGCAGCAATGCGGAGTACTCTGTTTTGCATTGTTTGAAGCCTTTTTATGTGTATTTTGGCTGCATGTCCCCATGCGGGTGCAGCGTATGTTAGAATGGGTCTGATTAGTGTCTTGTAGAGTGTAGTGCCCATTTCTAGTTTTAATGTGCTGTTAGTGTTGATTATTGGGTAAAGTCTGTTTAGTTGAGCATTCGCTTTTGCTCTGACTGTGTTGACAAGTTGTTTCCATGTGAGACCCTGGTCCATCGTTACTCCAAGGTATGTGACTGTGTTTTTCCAGTCTATTGGCTCTTGCCGAAATGTTAGTGGCTGAAGGCCGTGTTTGTTGTGGCGGTGCTTATTTCGCTTTGTGAATACTATGGCTTGGCTCTTTCTGGTGTTCACTTTCATTCGCCACTTCGTGAGCCAGGGTTCTAGTTCGTTTAGGGCGATTTGCAGCCTATTATGGATGATTCTGGGCATGGTCGATTGTGTGGCTAAAGCTGTGTCATCAGCATATAGGTACCTGTCTACTCTTGTGGTCTTTGGTATGTCATTTATGTAAATATTGAAGAGAATAGGTCCCAATAGACTCCCTTGTGGGACCCCTGCCCTGATTGGCCGGATTGTCGATACTTCGTTGTCGACTGTTGTGCGGAAAGACCTGTTCGTTAGGTAGTCTTTTATGATTACTAATAGTGTGTCCGCGAAACCTAACGACATGAGTTTTCTGAGTAGACCCGCGTGCCACACCCGATCGAACGCTCGTTCTATGTCCAAGAATACGGCCCCTGTAGATCGTTTTGTGTTGAACCCTTTGGTTATAGATTCGGTCATTCGGAGGAGTTGTAGTGTTGTTGAGTGTTGTGCTCTAAATCCGAATTGTTCATCAATGAGGATGTTGTTACGTTATGTTGTTATGTTGTTATGTGCGTGGTGATACGTTTTAGTATAACTTTTTCGAGTACCTTGCTCATGGTGTTTAGTAGGCTAATTGGCCTGTAGTTCTCTGGTTGTGATGGGCTTTTTCGTGGTTTAAGGAAGAGGAGTATTCTGGCTTCTTTCCATTGTGGAGGGAAGCGCCCATTTTCAAGTGTGTAATTAAATATGGTTGCAAGTGCCTTTAGGGCTTTGGGCGGCAAATGCTTGAGTACTATGTTGGGTATTTCATCCGGCCCTGGGGCTTTTCTTGTGGGTAGGTGGTTAATAATCCACTTAATTTCGCCCGCGTTAGTTTTGCGTGTTTTATTATGCGTCTGGGCCCTGCCTATGTTTTCTGCTATTGCTTCAGTTTCAGTCACAAATTCGTGATCTGTCTGAATCGCATTCGGTTTGAATGTTTCCTCGAGGGCATCTGCGAAAGCATCGGCCTTGTCTCGGGGAGTTTCGGCAATGCCGTTGGTGGTGTGAAGGGGAGGGACTTGTGTGTGTGTTCGTGTAAGATTTTTGGCGATTTTCCAGATAGTACGGCTGTGTGGGTCGATATTATTTAGTGTCTCGTTCCATTGATTTCTAGTAAATTCCCGGATGCGTTCGCTAGCTTGGCTGTTTAGCTCCGTGTACTCATTGCGGTGTATTAAATTTCTCGATCTTTGCCATTTACGTCTGGCGCGATTTCTTTCTTGAATTATTAGTCTTGTGTCGCGAGGGAATCGTGTGCCAGTTGAAGTCGGGTATCTAATGGGGACGTGCTGTTCTGTTGCTTGTTTGATCGCTTCTACTAGGGTATTAATAGCCTCATCGTGTGTATCATGTGTTTCAATTGCGTGATCTCTAATTGTGGTTTCTAGTGTGGTTTCAAATGCTGCCCAATCTGCTTGTCCGTAGTTGGGTCGTGCGGGCTCACGTTGAAAGGTGATTGGCGCTTCAATTTCCAATAGTACAGGGAGGTGGTCCGAAGTTAGATCGTTGATTGTGTGTGTGTTAGTGTTGTATGGCATGTTTTTGAATAAGGCGATGTCTAATATGTCCGGTCTGTGATTCGCTATTCTCGGTATAAACGTTGGTTCTTCCGGCCCTGTTAGAAGAATGTTTGTGGCGTTAATGTAAGTGAGGAGTTTATTACCTGCCGTGTTCGCCGTCTGGCAATTCCAAAGAAAGTGTTTCGCGTTAAGATCCCCTGCCACTACCACTTTTTCTGCTATTTGCATTAGTAAATCAATATCGTTAGTGTCGATGTCCCCAGGAGGGTTATATGCAGCAATGAACGTTACCTCCGTATTGTGTAGGTTTACTCTAACCGCGGTTGCTTCTATTCGTGTTAATGGTGGTACAAAGGCTTGGTGGTGTTGTATTGATCTTTGAATGGCGATGGCGGTGCCGCCGCCTCTTCTGTTTCTGTCGTTTCTGTATACCGCGTATCCCGGGATTGTGAAACGGTCTATCGGTCCTAAGTGTGTTTCATTGAGTAGCGCTATTTGTATTGAGTTGACTAGTAGGAATTCTGTTAATTCCTTACGCTTGCGTCGGAGGTTGTTGCAATTCCAGTATACTGTGTTTACTGTAGGGGCGTTAGCCATAATTGAACTGTGAGAGCATTCCTATGAACCTTGACAGATAGTTAAAGATGTAGACTGGGTTGCAGTTGGGTGCAGCTAGTTTCTCCAAGAGCCATCTGGCGTGGGTCTGGAAACAGTCCCAGCCTATGTCGATGTCTGGCAGTCCTAACTTTGTGAGGAACTCTGCCATGGCAAGACCATTTTCAAAAGCTTCGCGATTGGATAGCGACTCTGGAATCAATATGCTCGATTCCTCAAGGTGAGGGGGGATCTGCTGTGTTCGTGTTTGTGGTTTTGATTGTGTCTGTTTCTGTTTATGTTGTTGTGCCTGTTCTTTATGGTGTGGTCGCTTTCGGTGTGCCGTTGCTTGGGCGGGCGCGACCCGCTCACTCACGGCAGCAGAAGGGCCGGGTGCTGGTTGTTTTCTACCGCGGCGGTCCTGTATATACCATTGCCCTTCTGCATTTGATGGGCCAGCCTGGGAGGAGCTATGGTGTTCAGTGACTCTAGGTTGAGGGGTTCCAGGCTGTACCCTTGGTCTTGCCTTCTTAAGTGCTGATAGGTGCTTGGTGCAACCGCGCCATGTTGCTCCATGACCTTTCTCACCACAGAGGGCGCACTTGCGTTCCCCTATGGGCACTTTGCAGCTGTAGGAGGGGTGGGAACCTGTACATTTGGCGCATACTTCTGTTGGGGCCTCACATTTCTGTTGCGTATGCCACAGCTGTTGGCAACGCTTGCATTGCTTTGGCTCTGGAGCGGTCCTATATTCTTCAACCCTAACTCTGAAGTGGGCGAGGTATTTGAGGCCGAGGATCTTCCTATTCTCAGTGGTGTCCTCCAGTTCCACTAGGAACATAGGGAGGGGGTGCCTACTCCTATTCCTAGAGTGCATTTGCACTGCTCTAATGGCCTCAAATTTCTGGTAAGCCAGTTCCTGCTTTATGTGTTCTCCGGTGAACGGGGCGCACAGTCCTTTGATTACAAATCTAGTGGTCCTGCGTTCTGGGTTGGTGCATAGGTAAAATTGTGCGCCCTCTGCTTTGAGGTGTTCTATCATACTATGATAGTCACTCAAACTGAACATTTTGAGCGCGTAGTCACCGGAGCGTTGAGCGGTCTGTATGGTGTATCTGTGTTTTGGTTTGTATTTCCTATCAAAGCTTTGTGTGATGGTGTGTAGTCGTGTTGCCTGGCTTTTGTTAACGTACACGGGTGCCACATCTGGCCTGTACTCAGTGTATTTGTTTGTGTTAGGGGGGTTCCTAACCGCATCAGCGTACGTGTTTGGGATGGGTGAGTGAGCTGGTGGTGGAGGAGTGGGATACTGAATGTCTGTATCTGGTATGTTCTGTGTGGGTGTTTGTGATATATCAATAGTGTGCTGGCTTTGAGGTGTGGTACTTGGTGGTGTGACAGTTGCAAGCAAGCTGTCTGTTTGTGAGGGTGCAGCGCCCTGCTGTGTTTGCTGTGGTGTAGGTGTTTTTGAGGGTGTTGTTTGTTTGTTTTCTGTGTTTGTGAGCTCCTTGAGTGTCTCTTGTGCTTGGCTCAACGTGATTTGTGTGGTTTTGTGTTTTGCCTGTGTGTGTGACCTGGTGTGTGGCCTCTTGGGTGAGTTTGGAGCTGAGGTGCATGGCTGGTTGTGCGTGGTGTTTGGTGCTTTCTGTGTGTTTGGTGAGGTGCAGTTTAGTGTAGTTGCTCTGACGAACCTGTTTGGTGTGGAGAGGGATGAAGGGGATAGGGTTTTGGGTTTATGGTTTCCAACTTTACCCATCTTTCAAGGCTTAGGTGTGTAATGATGAAAATTGGAATGTGTGTAAAAGAGAGTGTGTGTTCTTAGGTATGTGAAAAGTTTGCTTAGGTCTAGATTAGCTAACAAGAAGAAGAAAAAGAAGAAGAGTAAAGCCTAGTGAGTCTGCTGCTGTGACACTCAATGTAAGCAATGTACACATCATCCACGAGGCCGAGGACGGTCTACCGTTATCGACTTCGCGATCATAAAGCATTTCCCCTTTCATATCTCACTCACATCCATCAACGCGCTACACTCAGATCATAACCCTGTGTTAGCCGAGGTTAACACCAAGGTTGCCAGCCACGGCGTCCCGGTTCAACACCGGGAAGTCGATTGGGAATGCGTCAAGGTTTGCCTCAACGACTCTCTTCCACCCAACCCGAGAATCGTAGACGTCCCAACCCTGGAGGCGGCTGTCTCCTCCTTCACATCCATCGTGGTACGAACAGTCCATAACCTTACCGTCAACACCCCAGCTTCCTTGCACCCTGACGTCCTTCCTCTTGAACTCCATCTGCTAATCCGCCGCTCTTGGGCGGCACGCAGACTCAACCAGCGTCACCGCACGCCACATAATCGAGTGCTTCATAGGCGCCTGCGCCGTGAGGTCCGTCATCGACTACGCGAGCATAGAGTGCGAGCGTGGAAGGAGACGATGAATCGTATGATCCTCGAAGATGGTGACGTGTGGAGGATTGCCAAACACCTCCGTAACCGCAGAGATCAATACTCCTCCCCTCTCCACGGCACCCAAGGCCTGGCTTTCCACCCCCAAGCCAAAGCAGATGTGTTTGCCGACTACCTTGAGAGGACCATGAGGCCTCGAGATGACCCCCAGGACGATGCCTTTTCCGAACTTACTCGGAGGGAGGTACACCGATACCTTCGACGTCCCCCTGACGATGCGGATCGATATCCCGTCATAAGACCTTCAGAAATCCAAGGCGCACTCCGGCGTCTCAACCCCAAAAGGGCACCGGGGCCTGACGGGCTTACACCCGCCATGCTACGACGCCTTCCCTTCCGGCCGTGCTCTTTCTCACCAGGGTCTTCAATATGTGCTTCGCCCTGAGTCACTTCCCACGCGAGTGGAGAGAGGCTCAGGGTATCTGCATATTGAAGCCGGGGAAAGATCCGGTACATCCTGCCAACTACAGATCCATTAGCCTCTTCTCTGTCCTTTCGAAAAATTTTGAAAGGACCATTCCTACCCGCTTGTCTCCCACTTTAGGGGACATTCGAGCCATCCCACCAAACCAGTTCGGCTTCCGTCCTGGGCACTGGACCTCCCAGCAATTGCTGCGCGTGGTGGAAGCGGCTGCCTGGGCTTCCAGGACAGGGCTTACACCGCCGCAGTTTCGCTGGATGTCGAGAAGGCCTTCTCGACGACCTGGCATGCGGGTCTCCTCAAAAAACTCATCCAACTGGAGCTCCCTACACACATAATACACCTGCTACACATATCTAAAACACCGCACTTTTGTAGTTTCGGTTGCGGGACACAAATCTACACTAAGGCCAATACGAGGCGTAGTCCCCGAAGGTTCTGTGTTATCCCCCACATTCTTTAGTGTATATGTGGCCGACCTACCCACAGAGGAGCACGTCAACATGGCAGAGTACGCTGATGACGTGCTCCTGTATTGCACAATTAAAAACCCACACAGAGCCTTCAACCCCATTCAGAGACACCTCCGCCTCCTCCAAGAGTGGTGCAGGCGTTGGCGATTATCCATTAACCCGGCAAAAAGCCACGCCATTCTCTTCACCAAGCGCCGCTTTCCCGCAATCTTCTCCACATTCAGCTACCTCGGAAGAAGGATAGAATGGACAAATGCCATCACCTACCCGGGGGTTAAGTTAGATAAGGGCCTAACTTTTCGGGGACACGTCAGGGACGTCGCGCGTCGGGGGCATGGGGCTGCGGCTTCATTGTACCCGATGCTGAGGTCTGAGATGCCTGTCCCTCTTAAGTTACACCTTTTTCGAGCGCTCATAATCCCCTTCCTGCTTTATGCCTGCGAGATCTGGGGCATGGCCGCAGATTCCAGTCTGCTGCTCCTGCAACGGGTGCAGAATAGGGGCCTTCGGGCTATCTATTCTGTAAACCGCTCCTTTCCCTTGAGACTGCTTCACGAAGCCTCATCTCTTCCTTACGTGGAGATGAAATTAGGCGCCGGGCCGCAAAATTTTACGACCAGTTGCCATACCATCAGAGCGCCCTCGTTCGGTCTCTTGGGGATTATAACCCCAGAACACGCCGCTTGAGGCATCACCGGCTTCCCCGCATGACATGCGGCCATATCCGGTAACAGCGGAGTAATTCCAACAGCAGTTAAAGCTGAACTCCAATACAATCCCTTCAAGAGTAGCTTGGACTTCAAAATTAAAATCCCTACATGTTTTAAATTACTAAATTCATATCATCAGCGGTGCACAAGGGCAGTTGCACCATGACCGGCTACCGTTGAGGAACAAACTTTGTTACCTCCTTTCTCTCCCCTACCTAAAGAACAACCGCCATCCTGTAACCCCCATATCCCGTCACTACGTGGTTAAGCCCTAATTAGGGCAGGTACAAGCCTAAACACACCATCGGGCTGCCCTCAACCTGCCATCTTGACGCACGCACACACCGCAAATACACACATGGAAACACATTACACACACACACACACTACACATACATATACAGGGACACACACTACAAATATACACATAGAAACACTCACACAAACTCACATTAGAAACACACATACAGGGACGCACCACAAATACAAACACAGAAGCACACAACACGGACACACAATACAAATACATATACAGGCACACACATCACAATTACGCACACAAAAGCACATTACATATACAACACATAAAACACTACAAATGCACACATCGAGGCACACAGGACCAAAATACACACAGAGACACACCACATATGCACACATCACAAATACACATACAGAGACACTCACCACACATAACATGTATACAGAGATAATCACATCACGCAGACACACATCACAAACACACACACAGAAACACACCACCACAAACGGACACACATCAGAATACACATAGAGACACATACTACACAGGTACAATTCACAAATACACACATAGGGACCACACACACGGAGATATATATTACACAGACAATAAATATATATTACACAGGCACACACCACAAATACACATACAGAGATACACACTTCATACAGACACACATGCGGACACCGCACACAGTCACATATCACAATTAACACACCAAGAGGCACACACCACAAACACACATGGGGAAAACCCAGTCACGCATCACAAAAGCACAGAGAGACACACAACATGAACGCGCATAGGCACAACACACACAGACACACATCAAAAATGCACACACAGAGCCACACAAAACAAACCACCTTGATACATCACACATGGAGACACATCACAACTACACACCCACAGACATACACCAAAAACACACAATTGAACAACCGACACAGATATACATTACAAATACACACACAGACCAGACAGGCACAGAACACAAGTGCACACACAGAGACGCACACCACAAATACACACATAGGAACACCCTACATAGACAGTTAGTCAAGTTAAGAGCGAAGGTCTACACGGGGCAAAACCCCTTCCTGGCCCAGGGTGTGGCCCCACCCAAATGGCTCTTCCACCGTGGGTATTTCCCATGAGGCCAATACCTGAGGTCTAAAAAGCCCCCCCTTACGCGAGGATGGAAGTGGATGATCCAGTTACGCACGTCATCACGAAAGGGTGACTACCGAAAACCACGGTAGGGCCGACAGCAATCTAGCATGCCATCTACCGGCTATCCAAGGCGGTATAGGAGGACAATGAGGCGTCTCACAACCCCGCCGGTATGGAAACCATACAGACGTACCCAATCTCTCATGGGTGTCGGGAACCACTGCACCGTCGAGATCAACCCAATCCGAAAAGCTTCACATAGACCCACAAACAGACAGACAAGCACACACCCACAAATACACACACAGAAACATAACAAACAGACACACATCATAAATACGTATACCGAAACACACAAAACAATACACAGATTATGAGAAATAGAGATTCACAGACACCCACAGCACATACACACAGGGACACACCACACGGGAACACATCATAAATACACATGCAGAGTGACACAGCGCAAAACACACACACGGGTACACTACAAGGTACACATAACAAATGCACATACAGAGAAACAACAAAAAGACACACATCACAAATAGACATACAGAAACACACAACTAAAATGCTGAAACGGAATACACTAAACAGACAGAGATAATAAATACACATACAGGTTCACAAAAGGAATACACATATCTCAAATACACATACAGAGACCCATCAAAAGTACACAAAATGGCACACAATACTTAGACACACATCACAAATATATATATATATATATATATATATATATATATATATATACAGTGACACACAACACAAAGGCATATTACAAATTCACATACAGTAACAAACACCACAAAAGCACACACAGGGACATATCATATATCCTCTCAGCACAAATACACGTATCAGTGCACAAGCTACAAACACACTCACAGAAACACACTACAAAGGCACGCAATACAAATACACTCAGTGAAACATCACACAGACGCCCATAGAAACACACAAACAGCTACACACCCTCAAATACACAAACAGAAAAGTACTATACATATACACACTACAAATACACACTCATAGACGCAAACCACAAATAAACACAGAAACAGACTACAGAGACACACTATAAATGCACATGGGAGACATACCCCAGAAAAACACACACAGAAACAAAATACACAGACACGAACTACAAATACACATACAGCGACAAACACAAATAATACACCCTCAGGGATACACCCCACAGACACGCGCTACAAATACACATATACATAGACACCCACCATAAACAAACACACAGAAACAAACTATATAGACACACATAACAAATGCAAACCAGAGAAAAACCACACAGACAAAAACAGCATACACATACAGTCACCCACACCAGAAATACACACATAGAAACACATTACAAATACACACTATGAGCACACTACACAAGCAAAACAAAAGAAATACACAAGCAGGCACACATACCACACGCAAAGGACAGAAACACACTGTACAGACACACACTACAAATACAAATACACAGAAACACACCACAAATATACACACAGGGAGAGCCCACAGAGACACCCAACACAAATACACACACAGAGACACACGACAAAGACACACATTACAGATACACATACAGAGGCACCCTACACAGATACACATCAGAAATACACACATAGACGCACATCACAAACACACACAGAGAGACACACACCACATACGCATACATCACAAATGCACATACATCGACACACACCACAAATATATACATATGTACACCCAACGCAGACACACATTAGAACTAGACACCAAGGGATACACCACAAACACACATATAGGCACACACCACACAGACACACACATAGAAACACACCCCTTGAGGTACACCACAAACATACACGGAGACATACAAAACAAGCACACATATAGGGACACCACACACAAAAACACTAATACGCATACAGACACACCCACAAATATACTCACAGAGACACACAACACAGACACATCACAAATATGTATACAAGCACACACTCCTTAAATAAACAATTAGAGACAAGCCACACAGACGCACACCACAAATACACACACAGACACACCGCACCTACAAACATAACAAATACATGTACAGAGACACAACCAAAATTACACACCCACAAATATAACACAGCCACACACCATAAAGACACACATCACAAATACACATACAGAGACACACTCCACAGAGACACACTCCACAAATACACACACAGGGACACAGAAACCCATCACAAATACAAATAAAGGGACAACACCGGCACAACTCACAAATGCGCATACACAGACACAAACCACAAATTAGCAAATACGATCACACCATAGAAATGCACAGGAACAAAACACAGACACATATCAGAAGTCCACATAGGGAAACACACATCACAAATACACACATAGGGACATCCACACAGACACACGTCACGAATACACACACACAAACACACACAGATAAGCACCATAAAGACACACATAGGAACAACTCACACAACACGCACCACAGATACACACACAGACAAACCACACCAACACACATACAGAGACATACACCACAAATACACACATACGGACACACATACACATATACGCACAGGGACAAAACACACATACATATCACATAGAGAAACACACATCAGAAATATACACATAGGGAAACCCACACAGACACATTTCACGAATACATATACAGAGATAAACACCAAAAATACACATATAGGGACACCCCACACAGGCACGCACCGCAGATACACAGACAAACCACTTCAACACACATTACAAACACACATATAGAGACACACACCTAAAATTCACACATACGGACAACCCACACAGTCACATACCATAAATTCACACTCAGGGGCACAAGAGACACACAGCACAAATACACGTATAGGGAGACCAGACACAGTCACATATAAAAATACCTACACAGAAATACACACCACAAATACACAAAGAGAGAGACGCTGCACAGAAACACATTACAAATACAGTGGCACACACCAAATATATGCTCACAGAAGCAGCCTACACGAAACACACTACAAACACACAAACACGACAAATACACCTTAGACACACACCACACAGACAAATAATCAAATACATATATCGACTCACAAAACAAATACACACACAGAAAAACACTATAAATGCCTACTATGGGTGCACCATACAGACAGTAATAACACATACACATACACCGATACATACCACAAATACACAAACGTAAACACACTACACAGACACACACTACAAATACACATACAGGGACATACACCACAAATATACACATACACCACACTACAGACAGACGCTAAAATTACACATACAGAGGCACACGTCACAAATACACACAAGAAAACACACTATAGAGACACACCACAAACACGCACTCACACAGAAACCACTACACAAGCATACAACACACTACAAATGCACAGATCAGGAAATACCGCACAGAAACCAGCACAATTATACACACAAAGACACACACCACAGAGGCACACATCACAAGTACACATACAGACACACACCACAAACACACACATAGGGAGTGCCCACTCAGGTACACATAAAAATATAACACACAGACACACACAACACAGGCACACATAATAAATACGCATACAGAGACACACCACACAGGGAAATATTAAAAATACAGATGCAGAAACAGAAATCACAAATACACACAGAAACACACACCAGAAATACACCATACGGTCACTCCACAATGATACACATCAGAAATTGGCACACACAGAGACACATACCGTACAGACACAGATCACAAATACAAAAATAGAGACGTACACTACATAGGCACACATTAGAAATACACATACAGCGACACACACCACAAATACACAAATAGGTACATCCCAAACTAACACACATTATAACTACACACAGAGAGATACAACACAAATACACACATAGAAACACATAGTTACCAGACACACACCACAAATACACACATTGGGACACAGCACTCAGACGCACATCACATATACGTATTCAGAGATACACACCACAAATATACACATAGGGACACCCCATACTGACACATACCACAGATACAAACACAGATATACACACAGAGAGACACACAACACAAATACACACATGGAGATATCCCACACAGGCACACACTACAAATGCACACACCACACAGAACCACATCACAAATACAAATACAGAGACCACAAATACACACATAGGTACACACACATCGTAAATACACATAGAGAGACACACAACGCAAATACACACCTAGTGAGACCCAACACTAACACACATTACAAATACAAATACAGAGATACACGCCCAAATACAGAAACAGGGACAGAGCACACAGATACACATTACAAATACACTTACAGAGACACATAAAACAAAGAGCCTCACAGACATGCATACTAATGCAGTTACAGAGACACACACCACACATACACACACAGGGACACACCACACATACACAGGGACATACCACACGGAGACATTTCGAAAATACATATACATAGAGACACACCGCAAATTCACGTACTGGGATGCACATAAATACACAAGCAGATACACACCACGCAGACACATCACAAATACATATACAGAAACGAACAACAAAAATATACTCAGAATCGCACTGCACGTACACGCATACGAAATACATACAGGACACACAACACTTACACAAATCACAAATACACATACAGCGACACACCACACAAACACTCATCATAAATGCACATAGAGGAACACACACCAAAAATACACGCACAGAAACGCATTAAACAGACTCTCTCTCTACAAATACCCTTATTGAGGCACAAGGAACTAATACACTCAAAGAAGGACACTACACAGGCACACACAACAAATACACTCAGGGTGATGCAACGCAGACACATAAAAATACACAGACTGAAAACTCTCTCTACACACACACACTATAAATACATACACAAGTACACCAACCACAAACAAAACACAGAAACAGACGACACAATCACACACTGTAGATACACATTCGGGGACACACACAACAAATACACCACAGAAACACAACACACAGACAACACAACAAATACGCATTCAGGTAAGCAAACTATAAATATACACACAGGAACACGCTACACAAACACACACTACAAATCCATCTCAGAGACACACCACACAGTCACACATTACAAACACACATACAGCGACAACCACCATAAATACGCACACAGATACACTGCTACACCACATTTACACACATACAGGCACACACACCACAAATACATATACGGAAATACAATACATAGACACAAACTACAAATACACATGCAGGGATACACACCCCAAATTCACACACAGAAACGCAATTACACAGACACAATCTACAAATACACCCTTGGGGGCACACCACACAATCAGAAACAACGAATACACACTCAGAAACGCACCACAAGTCACATATTACAAATACACATACAGGGACACACACAACAAATACACACACAGAAACACACTACGCAGACACACACTAAAAATGCACACTTAGATCACACCACAGAGACATACATATAAAATACACATTCAGGGAGACACACCATAAATACACACGAAGAAACACATTACACAGACTCGCACTACAAATATACACTTAGGAGCACACGACACAAACAAAAGTAACAAGTACACTTACAGGGACACACACAGAAACACACTACGGACACACTGCAATACACATACGGGGATACACACCACAAGAACTTACACAGAAACACAACACAAGGTCACACACTACAAATACACTCTCCGGGACACACCACACAGACACACACCAGAAACGGATACTTAGAGTCACACCACACAGACAGAAATAGTAAATACTCACACTGACACAAACCACAAATGCACACATATGAAAGACACCACACAGACGCATATTACATATACACTATCACGATACACCATACAGACACATACTAGAAATACACACAGACACATTCATACACTTATGTGTACACACACATAAACGCAAACCACACATACAGAGACCACGATACACAGAGACTCATACCAAGACACACTAGACCTACATACATGACACATACACATAGACATATTGACACACAGGCAGACACAGACACATACGCAGATGCACACCACAGATATCATACAATTACATACCGAGACGCACACCACCCACATACACATATTGACTACATACAAACATATTGACACACACACAGAGACACAAGACACATACATTAATACATACTGACACACACCACACAGTCCTCCTCCGCGGTGTAGTGGTTACCATCCTAGCCTTTAGTTCCCGAGGTCACGGGTTCAAACACGGCGGAGGCCGATGGATTTTTTCGGGCGTAAAAATCTTTAGCATGGCTTCCTTCGGAAGGGAACTAAAGCCAGTGGTCCCGTGTCATAAATTTACGGCACGTAAAAGAACCTCAAGTCTGAAAAAGAAGCCTCTGAACAAAATTACTTGTTTTTCGAGTGGAGAAGAAAATTATTTAATCACTTCCCCAGCCCCGATGGGAGTGTGGGATACACAAATAGCCGGAAGGAAAATGGAAGAAGGAAAAAGAGGAATTCAGGAGTGATAGTGCGGCTGTACCGCTGTTGCACCAGCGTATTCAAGTTCGGGATATATTGGCCGGCCACGAGGGCCTAAGCCAGGTGAAGGTAAGGTGCCGGGGCGCAAACATGACCGAGGCCCTACTTGCGCCCTTGGGAATTCATTGACATGTGAAGGAAAATTGTGATTAAAGGAATGTGGTAGTGCAAGGCAAACTGGGATAGGCCCAGCTCACCAACATGACGAGTGTTGAGCGGTGATGCCTATTAGCAGTGCCTAGGGTGCCGAGCGCTGCCTCGGGAAGCTGCGTCAGTCCTCTGTGGTTGATTAGTAGAATGTTGATTATGCAGTTTCCTCATGAGGAGCGAAAGCTCGTGTTTGATTATTCTTGTTATTATCATCCTGAGTCCAGCCATGTAATTAGTGAACACAGCAGTGGTTGGCAGATCGCGTAGGCGTAGTCGGTCGGTTTGTTGGTGTGAATTCAGTTCTTGGAGTGTATCGTGGTACTCTTGAAGTTCGGTCAGTACCTCCAAGGAGACCAGTTTGGTGGTGATGTTGAGTAGCCCCGCCTGCATATCCACCAGCTTCTGCAGGATGTTAGGCTTGGCTGCGTTGAGGTGATGCTTGCGACGGTTCCCGGCGTGTCATCTAATGTAGGAGGCCCGTTCTCCAAGACGCGGTCGTGCAGCAGTGATAACTGCTGCTACAATGCAGGCACTTTTCGTGTATCCAGCAGGTTGCGCAGAAGCGGCGGCAAGGGTTAATCGTGCTGCTGGCAGACAGAAGTCAAGTTAGGTGCCCCATAGTAGTGGCACCGTGGCTGAGCAATACATCCTACCTCACTGTGCCACACAGTAGTAGCACCGTGGCTGAGCAGAACATCCTAACTCACTGTGCCCCACAGTAGTGTCACCGTGGCTGAGCAGAACATCCTACCTCACTGTGCCCTCCAGTAGTGGCACCGTGGCTGAGCAGTACATCCTACCTGAGTGTGCAGCACAGTAGTGTCACCGTGGCTGGGCAGTACATCCTCACTGAGTGTGCAGCACAGTAGTGGCACAGTGGCTGAGCAGTACATTCTACCTAAGTGCGCAGCACAGTAGTGGCAACATGGCTGAGCAATACATCGTAACTCAGTGTGCAGCATAGTAGTGGTACCGTGGCTGAGCAGTACATCCCACCTCACTGTGCCGCAAAGTAGTGTCACCGTGGCTGGGAAGTACATCCTCACTCAGTGTGCAGCAGAGTAGTGGCACCGTGGCTGAGCAGTACATCCTACCTCAGTGTGCCACACAGTAGTGGCACCGTGGTTGAGCAGTACATCGTAACTCAGTGTGCAGCACAGAAGTGGCACCGTGGCTGGACAGTACATCCTAACTCAGTGTGCAGCACAGTAGTTTCAACTTGGCTGGACAGTACATCCTAACTCAGTGTGCAGCACAGTAGTGTCACCGTGGCTGGGCAGTACATCCTAACTCAGTGTGCAGCACAGCAGTGGCACCGTGGCTGAGCAGTACATCCTACCTGAGCGTGCAGCACAGTAGTGTCACCGTGGCTGAGCAGTACATCCTACCTTACTTTGTCCCACATTAGTGGCACCGTGAGTGGTCAGTGCATCCTACCTCACTGTGTCCCACATTAGTGGCACCGTGGCTGGGCAGTACATCCTACTTCAGTGTGCAGCACAGTAGTGTTTCCGTGGCTGGGCAGTACATCCTAACTGGGTGTGCAGCACAGTAGTGTCACCGTGGCTGAGCAGTACATCCTACCACAGTGTGCAGCACAGTAGTCTCACCGTGGCTGAGCAGTACATCCTTCCTCTGTATGCAGCACAGTAGTGTCACCGTGCCGGAGCAGTACATCCTAACACAGTGTGCAGCACAGTAGCGTCACCGTGGCTGGGCAGTACATCCTAACTCAGTGTGCAGCACACTACTGGCACCGCGGGTGAGGAGTACATCCTACCTCAGTGTGCAGCACAGTAGTGTCACCGTGGCTGAGCAGTACATCCTACCTAAGTGTGCAGCACAGTGGTGTCACCGTGACTGGGCTGTTCATCCTAACTCAGTTTGCACCAAAGTAGTGGCACCGTGCCTGAGCAGTACATCCTACCTCACTGTGCCCCATAGTAGTGTTACCGTGGCTGAGCTGTAAATCCTTCCTTAGTGTGCCTCATAGTAGTGGCACGGTGGTGGAACTGTACACCCTACCTCAGTGTGCTTCACAGTAGTGCCACCGTGACTGAGCAGTACATCCTACCTTACTATGTCTCTCAGTAGTGCCACCGTGGCTGAGCAATGCATCCTACCACACTGTGCCCCACATAAGTGGCACCGTGGTTGGGCATTACATACTACTCCAGTGTGCAGTACAGTAGTGTCACCGTGGCTGAGCAGTACATCCTACTTTACTCTGTCCAAGAGTAGTGCCACCGTGGCTGAGCAGTGCATCCTACCTCAGTGTGCAGCACAGCAATGGCACCGTGGCTGAGCAGTACATCCTACTTTACTCTGTCCAAGAGTTGTGCCACCGTGGATGAGCAGTACATCCTACCTAAGTGTGCAGCACAGTAGTGTCACCGTGGCTGAGCAGTACATCCTACCTAAGTGTGCAGCACATGTAGTATCACCGTGGCTGGGCAGTACATCCTACCTAAGTGTGCAGCACAGTAGTGTCACCGTGGCTGGGCAGTACATCCTACCTAAGTGTGCAGCACAGTAGTGGCACCGTGGCTGGGCAGAACATCCTACCTAAGTGTGCAGCACAGCAGTGTCACCGTGGCTGGGCAGTACATCCTACCTAAGTGTGCAGCACAGTAGTGGCACCGTGGCTGAGCAGTACATCCTACCTAAGTGTGCAGCACATGTAGTATCACCGTGGCTGGGCAGTACATCCTATCTGAGTGTGCAGCACAGTAGTGGCACCGTGGTTGGGTAGTACATCCTACCTCAGTGTGTCACACATTAGTGGCACCGTGGCTGGGCAGTACATCCTACCTCATTGTGCAGCACAGTAGTGTCCCCGTGGCTGGGCAGTACATCCTAACTCAGTGTGCAGCACACTAGTGGCACCGTGCGTGAGCAGTACATCCTACCTCATTGTGCAGCACAGTAGTGTCACCGTGGCTGAGCAGTACATCCTACCTCAGTGTGCAGCACAGTAGTGTCACCGTGGCTGGGCAGTACATCCTAACTCAGTGTGCAGCACAGCAGTGGCACCGTGGCTGAGCAGTGCATCCTACCTCACTGTGCCCCATAGCAGTGTTACCGTGGCTGAGCAGTAAATCCTTCCTTAGTGTACCCCATAGTAGTGAAACGGTGGTGGAGCAGTACATCCTACCTCAGTGTGCAGCACAGTAGTGTCACCGTGGCGGAGTGGTACATCCTACCTTACTATGTCTATCAGTAGTGCCACCGTGGCTGAGTAATGCATCCTACCTCACTGTGCCCTACATTAGTGGCACCGTAGGTGGGCACTACATACTAATCCAGTGTGCAGTACACTAGTGTCACCGTGGCTGAGCAGCACATCATATCTTACTCTGTCCAACAGTAGTGGCACCGTGGCTGGGCAGTGTATACTACTTCAGTGTTCAGAGCAGTAGTGTAACCGTGGCGGAGTAGTACATCCTAACTTACTATGTCTCTCAGTAGTGCCAACGTGGCTGAGCAGTGCATGCTACCTCAGTGTGCAGCACAGCAGTGGAACCGTGGCTTAACAGTACATCCTACCTCGGTGTGCAGCACAGTAGTTTCACTATGGCTGGACAGTACATCCTAACTCAGTGTGCAGCACAGTAGTGTCACCGTGGCTGGGCAGTACATCCTAACTCAGTGTGCAGCACAGCAGTGGCACCGTGGCTGAGCAGTACATACTACCTGAGTGTGCAGCACAGTAGTGTCACCGCGGCTGGGCAGTACATCCTCACTCAGTGTGCAGCACAGTAGTGGCACAGTGGCTGAGCAGTACATCCTACCTCACTGTGCCGCATAGTAGTGTCACCGTGGCTGGGCAGTACATTCTCACTCAGTGTGCAGCACAGTAGTGGCACCGTGGCTGAGCAGTACATCCTACCTCAGTGTGCGGCACAGTAGTGGCACCGTGGCTGAGCAGTACATCGTAACTCAGTGTGCAGCACAGTAGTGGCACCGTGGCTGATCAGTTAATCCTACCTCACTGTGCCCCATAGTGGTGGCACCGTGGCTGAGCAGTACATCCTACTTTAGTGTGCCCCTCATTGGTGGCATTGTGGCGGAGCGGTACATCGTACCTCAGTGTGCAGCACAGTAGTTTCACCGTGTCTGAGCCGTAAATCCTACCTCACTGTACCCCACATTGGTGGCATTGTGGCGGAGCAGTACATCCTACCTAAGTGTGTAGCATACTAGTAGCACCGTGGCGGAGCAGTACATCCTACCTCACTGTGTCCCACATTAGTGGCACCGTGGCTGGGCAGTGCATCCTACTTCATTGTGCAGCACAGTAGTGTAACCGTCGCTAAGCAGTACATTCTACCTCAGTGTGCAGCACAGTAGTGTCACCGTGGCTGAGCAGTACATATTACCTCAGTGTGCAGCACAGTAGTGTCACCGTGGCTGGGCAGTAAATCCTACCTCAGTTTGCAGCACAGTAGTGGCACCGTGGCTTAGCAGTACATCCTACCTGAGTGTGCAGCACAGTAGTGGCACCGTGGCTTGGCAGTACATCCTAACTCAGTGTGCAGCACAGTAGTGGCACCGTGGGTGAGCAGTACATCTTACCGCAGTGTGCAGCACAGTACTGTCACCGTGACTGAGCAGTACAACCTACCTCAGTGTACAGCACAGTAGTGTCACCGTGGCTGGACATTACATCCTACCTCAGTGTGCAGCACAATAGTGTCACCGTGGCTGGACAGTACATCCTACCTCACTCTGCCCCATAGTAGTGGCACCATGGCTGAACAGTACATCCTACCTCACTCTGCCCCATAGTAGTGGCACCGTTTCGGAGCAGTACATCCTACCTCAGTGTGCAGCACAGTAGTGCCACCGTGACTGATTAGTACATCCTACCTTACTATGTCCCACAGTATTGTCACCGTGGCTGAGCATTGCATCCTACCTCACTGTGCCCCACATTAGTGGCACCTTGGCTAAGCAGTATATACTACTCCAGTGTGCAGAACAGTAGTGTCACCGTGGCTGAGTAGTACATCCTACCTTGCTCTGTCCGACAGAAGTTGCAGCGTGGCTGGGCAGTATGTACTACTTCAGTGTGCAGCACAGTTGTGTCACAGAGGCAGAGTAGTACATCCTACCTTACTATGTCAATCATTAGTGCCACCGTGGCTGAGCAGTGCATCCTACCTCAGTGTGCAGCATAGTACTGGCACCGTGGCTAGGCAGTACATCCTACCTGAGTGTGCAGCACAGTAGTGGCACCGTGGCTGAGCAGTACATCCTACCTCGGTGTGCAGCACAGTAGTTTCACCGTGTCTGGACAGTAAACCCTAACTCAGTGTGCAGCACAGTAGTGTCACCGTGGCTGGGCAGTACATTCTAACTCAGTGTGCAGCACAGCAGTGGCACCGTGGCTGAGCAGTATATCCTACCTGAGTGTGCAGCACAGTAGTGTCACCGTGGCTGGGCAGTACATCCTCACTCAGTGTGCAGCACAGTAGTGGCACCGTGGCTGAGCAGTACATCCTACCTAAGTGTGCTGCACAGTAGTGTCACCGTGGCTGAGTAGTACATCCTACCTTACTCTGTCCGACAGAAGTTGCAGCGTGGCTGGGCAGTACATCCTCATTCAGTGTGCAGCACAGTTGTGTCAGCGTGGCGGAGTAGTACATCCTACCTTACTATGTCAATCATTAGTGCCACCGTGGCTGAGCAGTGCATCCTAACTCAGTGTGCAGCACAGTAGTGGCACCGTGGCTAGGCAGTACATCCTCACTCAGTGTGCAGCACAGTAGTGGCACCGTGGCTGAGCAGTACATCCTACCTAAGTGTGCAGCACAGTAGTGTCACCGTGGCTGAGTAGTACATCCTACCTTACTCTGTCGGACAGAAGTTGCAGCGTGGCTGGGCAGTACATCCTAACTCAGTGTGAAGCACAGTATTGTCACCGTGGCTGGGCAGTACATCCTAACTCAGTGTGCAGCACAGCAGTGGCACCGTGGCTGGGCAGTATATCCTACCTGAGTGTGCAGCACAGTAGTGTCACCGAGGCTGCGCAGTACATCCTCATCAGTGTGCAGCACAGTAGTGGCACCGTGGCTGAGTAGTACATCCTACCTTACTCTGTCCGACAGAAGTGGCAGCGTGGCTGGGCAGTATGTACTAGTTCAGTGTGCAGCACAGTTGTGTCACCGTGGCGGAGTAGTACATCCTACCTTACTATGTCTCTCATTAGTGCCACCGTGGCTGACCAGTACATCCTACCTCACTGTGCCCCATAGTACTGTTACCGTGGCTGAGCAGTAAATCGTTCCTTAGTGTACCCCATAGTAGTGGCACGGTGGCGGAGCAGTACATCCTACCTCAGTGTGCAGCACAGTAGTGCCACCGTGACTGAGCAGTACATCCTACCTTACTATGTCCCACAGTAGTGGCACCGTGGCGGAGCAGTGCATCCTAGCTCACTGTGCCCCACATTAGTGGCACCGTGGCTGGGCAGTACATCCTACCTCAGAGTGCAGACACAAGTGTCACCGTGACTGAGCAGTACATCCTACCTTACTATGTCCCACAGTATTGTCACCGTGGCGGAGCAGTGCATCCTACCTCACTGTGCTCCACATTGGTGGACCGTGGCTGGGAAGTGTATACTACTTCAGTGTGCAGAACAGTAGTGTAACCGTGGCGGAGTAGTGCATCCTACCTTACTATGTCTCTCAGTAGTGCCACCGTGGCTGAGCAGTGCATCCTACCTCAGTGTGCAGCACAGCAGTGGCACCGTGGCTAGGCAGTACATCCTACCTGAGTGTGCAGCACAGTAGTGGCACCGTGGCTTAGCAGTACATCCTACCTCGGTGTGCAGCACAGTAGTTTCACCGTGGCTGGACAGTACATCCTAACCCAGTGTGCAGCACAGTAGTTTCACCGTGGCTGGACAGTACATCCTAACTCAGTGTGCAGCACAGTAATGTCACCGTGGCTGAGCAGTACATCCTACCTGAGTGTGCAGCACAGTAGTGTCACCGTGGCTGGGCAGTACATCCTCACTCAGTGTGCAGCACATTAGTGGCACCGTGGCTGAGCAGTACATTCTACCTAAGTGTGCAGCACAGTAGAAGCAACATGGCTGAGCAATACATTGTAACTCAGTGTGCAGCACAGTAGTGGCACCGTGGCTGAGCAGTACATCCCACCTCACTGTGCCGCAAAGTAGTGTCACCGTGGCTGGGAAGTACATCCTCACTCAGTGTGCAGCACAGTAGTGGCACCGTGGCTGAGCAGTACATCCTACCTCAGTGTGCCACACAGTAGTGGCACCGTGGTTGATCAGTACATCGTAACTCAGTGTACAGCACAGAAGTGGCACCGTGGCTGGACAGTACATCCTAACTCAGTGTGCAGCACAGTAGTTTCAACTTGGCTGGACAGTACATCCTAACTCAGTGTGCAGCACAGTAGTGTCACCGTGGCTGGGCAGTACATCCTAACTCAGTGCGCAGCACAGAAGTGGCACCGTGGCTGAGCAGTACATCCTACCTGAGCGTGCAGCACAGTAGTGTCACCGTGGCTGAGCAGTACATCCTACCTTACTCTGTCCCACATTAGTGGCACCGTGAGTGGTCAGTGCATCCTACCTCACTGTGTCCCACATTAGTGGCACCGTGGCTGGGCAGTACATCCTACTTCAGTGTGCAGCACAGAAGTGTCACCGTGGCTGGGCAGTACATCCTAACTGGGTGCGCAGCACAGTAGTGTCACCGTGGCTGAGCAGTACATCCTACCTCAGTGTCCAGCACAGTAGTCTCACCGTGGCTGAGCAGTACATCCTTCCACAGTATGCGGCACAGTAGTGTCACCGTGCCGGAGCAGTACATCCTAACACAGTGTGCAGCACAGTAGTGTCACCGTGGCTGGGCAGTACATCCTACCTCAGTGTGCAGCACACTACTGGCACCGTGCCTGAGCAGTACATCCTACCTAAGTGTGCAGCACAGTAGTGTCACCGTGACTGGGCTGTTCATCCTAACTCAGTTTGCAGCACAGTAGTGTCACCGTGGCTGGGCAGTAAATCCTACCTCAGTGCGCAGCACAGTAGTGCCACCGTGACTGAGCAGTACATCCTACCTTACTATGTCTCTCAGTAGTGCCACCGTGGCTGAGCAATGCATCCTACCACACTGTGCCCCACATTAGTGGCACCGTGGTTGGGCATTACATACTACTCCAGTGTGCAGTACAGTAGTGTCACCGTGGCTGAGCAGTACATCCTACTTTACTCTGTCCAAGAGTAGTGCCACCGTGGCTGAGCAGTGCATCCTACCTCAGTGTGCAGCACAGCAATGGCACCGTGGCTAGGCAGTACATCCTACTTCAGTGTGCAGCAGAGTAGTGGCACCGTGTCTTAGCAGTGCATCATACCTCGGTGTGCAGCACAGTAGTTTCACCGTGGCTGGACAGTACATCCTAACTCAGTGTGCAGCACAGTAGTGTCACCGTCTCTGAGCAGTACATCCTACCTAAGTGTGCAGCACAGTAGTGGCAACGTGGCTGAGCAATACATCGTAACTCAGTGTGCAGCTCAGTAGTGGCACCGTGGCTGAGCAGTACATCCTACCTCACTGTGCCGCATAGTAGTGTCACCGTGGCTGGGCAGTACATCCTCACTCAGTGTGCAGCACAGTAGTGGCGCCGTGGCTGGGCAGTACATCCTACCTAAGTGTGCAGCACAGTAGTGTCACCGTGGTTGAGCAGTACATCCTCACTCAGTGTGCAGCACTGTAGTGGCGCCGTGGCTGGGCAGTACATCCTACCTCAGTTTGCAGCACAGTAGTGGCACCGTGGCTTAGCAGTACATCCTACCTGAGTGTGCAGCACAGTAGTGTCACCGTGGTTGAGCAGTACATCCTAACTCAGTGTGCAGCACAGTAGTGTCACCGTGGCTGGGCAGTACGTCCTACCTCAGTGTGCAGCACAGTAGTGGCACCGTGGCTGAGCAGTACATCCTACCTAAGTGTGCAGCACATGTAGTATCACCGTGGCTGGGCAGTACATCCTATCTGAGTGTGCAGCACAGTAGTGGCACCGTGGTTGGGCAGTACATCCTACCTGACTGTGTCACACATTAGTGGCACCGTGGCTGGGCAGTACATCCTACCTCACTCTGTCACACATTAGTGGCACCGTGGCTGGGCAGTACATCCTACCTCAGTGTGCAGCACAGTAGTGTCCCCGTGGCTGGGCAGTACATCCTAACTCAGTGTGCAGCACACTAGTGGCACCGTGCGTGAGCAGTACATCCTACCTCATTGTGCAGCACAGTAGTGTCACCGTGGCTGAGCAGTACATCCTACCTCAGTGTGCAGCACAGTAGTGTCACCGTGGCTGGGCAGTACATCCTAACTCAGTGTGCAGCACAGCAGTGGCACCGTGGCTGAGCAGTGCATCCTACCTCACTGTGCCCCATAGCTGTGTTACTGTGGCTGAGCAGTAAATCCTTCCTTAGTGTACCCCATAGTAGTGAAATGGTGGTGGAGCAGTACATCCTATTTCAGTGTGCAGCACAGTAGTGTCACCGTGGCGGAGTGGTACATCCTACCTTACTATGTCTATCAGTAGTGCCACCGTGGCTGAGTAATGCATCCTACCTCACTGTGCCCTACATTAGTGGCACCGTAGGTGGGCTCTACATACTATTCCAGTGTGCAGTACACTAGTGTCACCGTGGCTGAGCAGCACATCCTATCTTACCCTGTCCAACAGTAGTGGCACCGTGGCTGGGCAGTGTATACTACTTCAGTGTGCAGAGCAGTAGTGTAACCGTGGCGGAGTAGTACATCCTAACTTACTATGTCTCTCAGTAGTGCCAACGTGGCTGAGCAGTGCATGCTACCTCAGTGTGCGGCACAGCAGTGGAACCGTGGCTAGGCAGTACATCCTACCTCTGTGTGCAGCACAGTAGTGGCACCGTGGCTTAGCAGTACATCCTACCTCGGTGTGCAGCACAGTAGTTTCACTGTGGCTGGACAGTACATCCTAACTCAGTGTGCAGCACAGTAGTGTCACCGTGGCTGGGCAGTACATCCTAACTCAGTGTGCAGCACAGCAGTGGCACCGTGGCTGAGCAGTACATCCTACCTGAGTGTGCAGCACAGTAGTGTCACCGCGGCTGGGCAGTACATCCTCACTCAGTGTGCAGCACAGTAGTGGCACAGTGGCTGAGCAGTACATCCTACCTCACTGTGACGCATAGTAGTGTCACCGTGGCTGGGCAGTACATCCTCACTCAGTGTGCAGCACAGTAGTGGCACCGTGGCTGAGCAGTACATCCTACCTCAGTGTGCGGCACAGTAGTGGCACCGTGGCTGAGCAGTACATCGTAACTCAGTGTGCAGCACAGTAGTGGCACCGTGGCTGATCAGTTAATCCTACCTCACTGTGCCCCATAGTGGTGGCACCGTGGCTGAGCAGTACATCCTACCTCAGTGTGCCCCTCATTGGTGGCATTGTGGCGGAGCGGTACATCCTACCTCAGTGTGCAGTACAGTAGTTTCACCGTGTCTGAGCCGTAAATCCTACCTCACTGTGCCCCACATTGGTGGCATTGTGGCGGAGCAGTACATCCTACCTAAGTGTGTAGCATACTAGTAGCACCGTGGCGGAGCAGTACATCCTACCTCACTGTGTCCCACATTAGTGGCACCGTGGCTGGGCAGTGCATCCTACTTCATTGTGCAGCACAGTAGTGTCACCGTGGCTGAGCAGTACATATTACCTCAGTGTGCAGCACAGTAGTGTCACCGTGGCTGGGCAGTAAATCCTACCTCAGTTTGCAGCACAGTAGTGGCACCGTGGCTTAGCAGTGCATCCTACCTGAGTGTGCAGCACAGTAGTGGCACCGTGGCTGGGCAGTACATCCTAACTCAGTGTGCAGCACAGTAGTGGCACAGTGGGTGAGCAGTACAACTTACCGCAGTGTGCAGCACAGTACTGTCACCGTGACTGAGCAGTCCAACCTACCTCAGTGTACAGCACAGTAGTGTCACCGTGGCTGGACATTACATCCTACCTCAGTGTGCAGCACAATAGTGTCACCGTGTCTGGACAGTACATCCTACCTCACTCTGCCCCATAGTAGTGGCACCATGGCTGAACAGTACATCCTACCTCACTCTGCCCCATAGTAGTGGCACCGTTTCGGAGCAGTACATCCTACCTCAGTGTGCAGCACAGTAGTGCCACCGTGACTGATTAGTACATCCTACCTTACTATGTCCCACAGTATTGTCACCGTGGCTGAGCATTGCATCCTACCTCACTGTGCCCCACATTAGTGGCACCTTGGCTGAGCAGTATATACTACTCCAGTGTACAGAACAGTAGTGTCACCGCGGCTGAGTAGTACATCCTACCTTACTCTGTCCGACAGAAGTTGCAGCGTGGCTGGGCAGTATGTACTACTTCAGTGTGCAGCACAGTTGTGTCACAGAGGCAGAGTAGTATATCCTACCTTACTATGTCAATCATTAGTGCCACCGTGGCTGAGCAGTGCATCCTACCACAGTGTGCAGCACAGTACTGGCACCGTGGCTAGGCAGTACATCCTACCTCGGTGTGCAGCACAGTAGTTTCACCGTGCCTGGACAGTACATCTTAACTCAGTGTGCAGCACAGTAGTTTCACCGTGGCTGGACAGTACATCCTAACTCAGTGTGCAGCACAGTAATGTCACCGTGGCTGAGCAGTACATCCTACCTGAGTGTGCAGCACAGTAGTGTCACCGTGGCTGGGCAGTACATCCTCACTCAGTGTGCAGCACAGTAGTGGCACCGTGGCTGAGCAGTACATTCTACCTAAGTGTGCAGCACAGTAGTGGCAACATGGCAGAGCAATACATCGTAACTCAGTGTGCAGCACAGTAGTGGCACCGTGGCTGAGCAGTACATCCCACCTCACTGTGCCGGAAAGTAGTGTCACCGTGGCTGGGAAGTACATCCTCACTCAGTGTGCAGCACAGTAGTGGCACCGTGGCTGAGCAGTACATCCTACCTCAGTGTGCCACACAGTAGTGGCACCGTGGCTGGACAGTACATCCTACCTCAGTGTGCGGCACAGTAGTTGTACCGTGGCTGAGCAGTTACTCCTACCTCAGTGTGCCCATTAGTGGTGGCACCGTGGCTGAGCAGTACATCCTACCTCAGTGTGACCCACATTGGTGGCATTGTGGCGGAGCAGTACATTCTACCTCAGTGACCAGCACAGTAGTGGTGCCGTGGCTGAGAATTAAATCCTACCTCACTGTGTTCCACATTGGTGGCATTGTGGCGGAGCAGTACATCCTAACTCACTGTGCCACAAACTAGTGGCACCGTGGCTGGGCCGTACATAATACTTCAGTGTGCAGCACAGTAGTGTCACCGTGGCTGAGCAGTACATCCTACCTTACTAATTCTCTCAGTACTGCCACCGTGGCTGAGCAGCGAATCCTACCTCAATTAGCCTCACATTAGTGGCTCCGTGGCTGGGCAATACATACTACTTCAGCGTGCAGCACAGTAGTGTCACCGTGGCTGAGCAGTACATCCTACCTTACTCTGTCCCACATTAGTGGCACCGTGACTGAGTAGTGCATCCTACATCACTGTGTCCCACATTAGTGGCACCGTGGCTGGGCAGTACATCCTACTTCAGTGTGCAGCACAGTAGTGTCACCGTGGCTGGGCAGTACATCCTAACCCGGTGTACCACACAGTAGTGTCACCGTGGCTGAGCAGAACATCCTACCTCAGTGTGCGGCACACTAGTGGCACCGTGGCTGGGCAGTACATCCTAACTCAGTGTGCAACACTCTAGTGGCACCGTTGGTGAGCAGTACATCCTACCTCATTGCGCAGCACAGTAGTGTCACCGTGGCTGAGCAGTACATCCTACCTCAGTGTGCAGCACAGTAGTGTCACCGTGGCTGGGCAGTACATCCTAACTCAGTGTGCAGCACAGCAGTGGCACCGTGGCCGAGCAGTGCATCCTACCTCACTGTGCCCCATAGTAGTGTTACCGTGGCTGAGCAGTAAATCCTTCCCTAGTGTGCCCCATAGTAGTGAAACGGTGGTGGAGCAGTACATCCTACCTCAGTGTGCAGCACAGTAGTGTCACCGTGGCGGAGTGGTACATCCTACCTTACTATGTCTCTCAGTAGTGCCACCGTCGCTGAGCAATGCATCCTACCTCACTGTGCCCCACATTAGTGGCACCGTAGTTGGGCACTACATACTACTCCAGTGTGCAGTACAGTAGTGTCACCGTGGCTGAGCAGCACATTCTACCTTACCCTGTCCAACAGTAGTGGCACCGTGGCTGGGCAGTGTATACTACTTCAGTATGCAGAACAGTAGTGTAACCGTGGCGGAGTAGTACATCCTAACTTACTATGTCTCTCAGTAGTGCCAACGTGGCTGAGCAGTGCATCCTACCTCAGTGTGCAGCACAGCAGAGGCACCGTGGCTAGGCAGTACATCCTACCTTAGTGTGCAGCACAGTAGTGGCACCGTGGCTTAGCAGTACATCCTACCTCGTTGTGCAGCACAGTAGTTTCACTGTGGCTGGACAGTACATCCTAACTCAGTGTGCAGCACAGTAGTGTCACCGTGGCTGGGCAGTACATCCTAACTCAGTGTGCAGCACAGCAGTGGCACCTTGGCTGAGCAGTACATCCTACCTGAGTGTGCAGCAAAGTAGTGTCACCGTGGCTGGGCAGTACATCCTCACTCAGTGTGCAGCACAGTAGTGGCACAGTGGCTGAGCAGTACATCCTACCACACTGTGCCGCATAGTAGTGCTACCGTGGCTGGGCAGTACATCCTCACACAGTGCGCAGCACAGTAGTGGCACAGTGGCTGAGCAGTACATCCTACCTCAGTGTGCGGCACAGTAGTGGCACCGTGGCTGAGCAGTACATCGTAACTCAGTGTGCAGCACAGTAGTGGCACCGTGGCTGATCAGTTAATCCTACCTCACTGTGCCCCATAGTGGTGGCACCGTGGCTGAGCAGTACATCCTACCTCCGTGTGCCCCTCATTGGTGTCTATGTGGCGGAGCGGTACATGCTACCTCAGTGTGCAGCACAGTAGTTTCACCGTTTCTGAGCAGTAAATCCTACCTCACTGTGCCCCACATTGGTGGCATTGTGGCTGAGCAGTACATCCTACCTCACTGTGTCCCACATTAGTGGCACCGTGGCTGGGCAGTACATCCTACTTCATTGTGCAGCACAGTAGTGTAACCGTGGCTAAGCAGTACATTCTACCTCAGTGTGCAGATCAGTAGTGTCGCCGTGGCTGAGCAGTACACGTTACCTCAGTGTGCAGCATAGTAGTGTCACCGTGGCTGGGCAGTAAGTCCAAACTCAGTGTGCAGCACAGTAGTGGCACCGTGGCTGAGCAGTACATCCTACCTGAGTGTGCAGCACAGTAGTGGCGCCGTGGCTGGGCAGTACATCCTAACTCAGTGTGCAGCACAGTAGTGGCACCGTGGGTGAGCAGTACATCTTACCGCAGTGTGCAGCACAGTACTGTCACCGTGACTGAGCAGTACAACCTACCTCAGTGTACAGCACAGTAGTGTCACCGTGGCTGGACATTACATCCACCTCATTGTGCAGCACAATAGTGTCACCGTGGCTGGACAGTACGTCCTACCTCACTCTGCCCCATAGTAGTGGCACCATGGCTGAACGGTACATCCTACCTCACTCTGCCCCATAGTAGTGGCACCGTTTCGGAGCAGTACATCCTACCTCAGTGTGCAGCACAGTAGTGCCACAGTGACTGATTAGTACATCCTATCTTACTATGTCCCACAGTATTGTCACCGTGGCGGAGCTGTGCCTCCTACCTCACTGTGCTCCACATTAGTGGCACCGTGGCTGGGCAGTACATCATACCTCAGTGTGCACAACAGTAGTGTCACCGTGGCTGAGTAGTACATCCTACCTTACTCTGTCCGACAGAAGTTGCAGCGTGGCTGGGCAGTATGTCCTACTTCAGTGTGCAGCACAGTTGTGTCACCGTGGCAGAGTAGTACATCCTACCTTACTATGTCAATCATTAGTCCCACCGTGGCTGAGTAGTGCATCCTACCTCAGTGTGCAGCACAGTACTGGCACCGTGGCTAGGCAGTACATCCTACCTCAGTGTGCAGCACAGTAGTGGCACCGTGGCTGAGTAGTACGTCCTAACTGGGTGTGCAGCACAGTAGTGTCACCGTGGCTGAGCAGTACATCCTACCTCAGTTTGCAGCACAGTAGTCTCACCGTGGCTGAGCAGTACATCCTTCCTCAGTATGCAGCACAGTAGTGTCACCGTGCCGGAGCAGTACATCCTAACACAGTGTGCAGCACAGTAGTGTCACCGTGGCTGGGCAGTACATCCTAACTCAGTGTGCAGCACACTACTGGCACCGCGGGTGAGGAGTACATTCTACCTCAGTGTGCAGCACAGTAGTGTCACCGTGGCTGAGCAGTACATTCTACCTAAGTGTGCAGCACAGTAGTGTCACCGTGACTGGCCTGTTCATCCTAACTCAGTTTGCACCAAAGTAGTGGCACCGTGCCTGAGCAGTACATCCTACCTCACTGTGCCCCATAGTAGTGTTACCGTGGCTGAGCTGTAAATCCTTCCTTAGTGTGCCTCATAGTAGTGGCACGGTGGTGGAACAGTACATCCTACCTCAGTGTGCTGCACAGTAGTGCCACCGTGACTGAGCAGTACATCCTACCTTACTATGTCTCTCAGTAGTGCCACCGTGGCTGAGCAATGCATCCTACCACACTGTGCCCCACATTAGTGGCACCGTAGTTGGGCATTACATACTACTCCAGTGTGCAGTACAGTAGTGTCACCGTGGCTGAGCAGTACATCCTACTTTACTCTGTCCAAGAGTAGTGCCACCGTGGCTGAGCAGTGCATCCTACCTCAGTGTGCAGCACAGCAATGGCACCGTGGCTAGGCAGTACATCCTACTTCAGTGTGCAGCAGAGTAGTGGCACCGTGTCTTAGCAGTGCATCCTACCTCGGTGTGCAGCACAGTAGTTTCACCGTGGCTGGACAGTACATCCTAACTCAGTGTGCAGCACAGTGGTGTCACCGTGGCTGGGCAGTACATCCTAACTCAGTGTGCAGCACAGTAGTGTCACCGTCTCTGAGCAGTACATTTTACCTAAATGTGCAGCACAGTAGTGGCAACGTGGCTGAGCAATACATCGTAACTCAGTGTGCAGCACAGTAGTGGCACCGTGGCTGAGCAGTACATCCTAACTCAGTGTGCAGCACAGTAGTGTCACCGTCTCTGAGCAGTACATCCTACCTAAGTGTGCAGCACAGTAGTGGCAACGTGGCTGAGCAATACATCGTAACTCAGTGTGCAGAACAGTAGTGTCACCGTGGCTGGGCAGTACATCCTCACTCAGTGTGCAGCACAGTAGTGGCGCCGTGGCTGTGCAGTACATGCTACCTCAGTGTGCGGCACAGTAGTTGCACCGTGACTGATCAGTTAATCCTACCTCACTGTGCCCCATAGTGGTGGCACCGTGGCTGAGAAGTACATCCTACCTCAGTGTGCCCCACATTGGAGGCATTGTGGCGGAGCAGTACATCCTACCTAAGTGTGCAGCACACTAGTAGCACCGTGGCTGAGCGGTACATCCTACCTCACTGTGTCACACATTAGTGGCACCGTGGCTGGGCAGTACATCCTACCTCAGTGTGCAGCACAGTAGTGTCCCCGTGGCTGGGCAGTACATCCTACCTAAGTGTGCAGCACAGTAGTGTCAACGTGGTTGAGCAGTACATATTACCTCAGTGTGCAGCACAGTAGTGGCACCGTGGCTGAGCAGTACATCCTACCTAAGTGTGCAGCACAGTAGTGTCACCGTGGCTGAGCAGTACATCCTAACTCAGTGTGCAGCACAGTAGTGTCACCGTGGCTGGGCAGTACATCCTAACTCAGTGTGCAGCACAGTAGTGTCACCGTGGCTGGGCAGTACATCCTACCTCAGTGTGCAGCACAGTAGTGGCACCGTGGCTGAGCAGTACATCCTACCTAAGTGTGCAGCACATGTAGTATCACCGTGGCTGGGCAGTACATCCTATCTGAGTGTGCAGCACAGTAGTGGCACCGTGGTTGGGCAGTACATCCTACCTCAGTGTGCAGCACAGTAGTGGCACCGTGGTTGGGCAGTACATCCTACCTCACTGTGTCACACATTAGTGGCACCGTGGCTGGGCAGTACATCCTACCTCAGTGTGCAGCAAAGTAGTGTCCCCGTGGCTGGGCAGTACATCCTAACTCAGTGTGCAGCACACTAGTGGCACCGTGCGTGAGCAGTACATCCTACCTCATTGTGCAGCACAGTAGTGTCACCGTGGCTGAGCAGTACATCCTACCTCAGTGTGCAGCACAGTAGTGTCACCGTGGCTGGGCAGTACATCCTAACTCAGTGTGCAGCACAGCAGTGGCACCGTGGCTGAGCAGTGCATCCTACCTCACTTTGCCCCATAGTAGTGTTACCGTGGCTGAGCAGTAAATCCTTCCTTAGTGTACCCCATAGTAGTGAAACGGTGGTGGAGCAGTACATCCTACCTCAGTGTGCAGCACAGTAGTGTCACCGTGGCGGAGTGGTACATCCTACCTTACTATGTCTCTCAGTAGTGCCACCGTGGCTGAGTAATGCATCCTACATCACTGTGCCCTACATTAGTGGCACCGTAGGTGGGCACTACATACTACTCCAGTGTGCAGTACAGTAGTGTCACCGTGGCTGAGCAGCACATCCTATCTTACCCTGTCCAACAGTAGTGGCACCGTGGCTGGGCAGTGTATACTACTTCAGTGTGCAGAACAGTAGTGTAACCGTGGCGGAGTAGTACATCCTAACTTACTATGTCTCTCAGTAGTGCCAACGTGGCTGAGCAGTGCATGCTACCTCAGTGTGCAGCACAGCAGTGGAACCGTGGCTAGGCAGTACATCGTACCTCAGTGTGCAGCACAGTAGTGGTACCGTGGCTTAGCAGTACATCCTACCTCGGTGTGCAGCACAGTAGTTTCACTGTGGCTGGAAAGTACATCCTAACTCAGTGTGCAGCACAGTAGTGTCACCGTGGCTGGGCAGTACATCCTAACTCAGTGTGCAGCACGGTAGTGTCACCGCGGCTGGGCAGTACATCCTCACTCAGTGTGCAGCACAGTAGTGGCACAGTGGCTGAGCAGTACATCCTACCTCACTGTGCCGCATAGTAGTGTCACCGTGGCTGGGCAGTACATCCTCACTCAGTGTGCAGCACAGTAGTGGCACCGTGGCTGAGCAGTACATCCTACCTCAGTGTGCGGCACAGTAGTGGCGCCGTGGCTGAGCAGTACATCGTCACTCAGTGTGCAGCACAGTAGTGGCACCGTGGCTGATCAGTTAATCCTACCTCACTGTGCCCCATAGTGGTGGCACCGTGGCTGAGCGGTACATCCTACCTCAGTGTGCCCCTCATTGGTGGTATTGTGGCGGAGCGGTACATCCTAACTCAGTGTGCAGCACAGTAGTTTCACCGTGTCTGAGCAGTAAATCCTACCTCACTGTGCCCCACATTGGTGGCATTGTGGCGGAGCAGTACATCCTACCTAAGTGTGTAGCATACTAGTAGCACCGTGGCGGAGCAGTACATCCTACCTCACTGAGTCCCACATTAGTGGCACCGTGGCTGGGCAATGCATCCTACATCATTGTGCAGCACAGTAGTGTAACCGTGGCTATGCAGTACATTCTACCTCAGTGTGCAGCACAGTAGTGTCACCGTGGCTGAGCAGTACATATTACCTCAGTGTGCAGCACAGTAGTGTCACCGTGGCTGGGTAGTAAATCCTACCTCAGTGTGCAGCACAGTAGTGGCACCGTGGCTTAGCAGTACATCCTACCTGAGTGTGCAGCACAGTAGTGGCACCGTGGCTGGGCAGTACATCCTAACTCAGTGTGCAGCACAGTAGTGGCACCGTGGGTGAACAGTACATCTTACCGCAGTGTGCAGCACAGTACTGTCACCGTGACTGAGCAGTACAACCTACCTCAGTGTACAGCACAGTAGTGTCACCGTGGCTGGACATTACATCCTACCTCAGTGTGCAGCACAATAGTGTCACCGTGGCTGGACAGTACATCCTACCTCACTCTGCCCCATAGTAGTGGCACCATGGCTGAACAGTACATCCTACCTCACTCTGCCCCATAGTAGTGGCACCGTTTCGGAGCAGTACATCCTACCTCAGTGTGCAGCACAGTAGTGCCACCGTGACTGATTAGTACATCCTACCTTACAATATCCCACAGTATTGTCACCGTGGCTGAGCATTGCATCCTACCTCACTGTGCCCCACATTTGTGGCACCTTGGCTGAGCAGTATATACTACTCCAGTGTGCAGCACAGTAGTGTCACCGTGGCTGAGTAGTACATCCTACCATACTCTGTCCGACAGAAGTTGCAGCGTGGCTGGGCAGTATGTACTACTTCAGTGTGCAGCACAGTTGTGTCACAGTGGCAGTGTTGTACATCCTACCTCACTATGTCAATCATTAGTGCCACCGTGGCTGAGCAGTGCATCCTACCTCAGTGTGCAGCACAGTACTGGCACCGTGGCTAGGCAGTACATCCTACCTGAGTGTGCAGCACAGTAGTGGCACCGTGGCTGAGCAGTACATCCTACCTCGGTGTGCAGCACGGTAGTTTCACCGTGGCTGGACATTACATCCTAACTCAGTGTGCAGCACAGTAGTGTCACCGTGGCTGGGCAGTACATCCTAACTCAGTGTGCAGCACAGCAGTGGCACCGTGGCTGAGCAGTATATCCTACCTGAGTGTCCAGCACAGTAGTGTCACCGTGGCTGGACAGTACATCCTCACTCAGTGTGCAGCACAGTAGTGGCACCGTGGTTTAGCAGTACATCCTACCTAAGTGTGCTGCACAGTAGTGTCACCGTGGCTGAGTAGTACATCCTACCTTACTCTGTCCGACAGAAGTTGCAGCGTGGCTGGGCAGTACATCCTCACTCAGTGTGCAGCACAGTTGTGTCAGCGTGGCGGAGTAGTACATCCTAACTTACTATGTCAATCATTAGTGTCACCGTGGCTGAGCAGTGCATCCTAACTCAGTGTGCAGCACAGTAGTGGCACCGTGGCTAGGCAGTACATCCTCACTCAGTGTGCAGCACAGTAGTGGCACCGTGGCTGAGCAGTACATCCTACCTAAGTGTGCAGCACAGTAGTGTCACCGTGGCTGAGTAGTACATCCTACCTTACTCTGTCGGACAGAAGTTGCAGCGTGGCTGGGTAGTACATCCTAACTCAGTGTGCAGCACAGTATTGTCACCGTGGCTGGGCAGTACATCCTCACTCATTGTGCAGCACAGTAGTGGCACCGTGGCTGAGTAGTACATTCTACCTTACTCTGTCCGACAGAAGTGGCAGCGTGGCTGGGCAGTATGTACTACTTCAGTGTGCAGCACAGTTGTGTCACCGTGGCGGAGTAGTACATCCTACCTTACTATGTCTCTCATTAGTGCCACCGTGGCTGACCAGTACATCCTAACTCACTGTGCCCCATAGTACTGTTACCGTGGCTGAGCAGTAAATCGTTCCTTAGTGTACCCCATAGTAGTGGCACGGTGGCGGAGCAGTACTTCCTACCTCAGTGTGCAGCACAGTAGTGCCACCGTGACTGAGCAGTACATCCTACCTTACTATGTCCCACAGTAGTGGCACCGTGGCGGAGCAGTGCATCCTAGCTCACTGTGCCCCACATTAGTGGCACCGTGGCTGGGCAGTACATCCTACCTCAGAGTGCAGACAGAAGTGTCACCGTGACTGAGCAGTACATCCTACCTTACTATGTCCCACAGTATTGTCACCGTGGCGGAGCAGTGCATTCTACCTCACTGTGCTCCACATTAGTGGACCGTGGCTGGGAAGTGTATACTACTTCAGTATGCAGAACAGTAGTGTAACCGTGGCGGAGTAGTGCATCCTACCTTACTATATCTCTCAGTAGTGCCACCGTGGCTGAGCAGTGCATCCTACCTAAGTGTGCAGCACAGCAGTGGTACCGTGGCTAGGCAGTACATCCTACCTGAGTGTGCAGCACAGTAGTGGCACCGTGGCTTAGCAGTACATCCTACCTCGGTGTGCAGCACAGTAGTTTCACCGTGGCTGGACAGTACATCCTAACTCAGTGTGCAGCACAGTAGTTTCAACGTGGCTGGACAGTACATCCTAACTCAGTGTGCAGCACAGTAATGTCACCGTGGCTGAGCAGTACATCCTACCTGAGAGTGCAGCACAGTAGTGTCACCGTGGCTGGGCAGTACATCCTCACTCAGTGTGCAGCACAGTAGTGGCACCGTGGCTGAGCAGTACATTCTACCTAAGTGTGCAGCACAGTAGTGGCAACATGGCTGAGCAATACATCGTAACTCAGTGTGCAGCACAGTAGTGGCACCGTGGCTGAGCAGTACATCCCACCTCACTGTGCCGCAAAGTAGTGTCACCGTGGCTGGGAAGTACATCCTCACTCAGTGTGCAGCACAGTAGTGGCACCGTGGCTGAGCAGTACATCCTACCTCAGTGTAAGGCTTAGAAGTGGCATCGTGGCTGGACAGTACATCCTAACTCAGTGTGCAGCACAGTAGTTTCAACTTGGCTGGACAGTATATCCTAACTCAGTGTGCAGCACAGTAGTGGCACCGTGGCTGAGCAGTACATCCTACCTGAGCGTGCAGCACAGTAGTGTCACCGTGGCTGAGCAGTACATCCTACCTTACTCTGTCCCACATTAGTTGCAACGTGAGTGGTCAGTGAATCCTATCTCACTGTGTCTCACATTAGTGGCACCGTGGCTGCGCAGTACATCCTACTTCAGTGTGCAGCACAGAAGTGTCACCGTGGCTGGGCAGTACATCCTAACTGGGTGTGCAGCACAGTAGTGTCACCGTGGCTGAGCAGTACATCCTACCTCAAAGTGCAGCACAGTAGTCCCACCGTGGCTGAGCGGTCCATCCTTCCTCAGTATGCAGCACAGTAGTGTCACCGTGCCGGAGCAGTACATCCTAACACAGTGTGCAGCACAGTAGTGTCACCGTGGCTGGGCAGTACATCCTAACTCAGTGTGCAGCACACTACTGGCACCGTGGGTGAGGAGTACATCCTACCTCAGTGTGCAGCACAGTAGTGTCACCGTGGCTGAGCAGTACATCCTACCTAAGTGTGCAGCACAGTAGTGTCACCGTGACTGGGCTGTTCATCCTAACTCAGTTTGCACTAAAGTAGTGGCACCGTGGCTGAGCAGTACATCCTACCTCACTGTGCCCCATAGTAGTGTTACCGTGGCTGAGCTGTAAATCCTTCCTTAGTGTGCCTCATAGTAGTGGCACGGTGGTGGAACAGTACATCCTACCTCAGTGTGCTGCACAGTAATGCCACCGTAACGGAGCAGTACATCCTACCTTACTATATCTCTCAGTAGTGCCACCGTGGCTGAGCAATGCATCCTACCACACTGTGCCCCACATTAGTGGCACCGTGGTTGGGTTTTACATACTACTCCAGTGTGCAGTATAGTAGTGTCACCGTGGCTGAGCAGTACATCCTACTTTACTCTGTCCAAGAGTAGTGCCACCGTGGCTGAGCAGTGCATCCTACCTCAGTGTGCAGCACAGCAATGGCACCGTGGCTAGGCAGTACATCCTACTTCAGTGTGCAGCAGAGTAGTGGCACCGTGTCTTAGCAGTGCATCCTACCTCGGTTTGCAGCACAGTAGTTTCACCGTGGCTGGACAGTACATCCTAACTCAGTGTGCAGCACAGTGGTGTCACCGTGGCTGGGCAGTGCATCCTAACTCAGTGTGCAGCACAGTAGTGTCACCGTCTCTGAGCAGTACATCCTACCTAAGTGTGCAGCACAGTAGTGGCAACGTGGCTAAGCAATACATCGTAACTCAGTGTGCAGCACAGTAGTGGCACCGTGGCTGAGCAGTACATCCTACCTCACTGTGCCGCATAGTAGTGTCACCGTGGCTGGGCAGTACATCCTCACTCAGTGTGCAGCACAGTAGCGGCGCCGTGGCTGAGCAGTACATGCTACCTCAGTGTGGGGCACAGTAGTTGCACCGTGACTGATCAGTTAATCCTACCTCACTGTGCCCCATAGTGGTGGCACCGTGGCTGAGCAGTACATCCTACCTCAGTGTGCCCCACATTGGTGGCATTGTGGCGGAGCAGTACATCCTACCTAAGTGTGCAGCACACTAGTAGCACCGTGGCTGAGCGGTACATCCTACCACACTGTGTCACACATTAGTGGCACCGTGGCTGGGCAGTACGTCCTACCTCAGTGTGCAGCACAGTAGTGTCCCCATGGCTGGGCAGTACATCCTACCTAAGTGTGCAGCACAGTAGTGTCACCGTGGTTGAGCAGTATATATTACCTCAGTGTGCAGAACAGTAGTGGCACCGTGATAAGCAGTACATCCTACCTAAGTGTTCAGCACATGTAGTGTCACCGTGGCTGGGCAGTACATCCTATCTGAGTGTGCAGCACAGTAGTGGCACCGTGGTTGGGCAGTACATCCTACCTCACTGTGTCACACATTAGTGGCACTGTGGCTGGGCAGTACATCCTAACTCAGTTTGCAGCAAAGTAGTGACACCGTGGCTGAACAGTACATCCTACCTCACTCTGCCCCATAGTAGTGTTACCGTTGCTGAGCAGTAAATCCTTTCTTAGTGAGCCCCATAGTAGTGGCACCGTAGCGGAGCAGTACATCCTACCGCAGTGTGCAGCACGGTAGTGTCACCGTGACTGATTAGTAGATCCTAACTTACTATGTCCCACAGTATTGTCACCGTGGCGGAGCAGTACATCCTACCTTAGTGTGCAGCACAGCAGTGTCACCGTGGCTGGGCAGTACATCCTCACTCAGTGTGCAGCACAGTAGTGGCACCGTGGCTGAGCAGTACATTCTACCTAAGTGTGCAGCACACTAGTGGCAACATGTCTGAGCAATACATCGTAACTCAGTGTGCAGCACAGTAGTGGCACCGTGGCTGAGCAGTACATCCCACCTCACTGTGCCGCAAAGTAGTGTCACCGTGGCTGGGAAGTACATCCTCACTCAGTGTGCAGCACAGTACTGGCACCGTGGCTGAGCAGTACATCCTACCTCAGTGTGCCACACAGTAGTGGCACCGTGGTTGAGCAGTACATCGTAACTCAGTGTAAGGCACAGAAGTGGCACCGTGGCTGGACAGTACATCCTACCTCAGTGTGCTCCACATTAGTGGCACCGTGGCTGGGCAGTATATCCTACCTCAGTGTGCACGACAGTAGTGTCACCGTGGCGGAGAGGTACATCCTACCTTACTATGTCTCTCAGTAGTGCCACCGTGGCTGAGCAGTACATCCCACCTCACTGTGCCGCAAAGTATTGTCACCGTGGCTGGGAAGTACATCCTCACTCAGTGTGCAGCACAGTAGTGGCACCGTGGCTGAGCAGTACATCCTACCTCAGTGTGCCACACAGTAGTGGCACCGTGGTTGAGCAGTACATCGTAACTCAGTGTGGAGCACAGAAGTGGCACCGCGGCTGGACAGTACATCCTAACTCAGTGTGCAGCACAGTAGTTTCAACTTGGCTGGACAGTACATCCTAACTCAGTGTGCAGCACAGTAGTGTCACCGTGGCTGGGCAGTACATCCTAACTCAGTGTGCAGCACAGCAGTGTCACCGTGGCTGAGCAGTACATCCTACCTGAGTGTGCAGCACAGTAGTGTCACCGTGGCTGGGCAGTACATCCTCACTCAGTGTGCAGCACAGTAGTGGCACCGTGGCTGAGCAGTACATCCTACTTTAGTGTGCGGCACAGGAGTGGCACCGTGGCTGAGCAGTACATCGTAACTCAGTGTGCAGCACAGTAGTGGCACCGTGGCTAATCAGTTAGTCCTACCTCACTGTGCCCCATAGTGGTGGCACCGTGGCAGAGCAGTACATCCTACCTCAGTGTGCCCCACATTGGTGGCATTGTGGCGGAGCGGTATATCCTACCTCAGTGTGCAGCACATAAGTGTCACCGTGTCTGAGCAGTAAATCCTACCTCACACTGCCCCACATTGGTGGCATTGTGGCGGAGCAGTACATCCTACCTCAGTGTGCAGCACACTAGTAGCACTATGGCTGAGCAGTACATCCTACCATACTCTGTCCCACATTAGTGGCACCGTAACTGAGCAGTGCATCCTACCTCACTGTGTCAAACATTAGTGGCACCGTGGCTGGGCAGTACATCCTACTTCAGTGTGCAGCACAGTAGTGTCACCGTGGCTGGGCAGTACATCCTACCTCAGTGTGCAGCACAGTAGTGTCACCGTGGCTGAGCAGTACATATTACCTTAGTGTGCAGCACAGTAGTGTCACAGTGGCTGGGCGGTACATCCTACCTCAGTGTGCAGCACACTAGTGGCACCGTTGCTGAGCAGTACATCCTACCTCAGTGTGCAGCACAGTAGTGTCACCGTGGCTGGGCAGTACATCCTACCTGAGCGTGCAGCACAGTAGTGGCACCGTGGCTGAACAGTACATTCTACCTCTCTATGCCCCATAGTAGTGTTTCCGTGGCTGACCATCAAATCCAATCTTAGTGTGCCCCATAGTAGTGGCACCGTGGCGGAGCAGTACATCCTTCCTCAGTGTGCAGCACAGTAGTGCCACCGTGACCGATTAGTACATCCTACCTTACTATGTCCCACAGTATTGTCACCGTGTCGGAGCTGTGCATCCTACCTCACTGTGCTCCACATTAGTGGCACCGTGGCTGGGCAGTACATCCTACCTCAGTGTATACAACAGTAGAGTCACCGTGGCGGAGTGGTACTTCCTACCTTACTATGTCTCTCAGTAGTGCCACCGTGGCTGAGCAGTGCACCCTACCTCACTGTGCCCCACATTAGTGTCAGCGTGGCTGAGCAGTAAATCTTACCTTACTCTGTCCGACAGTAGTGGCACCGAGGCTGGGCAGTATGTACTACATCAGTGTGCAGCACAGTTTTGTCACCGTGGCGAAGTAGTACATCCTACCTTACTATGTCTCCCATTAGTGCCACCGTGGCTGAGCAGTACATCCTTCTAAGTGTGCAGCACAGTAGTGGCACCGTGGCTGAGCAGTAAATCGTAACTCAGTGTGCAGCACAGTAGTGGCACCGTGGCTGAGCAGTACATCCTACCTTACTCTGTCCCACAGTATTGTCACCGTGGCGGAGCTGTGCCTACTACCTCACTGTGCTCCACATTAGTGGCACCGTGGCTGGGCAGTACATCATACCTCAGTGTGCACAACAGTAGTGTCACCGTGGCGGATTGGTACATGCTACCTTACTTTGTTTCTCAGTAGTGCCACCGTGGCTGCGCATTGCATCCTACCTCACTGCGCCCCACATTAGTGGCACCTTGGCTGAGCAGTATATACTACTCCAGTGTGGAGCACAGTAGTGTCACCGTGGCTGAGTAGTACGTCCTACCTTACTCTGTCCGACAGAAGTTGCAGCGTGGCTGGGCAGTATGTACTACTTCAGTGTGCAGCACAGTTGTGTCACCGTAACAGAGTAGTACATCCTACCTTACTATGTCAATCATTAGTCCCAGCGTGGCTGAGTAGTGCATCCTACCTCAGTGTGCAGCACAGTACTGGCACCGTGGCTAGGCAGTACATCCTACCTCAGTGTGCAGCACAGTAGTGGCACCGTGGCTGAGCAGTACATCCTACCTCGGTGTGCAGCACAGTAGTTTCACCGTGGCTGGACAGTACATCCTATCTCAGTGTGCAGCACAGTAGTGTCACCGTGGCTGGGCAGTACATCCTCGCTCAGTGTGCAGCACAGTAGTGTCACCGTGGCTGATCAGTACATCCTACCTAAGTGTGCAGAACAGTAGTGTCACCGTGGCTGAGTAATACATCCTACCTTACTCTGTCCGACAGAAGTTGCAGCGTGGCTGGGCAGTACATCCTCACTCAGTGCGCAGCACAGTTGTGTCACCGTGGCGGAGTAGTACATCCTACCTTACTATGCCAATCATTAGTGCCACCGTGGCTGAGCAGTGCATCCTACCTCAGTGTGCAGCACAGTAGTGGCACCGTGGCTAGGCAGTACATCCTACCTCAGTGTGCAGCACAGTAGTGGCACCGTGGCTGAGCAGTACATCCTACCTCGGTGTGCAGCACAGTAGTTTCACCGTGGCTGGACAGTACATCCTAACTCAGTGTGCAGCACAGTATTGTCACCGTGGCTGGGCAGTACATCCTAACTAAGTGTGCAGCACAGCAGTGGCACCGTGGCTGAGCAGTAGATCCTACCTGAGTGTGCAGCACAGTAGTGTCACCGTTGCTGGGCAGTACATCCTCACTCAGTGTGCCGCACAGTAGTGGCACCGAGGCTGAGTAGTACATCCTACCTTACTCTGTCCGACAGAAGTGGCAGCGTGGCTGGGCAGTATGTACTACTTCAGTGTGCAGCACAGTTGTGTCACCGTGGCGGAGCAGTACATCCTACCTCAGTGTGCAGCACAGTAGTGCCACCGTGACTGAGCAGTACATCCTACCTTACTATGTCCCACAGTAGTGGCAACGTGGCGGAGCAGTGCATCCTACCTCAGAGTGCAGACAGTAGTGTCACCGTGACTGAGCAGTACATCCTACCTTACTATGTCCCACAGCATTGTCACCGTGGCGGAGCAGTGCATCCTACCTCACTGTGCTCCACATTAGTGGACCGTGGTTGGGCAGTACATCCTATCTCAGTGTGCACAACAGTAGTGTCACCGTGGCGGAATGGTACATCCTACCTTACTGTGTGTCTCAGTAGTGCCACCGTGGCTGAGCAATGCATCCTACCTCACTGTGCCCCACATTAGTGGCAACGTGGGTGGGCATTACATACTACTCCAGTGTGCAGTACAGTAGTGTCACTGTGGCTGAGCAGTACATCCTACCTTACTCTGTCCAACAGTAGTGGCACCGTGGCTGGGAAGTGTATACTACTTCAGTGTGCAGAACAGTAGTGTAACCGTGGCGGAGTAGTTTATCCTACCTTACTATGTCTCTCAGTAGTGCCACCGTGGCTGAGCAGTGCATCCTACCTCAGTGTGCAGCACAGCAGTGGCACCGTGGCTAGGCAGTACATCCTACCTAAGTGTGCAGCACAGTAGTGGCACCGTGGCTTAGCAGTACATCCTACCTCGGTGTGCAGCACAGTAGTTTCACCGTGGCTGGACAGTACATCCTAACTCAGTGTGCAGCACAGTAGTTTCACCGTGGCTGGACAGTACATCCTAACTCAGTGTGCAGCACAGAAATGTCACCGTGGCTGAGCAGTACATCCTACCTGAGTGTGCAGCACAGTAGTGTCACCGTGGCTGGGCGGTACATCCTCACTCAGTGTGCAGCACAGTAGTGGCACCGTGGCTGAGCAGTACATTCTACCTAAGTGTGCAGCACAGTAGTGGCAACATGGCTGAGCAATACATCGTAACTCAGTGTCCAGCACAGTAGTGGCACCGTGGCTGAGCAGTACATCCCACCTCACTGTGCCGCAAAGTATTGTCACCGTGGCTGGGAAGTACATCCTCACTCAGTGTGCAGCACAGTAGTGGCACCGTGGCGGAGCAGTACATCCTACCTCAGTGTGCCACACAGTAGTGGCACCGTGGTTGAGCAGTACATCGTAACTTAGTGTGGAGCACAGAAGTGGCACCGTGGCTGGACAGTACATCCTAACTCAGTGTGCAGCACAGTAGTTTCAACTTGGGTTGACAGTACATCCTAACTCAGTGTGCAGCACAGTAGTGTCACCGTGGCTGGGCAGTACATCCTAACTCAGTGTGCAGCACAGCAGTGGCACCGTGGCTGAGCAGTACATCCTACCTGAGTGTGCAGCACAGTAGTGTCACCGTGGCTGGGCAGTACATCCTCACTCAGTGTGCAGCATAGTAGTTGCACCGTGGCTGAGCAGTACATCCTACTTTAGTGTGCGGCACAGGAGTGGCACCGTGGCTGAGCAGTACATCGTAACTCAGTGTGCAGCACAGTAGTGGCACCGTGGCTAATCAGTTAGTCCTACCTCACTGTGCCCCATAGTGGTGGCACCGTGGCTGAGCAGTACATCCTACCTCAGTGTGCCCCACATTGGTGGCATTGTGGCGGAGCGGTATATCCTACCTCAGTGTGCAGCACATAAGTGTCACCGTGTCTGAGCAGTAAATCCTACCTCACTGTGCCCCACATTGGTGGCATTGTGGCGGAGCAGTATATCCTACCTCAGTGTGCAGCACACTAGTAGCACTATGGCTGAGCAGTACATCCTACCATACTCTGTCCCACATTAGTGGCACCGTAACTGAGCAGTGCATCCTACCTCACTGTGTCAAACATTAGTGGCACCGTGGCTGGGCAGTACATTCTACTTCAGTGTGCAGCACAGTAATGTCACCGTGGCTGGGCAGTACATTCTACCTCAGTGTGCAGCACAGTAGTGTCACCGTGGCTGAGCAGTACATATTACCTTAGTGTGCAGCACAGTAGTGTCACCGTGGCTGGGCAGTACATCCTACCTGAGTGTGCAGCACAGTAGCGGCACCGTGGCTGAACAGTACATTCTACCTCTCTATGCCCCATAGTGGTGTTTCCGTGGCTGACCATCAAATCCTTCCTTATTGTGCCCCATAGTAGTGGCACCGTGGCGGAGCAGTACATCCTTCCTCAGTGTGCAGCACAGTAGTGCCACCGTGACCGATTAGTACATCCTACCTTACTATGTCCCACAGTATTGTCACCGTGTCGGAGCTGTGCATCCTACCTCACTGTGCTCCACATTAGTGGCACCGTGGCTGGGCAGTACATCCTACCTCAGTGTATACAACAGTAGAGTCACCGTGGCGGAGTGGTACATCCTACCTTACTATGTCTCTCAGTAGAGCCACCGTGGCTGAGCAGTGCACCCTACCTCACTGTGCCCCACATTAGTGTCAGCGTGGCTGAGCAGTAAATCTTACCTTACTCTGTCCGACAGTAGTGGCACCGAGGCTGGGCAGTATGTACTACATCAATGTGCAGCACAGTTTTGTCACCGTGGCGAAGTAGTACATCCTACCTTACTATGTCTCCCATTAGTGCCACCGTGGCTGAGCAGTACATCCTTCTAAGTGTGCAGCGCAGTAGTGGCACCGTGGCTGAGCAGTAAATCGTAACTCAGTGTGCAGCACAGTAGTGGCACCGTGGCTGAGCAGTACATCCTACCTTACTCTGTCCCACATTAGTGGCACCGTTAGTGGTCAGTGCATCCTAACTCACTGTGTCCCACATTAGTGGCACCGTGGCTGGGCAGTACATCCTACTTCAGTGTGCAGCACAGTAGTGTCACCGTGGCTAGTCAGTACATCCTAACTCGGTGTGCAGCACAATAGTGTCACCGTGGCTTAGCAGTACATCCTACTTCAGTCTGCAGCATAGTAGTCTCACCGTGGCTGGGCAGTACATTCTACCCCAGTGTGCAGCACAGTAGTGGCACCGTGGCTGAGCAGTACATCCTTCGTCAGTATTCAGCACAGTAGTGTCACCGTGTCAGAGCAGTACAACCTAACACACTGTGCAGCACAGTAGTGTCACCGTGGCTGGGCAGTACATCCTAACTCAGAGTGCAGCACACTACTGGCACCGTGGGTGAGGAGTACATCCTACCTCAGTGTGCAGCACAGTAGTGTAACCGTGGCTGAGCAGTACATCCTACCTAAGTGTGCAGCACAGTAGTGTCACCGTGACTGGGCTGTTCATCCTAACTCAGTTTGCACCAAAGTAGTGGCACCGTGGCTGAGCAGTACATCCTACCTCACTGTGCCCCATAGTAGTGTTACCGTGGCTGAGCTGTAAAACCTTCATTAATGTGCCTCATAGTAGTGGCACGGTGGTTAACAGTACATCCTACCTCAGTGTGCTGCACAGTAGTGCCACCGTGAGTGAGCAGTACATCCTACCTTACTATGTCTCTCAGTAGTGCCACCTTGGCTGAGAAATGCATCCTACCACACTGTGCCCCACATTAGTGGCACCGTGGTTGGGCATTACATACTACTCCAGTGTGCAGTACAGTAGTGTCACCGTGGCTGAGCAGCACATCCTACTTTACTCTGTCCAAGAGTAGTGCCACCGTGGCTGAGCAGTGCATCCTACCTCAGTGTGCAGCACAGAAATGGCACTGTGGCTAGGCAGTACATCCTACTTCAGTGTGCAGCACAGTAGTTTCACCGTGGCTGGACAGTACATCCTAACTCAGTGTGCAGCACAGTAGTGTCACCGTCTCTGAGCAGTACATCCTACCTAAGTGTGCAGCACAGTAGTGGCAACGTGGCTGAGCAATACATCGTAACTCAGTGTGCAGCACAGTAGTGGCACAGTAGCTGAGCAGTACATCCTACCTCACTGTGCCGCATAGTAGTGTCACCGTGGCTGGGCAGTACATTCTCACTCAGTGTGCAGCACAGTAGTTGCACCGTGACTGATCAGTTAATCCTACCTCACTGAGCCCCATAGTGGTGGCACCTTAGCTGAGCAGTACATCCTACCTCAGTGTGGTCGCGGGTTCAAACCCGGCGGAGGGCGATGGATTATTTCGGGCGTAAATATCGTTAGCACGGCTTCCTTCGGAAGGGAAGTAAAGCCGGTGGTCCCGTGTCGTAGATTTACGGCACGTAAAAGAACCTCAAGCCTGATAAAGAGGCCTCTGAGCTAAATTACCGGTGTTTCACGCCCAATATAGAATGGGACGCTAAGAACTATAGTAGTTAAAGAGCGTCCATAAATAAAACTCAATTTATTTATTTATTTACCTCAGTGTGCCCCACATTGGTGGCATTGTGGCGGAGCAGTACATCCTACCTCAGTGTGCAGGCCACTAGTAGCACCGTGGCTGAGCAGTACAACCCACCTCAGTGTACAGCACAGTAGTGTCACCGTGGCTGGACATTACATCCTACCTCAGTGTGCAGCACAATTGTGTCACCATGGCTGGACAGTACATCCTACCTCACTCTGCCCCATAGTAGTGGCTTCATGGCTGAACAGTACATCCTACCTCACTCTGCCCCATAGTAGTGGCACCGTTTCGGAGCAGTACATCCTACCTCAGTGTGCAGCACAGTAGTGCCACCGTGACTGATTGGTACATCCTACCTTACTATGTCCCACAGTATTGTCACCGTGGCGGAGCTGTGAATCCTACCTCACTGTGCTCCACATTAGTGGCACCGTGGCTGGGCAGTACATCATACCTCAGTGTGCACAACATTAGTGTCACCGTGGCGGATTGGTACATGCTACCTTACTTTGTCTCTCAGTAGTGCCACCGTGGCTGAGCATTGCATCCTACCTCACTGTGCCCCACATTAGTGGCACCGTGGCTGAGCAGTATATACTACTCCAGTGTGCAGCACAGTAGTGTCACCGTGGCTGAGTAGTACATCCTACCTTACTATGTCAATCATTATTGCCACCGTGGCTGAGCAGTGCATCCTACATCAGTGTGCAGCACAGTACTGGCACCGTGGCTAGGCAGTACATCCTACCTCAGTGTGCAGCACAGTAGTGGCACCGTGGCTGAGCGGTACATCCTACCTCGGTGTGCAGCACAGTAGTTTCACCGTGGCTGGACAGTACATCCTAACTCAGTGTGCAGCACAGTAGTGTCACCGTGGCTGGGCAGTACATCCTAACTCAGTGTGCAGCACAGCAGTGGCACCGTGGCTGAGCAGTATATCCTACCTGAGTGTGCAGCACAGTAGTGTCACCATGGCTGGGCAGTACATCCTCACTCAGTGTGCAGCACAGTAGTGGCACCGTGGCTGAGCAGTACATCCTACCTAAGTGTGCAGCACAGTAGTGTCACCGTGGTTGAGTAGTACATCCTACCTTACTCTGTCCGACAGAAGTTTCAGCGTGGCTGGGCAGTACATCCTCACTCAGTGTGCAGCACGGTTGTGTCACCGTGGCGGAGTAGTACATCCTACCTTACTATGTCAATCATTAGTGCCACCGTGGCTGAGCAGTGCATCCTACCTCAGTGTGCAGCACAGTAGTGGCACCGTGGCTCGGCAGTACATCCTACCTCAGTGTGCAGCACAGTAGTGGCACCGTGGCTGAGCGGTACATCCTACCTCGGTGTGCAGCACAGTAGTTTCACCGTGGCTGGACAGTACATCCTAACTCAGTGTGCAGCACAGTAGTGTCACCGTGGCTGGGCAGTACATCCTAACTCAGTGTGCAGCACAGCAGTGGCACCGTAGCTGAGCAGTATATCCTAGCTGAGTGTGCAGCACAGTAGAGTCACCGTGGCTGGGCAGTACATCCTCACTCTGTGTGCAGCACAGTAGTGGCACCGTGGCTGAGCAGTACATACTACCTAAGAGTGCAGCACAGTAGTGGCACAGCGGCTGAGCAGTACATCGTAACTCAGTGTGCAGCACAGTAGTGGCACCTTGTCTGAGCAGTACATCCTACCTCACTGTGCCCCATAGTAGTGTCACCGTGGCTGGGCAGTACACCCTCACTCAGTGTGCAGCACAGTAGTTGCACCGTGGCTGAGCAGTACATCGTAACTAAGTGTGCAGCACAGTAGTGGCACCATGGCTGAGCAGTTAATCCTACCTCAGTGTGCCCCATAGTGCTGGCAGCGTGGCTGAGAAGTACATCCTACCTCAGTGTGCCCCACATTGGTGGCATTGTGGCGGAGCAGTACATCCTACCTCAGTGTGCAGCACAGTAGTGTCACCGTTGCTGAGCAGTAAATCCTACCCAACTGTGCTCCACCATGGTGGCATTGTGGCGGAGCAGTACATTTTACCTCAGTGACCAGCACAGTAGTGGTGCCGTGGCTGAGCAGTAAATCCTACCTCACTGTGTTCCACATTGATGGCATTGTGGCGGAGCAGTACATCCTACCTCAGTGTGCAGCAAAGTAGTGGCACCGTGGCTGGGCAGTATGTACTACTTCAGTGTGCAGCACAATAGTGTCACCGTGGCGGAGCAGTACATCCTGCCTCAGTGTGCAGCACAGTAGTGGCTGCGTGGCTGGGCAGTATATACTACTTCAGTGTGCAGCACATTAGTGTCACCGTGGCGGAGTAGTACATCCTACCTTACCATGTCTCTCATTAGTGCCACCGTGGCTGAGCAGTGCATCCTACCTCAGTGTGCAGCACAGTAGTAGCACCGTGGCTAGGCAGTACATCCTACCTGAGTGTGCAGCAGAGTAGTGCCACCGTGACTGATTAGTACATCCTACCTTACTATGTCCCACAGTATTGTCACCGTGGCGGAGCTGTGCATCCAACCTCACTCTGCTCCACATTAGTGGCACCGTGGCTGGGCAGTACATCCTACCTCAGTGTGCACAACAGTAGTGTCACCGTGGCGGAGTGGTACATGCTAACTTACTTTGTCGCTCAGTAGTGCCACCGTGGCTGAGCATTGCATCCTACCTCACTGTGCCCCACATTAGTGACACCGTGGCTGAGCAGTATATACTACTCCAGTGTGCAGCACAGTAGTGTCACCGTGGCTGAGTAGTACATCCTACCTTACTCTGTCCGACAGAAGTGGCAGCGTGGCTGGGCAGTATGTACTACTTCAGTGTGCAGCACAGTTGTGTCACCGTGGCGGAGTAGTACATCCTACCTTACTATGTCTCTCATTAGTGCCACTGTGACTGAGCAATCCATCCTACCTCAGTGTGCAGCACAATAGTGGCACCGTGGCTAGGCTGTACATCCTACCTGAGTGATCAGCACAGTAGTGGCACCGTTGCTGAGCAGTACATCCTACCTCGGTGTGCAGCACAGTAGTTTCACCGTGGCTGGAGAGTACATCCTAACTCAGTGTGCAGCACAGTAGTGTCACCGTGGCTGAGCAGTAAATCCTACCTAACTGTGCTCCACCATGGTGGCATTGTGGCGGAGCAGTACATCCTACCTCAGTGACCAGCACAGTAGTGGTGCCGTGGCTGAGCAGTAAATCCTACCTCACTGTGTTCCACATTGGTGGCATTGTGGCGGAGCAGTACATCCTACCTCAGTGTGCAGCAAAGTAGTGGCACCGTGGCTGGGCAGTATGTACTGCTTCAGTGTGCAGCACAGTAGTGTCACCGTGGCGGAGCAGTACATCCTACCTCAGTGTGCAGCACAGTAGTGGCAGCGTGGCTGGGCAGTATATACTACTTCAGTGTGCAGCACAGTAGTGTCACCGTGGCGGAGTAGTACATCCTACCTTACTATGTCTCTCATTAGTGCCACCGTGGCTGAGCAGTGCATCCTACCTCAGTGTGCAGCAGAGTAGTGCCACCGTGACTGATTAGTACATCCTACCTTACTATGTCCCACAGTATTGTCACCGTGGCGGAGCTGTGCATCCAACCTCACTCTGCTCCACATTAGTGGCACCGTGGCTGGGCAGTACACCTACCTCAGTGTGCACACCAGTTGTGTCACCGTGGCGGAGTGGTACATGCTACCTTACTTTGTCTCTCAGTAGTGCCACCGTGGCTGAGCATTGCATCCTGCCTCACTGTGCCCCACATTAGTGGCACCGTGGCTGAGCAGTATATACTACTCCAGTGTGCAGCACAGTAGTGTCACCGTGGCTGAGTAGTACATCCTACCTTACTCTGTCCGACAGAAGTGGCAGCGTGGCTGGGCAGTATGCACTACTTCAGTGTGCAGCACAGTTGTGTCACCGTGGCGGAGTAGTACATCCTACCTTACTATGTCTCTCATTAGTGCCACCGTGGCTGAGCAATCCATCCTACCTCAGTGTGCAGCACAGTAGTGGCACCGTGGCTAGGCTGTACATCCTACCTGTGTGATCAGCACAGTAGTGGCACCGTTGCTGAGCAGTTCATCCTACCTCGGTGTGCAGCACAGTAGTTTCACCGTGGCTGCAGGGTACATCCTAACTCAGTGTGCAGCACAGTAGTGTCACCGTGGCTGGGCAGTACATCCTAACTCAGTGTGCAGCACAGCAGTGGCACCGTGGCTGAGCAGTACATCCTACCTGAGTGTGCAGCACAGTAGTGTCACCGTGGCTGGGCAGTAAATCCTACCCCAGTGTGCAGCACAGTAGTGGCACCGTGGCTGAGCAGTACATCCTACCTGAGTGTGCAGCTAAGTAGTGGCACCGTAGCTGGGCAGTACATCCTATCTCAGTGTGCAGCACAGTAGAGTCACAGTGGCGGAGCAGTACATGCTACCTTAGTGTGCAGCACAGTAGTGGCACTGTGGCTGGGCAGTATGTACTACTTCAGTGTGCAGCACAGTAGTGTCACCGTGGCGGAGTAGTACATCCTACCTTACTATGTCTCTTATTAGTGCCACCGTGGCTGAGCAGTGCATCCTACCTCAGTGTGCAGCACAGTAGTGGCACCGTGGCTAGGCAGTACATCCTACCTGAGTGTGCAGCACAGTAGTGGCACCGTGGCTGAGCAGTACATCCTACCTCGGTGTGCAGCACAGTAGTTTCACCGTGGCTGGACAGTACATCGCAACTCAGTGTGCAGCACAGCAGTGACAACTTGGCTGGGCAGTACATCCTAACTCAGTGTGCTGCACAGCAGTGGCACCGTGACTGAGCAGTACATCCTACCTGAGTGTGCATCACAGTAGTGTCACCGTGGCTGGGCAGTACATCCTCACTCAGTGTGCAGCACAGTAGTGGCACCGTGGCTGAGCAGTACATCCTACCTAATTTGCAGCACAGTAGTGTCACCGTGGCCGAGCAGTACATCGTAACTCAGTGTGCAGCACAGTAGTGGCACCGTGGCTGAGCAGTTCATCCTACCTCACTGTGCCCCATAGTAGTGTCACCGTGGCTGGGCAATACATCCTCACTCAGTGTGCTGCACAGTAGTCGCACCGTGGCTGAGCAGTACATCCTACCTCAGTGTGCGGCACAGTAGTGGTACCGTGGCTGAGCAGTACATCGTAACTCAGTGTGCAGCACAGTAGTGGCACCGTGACTGAGCAGTTAATCCTACCTCAGTGCGCCCCATAGTAGTGGCACCGTGGCTGAGCAGTACATCCTACCTCAGTGTGCCCCACATTGGTGGCATTGTGGCGGAGCAGTACGTCCTACCTCAGTGTGCAGCACAGTAGTGTCACCGTGGCTGAGCAGTAAATCCTACCTCACTGTGCTCCACATTGGTGGCATTGTGGCGGAGTAGTACATCCTACCTCAGTGTGCAGCACAGTAGTGTCACCGTTGCTGGGCAGTACATCCTACCTCAGTGTGCAGCACAGTAGTGTCTCCGTGACTGAGCAGTACATCCTACCTTACTATGTCCCACAGTAGTGTCACCGTGGGGGAGCAGTGCAAAATACCTTACTGTGCCCCACATTAGTGGCACCGTGGCTGGGCAGTACATCCTACCTCAATGTGCAGCACATTAGTGACACGATGGCAGAGCAGTACAGGCAATAGTGTCGGCATGGTGGTGTCCAGTTTGACCGGCTTGCTCGATCTTTAGGTTTTTGCACAAGAAGTGCAGGCCGTCAGAGAGGGCAGCGTCGTAATGTGACTTATCCGTGAAGGCAAGGCGCACGAGCTGTGTAGGGCTCTTTCGTGACTGAATTCTGGTGGCCTTCACAGCTGAGGGCCAGAGTTGTTGGATGGATTTCAGAAGAATCTGTTTCGGTAGCTGCTGGTGAACGCCCACAACCATGGCACTGAAATTACTAAAGCGCTGGGTTTGGCTCTGTCCAGACGAAACAGCGTCGAGAGGTGCTCTGTCGTCAGGGACTTCAGAGTGATGCAAGTAGTCTATATCTCGCAGAGACGTACTCTCCAGTGCCGGAGAATCAGGCATTGGCGGCGGGCTGGCTGTATTAGCTGCGACGGTGTGTTTGGCTGTTGCCGGTTGGGCTTCGTCGGCGGAAACCTCTGCTGCTGCTGCTGCAGCTCTGCGTTGCTTTCTTCTAGTCATGATGAGAAGAGCTCCTATATGCACGAAAGCTTGAGGCAAAGTGAAAAACCACCGGTCTTTCACGCCCAATATAGAATAAGACGCTGAGGACCGCAGCAGTTACAGAGCGTCCATAAATAAAGTGCAATTTCATTTCAACACACCACACATACTACACTTTCAGACACGCAAATTCATACACAGAAGTACAATTTCAGAGTTTGTGTTTTTATTTCTCACTTCACCATTAAATGAAAAACTTCCTTTTTATCATGGAGAGTTTTGCTAGATTTACATCTCGAAAATTTCTATCAAAATACAAAGGGATTTGAAGTAAAGCCACACGCGACTCTCACCTGCATATGACTGCTTCTAACAGGCGGCACTGGAGTTATCATAATCATAAAAAGGCTGTTTTGCCAATTTGAGGGACGCTTGTCTCCTGGAAGCTCTGAATGAATTTTTCGCCGATAAACCATACAATTTACTGAGATGAAAATGGAAACTCGTGATGTGATGAATACAGAAATTTATAATAACCGTGGTATATTTTTCTACCATTTTGAATTTATAACTCTCATTAAAACACGTTATAATTGCATAATAATAAGCATACTGTCATTTAAATTAATGAATGGAATACATGGAATTAAATAACTTTATTTCCAATGAGGACGCTTCCCTTTCTTTTTCTTGTTTATCTGTAATTCATATTATGTTTAAAATTGATATATCAGCCATAATTTCACTGCTAGTTTTCTGTAACTTCACTGCTTGATACAACAAGCGGCTTCTTAGAGCATAAACAGCTGTTGTACGCTTTTGCATTTAAATGATTTTCACTTCACCTACATTATTTGAGCGCAAAAGTGCAGTAAACTAATATTAAATACGTTACATGTTTACTTAAGGTTCTCTTCGGGGTCAACACTTAGGATTTATTAAACTCACTCTCTTATCTCAGCCAGGCATGCTATTGTGAACGGAGGGGATAACCAGCACTGCGATCCTCAAGGGATCTATTGTTTGTACATGCCCCGGAAGTAACCGCAGGGGACACACGGGTTGCACGGTTCCCTAACAGTTCCAGGTTTTACCAGCCGGCCACGCGAGGGCTATTCGGGGACCGGGGAGGCATTTCCAAACCCCAGGCCTCTGAGCCATCTGCCTGACACGCATCAAACCACAGCCCCGGAGTCAACCTGTAACATGAAAGTGAAGTGAAATGAGCGGAAATGAGGGAGAGAGGAGAGCCGTGGTAGACTACACCACTCCAGCATTGGCCTTTGTCAACCAGGGAAAACCACAAGAAACCCATCGTCAGAGTGGGCGGTCACTGGGAATGGAACCGGTGCGAGCGTCACACGTTACCACGGAGCCATCTTGCTCGGTTTATTGCACATTGTTCTGAAATTAAATGTTTTGTAACAAATACAATAAGCGTAAAAGTCGTGGGAATTATAGAGATTATAAAAAGCGTCATCAAATGAGAAAGTTTGGAAATCACTTAATAAATACTGCGAATTAAACTGTGTGTATCAGTATGAGTTGAAAAATTCCACCTATGTGGCAGTTCTGCAGAGGAATTGTAACTAACACCGGACTAGTCGTCCTGGTTGTGGCAGAGGATAAGCTAATGTAGATCTCGGCGACAACTGTCACGGTAATGTTATCTTTTTAGTTTTTACAGTGAAAACAGGATAAGGAATATACAGGAAAAACGTGGAGAGGGAAGTTTATAATATATGCAGAAGAAATTAAAGTAAAAAGGTTATATGCGGGAATGGGGAATATGGCTGGGAGAGAGGGAGTTGAGGAGGAGGGAAGGATAAGGACCGGGACGCGGGTTTAGCCAAGGCTCCATTTGCCACCTCGGTGGATCAAGGGTGAGAGAATGGATTTTGTTAAATGAGAAGTTTGTTAATGAACTGAGCGAAAGAAGGATACCCGTCCTCCTATGCTCGCTCTAGCAGGTTTCGGTGGTTGTGGCAGAAAACTGTCGTCGAAGAACCTGCTGTGCCAAGTAGTTGGTGCCGAGACGAAGATGTGCGATGGGCTGGCTGGTGAGTGACACTGGTTTGATTCAGTTGTGAAGGCGACTGAATGACTTCTGGCAGGCCGTCGTCTCAGTCTTTCTCTTCCAAGAAGATTAAGCAGATGAGGCCCATGGGGCCCTTAGCTGAGTAAGTATGCCCGACTTTTATAATCCTTGACGGCATTGACTGGCAGCGTATAGACGACGGTGAACCACACATGACGGTGCTGTAGCTGTTGACTGTCGGCGGATGTGCTGGTATTTCTGTAGTTGCTAGGAGATGCAAATGATTTAGAAGTAATCGATCACTATGGCGTCAGAGATGGGTGAGGTCATGACGCTGGTGGCCGACCTTGGGAGCGGCGACTAAGACTATCCAGTCAGAGTTGTTTTTGTTACGACGACCCATCTTGAAGAAGTGAAATAAAACAAAAAATAGTGAAATAAAAATGCGGAGCAGATGCGCTTGTTATTTTATAGTGGAGAGGGAGCTTGTTTCTGATTACTCATCCTACAATTCACTAGTTGTTCACTGGTCTGCGTAGAAAAGTAGACTGGCATACGGTAAAGTGAAGAGTTTTAAGATAAGAGTAAAATACTATACTGGAAGGCCATATTTGAATAGGCTTCTTCTCACCCATCCCAGACATTTTGCTTGCGTCTGCGCAAGCATCATCAACAGTGTTTTCAAGTAGCGACCCGCTACGGAGAGACAATGAGAGTTACTCAACAACACCTTTGATGAAGCAAGCGAAACGTCTGGGATTCGTGAGAAGTCCATTGCAGCAGACCTTCTTGAGTTTGCAGTTTGACGATTTGGATTGTGTACCTTTGTGCACCTTATTTATGCAATCAACGGTAGTGTTGATGTTTGGAAAGCCGTGGTAGACTACACCTGGTTTTCTGAGTTATTTTTGCTTAGGTTAGTTGATGGCGTTTCGCTCAGGGGTAATATCCTCTTCACCTCTTTGGTCGTGTAGCCTCTGGCCTAGAGAACTGAGTCCAGATGACGTAGTTCTTCTTTGAGTTGCTGATGGGCGCAGATTCGTTAAACGAGAGTGCTTTCGACAGTAATTTGTTACCCGAATGTTTTCAATCAGATCTAACAAGCAGAGCATCATTTTGTTTTATATAAGAATGTATTATCAGTTCTTTTTTGTAAAATAGTAACAGAAAAGCAAAAAGTTAACAATGATACATTGAGTCTGCATGTAATGAGAAAATTGAGCTCTTTATACTTTTACCTCGAAACTAACAAACGACATGTATACGTTGTTACAAATCCAGGAGCTACATGTATGTCAGAAAAATCTGCCCGAGTTTCTCAGTTTTTTGTTCAGATTTAATGTGGAATACTTGCTTCTCTTGAGGAAGTTGATTGACCTTTAAGCGGCAGCACGACAATAGTCATGAGGTATTCGAATTATACTTCCGTTTGTTGATAAGGTGTGGTTTACGACTGTATTTGTTCTCTCAACAAAGCAGATGCTGCTTCTAGGTAAAACAACTGACTGTTCTACGTCTATTCCTGTCTTACTGTTCCATTGTCTTTTTTATTGGTCAAAATTCTTAACATTACTCCATTTTGTTTGCCGCAAAATTCTTCCCACGTCTCTGCGTGCAAAGTTGTACTCATTACTTCGCTGTGAAGAAGAGAACGGGGAACTTTATTGGGGAAATGTATTAAACAAAAAAGTTGTTCTCTTGTGACTGTATCTTTCACTTTTTATTATTCTGAGTGTAATTAATTACAAAATAAAGCATAGATTGCTTCTGTTCGGTTCCGCTATGTTAACTGACTTAATGTCACCTTCATCCGCAAAATTTTAGTAGTTTCTATAGTAGTTTAAAGAAGAAGGGTGAGGGAAAGTAGCTCTAATGGCCACAGCGGGGAAAGTGACCTTCTCTTCACATCGTTTGGGTCTTGGAATGCGTTTTCACGGTTCGGCGCCAATTTCTATGACCCTTAAGAGAAACAGCTCTGGCTATACATAATAAATGACAGTTGTGGATGATCTTAAGGAATAAATTTCCAGCGATAGCAAAATATATCAATTTAGGTAGTGGAAACGTGAAAAACTGCTGATGCAATTAAGTGTTGATAGGGGGAAAACACCAGCAACCTTCACCCATGCCGTGCGTTCAACACAGCTAATTAAGTTTTTAGGTCCTGCTTACTACCATTAAGCATTATTATTTCAAGTTTTGTAGTGAGAGGCGGTTAGAAGGGCAGGCGTTTAAATTAAACATTCTTCCGGTGGCACACGAGCCAACGCTGATCGTCTGCTTGTGGCAGGAGGCCATTAATGTTTTCGCTAGGCATTTGTTTTAAAACCGGATGTGAGTGTACCGTAATGAATGCATCTAAATGAAAAGTGCTGTCATTATTTCTAAAATATAGCTGAAAGCTCTGTGATAAGCTATAAGCATACCAAGGTGAAATATGAAAGGAAATAATAAAGATCAAGTTACTGAACCGAATTTGTTTTCTAGATAAGACCAAATGTCTCTTTGAATTAAGAAAGCAATGAAGCTACAAGTACAAAATGTTAAACGTAATGCAAATTTGAAAAAAGGAAACCTAAATGTATCAGTAAGAATATTTTTAATATTTGGTTTTTCCTTTACATGTGCTGTGACAAATTAATTTGCTCTAGAGTTTTAATTAAGCTGTAGTTGCTTACATGCAAAGGGTTTTAAGAACAACTTCCATAATACAGTTTTAAATCATCTTGAAATAACGCAACAATTTTGTATTGTTTCTACTTTAAAGCAATAACTAATAATTATATTCTACACTATTTGAAAGTATCATACATTTGAGAAAAACGACAAAATGGAGAAAATGCAAATAATAAATCTAAACTGCCACTTTCGTGATTATTTGGCACATGTTCTGCTGATATTGAGGCAGAATAGGTGTTAACATTAAAAACATTGACAAATATTAAAAGGAATATTTCGAAATTTACGAGTGTTGTTATTTTGGGTCAAACATAACGCAATATTAACTGAAGCGGATTTTCAATCCATGAGGGTATCAGCGTACTATCAATATACTGCGCTCATGCAAATTTCAGCCATACATGAATAAAACAAAATTTACTGTCTTAAAATGACACCCCTTTCCGTATCAGAAATCGTGGTTTAATATCTTCAAATAAGAATATGTAACTGTGTATTCTCTATATGCAACTAGTTAGAAGTCCAAAAATAAGGAGAAGTTGGTGATTTGAGCCTCATTCAGTAACTTAGCAACAATATGTTGAGGTAAGCGAATAAAACAAAAGTAACGACTTCCTCGGATCATACCAGGTTCCGGGTTTCCAGGAGCCTGCTGCTTCGACCACGCACTTACATCTGATTCCGTGGTTTTCGGAGATATCCCGAAATGCTACGAGTATTTCACAGCATGCTTCTGTTTAACCCCTAGGGATTTAGAGGTTAATTTATATGCTCAATGATTCTCGCATACTAACCTGAGTGGATCAGAGAATGGGAATGAAAATCATATTTAAGGTATTTGGAGCTTTGCGCTTTCTGTGCTAACATTGCTTCTGGTTTCTGGCTCCGCTTCCTTAAACCACAACAGGAACCTCTGTCATCTTATGTAGGCGGTGCTCCCGGACATCCGTTCACTTCCTGAAGTCATACCTCGTAGTAGTGCCCGGCACGGCGGTAATGTTTGTTGTATATAGCAGGCAATTTCAGAGTTTTGGCCCTGCACATACATGCATACGTGTAATATGATTACACATATAAAACTCTGCAGACGTTAACGGGATTCGGACTCGGCAAATCTTCCTAACCACTCGTACATAAAGCGCAGCTGTGGTCAAGTAGTTAAAAGCAGCATCAGATGTGTGAAACAAAAGCAAGTATCGCTACGACAGCAGAAACGCTTTGCCATCTCTGATGCAGTAATTTGCGTTGCCTATTTGAACAAAGTGGACGGCGATTCGGGAACTTCGGAATCGGACTTTTAAGGGGAAGAATGAAATAATTTAGAACCCTATGAACCATTAATTCAAAATCTCAGCAATGTTTACCATACATATAATTATGTTATTCTCAAGGAGGAGAAGAAGTCATGTACATAGTGCAAGTCAAGTTATCGGTTTTGTAATAATGTGCACACAACGTGTAACAAAGTTATTTACATAATCTACCAACACATGGAGCATGACATATTGACAGCAAGTGCAATTTTCTAGGTGCGGAATTCAAATACTATTCATGAAAAAGGGAGCTTATAGTTGGATGGAGCGCATTTCTTTAGCTTGGGCATTTAAACTCCTAAGCATAATAACATATCTCTCCGGTAGAAGTTTACAATTAAATTCTTGAGTAAAATGACATTAAGTCGATGCAAGGTGCATCTTCATTTTAAAAATAAATATGAAGATTATTTTTCCGTGGTAGTTTAGATTTTTCACTCATCCGACCCTTCCAGTTTTCTCCGTTAGCTTATGTTTAGGAAAACTTTCCTTGTGACTGGAAATAATTTATTTTAAAATTCCAATTAAACATGTGTAATCGACGAACCATTGACTGAGAGATTCTGGCTAGCGGACACCAGCCGTAAGTACGAATGTTATCCAATAAGCATTACGCAATCTCAAGCACAAAGTTGCAAATAGTATCGACGTGCTGTGGAAACTTCCTTTCGCATTCCTCATAAGATATCGGCCGCTAGTCACCCAGTCATTCTAAACGTCTCACTGGCTGCGTTTATTTCAACTAAGTAAGGCATTAAGCAAACCCATCTGTGCTCAGGCCAAGGTCAGTGTAAACTACACGTGTGTGATTTTTGGTAATGCTGGTCACTGGCCTTCTGTACTGGTCAGCGATTCTTACAGTAGGTGTTCCAAATGGCAAAGAATACTTACATTCTGGCCTTTTACAGAAAATGTTCCAAGTAGAGGAAAATACATTCACACTGAGATTCTTTAATGACCAGCCTTATTACAGAAGTAGGTAAATGAAAGCCTTCATAGCACCGGAATCAGGATGCTAACTAGATCCCAAGCAGCAAGGAATACATTCAAGTAGGATATATAGGACAAAACTGGGCCACTTTTTGCGTTTATATGGGAAAGGATAGGGAAAACGAGGGTATATGCGATGGTTCACGGAGGAAAATGCGTTTATATGGGGAAGATAGGGACTACGAGGATCGATGCTAGGCTAGATAGAGGTTGAAGGAATGAGGATGTGCTTTATATGAGAGATACGTGGAATACGAGGAGAAGTGTTGGACTAGATAGGGGTTGAGATGTGGAATATGCATTTATATGGGAAAGATAGGGAAAAAGTGAACAGAGGCTAGGATAGACAGATGCTGAAGCAGGGGGAATATGAACATATTTACAGGAGAGATAGGGGATACGTGGAGAGGTACTAGACTATTCAGAGTTTGAAGGGTAGAGTATGACTTTTTATATGAAGAGACGAGGAAAACGAGGGTATATGCTAGGTTGAGAGAACCTTCAAGGAGGAAAAAATGCGTTTATATGGGAGAGATAGGGAAAACGAGGAGATTTCTGAGGTACAGCAGGGACTGAAGGAGGGAGAGATATGCTTTATACGACAGAGATAGGGCATACGAGGGGAGGTGCTATTGCAGACAGAGGTTAAGGAGTACGGTATACGTTTATATGAGGAATATATGGAAAACGGGGGCAGGCGGTAAGATAGACAGAAGCTGGGCCACTTTTACGCTTATATGGGAAAGGATAGGGAAAACGAGGGTAGATGCGACAGTTCAAGGAGGAAAATGCGTTTATAGGGGAGAGATAGGGAATACGAGGGCTGATGCTGGGCTAGTCAGATGCTAAAGGAGGGAGGGATACGCTTTATACGAGAGAGATAGAGAATACAAGGAAAGATGTTATACTAAACAGGACTTGAAGGGTAGAATATGGCGTTTTATATGAGCGAGATAGCGAACCGAGGAGAGGTATTAGGCTAGGAGTTTTGAATGATAGAGTAGGCGTTTATATGCGAGAGATAGGGTATACGAGGGTCAATGCTAGGCTAGACAGGGTTGAAGTAGGGAATGCGTCTTATATGAGAGAGGTAGGGGAATATGAGGAGAAGTGCTAGGCTAGACAGGAAGGTCTGAATGACAGAGTATGCGTTTATATGGGAAAAGATAGGGAAAACGAAGGTAGGTGCTAGGTTGAGAGAGTCTTCAAGGGGGAAAATGCATTTACATGAGATCGGTAGGCCATATGAGGAGAGGTGCTAGTCTAGACATGGGTTGAGGAGCAGAGTATACGTTTATATGGGAGAAATATGGAAAACGGGAGAGATACAAGGATAAACAGGGGTTGAAGGAGGAGGAATGTAGGGTTATACGGTAATATAGAGAGTAATTCGGTTATAAAACTTTTATCATCCAGCGCTGCAACACTTTTATATACTTATTTTCTAAACCTTACATGATGATGATGATGATATGCGGTTTAAGGGCGCTAAACTGCTAAGGTCATCAGCGCCCTTACAATGTATAAAATATAAAGTCAAAATATAAAAGACAGGTAAAAGAACCGCATACTAAACCTTACAAACTTTATATATGTTAAACTAGTGCGCGAAACGGAGAGAGACAAACTGTATATCGGTTTACAGCAAAGTATACTTCTTAACCTATTGCCACCTTGTTTGCTCTGGATCTTCTAATTGTCTATTCATTCCTAACATCATCTAACGTAACCAACAATAACCACGTAACACAACGTAACATAACAGCATGACAAGACGTCACACTAGCTAACATAAGCACGTATCCTCGTAACATCACGTGACATCTCGTAACCAGAAACGTTACACGACGTAACAACAGATACCAACCATGCAACCACGTAACAAAACGTAAGAACAACACGTAACCAACCCATTGCTAAGGCAATCTAAACTAATTCATCCTTCATAACTTAGAAAATAAGTACGAGAGCCTAGCCTAGATTAACCCGACCAATCCTAAACGTTCCTCTCATCATCTATTCTACTCAGTCATCGACTAACCTAATCTGGCTAACCAAAGATAACCTCAACTTTCTTTTAGTGAAATTGCAATGTTTTTTTCAGGTTTTATTATTCGAGAGTTTTAATTGAAAGGTTTACGTCAACATACCTTTATTTTAGTTCGTTGGAGGCGTCTCTCCTCTTTTTATCTAGGCTTGAGACTAGCACTAGGATTGCTCCTAATGGCAGGTTACCACCTTCCCTTCCATCTTCTTCTTTCTTCATCGGTCGTCAGCTAGCTGCATATACAGCACATGGATAACCTTCATTTTTTAAGATTGTAGACTCACGAGAAAATCTTCATATTCGACTTACATTCTCTTATGCACTACTTGTAATGCTGTAATGTCCATAGGCGTATGTCGTTATACCGTCCTCAGCAATAATTATTTTATCGTCGTATGGTGTCAATGTAATTTTATTCACTTGTACTGTGGCAAGAGCATGCTGTCGCGACAGTATCAGATTCATGGGGGTTCTGATAATTTCTCTGGTTTTAAGGCAGTCAGTATAGCTCTCGAACGTGACGTACTGCTTAATAGCACTACGTTTTATACCTTTAATTTTTTTATCATTGAACCGTCGATATCTAGGGCATACATTTTAGGTCGTAGCCCTACAAAGCGTTGAATGATTTTACCATTAGCCTCATCTTTAAATTTCCCAAGTACCTTCTTGTTTAGAGGTGAATAGCATATATGGCTTGTAGGATAATCAGCAGTATCTTGGTGCTCAAGAAAACGTAGCTTATCCTGGTACACATCTTCAGTTGTAACACGATGAATGAACGAATCAGTGTCCATATACATAAGCTTCAGGTTTTCAGCTCCATAATACGGTAGCAACACATCATAGTGATACCGGTACATTAATGTCTTGGAGATATTCAACACACTCATACCGATGTATATAGGCTTGTTGAACACGATCTGTCGGGAGGCCATATGTACAGCAGCTAGATTAGAAGCATATATAGTCCTGTCGATAAACGTTGGCTTTGCAATTAACTTTTCCAGAGTCTTCTCATTTGTCACCAGCCGTATATCCATACGATTACGCAGGTTCTCCATAGTTTTTCCGAACATAGCATTGTTGAACAATTTGTAGAGATCCTTCTCAAAATCATTTGCGGCCTGTTGTCGTAGTCTGTTGTTAAATTCCACATACGGTTTTAACCATCGAGACTGTTGGAATTGTAGCACACGATGGATTTTTGTTAACCGTAGTCCATGATCAAGAGCTTGCTTCAACGCCATGTAATGTAGTACATACTTATTTCGAGGTCCTAGATGAGGTATCAGTTTCTTTGTAGGAGAGTCCTTAGGCGTCATACACTCAGGCAGGAAAGGTAGATCGTTGTGTAGATCGTGAAGTTCTGCAGGATACTCGATGTCGACTTCTAATATGTATCCGTAAGGATCATCTTCTTGTAGTCTTTCTAAGTCAATTTTTTCAGGTGATACCCACTCAAATCCACCATAAGGGAGAGCGTGACTCATTGCCCACCCATATTGGTTGTTGGCGTCCTCATAGGTAATAAATTGGGTTGGTCTCGACGGATCATACTTCTCCATGTAGGTGTTATTAGCCTCTGCATAGCGGTGGGAAACTTGACATAAACCTCCTCTTATGCCAGATTCTACCATGAGTAATTGATCATAATCCTGTAACAATTCCAGCTGAATTCCAGTGTACAGTAACATGGCATCCCATGTAAGTCCTGGAGAGGTGAAATAATGTGCAGGGTCGACTTTGTGTGTTTTGAGTGTTTGCTCCCTAAATGTCTCAAAGACATCAGCTAGGAGAAGCACATCAGAGATTAAGTAGAGGTCGCTGTACTCGCCCAGGTTTCTGACATTAAACAGCTCCCATACATTTTAGCATGATCGTAGTCAGCATCACTAATTTCCTCTTCATTTAATTTATTGTAGAAGGAGTCCTTAGGAGGTAAGCAGGTTTCGCTCAAGACGTCCCATGAAGTGATGTAATCATAGGGAAATACCCCCTTACGGGTCATCAACTTCAACTTGTCTTCTCCGAAGTACTTCAATGTTTCAGGATACGATGTTAGATTTTTTACCAGCTTATCCAAGCTTGTACTCAGGAACCGAAAACTATCTACAAACCGTAGCTTTATATCTCCGACATACTTGGAGAATGATATATAGCTTTCTTCAGAGCTAGGAATTACTTCCACCCGCTCACTTGTACATCCCAGCTCCTTAACAATGAAATGAGAGTCATATCCACTGAGGTTGTGCATGAAGACAGGGATATATTTAGGTGTTTTGCAGGCTAAATTACATTCATTATGCAGACTCCGCCGATATTCACCACTGATGTGATTATGGACGCGTACTTTATAGTTCTCTTCAGTAAAGGTTTTTCCACACAAGTAGCATACTGTAGAGGCGTTAAAATCCATCTGCTGTTGATCTGTAAGTTTCAGGGGCATGACAGATTTGTATATATTATTAATCTCCTTTGCAAGGAATGACAGGTATTCCATAAACTTCTGAGCAGTATCAACACCACGATATACATAGGGATGCTTAGGAAGACCAGTTTCCAGATGTTCAACGTTGGTTGATGGTTTAACGTAAACACAGAAGCTCATTGCTGTGTGCTCTTGATAAGGGGTTGTATAGGAAGTTTCAGGACTGGGAATACACGTATGACATGGAGTGAGAATGCTCTCAAAATCCGCATAGATGACATAAGGTACTTTCCGCATCCTCTCCACATTTTTAAACTGTACAATTGATTTCTCCTTTGTAGGCATAACTACCCTTGCAACACCGTGCTGATTACAGATGGCTGCATGTTCTTTCAGTTTTTCCAGCCCACTTCGTCCATATCGATTGTCAAAATGTGTAAAGCACCGCTTACAGGTATATATCACTCCATCATGCTTAGTTTTTTTATCGTCGAACGAGCTTTTTAAAATTCTTGATATATACATAGTGAAGTTTTCCACTACTGTCACTCAATAGCAGGAGGTCACAGGGGTCAGGTAGTTCAGTGTCAGCAACCTTTATCGGATACACTTCATGCTTCTCATCCAGGCCGAAAACGTTGATAGACATCCTATTAAGCTTCTCAAATTTAGGTATTTGAGAAAGCGGAGTAGGATAGGAAACACAGCTGAAGTCGTACTTATCTTGAACTTTCTTATATTTGCTCACCCGTTGAGGCTTGACGCTGACAAATTTGGCTAATATAGAGTACATAAAGCATAGCTCATCAGATAAATTCTGGATGTTAATGCAGGCTTTTCTTGCTTCAACAGATGGCGGTAGTGGTATGTAGCTACTTCCTCTTAACGGGCTGTACTTGTTAATACGAAGTCGCACCCCTTCCACAGCAAGCAGAGCCCAGTTGCTTCCCTTTAGTTGTGATTCCTCCATTTCAGTAACCAATTTCTTCATTTTGGTTTCCAGCATAGAGTCCAGATCCGTTTCTAGGAAAACAGCTTGATTTCTGGTTTTAAATGTCTTGTCACAGGTTTCTCCGATACTGTTAACAAATCTACACTAAGCTAACAGATTAATTTTCAAACTCTTGTGAATACCAAGTTCTTTATTCACGGCCTGGATTATCCGCTGTTTTGCTTCATGCAGGTACATATTCAGATCCTTAGTTGTTTCACAGCGTATAAAATACGATTTCAAGCGTCCATGGAATGAGGTTTCATATTCTTTCATGTCACACTCCTCCATTGTAGATAACAACTCTTGTTTTGTCGGTTCTAATCTACGTTTCTTCTCAGGTCTGTTTATTTCACACGCATCTTCGTGTCGACGACCCTTATAACTGTCTTTGAAGGCTACATTACAATATTTACACTTGAAGAGCTTTTTACAACGTAGCTCATGTCGTCTTCTATCATATCCACGGAGGAAATTCTTACAGCATTTACCACAAGAATATCCTGAGACACTAGGAATGATATCCTTATATGAGGACTTATTCATCTTTACTGCGATGTAATAACGTATTAATCCTTCTTCAAGGTAATGTACTCCTCTTCGCCTTGATAACACTTTATATTATTTTCTGAGAGAACGAAGTTGTCACCTCGGAGATACCTAGCAGAATGAACTCAAATGTCAGAGATCCTGCTATTTATAGAGGAGGCACGTACCTTTTTTTTTGATTAATTGTATAACGTATTAATCCTTCTTCAAGGAAATGTACACCTCTTCACCTTGATAACACTTTATATTATTTTCTGAGAGAACAGCGATGTTAACACCTCAGAAATGATCAACAGAATGAATTTCAATGCTAGAGGTTGCTCTATTTATAGAGGAAGCACGAACCTTTTAGGATCAATTATATAACGTATTAACCCTTCTTCAAGAAATGCTAGTCTTTTTACCTTGATAACGCTTTAGAATGTTGATTATTTTCTGAGAGAACAGCGATGTTAACACCTCAGAGATGATCAACAGAATGAATTTCAATACTCAAGTTCGCTCTATTTATAGAGAAAGCACGAACCTTTTTTTAATCAATTATATCCTGATTATTAATACTAAAAACGGTGATGAAGCGTGTAAGCTCTTATATTTCAATTCGTGTTACACTGATGTTCGAGCGTCTCCGTATAGCTTCGTATGCTTAGAGAAAGTGTAAAGTATTGTGAAGATGTATGTATTGTTCGGCTATAATCGTACAGATTCGGAGAGCTTGACTCGTGAATGTGATGAACGATCCGTCGACCGAGCAGGAGGTAAGCATTCCCTCCGCGCAACGAAACCTAGATGCAAATGAAAGAAAATCGTGATAGATGAGAAACCACCCAGACATTCGCCTGCAGACCATGGAAAACAATGAAAAATATGTCAGAGCGAGCGTCCAACGGAACTCGAACCAGGGACTCTAAAAGCACACGTAAAAGATACAAATTATATAGAATGAAAGGAAATCGGATTCGATGAGAAACCACTCCAGCATTCGCCTGCAGACCAGGGAAAACCCTAAAAAATATGATGTCAGAGTGATCAACCAACAGGAATCAAACAAAGGACCTTAGAAGCACCTAGATTAAGATGTAAATGAAATAAAAATGCAATAAAATTGTGCTAGATGGGAAACCACCCAGACATTCGCCTACAGACCAGGGAAAACCACGAAAAATATGGCAGAGTAAGCAACCAACGGCAATCGAACGAGGGAACCATCAGATTACTCTAGAAGCATAAAGTTGCAAATGAAAGAAAATCGTGATAGATGAGAACCCACTCAGGCATTCGCCTGCAGACCAGGGAAAATCATGAAAAAAATCAAAGGTCTGAGCGACTGGCGGATAGAGTGTACGACCGACAGGGAAATCAAACACAAGGACTCTAGAAGCAAAAGAAGATGCAAATGAAAGGGAATCGTGATAGCAAATACCACTACAGCATTCGACAGCAGACCAGGGAAAACCATGAAAAATCAAGATCGGAGTAAACAATTGATTGAAATCTAACCCAGAACCCTAGAAATTTACGTGAAAAATGGATTGAAAGGGAATCGTGATAGCAAATACCACTACAGCATTCGACAGCAGACCAGGGAAAACCATGAAAAATCGAGATCGGAGTAAACAATTGATTGAAATCTAACCCTGAACCCTAGAAATTTACGTGAAAAATGGATTGAAAGGGAATCGCGATAGCAAATACCACTACAGCATTCGACAGCAGACCAGCGAAATCCATGAAAAATCGAGATCGGAGTAAACAATTGATTGAAATCTAACCCTGAACCCTAGAAATTTACGTGAAAAATGGATTGAAAGGAATCGCGATAGAAATACCACTACAGCATTCGACAGCAGACCAGCGAAAATCATGAAAAGATCCGTGATCAGAGTAAACAATCGATGGAAATCTAACCCCTGAACCCTAGAAATTCAGTGAAAAAATACAAATAAAATTGATTGAAAGGGAATCGTGATAGCAAATACCGCTACAGCATTCGACAGCAGACCATCGAAAACCATGAAAAGATCCGTGATCAGAGTAAACAATCGATGGAAATCTAACCCTTGTACCCTAGAAATTCACGTGAAAAAATACAAATAGAATGGATTGAAAGGGAATCGTGATAGCAAATACCACTACAGTATTAGGCAGCAGACCAGCGAAAATCGTGAGAAACGTAAGGTCAGAGTGCCCGTCGCTACGGGAATCGAATCCGAGACCTCTCGAATGCAAAGTGCTGCCGTTATTGACTGAACAAAACAGTAAAAACAGACCTCATTCGCAGTCGACAATGCTTAAACACGTTAACTTTCACCATATGACGTCACAGTTGGGGATAGTTTGACTATCGCCAACATGTCGACACATGTTCATTTTATGCGTCTCATAAACAAGAGAAGCATATTCTAGAAGTTTCATGCCAACGTACTCACTACGCTCGCAAAGATAATCTAAAATTTCATCGTTGAAATACTTTGGAAATAGCGTAGAAGTATTTCCGCCCTTATTTAATTAAAATTCATGTATATACCCTATTATTTAGTGATTGTTTCAATAATTTCTTCCTCTCATGTCCATCATTCTTCAAAGAATCAGTGTAAAATATGCATTTTTATACGTTTTAATGTTCGTTTATTTTTAAAACCGCTGCATTTGCCTGTAATTACGAGCAATAATTTTTTTCAGATTTACTCCGATTTTTAGCTTGTAGAATCGAATTAGGAAATGTTTTAATAAATGTATTGTATTTTTTTAGCTTAAACTATCTACATTTTTAAAGTTGCCGTGACCGTTATTTGTATTTAGTATAAAGATTGTTATATTTTCATTTTTAAGACTTCCTTTGTTAAAGATAATGTCCTGCAATCTAATTTTTAAATTTCTTTTAAAACCAAAGCGAACGTTAACAACTATAATGGCTGTCTTCATGTATCGGAAAGCTAACATGGCCACTTCAGTCGTCTTTTAGAAGCGTGCCTTACATGTCGGCAAGGAAGCTAGTATCAGCTGGCGCTTGGTACGGAGAGGAGAAGGCTTGCGAAAGGCAGCTGAGGGGTGGCACCTGGAGAGAGTAAGGTAGGGATGAAAGGCCGGCTTCATGAAGGGCTGAGAGCTAGACGAGACCCTCAGTGCGGCACAGCACGCCGTAAGGTACGGACCTAATCCAGTGTCTGGCCTATACAGCTGCAGCGCGTGTCAGCGTCTTACGTAATCTAGTTATTTACGCTCACTACACCATTTAAATATACATTCATCTAAGAGATATAATATTCGTCAGGATGACAGATGTCCAAATATACATAACAAAGAAATTAGTTACTGATATAAATGTAATATCGTACGTTCACCATTTTAGTTTTAATTACTTTTTTATTTTATTCGAGGATGACTTTGTATGCATGTCACTGGATTCAATCCTAGTCCTCCAGCCCGACTTGGAACAACAATCAATAACGCGCTACAATCCCAGATATAATCGGTAATAATAAATTTTTTTTTGGTAAAGACCGTCAAATAGAAAGCTGTGTAAACGTATGTATTTCCCCTCACTTCCCCTCTTCCCCACCCTACAGTAGGTATAATATAGCGACTCTGGCGCACAAAGGAGATGCCGACAAGTGATAAGATCCTTTGCTGTATGCCGGCAAGCCCCGCCCCCCGCCCCCCGCCCCCCCCTTCCTCTGTGTCCTGACCGCTTTGCCGCCTGGCACGCGCCACCCTCCCCTCCATTGTGGTCTAACCCCTAACGCCTCCCTCCACACCCTCCCCCACTTCCTTAATGGTCTGGTCTAATAGGTTCCCTGTGGAGGAGCGGGGTTGCGTACGAGGCCAATAAGGTATTGCCCCCGTACGCTGGTCCCGCCGCTTTCTTTATGTGATGTCCTGATCGCTACCCTTAGCAATATTGAAAATGGCGGATAGTTCTCATCACTAATGGTGGTGTGGACAATCCGCCATTGCTCCCGTCGTTAGCGGCAGTGTAGTGGTCGCACAGAAGGCGGGGGCGTGAAACCACATGTCCTCCGGTTATACGATCAAATGATCGGCCCATGGCGCCTCAGAGATTTCAAGGTGTATGTTCATATTGGCCTTCTGCAGGGTTCAACATGTCTTTCTGAGAGTCTAGTAGATGTCAAAGTGTGTGTTCATACTGGCCTTCTGCAGGGTTCAACACGTCTTAGAGAGAGGGAGGGACGGAGAGTCTTACAGATATCAAGGTGTATGTTCATACTGGCCTTCTGCAGGGTTCAACACGTCTTAGAGAGAGGGAGGGAGGGTCTTACAGATTTCAAGGTGTATGTCCATACTGGCCTTCTGCAAGGTTCAACACGTCTTTCAGAGAGTCTTATAGATGTCAAAGTGTGTGTTCATACTGACCTTCTGCAGGGTTCAACACGTCTTAGAGAGAGGGAGGGAGGGAGAGTCTTACAGATATCAAGGTGTATGTTCATACTGGCCTTCTGTAGGGTTCAGCACGTCTTAGAGAGAGTCATATAGATGTCAAGGTGTGTGTTCATACTGACCTTCCGTAGCAACCAACATGTCTTAGAGAGAGAGTCTTACAGATATCAAGGTATGTCTTCATTCTGACCTTCAGCAATTACCAAAACCCCTTACAGATAGTCTTATAGATGCCAAGGTGTGTTCATACTGACTTTCTGCAGCAATCAACATGTCTTACAGATATCAAGGTGTAGATTCACATAGACTTTCTGCAGCGACCAGAACATCTTACATAGAGTCCTACAGATGTGAAGGCGTGTGTTCATACTGGCATTCTCCAATAACCAACTCGTCTTAGAGATAGCCTTACAGATATTAAAGTGTATGTTCATACTGCCCTTCGGTAGTGACTAACACGTCTTACAGAGAGTCCTACAGGTGTCAAGGTGAGTGTTCATACTGACCTTCTGCAGAGACCAACCGTCTTACAGCATTCAGGGCCGCGTGTTCATAACAGCCTTTTGCAGTAACCAACACGCCTTTCAGATTTCTTACAGATGCCAAGGTATAAGTACATACTGACCTCCTGCAGTGACCAAAGCCTTTTACGGAGCGTTACAGCTGTCAAGGTTGTGCTCATACTGGCTTTCTATATTCACCAATGAGTCTTTCGGATGACAGCAGTGTGTTTGTACTGGCTTTGTATATTCACCAGTGAGTCCTATAGCTTCGAAAGCGTGCGTTTTTACTGGATTTTTATATTCATCAGTGAGTCTTATAGCTGTCAAGGTGTGTGACAATACTGGTTTTCTATATTCACCAATGAGTCTTTCGGATGGCAGGTGTATTTCGTACTGGCTTTTTATATTCACCAATAAATCTTATAGCTGAGAAACTGCGTGTTTTTACTGGCTTTCTATATTCACCAGAGAGTCCTATAGCTATCAAAGTGTGTGTTCTTACTGGTTTTCTATATTTATCAGTGAGTCCTATAGCTGAGGTGAGTGTTCATACTGGCTAACTATATTAACAAGCGAGTTTTATAGCTGTCAAGGTGAGTGTTTGTACTGGCCTTCTAAATTCACCAATGAGTCTTACAGCTCTCAGATGTGTGTTCGTACTGGTCTTCTAAATTCACCAGTGAGTTTTGTAGCTGTCAAGATGTGTGTTCATACTGACCTTCTATATTCTACAGCGAGCCTTATAGATGTCAAGGTGTGTGTTCATACTGACTATATATATTCACCTGTGAGTCTTATAGGTGTCAAGGTGTGTGTTCATACTGGCGGTGTATATTCATCAGTGAGTCTTATGGTGTGTGTTCGTAGTGACTATCTATATTCACCAGTACGACTTATAGCTGTCAAGATGTGTGTCCATAATGGCTATCTATATTCACCACTGAGTCTTATAGCTGACAAGGTGTGTCTTCATACTAGCATTTGCAGTGACCAACACGACTTTCAGAAGTCTTACAGATGTCAAATTGTATGTTCATACGACCTCCTGCAGCAATCAACGCGTTTTACGGAGAGTGTTACAGATATCAAGATGTGTGTTCATACTGGTCTTCTGTATTCACCAGTGACTTTTAGAGCTCACAAGATGTGTGTTAATATTGGCTTTCTATATTCACAGTGAGTCCTAAGGGTAACAGGTGTGTTTTCGTACTGAGCTTCTATTATAACCAGTGAGTCTTATGGCTGTAAAATTGTCTCATTACTGGCTTTCTATATTCACCAGTGGGTCCTGTAGCTGTCAAGGTGTGTGTTCGTACTAGCTATTCATAATCACCAGTTAGTCTTATAGCTGTCAAGGTGTGTGTTCATACTGGCTATATATTTATCACTGAGTCTTATGGCTGTCAAGGTGTGTGTATACTGGCTACATGTATTCACACGCACGCCTAATAGGGTGAAAGACAAACATGGTGACCGACAGACGGTGATGGGCGGGGCAACACACATCACATGTTGCGGCTTTCCTGTCCGGAAAGGTTAGTATCATGGCGGACAGCCAGTGATGGACGGGGAAACACATGTAACACGTTGCCCCTCACCTGTCCGGAAAAAGGTAACTATCCTGGCGGACAGCAGGGGATGGGCGGGGCAACACCACACGTCACACGTAGCGCCTCTCCTGTCCGTCCTTTCTTTATCTCACAATCTGGCCCAACTGGCACTCCCTTTCAAACTCACCGATCTTGCACTTCCTTTTCTAACTTGTCGCCATTGTCACAAGCTGTCTGACTGACCTTGCACTACATTTCAAACTGACCGACGTTGCACTTCCTTCCTAACTGGTCGACGTTGCTACGCTGTCGTAAGCTGTCTGACCGACCTTGCACTTCCTTTCAAACTCAGCTACCTTGCTCTGCTATCGGAAGCTGTCTGTCCGGCTTTGCTCTCCCCTTACTAACGGTCCGACCTTCCTCTAGCGATGGTGCGCCCTAGGGGCGCAATCTGCAAAGGCGGGGGTACACACACCCGCCAACCAAAGGGGACAGCGCACACAATCCCGCCATCCAGCGCCCAACCTCCTGTGGCCGCCACGGGGACTGGTCACACCCTAACGTCACTCTAATTTATTCGAAAATATAGTCATTAGGTTTTATATAATTCTGGGCACTTATTTAGTACCCCATTTCCCGAAAATCCCTATGGCGCCTATCACTCCGACCTCGACCATCTGAAACTATTCCGCTGTTGAGAGTAACCCCGGGGCTAACTACGTTAAGGTTCGCTACAATATACGTGACTGGATGTAGGACTGCATCAACCTCCTTCATCTGCTGCTCCAGACGCTTGTCCAATGCGGACTCCATCATCCCCTTGTTTTCCTTCGTCTGGCCTTCTAACCGTTATTTTTCTCATCTAGACTCTCTTTCGCCCCATGAATTGTATACATTCCATGTCATATTCAATTTTTTATTACCCTTCACATAGTCTTTCATGATTTTCACCGTAGCGCTTATCTCAGTCGATGTCAAAACCTAGTTTGGATTTCCTTTCTTTATTCACACTCCTTATTTCCCTTATCTCCTTCAATTCCGATTTAATTTAATCCGGTTTGTTGTTTATTTTCTGTTAAGGGTGTTTACCTTATTTTCCCGTCTTCTCCATACCATACTTCATTTCTGTCTTCATTTTCTCCATTCCGGAAATTACACTCTTCATTTCGCTCTCTATTTTCTCCATTACGGATTTCATGGCCTTTGCTTCACTTAATAATTTTTAATCATTTCCTACATCGTAGCGTTTAATCATACTTCTGACATTGGTGTAACTGTGTCGAATTTTTTAACTGTCACTTCACTAAGCTCTCACTACCACTTAACTGTTTTGATCTATTTCAACTTTCATTATGCCTCTTAGTTCACACTGCCATTTCACTAATGTGAAATAGTTAAATTTTCTCGTCGGTTCACTTTCCTCGCAACGTAGCGGCGTAATGGAATAAGCAGAACATGACTTCTTCTTTGGACCACTTGACTCGCTGAGGAGTCCGACACAGGACTCTATTAATCTCTCGGGGAAGCAGCACTCTCTTCACGTCACAGCAGTCGTCAAATACCTGCTCATAGAAGCGCCCTTGGTGTCAGACCAGCATCAAAATAACGTACTCGCTTATTGGTTTACCGGCGAGATCGCTCGCTAACGTAGCGAATGGAATTTTTCACAGAGTTACAGAATGTTCGAAAAGGAAGCTGCCCGGCTCCGACTTCCAGATAATCTCTAGCCATAAGCACTGCGTCACAATAGGTTTTACAGCTCACGGAATTACACCTTCTATTACTACACTCTTTATCATTTCATTTCAAACTGGGATTGACGCAAGTAGTATAACTGTCTTTATAGTCCGTTCGTTGCCCCTGATGACATCACCGCAGGGCAAGTAACATAAACAATGCCGCTGCTGCGACCACGTGTTAAGACTCGCTGCGTCAACCTTGGTCTAGTTAGCACGTTCTTTGATGTGATCACCCTAGGGCATGAAGGCCGCAGACAAGTCCGCCGCCGCGACCACACGTAAACAGGCGTTTTTTAAAACCCGCTGTGTTGGTCTTAGTCGTGGCAACACAACATATTTTTTTTAAAGTACTGATAAAAAACGATGAATAAGTAAATATGATTTATTGGATATCAGTAATATTGTTTATCTGATACCATTGCAATAGAAATATTAATTTTTATGTAAGAAAATGTTTCGTTACTTTGGGGAAGGCCTCTCGATATCGTTTAGATGTGAAGTAGGCTTATAAGAATAAAGCTAGTGTAGGTTAACTGGTTTTACTTCCTACTTGCAGTGCGAGTGTAATTGTAGGTCAACTGGTTGCAGCTGCTGCATATAATGTCACGCCTTTCACTTCGCATAAGCGGTAGTTAGACGCATTTCATTTCCTGGTTAAATTGCATATAAACTGTGCATTGCTTTGTAAGATATTAACTTTGGAGGAGAAAAAGAAATGAATAAGGTAAGCTATGAGTTTAACTTATATATTTTATAGGATGTACTGCTTTATACATTTACAATATATTTGAGGCAAAATATTGTTAGGATAAATAAACTTTATATTTTTTCTTACATATTAATAAGTACAGTATCTATGAGGCAAAATATTGTTAGCATAAGCAAACTTTATATTTTTTCTTACATATTAATAAGTACAATATCTTTGAGGCAAAGGATTTATACATATAGTTAGCTAAGCAAAGGGTTTATACGTTTTACATATTAATAAGTACAAATAATGATTTAGAGCATACACAACAAAACCAATTAATATTTTTTACATATTAATAAGTAAAATATCTTTGAGTACATATAGTTAGCTAAGCAAAAAAATTATATTTTTCTTACATATTAATAAGTACAAATAATGTTTAGATCATACACAACAAAACCAATTAATATTTTTCTTCGTATTAATAAGTATAACATCTTTGAGTACATAAAGCAAAAATTTATGTCTTTCTTACATATTAGTAAGTGCAAATAACGGTTTAGATCATATACAACAAAACTAATTATCTTTTGCGTAAACCATTTCGTCAATAAATAAATCTTCATGTTTAATGACTTTTCTATGTTTAAAATCTCTATAGTGTTCTTCTCTGTAATACAAAAGGTGGCATCGTTTGTTAGTGTCAATAGGGTAATAAAAGGCTTTAATTTAAATAGGAAAATCTATAAGAATTATTTGTTGAATTGAAGAAATTGAATTCGTATGCATTAAAAATTATATACATTAAATTATTATAATGTGTGTCTGCATGCAAAGAAATTTAATTTTGCGTTTTCAAACAAAATGTTCGATGCTAAACCATTTAATGAAGGAGGGCTCTTCATACAGATTTTGCAATTGCAAGTATTTGTGTTGCTACAGTGAAACATGCTTTTATATTTTTGTAAGGTGGTGCTTGGGTTTGACCCCCAACCATTTAACTTTGCTATGGGATCACAAAGATACTGCATAGAAAAAGATCGTTGTGAAATAAACCAAAGTTTTGAAAGTCAAACCTAAAACTTCTAAAAAGAAAATACATGAAATCCACCCAATTGTTTTGCAAGGTTACAGGTTTTTTAATATGAACGTAGGTTACCTTAATTATAAACTCATGTGTTTCCCATTCCACTTTCCAAAATAAAGATTTTGTATGCAAATAAAATAGACTACATTTTTTGAACGGCTAAATATAAAATTAACGCTATTTGTAACGTAATTAGCATTTGGGCATAACATGAATCTTAGCATCTCTTCTTCCTTCTGATTTTTGTTTATAGCAACATATAAGCAAACACATTTAGGTCCGACGTCCACGATTCCGGCTATATAGCAAGCAAATATGCTTCCCAGAAAACAGCAAATATTTTTTATTGATAGCCAGTGCATAATCCAAACAATAGCACACCAGTATTATGGAAAACGGACACGTACAAACTCTTCAAAAAAGGTTATGAAACCAGTTTGTTTTTGTAGTAAATTATATCTGTTTGTTAATTCCCTTGTATAATTATAGATGAAAGTATCCATCTAAAATGCAAAAAAAACATATATTGCTAAAATTTCCGTACTGCCAAAACCATTGTTGCCCCTATAGGTAATACTTAATTTTTTAACATACTTTATTTCTGGTATACATATTTTTTCACATATCAATTTAGCAATTTTTGACTTTTAAGAATATGCTGTTTTTATTTGAGTTGTTTAACATTAATACACAAATTTCTCCTGTAAAAGCTCTATCTATACACCCCTCTTATTGATACACCTAAAAGAGCTAGGCTAGACTTTTCAGCAATGCTAATATAAGTGTCTTTTGGGGCTGTTGAAGAAATTCCTGTTGGGATCATTACGGTTTGCAGAGATTGTATTTCATGCGCTTTAGGTGAAAAAATGTCTAAACCAACGGATTCTCCAGTGCATCCTACGGGTCTCTTAATATTAGATCTAAGTAACTTGATCTGTAGTGTCTTCTGAAAAGATAGAGAGAACTTTTAGTTCCTCTGAAATAAAATATCATAACTGTTATTAGAAGTAAACCCTAAAAATAAAAACCTTAACGAAAGTTTTTCATTACTAATGTCATCAATGTCCGTTTCCTTAAATCCGCTGATATACTTTCTTGGAATATATACTTCAACTGGGCCTTCAGAGATTTTCTGAAGTTTAATAGATATTGAGGGTCCATATTTGGTGGTGACTTTTGTAGCTCCGATCACTTTATATCACTTTATTCATTAATTGATCTAATTTTCATCAACTTAGTATTGTTTTCTTGATTAAATCTTCTAAGGAAATCCATTTTGTAAAGAAGATAAGTATTCACCAATAACTATTTGAAATAGTTATAGTTTTTTTTAAGAATAATAAATAGAATAAAATAATTTACCTCCTTGATGATTGCTGCAGCATCGAGGAGTAAAGTGATGTTTCAATGCAACGTATGGTCTCCTTATATACAGATGCATATTGCATCAGCACCAAGGACGACAAGTGAAATTTGCATTTTAACTCCATCTATTAGGTATATAAGACGGGAGAGACAATCTCGGCCACCAACAGTTTCACGTTAAGCCTTCTACTGTTAAACTTCACGTCAGAAAATGTAAGTAACACAAAGTTAACACGCTTAGGAAATTCAATTAGCTTTTACGCGCGCTTATATTATATTGGTCTGTTCTTTTAGCACGGGAAATATTAACGTCCTAAATGAAATACGCAGAGAGCATAAAGGGTTCAGCGCACAAGGAAGGAATTACGATATTCAGATAAATCCTGCTTCCAAAAATGAAAATCCTAACGTTTGCTTTAGAAATAGCATGCAAGCTGTGTTAGATATTATTTTAAGTGGTGTGAAACCCAATGATGTGGTAGATCTGTCAATAAAAATCTCTGTGAATGTACAACATAAACCGATAGGACCATGCTTCCGCAGAAGCGATCAGATATCTTTGGATGTATTAATGGCTGTTATAGAGAAAGTATGCCAATCTAACGCTAATTTTTATGACACAGATGCTTTATCCGTAAACGTAGATCACGTTGAAATACCTTTAGGGCATGGTAGATTCAAAACAAAAGGTAGACATTTATCGGCATTGGCGCACATAAAAATGTCCATCGTTAGAATTAAAAGCAGAACAAAATGCTTAGCTCATGCTCTATTGGTAGCTATAGCACATTTCGATAGAAACCCAAATAACACAAGTTATAGAAAAGGTCGAAAAATTTATTCCCAAGTCGACGAGTTTCTAAAGGCCACAAATGTTGATCTAAGCAATGGTGGAGGATTAGCAGAATTGCAAAAATTTCAGGACCATCTTTCCGAATACAGAATCATAGTTTATTAAGGATGGCGTTGCGAAAACATAATATATGATGGGAACAAACATTCACAAAATCGTTTAAATCTGTATGATGCACAGGTAGAACACTATAATGTGATTGCAAGTCTCACGGTTGCCATGTCTAAAAAATATGTTTGTGAAGGATGCAATATGGGAATTAGTTACGATGGAGCAAAGACGCATAAATGCAATTATCGATGCTCCGGATGTAATTCACTTCCACCCTGCATTTTTTAAGGAAGCTACATATATTGTAATACATGCAATAGGTACTTCAGAAGCCAAAGCTGCATGAATAATCATGTGCAGGATAAAATTGGCACTCAAATAATTTGCAAATGGAAGCGACATTGTTTAATTTGTAGTCAACAGTTAAAGCCAAATCATCAGTGCTATATGTCATATCGTAGAATCTGTAAAATTAACGATATGCCGGGTCACTTTTGCTATATGGCAACGCTTAGCGCAAAAATATCTTTATCGAAAAGGTCTTATTCGTGTTTTACGACATAGAGTGTACACAAAACACGCAAATAGAAGACAATACATATCTTCATATTCCCAATTTACTCTGCGTAGAACACTATTGTTTTCTTTGCGAAAAAACAAGGATATGAGTGATGGCTGCAGCCAGTGTGGACAGCGTAGGCATTCATTTTGGGGCAATGGCTGCATCAAACAATTTATGGAATATCTGCGCCAAAATAGAGCTTTTTGTGAAAAGATGATTGCAATTGCACATAATACCAGAGCCTGCGATCTCATGTTCATATTAGATTATGCAATAAAACAGGGTTGGATACCGGATTTAGTAATGAATGGTGCTAAAATTTTAACCATGAAAATGGAACACATAACCTTTCTGGATAGTTTGATCTCTTTATTCGTGAAACTGAGAAGTTTGCCGAAAGCTATTGGAATAGATTATGTCACAAAAGGCCACTTTCCGCATTATTTTAATACTCCCGAAAACATGAATTATGTGGGTTGTTATCCTGACCCCATCCATTACGGCATCAATTACATGATGCAAGACGAAGGCAGAGAAGTTTTGAATGGTACGAGAATGAAAAAGATGGCATTTTATATTTTAGAAAAGAGATTGAAGCCTACTGTACGGCAGATGTTGAAGTGTTGAGAGAAGCGTGTTCTATATTTAGAAATACTTTCCTAGACATCGGAAGTATTGACGCATTTCAAGAATCTATTACGATAGCTTCGGCATGTAACAACGTATTTAGAAAAATATTTGAAACCGAAAACTATAGGACTTATTCCTTGTGGAGGTTATAGGAAAGCCGATAACCAATCCATAAAAGCCCTCATTTGGCTTAGGTATGAAGAAATTAAAAGGAGGATTTGCATTAAACATGCAGGTAATGGTAGAGATGTGAGAATACCCGAATTACCTAACCTCAAAGTGGTTGGTTTTTGCGAGGAGACGGGAGAAGTGTTTGAATTTATGGGGTGTTACCACCACGACCATGTGTGCATTACTAATAAAAATGTTCCCGTCGTAGACACGCGAACAGAGACGCTTGCAGATAGATACGAGCTCACCATGAGTCGAATAGATAAAATTGTGTCGGCAGGTTACGTCTGTCACGTCATGTAGGAGTGTGAATTTGAGGACATTCTAAAATAACATCCGGCTCTACATAACGATCCGGTTGTGAAAAATGTTCCACTCATTCTTAGGGATTCCCTCTACGGAGGTAGAACGAAACATTGAAAACCTATTGCAAAACCGACGAAAAAACTCGCATTAAGTATTACGACGTGATGTCTCTGTATCCTTAGATATGTAAATATTTTATGTTTCACGTTGGTCATCCCATAATTCACATTGGCGAAGATTGCGCCAATATTACGGAAATGTTTGAAAAAGAAGGGGTTATAAAATTTAGAGTTTCGGCAAAAAATAGAAGTCTTTTTCATCCCATCTTGCCCTTCAAATATCGCCAAAAGTTAATATTTGGTCTTTGTTACATCTGTGCGAAGGAGGAAAATGACGGTGAATGTAACCACGACGGGGAGCTAATCGGTACTTGGATCGTAGACGAGGTATGAAAAGCCGTTGAAATGGGTTATGAAGTGAGAGAAATTTTATAATTTTACGAATACAAAATGGAACAGTAAGATACAGATGAAAATAAAGGAGGGCTATTTGCAGATTAGATTAATAGTTTTTAAAATTAAAAGCAGAGGCCAGCGGGTATCCCTCTTGGGTTAAGAGCGATGCGGATAAGGAGAAATACGTTAGAAGCTTTTTCAGAGCGAAGGTATTCTTTTGCATAAGTTGACAATTAGAAAAAATCCAGGTGCAAGGTATGTAGCAAAATTGTGTCTAAACAGTTTTTGGGGAAAGCTCACCGAACAAAGCAATCGGTCGCGCACGAAAATTATTAGGGAGCCCGCGGAATTGTTTACGTTCCTGACCACGCCCGGCATAGAGGTGCAGAATCTAATGTTTGCGAGCGACGAGATAGACTGGCATTCGTGGAAAGATGCCTTAGAGGTCGAGTGCCCTCCACTGGCGCACACCAATGAAGTGTTAGGAGCCTACGTTACCGCAGGCGCAAGGCTTAAGTTATACATCTACCTAGAGGCACTGGATAGGGACATATTATACAAAGATACGGATTGGATACAGTTTACGGTTAGGGAAGGCGAGAAGTGTAGCGACGAATGCGGCGATAAACTTGTTTGACATGACGGATGAGCTCGCGAACTTAGGAACGGATTCATACATTTCAGAATTCGTATCCGGAGGCCCACAAAATTAAGCGTACAATACACGCCTACCAAATGGTAATTTCAAAGCTGTTTGTAAAGTGAGAGGAATAACATTGAATTACGCCTTTTTGCAGTTGGTTAATTTTGATTCAATAAAATATTTCATTCTTGGAGAAAACGTGGATCGAAACATTGTAGTTAGAACGGAAAAGAAAATAAAGCGCAAAAGATCGCATGGCGTGTATATCGTCTCCGAACCAGAAGATAAAATCTATAGAATTTGTTTTCAAAACAGAAGAAGCATTTCTAACGATTCCGTTCCGTTCGGATATATAAAGCCTGACTGAAGGAGTCGCCTCCTCTCATTATGGATTCCGAGGTGGAACGAGCAGTATCCAAGTACGTGGAAAACCGCAGAAGGCAGAGAGGGTTCAAATATTGTACGAACGTGGAGATAGCACCCATTCCCTTAGAAGTGTTTGCTAAATATCCTCCCTTCGATGTAGATTACATGATGTACAGGTTAACGGACGAATTGAGGGAAGAACTAAGAATGGTTCGCCGATGTAATGTTTCCCTTAGTAAAATTTCAGCACCCTTTTACGCTGATCATTAGTGGTAGTTCGGGTTCTCTTGTATTTTGTGTAGATTTAGTAAAAAATTTGAAGCATTTGTGCACTGTTCGAAAATTTAAAGAAATATTGTGGTGTTATAGCGAAAAATTGGCCGTGCCAAAGTTAAAACACGTAAATTTTTACTTTGGTGTGCCGGAGTTTGAGAACCAGAAAGGAGAGCCAAAACTAGTAATATTAGACGGTTTCTTAAACTCTGCATATTTCAGAGAGGTGTGCGACGTGTTCACGAAGGGTAGTCATCATAGAAACATAAGCGTAGTTTTAATCACTCAAAATTTGTTTCAAGGTAGGTATTGCAGAGATATCTCGTTAAACGCTAAATACATTGTGGTTTTTAGAAACGTTAGAGATAAAAATCAAGTGGCTCATCTAGCCAGACAAATATACCCCGAAAATTGGAAATCGCTTTTCGAGGTGTATCTGGATGCTACGGAAAAGCCTTACGGCTATATGCTATTCGATCTGTGCCAGGAGACCGATAGCAGATTACGATTTAGAGCCAACATCTTTCCATCGGAGCTCCCTGTCGTAGCATATCAGCATGAGCAAGCGAATAAGATCCAACTATCACATAGTGCACCTGCTTAAAAGCGCCAAGCCTAAGCTTAGGAAAGCCATTTTGGATAAGTCGGACAAAGAGTTAGTGTTGACTATTGCAGAATGCGCTTTAAATGTTCTAAAGGGCAACTGTAATCTAAGCAAATGCACCATTCGCAATCTAGGAAGATACAAAAATAGTCTGAGGCGAGTGGTGGATAAATCACTAAAGGTTAACAATAAGAGAAGATTTTTAATTCAAAAGGGAGGATTCTTGATTCCTCTGTGACTGCCGTACTGACCGGACTTTCATCTCTAATACAGCGTTAGATGCTGCAAAAATCATTTTTAGTTTCTCAGCGCTACATAGACTCCCACTGCTTGAAGAAAAAGGCATCGAAGAAGAAGAAGAAGCGGAGAAAAAGGGATGCGTACGAAGAGCTGATCAAATTTAAATCCAGTGGCCGCCGCCGCCGACCGTATCTACCGCCGCAGCCGCCGCCGCTCAGAAATTTTCCTTTTCCTCGGGTCAAAAAGAGGTTCGTCTTCCCTCCAGAAACGGTCTACGAGAAGCAGGAAAAAGAAGAAGAGCAAGAAGAACAGTTTGGCGAGGAAGAAGTAAGGGATCTGCCATTACCGACGCACAAGAAAAAAGAAATACAACAGTTTACAAACAGAAGCTTTGGATACATAGCAGGTCCTTACCTAGCTCCATATTTGCACACTCCTAGGGCAACAGACACCGTATTCGGCATTTACAAGGATAGGGACAGCAACTTTAAAATAGGCGATTCCATTATTCGTACAGAAGACAACGATTTGTATGTAAAGGATAGGTATTTTAAGGGAACTCTGGGTCTCTGGGAATTGCTAAATTGGAAAAAGGTAGATCTCTCGAAAGTCACCTCTTCGGACAAGAGTAAACACACACAAATTCTTCTTTTAACCAACGGCCACCTGCAGAATAACGAAGCGTTTAATCAGATAAAACCGAACAGAGGTAGCAAATATAAGAAATAATTGTCGAGTTGTTTCCATCCAAGACGTGGACGGATTATTAGCAATGAATAAGAAGTATTTTTCGATCCCAAACAACCTTCGGCTTTTTCCACCGTGCTGAAACTTGTATCGCTTACGGGAAATAGACGTAAAACGGAGCATTGGCATCTCCAACAAGATGCCTGCACTTTCCACAAACCTGCGAGGAGAAAATTTCAGAGGAACGGTGAATAACGTTAATGATGTGTGGGAAATCGACTTGACCGATTTTAAAAGCATTAGAATGTACAAGGATGGAGTTCAGTATCTCCTAACTTGTGTAGATTGTTTTTGGAGATTTGCACTGTAAAACCCATAAAATCGAAATCTAGTACGGAAACTGCAAAGGTCTTTGAAGCCATCTTAGATTCCGTTCCTCTCGCAGTCAGATCCGACAGGGGAAAAGAATTTTTAGGATCTGCATTTCAGTAGCTGTTAAAAGAGAAGGACATCGAGCATCAAGTTTGCAGAAACCCCGTTGTAAAGTGCGCCATGGTCGAGAGATTTAAACGCACCATCAAGTCTAAAATATACAAGTATTTCACTTACAGGAACTCGTAGTGATATATAGATGATCTCGATAAATTTATTCGCACATATAATCGCACCATCCATTCGTCAGTAGGAGTGGCTCCAACCGACGTGAACGAGAAAAACTTGTTACAAATATCGAAAACCCTAGAGAGAAAGCAAGGTACCATTAAACCAAGACCCCTTAAGTTCGCCGAAGGACAAACCTTGAGAATAAGCAAAGAAAAGATGAAATTTGCCAAAGGCTACGAAAAACATTTCTCAGCGGAGATTTTCAAAGCTGTAAAGGTTATAAAACTTACGCCGCAACCCGTGTACGAACTACACGATCTGAACGGAACTACCATAGAAGACAATTTATCAGTTACGAACTAACTCCGGTAAAAATTAACAAATCCACTTTGTACAAAATAGATAAAATACTAAAAACTAGGTGAGGAATGGGAAAACGTAGCATCTCGTCCCCTGGAAAGGATATGGTTCTGATTTTGACAGCTGGATCGATGCATCATGGATGAGTTTTACGTAACCATGTTGAGCGATTCTAGCGTCGATTTGTAACCCGAGAATTTGCATGTTAGTGTTCGTAACGATTTAGCACAACCGGCCAATCTTCAGAGAGATAAGTGGGTTGTAGGTCTCGCAGAGCTTTCGTATTCTTACGGTTACGAGTCAATAGGCGAGAATGTGCCTAACGAAGCTGGAGAACTGACCAAAAATGTCATCATAACAAGAGCTGGTAGAGTGGTGATTGAAAAAATGGAGTTTAAGAACTTTAAGGAGCTGTGCACCTCGCTAAAGAATCAGGTAACTGACGCTGAACATCGGGAATTGCTCCTGTCGGAGCTGCAGGGTTACCTCATTTCTCATCAGAGAGGGATAAAAGAATTAGAAAACGCTAAGAAAGAATGGGTCCCAAAACATTCCATTCCAAAAAGCAAGTGAAAAGGCTAACAGTATTCATTTAAAGATAACTAAAGGTAAAACGGAAACATTTATAACGGAAAAATTTTTTCCCACCAGAATATATTATGGCTTAGGCCATCTTGTGGACACCATAAGAAAATTCTCTGCCAAATCTTGATGCCTATAAAATTAATAATTAAAATATGCTCACAGAAGTAACTAACGATATGAAAACCCTCTTCCTTAGATCGTACAGAAAAAACACTTTTCAGTTTATTTCCGGAACCGAACCCATTATCGTTTACTGCAATCTCATCGAACTGCAGCTGCTCGGTAGATCCTACGTTAGGTGCATAAGAAGTATTCAGTTTCCCCCGTACACTAGTCATCACAAGTTTGAAAACATATTTTACGTTCCGGTAGAATTTAATCATTTTCGAACCGTAACAATTGAAATGCTTAACAAGTTTGGTGATCTGGCTCGCTTGAGCAGTAGCGTTATGCCTACCATTGTCGTGCTGCATTTTAAGAAAGTTAAGTAATTTTTTTTTATTTTTTCAGATGACCGTCGAATACTTTGCAGCTTTTCAATGATTTTATAATCCCGAGGGTAAGGTTATGGTTAAAGAATTGGCCGTCGTGGAAATCGAGACGGAACAGGTGGTGTTGCACCACCTGTTCCGTAAACCATCGGTTTCCTCAAAATGCGTGACCGATAACGTTTTGAAAAACAAACACGTGGTTATCCGAAAATTTTCATGGCATACCATGGTTGTTCAGGCCACGTCGAGTTTGCTCCCAAAATTCCAAATGGAATATTATTCGCAAAAGGGAGCATGCTTGGTAAAGCACTGCAACCCACAGCTGAAGATGAGTTTAGAGTCTATAATATAGAAAACATGGGGTCCAACCTCAGAATTGAATTCTTGGTTACTGCACCTACCTGTCCGTGGCTTCAGTTTAACACCGTCAGGTGTGCCAGGTTGGAGGCACTAGGTATAGCTAGATGGGTAAACGAAAACCGTTGGGAATGTAATATTTAAATTCATTTCCAATGGTTTTCTTTGAGCTGGTCTATATAAATTAGGCCCCTAAACTTAAAATCCATGTATTTCGCAATGGACCCGCTTACAGCGTACTGTGTAAACCAGAGTGGAGGGCGCCTCGGTCAGTACATCGGACCGCTGTACGTAGGAAGCCCATACGTACAGCAAGTTAGAGGAAAAGGTAACTTTTTGGGTAGGCTATTTAGAATTGTTAAGCCTATCCTCCTATCCGGGGCAAAAACTTTGGGCAGGGAAGCACTCACCATGGGTGCAAGTATCATGACTGATATTGCTGCATGACAGGAAGTTACCAAGGTCAAATATATAGTGGCCAAACGAGTCACGGAATGTACAAAAATTTAGTTGGTAAGTTACAGCAAGAAAAGGGTAAGCGAAAGAGATCAGCTCCATATAAAGCCAAAAATGCTAGAAACAATTTTGATTAAATACAGGATGCAACACGTTTCCACCAGCATATGCTCCCGAGATAGCACCATGATCGCCTGCACAAAATCGAATTTGATATATTTGCAAAAAAAAGTTAATTCAGTCGGCAGTACTAGGAAACTTCACTACCCTAATCAAACCCATCGCACCAGTAGATCTATCCGTATTGGAATTTGCTATTCCTGGAGATAAGGAACACTACATCGATTTAAATGTTCATTTGATGGTAAAAGGAAAATTTGTAAAGTCGGATGGTTCCAGCTTAGCAGCAACAGATAAACCGACGGATGTTAACAATTTATTGCACTCCTTCTTTAGCCAATTGAGCGTTTCCCTAAATGGAACATACATCACTCCGTCTGAAGATATATATCACTATCGTAGCTATTTAGAAACCTTGTTAACGTACGGTCACGTTGCATCGAAAAGCCATCTTACTGACGCTTTCTGGCACATCGACACAACTCCCCACGGTCTCTTCGAGGTCGATGCTTCGAAAAACTGAACGCTGGAATCCAGAAATTCTAATCGCGGATGGAAGGAGCGTCATCATAAGAGCAATGCGTCTAAAGAAATAGTCATGTTTGGTAGATTACATGGGGATATTTTCAATTTACCCACTTTGTTGCTACGGGACTTACACTTCAAATCAACTTGACTAAAGCTAAGGACTCGTTTTATATGAGTGAATGCGCGGATCTAAATGCTAGATATCAATTCTTAGAAGCCACTCTATACGTGAAAAAGATAAAACCAGCTCTTTAGCCACTTAATGGCCCATATGAATGCTTTAGAAAAAGTAAATGAGAGATACGATATAACGCGAGTCGATGTCAGATCCTTTACACTCGCAGCAGCGCAAAGTACCATCTCTTTAGACAATGCTGTATTAGGTCAGCTGCCTAAAAGGATACTCGTAGGTATGACAGAAAATACAATTTTTTCCGGAACTCACACCACAAACCCTTTCAATTTAGGGCACTTCAATTTGGAATATTTTGCGATTTACGTTAACGGCTAGCAAATTCCGGCAGAAGGTGTTTATATCGATATCTCTAGCGAAAAAGATTCAACGTTAGCCTACCAAAGCTCTTTTCCGGTTCTGGCATCCATCACACCAACAGCGGAATTCAAATCACGCACGATATGTATATAATGGGTTATTTGCTAGTGCTTTTCGATTTAACGCCAGACAGTGCCGCTTCAGAAGGTAACGTTTCTCTATTAAATAACGGAAATATAAGAATAGAGCTCAGATTTGAAAACAAGTTAACACAGGGCATTGCGTGTATCATGTATTGCGAGTACGAAAATTCTATTCAGATAGAGAAAGATCTGAGAGTGCACACGGATTATTAATTATGAACACCTTGCAAATAGAAGAAACTTTGCAAGGCATTCCAAATTTTGCAGGCGTTTTTGCATGGGACATGTTGCCCCAGAGTTTACTAAACCGTCTACATTCGTAATAAATTTAGATCCTTACAACCTACCTGGTTCACACTGGATAGCTGTAACTCAAAGTTCAAATTCTTTTGCGTGGTATTTCGATTCGTATGGCCTGTCTCCCTTTATAAAATCCTTGAAAGACTTCATGCCATTTCACTTCATTGTGAATCATTGCAACTTCAAAGCCTCTACTCCGACTGCGGCCAGTACGCGTGCCTCTATACTCTCTACGTCTGCACCAGAGGATACATCATGAACGATTTCGTAGCCCTGTTCAACTCTGCCGATCGAGATCGTCAGGCCAAGGAAATGTTCCACAGAGAATTTCCAGTCTGGCAGTGCAACAATGGACACCGATGCCTACCGGATATAAAGGTAAGTAGCTAGATTATTTTTCCGTCAGTCTTTGTGCAATATGGAAGGATGTGTTGTCGTAGATTATACAGCGCTCAGGAGAAACGGCAACGAATTGATCATAAAGGAATTGGCGATCATTGGAAAAAGGGATTTTTCAAACCTTTCATTTTGCAAGCCCATATCCTTGGAATAGTAAATTAGATGCGTTTAACAGAGAAAATAAAAATGGAATGCATTTCAATGATGGTTACGTTCCTTATAGCATGCTAAAATCTGTGCTGGAAGAGGCGGTGGTGGGGTACATCTCTCTCTTCGCTTATGACGAGGATAAATGTGAAGTTCTTTCCGCACTCTGCGATAGAACGTTTATCAATTTAAGAAAAGAATTTAGTTGCCCCAAGCCAGAAAATGTCTATAATTAGTTACACTGCGGATTTCCTTGTCATAAGTTCTCAAACACTCACTGTGCATGCACACACGTTCACGCCATGCTCAATTGGTTGAAACATCATAAACATAAAAAACGTAACACCAGATGTCCTGCTGATAGCTCCAACAGACACAATGCTTCTTTTGTTTCAGCTGTGGAGCAGTCAACGAGATGAGCTCAAGAGGTAAACAGATCAGAATGCCACTGCACCGCGTGACTCCTCCGGAACCCGTGTTGCACCGCAGGACCTACTTTCTCAACAAACATCACTCCAGATGCTTCAGCCTGGGTTGTTTCAAAAGAAAAAATTACGAAGCTCGCGTGGAAATTGGCGGAGTAAAGCACGAAAGAGTCGTCCTCTCGTCCTACTACTTCGCGACTCTGTTGAATCACCTACCTATACTTGCCAAACATCTCTGCAAAGAGCAGTCGTACAGATGCATTGAAGAACAGTTTCGCCTCAAATTCATAAATGGGCATCTTGCCAGGATACAATGCGAGGATTCACACGTCATCCTTTGTTTAGATGATGTAAACTTTCTATTGTGCAATGCAAATGTATTGCAACATCAACTTGCAAAACATGTCTTAGACACAACGGATGTAAATGACTATGTTAACAGTGCTTCAGGTAGTAGCACTTATGTACTTCCAAAAGAAAATGCTTCATGTTTCGTCCTTTACGATGTTATTTGAGACGAAATAAACTCAACACTTGTATCTTATAAGAATGAATAAAAATAAAAAACTCACATTCACGTCTTTTACTTTCTAACTGTTTTCTTTACATTCGAATATAGGGAAAATCCCCTACCATCCTTAATTATACCTAGAAAAATGAGTAGTAATTAAAAAAGGATAGGCTAGTGCAATTAATCTCAACCTCTTTTATTTTGATGAAAAATATTGCGTTGGCCTTCAATGCTAGTGGGTTATAAAACACCTGGTTAGGCGTGGTCGCGGCAGCGGACTTGTCTTCGGCCTAGACCAAGGTCGACGCAACAACACCTGGTCGCAGCAGCGGCAGCGGTCTTGTTAATGTTACTTGCCCTGAGATGATGACGACATCAGGGGTCAATGAATGGACTATAAAGCCAGTTATACTACTGACACATCAAGGTTGTATTATCTGAATATATTATCGGAATCAATTGACCACAAACCAATGATGATAGGTTGCCAACATAGAAGAACCAGAGGACCAGTGTTAATTGTGCTGGATAGCGTACAAGGAATTACGAATGCAATTACAGTCTTGCTGCATGTCTACAATGTATGATCTCAAGATGTGTCAGTATTCAAGCAAGTGGAAATCAGTAGGAAAATAAATATATCTTGACTAAATGTGAGGGTAACAGATGTAATAAGACAATCATTTAAGGTTTTTATATGTATTTGGCTGAAATGGTCAATTCCATTTATATACATTTCTGACACCTGTTTGCCATATTATTCCATTATTAAAAAAATTAAAAATTTTCTCCCGTGGGTGTTTTGTTTCACATACTGTGAGGTATACCACTGCACATTTTCTTTTTAATGCCCTACAGAAATTATAACACGCGAGGAATTAAACCAGGGAAATGATGAAATATGTTGTTAGTGAGGACTCTATTATTAAACATTTGACGAATTGTCAGCTCAGGACATTTGGCTATGTGTGACGTGGCACGTCCTATGTAAAACACTTGAAACTATGTTCCTGGATTACTTTTAAATGTAGTGGTATTCCACCACAGATAAATAATAAGTTCACCACGCGGCTACAAATAGCGTTTGACGCACACTCTAGTGCAGCAAGTAACTGTAATATACACTAACAGGTAAATAATTAATTGGTTACATAGGTTCAACCGAGTGTCACAGTGGCTCTAATTTATAGATTGTTTAAGCTCAATAAACTAGATGGCACTACCGGTTCTACGCAGCGATTACAGGTATAATTAGGTCAATCCAGGCGGCACTGATTTAGTCAGGACTGGTTCCTTACCTTGTTCGGTCACTAGCACAAGCCGTCGGACCCGGAAATACATGAAACATTAAATAGTCATCATTTAAGTTCAACATATTTAAATTTCTCTATTCTATTCTTGCTCCCATGTGCCCGTTGTGACCTTGCTTAGCTGACTGGACGATCACAGTCGGTGTTCGAGCTCAGTAAACTTGCCTACTAGCGTTTCTGACATCGTTAAGTTTAACCTGTCCATGCCCGCATATCACCAACATGCTTTCGGACCAATGCGACGAATTCTACTCGATCCCTCGGAGCCCCCTCACACAGGGAGGTACTCCAGAAGGGCAAGTGGTGTCATAATCGGTCGATGGGGCCTTCTCCTTGTATCAGACTTCTGTAGTAACGACACACAACCATGGTTGACGCAAGGTCCACAACAGTGGTGACCCCAGACGAAGCTACCACGGAGGTAACCGTAGCAAATCTGGAAGCAGTACGCGCCACCGCTATTCCTCTACCAGCCTTCTACAAGGAAGACCCAGGAACCTTGTTTCTAGAGGCAGAGGTCATCTTCACTGCACACAACATTAACGTTCAACGTACCCGCTTCCACAGGATCGTCAGACAACTGCCTCGACAGATAGTGATCCTGGTCGCAGAGCCAATACCCAACCCAGGGGAGCAACCATACGTAGCACTCAAGTAGCGTCTGCTCGAGATATACGCCCCGACGAATCATCAACAGCTACTCGAAAACACATTTGGAAAACACATCCCAGCTGCTGAGAGTCATGTAATATCAGGCCGGCACTACCACATTAGAAGAGCTACTACGCTTCCTATGGTTTCGCGAACTCCCAGCACAGACACAGTCCCTTTTAGCAGCATGAGAATACGCACCCTTGGACTGAATTGCCCGGATTGCAGACCCATCCATGGACCATAACACAGGATGAATATGAGAGGTCCAGCAGGAACCTCAACCTCACTGGTAAACAACCCTTGAAGCGTTATCAAATCATCTGAAGACACTAGAAGGAAGAAAAATCAGAATCCCAAGCTATCCGACGAAACAGCTAGGTCCCGGACTCACTTGACTGCGCATCGTCCTGCCGGTTCATAGCCAACAATCAGCGGGGAAACGATAGGGCACAGTAAGTATGACGGAACCAGCTGTGAGGATCTATACAAACCGCCTCTTCATCCGATGCCAAAAAAATATAATTCCATTCCTGGTGGACACTGGAACCTGCGTCTCCATGTTACCAGCAAGATCATCAAAGGAACCAGACGTACAGAGTACCAGGTAAACGCAGCAAATGGATCCCCGATCCGCACATTTGGTACCCAAATAGCAACATTGCAGCTAGGCACAAGAACATACACCTGGGAATTCCAGATTGCTGATATCCCAAAAGGCATCAAAGGGCCGATTTCCTACGCACTTCGGATATCAGTAGACCTCCAGTCAAAGTATCTACGAGACAAACTAGGCCATAAAATTCCAGGTAAGTGGAAAGCATATCAGACAAAATATCTTCAATAACGCCACAGATCCCCTTCAGACACCTAATAGAAGAATGCATCAAAATCACCCAATGAATTCCAAACAAACCATACAAAGACATTAGAATCGAACATTATATAGTGACAACAGGAGCACCAGTAACAACAAAAGCGAGACGACTACACGCGGCCATTTATGTCGCGGCCGAAGAAGAAATTACGAGGCTCCTGGAGGAGAGCATCATAAGACTTTCAAAATCACCCTGGTCATCACCTCTCCAGATTGTAAAGAAAGCCACCGGGTCCATCTGCCCTTGCGGGAATTATCGTCAGGTTAATAAGAAAACTGTACCCGATTGCTACGCAGTCCCACACATCCGGGATTTCAACACCGTCCTCCATGGGACCTTCATCTTCAACGCCCTAGACATCCCGAGAGCTTTTCACTAAATACCAGTTGCACCAAGGAATACCCAAAATAACCATAACCAGCCCATTTGGCCTCTTGGAGTACACCCACTTGGGTTTCGGACTGCGCAACTCTCCACAAAAGCAGTAGATGTTTATGGACCATCTCCTACGCAACCTAACATCCGCCTTTTGCTCGATGACATGTTAGTGCATCCACGACACCAGAACAACATGAGGAACACCTGCGGACAATCCTCCAGCGATTCATTGAATATGGCTTTCAACTCAGCATTGCCAAGTGTGTCCTTGGACAACCAGAAGTACAATTCTTCGGACACCTAGTATACAGTCAAGGCGCCACTCCCTACGAAAGTCAAGGCTATCGCAGATTTCCCCCCACCAAAAATACTATGGAACTACGGCGGCATGATCAATTTGTACCGCAGAAACATTCTGCAGGAAGCCACCATTCAACAACCCTTAAATGCCTTACTACACAACAGCAAATATAAGGACATAACACCTATTCAATGAGCAGAAACACTCAGCAACGTCTTTAACAATACCAAAAAAGGCATTGAAAACGCAACGCCGCTAGCACACCCATCAGCACACGCGAGGCTATACCTATCCACGGTCGCTAGTGCTACGGGCATCCGCGCCGTCCTGCAGCAACATCATGGGAGAAGCCTACAGGCCCTAGGGTTCTTCTCCGAAATACTCAGCCAGGCACAGTTGGCATATTCTACCTTTGACCGAGAGCTATTAGTCATCTACGAAGGTATTAGGTGCTTTCGAGACCAGATAGAAGGAGCACATTTTACCAACCTTACAGATGATAAACCTCTCACACACGCCATCACACAGGACCCTAAGAACGGGAAGTCTAGGTGGGTCCTACAACTAGGGTATATCTCGCACTTCTATACTCACATGCTGTACTGCTATGCGGCGAAAAGTACATTAGTAGACACATCTGTCCCGCATAAAAACACTAGACTGCACCGCTGCCGACTTTCTGGAGCAGGCACAGGCAGAAGTTACAGAAATACCGAAATACAATTCCACTCACGACAACCTCCACAAATACCTATCGGAGACACCGGCATTGTAATCGCATGCGGCACTAGCACGGACAGTAACCGACCCTTCGTCCTGCGCCATAGCAGAACTACAGTCTTTCAAAGACCGCACGCATGAGCCACACAGAGATTCACGCGACACGCAAGCTCATCACAGCCCGATACGTTTGGCCAAGCAATCTACGCAGATATCAAAAAGTGGGCTAAAGCCTATCACGAGTACCATATAGCCAAAGTCTATCGCCACACAAAAGCGCCACTGCAAGATTTTCCCCGGTAGCCAAAGTCGAGCACATACACATGGACATCGTGGGCCCCCTGCCTCCTTAAAAAGGTCACATCTTTTGCCTAACTATGATCGACAGGGCGACCAAATGACCAGAGTGCATACCTCTCAAACGGATAGACACAGCCACTATAGCCAACAAATTCCTCAAGCATTGGATAAGCCGCTACGACACTCCAACCAAAATAACAACAGACCAGGGACGCCAGTTCGAGGCAGAGCTTTTTAGGGAACTTACCCGACTGCTTGGCATCGAAAAGTACCACACAAATGCATATCAGCTCCAAGCTAATGGAAAAATAGGGCGTTGGCTCCACTGCATAAAAGCCGCACTGATAGCTGCAACCAATCCACCTACATGGGTTGGCAACTTGCCTACAATTCTTTTAGGGTTGTGCACGACAATCAGTGACGCCGAAAACCAGTGTACCGCACAGAGTATATTCCAGCAACCAATCCACCTACACATGGACATCTTCGTCCCTTTGACTGTGGTACGGGAATCCCTGACAAGGGAAACCCAAGTACGACTGCAAGCGTGTAAGCTGAGCTATCTACCGGCAAAACTCCAAACTGCAACGCACGTGTACGTCCGAGAGGAAATGTAAAAACGCAAAGTGACACCACCATGCCGCGGGCCCTGTCCGTAATGAGCAACGATTGAAAGGCAGTAGAGCTTCGCCTCGAAGATGTCAGTACGGCTATGGTCTCCATAGATCGATGTAAGGCGACACACACTAATACGGAGGATACACCGGCGACATCACCACACAGCGCTGCGTCGGACAACACGGCTACTCACCAACCAGCTTCAACCAAAGCTCCACAGATGGCGTAGAAACAGCTACCCCCACAACTCATCGGACGCGGCTAAATAAGAGACGGTTAAGACGGCATGCGGCACTCCACCATGGCCGCAGGTGAAGACACCTGGCTAAAAGGGATATGCCGCTTCTACCAACTCCCACCAGGGGTGAAATGGCTGGAGGTGGATAAGTGAATTGGGGGGACGCGTCACCCGATTCTACTAGACCTTCCCCCTCTTAGACCATGGAGGTATACTCGTTATACAACTCTCCGTATAACCTTGAAGTCCCAGGTCTCCGAGCCTGCCAAACCGTAAGTAGAAACACAGACGAAAACATAGTAAACAACGAACTCCGCGGTGGTGTACTAGGGGACACCTTTAGTGGTACCCCATCACAGATAAGTAATAATTTCACCACGCGGCAAGAAATAGCTTTTGGCGCACGCCATAATGCAGCAAACGATTGTAGTACACGAAGTGATAAATAATTCACTAGTAACATAAGTTCAACCGCATGCCACAGCGGTTCTAATGTTTAAGCTCAGTTACCTGGATGCCGCCACCGGTTATTTGTGCTGGCGAACGCTATGCAGCGATCACCGATATAAATAGGCCCATTCAGTCGACAGTGATTCAGTCAGAACTTGCTCCTCGCCTAGTACGGTTACTAGCACAAGCCGCTGTGGCGCGAAGACATACGAAACATTGAAGAGTCATCTTTTGAGACCAAACCATTCAAAACTCTCTATCCTGTTCCTGCTCCCATATACCTGTCGTGACCTAGCTTCACTGACTGGACGATCCCGGGCGGTGTTCGAGCTCAGTAGGCTTGCCTTCTAGCGTGTCTCACATTGTCAAGCGGAACCCGGCCGGTACTAGCAGATCACCAATGCTCTTTCGGGCCGGTGTGACAAATCCAACCCGATCCCTCGGGGCCCTCTCACTCAGAAAAGTGCTCGGGAAGAGCAAGTGGTGCCATAACTGGCCGATGGGGCCTTCTCCTTGTATCAGACCCCTGCAGTAACGACACGCAACCATGGACTACACAATGTCCACAACAATAAAAAACGCAGTAAAATTAAATTCATCTACAATATATTGGTAGCCTTAATAATTCTATGATCCCTTGCCATTAATAGCGTCCAGATCTCTGTATTTCTATTTTTGTGTTTCTCTTGATGCAAGTTGCTTTTCTTAGCGTATAGGTAGACACTGGTAACATAAACCTTATTTTCAATAAATATTTTGATGTATTTCTGCACTGAGGAGATAGACACATGCAAGTATACCATAGGATATACAAAATCTTCAACTTGGTTTGTTGTGGCTTATAAATAATGGTCTGAGCAAGTTTATTGCTGGGATACAGCAAGCAATTTATAAACCGGATGATTAATGTCGCTGGGACTAATGAATCCGGAGTTCTGGACACCGGAGTTTATCTAAGATCCACCGTTTCTGGGAAAGAGCAAAACCGCCACACTCGAAGGTGGACTCACAAAGGCAAACAGGTTAACTTAACATCAACGTGGTGGACAATTCCTATAGGCAGATGATAAATTGAAAGGAAATGGAAAGCCCAAATCCCAAAGAAAGAAACAAACCAAAAAAAATATGCAAACTAATGGACACATGTGATCCTTGGGATTGTGTTCAATAATACAACTCAACTGAATTATTGCTTAATGTTTCCTTTTTGTCCGGAAATGTTTTAATCCGTTCCTAATTATACAAGACAAAACATTTCCTTTACCGGAGCCTTTCCTATAGCTTGCTCATTTGCATTTAGTTTCGTCTATAGCGGCTTTCTAATATTTTCTCTTCAATAAATCACACACACACCAACACACCATAACTTATATTATGTGCCTATATTTATTCTTTACTCTTTAAAATCAGTTCGGGTTAGTGCTAAAATATCCTGGTCCCTGCCTGTGTCCAACTATCTCGGCGGGCCTAGAAGGATTCCTTGTTAGTACATAATCGTACGTGTGTACATCCTCCGGTAGAGTAAATTTGCTTGCCTAAGTGGCCCTATACAAAAGTGATCGTAACATTAGAACTTGGTGGATTCAGGGTCTTGTAGTCGGTCATGTCCATTATTCATCTTCACTAACGTTGTAATGGGTCCATCAGCCGAGACCTGGAAACAGAAAACGGTATATACGAATTGTTTATTATTAGGGTATACTATATTCCTATTTTTCCCTAACTAAATATTTAACTTTTAATATTTATTTTTCACCAACTTCGCATAAAATTAAGTGTTAAACTCCTATATTAAAATAAAAAGAAAAGCTTTATACACATAAATTCTTTAATACCAAATTGGTAAGCCCTATAGTTTTTCGATTGCAATTATGAAATAGAGCAGTTTAATCATAATTTTAGAGACAACTTCGAAGCTTGAATTTTGTCTTTAATACTTAGACGGTTTCACCTATGAGAACTTCCGTAATTGCAATTTACGCGCTTAAGGATTGAGCTTAAAAATTCAGTGACAACACAAAGTATTCAATTCCTAAGGTTCTAAAGTTTGAAAAATATTGTTGCCATTAGTCTAAAAATCGCTGGGCTTGGATGAAGCAAACACTTAGAGATACAGATATTTTTAGGATAGGCATACTGGTTCAACAGGGACATAAGTTTGCTGAAGTTGCATTGCGGAAGATATTTATTAGTCACGTTTTTACGTCAAGCTCTCAATCTCATCGCCGGCACGCAACTGAGAAGACATCTCGCGTCTACGTTACAACTGGTTCTCGAACTCCAATCTAACACAGCATAATTTTGCTAAGTGAATCAAGTCCTGCTAGAACTGTCTTCAGGTAGGTCCTTGTGGTGTGGAACTAAGCTCCTGAAACTCGGGGCCACAGGGTTCCTCAAATCTCAACTCGTTTAATGAAATGACCAGGCCAAAATAATGGTTTTCTTTATAGAACCTAATGTAGTAGTTATATGATCCTCCTTAGCTTCCCCAATGGTACCCCTCTACCTCGGTACTGACTGCTCTTTACCACTGAGACTACCACCCTCTATTGTTGGAATTCCCGGGATTTTTCCACCCCAAGTTTCGCTACAATAAACCATTTAGGTGTTTTATTTATTTAGTACAAGAACCTTAACAATAAACTTCAGAAATACAGAATAAGAATCGAAAATTTTTGAATTTACATCCTTGGGATGCATTAATCAATTTGAACTTTAATATGCTTTACTTGATGCTGCAGGAAATATCCGAGTAAGGTTCAGACAAAAACAAATGGAAAAGAAAGAAAAATACAAGCAATATACTTAGAAAATGGTTGTTTCTGTATCTTAGGTGGAAACGTAGGTCATTTTGATGCATATTTTGTTGAAAAGAATTGTTCAAAGTTGCACACAAACCTAAGAAGCTTATAGAGAGGTCGAATTACAATAACTTTAGAACAGGGGCTTCTGGTCTAGGAAGTTATTCTAGGTTAGGGCAAACTTGGAGTATCAGGAACTACAATGAGGATGTCAGCTTACTTTGCAATGAGGCACCGATTTCGGTTGATCCAGAATTATTAATGAAGTCTTTAGATGTGCGAACAACTAGACCGACCACTTACATACATTTCTCTTGAAGTACATGACACACTAATGACATATTTCGGGCACTGGAACAGAATGAAAGATCCAACGTACGGCAACCTCGCTCCCCTGACTTGACTCATCTTGATGTCGTTGTGTGTGGGCATGTCAAAAGTCTCGTGTACGTAACACCAGTTCCCGACCAAGAAACACTTGAAGTTATGATGTCTTCAGCATCGGATGAGGTTTGCGAGATGTATGAATTGCTTAGAGATGTGCGCCAGAATTTCCTACGACGATGTTAAGTCTGTATTGACTGTGGTGCTTGTCACCTTGAACACCTTTTCTGTAACAAAATTGTTGAGTAAGCATGATCGCTGCCTAACCTATTGTGTAGATAAAACGAATTGATTGTAATCGCTAACATTTCCAAGCTTCCACTGAGTCGGGCTTGCTTACTACACCATAAGATTCCTTTCTGAAGTTGTATTTGCAAACCTCTGTAAGCTCCCTCAGCCTATACGAAACAATTTTAATCACCCTGTCCATGATAATATGAAGTTTTGATGGCAGAAATGAAGAAGGTTCTTGTCACTCAAAACATTTAATACTAAAAAAATTGTGATCGTGGTAGGGGTAAATTGTTTGAGTGTACGAAAAACTGAACTCAGCATTTTTTCAGCGGGTTCTGAAATAGAATTGGAATACGCTTTGAAAATAATGTTTTTTCAGAGTATTTTAACGCCAACCCACGTACCCATTGAAAGAAATCTCTCCCACAGCACCACAAAGTGCAAATTTTGAAGGCGTACACATTAAGCCAACGAGTCATTTTTGCAACGTTACATTGACTGAACTGAACTGAAATCTAATGATATTCGCGGCGAATGTTATTTTTCTATCCACAGAATGTTGCGGGAGAATTCGATAGCACTGCAGGCTCTGCAATGACCCTTCATTGTTGACCTCAAGATAACATTAATCCTCCCTTCCACGACGTCATCGATCAAAGAAAGGGCTCTGTATCACAAGGCAGGTTTAAGACACCGTAAAATGAAGCTAATTTGTAGCCGGTGTCAAAGGAACTCATTACCGCTGCGGAGATTAATAGAGACGACCTTCCTATAACCGATAATAGGAACCATCCCGAAGCACGATTTCGGCCACCAACCGATTGCTTGCAATTTATTTCACAGACACGGAACTAGAAAATGGAAGTCTCGAGGGTTTTTCTTTTGCTGTGTGCCTTTTCTGCCTCCCATATCTTTACTCTCTTCAATTCACGCAACGCACACTCGAAGTCAGGAACCCTACAGCCTGCAGTTGACAGTCAATTCTGTGCACCCATTAAGAGCCGCCTCGCCGATCAAGAAGGTCGCATGTCGAGAACCTCATCCTGTGAGGGAAACAGTTATCATGCAACATCGGCATCCTTCAACAGTAGACAATAAATTAAACCTCCTGCGGATACAACGCTAATTATATCAAGAACCCGGCATCTCAGATATCGACCACATATATAGCGTGTACTGTCTAAAAATCCCTATAGGTGTAATTGTTATTCATATGTTAGTGTTTTACTTCTAAAAACGCTACAATTATCAGTTGTTTATTATATAGGCTTCCTTATCTTTACAGTAATGCAACTATGGGAACAGAAAAATACTTTTGTACCGCACAATATATGAATAAGCAGTATTAGCCAAAACCTATCCTCGCGACAGTTGGACTCAAAGACGATGTCTAAATCAGACTGTAATAAAAGCGGCCAGTTTAACTTTTCAGAACAATAATTAAGCAGCTTTGTATTTGAACGCAAACTTCCCAAATGAAATGAATAAAGACACGTATTGACAAACGTGATATGTGTTTTTACCAAGTAAAGAGCATTTTAGGACTTGATTTTAAGTATCTTAATTGTTCACAAACGAAACCATTGTGCAGATATATGCCTTAGAAGAGCGTGCTGCCATATATCTGAAAACTAAGAAGATTGCCTGCAGACAGAAAAAAGAAAGAAAACAGTCATATACTTACTATATTTTAAAGCCTCTATGTATATTATTACGATTGACTGAAAAATGTTGGTATATAACATGCACGGCAGAACCTCGGATCACCTCTCACAAACCTTTCTCGCATTTTGTGAATAGTAGGAGGAAACTTAATCATTACAGTCATAATTATGTTGAAGTAAATTGTTTTATGGTTTCCACTGCACAGCTCTCATAAGGTTTGCGTTTGCTAGCTGTAGAAAACACTACATCGGTTGATCAGAAAACCTGCAGTCAGTCATTCATTTTCACCCAACAGTGTGTTCAGGAATTTCTGTGAAATTCTGAGATATTTAGCTTGATTTCATTCATAGAAACGAAGCTGACAGCAACGAAGGGCATAGACACATCGGCGTAGGTAATATATTTCAAATGATAATGCAACAAAAATTACAGGCAACTAATAGTAGATAATCCACAGGTAATAAAGTTAGTATTAGGAAGCTGTGATGTCTGGAGACGTTTAAGGTCATTTGTCAGACGGGGTTTATGGTGTAAAGTCACCAGGTTGAACAATCGGATTTCGCCTAGAATTATTCATATTCATTTAAATGGCGACGGATGCAGCAATTCTGGTATATTGTATATACCAATTACATGCAATTTCATACATTCAAGACCTATTGAAATGCAATGAAGACAGAACAGTATGTCTAGCTTTGCCGGTTCTAGGAATCAACTTTTGTCCTTTTCAGATATAGGACACTCAATCCTCAGATTGGAAGATATTCGTACTGCAATTTATTGTTGTAGAGTATCCATTTATTAAAGACACAATCTTACGACACTACGCTATATGCTTATTTTGAATTGCTTGGCAACATGGATGCCCAGCCCTTTAGCGTAGCTTTCCTTAAGTAAAGGAAAGAGCATATATATACATGCATACATCGACATAACATATAATCCTTGTTAGACATTTTAGTGCATATATCATAATGGTAGGTTGTTTATTTTTTGTTACAAGTCAAACACCTTCTTCCCTGCAGCGTGACTCTATTAGCAAGAATAATATAAATGATTATAATAATCATCTTCATTCCCAGTAAATTGCTTCCTCTTTATTATTTTAGGTATTGTAATGGACGGTTTTATTATTGTCATATGCACTTGATAAATCTTAATGTGATTAACGATTCCTTTTCACTTTATGCTTTCTTAAAATGCGCTATTTACCTTGCACGCTCGATAAACCACCTTGTGGCTGAACGGCTACGAAATACATAGGGAAATACTAGGTTAGTGTTTCTCAAGCTGCTTAGATCTAAATTAAGCAGTTAAATAAATGAAGACAGCAGAAATATGTGCATAAATAACTATAATCATGCGTGAATGCGTACAGCAGCATACTTTTAAAATTGTTAGGAACATTCTTCCACAAAGAGGTATTATGTATGGGTACTTTTGCAGAGTAAAGTAGACATAAATTCAGGATAAGAGAAAGGGGAATAAAATTATGAGAATCAAGGAGGTTCCTCATAGCAACAAGGTAACAGAAGCATACATAATATTTTTAAGTATTGGCCAGCGCAAGAAGGGACGTTGTTAGGGGTAGTTCTGAGGTACGCGGAGCTTGAGTTACGAAGGTGTGTAATCTAAATCAGAGACATTCTTTTCGTGCACTTTTTCGTGCATACATTCGTCATTCTGGATTCTTGTGACCACCCGTGTGATTTTAAACGTTCAGTGACGCCCTTGCGTGAGTAAGATTTAGCGGTTATCGGAGAGGTCTTGCCGGTAAGAGTTTTAGGGACTCACAACAGGTTACGCTTCTAGTTTCTTTTATTGCGGTAACAATTATTTCAGATCGTAAAATTGATACTGCAGAAGTTAGCAACTATAATAGTTCAGTTGTTATAGATTCGAGTGATACGATTCATAATAACTTCCATTCTTTGTCTTCAAACGATCGGCAACTCGCTTCAATAGCTCAAGTATTAGATCACAGTAAACTTTTCAGTCAATTTACCTGGTGTTATCCTTCTAAAATACACTCACGCTTATCCTGAGAGAAAGATCTCATAGCTAACCACTGTAGCAGCAGACATTAAAGCAATTAAACGCCTACACCCTGCATATCGACAGTACGGATCTTTCGTGTGAATCAAGAGAACATCAGCAGGAGTATTTAGACTGCTAGGTCCCCGGACTACACGCCACTGCATTTTTCTCTGTGTGTACATATGACACAGAAACCGGAGTATCTAACGAGCATTTTAGTATAGAATGATTATATTATGATGCAAGAAATCGATGGCGGACATTTAAAACCTCTGTAACATCTTTGACTTGGTTGCAATCATTAAACTATAACTTATGCTGAACGGTTTGCATAACGTTAATTGTGTGTTCAGTACTGAAACGATACATTTCCGATCCATGGTTCAGTCTATCAGAGTTTCCCCTGGGATCACATATACAACCTGCACTGTTTCTTGGGACACCTCTGAATTTGGACATGTTTTATTTGTTGGCATTACGGCGCAACATGTGCATTCTGAAATTCAAGTAGTATCTGGAGTTAACTAAATTACATATATTCCGCGCCATATGTAAACATTTCGGTTCCTTCATCATCAATTATATCTTATGCTATGAAGAATTCAGATGCCAAACACAATTCATATTTTGTGCATATTATTTAACATATATTCGGTATTTTCATAGCGTAACTCTTAAGTCTGTGTTACACAGGTATGAATTACATCAACGTTAACAACATATGAAATTAACTAAGGTTTAATTTACTTTTCTGACTCACGAATACCTGTTGCTACGTTTCTTTACCTTGGTAGTCTAGCTCAGTTCCTGATAGCTTCAATGTTGTCTTTTTATCTAATTAGGCACTAAAATCTGAGATAGAGTACTTCATTTTTGGGCTTAGAGCACTGAATACAATGTAGTAATTGTGTTTGCTGATTTTATTTGTGATCGCTGTTGTGTTTTAAGCACATTTCTTGGTTTTAGTTAAAATAAATTTTAATTTTATAGTTTAAATGCCGAATTAAATTCCCATTTTGAAACAAGTTCCCGGCGTAAGATTCCTTTAGAGTCCTCTTATCTCAAAAAGGTAAGCTTAATTTAACAACACGTGCCGGAAGTTCATTTGTCTTGTTACATTCATCGTCTACAAGAACACTTGGCAGTTGATGGAACATTACACTTTGAAAATAAATGGAGTGTAATTCTTTTGGATGCAGCGCAGTTTAAATAACCGCGAGTAGCACTTAGCTTTAGATTTTTATCACTTAATTTTCCCTTATTTTAGTAACGGAACTCCAAAAATTGGATAAACCGCCAAAATTACTTCAAAATATGGTTAACAACTGTGTGCATAACAGAAAATGTGTTTAAGACTTGCCTATGAATCTCCGTAGAATAGATATCACATAAGAACTGTATGGAACCTCTGAATAAATCACACAAATTGACTAATGGTTTAAAATGCCATAAGCGCTCGTTCACGTATAATTGAAAAGTACATTTACATAAATGACAGTGGAATCACAGAATGTGCAATATTTACTGTAAGCTTAAGTGTTTAATTGTAAAACTTGAAGCCACTTATTGTGCACAAAATAATTGTAAAATCTTGACATACACACATACACCTGGTCACCTACATTTTTTGACTTCGTGAGCGTTTAGCTGATGCATCTGAGAATTCGGTGTGCTGCTAATAATCTCATTTTAAATCGGGTATAATGCGGAACTTATGGAATAATATGCTTTCCCGTTTTCGTTTTTCTTGCTTTTGTTTTAAGTCTACATTAGTAACGATCATAGAATACTTGTATATTTTTCGAAATCAGTCCTTTTCACAGAATTCCCCATAGAACCTAAGTGAGGGAAATAAGATACATTTTCTGTGAAGGACTTACAATTTTGCCTTGAATGATTCAATTAGTTCATAAAAAGTGTGATTAGTTGGCTGTTTCCTTGCACGATCCCTTAAACTGATGGACAGGCTCAGTCAAAACATCTAGAAGTGCACCTTGCCATTTGTCATATCTAAGCTCCGGTAAGGTCCAACAGTTGAATTGCAAGAACACATTAATTGCATCGAGCAACTCCAAAATCGATTCAGTAGCCTTCCTCTGCTCAGCCAAAGGACGTCTGAATAGTAATTTACGTCGCAGTATTTAGTTTCAAGATCCTTAAGAAACCTTTCAAACTGCTTACGTTTTAGTGTATTTGTTCTTATTTTATCGGCCGCCTTAACATGTATTCCATGAAGAACATGTATGCATGTTTAGGTCATACATTTTCCTGATTTATACTTCAATGTACAGAGCCTATCACTCGCAAATGTTCCTTATTCTTAAGAAGTTGCACAAACCTAACGTTGCAGCCTGTTATGGATTGAACACCATCGGGCTTTACTGTCACAAGTAAGTTCCAAGGAATACATATATTTTTAATAGGCTCCGTAGCAATCAAAGTGTGAAAGCCAGCCTTAGAAGGTTAGATATTAACCCTGCCTAGAATGCATTTGGAGAAGTAGGGGACAAAGGTTTCCTTATAGCACAGGATTTACTCAGTGCTTTCCACATAAAACCGTGAATATTAAAAAAAGACCGCTGGCTGATCAACTCTTGTAAGGCACGAAATTTCCCAGGCTGGTTCTCACACCGGTAAACCTCACGTAAATAATTTACGAAATAAAGCCAAATTTCTTTGGGATGAGTGCGTCGACATATATGCTGCAAACATGTGATCACTTAGTATGTTCAGCGAGCCTTATTTCACTTCTTTGATTCAAATAGGTTTTGATTTTGGTGCTGAATATCGACTTTTCAGTGATACAAAGTGACTCTACTCGCACAAAGATCCTAACATTTGAGGAGAAACTTAAGGGTACTCCTCCTCGTACGCCAGAGAGACCTATATCGGGCAATCTGATTGTTGGAAGCATGAATGCAAATTTTAATCGCATAAATAAATTTGGAGTTGGAGTAACGCTCCAGAAAACATTCACGGTGACTTTTGTATACAGCATGCCTGAACATTCCTAACCGTATACCCTATGGAAGTAAACTTATCTGCATTACTAAGCATGACACCATTGCATATGGATGTTGCAATATGCGCATATACATTAAAATTTAATTAAGTCACTGCTAAAACTCCATACGAATCAGTAGACATTAATCACGTGATTGCGTTAACTCATCAAGCTTCAGCAGGTTTTCTCATTTATGCTTTCGAATGATATAAACAAATTCCGGAAAGCCACTTACATATGGTACTGGATTTGGGGTTGTCGAGGGTTCTGGTCTCTGCTCCGGCTCTATATTTCGATCTGGTCGTCCCGTTGTCCCGTACACTGTAACTTGTAATTGCCCGATTTGAAGTCGCTGCTCCAATGAATGAGTTGGTACTATCGTGTCTGCCTGGGGTGGCAGAAGTAATTCTTGGCAGTACATGAGCTCCCTCAGTAATGTTTGAATTGTGATAGCGTGCGATGCGCAACTAGAATTTGATGAGAGCATTATTTTAATTTGCTGGTTTTTGTCCGGTGTATTTTAAGTGATTTTAAAAGGCGTAGAGCTCAGTCGTGACAAATCGGTTCACATCAAGTATTCTATTACGTGTTTAGGAAAGGTAAGGTAATTTAAATCACCAATAACAATAATAATAATATTCACTGGAAAGTTATTTATTTTCTTTCAGGCAATTGAATAATATTATGTAGAACAATATATTTACCTTAGTATTTCAATTTCTCTTACTCTATTTTTCTACCTTTTTTCGCTGACTCTTTGTATTTCACAATTTATTAGAAACAGATTCTTTTTGCATATGATACAATACAATATGCGTTACAATATAAATGACTTTCTTTGAGTCTTGCTAAAGATGTCTGCTTCTTTAGCGATAGTTTTCTTAACGCATTAAAGAAATTGAAGATTGCTTCCTTACTGATTTGGTTGCTACGTGTAACGAAATAAATTGTAACTGATATACAAATTCCTTACGTGAGACAAATCACATTTGGATATAAATAGCACATTTACAATATAGATTCATTTTTAACATATTTAAATTACGGTGTTCCCTTTTATTGACATTGATAATTTCCTATTGTGTTTAAAATATTGTGAATGCAATGCTTTCCTTCATTCTTGTTAACGTATTTTCTTTTTACATAATTCAAGTTTCCCTTCTTTTGTTCCTTTTACATGATACATTTTTATTTTTGTTGACTTCTCATAACATAAGAGTCGTTTGCAAATAAGTGATTGCTATACAATAGTTTACTGTATTATTAATTTACAATTATAACAAAATGCATTGATAACAATAGTAAATGTGTCAAGTACTTTCCATTTGTGTAATTTGGAATTCTATAATGGCTTAAACTCATTTAATACGTTTTTTGCTTTCATCTCGTTTAAATTCTGGGTCAATTGCCCCTTTCTTTTCTTTCACTTTATGGCATTTTGTTTTATTGTTATTCCCTCAATACAATAGTATAGTTATTGTTACAATCCATAAATCAAATTTCAATTAATAAAGTGAAAGGAGAAGATAATTTCTCCCACGAAATATATATGATTTTCACAAAACAAATTTATATATACGTTTTAAATTAAAAATTGTAGTGTATTATGTGTAAGTGTTGATTTGTATGGTAATGAAAATTTTATTCTTCTTTTTCCTCTCCTGGGATTTGCTTGAATGGTCTGATATTTTGCTTGTGGTATTCTTCAATAAATTTTCCACTTAAGTCTAGCAACCCAAATGCATGCTTTCAAAATTTTTGAGTTATGATATATAGTCCGGTGTACAATAATCCCATCTTGCAGGTTCTTTTCTTGGTTGCATCTGACAAATATTCTCTTCTTAGCAATACTTTATCATTTATCAATGGCTCCCTTTTCTTCTTTCCTCACTTTCAAATTTTTCTTGACTCTGCTTTCTTTTGTATTCTCTTAAAAGCAATTTCACATTTTTCTTCTTCCGTATACTCTTTGTCTTTGGGATAGTATATAGTAATGTATTAAATACTGGTTTAAATACTTTACCTAGCACCAATTCCGCTGGTGTGAATGATGTAACATTTATGGTTTAATTTATTAAATTTTCTATTCTTTGCCAATGGTCTACACAGCCTGAATGATTTCCATGACGCAGTAAACGAAAATATACTATGTCCATTAAGCATATCTCACAAGGATTTTCTTCCAGAAAATATGCCCAGGAGTAGTACAACTTAATTTCTTTAAAGTTTTTGCGAAAATGTAACTGGTGAATACAGTTGCATTATCAGAGAGAATAGCTCCAATGATCCTATGTATGTAATACTCTGTTATTCTCTTTAGGCTTGTTCTGCTATTTAGGTTTCTTGCAGTTTAAACTTTTGCAAACTTAGGGAATACATTATACATAACCAAAATGTATTTGAAATTATATTTGTCAGCAGTTAATTTGCCATGCTCATCCATTTGATAAGAACATTCTTCTTAGTTTTGATAATAGTTGCTTGTTGTTTCACATCTAAGGATTTGGATTTTTGTCACAATTCACATTCCCATATGAATTTTCTAGCTTCTCTCTATAAATGTTTGATATATAAGCTTTTGCTAATGGTAAGCACTGTTTTCTATGTACCTGAATGCATTAGGGTTTGGCGAAAAGTTAGAATTGTTTCATCTCTATGCTTGATGGAATAATAACTTTCTATTTTCTGATGTTTCTCCCATGTAGTTTGTATTGAAACCCCTTGTTTTCCTATATTTCTAAAGTATCTTTATTTATTTCTGGTGCTGCTGTCAGTAGCTTTGATAATTCTGGATCTTCCTTCTGTAACCTGTTTTTTTATATTCCTCACAAAGCTGTAGCTTGGTTTCAAACTTTAATTTAAGGTTTTTATTTCGCGATTAGGGTTTCGTGTTGTTTCAGAAACATTGAGGTTAGGCTTTATCTTGATGAGGTTTCACTGAAAATGTTATCCATCCTTGAAATGTCTCAGATTTTAACGTCATAAGAAGTTGCTTCATGGATATACCTAGATATTTCAGATATTGTGAGTTTACACTTATGTATGAATGACAAACTGATGTGGTCAGCATGTAAGAGGATCTTGCAGTTCAGACAAATTGTCTGAGTTTATTTAAAGCAAAATATACTGATGCTACCTCCATTTCCGTTATACATGCATTGTCTTCTGTTTTTGTAAGGTTCTGGTAGTTGTGGAGATCACATGCTTATCTCCAACTTCCCATATTTGAAGTAGTACTTATCCAGTAGATGAGGCGTCTGTTAATATATGATGTGATGATTCTGCTATAGGTCTTTCGAGTAGAATCAAATTCTTAAAAACATGTTTGGGTTTTTCAAATTATTTTTGATGGCTGTCTTTCAAGTTCATTTAGTATGTTTGTTTAGCTACTCTCTTAAAGGTGATTTTTCTAAAGCATAATTGTAAAATAATGTATTCCTATATTATAGTATCCCTAGGTATCTTCGTAGCTGTTTTAAAGTCTTTGGTGCTGTATCTCTACAATAGCTGTTGCTCTAATAAGATTTGGTTTTATATCATCAGCTGAAATGACATAACCTAAAAACTCTGCTTCTTTAGTGAAAAATTTGGGCTTTGCGAGGTTAATTGTCATTCCACTTTACAAAAATTTTTGCAAGATGAATTCTATGTGTTTTAGTTGTAATTCCAAGTCAAGGTTGTAGATAAGAAAATCATATATCCACCGTACTACAAAATGTTTATATTTTGTTACATGCTGGGTAGATGGCCTAAAAGTCCACATGAAAACTAAATTAATTTTTGAGTACAAAGCACGCACATTGAGGGGACGTAAACTTACTTCGCTGCAGAGGACCGAAACGTAGTGTGGAGGTTAGAGGAAGGCGTGGGATTTTACTGCACAAAATCCATAACACAAATCTACTCACACTTTCCTAGATTTATTTCCAAATCTTTTGGGGTTGCTACATTATTAAAAGTGAAAGGTGGAAGGAGATTTCCACCGATCCAAAGCCTGGCTTACACACGCGGTTCGTCACTCACGGAATCCTAACTGAGGGCGAGACGCTATCCCCCACTACTCGTGGCTAGCAAAGCTACCAGCCAAGAGTGACGTGGAATGGCAATGTAGAACAATAATGTAACCCCCAATTTATTAATACGCCACAATATTCTCCAAAAATACTGTGTAAAGCTCTGATTATTGCCCCACTCTCGTAAAAATTCCAAAAGGACATCTTTTAAAGCAATACATTTTCTCTTCGTGTTGAATCCAGCATACTTTCTCACTTCTTTGGCTAAGAGTACTTGTCAAAGTGATAAACCTAAGTCAATTATGGTAAAATATGTCCCTTTTCTTATTCTGTTTAGTATTCGGTCCACTCCTGGTGACCTGAAGAATTCTGGTAAAATGTTAGAATATACAATTCTTGGTCTAGTCATGTGTTATTTGTTTTCTTTTTGTGAACCCAAACTGAAGCGTTTAAATATGGTGTATCTGACTATTCTATAATTTCATTTTCCACATATTCTGGATTACTTCGTCTGTCTGTTTACGTGTCGAGTTAGTGATAGTTCTAAGTTTATGCATATGGTTTTACCCCTTATATATAAAAACAATGTGTGTCGGGGTTACGTTTTCCGAGTTTTTCTGAAAGTACGTTGTCGAATTTAAGAAATATATTCATTAATTCATTCTTCACTTCGTTGGTGATGTTGCGGCGTTCCTGTACTTTCCTTTCACATATTTCGTAGCTGGTTGTATCTTGCTCTTTACTTCTCATAGATTTTTGTTCATACCCTTTTTCTGGGTAGAAATAATATATATTTACATTCTCGCAGCTCTGGTGAAAAATATTATAGCAGGCGCCTATTGATTGTAATTCATCTTCGTCTCCTCTTCCCTCAGTACATTAATTGTTATCAATTCTATCTTCTCATTCATGATTACATTTTCTATAAAATGTCTCCTTTTCTATCTATATTTCCTCGTAGCATCTATTTTAATTATTATTATTTTTTCTTCCAGAAATGGAATAATTATCTCGTTGCTGCCTTTAGTTATTAAAATGGGCTGCCCAAAATCTAATATCCTCACCAAATAATGTAGAATATCACTATTCACGATTATGTTAGTTGCCAAAGATGCTACAACTAATGCAATAACTTTGCCCTCCCAACCTGTAACTGGTATCTCTAACATAACCTGATGTCTTATTCTTTCTTTCGTTTGCCTATTGCTACACTACAATAAACTCCACACGCCAGTAAAAAACTTACTGTTGTTTTCTGTAGTAGTTCCTGGAATAAGATGTCGCTCCAAACAGTCGTTTTAGCTCCACTATCTAAAACTGTTTCACGTGTTTTATAGGTGATATTTGGATTTATTTGTGGTGGGTTATTTGTGGTTTTTCCACACCGCAGATACATGCACTCATAAGTATGAAGTGACACACTTTGTGATATCCCTCTCGTCTTTGGTGTAGGATGAAAATGCTGTGGATTTCTTCTTAGTCTCGATTATTACCTCCGACTCAAAGCCCTGTCCTTCCACCGTCGCCTTCCCACTTAGCTCGTGCCCTGAAGTTCTGTCCTGATGTTGGTACAGGTTTAGAGGTGGTCGAGGATTTTGGTCTCTGATCCGGCTCTGGCTCTAGATCTCGATCTGGTCGTCCCGAGACTTACGCCGAGATTTTCACACCTGAAACACACCTAACGGGTGAAGGATGAATTAAATAATGAATGCAACGAACTGGATGGACCGGAAATTCTGGGCTAAAGGAATCACTCCAGCATTCGCCTGAGAACTCGAAAAACCGAAAAAAATCTCATGGGTCAGATGGGACGGTTGCCGGGAATTGATTTCGGGACTTCCCGAATGCGAGTCGCAAGTCCAACTGCGGCGCCACCTCGCTAGGTCGTTTACCTGATTATAACAATGTAGTTCTTTTGCATGTGAAATCGAAATCAAACATAATAAAAATATAATGGCTCAAAATATAAAGAAATACAAACGCTCTCACTCCCCTTCTACAGTGTTGACTATGCTACAGGCATTGTCGGTAATCGCCTGAAACATAGCACAAGCGAACCAAGTTAAAATTTAATTAATCAAATGCAGAATTAAAATAACCTAATGAATTTGAAATATATATGAAAGATAACATGTAAAAGTGTTGACAGACATCTAAGCTTTCCAATAATGGATAGATTTTAAACGCATTTAAGACAGGGTCAGCTTTACCAATTATTCTGAGATGTTTCTATAACAACAGGACTGAAGCTGTTAAGCTGAAAAAGATGTCTTAAACATGCACCGTTCAGGTTTGATTGAAAGTAAAAAAATATAAAATTTCAATTGGAGTTCCAGCAATTAGGATACTGCAGCAGGAATTCAAATGATCGCGAGATAGAAAATACATAAGAAAAATAGATATAAAAGGTGCAGGAGGAAAGAGAAGAGAATCATTATAACGCATGGTTAGCATAGCGCTAATGACTCTATTGGCAGTAATGGCCAATGCAGAGGATAGCTACGTTAAGCTTTGGCAGATGCGGATTTTTATTGAATGACGTGGCAGGTTATTTGGAAAATGCGACTAAGTGTGACAGAGGTTACGAGGTATTGGCAAACTATATGTGTGCGTATAGAAAATGTAGCATTTGCGAGCTTAATTCTGATTTCCTAAACATAGGAACACTAAGAATCGTGCTTAATTGTTTGAGGTTAGTTAGCAAATGTGAGAGACGCATTCGTTGCAGTATTATGTTCTATGGTAACCTAAATTGCGGCAGATAGGATGTCCAGAGAGAAGGAGCTAAATGGAATATGTGAATGTGTACCGAGAAAGGCTGGAGATCAGGGGGAACATTGTCGTTTTTAGAAATCACCAGTGAACATGTATACAAACGTCAACAAAACATTAGTTGTCGAGATGGTTGTCTGTAGCACGCTAATGAACAATGTAGACCTACCAGATGGCCTTGAGTTAGACTGGAAAGTAATGGCTGAAGAGAGTGATCTAGTTGTCGCATGCACTGTTGTCAATGAAATGGATTCATATTTCTCAGAAAATGATGTGTATGCGTTTGCTGAATATAGTATCGGGGTGTGGAAGGTAAGCTTTTGAGAAGGGAGAAAGGTATCAGGAAGGATTAAGGGAAGTTCTAGATGGTCAGCTGCGGGAAAACACAATCGGAATGTAATGACGCCGGAGGGGGAACAGGAGATGCGGACGAAGGAGGTAGGTTATCGGCAAATAGCATAAGAAAGGCTGCTACAGAGAGACGTAAAAACAGCACCACTTTACAAAAAGCAGAAAATGAGAAAAAAACCAGATATTTGCAATAAGTAGACAGCTAGAAGGAGCGAAAAGATTTAAGGAGGAAATAGAAAAACAATTGTGGAAAGCCGTACATGATGTGGGAGAAATGAAAAGGAAAGTAGGGGAATGGGACATAGATATGTTGAGACAAGGAAAATCGGTGAAAAAATTAAGGAAAACGTGAATCAAATAAACGAAGGATTAATATGGTTGAAGAATTTTGTGATACGGTTAGGTAACTGGTGCCAACCGGGTATGGAAACGGAGATGAAGAAGCTCCAAATTATGAAGATGAATTGGTAGAAACAGAGGAAGAAGGTGGCGTGGAAAAAAGATTGCATTGCGGTTAGTAATGGGGATAACTTTAGCTGTAACACAAAATGATCACAATAATTTCAATTACAATATGTTACTGAGGTAATAATAGTGCAAAGGATTGAAATCTGATAACGTCGGAACAATAACCTCTGGGGTACATATGTAGGTGTGAAAACATGTATATAGGGTAATGATATTTGGAAGATCTAATTTAAGAGTACATACCTTTAGAAGTTATGGTGAACTGCAGGGCTACGATGGCTCGTATCCACCAGCTTAGAATGAAGACACAGATTTACACACGCACAAGCTTGAGAAACATTTAGTGATGGGTAGGTTGTGGAAAGGTATATCAGTCAACTACCTAAAATGGCAGCTGCATCCATCTAATGGTATAGAAATCGGAAAAGGAGGATTTATTCTGAGAATGATATTAATGGTAATAATAACAATAATAATTAAAAGTCAAGAAATAAGGTTTATTAATAAATATAGACCAGGTGAATAACTGCCCATATTATTTTTTTTATGAAACGTGCTAAGCGACATCTGTGACTTACACCTTTTTTAAATGCCTTCTAATGGCTAATTTCCATACAACTTAATAGAGGAGGGATATATAACTCAGTACATAAGTGTTTTAAGGAACAGAATGCAATCGCCATGTATGTCGATGCCTTAAACATTCCACCCAGACACTGGGAGCTGCAGTAGCACATTTAGCAGATTTTACAAACTTTCATTCATAAGCATACATTCATACACACCTTTGAAATCGACCCTACAGGAACAAATTATCACATTATTGGTTGAAAAAACCGTTTGAATACAAATCGCAGATATACCAATAGGATTTAAGGTGCCAGGCAACAAAGGTTCGTTCTAGAGCCTTGTCAAAAAGTGCTAGATATTAGGAAGATAATTTTGTTTCTATCACAAACTATGGCATATTTCAGTTCATACAGTAATTGAAATGGTATGCAGTTTGTTTATATGAGTTAAAACTACTCAAACGAGCTACAAATCTGTATGAAGCTGCAAAAAGCGTGTAAAAGTTCGACGTGGTGTCTGAGTGCCACATTATTTATTAGTATAGGAAGCCCAGATTGCTAGGTAGTATTGACCAAATGGCATTATCATAGTGGCTTTACAACTGTGCTACCTCAGTTCTAGTTCAAATCCTTCGTGTTGAATTCAAAGTGTTTTATTACCCTTCGTTTTATCTCTTTGGGCTTATAACTTGATATTATGATACAAAGAACATTTTAATAGTTTTATAAGTGTGTAGAAAATAGAACAATCACCATGTCTTTCACTGACAGGTGGATAACTTATACTTTGTAGTAGGTATTTTATTGTGTTCGGCATTATGCTTGACCCATTCAAACAAGCTTAAAACACTTCCACACATGCAAAGTGGCTTTAGCTGTTTGCGCCTGCGTCAATGCTTGGCGTGAATAAACCCTCAATTATCTACTGAGTATTTAAAATGTTTATACGCGACACGGCTGCTGTCATAATGTATAAAAAAACACGAGTATTTGACACGCTGTTAATCCATGGAGAAACAAGACGTAACGCATTGTCAGCCAAGAGCCTGTATGAATAACGGTTTCCAGGAAGGAGGGCAGCTATGCAGACACGTTTCGAAAGGTTGAAAGACGCCTTCGTGAAATAGGATGATTTGGCAAAGCACCACCTGCTCACGATGCTCCAGTAACCAATGAAGAAGCTGCGCGAAATGCAATAGAAAACAATCCACATAACAGTTCAACAGTCATAGCACAAGGTCTGTACATAAGTCTAAGTCGCTCCTTAGTGACGCATATATTGCACCGTAATAAATATCATCCATACCATCTACAGCCACACCAGGCTCTCGACGGACACGAATTTGATTCGCGAGTGACATCTGCGTAGTTACCACAGCAGCGAGTACAAATGGATGCAGAGTTTTTAGGAAATGTTCTTTTCAGTGGTGAAGGCACATTCCAGAAAAACGGAATTGTTAACCGCCATAATATGCACTCCTGAAGTATAGGTAAATCTCACTGTATGAGAGAAGCTGCGTTTCAGAGTGGAGAATCAATGTCGGGTGCGGAGTAATAGGCGACCAGGTAATTGGACGGCACTTTTAGAAGGTAACCTCGCAGGGCCACGGTGGCTTGCATTTCTACAAGAAGAATAGCTGTTGCTACCATAAGATGTGCCACTAATGAGAAAGACAGGTATGTTCATCCAGCAGGATGGAGCTCAACTACACTGGTCATGATTGGAAGGAATCACTTAAATAGAACATATCCGTAAAAACGGATTGGCCGAGGGGGCCCAATGCATGGCTCCTTACATCTCCTGATCTCACCCCACTGGATTTATTTCTGTAGTGTCATTCAAAGGAACGGATTTAGGCTCAAGAACCGCAAAGCCCAAATCATCCAAAGGCACTCATACGAGAGGAATGCAGGCATATTACACCACGCATGTTACAGCATGCAAGAAGTCTCTCCTGCAACATACCCAAATGTGCATTGATAAAGTGGATCATCACTTTCATCATTTACTTCGTTAATGAAATCCACGCTCTTTAACAATTTATCATTCTGTTGAGCTTGAGCTTAGCACATTTACAACTCCTTTGTTAGTAGAAGAAGTAAAACATAAGGTTTAAACATGAAACAGGAATTGTTAGATAAAATAGCGTCGACGTGCGCCCAAAAGAATGAAACTTAACTACGTAACACTATTTACAACACCAGATACGGTACATATTATTGCGGTAAACATGATCCATAATTACAAGTATTAGATTGGAACCTCCGAAGGTAATCTTTGCATCACTAAATTCCGTCAGCTAACCCACTCGGCCAGAAACCACGTACTCCATCCCATTCTTTGGTAGAACATTCCTCTACGTTCTTGCAAGCATTGTATCATGAAGACCCGCCATTCTTTAAGCCTTTCGCAGCTCCTTAGCTCATTCAGGCCTTTACTCACTAATGGTGGTTGCGTATAGTACCGAATAGACGGGTAGAGCTACAATAACAGTTTGTTTGCTAAAAGGGTCAATGTTTTTCACATTAGACTATAAACAGCGGGTTACATAGATCTGAATACCTGGGGCGGTTAACAAAACATTTGAGGCGATAGGCCACCACACTAAAAAATTTGGAAACACCTCATCCGGTTGAAGCATTCACACACAGTCTCGTTGAAGCATCCACGGTGTGGGCATCCCATCGACCAAATAATGTGTAGTTCCTGCAGACATTTCTTTTTACAATTTTCCGGAATATGTGCGTAAGGACTTGGAATATTGTACAATTTGCACATCCGACTTGTCTGGCATTCTGGGCAAGTCGGGTTAAATTTAGATTTATCACAATTAGACAAAATGGTTGCATATGCTACTCCATGCTCTGCACTGCCATATAACATTGTGATGATAAATGACGAGTGAACAGAGACAAAATTCGGCATTTATTGGAATGCAGATGTGTCTCATATATTCATAAAAAGTGCCCAGGATGGCCTTACATTATGGTCACTTTCTGTCTGACATAGCTAAAATAAATAAACCAAATTCAAAAGGGCTCTATGTACCACAATGAATATAACTTAGACTTACCAAAGATGGAAAGAAGAAGAATTAAGAGATGAATAGTCTAGGTCAAGCTGTGCCAGAAAGAAGCGACGCTGAGGTTGAGGTGAAGGAACCTCATATGGCGTAAGACTGCGGGGTTCCCTGTTCAGGCTGGAGATTTAGGCGTCCCTGGATACGAACACGTCCCGGGGTCGTCTAGGTGCAAGCGGTGTCCGTGGAGTGTTGTTGTGCAATGCGTAGTCACTAGAATCTTGGGCCTGCAAATCAAGTGATAGATCGCCCTCATCCTGCAACTGCGTCAACAGCAGGTCGTCCATCAGATCTGGTGTACAGTGTAGCACAATGTCCAGGACAAATATACGGTTTGCCACATTACCGTCGACACTCGGATATATTGTCGCCGGCGGTGAAGTGCATCGCATCAGATTCCTCCTCTTCTGATGTGGATGCTGGTGGTAGCAGTCTAACGGCGGCGACTTGGCCGATCTCCGAGATGTCGGAGTAAGTGTTAAACGATGTGGTAGACCCGGACAGGTGAAGCTCTGTAAATGGAGTATACGGCGAGGCAGAAACCAGCTCCACGGTCTCTATACTTGCATGGACTTCTGCAAAAGTAATCTTTAAGTCCACTTACCAGGAGTCACAGGACAGCAGATGCAGTCGATCCCGAAAATAAGGATTTTTAATAAAACTCCTCCATGAAACCGAAGATGAATACGGCGTCGAATGAGAGGTATCGACTACTTCGGATAAGTCTGACCTTGATGACAACGCCTTGAAGTTGGTTTAATGTTCTATTTATTTATTTATTGAGCCCCACATTTGGGAGCCAATTTGCGATGGTAAATTTATAATGTTATTTGTGTATGTGTGTTTACTTCATGTGGTGAAGCCATTTTGTAACGTGATTCTTTGTTAGGTTTGTAGCTCCATCTGGTGTTAGCAATTTGCGGCAGTATTAGTTTTTGTTTGAAAGAATGTTACTTTTATTTTTATTTAATTTTGTTTCACTGTCCTCCGGCTAGCTATGATCTTTTTGGGTCGAGCACTTCTCTTTATACAGGTTGTGTAAACGGAAAAGGAATCTTTTATCCAAAGATAACACTGATGAAGGAATTTGTTTTACACTTTTATTGTCGAAACACAGTCACTATCACATTTACACATTGATCTAGACACTCGCCAAACTTAAACTGTTATAACAACTTCTTACTGATCACTTTTAATCCACGTACTTCAACCTTTTGTATAATTTACTTTACCATACTTGAGATTTTTCATAACTCTTATACGCGTAACTTGCGAATCGATAGCCGACGTGTAATATTTCTGCTGGACTGAAGGCGACGTGTATCATACAAATATTTTCGACGAACTGACGGGGTGAAGACGACGTGTAGTGTACAAAGATTTTTGATGAACTGACGGACTCTACCGCTAACCTAGCTCTTTTATACTCATACACCCCGATATGCCTAAAGATTATAACTGAACTGCAATTGGCTAATAAAACGCGCCAACATTAGCGTCTATTTTTTATATCCAATGAAAATTATGAATACATATGCTCTAGGGAAATGTTCCAGAAGATTCTAAAAGAAAACGCTCCAACATTACGTAACTTCCTCGTTTCTAATAATGATAAACAGCTCACCCCCTCGCTGCATTATTGCACGCTATTATTGTCAGTTTCAGTAAGGCAGTATAAACGTACTTCCCAACAATAATTACAATAAACAAAACATCTCAAATCAATTCACATAATAATGCATATTCATGCTATAATCACTCTTTACATTTAAATAATTTGTGATACAAATTACTGCATCAGCCTGTGACGATTGTATTGGTTTCGGACTAGGAGCCCAACAATCTAAAGGCCTCCAAGGAGGAGAATACGACGGTAGAGCCCGCATGTCGACCTCCTCTTCTGCTTCAGAAAACGACAATGATATAGACACGCAACTGGAGTCCATGATGAAATTGCACTGGAAGTGTACTTACAACATACATTGGAGCAAACCAACATGGCGTCTTAGAGATGGCATCGGTTCACACTGAAGAGCCAGCGATAACGGCATTAAGATTGGAAATATCTTAGTAATTTCTGTGACCAGAACAAGCTTTAGAATATTTAACCGCACGTTGGGGTTGATTCCGCGAACCTAAAAGTACAACCGCATGTGAACCTGATGGAAACTTGGCTAGTTGTATTGCGATAAGAGAAAGGAGTGCTAAGGACATCCGGCTGCGAACGTACTTGGCCGCTGCTGTTGCGATAAGGCGAGTATAAAATAGCATGAGCGATAAGGTCCCATATTAGCAGGAGTTTCTGCTGCAGAGAGACATACATTTACTATAGGAATTGCAGTAGATATTGTAGATCCAATATCTGGAACGGTAGAAAACACATTGAATCTAAGGCTAGTTTAATTTGATGAATCCGTAGCTAGAATTCTATAGCAATTTATAGGTATAATCATAAATGGGTGACAGGCCAAGTACTACTATTAGTTTCAAATGGGAAGAGTTCTGAGCTACAGCGAATGAGGTGCATTTGCGTGCACAGCGTTGCCACCTCGTTACCCCCACTCTTTTCATATTTCCCTCTCACTCTCACATCTGCCTGTCGCTAGAATGGTCGACGTAAAGCAACCCAAACTGAATTATCTAAACTTTTATAATTCTCCTGGTGTTTAAATTCATAATTGGGAATATACTCGCATGCTACGTACGTATTTTTTAAGTGTTATATAATTATAGGTTATGAATTACCTGTGCTTTTAGTCCAATGGAACTGCCAGTGGCTCATCCGTATCACTGTCATCAGTTACGTGAAGAGGCAATTCGTCACTGACACTGTCTTCATCGTCTGAGTCTTGCAAATTTATGATGATAGGTTCCAAAATATCGTCACGACCTATTTCTTTCCAAAATTCGTCGTCTTGTAGTTTTTCTGCATGTCTCACGCAGGCTTCCCAGTCTTGTTGAGTTACCTTGTCAATTTCTTCGTGAATAAGACGTTCAACGTCAGTCAGTTTAAAAGTGTTATTTCTGTTTGCAACGCCTCGTTTTATTTGAGCCCATACTAACTCAATTGGATTATACTGGCAGTGATAAGGGGGGAGGCGGATTACCTCGTGTCCCATTTCCATTGCAAGTTGATCTAGCTGATACACTTTTCCCTGTTATTTTAAATGGAAGTACTCGTTGCAGTAACTCATTTTTAGTTTCTGTTGCCGAAAATTCAACCCCCTTTTTTTTGCAACCATTCAACAATTTGGTTCTTTCTACTGGCAGTATTCGGTACTTTGTTTTCAATAACCGAATGATATGGTGCATTATCCATTATGATTATGCTTCCCTCTTCTACATAATTTAGGAATCTGTTCAAAAACCATTCTTTAAACGTATCAGCTTTCATCTCTTCGTGATAATCTGAGGTGGTTTTGGACAGAAAAATCCATTTGCTTTCAGGTACAAATCCTGTCTTAGCGGACCCTAGATGACAAATGATAAATCGACTGCCTTTTCCAACAGGTACCTTTTTTGAGGAATCTTGCCAGATTGAATTTTGAGTGTGATTTTTATTTACCCGTGTCTCATCTAAGTAAAATATAGGTCTCGTATCGCAAGAATTTCGAATTTCGTGCATTTTGCGTAAGAATTTTATTCTTGCCGCAACAATGTCACTCCTCTCCATTAAAAATTGTCGCCCATCATTTGTCTTTCTGTACCTGAACCCTAATCCTCTCAAAATTCTATAAGTAGACGAATTTGAACCAGTGTATGATATTTTAGTTCTAAGGGCACAAGTTATTTTCTGTATTGTTGGGAATTCACCTTGGTCATAAAACTCGAACACAGTTCTGCGTACAACGTCCTTGTCAAAGTCAGTTAAATTTGTAATCCTCTTCGGAGGTCCAATGTGCTTTCTGGGCGATACAAACACTGGAGTATCACTGGGAACAGATTTTCTTGCCTCTCCGCAAATGCGAGACACACTTGCTTTACCGACACCATACGCTTTAGCAGTAAGCTGTTGAGGATTTTTGAAATCAAGTTGATTTCTGTGTTCCTCATTGTTACATTTTTTAAAAAACGAGTAGACCCTAAATATCATACTTCGAGCCTGACTTCGCAATACCTGCCTCTTTGACTCGCCACTAAATTCACCACAATAAGCCATTGCACTATTTTACTCTTGCTGCTTGCTCTCTGAACAACAACTGAATACTGATATTAACTGTGTAGGGTAAATAAACTCCAACCCAGATTTAAAAACAACACACAATCATAAACATGTGACGGCTCACGTTCTGCAGATTCTACAAGTAACACAAGTGAGCTTGGTGGGCTGTTTGCTCTCTCTCAGCTTTAACAAACGCCTTGGTTTTACAACATAATTCTTTATCACCATCAAGTCAGTAGTTCTGTATAATTACAAATATATATATATACATAATGTATACAATAATGCATACATACAAATAATGTGACCATTACAGTGCTTACGTGGTTATATTATAACATATGGGAATGTTTATTTGTTTGTATTATGAAAACTATTTGAGCTAAAAATATGTGGTTTTTACGGTTGTGTTACGAAAATTACTCCCTACCTTCTAGTGGGTTACTTTTTGCAAAATTTGAATTTTTGTCTTAGCGCAAATTATATGTATTAGAAACACATTCGCTTAGCACGCGTCACGCTTAGCTTACGGCGAATGCAATATGACAACACAGCGGAACTCCGATTGGTTGCCGCTCTGGCCGCGCTCAAGGACAAACATCATCCCATTTGAAAAACACAGTAGTAAGCAGGGGCCACTGGAGTACGAAAACCAATGTGTTGCACAGGCAGGGGGTAGCTTTGAATTAACGGCCCGCAGACAAAGAGACATTTCAAAGCTTTACATTGGGCTTTCCGAAACAGATATAACTGTAAAATCAATGCCCGAAGATGTAGATCCTCATACCTGACTACGAAGTATGTTTAATGATTTGCTTAACTTTATAGGAAGGAACCATTAGAAGGCGAGCTAGCCTACATTGGTCTTACGGTACACGATTCGCGAAATGCATTGACACCACTGAGCATGAGTGCGCAAGTGCGTTCAGGTGAATACAAATGTATTTCTTCAAAGCATAGGAAAGCTTATGCAAGGTATCGGAGAATCCTAAATGGGAGGGCGTTTTACATTTAACTGCGTATGGATCAAGGTTTTTGGTAAATGTTACAACCATGCGATATTTGCTATAGAAACAAAGGTATCACAGAAATTAAGAATTGGGATGCTATGTGCATGCCTAGTACCATAGCTGTGAGAAAACCATGGTAGATAAAGATATTAACTGTAGTGCAATTACCAAATACGTGTATTTGCAAAAGGAGGGGGTCCTCGCACTGCACAGAAGTGTAGGAGGTAGCATAAGTGACGTGAAGAGATACAACGAAAGGTTACAGGCATAGCCAATTACAGTTTTTGGCAAACGTACTGGAAAGAACGTTTTGTACAAATCGAGCAATCATAGTGGAAAGCACATAGATTTAATTCTGCATGATGGACACTACAACGCCATAATGAACCTTAACACGGCATTTAAGCGCAAGTTATACTGTCTTAACTGTAACTACCGTTTACAAATCCTAGAGAACTTCACAAATGTGACACAAACTGTACTAAATATGACATGCAATGTACACAACCATTTATGCGATATGTGCGGTGTAACACATAACATCGCGATTTTAGTGGGCGAGAGTGCTTTAAAAAGGAAGCTTCTATTTCAGGGAACGTACGGTATGTGAAGTCAAAAACGTTTGTTTAGCTTGCAACAAAATATACAACACTAAGAATAGGAAGACTGCACACGCTTGTGTTGAGATATCCTGCACCAATTGCAAGACACATCGAAACTTTGTTCTCACGTTTATAGACTTCGAATGCGCACATATTACCCTACCGAGACAAGGCAGACATGTATGAGCATGTGTCTAGCCTATGTGTTATGTATTAACTTTTTCTGCGGTGCATAGACCATAAACATCAAATGAAGTATTGCACACAATGTGGCGTGAAGGAGTGGGTACTGCGCAGTGTCCGGTAAAACCGCTGTTTGATCACGTCACCGATACTAGGTATGACGGATGCGATGTGATCGTCTTTGCTGATAACCTAAAGACCTTTAACGGACAATTTATATTAAAACATATGGTGAGGATTATGCATCGGAGTTCCGAGCTCATTATGAATAGCACAAAAATATTTATAATAAAGCATAACAATGTGACGTTTCTGGACTCGTTAAACTTTCTGCCAAAGCACTGTCTAGATTTCCGGGAATATTTAAGCCGTCCGAGATTTAGGAACATTTTCCCCACCTTTTTAATACTAAGGAAAAAGAACATTAAGTTGGTTCGATTCCCGACCAAAAGCACTAGTGCCCCGACGGTAAGTCTCAGGAAGCAAGAACTGCATTTGAACGTTGGAATGACGATCAAAGGGGTCTTCAACTATGTCTTTGTCATGAAATCAGAAATTGTATCCAATTGCAGGAGGGATGTCTCGATGTTAAGCCAAGAGGTGTGTAAGTTTAGAAAGAAGTTTCTGGAAGAGAACGACATTGATCCGCTTAGGGAATGTGTCAAGATTGCCCAGACGTGTATGGATGTGTATAGAAAGCGCTTTATGCCCAAAGGCATGAAAGCCGGAGACGTTACCGCCTAGTAGACAAGCAGTCGCGCAAAGTATGGAAATGACTCTCATGACTGAAGCAGCAGCATAGTGCCCATAATGCAGGCTGTGTAGGGTAGCGATGCGAAAACTGCCGGGCACAAGATGGACGGGTACATGCACGACAGAACAGTTCATTTCTTTCACGGATGCCCAAAGTGTTTCCCAAACAGCCATGGCTCCGTGTACTCCACGGGTAACGAGACCGTGGCGTCTGGATACGAGAGCAGAGAGAAGATCTCAGAAAAGATTAGAAGCGCCCGCTACAACGTTGTCGAAATGTGGGAGTGCAGCTATACGGCTATGCTAAAGGCGAACGAGGAGTTGGCCCTCTTTGTGTAGCACTATCCCACGCCGGAGCCCAGAGATGAGTTTTACGGCGGTCGAACGAACTGCACGAAGACGTACTGCAAAGCGACTGTGGACTCACAACGTTTTTACTATGTTTGCAGTCTTTGTCCGTATGTGAACAAGACAGAACACTACCCCGTGGAATATCCGAAAATACACCTGGACAACATTCCTCGCTTGTATATGGTGCAGGGAGGAATCGTAAAATGCAAAATTCTACTGCCACAAAACCTGTACCACACCTTTATACCTTGTCGCCTTAGTAAAAAATTTATGTTCCTGCTGTGCCCCTCATGTGCGGAGACGGAGATCCACGAGGGGTGCAGTCACGAAGACCTCTCAAGGGCCATAACGGGAACCTGGGTCGTCGACGAAACGAAGGTCGCCCTCGACGACCGGCACAGGGTGCTGAAGATGTTTGAAATATGGGAGTATGATATGGTTCAATACGACCCCTCTACAAGTGTCAGTGGGTTATTTCAGGATTATGTGAACCAGTTCCTAAAGGTAAGGTCCGAAGCTTCTGGTTGGCTTTCCGAATGCGAGACGTCGGCCGCTAGGGAAGACTTTGTCAGGCAGTTTTATTAGTGCGAATTCGTTACCCTGGACCCGAAAGCCATTGCATACAATTCGGTACCAAGAGTAAGCCAAGCTCATGCTGAACTCGTTCTTGGATAAATAAAGTCAGAGGGAAATTTCCTACCTGCAAAGTGGTGTAACAGTACGACCGACTGATAGAGTTTCTTAGCGACCCAGGCGTAAAGCTGCAGACGTGCACATGCCTGTAAACAAAGACATTATTTACGTATTTTGGAGGTATTGCGAGCAGAGCCCGAAGCTGAACCCCACGTCCAACGTCGTCTTAGCAGAGTACACCACGGTGCTTGCGGGACTTGCTTTATATTAGTACCCAAAGAAGCTTGGAGACCGAGTATGTTATTATTGCTTACAAAGCGCCGGAACAGTAGACGCCGGGGTGTTTTTTGGGAGACCAGATGGAGGAGCTTGAGAAGTATGGAAAGGGAGCTCACATTTCTCACTTTGACTCCACCGGATAAAAGAGCTGTTGCCTGGAGATTCGCTGACCAGAAACTGTCACCTAAAAGTACTGTCTGTTCATATCAGTTTATAAGCCGTCGTTGGGATCCCTTGTATAAGGAATAAATCATGAAGAAGTGGGCTACGCTAAACTATATTACAACCCCGAACATTATGCAGAATTTGCCACTCCGGATAAACTTAGAAAGGCCACGGCCTTTATAAGCCAAAGATTCAATCCTTTCTGGAAACACAGGACAGTTACGCCTATCCCAAACCGGCATGAAAGCGCTATCCCACGAGACTTTACCACCTGACCAACATTGACGAGGTTTGGGAGCCTGACCTGAACGTGTTACCCAGCATGAAGGAGCATTACATGTTGCCCGTTATCGATGTCTTTTCCAACCTTGTTTGGGCCGTTTCTCTGAAGTCTAAGCTGGGATCGGAACTCGTTTCTGCGTTTACGAATATACTCTCCAATCGGGTTCCCCTGATTCTGCAAACGGACAAGTGTAACGGGTTCACTAACAAAATCTCTCGTGAGTTTCCAAGGAAACGCTTCGTGAAACATCATACCACTAATAACAATGTCAACACCAGCGTCGTTGAGCACTTCATTTGCACGCTAAAGTTCAAAATGTGGAAATATTTCCCGCATAAAACAGATACATGGACGTTCTCCCGGTAAATCCGGTAAATCCTAAAAATAGCTCCTCCTACAGATATTAGACATGGCGCCAACGATGGCGATTACGTACGCATATCGAAACAGAAGATGAAGCTCGACGAGGAACCGAACAGACTTGGACCGATGAGACACTGGACATCTTCGCTGTTCTGCGCAGAAATTCCACGTATATAAGTTAAAGGGTCTCGCCGGAAATCTCATAGATGGCTCACTTTATGCCGAGGAACTGCAAAGAGTGGCACTTCCTCAGGCATTTAAGATCGATGAATTATTGCAGACCAAAGGACAATGTCGGATCAAGCAGTAGCAGTGCCTGATGAAGTGGAGGGGATATGTGTCAAAGTTTAACTCGTGAGTTAAGGCTTCCACGGTTGAGAGAAAATGATTAAGACTAGGCCATTCTCCTTAACGTTCGTCATCAAGCCTCCATGGAACACAACGCCGACAAAACGACGTCTAAATTTTCAGAAATTCTGCCAGAGCGAGTAATGCTGCAGAGGGAGTGGGTAGGCGTCCTTGCAAAATGTTCTGTTCCCGGTTTCGAAGCTTGAAGAAACGTAGGCACCAAGTACACCTTGACACTTAATCCCACGGAAACGAAATTTAGCTTTCAGATACCGCAGGCCTTCGTGTAAGATCCGGAAGAGCTAGTGATCCGCGTTAATACCGTCATCGACCGAAATCTGCAGGAGAAGGATATATCCTTATATGATGAATCCAAAACGGTGAGGGTGAACACAGTGTCACTCAGCTGTTCCCGTTACCCGGCATTCCGTTCGACTGTTTCTTAGAGAATGCTCTGCCAGTTGCAGTGTTAAGACTCAAGGAGGAGTTCATGTCGGATGCGCCGTGGGCATCGTGGAAACGTAGACCTAACTTACCTCGAAGCCTATTAGAGCGCCTAAGAAACCAACAGGCCTCCGACAAAGGGCCCCGTCGTCGCCGTAGCTGAATTGGGACCGCGCGAGCCACCCGCCACGGCAGCTAAAACTAAGCTTCGGCCAAGGGATTGAACGCCTCTAATACACACTTTGCTCCTACCCCATTTCTAGCAAGCATGCTGGTTTCACCAATGTCGATCTTCAAAAGCAAGGTAACCATCTCGTTGACTCGTATATGGGGTTTCCTTACAAAATGTTTATCTACTGCAATCCTATCGCGCCTCAGGTGGTCGGCAACACCATTGTCCAGGCCATCGAATGCGTGGCCGTGGAGTACGAAAAGGGCAATAACACCTACATGACCGATGAGCAGAGGTTCGCTACTCTGAATTGTGTGCCCGTGGTTCAACACGATTTCAGGACCGTCACTATAGAAGAAACGGTTTCGGGACACTGCTGTTATTTGCAGACGGATTTTGCTCCACTGTAGTGCTCGCATTCAGACCAAGGCGTCAGTAATGGAACTTTAGACAGTGACTCGGTACTACCTTATTGAGGCGTGTGGAGCGCTTGACGATCCTGATTACATTCTCTTCGGAGGAGAGGGATATCAGAGGGGCAGCGATTTATTCAACACCCTCGTTGGTGGACTCTTTAGTACCGTTCTGCCTTTTCTAAAGATCGGAGCTAAGACTTTTCGAAATGAGGCTCTCAACGTTGGCTCTAAGGTACTATCCAAGATGGTTACCTCGGGCACATACCCAAAGGAGGTGATAAGTGGATTCTCAAGGATGCGGAATATAATCTGAAGAGAAAGTCTGACGAAAAGATCGAATATATGCTCGGTTCCGGATTACGACGTCTCAAGAGAATGAAACGGCCACAAAAATGAAGCATTCTAGACCCGTTTGTTTGAGGCGGAAGGTTTAAGACATATTTTCGTAATGGCCGAGACAGCGGTGCACATAAGCTCCAAACTAGGCCTCTTTATACACCTCCCCGTCTAGATGAACGTGGAAGAGTCCCTCTTCATTTCCCTAACTGCACAAAACGCTGATGAAGGACGCCCCCATCACCTTTTATTATTCCGGCATTGCAGCTGATCACCTTGACCAAAGATACGTCTTGCTCGAACTCAAACTTCGCATCCTAGATGCCAAGGGTGTTGCACTGAAGTCCGAGGTCAGTGACACCATGTTCAAATACCCATAAATATACTTTTTCAGCAGGAGGAGGTGTTTTCTACAATGTAGTCGTCTCCGAAGAGCAGCCGGGGTATCAGTATAAGATATACCTCGAAACGCTTCTAAATTACTCCGATAATGCCATAAACGCCAGGCTCCAGTCGTGCCTCTGAAGGACGTGCCGGGTATAATGAATGCGTGGGAGTCCAATGCGGGGTTTATGTAACGCCACGCTTCACGAAATATAGCAAGTTGATCCAACTCATGGAGCTCCTTTCCAACGCGCTGTTTAGGCAGGATAACCTAAACCTAAACATCGTCAGCGTCAACAGAACGTTCGCACTGTTATTTTCGCAGTTTCACCTCTTCTCGACGGTCAAGGATTTCAAAGGTTTCATCGACATTTATTCCGCTACGCTGCATTTAAAGCGCTCAGAACATCGCCCTACATCAAACTTGCCCATCAGGCGGTACCTGTAAAGAGTCACATAAAGTGCCATCTCGAGGATGTCAGCCTTTACTCCCTCTGCATTCCAAAAGGATCTAGCGGAATGTCGTTCAATGACGCTTCCATCGGACAGATTACAAGGAAGTGGTCGTTGTCATGGTTACCGACAAGGTCTACAGCGGCAACTACGCCTCCAATCCCTATAACCTTCACCACTTTGACATGAATTCCTTCAGATGTAGCGTCAGCCCATTCCGTCACAACGGCTTCAGCCCTATTTCGACAACGGCTATTACATTAATGTTTTAAAGCCTTCAGGACGAGCTCGTGAATCATTTAAAGGACGACGAACACGCCTTCTTCAGGCAGTAATACCCGTACGGCTACTGAATCATGGTGTTTCATCTCACTGCCAATATAAGCTTCAGAGCCACCCACATCTTTGGGCCATGCCACGGGACAGTGCCTATAAGCAGAGGCTTTTCCAAACCGTTGACGGAACCGATCGTGCTTCTAGTCATTCGCACCATCGGAATAGATGCCAACCGATCCATGCTGGTGTCATGTACACGTTCCACCTTGAACGGTTTCTATCCAGCTGCACCTCTGCACGCGCTTTCTTGCTATCAGTTGCCCGTTACTGCCTCTCATCTATCCTTTCCTTTAGACGTAGCTATCAACACCAACCCCAGTACAAAACCAGGTAATCCCTGGGTCTGCATCTTTGTCGATGAAAGCTTTTGGGGGGAGTATTTTGACAGTTACGGGCTCAGCCAGGTTGTACACAACATTCTAAATTTGTTGAAAAAAGGTCTTCGGCATCCGTTAGTCTCACAGTTCGATTAGACTACAAGAGTACGTCCTGCGCGTATTTCGTTATTGCTTATCTTCCTCACCGCTGCTCAGAGTTGTCCAAAGAAACACTTTTTCCAAATTTCGGTCAAAGATTTAGCTCACAACGATGACGAAATTCTTAAAACCTACCAGCAGGTATGTCCTGCTTTCTGTTCTCATCCACGCAGGTCCCGTCAAACTTTACGGGTAAGTATGATTTCGCTTGCTCTTTCTCTCTCTCTCTCTAACTCTAGCCATCGGTTCATTTTCATTTGACGCTAATGTGATTTCATAACTTGCCTCGCATTCTATATGATCCGTGCAGCGCGCAAAGCAGCAGTGCTCCATGAGCCGTGTGGCAGACAGCACTTCGTCTAAGTCAATGTAAACTTGTCTTCTGCTTCTTTCCCTTGTACCTCTATCTTCCCGTTTGTACCCCTCTAACATTCTTCGTGTATTTCTGCTGCAGAAACGGGAAGCAGGAGCCCGTTGAAGGAGAAGTCCAGCCGAATGTTGTGGAACATTTTCCAACATATACATTCTGAATGACGCTCAAACCAAATGTGTTAGCGTCAGATTTTCGCCTTTGGGTCGGTGCTGGCTTCGGGTTTCCATAGAAATGTTTTGAAACCACAGCACAATGGTCCTGGATGCTGATGAATCGCAGAGTCTTGTTCATACCATAACCGTCATTAATAAACTACTATACAACGTCAGGGGTCAGCTGCAAGCATTTCAGTCCACAAGCCACATCTACGTCATTTTCAAAATCGTATTCGGCAAACTGGCGATCGTCTTAAAACACATCCAAGTCGCACCATTTCGCTCAACACAGAGGAATCGTACTTCTTTGACAACCTACATTAGTTGGTTACTGACATGTGGTTTCACAATAAAAAAGAGGAAGCTACGTGCAAAATCTATGTTTTTCTACAAGGAAATCGTTCACAATTTTGCTTTTAATACACCTTTCGACTCCATGTACTTCCTCCTTTTCACAAAATACATCCGCTCCGCCAAATTCAGAACTTTCATAGAAGTGGAGCATTATCTCTAAAATCATTTCCTTCAAAACATCCTACGTCATCAAGCCGTAGTCAAGCATTCCTTTTCCCCTCCCCTCTACTTTTCTGTCAGTCACATCCCAACCTCCGTCGCCTCATTAACCATGTGTTATAGAAATTACGTATCTGTGTGCAGCGATGGATCCAGAGTATTCAAGAATTACGAACTCAAAGGCCATCCCAAGAAGAATGCATCCTATACTCTAAGGTTTATCGATACCTCCTTCGAAGCGAAAACTGTTTCCATAAATTGTCACAGCTGAGAGAGCAAAATCCGCTATATCTTATTACAAATGAATCTGTAAGATATGCAGTTTAAGCCAGCCGTATGGTAACATGAAAACGCTGACGGAGGCATAGACACGGCCGGCGATGTTAATGGTGACCTCGATCAGGCATTTCAATTTGTTCCTAAAGGAGGTGTGTTCATCCTTTTTTACGAACAGCAATACATCACCACAGCAAAAATGAAATAAATAATAAATGGCAGACGCATTTGCTTCGGTAGGTACCTCGCGGTACACTTCGGCAACTTATCTACGTATGTTATGCCTGATCATATCCACGGTGATTGTATGTTCATCGTGGATGAAAGCAGAGTTCTAGTGGAAGAGAACAATGCCACCTCCATCCGGTAAGGTATAAAAACATCTGCTCAAATCTCGACTTGCCAGAGCCGGACATGCGCACCGCTTCTTTGCTCCAAGTACTCTCACGGCAGTGCCGCTACAGTAATCAATCCTACTGATGCGAAAAGTATGGCGGAGGTGTCCACACCGACCTACAGAGGCTTAAAATAAAAATTGGCGCTTTCTTTCAGAGGTACGCCCGGCGCAATCACGGAGATTCGGACAATGATCAAATTTCTCGAACGTCTCTAATCTCTCGCCTAACTCAAAAGTGAGGAGTTCCACAACATTCTCATGATACCAATAACAGTTTACCAAAGTATCCTACTGATGATATTGAATTGGTTTGGAATAAAAACGTTTGTCTATTTATCGGCGTTGGAAGCAACAATGGAGCCAGCTGTGGCTGAGAGTACACATGGACGGACCAGCCCCACTACTCAGAAACTGCCAGCTTTGCCCTCAATGTTAGAAACTTGGAGGCCTGTAATCTCTCCCGTTCTCACATTCCCTATCGCCGGACGCTAAGCTTCCAGGGGATGCTTTGTTTCCGTTCCTTCGGCTCTTAGAGTTGCACATCAACCTCCTGCAACACAAACTCTGCTCCCGTCAGCCTTCCAGCATGACGTACAGCAACATCGTTCGTTATCGCAACCGGATTGCTGCATCTCTGCATTACATTGCCATCGTATAGCGGTAAAGGAGACGCCCGTACAAAATCCAAGGTGTTCGTTCCATATACATCAAATATGGACGCTAGATCCTGGTCAACACCATTAAGCAGAATTGTTTCTACCAATCAATATCCACGCCATCTCTCCAGAAAGCATTGACGAGATTAACTCCGTGCCCCTGGGCATGACATACATAGGGACGATTTGCTCAGGAACAGATACGAGAGGCGCATCGTAAACATATTCGTGCTAATCAATACTCGAACTTTGAATGACTTTACTTCAGCAGTCACTATGCCTGGCATGTCCATCCCAACTTCACAGCTGGACCTCCTTCGACGTAGTTGACGCCGTAAATTATGACGGCAAGTACGCCATCAACTGCCGAATCGTCCCCCAAGAAGTCTCTGCCTGTGGAGATAAGAGGTTGTTACCATCAAGGTAACCCCCAGCGATGCCCACATCGTCAATGTCAGATTCATCACCACCTAAACTCGATGCCAATACACGATGAACCGTCGATTTGAAGTTCAACAAAGTATCCTCCTTGGATATTATCACCTCTTAAGGATCCATTACTACTGGCGGCATCATTGGTAACGTCATGGCACCTATATACATCCCCGTGATCGATACCGATGTCGACCCTACTTTTCGACATCTGCATCTCACCTGTGTTATCAAAAAGAACTTCCTCCGCGCACTGATCATAGTGATGAAGACGATGATGATAATCGTCACTGTTTTACAGCTTGCTTCAGAATCATATTTGTGACCTCAAATTCTCTCAGTGATATTCATGAACATCTCATCCAACAGTGTTTGTGTGCTTCTATATACATTTTGGAATTCAAACACGCATTGCTTTTGTTTCAGTTTATATGCATATCCTCTAAGATATATATATATATATATATATTGTACATGTACAAAGTTTTTAAATAAAGATACATGAAGTTTTACTTAGGAGTTAAAAAATTGTGCTTCTCGATATTCCCGCCACCTTGAACTCCTTAGGTTTTTGTTTACTTATTTATACATATATAACGCCTAGGTTTTATGCATTATAGCCTAAGACAACAATAGCACGATTAAAAGTCACCGGTTTTCGCCCATTTTTTCTTTATCCAGCAGCAACAGCGCCATCGCAGGTGCTCCAATTTCAAAGTTCCCGGCTTTTTGTTAATCCGGCTGCACTAGCGCCAATGCAGGGTTGAAAATTGCATAACTGTAAGTTTCCGGCTCTTTTTATGAGTCTGCGAATCTGCGTTTTATCCCCCTGGTGGCTGTATGTTCGCCAATTCAAACTCCTAATCCCTAACTCTTAATCCCTAACTCTTACTACTTTTTGGAACTCTGTTAGGGGATGGGAATAAGGAATAACGGGTTTAATATGATTGGGATCGCGTTTTTCCTCTTTGACGGGAACTAGAGAAGGGTAACCATTTTATATATCATATGGACCTTCATATAAAGGGGCATTGAAATAGGAATGGATAATTATCATTTATCTTCGGCTGTCACTTCCCGGAGACGAGAATATCATTCCTTGTAAATTATTCATTCTTAAGGAACTTAGCAAATAACATTATTTACCTCACCATTTTACCTCACATTGACAGCAACTTAAAATTCCCACAACAAAATGACACCCAAAGTATTTTCCCACATCACTGTATATTTTCATTCAGCCGGGAACCCAGATTTTCCAACGGTGATGGCTCCTCATATCGTCCGCACTTGGAGCAGTTCTGCAGCAGCGGATAAATGGGGACTGGCAACCACTCGGCTTCTTCTCCCAGCAACAGAAGTACAGTGCCTATGAAAGAGAGCTTCTGGCCACCTATGATATCGTTAAACACTTCCGGCACACGTCAAAAGCAGAAAGCTTCACCATCTTCACAGATCGCAAACCCATTACATATGTCTTGCAACAAAAGACAGAAAGGTCCTCTCCTTGTCAGTTCCGATATTTAGACCAATTTTCCGATTCTGCGCCAACATTGAACACGTCTCTGCTTAAGATAACATCGCTTTCGACGCCCTTTCTCGCATCGACGTCCTATCTAACCCCGTGGACATGGTGGCAGTCGCTAAGTCTCAGGAGCAGGATGCCGAGCTTTGTCAGCTACTCCTTAACAACGATTCTTCTATCCTCTTACGCAAGACTCCTATACCCGGTACTGGAGTATCTTTGTACTATGACACTTCCTTTTGTCACCCAATCTTTTCGCCGACAAGTGTTTGTCTGCGTCCATAACCTTAGCCACCCGGAAACAATAGCTTCCGTCAAGTGGGTCTCCCAGCGATTAGTATTCTAATTTTGAGAATCAACTGCCGCCTCTGGGTACAAATTTTCCAACCCAACCAACGGTCAAAGGTCAACAGACACCCTGTAACACCACCTGCAGAGCATCTAGTTCTACCAGGGCACCTCCTTCATGTCCACATTGACATTATTGCCCCCTGCCCGTCTCTAAAGGCAACCGCAACTGCATGACAGATATTGATCGATAGATCCGATGGCCAGAGGCATTTCCTCTTTTGGACATTACTGCAGAAACAATAGCAAGGACGTTTCTAACTGGATGGATCGCAAGATTCAGAAGTCCTCAACAGGTCACCACCGACCAGGGCACCCAATTCTCTTCCCAGCTCTTCCAAACACTATCCGAACTTTGCAGTATCCATCTCACCCGGACGTCTAACGGCCTTGTGGAGAGATTACACCAATGCCTTATGGCCACCTTGATGTGCCATGAAGAATCCAGCTGGAGCACTGCGCTTCCACTCATTTTTTTGGGCGTTCGCACGTCCTTGAAAGACGATCCCCAGGCTTCAGTGACAGAGCTGGTGTTTGGTGAATCGCTACGGATCCCAGGCGAGTTTATCCAATCTGCATTCCTACCGGTTGACACTTCTCACTTCCACGCAAACCTAAGCAGGAGGATGGAAGTATTGCAACCAAAGCCAACCAGTCACTATTGCTCATCATCCACATTGGTGCACCCATCCCTGTCCATAGTAACTCATACTTTCCTTCACCAAGATTCTCTCCGCCGTGCCTTACAACCACCTTAAACTGGGCCTTACAAAGTGTTTGACCACAACCACAAAACCTTCCGTATTTCCGCCAGGAACAGAGCAGTATTTGATAACAGCTGATAGTGTGAAGCCTGCTTTCATTCTTAGAGACGCCATCGTCCCTGACACTTTATTATCCGATATACCTACACCAGAACTATCGGCATCTGCAACGGCTTGTTCTAGGCGACATGTCAGTTTTCTGGACTATTGTGGGCCTTAGGCATCTCTCTCCTAATGGAACGGTGATACAGCGGTTCAACTACCACACATAATAGCGGCTACTTGACCGCCCCTTGGAAGCAGTCACCAAGGCTGGGCACGTCTTCAGAGGGCAGCGTCTCCCAGACACCGAGTAGTGAGTGACAAGGAACAACTGTGCGCTTGAGTCGCCAAGCCTCCCCTGCCGAGAAGCAACAGCAAGGCAGGGAGTCGGAACTGGCCTTCTACTGAAAACAGACAGTTGCATACCGGAACAGAAACCGCTGAACTTTTATATTTTTGTTCGTATATTGTTCGCATATTGTGTGTGAGAAGTAAATAAAACTTAGGGTCATTCCTTATTGTGGTGTTTACATTTCTGTTCAACGTTAACTCACCATGTGAAAGTGCATACATTGTTATGGCCAAAATAAATTTGAAAACAAGGTTTGGAATCATATTATCTGTTTTGAAACGAAGCTTTTTCCATAAACTCACTACGATTCTCGCAAAATAAAAGAGAAAAGTGGTTTTAAACATGGGGTCCCCTTGCATGACGCGAAAAGTGGTTTGCAGCAAACGCATACAGAATAGGACAATAACTGCAGAGAGGTACCGGAATGACTTAGGCCATCTTTCGAATAGCGCCCGACGTTGAATGTTTTCCAGCAAGACTTTACTACCGTAAATATAGTTAGGAGTCATTTAATTTAATTTAGAACTGTTTTTAGGATAGTGTGATTAGTAAAGGTTTATGGTCCTCACGATCCCCTGATTCAACTCTACGTGATTTTGATCTATGGGGAAACTTGAAATATAAGGTGTATGCAACAAACCCCATACATTGTAGGAGGTAAAAGAAAATATCAGGCGAGGAATTCATTCAATTTCGAATACTTAACACTCCAGTTTGAATTGGAATATCCCGAAAATATGGCAGTAATGTGTGATAGAGGAGGAGCTACTTCCACCATCTCCGATGACAAGGTATGTGACTATTCTCATTGTAATTGTAAGTGTAAATATGAGAACGGGAGCTGCTTGCGGGCAATTATAACTGTCCGTCCTAGTTGCGGAATGTAGGAGTCTGTGTACATATATTCTCTTTGAAAGTCCATATTATTTGCACGATATCATAAGAAACGAAAGAATACCGAAGTTACACTTCAAATTATATGAAGTGTTCAATAATTCAAAACAAGAGTAACGAATATCCCAGAAATTGAGAGTGAAATAAAGATTTATTTGGCATAAGTTGTGTGTTTTAACAGCATCTAAATTTTTGGTTACAAAGTTTCTCTTCTGTTGTGGTTTGGTAGTAATATAAAGGAATACATATTATTGAAGTTTATATAATATCCTTAGAGCAATAAATCAAAGGTAAAGAAAGTTTTCAATGGCTAGTTTGGGGTGGGGGATTATGTTGAAAAGCGTCGTATCCTGTCTTTGGGAGACACTGAATTTCCGGCATTTCGTTTTCGACTTAAGCTGTTGGACCTATATATACACAAACCTTTATGTACAATTTTTTTCTCAGGGACCTCAAGACGTGTATTTATGGAGAAATATCAATATGGAGTTTTTTGCTGAAATACGTTTCCTCTAATTACATCTGGTTTACGGTAAATAAAGCAAAATTAAGAGCTGTTTAGCGGTAATGAAATATTATAGCTCTCTTTCTACAGGAACGTTACATAACGTTTTTGTCCACTTCTTACAGCAAGGGTGCCTCTAGAGGGAGCGCTACCTTCCAGAAATACTGCAACCAGTGGCCCATTTATTAACGTTACTTCTTGATAAAGATTCTCCAGATCTCTTAAAAAGTACTTGTTATTTGTAGGGGACTTGCATGTCCAGATGTACAGGCCATGTTATCAAAGCCTCTGCTATTGGCGATATGAAACCTTGAGGGGTAGTTGCGGAGTGTAACATTTGGAGGTCCGGCTTCGTTAACACAAAGCTATATCACGTATATACACCTAGTGCAAATGACGTATAGACAGTAGCACCGTACAAGACAGTGCTGGCATCTAACGTGTTGTTTGGAATGGCCATTTGCAACGCGATATTTTAGTGTATTATTGTGTAAACAGTGCCAATATAATAATAGTAATAATAAAAATAATAGCTTATTCCGAGTGAAATTAATTCTATAAGTAATATGCAGTCACAATCATTTTCCTTTAGGTCGCTAGAGATGAAAATCGAAATAAAAAGACTTGGAAGACCAGCACCTGCCATCAAGCTTACACAAACAATTTCATTAAAAGATAGGGTCTTGCTACGCTTCCAGTGGAACGAGATATCATTATGCAGATACCTGATTTCATTCAAAAGGTGATTCAAACATTCGTTACCGGAAAGAATAGACGAGTAGGTTTTCTCTTCAAATAAGTGAATTTATGCTTTTAAACAAAATTTCACGATTAATCCGAAAACCGTTTATTATTTTACTCATTTGTACATTTTGAATTATGCGAATTCGGTGTAAGTGATTGTCATTAATACACGCAACCCATAAGATGCTTACTCGCAGTCTTAACTACATTTGGATGTATAATGGAGCCAATAACCACAAATAAATGGTAGTTTATTTCAACGACTTTGACGAGTAGGGATGTATACAGATTCTAAATGTATCATAACAACGAGACAGAAAAGCTGTATAGGATTGACTGTTGTATTAAGAGGGACAAACATAGTCACAGATATTAGGCCACACATCCTTTCCATTAGAGTTTTGTTATTCAAATTACTCGGGGTGAGAACAGAGATTGGAGCGTTTCTGATTTCCTACGTTGTGTTTCTTTTCTTTTTAAAGCTTCTTCTAATTCTCCCCTTTGTTAGAGCTGGCACACAGCAACGCCCCCGTTACAAATGGAGTATAACTACGCTCATTAATTGCCACGTGTTATATTATTTCAAAGGGAGTTGATGTTCTTTTGTTTATCTAGAACAGCATGTGTGATGTAGCACTAACTGCAAACAGAATCAATAAGTTCTCAGTGTTATAGCCTTATTATTCGTATTGTAACATACTTTTTTTCCGTTGCGTCATTCTATCTAACATAGGTACGAAACTTTCTCCTCAGCTGTTCAGTGTTAATATAATATGAAGTATGTGCTTTTCACAGTACACATTTTCAATTGTGAAAACGCCTCCTTAGCGTCAGCTGTGTATTACAAATTCATTAAAAGCCATATTATTTATCTCGCTAAGTTGTGAAACCAAAGATATCCATTTTTTTCAGGATTTCCTTACATACAATGAGGCGAGATGTTTTCATGTTATAGTATCAATTTCAGATTGCATAAAACTGGATCGGTAGGGGCGCTGGCTCATCTGGTATGCAGGTAGCCGCTTGTTCGGAATTGTTGAGTTCAGTCAGAGAGACAGTCGGCAGCAAAGAATTTGGGCTACGCTGAGCGTCTAAGCGACGAATAGAGTTATTCGGCAGCAATAGCAATTGTCATTTTTTTACAGTGCTTTAATTTTATCAATATTGAAGAAAGAAAAAATGAACATACATGGAGAGAAAGAGCAAAAGTGAGAGAGAGGGAGAGTTATTTTTGGATATACATTCTAACTAATTTGACATAATGTTTTATGTTAATTGGTTCATTATCAGATATATCAAAATCTGGAAGAACACTTACAACCACATATGTACCTCATTGATAATTGTTGGCAAAGGCGGCAGCATAGTGTTAATTGACTACAAGCTTTACAAGAAGATTTCGTATCTAAATCTTTAAAATTTATACATTGTACCTATACATTCTTATTCACAGGTAATCAAAACGGCCAAAATATGTTTGAAATCCCTTCGTATAAATGAGAGCCCGTAATATTGTATCGGAGTAGCGCTGCAGATTTACTCAGCGTGCTACGCCAGTTGGAATACATAGTATTTGCATATAGCTAAACCCACAGCTGAAAAAAATATTAACGTTTATATCAGATATGTATACAAATTACTTAATTTTCTTTTCGCAATAGCCGTTGGTCAGCACAGGTTAAAAGTAGGTTCACATTTTAAAAACTCAATGACACAGTAACCTTGCAACGATAACTACAAGGGAAATGTATGCCAGATCGTAAGAAGATTATCTTAGATCCATCATTCCTACCTGCCTTACAAGCTCATTAACGTATTTGGTTGGTCAAAGGTTGCCTACACGGTGGAAAAACAGTGTTAGAGATAAACCTTACTCTGGATTGAAGAGCATTTCCAAAGTATCAGGTACTTCTATTAGAGATGTACCAATTTAACACTGGTCAAGCGGTGTAAAGGAAAATATGTGAGTTTAATGGAAATCTGTGCCCTGATTTAAAAAATGAACTCCGTTTTTGGCTATCACATCCAGTTTTCATGATATGTGCATATTTTTCTATGGTGGTAAATTCATTCAGGTTAATACAGCTTACTGCTATGTTTCAATACGTTATTCTGAATCTGTTTCTTATTTTCTTCCTTACCGGCTCACTTTCGTCCTTCCTTATCACCCAGATGTTTATGTTTACATTCCCAGCACTTATCAGTGTTGTTCTATGGGTTAAGTCTGTCTTCTTGTGAGGTATTTATGTTTACATTTACAGTTATCATAGATCTCATCCTCAGTTGAGCTAAAAACTTGTGTTAATACGCACGTTCGTCTTCTATATCTGTAGTGCTAAAATAAGAGTTTGAGTGTACTTCTACATCAGGATTACGCAGGGGCAGTGTATACAAAGTCCTCAGCAGTTTTGTTACATTTGTGGGTGTTACGTGTTTGACGGGAAGGTACGTATAGACACACAAACAAAGAAACTGTATTACTCGTATTTCAAAAGAAATTTGCTGAACAGGATAAGTCGTTCGCACCTCATATTGCATGTAATAGTTGTGTTGAGGGATTATATTATTGATATGAAAACAAATGAAGGGATTACGTTCTTGGTATGAAGGAAAGCGGAAGGCAATGCCGTTTGCCAAATCAGTGATATGAAGAGAGCAGCAAAATCACCATGACAATTGTTACTTTTGCATGTGCGAAGATGCTGCCTACAAATGAATAAATAAATAAATATAAATAAAAATAAGGCTGGAGTTAAATAACCAAATCTGAATTCAGCTATATGGTCTATTTCTCATGGACCCTAACCATTCATACCTATACCATCAGCAGAAATCAATTTTAGTGAATCTGAAAGTAGTTCCGTGACTTCCGACAATGAGTTGGTTTCTGATCCAGAAGAATTTGACAGTTCACCACAACAGCTTAATCAATTTGAGTTAAATGATTTAGTGAGAGATTTGGGCCTCACAAAACAAAAAAGAATTACCGGACTCAAGACTACAGGAGAAGAATTTGTTATCACCTGGTGTTACATTTTCGTGGTATAGGAATCGCGACGTACAGTTCCAAAAGTACTACGCAGAAGACCAATTTGTGTTTTGTGTGGTTGTGTGTAATCTTATTCAATAGTTGGGCAGGGAAGCATATGAGCCAAGTAACTGGCGTCCTTGTATTGATTTTCCCCAAATGAAGTCTTAACGGAGGGTTACTTTATAATGGCGACAAGTTAGCTTCAATACCACTTGCACATTCTTCGAACCTAAGAGAGGCTTATCAAACTCTGGAGCGTGTTCTTGAGAACATTAAGTACCGCAACCATGAGTGGCAAATATGTGGTGTCTTGAAGGTGATTGGTCTGTTACTAGGACAACAGGGAGGATGCACAGAATTCCCCTATATTCTTTGCGAATGGGATAGCAGGGCGAAGGAGAAACATTGGGAAACTGACCATTGGACTGAGATACAGCGTGGATGAAAATGTGTTAGTAATGTGACTCTAGTTGATCCCTAAAAATTCTACTATCTCCATTACACATAAAACTTGGCATAATGCAACAATTTCTGAAAGTACTTGACAAAAGCTTTCCTAGCTTCCAGTTTTCATCATTGTCACAGGCTAAAATCAGAGAGAGACTTATTGATGGACCACAGATAAGGAAATTGATGAAAGATGCTAATTTTACCAGCTCTATGAATGAAATTGAAAAAGACGCGTGGAATGGATTTAGAGAGATTATTAAGAAATTTCTAGGCCACCTGAAAGACCGTCAATTCAAAGAAATTCTCAGAAATATCCTAGAAGGTTACAGACTGCCCGACTGCAATATGAGTTTGAAGCTTCATTTCTTCATGTCCCATCTTGACTACTTCCCGTCGACTTTAGGAGCTGTCAGTGAGGGGCAAGGTGAAAGGTTTCATCAGGACTTTTAAGATGCTGAACGGCGTTACGAGGAACGTTGAGACGTAATGTGATTTTTTTCGAGTGGAGGAGAAAATGCTTTTAGGCACTTCTGTCCCGACGGGAGTCGGGACAGGCAGTGTAGGACTCGCCAATAGTCCGCCATACCCACTAAAAGCTCCTGCACCGTAAGGAAAAAGAAGAACGAAAAGAATGAAATCGTAAGGTGGAAATGGCGTGGTCCCCTGTAGCACCCGCGTTTATAAACGAAATATGTTTCGCTGCCGCCCTATGGACGGCAGCAGATGAACGTAGGGTCCTAGGCTACAGCCATGACAACTTTCCCTGAGAGCACTCTAGAGGTTGGAAGGTGATAATTAAGACAAAGTTAAAGGGTGATGATGATGTAGGAGGAATTTAAGTGTCTGCTATCCAGGTACTAATGCCGTCGTTGTCTCTGTGGAGGTCTACTGCAGGCTAATGAAGTGAAGTGGTGTTGGTCTTCAGGGTACACAGGCAGCTATGGCGATTCTAGCCAGTCTGGCAGCTCGGTGGCGATGGTGCAATAATGCTCGCTGAGGGTGCCGATGAATGTCTTAGGGAGTTGGAGTTTCCGGCTGAGGTATTCTGCGATGGACCCTTCCAGGGCAGCAAAACGGGCACCAAAGTTCAGGAACTTCACGTGGAGGTCCTGAATGGCGTCCCATGTCGCCGCTCTAGTCAAGGGTGCTGGTGATGTAGCTGTGGATGTCCGGACTGGAGCTGGTTCTGGCCGTGATGATAGTGGTGCACTGGCTGAGGGCGTTGTAGTGTGTCGGCGACTGCGCGGATACAATGGGCACTGCGCCTAGTTTGTGAAATAAACATAGCTGTTACAGGTGGAGCAGTACCGGCTGCGATTCACCAGTGAGTGCTCCCTGCACTCTACGTTGAAGCAGAAGGCGCCGCTGCAGTGGCACCTTGGCTTGGCTGCACAGCCGGACGCTTCATGCCCGTAGGCACAACTGTATTGGCAGGGTATCTGGCGATCAACTCGTTTGGCCTCAGTGCGTGAGCACCGCCCTAACAAGGGTAGGTCCGCCCTCATGGCCGCTTCGTAGTCACCAGGGTCTGCGAGCTCCAGCCGGACGAGTGGTGATGGTCTCCTGCACTGTAGATCCGTGTGGTTCTCAGGATGAGGACCACTGCTGCTGAGTTGCAGCAAGGATGAACCTTGCAGGAGGAGCCCGTGGAACCCCGGCTATCACTATGCTCCTCCAAGGAAGCACAGACGATACTGCAGGAGGTGGTTGCGGTCCCACGAGAGTTGCGACGGAGGTCGGATGTTGCCTCGGCGACTGCAGTTGCAGTATCGCTGCGAAGCTGCGCTGGCTAGCGGCGAAGTGGCGGCCGAGGCATAGCTCGTCCCGGGTGACGTCGGCTGCATGACATTCCTCTCGGCGGATGCCGGTGGAGAGGCGGAGGTTCCTGCCGAAGCAGGCTCGGGGGCTCTGCATAGTCTTCTCCTCGCCATCTCAGGGTCGATTACTACTGGTGTCTTGCACGCGACGAACCTACCAGAGAACACTCGAGAAAATCACGTGCACTGAAGTTCCATGGGAAAAGAAGAAGGGGTACACAACATAACTAACATACATTGTCAAATTCAGGTATGCTTTCATGTTATTCTTCTTTATTTGTGTAGAAGTTGTTTATGGGTGTGTAATGTTTTTACAAATTTAACAATTATATTTTCATTGAACAGTCTCATTTTGCCAAAACCGGAAGTACTACAGAAAAATGGAAGGTACTTTTGAATTCTGTGCACCAAATTTAGTTAACGTTTCCTATTTTTAATCTTACCGCAGAAAAAGTTCCTATTTGTAACCTATTCCAGCCGTGTTTTGTAAACGTTTGCTGTCTTACCGTCAAGATATAAATGGATTAGAGCTGAAGAGCTTGCAGAAATGCGAGAAAAATTACTGTTGGTATACAGCGGCAACGCAGAGACGGGGAAATTTAAGACATAAATTGTCATTTGTGACCCAAGCGAAGGTATCAAGCTTAACAACGAATGTTTTCTTATTCCACTATGATAACAATATAAATAAAAAGAGCTGCATAATGGTGTTTCATATCGAGATACAATCACAAAAATTGCATGAACCGCGGCGTACTACGATTGAAATCAGTTATATATACATAATGGCTGAATATAATAGTCAGAATAATCGTCCTCAGTGGTATAGTGGTTACCCTGACAGCCTCTAGTTCCCGAGGTCGCGGGTTCAAACCAGGCGGGGGGCGAGGATTGCTTTCGTGCTAAAAATCTTTAGCATGGTTTCCTTCGGAAGGGAAATAAAGCCGTTGGTCCCTTGTCCTAGATTTACGGCACGCAAAAGAACCTCAGGCCTGATAAAGAGGCCTCTGAGCAAAAGTACCGGTCTTTCACGCCCAATATAGAATGGGACGCTGAGAACCACAGTAGTTAAAGAGCGTCCATAAATATAAGCGGAACTGAAACGATATCTCAGAGATTATAAGAAGCATGCAGGTGAAAACAAATAATGAAGCTGATAGTCAAATATAGCAAGAATTAATAATAATAGCAATAATAATAATTTCAGAATGTTAAAAAAAGATAAAAATAAAAAATAAATACAATTTAATTTTTCTGATTACAGGCAAACTCATTATTGGCTCTCATCCCATAAGAAGAAAAATGCGGGTGGAAGACGAAAATATCGCTCATAGAAGAATGAAAAAGAAGAGAGAGAAAGAGAGAGGATATTACATTGCGAGAAGGAAGCTCCACAGCATTGACCTTTGATTCCTTGTGGCAACATACCTTGATTTCAAATAGAATGTATGCACGGACAATGATCTATGCTATACGTTTATTGTGTAATAATGTGAATGCAATAAAGGTATCTTATCTACCTAAGCATAATTTCAGTACAATATCAACTCCCAAGGGGGAAAAGAGCCTGTATCTAAAGTAACCTTATTTCCAGCAGTGATAAGACTGTTGAGTGAAATGTTTGAAAAAAAATTACACAACGAATTTTTCAGCCATGTCATTTATGATACTTCTAATGAGCTAGGCATGTATTCCTGTATAGTCCCTTGAGAAAATTAATTTAAATCATTAATAATTACTTTAAGTTGTGATCACAGTTCTACTTTTCACAAAATCTTTTGAATTGAAAATCAGAACAGTATACATAAAAACGGTTCATTAATTTAGGGAGAGATCTGATCACATTGCTGCATACTAGATGCAGGCTGAAAATGTATTGTTTTTTCACAAGACTAATTAAGATTGATTTACCAAGAAGAACTGTTCAGTAACGTATATAATGAAAAGAACCATTAGTGAGTCAACATTATATAAGTGATAAATACATACACATAAAGGCCAAGAGGGTGTCTACGTAGAATACCTGAAATAACCAATACTTTTTAATTTCAATCCGTCATTACTCTCTCTAATGGAATGACTTCTTTTTTTTTACAATAAGCAGTTCATAGTCCAACATAAGATGCAATCCGGAGAACAGCATGATCGGAACGACAAACTTTACTCATGGAAGGAAACATATACATACAGTATTACAAGATGAAATTGTTTCTCATTTTAAGCGATAGGTGTGCTCTCATAAACCAACATGCTAGCATGTTAAGATCACTCGTGAGTCTATTCGGCGCAGAACACTTAAGCGATGAGTGTACTACAATGTAATTTTAAGACTTAGGCGAAAATCGAGCGGCCTTGTTTAGAAATTTGAATAATATTAGTTGGTTGATTACACTAGTCTGCACTTTCAAACGTTTTGTCAGATGATTTCTTAAAAGTAGGTGTTCTTGAATCACGTTTTATGCTGATTCCAGAAATAGCTTCCATTTTTTCCGATCACTTTAGGTTTTACACAAAATAAGAAGTAATGTTTTGACAATTTTACTAATGAGCGTAAAAAAGTATTCAAATACTTTTTCACACAAGATAAGTTTTTATTCAAGAAACATTTTAAGAATACTCTCAAGAACTGCCCTAATTTTTTTCATGACTACATCTTAAACCAAACAAGAAGCCAAAGTGTTTCATTCAATTTTTTTCAAACTTTCTGTTCTTTGACTTTCTTGCAGATTCTTGAACATGACTGTCCCTCCTCAACATCGAAAAGTACTCGGCCATCATAGTTTCATTCCATCTCCCATGGTACCTCCTCTCCATTTCCTTAATATCTTGGTGAAAACGTCCATCCTGCTCTTCACTATATTGTGCCATATTTTCTGGAACGTAGTCGATATGTGAATGCAGAAAATGCAGCTTTACACTCATGTTACAACCCATGTTAGTAGGAGCAAAACACGAATTCAAGGACATTAAATTGTATATTTCAGTATCCGCTAATAAAATATACGGAGTTAGAAGCCGCGTTTGTAAGTACCGGGTGGGAGTAGTGATGTTGAGAGTATAAGGGTAAGTCAGTACGAAACCCATCCCTCTCCGGCACCCCGCCACAGGTTAGGGAAGGTTTTGATACAGTTGTGTTTAATGATAAGTCAATGAATTACAATTACTAAAAAAATGTGAAGCATCGGTGCGTGTGTGCACTCAGGTTTCGCCACATGTCTGGAAATCTTTCATCGAAGCGTACTGCATCTATCCTGTGCGTAATGTATGTATGTATTTATTTATTCTGCAATTGGGTACTTCCCGGTGGCAGAATTAAACCGTACAAAATTTACATCACCATGACTAGCTTACAATAATAATAATAATAATAATAATAATAATAATAATAATAATAATAATAATAATAAACAAGACTAACAATACAAAATGATTAATTTTAAATATTAACAAAGCTTTTAAAATCCCTAATTACTGAACCATTTATAATTTACTTAACTATTCACAATTACTTAACTATTCACCATTTACTTCACTATTCACAATTTACTTAACTATTCACAATTTACTTAACTATTCACAATTTACTTAACTATTCTCAATTTACTTAACTATCTACAAAGTACTTAACAATTTACAAAGTACGTAACTATTTTCGAGGTACTTAACTATTTACAATTGGTCCTTATATTTAGTTACCAGTATTTTCAACCTGGTAGTGTCAACTTTAATAGTATAGTTTGTGAAATGATTACACTAGTTAATTAACCAACATTTATTCTGCTAATATTATTTCTGAACTGCTTTAAGGTCAGAGGACAGCTCTGAAAGGCTGCTACAGGCAATTCATTCCATTCCTCAATGGTTCTATTAACAAAAGAAAATTTTCCCACGTCGGTTCTGCACATTCTACCCCTAATTTTAAACAGATGATCGTTTCGACCGTAGTGTGCTGGATTCTCTAACCTTTCTCTAACATCCGCCCAAGCATTTGAACCAGTATAAGCTTTAAATAACGCAACTAATCTATGTTTTTTACGCCTAACTTTTAGCGGTTCCCATTCATTCTCTTCACCTTTTGTAAACCCAAAATCTTTACCTCTCCTTATGAATTTTATAGCCCTTCTCTGCACTTTTTCTAAGGAATCAATCTGATTGACTCTGTATGGGTCCCAACATGCTACTCCATATTCCATAACCGGCCGCACTAAAGATTTGTAGACTAGTTCCCTGGTCTTTGCGCTCCCCTTTTTCAGTATTCTCATTACGAAATGCAATGCTTTCCACGCTTTCCTAGATGTACTATTTATCTGTTCCCCCCATCCAGCATTACTTGACAAGCACACTCCCAAATATTTGCAGCTGTCCACCTGTGGAATTGGTTCCCCGCCCATTTGATAGTTATGTATAATCTTCCCCTTAGTTCTGCTAAAAACAATGGACTTACTTTTCCCAGCATTAATTGTCATTTTGTTTGCTTCGGCCCACCACCTGATTTCATTTAGGTCGTCCTGAAGAGCAGTCTCATGCATGGAATTCCTAATCTTATTGTAAATAATACAATCGTCTGCGAACAGTCTTATCTGGCATTTAATGTTTATATGGATATCATTAACAAAGATAAGAAACAGTAACGGGCCCAGTACCGAGCCTTGGGGCACGCCCGAACTTACGGTCCCCCCTTCTGACAGTTCTCTACCTACTCTTACTCTTTGCGTCCTCCCTTTCAAAAATTGTTCTACCCACAATACAACGCGATTATCAAGTCCCGCATTTGCTAGTTTCCGGATGAGTAAACTATGTGGCACTACGTCAAAAGCTTTAGAAAAATCTATCACCACTGCATCAGTCCTTCCCCCTGCATCCACCTCATCTGCCAAATCTTGAATTAATGAAGTTGTTTGACTTTCACATGAATACCCGGATCTAAACCCATGTTGCGCTTTGTTGAACCACTGTTTGTTTTCTAAATCCTCCCGTATGTATTCTGCAATTAGATGCTCCATTACTTTACACACTACCGACGTTAGGCTAACAGGCCGATAATTATTTATTTCTGTTTTATTGCCCCCTTTGTATATTGGAACTACAATAGCGGATTTCCAGTCTTCCGGTAGTGCACGGTTGTTAATTGACATGTTAAACAATAGCATTAGGTATGGAATCATGGCTTCTCCCCCTATTTTTAATATTTCAGTAGGTACGTTGTCCGGCCCTCTTGATTTTCGATTCTGTAGCATCTTGATCCTTTTACGTAATTTTGGCGCCATTATTTGAAAAAGCGATTCTCCACCACTCCTATTTTCCCGTTCAGGACTATCATCCATTTGATGAAAGACCGATACAAAATGTGCATTTAATATGTTCGCCTTTTCCTTATCATTTATTACGGCAGTCCCGTTAACTTTGAAATCTGGTATGCCTTCTTTATTACCCCTGCGTCTCCTCACATAATTGTAAAATGCTTTCCATCCATCACTTTCCTTATTTAAAATTTGTTCTAAAAACCGCTCCTGCGCTTGCAACTTTTCGTTTTGTAAATTCTTGGTTAATTCTTTAAATTTAATAAAATGCCATTCTGATTTCCTCCTTTTATGATACGCGCGCCTTGTTTTCCTTTTAAGTGACCTAATACGTTTTGTATAAAATTCTGGATCAGCTGCATGAGTATGTTAAAAAGGAGGTCAGATGAAGACTAGTGCGTATGTGAGCAAGAGCCACCTGCGTAGCGGTATAAACGAGGTTACCGCTTCAGTGCAAGAACAAACATGTTCAAACCCCACTCTATCCATTATATGTGAAACGGGAATGGATCGGCGTTCACAGTTGAGTGTGAGCCAGCACGGTGAGTAGCGAAAATATCAGAATCGCGAGCGATAGCGACAATTGTTGCTGGGTGAACCTCAATGAGTACGAGCAAATGAAGCAGCACTGTCTCGATAAGCATGAGGAAATGTGCGATGGCGATACGCACACCATCATCTGTAAGCAACCGTCACAACATCAACAAATGTCGTCATTCTTCCATTGTGGAGAGTGCTGTGACGTGTACCTCAAAGCAAAGGTGTAAGTAAGTAAAGAACATGTGATAGAATAGATTTTGCAGGGGTGAAAAAGGATAGCTAAGCAAAAAATGTGCATTTTTTTACAGAATGCCCGAAGTAGAAGATGTGCGACCGCACCGTGACGTGGATCGCTTTGTGCCGACGTCCGAGCCCGCGGAGGAGAGAGAACGTGTAGAAGAAGGAGAAGAAAGGTAAGCAAAACCATTGTGAATAAAAAGAAAGAGGTTTTTAATGATGACTCGCGTGTTAAAACAGAGATCTTGTGTATATGTCTGCAGGTCCGACAAGAAGCCTGTAAAGAAGACGAACAAGGTAAGGTCGTAAACAAGAAGAAGAAGAAGAAGTTGGAAGCCTCTTGAGAGAAAGTTATAGTGCTCATTTTTTACCCCATTCCAGAAAAGTCGGAGAAGGATGAATCCCAATAGTCTGTTAATGCTCGACATCACCATCAGCTCCAAGCATCGCGTGAATATAGGACTGCATTATGAACTCGCATCTCTTTTCATCATAGGAGTTGACGAAACTTTTGTATACATAACAAAAGAGGACTGGCAGATAATGGCTCAAACTACAGCTCTGATTGAAACGTATGTGAAAGACGGTAAGCTTCCTCGTTTATCGTACAGTGAGAATATAATATAACAGTGCATAAGTTTAATGAAATAGCATTTGTTAATACGTGTCTAAACGAAAATGTGATAATCCTGGACATTGTTGCAATAGCAGGATAGAAGAGACTAATTCCATACATTGAAATATATTTATTTCAATTGCATGACGTTCGTAAATGAATGTGCTTATACAATGTTAGAGGTAGGAGTGTCAGAACCAAGTTAAAGGAGATGTATGATAAAATCAATAAAAAATATAATCTTCCATTCTTTATTGATAACAGTTTATCATGAATAATTAAACAAAACAAAGATGTTTGTGCAGGAAAATTCGCCGATGCTTGAACTTCCAATCTGATGTTAACGGCTCCAGTCACGGTCTCCTCCGGTTGATGAGAATAGTCCATGACGAATAGTGGTGCATATTTCAGAAAATCGTTTCTCTTCAAAAGGGTAACTTTCTTTGCCATAATAAGAGTATTGAAATTTAGAATACTGGTCATACAGGGATGCAAAATTTGAATTTGCAAAATCAAAATTCATGTCATGATGCGGATAACATCCGCTCTTGAGATAAAGCTTCAGATTGGTGATATTGCAGTGATCATAGATAGAGCTATCTTTAGCAGGGTAGTTGAGTCTGTCGGTCTGTGCACCCACTATGACAAAACGCGGTTTCTCAAGCTTCGATGTCGTTGCAAGGTTCCACGTGAACGCTTTAGTCTGCGGTACTGCAGGTATAGTGTGAAGGTGAAGGGTTTAAAAGGCAACGTGCAGCGGCCGATCTGACTTGACGAGTTTAAGTTACTCCTCCCTCTTGTCTTTGGTGGGTCTAAGCACGGGCATCCTCCATTTGATGCGGTTTAGTTTAATGAAATCGGATCGTTGCCCATCACACAATTATTAGAATTTTTATATCTAATGAGAATTAGTTTAAACTGGCTATTAAGTATCAGCTCCTTGTGACCGTCTGTAAAACGATAGCGTTGTATACACCATTCGATGCGTTCACAACGTCTACAGCTTCTCCCAGGTAGGTCCAGGCGGTGTTTTGCAGGCGATTAGAGTCCAAAGTGTTAAGAACTGCATAGTTGCGCATAGTCGTAGAAATTCCGGGATTTCTCGTTCTATCTATAGTAGTGCCATTCATATCTAAGCGAACTTCATCGAACAGAAACGCCATGGCATTTTTGGTCGGTTTTGCAGATGAAGCTTCACCAGTAGGTTTTGCCACAGATCCTTCTATGTAGAGGTAACTTCTGCTAGAAAGCGTGTACAAATCCTCGGCTTGGCTTGGTATTCTAATTTCATCATTCACATCCAGAGCAGACGTATTGTAAGGTGGAAAGACATGTTCCTCCTCCTTACTAATCTTATCGTCAAACGTCGGAACTACGGTCACATCTAAAACATCCATTACAGAACCTTGAAGCCCAGTCGCTCGAGGAACTCTTGGTTGGATATTGTTAGCAGTTTGCGTGTCGAAGACTGAGTAGGTATCAATCTCGAGGGAAGCTATTTATTATAGTAATGCCTTTTAAAATTTATTCCCATTCCGTCTCATGTGTAGTCTCACTGTAATAGATTCGTATCCCCGTTCTGGTCTACCACTCGAATGCTGGGTGATCAATGAGATTCGTGTCAATGATGGGTAGATATATAGGACTGGGCGGTTCCTGCAAGATGTGGTAGCCCGGAGGAACCGACGGGAAAATTTCGTAGAGAAAATGCCCGCTTTTACCGTTGATGAAGGATCCAGTGGCAAGGCTGCACTCGACGTGTTTGATGCTGACCTTAAATGTGTCCACCAGTTCGTCAGACTCGGTCAGTACTCCCGGCTCCACTGTGCGCCTGCCGGTGAAACCGAGGACAGAGCCCACTGATCTCTCTCTAGTGAAATCGAAAACGTAGGGACACAGAACCTCAGCCTTCAGAGTGTTATTATAAGGACAGAGAAAACGTCATCACCGCCTTTGAGCCTATCCTTGAGGAAGGTGTTTATATCTTCTATTTCATAAGTTCCATGTGGAATTTCGATGGTTTCAAGTTTTCCATCCCGCACATAATGGAAAAGGTTATTGCTAGAATCAATATTTGGTATCGAATAAACTGTCTCGAAATTCAGTGCAGCAATCTCGTAACCTCCAATTGGATCCAGATGGAGTGGTGGATTTAGATGGGTGGAGAATCTAGAATCAGATGCACTCACAGTGAAAGTATAACTCATTTTGACGATTCAAACATCCTTTCGAAAGTTTTTATAGCAGAAACTGTAAGCATAGATGATCACAAATGACAGAATTAAAATTATGATACCAGTATCTGTTATAAATGACCTTAACGCCGTCGAGATAGGATTCGATCTGTTTTGGAGGTTTCAGATTGCAGAAACTGTGAAAATAAAACGCCAAATTTCCATTCTTGCGAATAGGAACCCAATGGGTACCCGGATTCTGCGAGCTGTCCAAATTGACGACGATCCTCTCTGCACGTCTAGGTCTTGGAGGTAGTTTATCTAGCATGTATACGCCTCTAAAATTAGGAATGCGTAGACGTTTAGCATAAGCTTCAATCTCCGCACTGCATAATGCTTTTTCCCGGATACGTACTAATCTCACCGCGAGTTTTTTGGACGTAGATACAAGCCCGTTCCCTTCCTGCGTCGTCCACCTCCCTTCCTAAGACCCCTGCCCTTGCCTGTGGCTAAGGGTTCCATGTGCAAATTGTGAAAAACCAGCTCTTTCAGTTGCTTATCCGCGGCTGGTTTCTTATTCACCGAGGTAGCGATCTCTGTGGATCCCACTGCCAAGCTGCCCGCAGCAACCAATGCAACCAAAAGCGGTATCAAAGCTAAGATTCCGTCTCTAGCGGGTGGCGGTAGTATTCTCCTCCGACGTTTGCGCAATCCAGTTCCCATGGCTAGCTTTTCCTTCATTATCGTCGTCACAAGTCTAGTGGGAAACTTCTCGCCAAAAGTAGCGTCGGCAGACTGTGTTCGATTCCAGGCCTTTTCACAAGTACCCCGTCAGCCAAATGCCTCCAACCCGTATCCCGGTGCGTGGCGTGGGCGATATCGTGTTCTCGACACGCGGCGTCCGATTCGTTTGTAGGCAGATCCCCTCGCTGCAAGCGTTTATGTAGCTTAGTTCCAGGACCGCAGTACCTGTAACCGGGAAAATGAGCCTCAAACGGTAGAGAATTAATCAAATAATTAAGTAATCCGGAATCCTTCCGAAATCGTCTAGAGCTCATGATGCGCTAGGCAAATAGAGAGCGAAATACATAACTTATATTCCTAGTCGCACGATAGAATTAGTGAAGCAGAAGTGATCATTACCTATACAAGTTTTGGACTTCAACAATGACATTCGCGAGGGAAGGCACGGCTCTGTCTTCCCAAGCAACATCACAGCGCTTATTCTGGGTACCTCAAATGCGGGAAAGACGGATATCTTACTCAACCTGCTAATCCACGAGGACGGTCTAATGTTCGAGAATCTTTACATATACTCGAAATCACTGCATCAACCGAAATATCAGTAGCTGCTGAAAGTGCTGAAAACCATACCCGATATAGGAGTGTACACGTTCGAGGACGGTGAAAAAGCACTGGAAAACTCAGAAGCCGAGAGAATTCCATATTCGTATTCAAGGACGTCATCAACGAGAAACAGGGTAAAATAGCTTCGTATTACAGCATGGGCAACGTGGATGCTGTATACCTAGCAGACATCTAATTAGAGACAATGCAAATATGATCGTGCTATTCCGACAAGGTAATCTCAGATGAAATCCCAGATACGAGGATTACATAAATACTGATATGCCGTATACGGAATTCAGAGAGTTGTGTAAGCAAGTACAGGAGAGTAATGAGGTATCGAACTCGAGACCCCTTGTTGTCATAATACCTGAATTCCCGCTGAATGAAGGACGATACAGAAACGGTTTCTATGTATTTATCGGAGCGAATAAGTACAGAGTATCGCTCATTACAGCTATGAGTATCGACAGATTCGGATCGCTTAGGAACATCCCGTCCAGGGGTGTGCTTAATCGTTATATCATAAATCGAGATGACACAGGAAACTATCAATTCAAGAAAAAGCGATATGTAACATTCAGGATCCTGAAGAAGACTATGATGCAACGACTAAACACTATGTTGATACGCTTACGACTATTGTCGAGCATCGAATGCAGACGTTTACCAAAAATACTTCATATAAACGTATGAGCGATTTTGAAGCTATGCTTAGGCAGCACATGCAAACATCGCTCGAAGGTTAACATCAGAGGCTAATGGAATACCTGAGTAAATATGCCTTCAAACGAGATGCAGAAAATAATGTCATTCTGGATACGATAAGAATGAAGGTACTATTGCCTCCAGTTCACGATCATGATGTTCCGAATAAAAAATATATTTTAGATTACATAAATGGACGCACGCCGCTTCCCGATTCGAACGAAAACGTTCCCCTTCGAAAGAAACGGATAATTGCCGATCCCGTGGACGATAACGATGCCGCAACTAAAAAATATGTTAGACATTTAGTTGTAAAGAAAAATGCCGAAACACAGACAGTTTTAAACCGAATTTGTGCTTCTATGCCTCAAGAATTTTTTGTAGCAGTAGAAGAACATATGGAAACCGTGGTAAACCGTCAAAGCTCGATGGATATGTACCTAACATCAACTATGAATAATATTGATATTCTTAAATCGAAGTGGGTGAAATAAATGCTATTTTAGGACAAATGAGAGGACAGCTCATCATTACATTGCAAACGAAACCGCACAGAAGTAACTCACAGAGATACAAGCTATCGTCGGGACTCGAATACTACAAGTCCTCGGTTAGCGGAGAGTTGATTGTCTGCTCTATGATTTCATCACCGCATCTCAATACGAGAATGGATGTAATGTTTGCAATAAACGACAAACTAGTTGAAAGTTATCCTGCACTCGTCATGATAGACCATATGCTGACCTTCACAGTTCCAGTTAATCGTAATAAAGATGGACGTATTCTAAGTATCGAATTGAAAATCAGCTATATATTGACAGCAGCAGCTTAATTTTGCATTCATTTTAATATGTAGAAGGCTTCAGGCTCAAGCAGTCCATCCACACAGTAAAGCGATAAGGGAAACGTAATGTTCCCTGATGGGTCTCAAGTTCGAAACCCATGTGTGATGTTCGAGGTTCTTCAGCCCGTCACCGTTCCTCTAAAGGATATAATAAAGAAATCAAGAAAAGCGTAAACCCCTCTTCTACGCCGAAGAAGAAGCCGATACCTTTGCAAATTAGCTGAAGAAGGTTAGAACAGCTAGCGGCAGCAATCTCGACGTTACCTTTAGGGAACGGTACGAAGATGGGGATTATAATATAGGAAATAAGTTAATTACATTTTCAGATAACAGTGTTCAGATAGGAGATGAGACTTATGCGGCTAGCCCGGGGTAGTACGAACTATTATTCAAGCGCGTACCTCAGACCTCATTGTATACGGAAGACGATCTGGATATTTATTCTCAGATTTTGAAACAAACTCTAGTTCATAGACAGGCTACAGCAGGAGCGGTCTTCTGAGGTCGAACAAGGGGTATAAATATAAGAACTAATGGAGACTGCGACTGGTTCCGGTCTCTTTTGGAAGAAGCACGTTCCGGGTAGGAATTTGACTACGTATTTTGTTCCGATCCTAATAGTCTGATTAGCAGACTAAGACTGCTAATTGCATCGTGGGAGGCTGGCAATTTGAATCATACAACGGAAATTCAAGAGATCGTCAAAGAATTGAGAAACTTAAAAACAATAGCAAGATTAGACGAAACATCGCCAATGAATTACATTCCTCCGCCAGAAGGAAATTTCTGCGCAGGAAAATAGTTAGCAAAAGTCTTAATGACTTATTACAAATAGACCTTATTGAAATAATACCATACGCAAAACAAAACACAAACTATAAGTACATTCTTATTGCTGTTAATTTTTACTCAAAAATGGCCCATGCAAGACCTGTGAAAGATAAGACCGGAGTGAATGCTACAAAAACAATGCCAGATATACTGGAGGATCTGGATACAGCGCCTACGAATATTGAATCCGATAATGGCAAGGAAGTTTACAATAAGCATTTCAGACAATTAGTGACCAGGTATGGAATTAATCACTATAGTACATTCAGTGCCATTAAGGCTGCTGTTGTCGAAAGTTTAATAAGAACGCTTAAAACTATGATGCATAAGGAATGTTTGACTAAAGGTTCATATAAATGGCTGGATATCTTGTCAAGAATCATTAAGACCTATAACATAACATACCATTCGACTATTCAGATGAAGCCTCGCGACGTCAGGAACAGCGATGTCCTCCTCACGGTGTATCGTCGTGAAGTTTTGAGGTACGAAAAAAGGAACGCCAGGAGGTTCAATGTTGGAGACAATGTGAGGATCTCTAGGCATAAGGGTCTACTGGAGAATGGTTACGCACCTAACTAGAGCACTTAAATTTTTCGCATTGTCAGGGTAAGACACACAGTCCCACCCACCTATGATCTGGAAGATGGCGAGGGATTAAATACAAGGTGGATTCTACGGTCATGAATAATTAAGAACCAGGTACCCTGACACCTATCTCGTAGAAAAAGTACTACGTCGACGGGGGAACAGGTTACTCGTCAAGTGGCTAGGCTTTGCAGGAAGCGAATGGAAATAAAGGAATGGTGTAGCATAGAATATGCAATCTAAGATATTTTTAACAACCTGTAAAAATGTAGGATTTTTCTTCTTAAGAAATAAAGCAGCGAAATCCAAAAATATTTGACATTATTTGTTTTGAAAAAATAACCCTCCCTATTCCCCTCACACAAAAAGTATGATTACATATCAGATACAATGAAATTAAAAATGTATAAACGTGTATTTAAAAAGGAACCTTTAAACATTTCTGCAAAAAGATGAAATTTAGAAATAACCCTTTACCACTTAGAAAGAAAATGAGTACTTATTCAGGACATGTGATTGCATTCATAAAAAAGTATTGTGAACACAAAAGCTATGGTTACATATCATCCACCATAAACTTAAAAGTATAAGAATGCATTTAAAAATAAATCTTTAACATCAGAACCCTTTTAGTTTAAGCAGAATTACATGAAATGGAACACATTCAATAATGCACAACAATCTCTCTATCATTATGAAGAATTGCATGAAATGGCACAAGTTCAGTAAGGCAAAACACAGTCTTTCTTCAACGAGGAATATTATACATCACTAATAAAAAAAATTTTTACGCTCTCACTCCAGCGGGAAGCAGTACATGTTTGATACGTGAATGCATTCATAAACAAGACATGTGAACTCAAAAAGGTATGGTTACATATCATACATCATAAACTTAAAAGTATAAAAATGAAATTAAAAAGAAATCTTTAAATATTTCCACTTAATCTCTCACACCTAAAAAAATGTCATTTAGAAATAACACTTTACCAATCATAAAAATGAATACTTATTCAGGAGTACATGTGTTTACACTCATAAATATGACGTGTGAGTTTTATCTCCAAGATAACATTATTTTGAAAAACTGATTCCACCGTCCCCAAAAGAAGCTGGATTACACAGCAGAAACCTCTTTCTGTTACGCAGAATTACATGAAATGGAACACATTCAATATTGCACAACAATCTCTCTCTCATTAAGCAGAATTACATGAAATGCAACACGATCAATGTGGTAAAATAGTCTCTCTTCAACGAGAAACATTATACAACATTATTAATAAAAAACACGTTTTTTACGTCCTCACTCCAGCGGGAAACAGTACAAAAGACATGACAATGTCAGTTGTGCTCAGAGGCAGTAGGATCTCTTGGAATAGGAAAATGTCCCTAAGCCATAATTTTACGTGTGTTTTTAATCATATAACTTTTGGTATCAAGGCCCATCAATGCAAGTTTGTTCATTTCTACTGTGTGAAGATCATGCTTATAACTTCTGAATGTTGTTCGTTAAGCAAAATGTGCTACATTTATGTCATTGAGACAACATAGGTAAACAGCAGCATAAATGCCTTTGAAACACCTTTTGACTTTTAAACAATCTGCCCATCAAGACTGCATGCATACTATCTGGATCTTAACCCTTCGTATTCTGTAATTATTTTACCCGATAATTCGTCTTTAAATAAGCCCATTACTTTCCAGTTTACCGGAAGTATCGAATATATGTTATCGGGCGGGTAATTGCTTGTATCAAAATGTTGAATGTTGGTTTTGATAAAATCATAAACATCTGTACTAGTTTCAAACAAAAATGAATCGGTATCCATGTAATTAAAAGACAAATCATTTAGGTTCTTTTTCAGAATGTTGTAATAAAAGCGATACATCATATTTAGAAATGTCAAGTATTGCCTCTCCTATGTATATGGGCTTACACATGTGAATTTCTTCCCTTGACAGTTCGATACCCACAAGGTTTTAGTCAAATATAGTGTAACGCAAAAACGTTTGACGTGATATCAGCTTTCTCGCTCATTTCCAACTGGTAAAAATACGAAAATCGTAATACTTGCGTACATTTTCCATAAATTTTCCATAAACGCAATTATTCATTTTTTTCATTGATTCTGGTCGAATTTAGATTTCTTCTCTGCAAGTTTTGCAGCGTTTAAGTCAATGTATGATTTTAACCAGAAGGATTGTTAGTAAGCCACTGCTATATGTACGTATTTCAACCTCATTCCTAATTCTAAACATTGCTGTAGATTACGGTAATGCACGACATACTTAGACTTATCAGATAGTGTTGCAAGGAGCCTATTGTATTTATCCTTTGGAGGTATTTCGCTCTTTGGACACAGTGGAAGATCGTTGTGTTCGTTGTCAATGGCTTTAGGATATTCGAGGTCGACTTAGAGGGTATAAACCGTTTCTGGAGCTGGCAGTACTATTAAGAGTTCTATCGCATTAATTTTATCTGTATTTAACCATCTGAGTTCGCCGCAAGGGATAGCATGCCTAGACATTGCGTACCCATATAAGTTGGCACAATCGAAAAGTGCTAAGTATTTAGCTGGTAGCGATTCGTTATATTCATGCATGTATTTGTTATTGGCTTTGGAGTACCGCGCGACACCATGCAAAGCCCTCCCTTCATTCCTGACTCGAAAAACGCTAACATTTCTTTGTCAGTGATTAGCTATAATTTGGTTGTCTTTAACATCGCCTGATAGGCCAATCCGGGAGCAGTGTATACATGGCACGGATCTAGTTTATATTAATTTAGACGTAATTTTCTGAAAGTTTCAAAAATGTCAGTTATTAGCAATGTGTCAGTCTAAATATATAGATCACTGTATTCGCTTAATTTATAATATTTAACTATATCCATACTGTTTGCGCGTGTAAGTAATCTTGTGTTCTTATATCATCAAATTGCGATATATCTGGTGATGTGGTCTGTTTCAATTTCCCTACGCAATCCAGATATGTGTATGGAAATACGCCTTTGCAACTCATTAGCTGCCGATGTGCAGCATTTTCGTATGCTCTGTTTGTACTTTTAAAGTCCTCGGGGTTTGCATATCAGCTAAATTGCTCACTTTATCATCTAGGCATCTATAACTGTCAAGAAATCTGAAATATATACTTTTTTACATTGGATGTAGATCTCTTACTGAATGATAGATAATTTTCAGATGTTTGTGAAATACATGATATGGGTTTTCGATCGTAAGCGAGATTTTGCACGAGAAAATGTGAATCGTAGTTTGATAACCAGTGAAAAATAATCGGTATGTAATTTGGTAACTTTCTGTTCAGATTACACGAATTGTGTGCGGTCCTATGATTTTACCAGTAAGATGACAACGATCTAATAGTTTGGAAAAATGGACTCAAATTTATGTTCACTCAGATGACAGAAATCAGTATTTCTGAGTTTTATTTTATCAGCATCAGTCATACTTAACTCTTTGTTTCTCGAGTAAATATTGATTACATCGTCTGCAATTACAGGTAATTCACTGAAAAAATCTTGAATCGCATTAGGACCTCTAAAGATTTTGAATTTTGACAAGGAATCGTCATAATTACGTACAAGATTTAAAGCTATGGATACTGCTTCGTGCCTCTGTAGCGTCCTAGTCCAACTTCTATCTGCGGAGGGCGGACATGAATGCAATTTTTAAGTATTGATTCAATATCCGCATATATAACAAATGGCACCGGAGAGCACTTCGAGTATGAATTGAATCGAATGGTGTCATTTACCCCTATTTCAGGCATACTAAAAACTTGCGATTTCGTGCATCTCCTTCTATGTTTAGCTAGGTTAATTTCATTTGAGAGGTACTTCATGCATGCTTCGCATATACACATTTTACACTTCCGTTCAGTTAGTTGTGACAACAGGCGAGATAGATAGTTTATTAAGCAATAGTGTGATCTAGCTTCATTAGCAATTCTTAAAAGGTTCACATGATGCCCTTTACGTTCTGAGGTTTGATATAGCGGAATAACTGAACATTCATCTATACCATATATCGTAAAAGATATATTATCATTTTGTTTTTTAAATTTTATATGTCATCTAAAGATGTGAATACTTTATTCCTGTGAAATTAAATTCTTTAGACATATTGGACTTGGAGTACCAACTCACATTATAGCTGTTAAGCTTTACTGGAAATCTGGATGCCAGCAGGCAATATCTGAAACATTTACTATCAGCGTTCCTAATATTTGTTACTACTCTCTTGCGTTTTATGAAGTCAGGCACCTTTAAACTACATTTAACGGATCTTAGTGACAGAAATATAGAATTAACGAACATATTTGGTATAGTAATTTCGAACTGCTTTTCGATTCGTAAGTATCAATGTTCAATAATATGGTATGTTTAAGTTTATTCTCACACCACTCGCTAATGCTTGTACCCCGTAAGATTGCTTTCATTTTACTATTGAAATTAAATGTCTCGATCTTTTCATTTTCGGGTGTTTGGATGACATATTTGCATACTAATGTAACACATAACTTTATTCCTGACAAATGTCGAGCGATATTGCTCCGAATTTCTCTGCCAACGAGCGGTTCACATTTATCTAGATATGATTCAGTATCTATCATCCCCAGTGAGTTTTGTATTTGACTCGTACAGAATAGATTTTAAATGCGGATTCACTAGTTATGCATACAAGATGCTTTTGCGTCTGTTCACTCACCGAATCTGTTCTTGGTTTCTTTGATGGAGACGCGCTGTCATCTTTCGAGGTGCTCGTTGACCCCTTGGCTGTAGCATTTACTCCATTGTTCGGGGTGATTTTGGCTCCGGGCTCCGTGGTTTTAGTTGAGAATGCAAATCCTGGACAGGTCATGTATATGTCTCTGGGGGAAGTAATGACTGACAAGAGCATATTTAAACGCGTTAATCCTGGAGATGTAGTGGAAATGTCTCTGGGGGAAGTAATACCTGACAAGGGTAAATTTAAACGTGTAAATCCTTCACAGGTTTTGGAAATGGAGGATATGTTCTGGGGGAAGTAATACCTGACAAGAGTAAGTTTAAACGTGTAAATCCTGGTAAGAAAGTGGAAATGTGTGACAGTGAGCCAAAAAATATACTACCAGATAAAATCTCTAAGCTTAGCTTTCCTAGTACCATACAGGTAACAGGGCCTTCTCGGTGCGGTATATCTACATTTGTAAAACGTCTTCTTTCTAAATGCGAACAAATGTTTGATAAACCTATAAAGCGTGACGTTTGGTGCCACCCTTCAGAGTACCCACCTCAAATTGGTAACGAATTTAATAACTGTTCATTTAATGCAGGTATTCCATCTTTAGAGTCTATTAAAGACGAGGATATTTTGGTAATTGATGATTTAATGTGAGAGTCTAACTCTACCGAAGTTTCAAACTTTTACACAAAAGATTCACATCACCGAAACCTTGGAGTTCTTTACGTACTCCATAATGTGTTCCCTCAAGGAAACATTTTTCGTAGAATATCACTCAACGCTATTTACATAGTTGTTTTTAAAAACAGTAGGGTTAAAATGCACATTGAAAGATTGTTTCAACAAATGGAACCAAGAAAATCTAAATTTCTATAAGAGGCTTTTGAAAAGGCCACCGAAAGCCCTCACGGTTGTTTGGTGCTTGACTGTACGCAGTACACACCAGATCATTATCGTTACAGAACGGGGACTCTAACTGACGAAACTCCCTCGTGCTTTGTTCCAGTATAAATATTCCCATACCAAAGCGTATATTTCCCGTTATGGATAAGAAAATAAGAAAGGTGACACATTAACTATAATCATCCTAAGCATAGTGAGTATTCTCTTTAACCTAAAATGATCTTTCAGCTCTTTTAAAACACTTTTGGGTTGTCTCCAGCCTCCTCCTAGAAACTTGGGGGTTTATGTGATGTAATAAATAGTTTGGTGATGTATGAGGGCATGTAATCATTAATTAAATTTGCAAATTAATTATATCTGTCAACAATAATAATCCCCTGACCATCATCCGTATCGCTACATGTATCAGGTATATAATTTTTTAATTTGTATTTGTTTACGTTTTGAGCATTGTCTACTTTACTTGCCTACAATGCATTTACGACTTGATTAATCTTTCTTGTGTTTGCGTTTTCTAAATTCTCCTCTACCATCTTAAATTGGGTGCCTACCTCATTTTAGCTTACTCTGTTCATCACATTTTTAATAGAATTTCAGTACTTATAAGCTTTATCTCATTTTCTAGGCTAATAACGCCTTCTAAGAGGTTACTATGCATCATTTTATTTTCCTTACTCAGTTTATCTACATTTTATAATGCTAGCACTGCCAGTTCTGCTTTATTTATTTCTGTTTCCTGCCCTACTCTATTCTCTAATTCCTCAATACTTCTGTCTGCTTTACTAACAAATCATCTTGTAGACTCTTAAATTCTTGTAATTCTTTGGCTACTTAAATTTTCAATTTTTTTTATCACATTTGACCTTGCTTTGTGTTATTTGCTATGCTTTCTATTCTAGCTATATCACTCCTACTCTCATTCCTATTCTGTTCAATCATTTGAGCCAAATTTCTTACATTTTGGTATATTTTATGTGTAAAACTACTTGCTAACAAATCTGTATCCTCGCTGCATTAATTTCTACCCAATTCAGTTTTCTAAGCTAAATTATTGTTTAGTGTTTCCGTATCCTCTCTGCATTCTTATGTACCTGCTTGAATGCTCTGAGTTAGATTTCCTACATTCTGATCTATTTTATGTGTTAAACTACTTGCTAACACATCTATGTTTTCCCTGCATTTTTTTCTACCTAATTCAACTTTATAAGTTAAATTTATAGATAAATTAGCTAATTGTAGCATAAGTTTCTCCAACATTGAATTATTGTTATCTTTATTTCCTTCTATTGGCCTAGTTTCTCTTAATTTACAAGTTTCACTTTGTTCACCTAACTTTTCTCTCTCCGTCCACTTTCTCTTATATTTTCCATTGTTGTTAACTTCTTCTGATATCTCAGTAGCATGAATATTTATAACAAATTAAAAAGTTCCTAATTATTTGTGGATAGTTCTCCGCCCAATTTTTCTTCTTTCTTCTACTCGGATTTACTTTCTTATCTCCTCTGTTTGGTAATATGGATAAGCTCCATCAGGGATATTAATTTACGATGTCTCCTCTTTTCGAGCACTTCGGATGAGCTCCATTTGAAGTATTATTTATTAAGCGGTTGACGTAGAAGCCTTGGTTTGCTGCAACCGTTTCTCACCGGATCTTTTCTTAACTCTGGGCGCGGTCGCGTGGTGGCTGATCGGGACGAACATTGAAATATTCACACTCCGATTTATTGCTTTAACCTTAGATTTTATTGTTTAAGCTTTACAACCTACTATTTCATAATACCACCAATACATACAAGCTTAGTTCGATGCAAAGTGAAAACTTACCATTTTGTTTTCTTTCTCGTCTATCTACTTTACAAATAGCTACGCATTTTTGTGGTCGTGAACTTCACATTGCTAAATACAACATTTGAACATCGCTCTTCATATCTTTTTCCAATACATTTTATATTTAATGATTTTAGCAATATTTAAGTAAACATTAACTTCAGTTTCATGACATATACAAAATTCATTGCATTTTTATTTTAAGTTAAAAGGTATAAACATTCAAATAATTAATACAATGACCTAAAACCAAACAATTAACGAGGGCACTATTGGTGTAATATTCAAACATCTCCATTCACACAATTGTCTAAATTATCTGCCTCACTGCTGAGCTACCTTTATTATATTAAAGCAGGAATGGGGCAAAAAGTGATATGTAATTATATTTGCACCCACTACTCCAGCAGCTTCTCCTTAAAACCGCAGTCCCCCCTAAGTCTGCTAGGTGGTTGCTAATCCTGGGATTCCTGTGATGTAGAATTCATTTTATGTATTGAGGACTGGAATTTTTATAAGTATTGTGTGGAAAAAAATTACAAAATTGAGTTATTTATTCAGTAAGGTGCTTTAAGTCAAGGCCATTTTCCTCTCAAAGGTGGTATATTCCTGTTCGTCATCTTCCAGTGAAATCTGATGGCGATAGATGGCACTTGCGTTAACTCCAGCACTTGAGCCTTTTGAAAAGTGGTAACCACCACATATCACTGATGAATTGGAAATTAACATGTTAATGTTGGCGGCTCTTATTTCACCTAGTTGAAAGTTTATTAGATCCAAATTGTATAAATTTGATAAAGAAATTTTAATTATATTATTATTTGAAAAAGAGTTTTTGTAAATTCACCTTTCAGAGGAAATCCAAATGTGAGATTACCACTTTACCTAATATCAGATATAAATATTCATTTATATGATTTTGATCTCAGTGTTACTCACATATGATAAATATGGTAAATATTCCGGAAAGAATACAGTAGTTTGACGTAGTTCTTTGTTTAAGGACCAATGAAAATGCTTAATTAAAAGGTACACTATTTATAGTTAAAATTAGTGTTTTGTCACTTAACACCTTTGAGAATTCCATTCTTCTCTTAATTGTTGCTATTTTTCTTAATCTACGTAATAGTTTACAAACCGAGCGGGATTGCGCACATTCGGGTCGTTCCGTGTTCGATCCCCGGCTGGAGTGATTTGTTTCAGTCCCCGAATTCCCTGTTCCTTCATTCGTTCCATTTATCCTTCAGCTCGTTAGGTACATTTCAGGGTTGGAAGTGTCGGCTTTGGTGCTTCGGTGCAGTGTGGCAGGGAAAAGTAATGCTCTCTGGACCTTTCTCTGTCTCTCGGCCTTCGGCTGGCTGCCGGGATTTCTGAACCAGCTTGAGAGGCTTTTTACCCCCTCTGTGTGGGGCGGGGTACCCGGTCTGCCTGTTCAGCTGTCGGGGTGTCTCAATCTGAAGACTTAGGGTCCCTGTCATAGATGTGCTGTTACATTTGGTTCCGGTCGCCTCACCTCATCCTTTCCTCCCGGGGACGTAGGTACAATATCCTCTCTGGATCGGTACCGAGTCCCTTTCGTTACGGTAGATAAGATGCTAGTTTGTAAAACCACTGCAAAGCCACAATTTTTGCATCACAGTCTAGAATTTATATAAGTAATGTGTTTAAATTAATGTAATACAATTAATAGGATTGATTAAATGAGAGTTTATCTAAAGCTTTTCAACGCATTCTTTGTATATAAACTTGATACCGGGTAAACAATCAGCAAGATGTGTTGACGTTGTTTAAGTTAGCAATATTATACCAAGTACCCTATACATTTCAAATGAAATAAATGTATTAAGCGGCATATCATAACGGGATAAACTGATTTTAAACTGATTTAACTGTGGAAACTGCTGCAAAAGGTCATTTGGGTAACTTAAAATAACTTGTAAACGCGCTTTAACCGTTTAAGCCATTGAATGTGTAGTTCGTCTTATACTCATAAAAATTAATAGATTTCAATGGGCTTTGCTGCGCACTTATAATAGGTACTCAGAAGAATCAAATTTATCATTTCTATTATCGTCTCTGAAAACACGAGAAATTTGCATCGTAAAAGTTGAGTACATACAGTCATGTACAGTTACGTCTAAAGTATCTTGCCACATTAGCAGTGCGGACTTTTCACTTAGTGCTGAAAGCTGAAATCACTCCTGTTTTCTGTAGTGAGCTTTCCGAGTGAATGAAGTCGACGAAGATAGTTTTAGCCAGATAGTGAGATAACTCACTCGCCCTCTGCAAGATTATGTCCCTCACCTTTAAATCCTACCAACACGCATTCAATTTATTTACCTAAAGGCATAAATGATTAGGATTCAACACGGATTAGCACGGTGGCTTACATAAACCTTTATGTCTATGCACCGGTCGAGGCGCCCCAGGGAGGTAGGGATGAGGTGAGAGGAGATAGAAGGCGGCCGGACCAGGGGGCACGACAGACAGTGAGCAGGGTCCTTAACATTTACAGATATAAACTCACCGATTGGGCACCGGTGCAGCCAGCTCTCCTCCCCTATGGGCTTACACATTCCCTGGAGGGCTCGGGACCCGGAGACTGCCCCATACTGAAGGGACAAAGGTTTCCACAGAGCAACTTTTACCCCTGCCATGTACACACCGAGACCTCCCGCCGGCACATAAACCCTGAAGGAGACTAAGCTGATGAAAGGTGAAGTGAAATGGAGGGAGAGGAAACTCGGGGGCTACAGAACCTTCCCAGCATTCGCCTAGTGACCCAGGGAAACCCCCAAAGAAACCGATGAGATCAGGAAGGTCGGCCATGGGAACCGAATCTACGACCTCCTGAATGTGGTCCATTTCGCTCGATTAGTGACATAAGACTTTGTATTTCCTTATTTATCGGTGTACTTATTTTTTATTTCTTAACTCGTAAGTATAATCAAGAAAACTTATGCACAGTCTGTATTTACTAATAGAGAGAATCATATTCCAAGAAAGGATTAGCGAGGTCCTTTCTGGGATGTTAAATTTTATAGTGCGACACTTAAACGTTATGAGCAAGATAGAATGGAAGAATATGAAACGTGAAGAAAGAAGCGAGTAAAATAAGTTAAGAAGCTCCTTCAAGCGTACAGTGCTGTAATACATCAGGAAGAAGAAACGTATTTTGTGGAATATTGAATGAGAAGAAACTGCTTGCTAACAGATGCACCGGAACGAATGGTAATGAAGTTACAAGAAGATATAAAATACAGGAGAACACTAGGATAATGGTTTACACGCGGTCATGAACAAGACAGTGAAAACTAGAAGAAAATACAGGAGGGATGCTAAGGATTTTTACGCCCGAAAATATCAATCTCCCTCCGCCGGAATTGAAACCGCAACCTAGGGAACTATAGGTACCCCAAAATCACGCAGGCTGACATAGCAGGGTGGTTACTGCCTATAGAGGGACACACATCCGACAGGGCAAACAATTGTAAATAACATGAATCAACAATTGAGATAAGAATATAACGAATAATATAATACTGTGAAACAACTTGTATCATAAAATGTAGGCATATGTAACGAAACACTGTAATTAGTAAGGAGGCGAGGTAGCAATAGGGTTAAACGTCCACCAACATACTCACGCTTATGCACACGGGATTAGGCAAAGCAACAGCAAACAGAGGGAGAGAGAGAGGTCCGTGGTGAGAAAAGGACGGAGATAGAGAGGTAGAATTCTCGGAAAGTAAAGGGATTTCGAAAAAGAGTCAGATCATAGAAAAAGAAACCAGAATTGTGAGTGAGACTCAGATAGTGGGTTTTACCAAAGGAGTCAAACAGAAGCTTGACTTCTAAAATTGGACAATTTTGTTGTCATAGCACTCCAAGCAAATTACCAATAAGGATAGAGGCTACATAAAAGAGTGTGAACGACAGCGTCATAAGAGTGGAGTATGAAAGGAAGGTCTACCCCAGATTTCAACACTTACTTACTGATACTCTCTTCGATATATCTCATGTGAGCTAACAGACGGAAGACAAGCGTGTGTGAGGGTGGGAGATAGTATTAGGTTCACGGTAAAATCTAAAGTAGCGGAAAGATATAAAATACAACTTATGTGTTACTTCATTATTATTAAAAAGGTAAAAAGTTGCTAGAAGCTTCAACAAGTTATTGTGTTAGGAAAAATCAAGTTGTTAAAGGGAATTCAGTTTATTAATTGCCTTCATCCATAATATCCTGAGGTTCACCAAAGATAGGTAGCTAGGATAGACATTTCTTCTCAGCTCTACGACTGGCAACCCAGGCACAGCGCTTCAGAGAACTTCCAGCTTGAGACATCATCCAGGTGAGATTGCACGTGTGTACGTGGAAGCGTAACACCCCGTCATCTACATGCCTTGGGTAGAAAATTATGATTGAGTGAATCATTGTCTAATGCACCATGGTATATTTTCTTCAAATAAGACTGGTTTGAAGCTCATGTGCTTAGTCATGGAAGACAAGGCATCACTGTTTTGAAGTGAATATCCGAAAGTGTGCCTTTGCTAGAAATCAGTGAAGTCCCAAGCTCGTTCTGCGATATTCTCATGCAATATAAGGATTCCCACTCTAAATTCTGAGGGAACTCGAGTTGCTTGTAGAGTATTTACAAAACCCTCCCAGGACCCGATGGGATAAGCTGGCTGACTTTATCTCCCTCTCTCCCACCCCTTCGCACGTGTACGAACACGTGTGCTATAGCCTGCTATATTCATTAGCATATACTTAAACTAGTACTTTTCACCATCCTCGTCCATACCAGGTGACACTTCTTCAAGGGGGAAAATGTGTCCCGTCATCAGAACATGGGCAGTCAAGTTAATCCCTCTATTTCTGAGTTCCAATATCTGACAAATGCAGTCACATCATCTTCAGCTATCTCCCAAGCTTGTTTGTAATTTGTCATTACGAAGTTTGCACTTTACATGTTGGAACTATTTTCATTATCTTTAGATTTTTCGTGTTGATATTGGATAATAGAACTACTCAATAAGCATACTGATATAGTCATAAAGAAAACTTTGGGCTTAATCTTGTAGAAGTCGACAATCAATACACACTCCACAGTATACACTCTAAACGTCATAAACGCTCATGGACTTTCACGTGAAGTGCTGTAAGTATTCAAGTGTATTTAAACTGCTATGTGCTATCGTAACCTCGATCGAGGATGGACTGAGGGCTACACAATATAAGGTTTTAAATTACGATATTAACGTTCTCTGCAGTATCTATAATATAAAGCCGAGTTGCTCAATCGTGTTAAAGCTACGGCATTAGAGGAAAACTGTTTTGCTTTGAGTAATCCTGTCAACGTGTAAATAAAATAAGGATTTACAATGATAAGGTTACCACTGTTTTCTTATTTCAAGATATCTTATTACATTTTCCAAAATTAGTGATTCTATAATTTAAAAGCTGTTTATTTAGCCGAAAATATACTTAAGCCGTATTTTAGCATACACCAAATGCAATTATTTACTATAAAACTGCAAAGGTTGTGTGTTTTTTTCCATTAATACCCATTTAACGTCGCTTTAATTACAAGCTCATTATTACGAAGCTTAGGTTCGTTGTGCAGTTGAGTCAACGCACGTCAAACAGAGAGTGTTACCGTAAAATGTATTGTTTTCTCTAGATTTCCTTGCAAGGTAGTGTTTTAAATCGCAGAGTTGGCTATTGGCTAATAGAATAGAATTGGTAACGTGCATAGCCACCTACGTGTACCGTTTGTTTGAGTGATCTTTTGACACATAGCCGTATTTGTATAATCACTTTCTTGTGCCACCTGCTTTATTTCTGTTCACTTTAAACTGTGGGGGAACCTTTAGGTTGCAATACCGAAATATTAAGTCCACTATTTATCTGGAGACTGAAGTAAACCAGGAAATCCCTCAATCATATTACCATCTGCACAGGGTTTGATATTATGATCTCCCGAATTCCAGCAACAGACTTAGCGTCCCTATTGCTTCACCTGGTAACAGCCCTGTTTCATTTCGGTTTGAGCGATGGAAATGTTGCTCTCCATAATGTTGCTCTCCATTCGTAGCTTTGTGGTTGAGACCGCTACTCTAAAATATTCTCCTAAATTCTAACTTGTATTGGGTATTGGTCCTGAGTGTGATGATAGAAAACACGACAGTTTCTTAAGCATATTGACACAGACAAAATTAAGTACTGCAGCACCCAATTTTACTAATAGGGAAGTTTATTCTGCATCGAAATTCCAAATTCAGAGAAAGTCAACATTCGAACTCATTTCTGAACCTTACCTGTGGGAAATTAACGTCTCCTTTTCTTTCAGAATTGCTACTCAGAAGGAATCAAACTTAAGTGAAGAGGAATCTCGAAACTGGAAGCATCGTAATGAGGGAGCGCATGAAGTGGGATTTTCTGTTTAGATACCGAAAAATCATCTTCAGTGAATGTCCTAAATTATAATTATGAAAATTCAAAGTTCATTTCCACAAAAAGAATGCATATAAAGATATAAATGGCGAGCACATAAACATTAGTCACTTTGCGAATTGTGTTGAGTGACACTTTTATTACTAACTATGTTTCTAGTAACATCGGTTAAGCTTCCATCACCAGGGAGATCAGTATATCCACTACAATATCGGTAAATGGGTTGTCATTCAAAGTCCAGGGATTGCGGCCTAACATTAATATTGTTGTGTATTAGCTGATCTTGAACTTTTTGTCGGTAAGAGGTTTGAAAATAAAATATTACAAAATGTACAAAAGTATGCACTGGTTTAAATGTAATTGTGAAAAACCAATCATAATGAAATGCGGACATTATAAGGAACAACTATCCAGTCCTCAACCTTTTATTCAAAATTATTATTGATACACCTTCAGGATTTGAATGATTACCAACCTACATTAGATTGTATATTTACAAATTTTATTTTCAGACATCGTTGTTTACGTAAATTGAGATTATGGTACCTAAAACATAAATTCACGTTACTGTTATTCAAGTATTTGTCTACATTTATTTAATTTGTAGTTTGGACACACATACTGAATTTTATAGCAAATTATGTATTTGTTTTCCATTTTATTATTTCATAATTAAAAATTTCAGTACTTTTCTATCGAATGTTATACTCGTTTACAAGACATATTTTTCAACTTCTCAGCCTGACTCAGAAATGTTGTGAAGAAGGCCGAATTACTTTGATAGTTGTTACATATCAGCCTTTAGATGACGCACTGTAAAGCTTCAGAAGTGTCACTTGTTTGTGACGATCCTGTAATGCGCCTTTACAAATGTTTGGGATGGTTCTGCAAAACTTCATGACCTCGGCTTCCAAGTACCTCCAGATCCGCCATATTTTCTGGATTTGGTTTCTAGCGGTTGCTTTTGTTCCCAAACGTGAAAAGATGGCTAGGTGGATGAGATTCATATGAAGCGATGAGATTAACACTGAGGCAGACACCTACTTGGCACAGTTGGACAAACGTTACTATGCTGAAAATCTCTTAAATCTCGTGTTTTCTTGAAAAAAGCTTAAAAGTCGTTCAACTACATGCATTGATATACAACGTTACCATGATAAAAAATCTCTTAAATCTTGGGTTTTCTTGAAAAAAGTTGGAAAGTCATTCGACTACATGCATTGATATACAACGTTACCTAGATAAAAGTATCTCTTAAACTTGTGTTTTTTGTTACTATGATGAAAGTATCTCTTAAACTAGTGTTTTCTTGAGAAAAGCTCGAAAGTCGTTCCACTACATGCACTGACCTACGTTACCGTGTTGAATATACATAGCTCTTAAATCTTATGTTTTCTTGAAAAAAGTTGGAAAGTGCATTGATATACAACGTTACCATGATGAAAGTATCTCTTAAATCTTGTGTTTTCTTGCAAAAGGCGGGAAAGTCGTTCGACTACATGCATTGATATACAACGTTACCATGATTAAATATCTCTTAAATCTTGGGTTTTCTTGCAAAAGGCGGGAAAGTCGTTCAACTACTAGCATTGATATACAACGCTACCATGATAAAAGTATCTCTTAAATCTTGTGTTTTCTTGCAAAAGGCGGGAAAGTCGTTCAACTACTAGCATTGATATACAACGTTACCATGATGAAAGTATCTCTTAAATCTTGGGTTTTCTTGCAAAAGGCGGGAAAGTCGTTCGACTACATGCATTGATATACAACGTTACCATGATAAAATATCTCTTAAATCTTGGGTTTTCTTGCAAAAGGCGGGAAAGTCGTTCAACTACTAGCATTCATATACAACGCTACCATGATAAAATATCTCTTAAATCTTGGGTTTTCTTGAAAAGAGTTGGAAAGTCGTTCGACTGAATGCATTGATATAAAACGTTACCATGATAAAATATCTCTTAAATCTTGGGTTTTCTTGAAAAGAGTTGGAAAGCCATTCGACTAAATGCATTGATATGCAACGTTACCATGATGGAGGTATCTCTTATACCTTGAGTTTTCTTGATTAGGTTCAGAAATTTCAGGACGCGGCTAGTATATTCTACCTAACACCAACCAGCTGTTGTCTATAATTCCGGTTTTTTTCATGTGAATGGGTAAATCAATTCATACAGTAGGGGCAGCAGTAGCGTAGCAGTATTAGAAGCAGTAATTGTAGTAGTAGTAATAGCAGTAATAGTTGTGGTGGCAGTAGTGCTGGTAATGTTGGTGGTAGTGGTGTTTGCGATAGCGGTATTATTGGTGGTAGTAGTTATAGTAGTTGTGATGGCGGCAGTGGTGGAGTGAATGTGAGTAGTGGTGGTAGTAGTGATGGTAGTAGTAATGGTTGTAGTTGTAGGAATAGTAATCATAGTGGTAGTAGTATTGTGATAGTGGTAGCATTTGTGGTGACAGTAGTGGTAATATTGGCAGTAGTGGTTGTAGTAGTAGCAGTGTTAGTAATCGTAGTGGTAGTAATAGTAGTAGCAGTGGTGGTAATAGTGTTCCTAGTAGCAATGTTAGTGGTCATAGTAGTAACAGTGGTGGTGGTAGTGATAGTAGTAGTGGTGGTGTTAGAAGACTTGGTTGTTATGATAGTACTGATGGTGTGGTGACAGTAGAAGCAGTTGTGGCAGTAGTAGTGTTTGTATTCATAATAGTAGTAGCAATGGTGGTAGTGGTGGTGGTAGTGGTAGTAATGATGGTGGCAGTGATGGTAGCAGTTATGGTGTTAGAAATATTGGTGGTGGCATTGGTAGTAGTGTTGGGGTTGTTAGAAGTAGTGTTAGCGATGGTAGTAGTGATGGTTGTGTTAGTAGTAGTGTTGATTGTCGTAGTAAACAACATTCGCACAGACTTTCTTATATCTGCATAGCATGAATAACTTAAAATTACATTATATATAGCTATTTATTCCATGTGTTATAAGATAGTCAGTCATACATATTCTAGCGGACCAGGTTGAGCGCCGAGGATTACATCAGATGAGGTAACCAAAGAGAAAGTGTCGAAACGACGTTACCTCAACACGACCGCGCTAAGGAACGCAAAGTCTTCACTTCTGTACGTATTTATACTGCGGGGGTCTGGCTCGCTTAGTGTGGAATATGGTCGGAATCAGTTGGAATTGTGAAGAGGGTGAATTGTATCATCGACGACCTGTGGTCCGCTTACCATACACAAGTCACCAACGCAACACCAGTCGAACAGGTAAGGATGTATCTACTCTAAGATCTGTTGTATATTGTAACATCCCTACCGGGGATGGTTACCCCGCAGTAGTTGGTTACACTAGGGGGAGATGATAGCTCAGAGGTAGGGGGATGCGTCGGTACTAGGGTGATAGATAGGCCGGGGTAGCGTTCTAGGATAGGAGTATTTAATTAATGCACAGGGGATGCACTGACACAATAAACTGTATTGCTGTTCTAGTGGTAGTACATTAGGGCCCGTAGTCGGGCCACTCAGACTGGGTGAGGCCCGAGCAAGCACAGCAGATCTTAGAGTAGATACATAAGAAGTGTAAGAATTACCATTCACACATCCTGTAGAGTTTTGTACAAGCAGTTCTTGTGGCGCCGTGTATTCTGAAACTCTCACATTTATTCTACGTTTTTCTCACATGTAAGCCAACGAGGGACAGCAGGATTCTATTTTAAAAAACCACTCTGAAGAAATCGATGATGTTATCAAAAAAGAACCTGAGGTCTTTTATTATCTTTTCCCCTTCTCAAAATGATGTCAAGCAGTCACTGCATTGTGAGAGAAGGAAGACATTGCAATAACCTGCACACTCCAAAACTATCATAATAGCCTCTGATGAGGGACAAGACTTTCATCTTCGAGGCGAACGTCGAGGACCATGGGGCTGAATCCTTATGTTTGCCGGTTAAATGACACAGTTTAAAAGTGAAGTTTTTGAAGGAAATTTCAAAAGTAGGCTACAAATTTAGTCAATTTTTTAAAAACTGTGTCACTTAGTGATGACTTTCGAATTGCATGTTGCATGTATTCTGACGCAGAGTTATCGACGCCGGGCAGTCGGTAATAAACAACGATAAGTAACGCTCGCCAGCTTGAGCTCCGGAAGCGCTAGCGCTACACAACCACAATCTTCTGGTTGTCTCTCCTTCTTGAGCTCTCGAGAGCCCCGTAGAAGTTTCCATTGGCTTTAGAAGCGAGCGTTCCTGCGAGAACAGTTGGGCTGATTGAGTCAGTCAGTGAGCGAGCAAGTTGGAGGGTGAGATCGACACCAAGAGCGATTCTACGATCGAGAGTAGTCAGGCAAGTGTGAGTTGACTTATGTCAGTCAGTGAGCGAGCGAGTTGGCGGGTGAGATTGACATCAAGAGCGATTCTACAATCGAGAGCAGTAGGTCAAGTGTGAGTTGACTTATGTCAGTCAGTGAGCGAGCGAGTTGGCGGGTGAGATCGACACCACGAGCGATTCTACGATCGAGAGCAGTAAGTCAAGTGTGAGTTGACTTATGTCAGTCAGTGAGCGAGCGAGTTGGCGGGTGAGATCGACACCAAGAGCGATTCTACGATCGAGAGCAGTAAGTCAAGTGTGAGTTGACTTATGTCAGTCAGTGAGCGAGCGAGTTGGCGGGTGAGATCGACACCAAGAGCGATTCTACGATCGAGAGCAGTAAGTCAAGTGTGAGTTGACTTATGTCAGTCAGTGAGCGAGCGAGTTGGTGGGTGAGATCGACATCAAGAACGATTCTCAGATCGGAGCAGTCAGTCGAGTGTGACTTGAGTCAGTCAGTAAGTCAGTGAGCCAGAAAGATGGTGGGTGAGTTCGACATCAAGAGCGATTCTCAGATCGGAGCAGTCAGTCGAGTGTGAGTTGAGTTGAGTCAATCAGTAAGTCTGTAGTGAGCGTGTTTGCTGGTGAGTTTGACGCCAAGAGCGATTTTCCGATCGGGAAGCCAGTCAAGTGTGAGTTGAGCTGAGTCAGTGAATAAGTCTGTGTGTGAGCGTGTTGGCGGGCGAGTTCGACACCAAGAGCGATACTCCGTTCGAGAGCATTCAGTCGAGTGTGAGTGGAGTTGAGTCAGGCAGTCAGTGAGCGAGAAAGATGGTGCGTGAGTCCGACATTAAGAGTGATTCTTAGACCGAGAACAATCAGTAGAGTGTCAATTGAGTAGAATCAGTCAGTAAGTCAGTGAGTAAGTGGGTTGACGGGTGAGTTCGACAGAAAGCGCGATTCTTAGATCGAGATCAGTCAGTGAAGTGTGAGTTGAGCCAATCAGTATGTCAGTGAGTGAGCGTTTTGGCGGGTGAGTTTGACAGAAAGCGCGATTCTTAGATCGAGATCAGTCAGTGGAGTGTGAGTTGAGTAGAGTCAGTGAGCGAGCGAGTTGAGGGGTGAGTTCGACAAAGGAGCGATTCTCAGATCAAGAGCAGTCAGTCGAGTGAGAGTGGAGTTGAGTCAGTCAGTAAGTCAGTGAGCGAGCGAGTTGGCGGGTGAGCTCGTCACCAAGAGCGATTCTCCGATCGAGAGCAGTCAGTCAAGTTTGAGTACAGTTGAGTTGAGTAAGTCAGTGAGTGAGCGAGTTGGAGGGTGAGTTCGACATCAAGAGCGATTCTTACATCGAGAGCAGTCAGTCAAGTGTGAGTGGAGTTGAGTCAGTCAGTAAGTAAGCGAGCGAGCGATTTGGCGGGTGAGCTCGTCACCAAGAGCTTATCTCCGATCGAGAGCAGTCGAGAGCAGTGTGAGTAGAGGTGAGTTGAGTCATTCAGTAAGTCAGTGAGTGACCGAGTTGGAGGGTGAGTTCGACATCAAGAGCGATTCGTAGATCGAGAGCATTCAGCCGAGTGTGAGTTGAGTTGAGTCAGTCAGTAAGTCAGTGAGTGAGCATGTTGTCGGGTGAGTTCGACATCAAGAGCGATTCGTAGATCGAGAGCATTCAGCCGTGTGTGAGTTGAGTTGTGTCAGTCAGTAAGTCAGTGAGTGACCGAGTTGGAGGGTGAGTTCGACATCAAGAGCGATTCGTAGATCGAGAGCATTCAGCCGAGTGTGAGTTGAGTTGTGTCAGTCAGTAAGTCATTAAATGAGTGTGTTGGCAGGAACTTTAGGCATCAAGAGCAATCCTTAGATCGAGAGAAGTCAGTCGAGTGTGAGTTGTGTTGAGCCAATCAAAAAGTCAATGAGTGAGCGTTGATTGTGAGTTTGACACCAAGAGCGATTTTCTGATCGGGAGCAATCAGTCGAGTGTGAGTTGAGTTGAGTCCTTCAGTAAGTCAATGCGTGAGCGTGTTGGCCGGTGAGTTCCACACCAAGAGCGATTCTTAGATCGAGAGAAGTCAGTCGAATGTGAGCCGAGTTGAGTCAATCAGTAAGTCAGTGTGTGAGCGTGTTGGCGGGTGAGTTCGACACCAGGTGCGATTTTCAGATCGAGAGCAGTCATTTGAGTGTGGGTTGAGTTGAGTCAATCAGTAAGTCAGTGAGCGAGCGTGTTGGCGGTTGAGTTCCACCCCAAGAGCGATTCTCCGATCGAGAGCAGTGAGTTGAGTTGAGTCAGGCAGTCAGTAACTCAGCGAGTTGGCGGGTGGGTTTCCGTTGCGATTCTCCCAGCGAGTTGGTGGCGTCTGCTGTGGAGTGCAGCGAGGGATTGTGGACGTCTTGTGTTCGACTCCCCAGTGAGTGAAACGTCCGGAAAACGAGGCTACGTCACGACATATTGAAGTGTCAAAGAATTGAACTAGTTCACCTTCTGAAGTGAAAAAGTGAAGTGAACTCCCAGTGAAATTGAACTAGATGAAACAAGATAGTGACAGTGAAAACTGAGAGAGTGACGGTTGAAACACTCGACAAAGTGACAGTATGACCACGAGAAAAAACGAATAGCGACTTTTCACTTGATATAATCATTGCATTCACATTACTTTCTGTACTCACTCCTCTATAAGCTATTGTTAAGGAAGCATTTTGTTCTGCCTGCTTCTTGTTAATCGAAATAAATCTTTATGACAGATTTCTACATTTTGTCGTATGTATGTACAGGGTTATTACAAAAGAAATAGACACCTTCAATATTTTATAAATCCATTAAGTATTAATGGTATAATGAATCTGTTTGTACTGTCATGTAGAGGAAGTGTTTAAGTTTAGTTTGTGAACTCACAAGTGTTTAGTGTGTAATCCCTACGTCACACGATATACATGAAGATGATAATCAAGTTCATCTCAAACGCGATGTAACATATGTGCATCGACACTTGCCACGGCTCCTGCATGTCATCTAAATCGCGTGGAAGTGGAGCAACGAAAACTCTGTCTTTGAGAAATCCCCAAAGGAAAAAGTTGCACGGCGTGAGATCGGGACTCCTCCGTGGCCAACGTAGCAAAGAGTTATTGTCGTCTGCAGCACGGCCAAACCAACGCTGTGGTAGAATTACATCCAAGTAAAGTATAACATCTGTGTGCCGGTGAGGCGGCGTTGCATGAGGATAAAGGTTTCTCTTTGCTTTTCCTCATACAGATGGGACATCAACCAAAGCTGTAACATATCGAGATATGTCGGTCCTGTTACTGTTTTTTCTGAAAAAGAAAGGAGTCATACCTCTTGGTGTGGATTGCCGCACAAAACACATTAATTTTGGGCGAGTCCCGCACATTTTCCACCACAGCCCTTTGTTTTTCAGTTCCCCCTATTCGAACACTTCATTTATTTGCTTTTCCACTCAAGTGAAAAGTTGACTCATCACTGAAAACTATACGTTCCTGAAGCCATCGTCTTCTTCATTACGTCGCAACATTTCTGTGCAGAAATCTTGATCTTTGAACTTGTCGTCTTCATGTAGCTCCTGCAAGAAGTGCAACCTGTAAGGAGTCAATTTTAGTCGCTTTCGCAAAATAGTTAGTTGTGGAATTTGTAACTCCAAGCTTGCCCTTGTTGTCGATATCTGTAGACTTCTTGCGAAAACACCACGAACGCGTTCAACATCCTCTTGTGATACGCGTGGTCTTCCACTGGCTATTTCCTTTGCACACACATCCTCTTGTCTCAAACATTCTGTGCCAATCATAGATCGATTGTCTAGTCGGTGGTTGATTCTGGAAATGTGTTCTGAAATGTCGTTGGACAGCAGTTACAGAACTTGTTTTAGCGAGTTCTAGCACACAATATGCTTTTTCCACAGGATTCGCCATTTTTACATCTTCAACAACAATGACTTACATGATTACCAACTACAAAACCACCAATGCAAACTTCCAGAGTTTTGTAACATAGTACCGCAATGTTTACGTTGTTATCGCACTTAGATTTTGTTTCATAGAACATCAAAGTTGTCCACTTCTTTTGTAATAACCACAGTCGGCTAATAACGACGTGTCACTTCAAACCAATAACAAATAATATTTCCAAAGATGTTAACGCTACAAAAAGTTGTATTTGGCATAAATTGTGGGCTTTAACGAGCTTTACAGTTTTATGCAGTAAGATTTAATCAATTCCTTACGGTTTACCTGCTATACAAAGTTATTCAGTATGAAGAGTTCTTCACAGGCTGTTCGCAGAAAATTTAATATGTACACTTTATTTGTCATGGAAATACCTTAAACATGTAGTAGTTTATTAAACATTGTTTAAAACATCTTTGAAAAAAATAAAGAAAATTTTACCATGGAAAGGGCAGTATGGTTAGTGGAATTTTTTTTCAATATCTCCGTACCTTATCCCTGGAAGAAGCTGAAATTAAATACAAACGCTTGGTACGTAACTGACTTCGTTTTGGGTTGTACTGTTCAGAGACACACACACACGCACGCACATGCATGCATGCATACATGCATACATGCATACATACATACATACATACATACATACATACATACATACATACATACATGCATACATACATGCATACATACATACATGCATACGTTTTTTTCAAAAAGGTTGTTTTGATTCAGGGAGCCTCTAAACGTATATTTCCGGTGAAACCTCAGTATGGAACTTTTAGGTGGAACGTAATTATTTCTCTACTTACTATAGGCAAGTAGTAGGGAAAGTAAAGGTATAATTATTTGAAATTTATACCGATAACACAGAGTATCTGGAATTGCATAAGCCCAAAAAAGCTTTATTTGACGTAAATAGTGTGCCTCGATGAGGTCTACATTGTTAGTGTACTAATACTATGTCAATCTCTCATATTTTACAAATGACGCAAAGATCATTCAGAATAAAGAGGACTCCACAGAAAATTCAAGGCATACATTATATTTCTCATGTTAATATGTATCGTATGTATATTGTGGTATTTTAGTGGCTATTGACAATAAGGAATGTTTAATGCAAACGGTAGTTAGAGTTGTTTTCTCGTGCTCAACTTAAGTAACTAACCGCTGTTCAAGGACACACGGAACTTTTCTGTGACGGATTGTTTGTACTCAGGGTGCCTCAAAACATATATTTCTTGCAAAATCCCCACATCGAAATTTTGGATGCAATACAATATCTTGTTCCTGAGATTGCGGGTTCAAGCCCGACGAAGAGTAATGGATTTTTTTCGGGCGTAAATATCCTTAACGTGGCTTCTTTCTGGATGAAAGCATAGCGGTGATCCTGTGTCGTAGATTTGCAGCACATAGAACTACCTCAAGCCTTATAAAGAGGCCTCTGAGCAAAATTTCTAGTCTTTCACGCCCAATATAGAATGCAGCGCTAACAACCATAAGAGTTAAAGGGCGTCCATAAATAAAACTCCACTTATTATTTATTTTGGTTACAATAGTATGCAGTACAAAAGGTAAAGGGTGTATATATCATTTTCTATCTGCATTTACAGAATATTGTGATTTATTTGTTTTGAAACGCAAATTAACAGAATAAAAAATAAAACAATAATGGGAAACGAATAGAAATTAGCTCCACGTGGTGTTTGAGGAAGTATTTCTCTTTTCTTAGTGGTAACCTTTTAGTTTCAGTTTTATCGCTTTCAGTTCGTAGTATAGTAGCATAGAATGAAAAATGTGCGTGCTTGATAATGCCAGATAAACTTAATTTAATGTTTTACTCAATAATATTCAAATAATGGCAATAAGGTTATTTGAAATCCCATGTTACCGCTGTAAAACAGCCGCTCGTATTTAGTAGGAGCGTATGGTATCCATTGCACTGCCATTGGCATTGATCTCATTCTGGAAGACCTGCAACGAGGTGAAATCAGTCTTGTCAAGTCCTTGGTGATAATGGAGTTTTTAAGAATGCTTACCTTTTCAGTTCCGGCACATCTGATGAATTAATTTTAGGCACTCTTGCCGTTTGATACAAAGAAGAGATTTAAATAGCCGTGAAAGTAAAATATATTATGTTACTGATAATATCTACAATATTTAATGTTACACACCTGTGTTGTGTAATTCATTTATTGAGAACTAAACCAATTCTAAATTTCATTACCAAGTCCTTTAAAAGAGTATTTAAAGCAACATTTAACGTTTATGAAGTTTCATGTAAACAGTTTTCCACATTTGTATACTGTTTAATAATAATCACTTTGCTGTATATACAGAGTAACACCCATAGTAAAATAGGTACGTAAAATTACACGTAGCAGACTGTTCAAGAGACAATGCTCCCGTAGTAGTAGAATATTTCTCACTGCAACTGTTCGTCAAAATCATCAAGTTGTTCAACTTAAACTCAGAAGCAATGAGTATATGCTTTTATTTTACTCCGAGTAATACTGCAGTGAAAAGAATGGAATGTATGAATGAGTAAATCAATCAATCAGTGTATTTACTTGAATTCAAAAATATAGAGAGAAGGACCGTTAACGTTCATACGGGTCCGAAACACCTTTACGTGTAAAATAAATAAAGAAGTCACTAAAATAAAAGAAGCGTAGAAGATAGAGATACGGAGCTAAAGCTTAAGGTGCGTAACACGGAAGCCGCCCCCTGGAAACAGGGCATAGCACCGCACGCAGACCATTCGGCCTCTTTTGCTTCCAATGTGATCCCCGGGAGGGAAGGATGAGTGGAGAGACCCGAAGGGCAGCCGGGTCTGAATGCCGAGGGCCGCAAGCATGCACGGCGTCCCTAACGTTTCCAGATGGAACGCATCCCACGCTCACGGTCCCTGCCCACAAGGCACCAACCTCCAGAGTCCCCCGGAGCGGAAACCCTAGCTGAGCGGTACTGCAGCGACGCCAGCGAAGAAACAGACGACAAGGAAGATCATGGGTACAGAATATGAGAGGAAGGAGAGTCGTGGTGGAAGATGGACCACCCCAGCATTCGTCTGGCGACCCGGGGAAACCGCGATAAGCCCATGAGCCCGGGGCCATGTGGGCCACCGACATAACCACCTGAGCCATCCCGCTTGGTAGAGATAGGGAGAGAAAGAGGGAGAAGGAGATGGAGAGAGAGGAAGGGGCAGAGAGACAACAATTTATATGGCGTTAATTACTCCTTCAAGTAGCCTTTAATCTCCAGTGTTCCGTGAACTAAATTCTCTCATAGAGGACAGGAACTAGCCCGATTAGATTCGCTGGCTTACCGCAAAACGCATTACGCTACGCGCATAATTTTGGAACATTCACATTGGCGGGGTCGATGCACAGTCGCGATATGGTATTCAGAGAGCTAATGGTGAAGGACCACTTAGGTTATACATGTTGCAAAACACATCGATTTAACCACTGAATATCGTATTTTGTTTGATTAATTTAATCAAAAGTAAACATGCTGTTTTGAACCACGGTGCCTCAGCCCATTAAGAGCAGTGTGAACGGCCGCAAATTAGTTTCCTTTCTTCTTATGAGTCGAATTCTTCGACGTTCAAATGCCGAATGCGTCGACCGTAACAGATAGCTTTCGACCGTTTTTGTTTCTAGTTTTCCTTGTATGTCTAATGTTCCTTAACTGCGTGGGTAATGGCAAACGACGAACCAATAAAATAGGTGAAATTATGTTCAAATGAGCCGAGGGTGCATATTATTCGTCCTCTAAGGATAAGGAAAAATACAATTTTGTGAATTGGTTTGCAGATTTGCATGCTCGTTAATCCTTTCATACCTCAGAAATTAGTTTCTATTTTTCTGTGGTTCCTTTTTAAGATGACTGGGTAGCCAAAAAATGCAATACGATTTTTAGGATGCAAAGAATAAATCAGTCTGATGCTTTTAACATAATAGACAGCTGAGAGGGAAATTTCCTTCACTGATCTGATGACTGGCCAATGAATTAGTCAGGAGAAGTTCCAGGAAAGAATAGGGTCGACGAACAACTGCTTTATCGCTACATTCGTTACAAATGCAAATTATGGACTATATGACGCTTTTTAAAGCTTTCTGTAAACTATGAAAGCGAATGTATTATAGTAACCTTAAGCGAAATTGGACTTCGTTATCATTCATTGCAGATATCTGGAAATAATAATATCAATTATTTACTAAAAGTTAAACGCCTATAAAAGCAAATCCTAGTTTTAGGACCACATTACATGAGCCACAAGCCTATGCTCAAGTTGAACATAAGTGAGGTGTAACGCAAACACTAGTGGGAGAAGCAGCAGATTCTCTGAAGCAATAAATTGTGAAGAACGTTAAGTAGCAAATGGCGGGAGCAAGCAAAGGAAAGTTATTGTCTATTTGTATGCGGCTTACCAAATTAGGCACTGCAAGGTGTTAAGTGCCAAATTACAATATAAATCTTAGGTTAGTTCCGCATCAGAAGGTGCTTTTAACCAGTTTCTCAAATGAGCATGTGCAGGCTGCGTAAACCTTTGTATATTAAGAATCTTTTGCTTCCGCCTCACTGATGCCTCACAACTACCAAGTACGACTTAAAGGTAATGGAATTTAAAGGAAAACCTGTGTTTTCCTTTTAATACCACCCACATACACTCCCTTAGTAGGCACTAAACAATAACTATAACTGCAATTTGTAGAAACGTTTATCTATTAGGTGTACTTTCTAAAACTCACTATTAGGAAATTTACGAGAATCCGCTCTTGGAGGAGTCCGAAGAACTGGCTAGAAATTCAATTCCACAGAGAATAACCGGGAGAAAAAGAAGAAGAAAAGAAATGAGGGTGAATCTTTAACCCCGAAGTGAGTAGCGGGGTGAAGGATGTATTGCTCTATGGTGTTATGACTTCCCATTTGAGCCACTTTACAAGACGTGAACCTCCCGGAGGCTACAACAATGGAAATTCATCCCACTTTAGCCCTATTTTATGAGTACTCGACATGGTGGCTAGCTTTAGAACATGGCAAGAAAAGAACAGAAGAAATAATGTGTATGGCTGGTTTCATGGCAAATGGTCCCTGAACCTTGGCTATAATGGCGCTGGAAATGGCTTTAAGGAATTTTTTAAGGTCTGGAAATAAAGATTAATGCAGTCCAAGTTTGTAACACTAATTTTTTATCCATGTAACTAAACTAATTTGAACAACAAATCTGGAGCAAAAGTAAGTGCATATACATTAGTAACGCAGGGTATTTTACCATTCCTTTGTATCAAGAAACGACGATTAGTCACCTGATTAATAAGAATTAGCTTTTATTTTGAGTATTTAACAGAATTCCTTGGCATCACTGACCTCCACTGCGTAGCTGCCGGATCAATACACAACTAATCACATAGATCTCCTTGCCTGGCTTTTTTCAGGTTTTCCTCAGTTCTCATAACTGGCAAATAACGAGGAGGTCCATAAACGTAGGCCTGGAACGTTTCCATACAGATTTCCTTACATAATTATCATTTCATTTAAACAGTGACACCGTCTGTGGTGCCGTATGAAGTAAGAGCGGGTGTAAAATGCCCTTAAAAGTGAAGCATTTTAAAACACCGTTTACAATAATACGACACAAACTTTACCAAATTTGAAATCAATTAGAATTATCATGAATAGGTGAGAGAACTAAAATATTAAGACAGTAAAACCATAAGAGGATGTAACCAATATAATCCCTATGTTAATATTACAAAGTGTCCCTTTATGTGCTGGAAAGTAGGATCGAAATGAGCAAAAAAGTAAAGCAGATTGATTACACGTGCCAGAACCAAAGTATGATCAAGAACACCATTCTCTGCTTTGTGGGCTTGTTATGCCTTTTAACACCTTGCAAGAAATGAATACATTTCCAATATTACATGTAGTGCTGCAAAGTAAAATATAAGGGCTGAGTAAATGACTTAATAAAAGAAATTGAAGAGAAACAAGAATTAAGTGAGGAGTCATAAGACGTGTTTCAGTTGATGATACACGGATAAAGATAGGCCGTGCATCTCCGTTTGTGGAAGCATCCATTATAAGTACTGCAGTGGCAAAATATCAACCTTTCAATTAAATTAAAATATTGCCATGAATGTACAATGAGAAAAATCATTTCCAGTTCTAGCAGAACAGAAGCTATCAGGTGAAAACCATTAGATAATTGGCACTTATAATGGTTCAAGTGATAGCATGGAATCAGAAGCTGTTTTCAACAAGTTTTGCAGATCCTTAGGTAAATATGGAGTAATTTATGCAAAATATCTTAGAGATGGTGATTCTTAGCCCTGTAATCATGTCTTAAATGCAAATTCTTATGGATGACCAGTTGAAAAAGTGGAATGCATTGGACACATTCAGAATAAATTGTGTTTTCTTGGAAGATAGCAGAACATTAGGAGGTAAGGCCATGACTGAATGCAAGGAAAATATGTTATATAAAGGGTTATTATTATGCGAAGCCACAATGAAAACATTACACCACAGGAAATACGAAGAAAGCAATTTGGGCCATTTAATTTCATAAACTGTGAACCACAACCTATGCACCAGTTGCGGCTCAAAGAAAAATGGCGCAAGTACAACATTAACAACAGCAGCTATGCACATAAACACTGCTTCCCAGAGACAGCGGTGAATTAAATAAAAGCAACATTTTCAGCTCTGTCACATGTTGAGTTAAAAAACTGTGTGCACGGTAAATCTCAGTGTACCAATAAAGTTTTAAATAATTTGGTGTAGTTCAGGTACACCGAAATCATATTTTGTGGTCTGAAGTGATGAATATTGCTGTGTATGATGCTGTAATATCTGATATGAAGTAAATAATAACAGAATTAAGTTTTCGAACAAAGCTGGACTGCGACCTACACTGTACACAATAAAATATTTAACGACACGAAGCCAATAGCAGAAAACATGTAAATCTCCTAAAACTGCGGACAAGAAGTAATACAGAAGAAGCGATCCAAGTGAAGAATTGAGAAGATGATGAGGAATGTGCATATATTGTTCATTGAGCATTGATAACTTCTGAAACTAAGGATTCCTTATTCAAATAATTGGGAAAGAAATAGTTGCTTATATCTGCAATTTATATTTTTAACCACATACGTTCTTTTTCATTGTCAACCATCAGCAACAAAGATATGGAACTTTTATTATATGTTTGTAATCTAATATTGTGATTTCGTACACCTTTCTTTACCCCCACTTCAAGTATTCCTTGCGTATAGTGGTGCAATTATGGATGCCCCAATCAGCATCTTCTCTCTTCCAGTAGCCCACTAAGGTGTCATAAACAGGACACCAGGCCGTTCATTAAAGTGTTTTGTAGTGTGTCAGTCTGTATTGCTCACTGACGCGTCGAACATAGATACCAAGGAAACTCACAACTACTTCACGGCAGCCAAGTTTCCATCCATGCTCATGTAATCCCCCGAGAAGGCTGGTTACTGTCCAGAGGAAGCGGAGATTTAGAAATTCCCACAAGAAACCAGGTACGGATTTTGCATGGTTCTTTAGCTCAGAACGTCTCCTCTGTCTTTCACCAACCAATTATACTCCGATTGGCACTGAAGACCACGCGCACTACGAACGGCGCGGGAGGACGGCAATATATCCGTCATATAGCTCCCCTCATCGCAGTTAGTAGTCCCAAGTAGCCCGCTATACGGAGCAAAGCGATGAAGGTCCACACCAGCAGCTTTCCTCAGCTTTGACGTTGAATATGGTACACCAAATCGTCGATCCGGGTGATAATCTTTTACGGTTGTTCCAGGAAATTTGCAACTACGGCGAATCACTTTATTCCTATTTGGACGGTAGCCTCGGGTCACCATCCTGGAACCTGAAACTGTTCGTCAAACTGGCATAGCGTGCCTTCATCTGATCTCTTACTAGCATTAGGTGTTCCCTGGATATCGTCCATCCTATCCGTTAGTACCCAGATATAATAAATTGCTGGCTGATCTTGGGAGGCGTGCCTAGTAACCGATCACATGATAGCCACAGTTGCTGCCCGAATATAATGCTGCCCTGCTATCAGGCAACTGGACTCGTGTAATTGTACTTGGTAGGCTAAAAGGAGCATTGAAACGGAAACAATAAATCTCGCTGATGGATGGACACCACTTTTCTGAGAGGCGCCTCAACCGTCTTGATATAGCGCTCCACCATCCTACTTTGATGAAGGAGAGTGGCTCGCTGCTTGCTCATCCCGAGGCGCTGGAGCACCTCTCGCATAAGGTAGGATTCGAAATTAGTTCACTGGTCACTAGGAAGCTCCTGGGGGACCCCGAACAGGAAAGTAGCTATATCCTGAGTTTGCATGGGAAAGAGTCTGCCACATAGATGGCAATTCATTCGAATGGCGCCCCATATTTTACTGTGGCATTCGGCTTCAACTGCGTGTCTGTGACCCACGAATTGTCGCGCAGTTTTCGCATCGCTGGCACCATCTCTCCACTTCGTCTCGCAGATGTAACCAACAAAATTGGTAACGTAGGTTCAACAGGGTCTTATTTATACTAAGGTGCCCTCGAGTTATACCGGCAAGGTTCTCCCCGAGGATATCTTTACCTTGCTGTTCCGGAGTACTGGTTGTCTACCTTGGGTTTTCGTTCTGTAGACTGCCACACTCTCCTCAACATACCGTTTACGACAAACAGGAAGTCTCACTGTACCCAGTAGGTCTTATCCGGAATCTGAAAACGAATTCCGCCTAGCAGTCATGCAACAGATTCTTTTTCCCTCTCAATCCTACAGCTACACAGGCTGAACCGTGAACGAACATAAAGTTGGAAAACTATCTACGTCTTCACCTTTCATATAGAGGGTGTAGTATTCCTGGCACCGTCTTCGGAAGTGGACTCTTGCGTTTTAACGTAGTCTTTCCGACCTATGCTCCAAAGTGAAGCAAGAGAAGAATGATAATTGATTCGATGTGATCGTTTTGCAGCCGTGCCTTAGCATCTTTTATAATCTTTCGCAGTTTTTCGTATTGCGTTTTAGCTTTCCACAACTCCAGGGAGTAGTTATTTTACCTACACTCCACGATGGCTAAGTCGTAGACTAGGCCCCATTATCCGGGGGCGTCACAGCTCTAATGTTACCGGGATGACTCTTCTGGCCATCATCCTTGCTATTTAATGTGGATAGCAGCCGACAACGGCAGTTGATGTTGGTAAGTTCAGCTATGAGAAGTTGCTATTTCATTTCCCGCCTCTTACGCCGTTGATGTGGGTGGGCTGCTTCTAAGGAAACAAAGTGTGGTGAAATATCCATCACAGCTCGTTGCGCCAGCCCTTCTACCTGCATGGCAAATTTCTTAATGGTCTCGCCAACTTGGTGCACTCTTAATATTCACCTGGGCTCGGTAAGAGGCAGCTAGACGATGTTCTTTATACCGTCCTTCCAAATTGCTAACTTTTCGGCTGTTTGTCCTTGTAGGATAGCAAATACCTTTGTCGACTTGTCCGCTGGTATACATTCACCTTAAGTAGCAGTTACCTCAAATTGACAATTAAACATTACCCACGTCAAAGTGCCGTCGAACCTCGAAGGCTTCGACGTTTGGGCATTAATCGCTCTCACGATCGTGTAATCTCTATAACTTCAGCACGAATCTTGGCTTCTAGGGCCCGATGAATCTCCACAACTGTAGTGCGCGGTGTACACCCTCTTCTTACTTTCCTTCGCCAGCTGGTGTAGCACTTCTTCCTGCAGATTTAGACACTTCTCCACCACATTAATTTGTATTTCCAGTAAATATTTAATTTCCCCTAACTCCTTTGTGATGTCGTCTTTCAACTCCTTTACAGTGGCATTTACCTATCCCAGGTTTTATATTGTCTGTATCCAGATTACATTCAGATTGCATTTTCTCCATTTTGTTCTCAATTTTCACGGGCAAGTTGATTTTTCAGCTTTTCCATTTCGTTCTTCATCTGTGTTTCCAACTTCACCCTGCCAGGTTTCATTTTGTCTGTATCTTCTCCACTCTGAACTTCACGCCCATCGTTACTGTTCTCCAGTGGCCCAGCGTGAGGGAAGACATCGGACTTCGTCTCCCCTGCCAATCTACGCTTAAAAAGGCAACATCAATATATGCCAATATGAACAACAATCTAAATATAAGTTCTAAATGCATCAACACACATCAGTTGTAGTCCACGCCGCACCACTGTGTTGGGTTGGCTGCATATTGAGGCCTACCTGATCTCAGTCTCTGCCTCTCCTCCTGCGAGTAGCTGTATGCTTATCGCAAAATTGTTGATTCCCCTCTCGCACCTCTTCCGGCAATGCATTGCGCTTGTAGCATACCGAGACTACTCTCAGCCGTTTCTATGCTGGCTCTGAAACGTGTGTAAAACGAAGTGTTGTTTGTATTCCAGGTAATTCTTTAATTGTGTCAGTTTTGTGCATATATTCGTCGTGTCCCCAATACGAGTGAACCAGCAAGTGAAAATCTTGTAGAATTTTCATTAAAAACTACTTTTTCCTCATTAACTTACGAAAAAAGCGAATTAAAGGACAAATGACCTACTCCTACAGTGGTTAAGTTTTAGGTGAAACAAAACAAAAACGCACATTTCAGACTGGCTGAAAGGAAAAATATAATTGGCTGACTGCAAGTGCTGTTAATAGTAAGTTGTATTATTATATATGTCCTTTGGCGGTGAAATGGAATGGTGCAACGAGGGCATTTGTACAATAAAGAACTTTGACAGGAAAGAGCAAAGGCATCAAACATAAAAACGTCCTCTACAGAACAAAGAATCTTTTCAGTTATTAGGCAAAAGCAGAATTGAGCGCGCCCTTTCTGAAGCCACTCGTCTGGCAGCAATTAAACATAACGAACAAGTTGCATCCAACAAGAGGGTATTGGCTCGTCTTATTCAGACAATTGTGCTTGTTTGTAAACAAGAACTAGCCTTTCGCGGCCAACAAGAAGACAAATCCTAGCAACAAAGATGAGTATGTGGAATTGTTGGATTTGCTCGCTCAAGAGGAGCAGATAATCTGAGATCATAATCATCATCTTCAGATTTTAAAGGAACTTCTCCGGATATTCAGAATCATCTAATAGAAATTATAACTATGGAAGTTAATGAAAAAATGAGAGCTGAAATTCAGGACAGGATACAAGCTGATGAAAAATTAGACGTGTCATGTAAGACTCCAATGGTTATAATATTCAGATACTGTATTGGAGATGGTATTGAAGAGAGATTCGTTGGTTTATACGACGTATCCGGAGATAAAACTGCTGAAGGTTTGTCGAAAATTATTCAAGCAGTATTGAAAGAATGGAATGTGGAAGGAAAGATGGTTAGTCAAACATATGACGGCGCTTCAGTAATGGCTGACAGAGAAAGAGGACTACAACAACCGGTGAAGTAGTTTTCTCCACATTCTCTATTTATTCATTGATACGCACACCAATTCAATTTGGTAGTATTATATGCCTCTAAAGCCATAGGACAAGTACGTATATTTTTAAGCAATGTTACTGAATTTCATTCTTTTTTCAGCAAGTCATCAAAACAAACTGTATTGTTAACTGAAAAAGGATTCAAATTGCCACATGGAAGCAATGCTTGCTGGAAATTCCGTTCCAGGGAAGTTTCAACACTATCAAATCATTTCTCAGAACTATACAGTGCTTTAATGACATCATTGACGATATAGACTCTCAGCGGGACGGAGAGTCGTTCAACGGTGCTGTGAGATTGAAAAGACGGATGGATGATCCGTGTTTGTCTACTTGCTTTGCTTATACCGAGCATGCTTTATGTTGAACATCTCTTTAATGCGCCTCAGTCAAAAGCTACTGTCAGCATAACTGCTTGTCACAACGAAATAAGAACTGTGTTGAGAAAAATTCAATGGTTAAGAAGAGAAACTTTTGCTGACGAATGCATTAATTACAGCCTGAGTTTGAATGCAAATTTATCATCCTGTGACAATCAGAAGACAAGCCTGAGGGTATTAACTTACGAGATACTAGATTCACAAATTGTTGAGATGGAAAGAAGATTTCAAGATTTTCCTCACATTCAGTTTGTTGAATTGTTGAATGAAAAGTCTTTACCGAAAGGGATTCTCAAAGCCGAAACTGCTTCAGTTATTAGAGCAGTATTCCATTTCTTAATATATGATGGGACGCTAAGGATCACAGCAGTTAAAGAGCGTCCATAAACAAAACTAATTTTTCGCTAGAGTTGAGTTAATTTGAATCGAGTGAGAGTTCAGTTGAGTCAGTCAGTGAGTGCGCGAGTTAGCGAGTGCGTTTCGTGGGACATTAAGAGCGACTCTCCGAGCGACTTGGTGATGACTACTGTGACGTGCAGTGAGTGATTTCTGCCGGAGAGACTGAAGATTCTTGTATTCGACTCCCCAGCGAGTGAACCGTCCGGAAGAGGAGGTTCACCTTAGAGAAATGCTAGTGAAAGTTAGTGAACTCCCAGTGAAGTTAAACTGGATACAAACAAAACAGTGACAATAAAAATAGTGAAGAATGGCAGTTGGAAAACTGGACAAAGTCATAATATTATGAATCTCGGAAGCGTCGTAAAATAAAGATTTGTACCACATCCCAAGCTTTATTATATAAAAATAATAAATATACCCTTAAGACAAAGCAAACTCCTCATGCTATCACCTCAGTGTAGAACCAGCAAAACATGAAACAGTACAGAATATGAATCTCAGTAGTGTTATAAACAGTATTCCAAACCTTTCTCGTAAAAATGCATTAGGGTTTTTAAAATTAAAACAACAATTCAGTATCTAAGCACATATGCATGAAATGGTACAAAATATGAATTGCAGCATGCAAGCTTGTATGCAAAGAATATTGCAGAAAATACTGCTTTTTTCTTTCTAAGCTTTGCGATTAGGATGCCATTATTTTGGTAATAATAAAACAAAGGTTTATTATGTTATAAACAATAATATAACTCAACATACTGCTACTGATCAACCTTGAAATGAAAGCGCTTGGTAAAACTGTTTATGTTGTAGATAAGTACTCGGACATATTCATGATATCTACTTTCTTAACTGAGCTGATAGGTAGACTTCCTTCAGGATAAAGGTCTTTCAGCGATGATGGTGATATCACTTGGTACAGGGCGGTCACATCGGCTCTAGTTATTTCTCTGTCCTTCTTCTTGAGATTGTTGTACACTTTCCAGGCTTCAAGTGTATTGTGACATTTTCGAATGCGAACATCTGTTGTACTACCTTTAAAAAGCTGAATTCATCTACATTCACCGATGTTCAACTAGGGTGTTTAAAGACTTTTCCATCAACTTGAACCTTCAATGAACCATTACCTTTTGCCGTACGTATCACATCAATAACGTCATCTGTCTTTTTCTTCTTGTCAATAAGTGCAAAATCCCTGTCACAGGGATGAAAGCTGTGCCCGGTGACTACACATTTCTGATTGACTTCAGTGAAGTACAGCAGCATTATCAGATAATGACACAATGCCAAAATTTTCCAGTTGTTATTCTGACCTACGCAGCGGTCGGACCTTATGACTAAGGAACCAGTTTTGTGTGACAGTTGAGAGTTCACTGAAGGCATTTTCTGCTTTTCTGTGTTGAATTTCAGACTCTGTCTTAGGTTTGTTCATCTCCCCTTTGGACTCTAATGCAGCCATTTGAATGAAATAATCATCACAGGTCCTGTATGTGTCGGATCGTGGCAACCCGAATTTTAGTTGGACTATATTTCTGAATGTACCCCTGTGTGTATATAGTTCAATGGATGTTTCTGGGTGTTTGTCTCTGATTAATTGGAACATTTTAAGTGTTCATATCAGGACTTAGTATTCTGAATTCTGTACCGGTGCATGGCGCAAAATTGGCGCATTTGAGAGCTATGCGTTTTTTTATCGTACGAATATTCTTCTGGTAGGTCAAGGAGGTAGTTTGCATTAAACACTATTACAGATTGCCTGCATATCATATTTGTCCTTGCTAGTACCGCACATTGCAATAAGGATAAGCTTCTCTTCGGAGAAGACATTACCTGGTGCATCTTAGCAGTTGGTACATCATTGTACAAGTGAGTTATAAACAGATGGATTAAGTTTCTGTTGATTAGTAATGCAACCTGATTGCAGTACGGCATTATTGCCACGTGATAGTATTATTGGAGGTAGGCTGCATGTATTATAATGTATACAGAATATTTACGAAATATCTCCCAATCAAAGCTGAAAGGAGTTCACGTACAAGAACTTACGTACTTATTAAAAAATGTATCCTGTTCATTGTTAAAAAATACAAAGCAGCTACATGGACTTAGGTATTCAATAAGCTTGTTGGAGTAATGCGAGTAATCCAACAGCGTTAGGTGCAACGTTAAATAGTTGTAAAGATTTACAAACGGGAAAAAGGACGGTTTACACTTATCGCAGTTGGAGGGTTTCTGGCCCGCTTAATGACATTTTTCGAGCTGGTATATGCGAATCCACTATCACTCAAGCTTTTGTTCTTCACCTGGTCCCACTTATTGTAATTAAATTTACGTCTTGCTTTTCTGTTCCATCCACAGGAGATAAAGAAAACAGCTCCACCATGCCTTGCAGTTGTAATCTTTCTACATCAACAAAGTGCCTTCCAGGCGCGGAAATAGTACACGAAAACATCTATAGATGGTTTGTTATGATGCACAAGTGCATAAAGAGAGTTTTTACACCGAAATCTCGCTTATAGAAATGTTGTGGTTCCGAAAGTTTTTAGAGCCACCCATTCAATAATTAGATAACAATTATTGTTGTTCAGGCCAAAGCATTCGTATCTGTTCTCCGCATCTAATAATAGGTATGTGATAAAGCTTCAAGAACAAAGCGCTCCTTAAATATTCTGTCTCGTCTTAGTGACAGCGTTTTACTAAATCTGTCAGGGTTCATAAACTGAATGTAAGTGGTCACCAGGCACCACGTCCATTTCCTTATCTACTTTCTCCACGCTGGGTATATACTTCTTTTGCCTGTAAGTGCTTGCAGGATACCTGGCATTATTGCACAAGTGGCCTGAAGGTGTGCGATTCGCAGGGACCAAATTAACCCTCTTTTTCTCACCTCCTGTATTCTTAACCAGCTCTTTGACCTTATATCTATCGATGCGGCACTTTTACCCCCTTTTCTGAAATTTCTTTAACTTTTATTGTACTTTTTACTGCGGAGCATCTTTTAGCATAGCTTTGTCCATATGCACGTCTGCGCACACGAAAGAACACGTAAACTGCGGTGAACAACAAAGTAAATTTTATATATTAAATCTGAAGGCAATTTCTTGAAGTATTACACATTTGGACAAAATTGGTACAAAACAAGTATGTTTTTGTTTTGGGAAATGTTTACTGTTTATAGAGAAATCTTGTGCTTCCATGGATTTGAGTTTCACATTTTGGACTTTAAAGAACAGGTCGAAGCATCTCAAATATGATAGAAATCAGTAGAAAAATTAAGGAAGGTTTATATTGAGAAACTTCTAAATGTTTAGGATTTTTGGGAATCTACTACTGCATTATTACAGCCACAAAATGAATACGCTTAAAATTCTTTCTTAGTTAAGGCGTGCAACTTGGCCTTTCCGTTTTCTTAAAAGATGCGGCCGAAAGTCGTGGAAATTGGATTATAAAGTAATGCTGGTGATATTCTTATACACGTGATGATGATGGGTGTAGTGGTAGTAATAGTAGTCGTAGTGGTTGTGATGATAAGCATGATGGTGTTGATAACAATATAATAATATTATCGTATAATAATAATATTATTAATAATACTACAAATAACACACCCTCATGCTCCGTCGTTAAGTTTAATTGGTCTCAAGCTCTTTTGAGTGCAAACATAATGACGTTACTCTTTCTTATGCATCGTTTTTAAACAGCGGTAAAGTATGCAAGTGATATTTTCTACATCACACGGTATAAACAAGCGTAGTACGACATTGAATAAATTGCATATTTTAAAATGAATCGCATTAAAATGTAGTACTTGTTTAAACAACGGCCCTGTGTATTTTAAGCGATCACTGAGAAGATCCTAACTTGCGACATTCTGCTTAAACAAATGAGAAGCTTTGTTATCTTTATAAAGGCTCTTATCTTCCAAATGAACCATAAAATTAAAATGTAAGTATTTTAAATTTTCTCAGGTTCCCAGACTACCTCCTTACATGATACGGCCTCGTCAAATGTGCAGGTACAGGTATGAAATCTTCTTTGAATTTGCTCATGGAATTGGTCTACCTTGTAGAAATATACCATTATTGTTTTAAGTAGTAAAACTTGCAAGCATATTTTTGAAATTACAACCACTTATGCGGCGGTTTTATGTTTATTTATTTATCGAGCCCCACGTTTGGAAGCCAATTTGTGACGGTATTCTTTGTTAAGTTTGTTAGCTGCACGTTGTGGTAGCCAATTTGCGATGGTATTAGTGTTTGTTTGAAAGATGCTACTGTTTATTTGCCGCATGTATAAAAGACAATTTGTCGCGGTCACTTCATGTTTTCATTTACTGAGCGCCTATTATTGTATTTAATATTTTTTTGTTCACTGTCCTCCGGCTAGCTATGATCTCTCGGTCAAGTAAATCTCTTAATCAGGTGTGTATAAACGGAAAGGAGTTTTTTATCCAAAGATAACACTGATGAAAGAATTTTGTTTTACACTTTTATTGTCGTAACATATTATGCACTTTCACATATTAATCTTGACACTCGCCAAACTGAAACTGTTATAATAACTTATTTACTGCACATTATTAATTCGCGTACTTCAACTTTTTGTGTAATTAACTTTACAACACTTGAGATTTTTTTATAACTTTGCTACGCGTACACCGTAAATCGATAAACTATGCTATGTATTCACCATGACTTTTTCTGTTGAACTCGACGACGTGTAATGTACAAATGTTTCCGATGGACTGAACGAATTTGACTCTGACCTAGCCCTTTTTATACTCCCACACCCCGATATGCCTAAAGATTATAACTGAGCTGCTATTGGTTAATAAAACGCGCCAACATTAGCGTCTATTTTTATATCCAATGAAAATTATGAAGACATATGCTCTAGGGAAAAATGTTCCCGCAAATTTCTAAAAAAAACGCGCCAATATTACGTCATTTGCTCGTCTCTAATAATGATAAACAGCTCACCCCCTCGCTACATTATTGCACGCTATTATTGTCAGTTTCAGTAAGGCCGTATAAACTTACTTCTCGACAATGCTTACAATCATCAAACATCTCAAATCAATGTCACACAAAGCTGAACATTCACACTATAATCACTCTTTACATTTAAATAATTTGTGATACAAATTACTGCATTATATGCCGGACTAGAAACATAATTATTAATATTTACGACTTGTTTGGAAATTTTATAATTGGGTTTTTAGTCTCCTGAATCTTGGAACACACGCTATTTATCACTTTCACTTAACACTTCACACGCATTTAACAAACGACATATGTTTTGCCTTTATCTCGCCACTATTTAATGGCTCTGGTTTAATGTGTTTATACATTAATCTGACATTACAATTTTATAGCAAATACTGTACCCTGAATTATTTAGTTACTTTTACAAAATTGTTTACTTTCTTCGGTTGTTGACAATAATTTATACATTTAAGATTTTTGTAATTATTACACGTATTTACCAAAAATATTCACCCTCTACCCAAATATATTTACATCCCTTAAATCTAGACACTGTTTCACATTTTCTGTTTGCTACATAAGTATTTGTTTTAATTATTTTTACCCCATTTTTGTTGTTTTGTACTTTATATTCACAATACTCTTGGAATTATATCTACGAACTTTTACTTTAATATAACATTAAGTTTTCATTATTACATGCTTCATTTCAAATGCTGTTACAGTTACTAAGAAAATGTTATTTTTCCCTTTAAACATTTAGTTATGTCCAGAATTTATTTCTCCTTTCTCATGACGTACATACATAATTAATCCTCTTACATTCCAATACTTTGTTCCGCATTTCATCTTTAACTATCCAGCATTTACCTTTTATCTCATTGCTATTTCCCCTCCTGGATCAAATTGTTTGTGGCTAAACATTACTCGTAACCGTATCCTAACCTTCAAAAATTTGTTCATGGATAACCTCTTAAAGGATTCATATGATATTTCACCCCAAGATATAATTTGAAACCAATCTAAAGTTTTCTGAACTACACATCTTTTAACAATTGTCATTTTCAATTCTTCTGGTATCTTTTTAACTTGAGAATACCCTGACAAATCTGTACTAAATTGTACTGGATTGGAGTTTTCATTCTGAACAGCTTGGTACTTGTTGATTTCAGAAGTTAGCTTTTGATTATTTATAGGCAAAACTTTAACTTCTTCGGAGAATTTATTTCTTTGTGTTACTGACTCCTTCTGTATTTCTGATATCTCCCCTCTGAAATTAACTTGCGCCTGATTTAAATCTACATTCGTAACCTCTTTCATCTCTCTTAGCTCACTTGAAATACTACTCACTCGACTTCCTAACTCTGTACATTCTACATCAAAATGTTCACTGTTAGTATTTACCTCACTTTTTTCGTTAGAAATTTCCCTGCTCATATCTGACATTTTCTTTGAAACTTCTCCTATCTCACTTGCTATTACTTCCTGATTTTATCTCTCAATTTTGGCATACTACTATCTTTTCAATTTCTTCCCTGCTTTGATTTACTTTTTGCTCTTACCAATATCTTCCCTCAATTCCCTATTATTCTTTTGCATATCTTCCCTTAATTGATCTGTAATACTCTTACTAATATCTTCCCTCAATTCTTTCTTATTCTTTTCCATATCTTCTCTCAATTCCCTATGACTCTTTTGCATATCTTCCCTGTTTTGATCTATAAATTTTCTCA